>BSBN01000915.1:0-2400000 GCA_027924645.1 Cunninghamia lanceolata | reverse complement strand
TTTATTTCTTCTATTGTTGGGACTACTTCCCTCAATGTTGTTGTTGACCTCTCTTCCATTACATAACTCACAATGAATCAAGTTGTCTTAGGCACAATGGTTGTTTCTTTAGCATGCAGAGCATTCTTGTAAGATTTCCTTCCACCTTGTAGATCACAACTATTCTCTTTCTTGTTATCACCATTAAAATTACCATGGTTCGACAAGTTAATACCTCTAGTGACATCATTCAAAGTATCTATTCCAGACTTTTTCATTCAGTACATCATTTCATATCTCTCACAAACACAAATTTTGGATATGCTATTAATCTACAATTGATTGGCTCAGGCGAGGGGAACGAATGGTAAGGGAGTCAATGTTGTCAAGTATTGGGACTAGGGTGTTCTATTCACTTGTAGAGAGTTCTTGAACATAGTTTATCTGTAGATTGACATAACAATGTTGATTATCTTTGCATTAGGTTGTAATGAGTTCTAGATGTTGCAGTTTGGTATGAGGACTTGAATTAGTCCATTGGTGCTATGTTTCCAACTGCAAGTCATTTGGAGGAGAATTCACAGCCGCATAATTGTAGGTATGCCAATGTAAGTGTGTATGCCAATGTAGGTGCACTTACGACACTCTTGGAATACATGTTATAATCAATAGCATGGTGATGTTCCAAGAGATGCCTCGAGGTACTGCAAATACCTATGTTTCATCAAGAGTTTGTTTGTGATATTGCAAGCCATGGATAGTGTTTGGTTGTAATGTAGGAAGACAATTACACAATTTAGATAGAGTTGGTCAACAACTTTGACCATGTGTGAGTGACAATGACTTATTATGTATGGTGGTTAGTTATATGGAGAAGTCATGTTACATGTAATGTGTGACATGTTGATGCCATGATATGGTCATGAGATGGTTATGTTGGTATTCTACATGGTAGTTAGATGGTTAGATGATTTGAATTCCTTGTTGAGTGATTCTACAACTATAACTATTTGTACATATAGATGTACCAAGGTTGGTTAGGTTGGACTTGGTAAATGTGGTGAAGGTTGATGTAAACTTTTCCATTTAGTACATCACTTCATATCTCTTTCACACATAAATTTTTGATATGCTATTAATCTGCAATTGATTGGCTCAAATGAGGGGAATGAATGGTGAGGGAGTCAATGCTATCAATTGTTGGAACTAGGGTGTGCTATTCACTTGTAGAGAGTTCCTAAACATGGTGTATCAGTAGATTGGCATAAAAACATTAATTATCTTTGCATGAGGTTATAATGAGTTCTAGATGTTGTAGTGTGGTATGAGGGCTTGAATTAGTCCATTGGTGTTATGTTTCCAACTATAAGTCATTTGGAGGAGAATTCACAATTGCATAATTGTAGGTATGCCATTGTAAGTGTGTGTCAATGCAGGTGCACTTGTGACACCCTTGGAATACATGCAATGATAATCAATAGCATGGTGATGTTCCAGGAGTTGCCTCAAGGTACCACAAGTAGCTATGTTTCATCAAGAGTTCATTTTATGATATCACAAGCCATGACAATGTTTGGTTGTAGTGTAGGAAGACAATTACATAGTTTAGATAGAGTGGGTCAACAACTTTGACCAAGTGTGAGCAACAATAGTGTGGTGGTTACTTATTTGGAGAAGTTATGTTACATGTAATGTGTGACATGTTGACATCATGATATGGTTATGAGATGGTTATATGATTGTTGGTATTCTAATGATGGCAGTTAGATGGTTAGATGATTGGAATTCCTTGTTGCATGATTCTACAACTATAACTATCTGTGCATATAGATGTACCAAGGTTAGTTAGGTTGGACTTGGTGAATGTGGTGAAGGTTGATGTAAACTTTTCCATTTAGTGCATCACTTCATATCTCTCTCACACACAAATTTTTGATATGCTATTAATTTGCAATTGATTGGCTCAGGTGAGGGGAATGAATGGTGAGGCAGTTAGTGCTGTCGATTGTTGGAACTAGGGTGTGCTATTCACTTGTAGAGAGTTCTTGAAACAACATTGATTATCTTTGTAAATGTTGTGATGAGTTCTAGATGTTGTGTGGTATGAGGACTTGAATTAGTCTATTGGTGTTATGTTTCCAACTGCAAGTCATTTGGAGGAGAATTCACGACTGCATAATTGTAGGTATGCCACTGTAAGTGTGTATGTTAGTGTAGGTGCACTTGTGACACTCTTGGAATACATGCAGTGATGATCAATAGCATGGTGATGTTCCAAGAGATGCCTTGAGGTACCACAAGTAGCTATGTTTCATTAGGAGTTCATTTTTGGTATCACAAGCCATGGACAATGTTTGGTTATAGTATAGGAAGACAATTACACAATTTAGATAGAGCGGGTCAGCAACTTTGACCAAGTGTGAGTGGCAATGACTTATTATGTCTGGTGGTTACTTATATGGAAAAGTCATGTTACATTTAATGTGTGACATGTTGACATCATGATCTGGTTATGAGATGGTTATATGATTGTTGGTATTCTACATGGCAGTTAGATGGTTAGATGATTGGAATTCCCTGTTCAACAATTCTACAGCTATAACTATATGTGCATATAGATGTACCAAGGTTGGTTAGGTTCGACTTGGTGAATGTGATGAAGGTTGATGTAAACTAGAAATGATTATAGAAGAAGAGTATGTTGTAAGCCACTAGATTGAGACTTTGTAAAGAGTCATGTTGTATTGAATCTTTAGATTCTAAATAATATAACTATGACGGTCCTTTGGTGCTGGGCTTTTTCTTGTAAGGGTTTCCCACATAAATCTAGTGTCTCTTGTGGTTTGCATACTATTTCATGTGTTTCGTTTAATGTTGCTAAATATATTTTAATATTGTCATAACTATTTTTGTCACATAATTGTAAGTAGTTTTTTCTATCCTAGTCTATTGGTCAACTGTAACTGAGATCAAAGTCCCAACATTTTGAATCAGAGCCAATTACTCTAGAATGATGTGTTTTGTCATAGTACATGTATAATTGGTCATGAAGGAAAATTTTGAAGAATTTGTGAAAAGTCAATTGTCTTGTTGAATCTATGGCTAGCACTTAAAGGTTTCAAATTGGACAATTCAATGGGAAACACTTTGAGTTTAGGAAGTTGAAACTGGAAGATCTTTTGATTGAAAGAGATCAATGGACTATAATGTTGTCTTTGTCTAAACCCTTAGGTATGTCTAATGAGGACTAGAGTAAATTAGATAAGAAAGCTAGGATTAGTATTCATTTATGCTTTTTAGATTTCGTGTTTATGATTGTGTCTGAAGAAGAAACCACTCATTCATTATGGACAAAGATATGAACATTATATCAGTCCAAGAATATTGTAAATAAACTTGTCTTGCAAAATAAGCTATATTATTTGAAGATGAAAGTGGAGATTTAGTAAATGATTATCTTAATACCTTCAATCTTATTCTAAGTCAACTTGTATTAATAAGAGTCAAATTGGATGAGGAGGAGAAATGTATTTTGTTACTTTGTCTTCACTTGATTCATGATAAAATTTACTTATGACAATTAGTAGCAATACTACTTTACCTAAACTAGAAAATGTCTTAGGCATTTTTTTAATTGAAGAGATTAGAAGGAAATCCATGGATGAATCCCCTCTTGATGCTTTGGTTGTAAGGGGCGGGTCTAAGGATAGAGGGGGTAAGAAGAATAGTGGAGAAAAGAAGTCCAAGGGAAAGGGCATGTTAAGATCTCCTAGGAAATCGAAAGTAAAATGCTAGAATCATGGTGAAATAGGTCATATTAAGAATGATTGTAAATCTAAGAAGGATGATTTTGACAAATCCTCGAATAATCATGAATATAGTAGTGATGCTTTTATCTATGCTAATACCATTGGTGATGACTCTTGGTTAATTGACTTAGGTGCATCTTATCACATGACGCCTTATAGAGAATGGTATTCTGGCCACATGGAATGTAATGGAGGACATCTTTTACTTGGTGATAACAACTCTCTAAGGATAGGTGGTTGAGGGAAGGCAAATGTTTCTTACATGGATGGGACAGTGAGAATGCTCTTAGATGTATTGCATATTCTAGGATTGGCTAGAAATCTTTTATTTGTTTCTAACATGACTGACTCTAAAATGCATGTTACTTTTGATGATAAGGGTATGGTTGGATTTGTAGATTTTCTCTATATGGTTGTTTATTTTGTAGGTTCGGTTCATTTCATGTTGAATTTGAGATTTTTGTAGAGCTAATCATTTACTATTATTGTACTTCATTCTTTTTTGTGTAATAGGAAGGTTGATTGGGGCTTTTTAATCTATGTTTTCTATGTGATGTGAAGAATTTGGGAGAGTTGAGATTTTCTTGGTATGGTGATTAGGGGAGAGAGTTTTGCAATGGTTTTATTTGAAGGTTTACATATCAATGTCTGCTCTTTGATACTACATGAGAGGATTTAGCCACATCCTTTATGTGAGTGTTGTTGGTGGACTTTTGGATGCTTTGGTCAATTTTAGACTTGATATTGCTTATGTTGTGGAAGTCCTAGGGAGGTATATGTGTCATTGGACTATGGTATGAAGAGTCTTTAGTTTTTGCATGTGTTTGTTACCGATGGAGGTAGGATTTGTGCAGGATACTAAATATATATGGACTTATGATTATGGAATGGGTTGGATATATTGATAGCATAAGATCTACTTGTGTTGTGTGTATCTTATTTTGAGGTATGGTTAGTTGGATGTGTTAGCAATATGCTCCAGTGTTAGAACATAATATTATTAGGGGTCAAACCCTTATAATTTGAAATGTTCTTATTTTATGTTTTATAAAAACATTCTTCACTAACTCCTTGTAACAATTAATAAATGAATGAACTATTGAATAAGTTCTCAATTTATTACTTGTTAAATAAGGTAGTTATTTGAAAGGGTATGGTAACTAGCATTTCGGGTATTTTACCATCCCTTCTCCCTATATTTAAGGGAGGAATCTTCTCTACATTTGTGAGGAGAAAATATAAAAAAATAGAATCTACACAAAAAGGAGGAAATGCCTGTGGAAGTTGAGAGGAGTGTTTCCCCAAGTTTTGTATAAATTTTTAGACAAGTTTATTTTGTAAGTGTTCTTAATGTTTTTTTTGTTAGGTAAATTGCACTCCTGGGGAGTGCTCCCATATATATATATATATATATGAATAGAAAATAATAAACTATTTGATTACATAAGCTCTGATATAGAGCCACAAAAAAGCCAGGTGATAATCAAAATCTTGGCCCACATTATAATATTACCACCTAGCTACTAAGCAAAGACCCATACATCTGAGAAACTAAGACAAAAAACACCCAAACCTCCAGCCCCTAATCCTTTGTCTAATCTTCTTCAATGCAATGCAACAAGACATTTGCACTATCTGCATCCACCGGTCCCATAACTTTTTTGAGGAAGTCTAAACCCTTGGCTGCCAGTCTCTTTCTCTGCATTTGTTGATTCGGGCAATTGGAGGAGATGAAAGGATGCCAAACCACCACCTCGCCGCCTACCTGCACTCTGGACAAGTCTTCAGGAAGGGGGGTGTCATTTCCATATTGGGCCATACAAAGCATGTCATTGAGGCCACCTAAGAACTTTTTCTTGACCAAAGTCATGACCGCCACCTTCACTATTTCCTTAAGCTCTCCTAGATCAAGTAAGACAACTATGAACATGGCCGCTATATCCATGTTAACCTTGTATTTATGGTCTACAACAATGAATTCTTTACCTAATATCCATTGCTCTGCTAGCAGAATGATACCATTCTTCATCTTAAAACACACTTTGTAACCTCTTCTCTCAAATCAAACCCAAGAAAGCCATCTACCTTTGAAGGCAAGTCAACCTAATGGGAGTTTCCATTGCATACATAGAGGGCATGGCTTTCGCTACTGCGGGGAGAGAGAAAGTCATTAACAACAGTACATAACCAAATGAAAACCACAGTAGCCATTTGAGAAGATCAAAAAAAATTAACAATGAGGGTGCTTAATTGAGCATGTTGCCAACAATCCCATCCACCAAAGACCGTATGGTAGTTAACACTGTGAAATGATTGTAGTGAACGACAACACATCTAGGGAAAGATTACAAAGCGTGGCATGAGTCCATTGTCTTTTCAATAATTAACTCTTCGTCCCTTCCCACCACCAAGTTGGCAAGAGCATCAGCTTCCCTATTGCCTTCTATATGGATGTGGTTAATAGTGAATTCCTCCAAATTATTAATTAGGCCCAAGGCAATGGAAAAGAGAGAGTTAAGAGTCCAACTATGAATGCTCCTTGATCTCACAACATTAATGTTGATGGCAAAGTCACCTTCTATTTCTACTTTCCCCAACTTAAACTTAACACAAAGCTAGACTCCAAGGATCAGAACCTGGAATTCAGCATCATTATTTGTCCCTAGATGGAGTCTCCTTGAAGATGAATAGATGACATCCCCCATCCAATTTCTAATAATGCACCCTACCCCAGACATTCTCGGATTGCCTTTGGAAGCCCCATCAAAGTTCAATTTTACCCATCCCTTCTCTGGCAGAGTCCACTTTACCTCCTTACACCTCAATCGGGAATCATCCCCCGTCAACCCATTATCATGATTAAGTGTTCTTAACTTTAAGTTGCTATTATTTGTGGAGTTTTTTACTAGCAATGGTTTTTCCTGCATAAATTTTTGAGTTTGTGTAATGTTGTTTTATTTTTTATTATTAGTTTATTATTTAAATATTTAATTTATATACTATAATACTTTAACATGGTATCAGAGCCATACTTAAGTTATACTAATCTTAATAATACTTTTAAAGATTCTCCATTCAAATTCAAAAAATAAAATTTATACATTTGCAAAAACCTTCAACAAATAATTTTTTTTATGCATTAAAATATATTAAAATTTATAATAAATGCAATTACATATTGAATGTTAGAATTTTTTATATTAAAATATATAATAATATTAAGTTTTTTATATATGTTAAAATATACAATAATACAAAGTAACATATTCTTTGTTAATATTTTATATGGAAAAAGGTAAAAATAAAAAAAATACGTGATCATCACTTTTATTGGAAAATAAAAAGATGGGATGATTAGATAATTATAAGCTTTATTGATAGGATGATTAAACAAATTTAATAGTGAATAATTTATGGGACAATTTGTAGCATATTCAATGTTAATTAGGAAAAGGTAGAATATTATCCTCGTGGCTTCTTTCTAAGCGTGGCATATTTTCCATTTGAACCATCACCATTTACTAATTGAAACCTATTTCATTATTTAAACATAGGAACGCTATAAAAATATTTTTATAACCTCTTTTTTGCCTTAATCTTACCTTAGATTAGCTAAGAAAATTGGAGTGACATTATGTCAAATGATAGTTAAAAAAGAATAAATATGATAATTAGTAGTTTCAAAATTATTCATAAGGCTAATACCATGCACATAATAAATCATACAACCCTAAATCGTTTAGAATAAAGTAAATAAGATGGTAATGTAGTGAGTTGGAAAAGGACCAATCTCCCTCTTCATGATTAAAACACCTAGTCTTATGTATTTTTCATATTATATGTTGAATGTTGTTATATGTTTTTATATATAAAAGAAAAGTTTTAATATGACTTAAAATTAATTATACTATAATATAGTCCTTAAAATTTAAACATATGATCTTTTCAAGTATATAGCATAGCATAGTTGTGGTTATCTGACATTTACAGCCAACTCTGACATAGTTAGATAAGTTAGTTTTGTATAAACTCTTACAGAAATATATGGCAAGCTTGGTTATTTTTCTGGTTTTCTATTTTAATGGGATGTGGCTCCCTCTAGCCCAACTCACCAATCAAAAAATAATAAAAATTTAAACATATTATAATATTTAAGTTATTTAAATGTAGTATATATATATATATATATTTTAAATGTCATTAACCTTGTAATTTTTTTGTAAGGTGTGATATGACAATATGTTAGGAATATTGTCACAAAAGAGAGAAAGAGGGGGTAACCTTTTGTTTTTCCTTTTTTATTCTCCTTAAAAAAAAGTACTAATATATTTTTTTTATCAAAAAATATAGTTCGACAGGCTAAATTCTACAAATTCTTTTAGATGGGGTCACATGTCTTCAAAATCAACAAAGCACACATGCTATGTGAAAACAATTACTCTATCTAGAAAATTAAGATAAAGGTAGAATTCATGGCCAAGAATCTATGGGCCATCATTGACCGTAAGAAAAAACAACCTACAGGTAGAAATGTTAACCTCGATCTCATAAATTCTTTAATAATAGATCACAAGAAGCATTGTCAATTTTATTAAGGAGTATTGGAGATAAATTTCTATTGCATATTAGAAACCTAGATTCACCTTCGAAAGCTTAGAATTTGTTAAGATCTATGCATAAAGGATCTAGGCTTTCAAAAAACATTAAATTCATATTAGAGCTTTTTACAACTCCTATGAAAGGAGATGAAAAAGTAATAAATTATCTTGCAAAAATTAAAAACATTAAATCTCAATTGGAGAGATGCAAATGTGACCTAATAAAAGATAAATTTCTATAGTTTATAATACAAATAAATATTCATGAAAGATTTCAGAATTTTATCTCTATTTTGAACTTTAAATATCAAGACAAAGATGCTCTTCCTAATTTATCAAACACTCTGTGCTCTTCTTATTCAAGAAGAGTAGGTAATGTCTAACTTTGATTCCAAAGAAAAAGTATTAGAAGCCTTACTAAGTCAACAAAAATAAAACATTTCAAAAAAATAAAAAAGACAAACAATGTTTTTCCAAATCATCTATTCATTCTAAAAATTATTACAAATCCTATAAAATTAATCCTTTAAAATGCTTTAATTGTGGTAGATCAGGACACTCATGAACCACCTTTTTTTAAACAAAAAAAAAATTCATAAAAAATAAAAATCATAATCATAAATTGAACTCAAATAAAAATTAAAATAATAATATTACCATATACACAACTTTATCTGCACATTTGATGATGAATAGATTCTTGATCGCGGAGCATCCAGACATATGACTTGCATGTATGACACTTTATTTGATGTTAAATCTTGTAATGAAAAAATATTCTTAAGAGATAATTTAGTAATAAAATCTGAAGGAATGGAAAATTTTAAAAATTTAATGAAACTATAGGAGATGCACTATTTGTTCCAAATTTAAGGAAAAAATTGTTATCATGTTCTCAACTTACTAAAGACAATTTCAAATTTTCTCTTACAAAGAACAAATGGTACATCAAAAATCAAAGTAAAGTTATTATTGCTGAAGTATTAGAAAAATGATCTCTTTATTTTTAATAATATTTCAAAAGAAAATTGCTTGTCTATGCAAGTAAAATCTGAAACACAATTGTAGCATGAAAGACTAGGACATCTAAATATCAAAAGCATGAATAAAATGTCTCGTCATAATCTTGTAATTAGATTACCTAAAACTGAAAAAAAAAATTGAAACATGTTAAGGATGCCTCCTAGGTAATCAACATACTCTAGCCCTTTGACAAGAGTCATAATCAAATTTCATCGAAACCCTTAGAATTACTTCATAGTGATTTAACGGGGCCCTTTCAGATTCCCTGTCTTAATGGGTCTCTATATGCCCTCACAATTATTGATGATTATTCTAGAATGATTTGGGGGTATTACCTTAAAAATAAAAATAAAAACGTTCTTTCAAAATTTAAAGAATTTAAAGCCATAGTCGAAAATCAGTTCAATCATAGAATAAAATCTCTTAGAACTGATAATGACATTGAATACATAAACAAAGATTTTTATCTTTTGTGTTTTATGTAGGATACAAAGAGAACTAACTTGCCCATATTCTCCTCAACAAAATAATGTAGCTGAAATAAAATATCAAACCATCACAAAAATGGTCAAATCTATGTTACACTCTTCTACTGCACCTAAATTCCTTTGGGTTGAAGCTATAAATACATCTATATGTTTTTTAAATAGAGTTCCTACAAAATCCTTAGATCTCTCAACTCCCTTATAAAAATGGTCAAATCAAAGCAACAACTGAGATGTAGTAGTGAACAACCATAGCAAAGAGACAAAAAACAAAACAAGGTCTCACACAACACTAACCCAAACACACACCTAGAGATAATAGCACATTAATAACCTATCATAAATAAACAACAATAAGACAACTCTCCAAGCTATGGAGATCCCAAATTTCTTGTAGCTTTGATCATTCCCATTTCTCTGCTATAAAGTTGGTATAGTCCTTAGTCATTTCCAAATCAACATGTTTTTCCTCCACTGTCTTCCCCTTCTCCTAAGTTTTAGTTCTTTTACTTTCCCTAGTTTCACTATATCGATCCTTTTTCGCCTTAAACCCTTCCTTTAGCATATTCATGCTAACAACACAATTCTTGATAGCGATCCCACTCAACTAAATGATTTCATCCAAGTTCTACTTCAGGTTCTTGTTATCTACCTCCATTTCATTTAGTATGTCCTCTAGGATAGCCACATTTACTTTAAACTCACATTCCTGTTGCAAGTATGGGCCTAACCTGTGTTGTCATTGATGTCAACATACTCCTGCTGCATTAATGATAAGGATTGGATGAGCTGTGTGCTGAGGATATTGAGAAAATTAGTCTCAATCAGGAACAGTGAAGATCAGTGATGACAATAAGGCAAAAGTCCAAGATAGGAAGAGGATTAGAGGATGTGGATTAAAGGGTTTGTAGACATGTGTCTTGAGGTGATCCAGTAGAGATTTTAGAGGTCCGCATGAAGCTATGAAGAAGTTGTGGCCGCTCAAGTAAAACTGGTTCCAGTAGGTGTTCAGAGGTAACAGAGTGACATAGACAGGTCCGATGAGATCCGAAAGTATAGTTTCCTGCTCTGCGGATTCGAGGCAGTGTTGAGGAAGTCCTTGTGATGTGTCAACTCGATTGGTTCATGAATTGAAGGTCCAGAAGTATCCATTCTTTGGTGACAATAGTGACAGATTGTGTTCTTGAGGCTCCGGATGAAAGAGAGAAGGATTTCAGTATGTAGATGAAGTGCGGATGTTCTTGGTGATTCAAGCAACCTTGTGAAGGACTTTAGATTGTGTCCAGCGTGTGTTAGTGGTCTGCATTGGAGTTGGAGCTCGCTATTGAAGAATAACCTCCGGATGATGGTGTTCTTCCTGAGACTGGCCGACCGGATAAGTTACACATCTTGTGGATATTCTGGTAGATGTTTTCCGACTTAGATGATTATTCCTAAGTTGATGTCTTGTATAAATAAGGGGTTGCGAAGTCATTTCAAAGTTGTCTTTGTGGAGATGAGTGTGTGGTAGCAAGGAGGAGAGCGAAAGGCAGAGCAGAAGTATTGAGCTTAAATGGAACTGATTCAAGCATGGTGAAGATGCTATTCTCCAGTTCATGTATGTGATACTTATTTCTTTGTAGACAGTGTGTCTCTTGTAGGCAGTGAGCCTCTTGTGAGCAGTGTGCTCGGGCAGTGAGCCCTAATTGGCATGTGCCATTTTATTCTTTCTATTCTTCTAACAAAGAATACAATCTTGGGTTAATCACCCCGTGGTTTTTCCCTTAACCGGGTTTTCCACGTCAAAATCTTGGTGTCTTATGTGTTGATATGTTTCTACTTTTGATTTAAATGCATTATGTTTCATGATTAATATACTGCTAATCACTAAGAGGATTTAAGTGTGTAATTGGAAGAAATTTTTGGACAACTGATTCACCCCCCCCCTCTCAGTTGTGTGCCCTAAGTCTAACAATTGGTATCAGAGCTAAGTTCCTCTAAGAAGAGCTTAACTGCTTGAGGAGATCCAAGATGTCGTCTTACAAGAAGGATAGTCCGAAGTTTGATGGAACCAATTTTAATCTCTGGAAAGGTCGCATGAAATGTCACTTGAGATATATGGGAATGGCGTACTGGACCATGGCTACAACACAGTATGTACCTCCACAGGGTGGTCCGAAAACCCAAAATGAAATCACAGGTGCTGAAAACAATCTGCGGACTATAGAGGCTCTTCTAAGCGCATTATATGATTCAGAGCTCTCAAATGTTATTGACCTACCAACTACTTTTGATATTTGGCAAAAACTGGAACTTCTGCATGAAGGAGACAAGTATGTCAAAAGTGCAAGGTTACAAAGTCTAAAAGGAAAATTTGAAAATCTAAAGATGAGAGAAGATGAAAACATCACTACTTTTATGCCAAGAATAAATGAGCTTGTTTGTGGAATTAGAAATGCTAGTGGAGTCTTGGATGAAGATGAGATTGTTGGCAAAATTCTCAGATCCCTTCCTGCTTCTTACAAAATCAAGGTTGCTGCCATTGAAGAATTCAGAGCCCATACAACTGTCACAAGAGATCAATTGGCTGGAAAATTGGCAGCATTTGAAATGACAGAGTTTAGAGATGACCCCCCCCCAAGACTGAATCTGCATTCAAACCCAGTGCCTCTATTAAAGGTAAACAAAGGTTTGATCTGGGAGAGAATTCATCAAGGAAGTTGTCATGGTATGAAAAAGCAAGAAAAGATCTAGAGGAAGAAGAAGTAGAAACTACTCAACTTGAAGCCCTTATTGCAAAGAGCTTGCCAAGAGGATCTGGTAAGTATGAAGGAAAATTACCTTTTAAGTGTTTTAACTGCAATAAGATTGGTCACTTTACCTCAAGGTGTCCGGAAAGGTTTTCAAGGCAAAATCCTAACAAGCCAAGGTTCCAAAAGAATTGTTATTATGTACATGAAGATGATGATAATGAAGGAGTAACAGATGATGAATCAGAGATAGGAAACAAATCCAGAAATGAATGGGTGCTCCTTGCCATCAGGGAAGAAGATCCAATGTCCTCTGTATCTATCAATCATAAGACTATGGAAAGAGCTCTGGCTGCCCAAGTTGAAGAAAAGGATGATTGGGTCATTGACAATGATTGCTCTCACCATATGATAGGTGACAAAAATAAGTTCATAGATTTGGAAAGGTATGAAGGAGGAGTGGTAAAGTTTGGTGATAATTCTACTGGTAGAATCAAAGGTAGAGGAACTATTTCTCTTGATGGAAGGAACAAAACTGGTAATGTACTGTATGTTGAAGGTTTGAAGCACAATCTTCTCAGTGTTGGACAGTTGGTGGACAAAGGCTATGATCTTTGGTTCAAGAATGGAAAATGCAAGATCTTTGAAAGTTCTGGAACAAAGATTGCATCCGGTACTCAAACTAAAGGTAATATCTTTCACTTGGTTGGTACTAGTAAAAGTTGCTTATTTGTTCAAATTGACCAGAGTTGGTTGTGGCATAGGAGGATGTGTCATGTGAATTTTGGTAATATCATCAAGATAAGCAATACTCAGGCTGTAAGAGATCTTCCAAAATTGGTGAAACCTTCTAACAGATTGTGCAAAGAATGTTAGTTGGGTAAGCTAAGCAGAGTCACATTCAAAAGTAAGGAACTATCTTCTACCAGATTATTGGACTTAGTTCATACTGATCTTTGTGGTCCGGCAAGAATCAGGACTATTCAAGGTGATAGATACTTCATGCTACTAATTGATGACTATTCCCGGATGATGTGGGTAACCTTTCTAAAAGAGAAATCAAAAGCTCTTGAGAAATTTAAAATATTCAAAGCTATGGTAGAGAATGAAACCGGATTAAAATTGAAGTGTCTGAGGTCTGATAGAGGTGGAGAATTCACATCCGGTGAGTTCATAGAGTTCTGTGAGAAACATGGAATCAAGAGATAGTTGTCTACCCCTAGGACCCCATAGCAGAATGGAGTAGTTGAGAGAAAGAACTGGACCATCCAAGAAACATCTAGGACAATGATGATGGAAGCAAATGTTCCTTAGATCTATTGGAGAGAAGTTGTCAGCACTGCAGTCTATACTCTCAATTGAGTTCAAATCAGGAACAATACTGGTAAGACTCCTTATGAACTTTGGTTTGGCATCACTCCTACTGTGAGGTATTTTAAAGTCTTTGGTAGCAAATGTTACATCAAAAGAGATGAAGATCTAGGAAAGTTTGATGCTAGAAATGATGAAGGAATATTCTTGGGTTACTCTACTCAAAGTAAAGCATACCAGTGTTATAACAAGAGACTGAGAAAGATGATAGAAAGTACAAATGTGAAGGTTGATGAAGGAATTGAAAAACCCTCAAGATTCTATGAATATGATGAGGATGATCAGAATGGTGTTTTGACTCAAGGAGCCCAAGCCTCTTCTGAGATTCAGATCCAGATTGATTCAGTAAATCAAGAAGAAGAGATAAGTATGAATGAGCCTGATCAAAAAGTAGAAATACAAGTAACTCCCAAAGTGCCTAGGTATGTAAGACTGAATCACTCTGAAGATCATATCATAGGTGATAAAAGCAAAGGTATACAAACAAGAAGGAAAATTGCTCAAAACTCAGATGAGTATTGTCTGATTTCAAAAATTGAACCTAAGATAGTGAATGAAGCTTGCAATGATAAAAACTGGACTAAAGCAATGGAGGAAGAGTTGGTGCAAATTGAGAAAAATCACACTTGGGATCTTGTTCCCAAACCTAGAAACAAAAATATGATTGGAACCAAATGGGTCTTCCGGAACAAGCTAAACGAAGTTGGTGAAGTAATCAGAAATAAAGCCAGATTGGTCTGCAAGGGTTACTCTCAAATAGAAGGAGTTGATTTTGAAGAAACTTTTGCTCCGGTGGCAAGAATTGAAGCAGTCAGATTATTTCTTGCTTTTGCTGCTTTTAAGGACTTCAAGGTATATCAGATGGATGTCAAGTCTGCCTTCCTAAATGGTGACTTGGAAGAAGTATACATTGAGCAACCAGATGGATTTCAATTGTCTGATCCTAATGATATGGTCTGCAAGTTGAAGAAAGCATTGTATGGACTGAAGCAAGCCCCAAGAGCCTGGTATGAAAGATTGGATAAGCACCTTTTGAAGATTGGTTTCAACAAAGGTATTGCTGACAGTAATTTGTATTTCAAAATTGATCTGATTGTTGAAGTGTTTGTTGATGATATCATTTTTGGAGGAAGAGATAGTATGGGTAAAACTTTTGCAAATCAAATGAAAAGTGAATTTGAGATGTCCATGCTTGGTGAAATGAATTTCTTCTTGGGTCTGCAAATCACTCAAACAAAGAAAGGAATCTTCATTTCTCAAACCAAATATGTGAAAGAATTGTTGAAGAAATTTGGGATGGAAGACTCAAAACCAATGAATACTCCCATGGCAACCAGATGTACATTGAGCAAAGATGATGATTCTCCTAAGGCTGATCAGACAAAGTACAGGTCAATGATTGGAGGACTGTTGTATCTTACTCAAACTAGACCAGACATTATGGGCTGTTGGTCTTGTTGCTAGATTTCAGGTTGATCCTAGAGAATCTCATGTCATGGCAATCAAGAGGATTTTTAGATATCTAAAAGAGACAGTTGAGCATGGTCTGTGGTATCCTAGAGATCATGATTTCTCTCTTCATGCATATACTGATGCGGATTGGGCAGGAGATGTGGATGACCGAAAGAGTACCGGTGGTGGAGCATTCTTTTTGGGGAAGAGATTGGTTTCTTCGCTAAGTAAGAAACAAGAGGCAATATCTCTATCTACAACTGAAGTAGAATATATTGCAGCAGCAGGTAGTTGCACTCAAGTTTTATGGATGAAGCAGATGCTAAGAGATATCAAAGTGGAGTATGAAGAACCTATCATAATCTTCTGTGATAATTCAAGTGCTATAAATATATCTAAGAATCTGGTGTTGCATTCAAAGACTAAACACATATCCATCAAGTTTCACTTTTTGAGAGAGCAAGTGAACAAGAATGAAGTTAGATTGGAGTTTGTGCCTTCCAAGGATCAGATTGTAGACATCTTTACTAAACCTCTACCTAAGGACTCTTTTGGGTATCTCAGGGAGAAGTTAGGGGTTATTGCCCCTCCGGTGATGAACTAAGGTGCACTGAGGTGCATCAGTCTGGTGGATATCATAGTCATGTCTTGTGATCTGGATTGATGGGGAGCTGCTACTTAGGGGGAGCAACAGGTATGATTCTGAAGTGTTGGAATTACAAGTATGTGCCCTTTGCCATTGATGTCAAAGGGGGAGAGAAGACATGTGAGAAACAAGTGGTTGCGGATCAAAGGGGGAGTAGTAAAAGGAGAGAAGATATGTGAATGGTTGTTGCTGATAGGGGGAGTTGTGACAGTGAGGAGAAGTTCTTGTCTTGATGGTCAAAATAGTTTTTCACATCATATGTTTCCATCAATGACAAAGGGGGAGATTGTTGCAAGTATGGGCCTAACCTGTGTTGTCATTGATGTCAACATACTCCTGTTGCATTAATGATGAGGATTGGATGAGTTGTGTGCTGAGGATATTGAGAAAATTAGTCTCAATCAGGAACAGTGAAGATCAACGATGACAATAAGGCAAAAATCCAAGATAGGAAGAGGATCAGAGGATGAAGATTAAAGGGTTTGTAGACATGTGTCTTGAGGTGATCTAGTAGAGATTTCAGAGGTCCGCATGAAGATATGAAGAAGTTGTGGCCGCTCAAGTAAAACCGGTTCCGGTAGGTGTTTAGAGGTAACAGACACAGACAGGTTCAGTGAGATCTGGAAGTACAATTTCCTGCTCTGCGGATTTGAGGCAGTGTTGAGGAAGTCCTTGTGATGTGTCAACTTGATTGGTTCATGAATTGAAGGTCCGGAAGTATCCATTCTTTGGTGACAGTAGTGACAAACTGTGTTCTTGAGGCTCCAGATGAAAGAGAGAAGGATTTCAGTATGTAGATGAAGTGCGGATGTTCTTGGTGATTCAGGCAACCTTGTGAAGGACTTTAGATTGTGTCCAGCGTGTGTTAGTGGTCCGCATTGGAGTTGGAGCTCACTATTGAAGAATAACCTATGGATGATGGTGTTCTTCTTGAGACTGGCTGACTGGATAAGTTACACATCTTGTGGATATTCTGGTAGATGTTTTCTGACTTAGATGATTATTCCTAAGTTGATGTCTTGTATAAATAAGGGGTTGCAAAGTCATTTCAAAGTTGTTTTTGTGGAAATGAGTGTGTGGTAGAAAGGAGGAGAGTGAAAGGCAAAGCAAAAGTATTGAGCTTAAATGGAACTAATTCAAGCATGGTGAAGATGTTATTCTCCAGTTCATGTATGTGATACTTATTTCTTTGTAGACAGTGTGTCTCTTGTAACCAGTGAGCCTCTTGTGAGCAGTGTGCTCAGGCAGTACACCCTAATTAGCATGTGCCATTTTGTTCTTTCTATTCTTCTAACAGAGAATACAATCTTGGGTTAATCACCCCGTGGTTTTTCCCTTAACCAGGTTTTCCACGTCAAAATCTTGGTGTCTTATGTGTTGATATGTTTCTTTTTTTGATTTAAGTGCATTATGTTTCGTGATTAATATACTGCTAATCACTAAGAGGATTTAAGTGTGTAATTGGAAGAAAGTTTTGAACAACTGATTCACCCCCCCCTCTTAGTTGTGTGCCCTAAGTCTAACTCCAAGTTCTACTTCAAGTTCTTGTTATCTACCTCCATTTCATTTAGTATGTCCTCTAGGATAGCCACATTTACTTTAAACTCACATTCCTTTTCCAAATAAGGATTATTCTCATACTCATTTATCTACAACTAGAGATTCTTCACATTTTCTCTAATTTCTTTGTTGTCTTTCATAATTCCCCTATGAAGTTTGATGTCATTCTCCAAAGAAATAATTTTATGTTGGAAACTTTCATGCACTATCTCATTTGCCTTTCTCTTATTGTTCTAGTATTCTCACTTAGAATTCTACTTTTGGCCTTCTTTATTAATGTTCTCCTCGAACACATTCCCTTTACCTTTATTATCCTTGCATAGGGAATTTGAGTCTTTAGAGGATGAGGGTAACCTTTCAAACTTTGAAGAATCACTCTAAATTTCATCAACATCGATGACATGACTCTTATCCCCAAGCTTTTGAACTGAGGAGCCTTGGTCCTCCTTTTGATGGAAGAGGAACATCCAGTTAGAATTTTAATAGAAGTGAGTTTAGGGGTCTTAGGGAAAAGGGGTTTTTTCCCTTTTCCATTTAGATTAGGCTCAACAAGGTCCATAACTAGACTATCTTCCACCACCTTCACTCTAGGGTTAGAATTGGGAGCAACCTTCTAGTATTTACATCTCATGTAAAATTATATAACATTATATAATTGATTATGAAATGATTAATCAATATCACACCATGTCAATTTTTACATCTCATGTAACATTATATAACATCATCATGTGTTTTTTTACATTTCATTTAATTTCTTGTTTTGTTTTTGGAAACATTGTTCCAATGAACATTACAATAATGTATCAGAAGGCTCATAATGAATGCTACAACTTGCTCCTATAACTTGTAGACTTCCTAATTGTAATCTAGGCAACAATGACACTCCCACCATGGCCATGTACCAAGCTCACCACCACCATGTCATCCACACTCTATACTACATAATAGGCTATGTTAGCAATATGCACAACACCATAAGTTTTAAACATAATAGTTACCAAATATTCAAGGTCTATTGAATGAGATAATTATCTTGGGAGGTGTGGATGGTGGAGAAGAGATTATGTTTGTGGCCCTCATATCAAATATTCTCCAATGTTTGTAAAATTTTCCACCCTCATATTTGTGTAATGGTTGAGGTGGGAAAGGAGGAAGAATGGCTTAATCCTATATCCTCATGAGTCTAACAACAATCAATCCATGTCCCTCAAATGTATAGTGTCTATCATATCTAAATATCATGTCATATCCCACAACCTTACCATTGGATAGTAGGGACAAATAGTCACCCATGTTTAGTTTATGCTTAGTTATGGTTGGGAGAGGGGTGGAGGATTTCACCAATGTGGATGGTCACACACATCTCTTCTTAGAAACAAAATATGAGACAATTTAATACACAATAAATTCATGGAAACAAATGTAAGGTCAAAAATAGCATACCATACAATTTTAACACTACAAATTGTTCTTATTTTAATGTACATTATTCCAACATATTTTAGGGATCATTTTAGCCTTCCCCTGACCTTTTCCTTCACCAATTTACCAACTTCTACATCACATTCTATCATTTCTTGCTAACGCCATGTTATCTATCTTAAATTTAAGAATTTTCCCCAAGATGCCAGTGCAATGTGTGAATGTTTATGTGATGTGCTAGCATCTCATGAGTTTCCAAAATTTTAGTTGTTGGCTTTTTACCCAAATGTCTACTTTTACCTACTATAATGCTCATATATCAAAAAATTACCTTTGTGCTCGAATCTAACCCTTCACCTCGCTCTCTTTCCCTCTTAAAGGCTATCTTTTAAAAAACACTTCACAGATGCAACTCCTCTTCCTTTTAGTTGCAACTTGCTAGTTACACCTCCATTGTTGAAGCTTATTGTGGGTTGATGTTGTTGCACTTTCATTGACAACCTCAAATGCCCACTCATCTCTTCTCTCTCTTATTGGTAATATCATTCTAATAAGCTTGTATATTTTATTTCTATTTGACTATATTGTAACTACTTCTTCTTTATCATTTCACTTCTCTATTTCTATTAGCATATCTCTTTCGTGGCCATCATTGCCTCTTGTCCAATCACATACACACTAGGGTATTGGTCCTTGCAGACTTAGGATTCAATACATAGACTTAATTTTCTGTGATGCTCTTAGTCCTAGATGCACATAGGCTAAGTGCACACACTCTCTAATTTCATCTTCCTATTTTGACTACCCGTGGAGGTAAAAATACCAAACTAGGAGTTTGACCATTCTTGACAATCTCTGCAGTAGTCCCAAACATTTTTCTTGTACTAGCTATAGGTACTCAAGACATCTAAATGCATGGAGGTTTGTTGTTCTCTCTTCCTCTTCTTTTCCATTTCAATATTTCATTTAAAATAGTTAGCTTAGAATCATTTTCAGCATTTATTTATCTTTCTGTTAGTTTCTAGAATATTCTATTGTGTGCATTTGCCTCCTTGTGTATAGACTAAACAAGTTTTGGATAGAAACTTGACTAATTTGGATGATGAGATGACAACTCAAAAATAGGACAACAACATAGCATGTTGGCATCTAGGCTAGTGAGATTTCCAAGTTGATTTATAGGTTCTTCGTTATTTCCTATTTTCTATTTTGCAGTTCATATAAGTATCTTGTTTCTATATCTTCTATATTTCCACTTGTTTCCATAACCCAACTCAATTAATGTAAATGTAAAGTTTAACATAGTTTAAATTTTATCACACTTTGGTAAACCTGTCACTTCAACATTTTCTTTCTTCTTCCTTTTTTTTCCAAAAATGAAATTAAGAAAGTTATTTTAAAGGAGAAAAATAGCGACCTTCAGTCATATTGTCAATATCCTTCTTCATTAATTTTTTCTTTCTCATGGATTCTTCTAGTCCTTTCTCTTGGGATTCTTTACATGTGTACATCATGGACTATGTGTTATTTTATCATTTCATTTATTTCTATCCATATGCCTTGAATGATATAACCTTCACTTATAACATAGATACATATGTACATGTTCCATGCATGAGATCCTTGGCTACTTCTTTGATCTTTCTGACTTCATAGATCTTATGCATGTCTTCCCTTCTATGTTAGAAGACTTCACTATATTTATCTTCATGATCTATCATGATGGTACATTATGTGAGATAGATGATGTCAATACTCATTCTATTATCTTTCATTCCACTTCTTATCCTATTGAGAATCCTTCTTCTACTTCCATTACCTCTCCCATAGACCATCATGGTAACATGTCTATTCCCATTTCTCTCCCTCCTTTGGGTACATGTTCAAACTCCATGGACCTCCCAAAGGATTTCAAGGCCTCCTCTTTTCATAGCAACTATGAGGATCCTATTCTTACAATTGATGATACTTCTTCACCACATGGCTCTCAAACTTCTATCGATGATCTTTCTTTTCATGACTTTGATTACTCTCCTTCAAGTGATGATGAGCCTCATACTTGTATTGATCCTTTCTCTTGGTAAGAGGGACTCTTTTCTTATTCATCTCCTCCTTCTCTTTATTTAGAGGATGAACTCCCTCTTGTAGACAATATTGAACATGCTAGCATCATCTAACATCATCCATCACTTCCTTAACATCACATTGGTCAAGTTTCCTCCTTTAGTAGATATTGATCATCCTTCTCATGATTATTTATCTATTATTTACTCTCCTACATTTGAGCCATCTCTTTTAGACCTAGATCCATGCCATTATATTGCTCCACCTTCTTCGCTTACTATCCCTTCTATACCACTTTCTTTTTTGGAGGAATCACCATCTATTTCTTGTAAGTTGCCTCATGTTGCTCCTTCTACACCTACATAGCTATGATCTCCTTTGTATTTTGAGATTCGTGCATACCCTTCTTCTATTGGTATGGGGACTCTTTCTTTTGACAAGAACAATAGCCATGGCAATTTGTTGCACCATGTAACACACTTCTAGACCATGTGCTTAACTCAAACTTGTGAGGACTATGTCTTAGACAAATTCTTCTCTAACACCTTAACAGATATCACTTTAGACTAGTTATATACCTTACCTACTAGTTCCATACACTCCTCTATCGATGTTGCTCATAATTTTCTCTCTCATTTTCAATATAACCTCGAACTTAAAATCTCTCTTACACACTTTATGTAATGCAAAGAAGATGTTCATCAGGGTGTCCAAGGCTTCACTTCTTACTTCTTTTCCTTGCTTGTTTGATGGGTTTCCACCCCATGATGGCCTTCTTCTATCTCTTTTTCATGAGAACTTACTACCACATGTCCAAAATGTGTTGCTTCTTAAACAGTTTTTTTCTCTTTCTAACTTAGTTCTTCATGCCCTTGAAGTTGATCAAATCTTCTAAGACCATCCTCGCCTCAAATATAATGAACCCTCTCCTACCCATCAACCCATTGATCCCCCTTGTGACTTTTCTCCACCTACCTAACTCGCTCCTATCCATCCAAACCTAAACATCGATCCTTGTTGGGTGAATATTTTTTTGTCAACTCACTAACGACAAAATGGTTATATCAACCACAGTGTGATGAGATAAATCACTCCTCTCAGCAAGGGGAGGTTCCCTTTTTTAGCTACTTTCAAACTTATCTATTCTAACACTAATCTTCAGGGTGAATCCATATCATCCATTTCTCTTTTTTCAGAAATGATGTTTACAATTTAAAATAGCATTTTCACAATACAAATCACAATAACCAAGAAACTCATGAAAGCACAAAGTCTATCGTTGCTCCTTTTTCTAATTTAAAATTTAGAACCGAATAGGATAAGGTGTAGCCCAAAGTCTTCACCGAATACTATGATAAAAGCACACGATCATAAAAGATAGCAGCAACGCAAAATCTTTCTAATATCTTTTACTCCAAAACGTAAAATCACAAACCTAAAGATAATTATTGCAGCAAAAAGTCTCCAAAATTAACTTTAGAATATCTCCTAAATTATCCAAACTCACACTACAATTTGATCAAATAGATAAAATAGTATAAGGAAATGGACATAAGAACAATTTCCAATACACCACAAGTTATTCCAATGCAAAGATTGAACAATCACTTGCTTTTCTAGTCACTTGATAAAATATGATTTACAATTTGAACACAAAGTCTCAAAATGCTCTTCAATTTGGTAGAGTTTCGCTTCAATAACAAAAGGATAAGGAGGGAAGCTTAGAGGAGTGGATTGATATGAACAAGATCAAAATAAAGAATCTAATAACCATTGGCGTCATCTCGAACTGAGAGTCTTATCTTAAGACTAAGGAATCTCTTGTCCACCGCATCAATGTAATAAAGGTTTTACTTGATGACTTGTGCCAAGCACGTGAAAATAGTGATGACAACAATGTCTTGCTTCTACACAAGTTGGAGGAACTCCCATGCATTCTGACAAGTGAAGGTCACAAGTTTCTTTCAGCGGAGGAAATGATAGATGCTTTTGAGAAAATGGTGCAACAGAAATTTGAAGATGAAGTGCCTACAGTGGTTTCAATGGACAACCTTTATGATTAGCATTCAACTTTTGAAAATCTGAAGGACAACCTTGAAAAGCATGAGAAGGCAATAAAGGCAGTGAAAGATGCAGTTCTCCAGGCCCGTACTATTTTAGAGAATATAGCCAAGCCTGATGTGTGTGAAATGGTAGTAGTGCAAACTATATATCAAAACTTTTTGAAGAAGAATGATGGAGGAAGCTGAAGTTCCTTTTCAATACCTTAGTTTATTTTCATTATTGTATATGTAATTTGAATTTTGTTATAGACAAACTCATGTGTAATTTTCCAAAATGTAATTACATATGAGACAAAAGAAGTCACAAGTCAAATAGAACTCTTTTGTTTGAATAAGTCAAAGTAGTTGTAAATCTCCTATTTTTGCTCTAGGCTCCTTCCTATAAATAAAGAGGGCCTCTATTGTATGTTTTATCTTTTAGTTATTGAAGCGAAACTCTGCCAAATTAAAGAGCATTTTGAGACTTTGTGTTCAAATTGTAAATCATTTTTTATCAAGTGAATAGAAAAGCAAGTGATTGTTCAATCTTTGCATTGGAATAACTTGTGGTGTATTGGAAATTGTTCTTATGTCCTTTTCCTTATACTATCTTATCTATTTGATCAAATTGTAGTGTGAGTTTGGATAATCTGGGAGATATTCCAAAGTTAATTTTGGAGACTTTGTGCTGCAATAATTATCTTTAGGTTTGTGATTTTACGTTTTGGAGTAAAAGATATTAGAAAGACTTTGAGTTGCTGCTATCTTTTATGATCGTGTGCTTTTATCATAGTATTCGGTGAAGACTTTGGGCTGCACCTTATCCTATTCTATTCTAAATTTTAAATTAGCAAAAGGAGCAATGATAGACTTTGTGCTTTTGTGAGTTTCTTGGTTATTGTGATTTGTCTTGTGAAATTCCTATTTTAAATTGTAAACATCATTTCTGAAAAAAGAGAAATGGATGATATGGATTCACCCTGAAAATTAGTGTTAGAATAGATAAGTTTGAAAGTAGTTAAAAAAGGGAACCTCCCCTTGCTAAGAGGAGAGATTTATCTCATCACACTGTGGTTGATATAACCATTTTGCCGTCAGTGAGTTGACGATAAAATATTCACCCAACAGTTTTTGGCGACTCCGTTGGGGAAGAACACACAACTTAGAGACTCATGCTTTGAGTTGAAGCATTTCATCCTCTTCCATTGTTTTAAAGTTGTTTCCAAATCTTTTTTGCGTACATTGCATTCTGGCAGACTCACGGTATACAAGAAGCAAGAGAGCTCAAGGTATTATTGATCCTGTATTTGAGTTGATGCAGCAAAATAACTTTGGTCTTTTGCCTCCACAACCTCGGCTTCAGCGAACTAGGAGTTTTCCTCGTACCAACGCCAGGTCTCCAATACTAGGTGAAGCTTCTAGCTCCAGTACTAACATAATTCTATCTGTACGAATCCCTTAAAGGTTTGTCATCCCACCTTTCAATCAGTGCATAATGGCAGCTCAAGGTCCGTGGGGTAATACTTTTGGTCCCTTGAATTTAACACCTCCATTACATGAACTACCTCGTAGTTCAAGGAAGAATTTCCCTAAATTCTATGGCGATGGGAAGTCCATCCGGATTAACACATTGCAGCTTTTTGCATAGCTTGTGGTGTGCTTGGGGTGGAACATGAAGATGTGGTAGTACGACTTTTTGTAGAAACACTGTAAGGTGTTGTTGTAGATTGGTTTTACCACCTTCAATCTCAAACCATAACAAGTTGGAATACTCTCAAAACTAAGTTTGAAGCCAGATTCAAGCCTGTGGAAGATGCACATGCCTTGTTATCTCAGCTAACGCAGATGAAGAAAGAGCCACATGAACCCATGCGAGATTTCATCACCAAGTTCAACAAATTAACAAATAGGATTCCTACAACTACTCAGCTAATGGCAGAGAATCTTAAATGTTTCTTCATCAATACTCAGCTTCCTGAGGTAAGCTTTCTGTTAAGGCAGGCTAGCCCTGCTGATCTTCCCGTAGCTCAAATTTTGGCTATGGAGGTTGAAGATGATCTTATCCTTGTAGGTAAGATAAGAAGAGATTCTAACAGAAACAGAGGCTAATCCTCTACTGATAATTCTTCCACAAGCACCACAGATCCTATGGTGCAAAAGTTAGCAAATGAATTGCTAGCTTTGAAAAGGCAAATGTCTCAAGGTATGTCCACTCCTCCTTCATATAGGGATATACCAAGGAGAACATTTCCTAACAATTCATATCAAGGCAATGCTGTCAGAAATCAAGGGCAACAAAATCATCTTCCGCCAACACAAGGGAAGCTTGCCATTGAAGTAGTACTAGTCAACTCAGCGATTGGCTACTATGAAGATGAACATGACAGTTCTTTCCAACCTAAGTTGGATCAGGAGAATGATGCTAATCTTTTTATAGAAGGAGAAGAAGAATTAGCTGGCAACTCTACCATTGGTTTTCTGAATTACCAAGATGAAGCTGAAAGAGAAGAAGTATGTGATGGAGCATATGCTGTGTTTACCAGGTCCCAAAATTAGTCAAATCAGCAAGTTGATAAATGAAAGACAAGATAGGAACCTCAGCCGGTGATCTCAATTGCCAAACGGGGAACTCCGTTGCCTTTTCAATCAAAGGACCCGATTGTCGATAAGCAAGTAAGTTTATCTAACAACCCTATGTCTTCTACTTCTGTTCCTTAGACCAGTACTACCCCAAATAAAACTCAAAATGATGGATTGCCTTCCTCTATATCTAATTTATTTCAGCTATTTGACATAATAGATCATGCTAGGAAAACTAAAATCCAGACGTCTGAGGTAGAGTACTTACAAGCTAATCCTGAACAGTTTGATAGGTTAGCTAAATATGTGAAAAATAGGCTGTCCCTATAGGGCAAGATCCTTCTAGGACTACCCACAACTCCTCAAAGAAAAAATCCACCCAAAATAATCTTGTCACTACTCCCCTTGTTGCTCCAGGGAAAATAGAACCTTTATATGTTTCTCTATTGGTCAATGGCCACAAGTTAAGCAATTGTATAATAGATTATGGGGCTTCTGATAATGTCATGCCTACCAAAGTGGCAGATTCCCTCGGTCTTACTTTGACCAAGACCTTTGGGAGATGTTTCTCCATGGAAAATAAGCAAGTGCCATTGTTGGGCCAAATCAAAGATGCCCAATTTGCATTTGCATCTTTTCCAGATAAGAGGATCAAGATGACCGTCCTAGTGGTTGATGTTCCAGCTTCTTATGGCATTTTGCTTAGATGTAATTTTTGTAAAGATGTGGGTGGAGAACTAAGCATGGACCTATCTGAAGCAAAGATACCTGTTAAAGGTGTCAAGCAAAAGTTGCTTCCTAAGAAGGAGGCAAAATATATTGTTACCCAAACTGTAAATCCCAAAGCCCAAATTTTGTTTGAGTCTTCGGGAATGGGTAATTATTTCTTGTCTACTGAAGATAGTTCTAGTTCATTAGATGAGAGTTTAGATATCTCAGATGCAGAATCAGAGGATACTTCTGGTAAATCAGAAGAAAGTTTGGATGAGAGCATAGTGATGCCAAAATCTTCTCTTTTTGATGAAGAAGAATCTACTGGTAACAGAAACATCAAACTGAGAAATTCAAATGATGTTTAGGTTTTAGAATTTTATGGCGTTGTTCTTCCACCAGATTTGGAGCTGGAGTTGTTTTGATGTCTCCACAAGGTGATATCTTTCCTTTCTCTTATAAGCTGTAGTTCAACAATACCAATAACACTGCTGAATACGAGTCATTGTTGCTCGGAATGGAGGCTGTTCGTGTTAGAGGTATTAAAAATCTTCATGCTCAGGGTGATGCTAAACTTGTGGTTTGCCAAGTGAGAAATCTTTATCAAACCAAGAATGAAAGGCTGAGGCATTACCGTAATCATGTTTGGGATTACATCAAAGGTTTTGATGCTTTCGATATCTCTGCAGTACCGAGAGAGTTTAATGATCGTGCTAATTCATTAGCTGTCTCTGCCACCCTCATGATTCCCCATAAGGACTTCAAAGGTAACAAGTACACAATTGAGTTGGTTTTCTGACCAAGTGTGCCAGATAATGCTAACCATTGGTAGGTCTTCAATGGTGATAATCAGATCATTGCTTTCTTAGAGAAGACAGATAACTTTGATGAACTCTATTTTGATGGTAGTGATTCTCCGCCACGTGAATATGTTTCTGAAATAGATTCACAAACTGGTGAGGAGTTTCTTCAACTAAAAGGGAATAAGATTCCAAAAGGTTTGGTTTCTTTAGAAAAGTTATTTGATAAGCATGATAGATAGGTAAAACAGTAGCAACAACTTGATTCAAGTTCATCTATGGAATTTGAGCAAGTAAATTTGAGTTTTGAAGCAGATCCCAAAATGGTTAACATTGGGAAGTGTTGCACTGTTGATGAGAAATTCAAATTCACTACACTTCTTTGTCATTACATTGATGTTTTGGCATATTCTTATGATGATCTGAAGTCTTTCATACCTAAGGAGATTCAACATGAAATCCCTCTCAAGGTTGGGTCGTTGCCTTACAAGCAAAAACAGAGGCAATGTAATCCCAAAGTATCAGGTACTATTATGTCTGAAATCTAGAAAATGTAGAATGCAAGGATAATCTTTCCTATCCATCATTCTACCTAGATTGCGAATATTGTTCCTGTGAGAAAGAAGAACAGAGAAATCTGTATTTGTGTTGACTTCAGAAATCTCAACCAGTCTTATTTAAAAGATAACTACCCATTGCCTATTATGGACCAAGTGTTGCAAACTGTGACTGGTTCGGAGATGCTGTCTATGTTAGATGGTTTTTCAGGCTATAATCAAGTAGAGGTCAATGAAACAGATCAATACAAGACTGCTTTCACAACACGTTGGGGCACATTTGCATATTGCAGGATGCCATTTGGTTTGATCAATGATGGCGCTACTTTCCAGAGAGAAATGGACCTCGCTTTCAGAGATGAGATGGGGAAATTCATTGTGGTATATCTTGATTACTTGACCGTTTTCTCTAAACAATGTCAAGATCATGCCTACCATTTGCGACAGGTGCTGGAAAGATGTCGTCAAAATGGTATTTCTCTTAATCCTAAGAAATCAATTTTTGGGGTTACGAAGGGTAAGCTTCTCGGTCATGTTGTGTCCAGAGAAGGTACTAAGATTGACTCAGAAAGAGTCAGGTCTATCCAGAGTCTTACTTTGCCTGCTAGTAAGACTGCAGTTCATTCTTTTTTCAGAAAGGTGAATTTTCTGCGGAGGTTCATCCCAGAATTCGCAGAGAAAACCCATCACATTGTCAACATGATGAAGGGTAAGACTACTTTTCGTTGGAGTGCGGAAGGTAAAGCAGCATTTGAGGACATCAAGAGGGCCATAGCTCATGCTCTAGTTCTAGTTTTTCTTGATTATACCAAGGACTTCATAATATACAGTTATGCTTTCGAGCACACACTTTCAACAATTTTGGTTCAACAGAATGAAGAAGGTGTGGAATCTCCTATTTCATTTATAAGTTGTCCTCTGAAGGCTCATGAATTGAAATACTCAAATATGGAGAAACGTGTTTATGCTGTGGTCAAGGCGGTGAAGCATTTATGGTTTTATATTTTGAATTCACATACTGTTGTTTTGGTACCAGATACAACAGTGAAGTCTATTCTGACTCAACAGGAGTTTGGGACCAAAAGAGGCAATTGGATTGCCAAAATTCAAGAGTTTAATCTTGATATCAAACCTACCAAGCTTGTGCGTGGCAGAGGTTTGTTACAGTTGATTGCTGATAATGTACCAAAAGAAATAGGAGATGAAGAGGAAGAAGTTGAGGATATGTCAACTGTTCTCTTTATCACTACTACAGATGAGCGGTATTCTAATATTGCTCATTTTCTTACCTATGGTGATTGTCCTTCTCATCTATCCTATAAAGAGAAGCAAACTATCAAGTTAAAGGTTGCGAACTATGTCTTGTGGGATAATGGTTTATATAAGAGAAGCCTTGATGGAGTTTTTCTCCGTTGTGTGGATAAAGCACAACAAAGCAAACTTCTGGAGTCTTTTCACAATTTGGCTTTTGGAGGACATTTTTCTGCGCCTGTGATGGCTCATAAAATTTTGTGGGCTAGGTACTATTGGCCCACATTGTTTTAGGATGCGTACAACTAGGTACATAGATGTGAGTTATGTCAGCAGTTTGTTGGAAAGCCTAAGTTGGCTACACTACCACTCAAGCCAGTTGTAATTGAAGAACCTTTTCAACAATGGGGCATCGAGTGCTATGAACCCACCATCGAGTGCAGGACACAATTTTGTTCTCACTGCAACTGATTACTTCACCAAGTGGATGGAGGTAATTCTAGTCAAGCATGCTACTTCTAAGGTGGTATGTAATTTTCTTAAGGCAAATATTATTTCCCGGTTTGGAGTTCCAAACAAAGTTGTAGTAGATAATGCTACTTGTTTCTCTTCTAATGAGATTACTAGTTTTTTCTATGAACATGGGATCATCCTTTCTCATTATTCAGACTATTATCCACAAGGGAATGGTCAAGCAGAATCTAGTAACAAAAATCTGGTTACCATTATCAGGAAACTGGTGGAAGATAATCAGAGAACTTGGCATAAAGTGTTGTTTGATGCTTTATGGGTAGATAGGATTAGCCCCAAAAGGGCAATAGGTATGTCACCATTTCAGATTCTATATGGTCTGAATGCAGAGATACCTATTACCTTGGAGTTGCCAGCATTGAAGTTGGCAAAGGCAGTAGAAGATAGAACTTTTGAAAGTTCTATTGACAAAAGGATAATGTACCTCACTGAACTTGAAGAACAATGGGCTATGGTAGTAGATCGTATTGCTGAACATCAAAGTCAGGTGAAGAAGCTCTTTGACAAGAAGGCAAAGGCTCGTGATTTTCAAAACAGAGATCAAGTCTTGTTATGGGACAAGAGGAGAGAACCAAAAGGAATGCATGGGAAGTTTGATTGCTTGTGGAGAGGCCCGTTTGTCATTCATCAACTTTGTGGTGAAAATAGCTTCTTGCTGGAGTATCTTGATAGAACACTATTCTTGCTGCCTCACATTGGACAACATCTGAAGCACTTCAATCCTTGAAGTATCAAATAAGTTCATTTGTACATTTGTATAGTTTTTGTGTTTTTATTTTTCATTTTGTTTAGTCTTTTGTGTCTTTTTCTTTTTGGTAGTTTGACTCTATGGCCCAATGGCATGGATGAAGGCACTTAAAGACTAGATTCTACTTCCTTTGATTGTTTCAAAGAAAGATCAAAGAAAGTTCCCCAATTAGAGCCAACTGTTGTTCTCAAAATCAGCTACGCTTGTTTTTGTAGACAACCCCTATGAAACTTGTATGTTTCGTAGTCTACACTCTAAGTTCGCAAATCGAGACAAGTCCTCTTGGCCTTGTGCGAAGTCATCTAACATCATTGAAATGGTTTGCGACATTCCCCTAAGTCGATTCCTTGAAAATCGTGAAAATCAACTAGGTTGTAAGCTTGTCAAAATATCAATTTTGACTATTTTGGTGTGTTAGAAAATTTTTGTTTTCACATGCAATAGCAGTCGAATTCACTGCTCTTACATGTATATTGTTGTTTTACATGCATGAGCAGCGAAAATCGCCGCCCATGCATGTTCCTTGTCATAGTTTAAGATGTAAAGGCAGTCCTAGATACCGCTCTTGCATAAGGTACCCGGCTCATGCATGGTCAGTCATTTTTACCGTCTTAGTATGATCTCACCAAATCTTAAACTCAAGTTTCATTAATGGCACTCGTGTCACCATTAATACATTGTTTTAAACTTTTTTAAAGCATTTTAGTCGTCATTCTTTTTTGTTTTTATTCTCAAACTTCTCGAAATAAGCCATTTAATCCTCTCCAAAGCCGATCGAACCGCGAAACTCGTGGATTGTGTAGATTTCGCACCTAGGGTTTTTTCGCTATTGTTGCTAGGTAGGATGACATTTCTCCTACTTTCGTTGTTATTTTTCTTCCTTTTATTAGGGTTTGTTTATAATAGTAATGTTTGTTTGTGATTTATGTGAATATTTTTGTTTGGTTTGAGTCATCGTTTTGCATGCTTGAGGTTATCTTAAAAACCCTAAGTAGAATGTTCATGTATTTTCCTTCGTCGTTCTTTGTTCGTTGTTAGTGGATTCATCATGCCCTAATCTTAGCGCAAGCTGCAGATTTTAGATGATATTTGTGAAACTTAGGTTTTGCCAGTATTTCCCTAACATGTATTGATGGTCTTTTCCGCCACCAATACATGATTCTACCCTTACATTTATTTCCTTGTTTTTCATATATGTATCGATTAGTCATTTTGGTCGCTGATACATATGTTTGGTTTTGGTATTCCATACATGTAAGGGCGGTTAAAACCACCACCCCTACATGTAAGACTTGAGTTTCCTCCAAATGCACAAGCGGTATAAATCCTCGCTTTCACATAATAACTTGGGATTTTCAAAGATATGTAATAGCGGTCTTTTCGACTAACTCTATACTTGAAGCTTTTCCTCCAATATGCACTAGCAGACATTTTCACCGCTTAGACATGTGCCTTAAACTTGCTTATTTCCCTCATGTAAGGGCGGTCAAATTGACTGCCCCTACATCAAACATGTTTATCTTCCCAAAAAATTGAAAAATAAAACTTTTCCCTACATGTAATTGTGGCCAAATTGACCAAATTTGCATGGTAAATAAATGGCCCCTCATGCAGGAGCGGTCAATTTGACCGCCCATGCAAATTTTTCTAAAATTTTTCCTAACACAAGGAAATTTTCTTTTCAAAGCCTATTGACCCACTTTCGCCTTTTACCTCAATTTGCGCGCTCTCAAGCCCTTCAACACATGTTTCCCTATTCATGATCATTGAATCGCAATAACCCCAATTTACCCATTTTTCCCCTAACTGCGAGATCATGGCTTTTTGTAGTTTTAAACAAACGTCTGTGGTAAACACCTTTTCTAGTTTCTTCTTCAATGCTGATGACGGAGCTGTCTCCATCCAAAGCTAAGATCATGAAGAACAAATACCAAGGGGTCTTCCCTGTCACTTCAGTGTAGTCTAATGTTGATGAGATTAGGGATACAAAGATAGGACATGTGGATATGGTAGAGTTCATGGACAGAAGGTCAAACAGACAAATCCTTCTAGACACATGCAGAAGATTATCGACATCAACATTCACTTGGTTGCCTCTTTCCCTATTGCTGCCCATAACCCTGAGTTTATTCTTCAGATAGCCAGTCATTATAACAGGGATACTAGGACTATGTCAGATTCCCAAGGGAATGTGATCATGAGACTAGATGTAGAATTTCTTGACAAAATCTTCATGTGTCCTCCTATTGTAAATATTGGACAAATTAATTTTGCTCAAGGGCAAAGGGATTATGATGAAGATGTGGAAGTCGCAAGGAGATATATAAATAGTAAGTGGTTGAAGATTCCTCGAAGCAATTTGACCAGATGGCCGAAAGATCTCCCAAGGAGTGACTTTGTTAAGGAGGTCTGTGACTTGATTACACTGTTAAGTCGAATCAAAGATCTCCCTTCTTCGTCCAAGTTTCAGGAATGGATGTACACATACATCAAGGTGATTCTTAGGGGTACACAACAAATCTTTTAGGGAGAACAGATCAGTAATGCTTTGCATGAACAATTGGTGAGAGTCAACACCACCTTCAAGTTTTAAATGACCTCATATCTGGTGTATGTTGCTGCGAGCATGAGGAGTTTCCTGGTCTCACTTAGGTTGGTGATAGGAGATTAGTTCCCGTTTATGAGTACTATCCTCAAATCACTCTAAAAGGATCAATCCATCATTTCCATAGGGTTAATGATGCTTTCTTCTTAGTCTTTATGTGCTTGTGGGACAATGAGCTTGTTCAGAAGAGAGTTTCAGATGAAGCTTGGGAAGTTATAAATTCTTTTGGCTGCTTGTTCTTATAGTTTCCTACTTTCCATATCTCAGAGTAGGATATTATCCTGGTTATCCATATATACTTCCATGGTATCCCAGTGACAGGATTGTTCTCATGGAACTATGTAGGCAACTGATTGTGGTGCACAATAAACAAATGGAGTTGAAAAAGTCAGGGATTAAGTTTCCTGTAGAAATTGGAAGGTATTCAGTCCAGTCAGCCACCAAGGCTAAAATAGTTGAATCTGAAATGCAACTGGTCACAATGAAGACTTTCAAGAAAAGAGATTGTTTTGATTTCAAGAGGGTACAAGATAAAATCAAAAGAAAGTAAACTTTCCACATGCCAATGGTTGAAGATATTTTGGCCAATCTCAAGACACAAAATAAGATCAGGAAACTAGACTTTTGTAGACTTCATTTGAGTTAGATCAAAGAGTTGGGCATTGTAGACATTCTAGAAGGAATGGAGGATGATGGGAATGTTTTAGATCCCATATATAATACTAAGAATGTTGAGTCCTCACCTCTTCCAAAGGTCAAATGGTCAGTTAAAGAGGAGACTTCAATAAGGAAAAGGTTTCAGCCAATCCTAGCTAATACAAATATATGGTTAGAGAGTAAAGGAATTAGTTTGAAAGAATTCCTTACTGGATCAGAGATCGAAGTTCAAGAGCAAACAGGTAAAAAGGTGGAAAACCGGAGCAAGAACAAAAGTGACACTCCCTCCTCCTCTAAAGTACATAAGACAAAAATCAAATTTGTATCTAAGGGAGGTAAGAAGAAAGAGGTTATAGGAACCTCTAATGTCACTGAATCAGGTGTTGAAGACACGAATGTTGAGTAGATGGAAGTTGAAAATGTTGAAACTGAAAAGCAAAATATTGATAAATCTAAAGATGCCCAACAAGTAGAAATGTCTGAAAAGCCTGATGAGGAAAGTGAAACATTACAAGGCAAAGAAGAGAATGTAGAACAAGAACAACTTGGTGATTCACAACTTTCCCCACAAAATCAAAATCCCAAGTTTCTACACCTCTACTCCATGTTCCTGTTTCTGATAGTTTTCTTGTAGTTTCAAATGTTCCTATTTCACCCATTTTGGTTGTTTCTTCTGATAGTAGCCCCCCTTCTTTGAGAACACGTTTTGGGACTGTATTTGATTCTTCTGGTTCCATTCCAAGTTTATCTTCCCCATCTTTTGATATTGGTGAATAATCTGTTTTGGAACATCTTCTAGATGGTTCAGAGAAAGTTGTTGACATGGATGTAGTTTTTACCAACACTAGTCCTATTGTTACCATAACAGGTGTAAATATGGATCTGAAAAAATAGGTAGTGGATTCATCTCTAAATGTTGGTGCTTCTGTGCTTCCTCCATGGTTGTCTGCATATAATCTTAAGAGAAAGAAGCAAGCTATTTCACCAGATGAAATTGATATTGAGAAGTTGTTGCCTATTAAATCAAAGACTTTAAAGAAGAAGTCCAAGACTATCTCCAGACTCATTAATGAAAAAGGAATCAAATATGCAAAAATTGCCAAGCCACCAGAGGATGCTACTCTTGAAAATTTTTATATGAATGATTATGTTGTCTCAAGAGTTGAGTTAGGTAAGCTAAATCATGAAGGCATTAAGGCAGATTTTCAAACTACTACCAGCACCTTGTTTAAGAAATATGATGAAGTCAAGAAGGAGAAAGAGCAGTATAAAGCCAAAGCAGAACAACATGCCATTGTTCTCTAGAAAATAGTAAAATCATTTGAGATTGTGGAGCCTATGGTGGTAATAATAGAAGATCCTCTGATTCAAAAGGTGGAAAAAGCTTAGGCCAGAGGGAGAGTAGTTGGTGATATTGTGGAGTGTCTATTGGCACAAGGAAGAGTTCTATTGTGGACCATAGTGGAAAGAAAAGGGAAGATGGACAAGGCAAAAGCTGAGCTTGATAATCTTATTGATTTACTTTCTTAAGAACTACAAGATCAAGAGGAAAGCTTAGAGGAGTGGATTGATATGAAGAAGATCAAAATAAAGAATCTGATAACCATTGGCATCATCTCGAATCAATAGTCTTATCTTAAGACTAAGGAATCTCTTGTCCACCGCATCAATGTAATAAAGGGTTTACTTGATGACTTGTACCAAGCACGTGAAAACAGTGACGACAGTAATGTCTTGCTTCTACACAGGTTGGAGGAACTCCCATGCATTCTGACAGGTGAAGGTCACAAGTTTCTTTCAGCGGAGGAAATGATAGATACTTTTGAGAAAATGGTGCAACAAAAATTTGAAGATGAAGTGCCTACAGTGGTTTCGATGGACAGCCTTTATGATCAGCATTCAACTTTTGAAAATATGAAGGACAACCTTGAAAAGCATGAGAAGGCAATAAAGGTAGTGAAAGATGTAGTTCTCTGGGCCCATACTATCTCAGAGAATACAGCCAAGCCTAATGTGTGTGAAATGGTAGCAGTGCAAACTATATATCAGAACTTTTTGAAGAAGAATGATGGAGGAAGTTGAAGTTCCTTTTCAATACCTTAGTTTATTTTCATTATTGTATATGCAATTTGAATTTTGTTATAGACAAACTCATGTGTAATTTTCCAAAATGTAATTACATATGAGACAAAAGAAGTCATAAGTCAAATAAGACTCTTTTGTTTGAATAAGTCAAAGTAGTTGTAAATCTCCTATTTTTGCTCTAGGCTCCTTCCTATAAATATAGAGGGCCTCTATTGTATGTTTTATCTTTTAGTTATTGAAGCGAAACTCTGCCAAATTGAAGAGCATTTTGAGACTTTGTGTTCAAATTGTAAATCATATTTTATCAAGTGAATAGAAAAGCAAGAAATCGTTCAATCTTTGCATTGGAATAACTTGTGGTGTATTGGAAATTGTTCTTATTTCCTTTTCCTTATACTATCTTATCTATTTGATCAAATTGTAGTGTGAGTTTGGATAATCTGGGAGATATTCTAAAGTTAATTTTGGAGACTTTGTGCTGCAATAATTATCTTTAGGTTTGTGATTTTACATTTTGGAGTAAAAGATATTAGAAAGACTTTGACCTGCTGCTATCTTTTATGATCATGTGCTTTTATCTTAGTATTCGGTGAAGACTTTGGGTTGCACCTTATCCTATTCGGTTCTAAATTTTAAATTAGCAAAAGGAGTAACGATAGACTTTGTGCTTTCATGAGTTTCTTGGTTATTGTGATTTGTATTGTGAAATTGCTATTTTAAATTGTAAACATCATTTTTGAAAAAAAGAGAAATGGATGATATGGATTCACCCTGAAGATTAGTGTTAGAATAGATAAGTTTGAAAGTAGTTAAAAAAGGGAACCTCCCCTTGCTGAGAAGAGAGATTTATCTCATCACACTGTGGTTGATATAACCATTTTGCCATCAGTGAGTTGACGACAAAATATTCACCCAACAATCCTATACACCTCTTGTTGACCTTGCTAAGCATATCTTTACCCATTCTCTTAGAACCCAAAAAAAACTTCTAAAAACTATTTTATCCCCCCTCCTTACCTAGCTTCCTCTATGTCACCTATTGTTGCTATGGAACCCATTTCTATTCCTAAGGCCTCTCCTATACCACCATGTTCCCTATTTTTATTGTAACTAATACACTTCTCCCTTCTCCTAATGAGAAGTTGTTCCAATCCATTGTTGGCATTCCTCCTATAACTTTTGGAATTTATTCCTAGTACACCTTACCCTTTGAAGAACTCTCTTATTCATTCTCCTTGTGAGGTGCACTTCATAGATTCATCAGATCACTTCCCCTTTATGACTGATTAATTTTACTCACAAAATTATTCTTAGTTGTACTAGTACCTGTTATGTGGCACATGTAGCTTCCTTGCTTTGCTTGTTGCCATTTCATGGTGGCACAATTTGGGTGCAACCATCTTCTCTTCTTTTTGGTCATAACACAACCATCTACATCTTTGTTTTCCTTTCCCATATTTTGGGGGCATGGACAACTTGCTATGGGGGCATACATCCTATATATGTCCTTAGGACTTTTTCCTTTTTCAGTCCCATTTTATCTACCTTGAAATAAATTGCATATACTTCTTCTATGTAATTATTTCAAGGGGGGCATACATCTAAATTTTGCACATTCTAGCATGCTTACCTAGTATCAAAAATTTATGGTCCCAAGTATAAAGTACGCTTGGACATGGCCACCCTTATCAAGATTTCCCAACAACAAAGTAGCTAGCACATGCAATCGTTGGTATTGTATTTATGCATGGATCACCTAGCAATAGAGAATGCTAGTCCAAGTGATCCTAAATTCCATCAAAACATCTGAATCACCTAACAAGATAGAATGTTAGTACAAGTGATTTCTCAATTCTCATGATTCCTAGTGACAAAGTAAGCTAGAACTTGAATCATGCATTTTCTTTTCTATTAACTATCTTCCTTTCTCTCCATGCACATTAGTTTATTCTTTCTAAATCAAGCATTCCACTCGTCACATTCTTCTCACCATATAAGTTTTCTTCTTTGGTTGTTTCATTATGTATGTTATTTTTCTTCTCCATATATATGTTTGTGATGTTCTAATTCAGTCTATTTTGCAAGTTATGTTTTTATGACATCTTTGTTTAAAAACATTATTTTTTTGATGTAATTGTTGCAAGTTTTTGTTGTCTAACATGTGGTTTTGTAGATCTTAGTCTGGGGACATGGATTCTCCATCTGAAGAACTATTGTGTATCTTTTTGTATCCTCATAATGTTGTTTATTTTCTATAATTTGATTTTCAATACTTTAGTGTAGCTATATCACTTAGTGACATCAACTCACTAAAGTGGGGGAAAAATGCAAGGTAAAAAATTGCATACCTTGTAATTTTGACACTACAAATTTTCCTTATTTTAGTGTCCATTCATGTGGCACGTTTTAGGATAATTTTTTCCTAGCGTTGACCTTTCCCTTTACTAACGTTCCAACTTCTACATCATATTATATGATTTCTTGTTGAGGCCATGCTATATATCTTAAATTTGGGCATTTTCCCTATGACATCAACACAAATGTATGCATTATGTACGGGTGTCCTATGAGTCTTTGAAATTTGAGTCATTGGCTTTCCACCTAGCTACCTACTCTTACCTGTTGTGATACTCATCTATCAAAAAATTACATCTGTGCTTGAATTTGACCCTTCACCTTCCTCTGTTTTCCTCTCAAAGGTCATCTTTTTGAAAAAAAATACTTCACACATGCAACTTCTCTTCCTTTTGGTTGCAACTTGTTGGTTACATCTCCACTGTTGAAGCTTATTGTGGGTTGATGTTGTTGTACTTTCATTAACATCCTCAAATGCTCACTTATCTCTTCTCTCTCTTGCTAGTAATATCATTCTAATAAGCTTGTTGTATATTTTATTTCTATTTGATTGTATTGTAGTTGCTTCTTCTTTATCATTTCATGTCTCTATTTCTATTAGCATATCTCTTTGTTGACCATCACCGCCTCTTGTCCAATCACATACACACTAGGGTATTGATCCTTGTAGACCTAGGATTTAATGCATATAGGTTTACTTTACTTTGATGTTCTTAGTTCTAGACACACATAGGCTAAGTGCACACACTCTCTAATTCCATCTTCCTATTTTGATTGTTCATGGAGGTCAAAAGACCAAACTAGGGGCTTGACCATTCTTAGCAAGCTCCCAATCAATCCCAAACATTTTTCCTGTCCTAGCTATAAGTACTCAAGATATCCAAATGCACAAAGGTTTGTTGTTCTCTCTTCCTCTTCTTTTTCATTTCAATATTTCATTTAAATTGGTTATCTTAGATTGGTTTTCAAATTTATGTATCTTTTGTTAGTTTCTAAAATATTATGTTGTGTACATTTGCCTCACTGTGTGTAGGCTGAATAGGTTTTAGATAAAAACTTGAGTTTTTTTTACTTTTCAAGATGACAACATGGAAACAAGATGATAGTGCAGCACACTGGCATTCAAGCCAGTGAGCTTCCCAAGTCAATTTCTAGGTTCTATGTTATTTCCTATTTTCTATTCTATAGGTCATTTTTGTATCTTATTTCTGTATCTTTTGTATTTCTAATTTTTTCTTGTTTCCATAACCCAACTCAATTAATGTTAATAATCCAATGTGGCCTTCTTGTTAGCCTCCATAATTGACAACTATGTACTTCTCTAACAAAACAGGGTTACATGATCATGTAAATTGTTATCTACACAAATAATATAATATATATCCTACAAATGTATTGAAATATATAAGTGTAGTATACACTATTGGTCAAATATGATGGTGGTTAATATGTACACTCAAGAATTTGGTGGTGGAAAGGATGGAATATGGCTTGGAGGAGTGGTTTCCTTGCCTACATTGTTCCTTTTCTTCTTTAGGAATAGGGGGAGGGGAACATTGTCATCTATGTCATGATCAACATATTTTAAATCATAATTAGTACACTATGATTAAGATAAGCAAATCAACTGATTTTACAACATTAACATTAGTAAATGGTCTTACCTCACCACCCTTTGCACTTAACAACCATGCCTCCTTTGTCTTAAGAGTGGCATATCTCCTCTTCTCCATGTTTTGCTTACTATCATAAGCAAATATTATGATAGTGATGGTGCAAAGGGCCTTCTCACTCAAGTTAGAAACATAAGTCACCCCTTCCTTGGCCATGTATTTTTGTTGGAGAAAAATCCTTCAAACTAAGGTTTGGTTCTATAGGAGGTGCTCTACAAGCCATCACTCAATATCTCTCTACATGATTCACTCAGGCCTTTGCTTTTTATTATTGCTACCAAGTCAAGCAGGTTTCTTCTATAGAATGGGAGGTCTCCCATGGTCACTCATGTGAAGTTTGTTCAATATATCCAAGGCCCAAAATGGTTGACATCCCTCTTTTGAGTGAGTCTCACAAGGGGGGGGCAAATAGAAGTGGAGCACCTTCTTATCTATATGAGAGTAGGCAATCCTGTACTCAACAGCAAACTATATGCAAATGTGAAATTAGTTTTGACCTTCATGTTAAGTTTATAAATAATAAAAAATCAAATGTTAGTTGATATTGAAAAGAAATACTACTTACATGGTTGACTTCTTCCGTCTCATTAGCATGCGTTGAACACTCATCAATACTGTCATGGATAACATCAGAGGGTCCAACTTGCAAAATAGAAAACCAATTGTCAACAATGAAAAAAATAAAATTATTAAAAAAAATCATTACATGTATTATAAAGAAAATACACTATCAATTGATGTGTCACATAATGGTTGCAAGGCCCTCAAAGCAACAATCTCAAAATCCACAGCTAAAGTACCAACCTCCTCATAGTGAATTGGTGCATTAACATATTGTAAACAAGAGAAATCAAAAAACATGTTAAGCACACTATGTTATGTTCAACATATTTTAAATCATAATTAGGATACTATGCTTAACATAAGCAAATCAACTACTTTTACAAAACACTAAAAATAATAAATAGTCATACCTCACCACCCTTTGCACATGACAACTATGCCTTCTTCCTCTTATAGGTGGCCTCTCTCCTCTTCTCCATGTTCTTCTCATTTTCATAAGTAGACATGGCATCAAAGGGTCCAACCTATAAAATAGAAAAAATAATTGTCAGCAATGGAAAAATGGGATTGTTAAATAAATCATTACATATATCATAAAGCAAATATACTTATTAGTTGATGTCTCATGCAATGGCTTCAAGGCCCCTAAAGCAATAGCCTGAGCATCCATAGGTGAAGTACTAGTCTCCTCGGAGAGAGCTACTATGTTGGTGTCCTGCAAACAAGAGCATCCATAGAACATGTTAAGTACTATACATTTTTTAGTGACATTTAATTAAACAAAATAGAAAGTAAACCAAGATTTAGTAGGTAATATATACGTTGGGAAAAATGTCCAAATGTTATGATGATAAGCAAGGAAATGAATGGACTCGTCTCCAATAGTAAGCATTTAATTCTCACTTCTTTAGGCAACTACATTTTTTATTATTATTATTTTTTTGTTAACCCAGGGTGTCCCCGCGACCCTCCACCCTGCGACTCATTTGAGAGGTGAGTAGAGGGGTGAGACTAGTCCCTAGAGGGGTACGCAACAACCTGCCAGCTTGTACCAATGGGTAAACCCGAGAGGGAGTCGAACCCATGAGCTTGAGGAGCCATCCCAAGTCACAAGCCAACTCCGCTACCTGTGCGGGCTACATTTTTTATTATTTGCAGAAAAGAAGAGTTGGAAATTAATTTAAGATATCATATTTGAAAAATAAATTCAAATTAAAAATAGATATTTGTGCTTCTTACTTTTTTTGAAGTAGCAAGTGGGCCACCATTGAATGACTTTAATGGAGTACGCAACCTACATCTATGCATAGAATGCATTGTGCTCCTACACTTGTCACTACCTATCATCATCTTCTTTCCCTCCAAATTATTTATATGGGATGGTTGGGTAGTATTTAGCTTTATATCCTATGACAAAATAGAAAGCATATTCAATTAGTTGTGTGTATATATATATATATATATATATATATATATATATATATATATATATATATATATATATATATATATATATATATGTATGTCATAAAATATCAATTTATAAGAGCAAAGCAAGTTAATGTAAATACATACAATGTGTGAGGCCTCGTCATATATCTCATGGAGCCAAGATTGATCATCATCTATGTTGTCCATCTACTATCCTTTCTAAATAATATCCCTAAAAAGCAAATATGTATATATCAAACCTATGGCTTCAAGATGTGCATAGTTCAAACCAATTAATTAAAAGTTATTAAAACGTTAACCTAAAATCAAGAACCATGTGTAAGAAAATAAGAAATCTTACACTTGCATATATTTATAAAAATTTTAACTTACGAAGCATATCATTAGTGTGGACTCAAATCAAGCTTACTTCAGTCAACTGGATAAAGAATCTACCATAAGCCATGTGGTAAGGTAAACTATGTATTGTATACATATGAAATTGACAACAAATGTGAGATTTTTAAGGTGAAAGGGATACTTTCACATGCAGTTAATTAATCAAGGTGAAGGTATAATTGGAAGCACAAATTTTAGTTAAACCTTCATAACTTGCTTAGGACTAATAGTGCACATGTAATTTTATGCAATAGGACTATATTTGGTTTTAATGATTACAATTCTATACAAGTTATTTCAAGGTCCCTAGATTTTTGCACTTTCTTTGATTATAATGCTAGAGTGATCGAATACAATTCACACACATATTAACATATTGAATATGTATACGCATTGTTGCTAAGTGACTTGCATATGTTGGTTGTACAAAGAATTCTAAGGAATAGTGTTTTCTCATTAAATGAAAATGTGAGAATTTTTTATGAGCTCTATAACACTAAATTTTATAACATTCATCTTGGAAATAATCTTTTTTTATAGTAGGGTTGTATCTATGAACCCTAGGTCTAGCAAACAATTGGCACTCTATAGTCACATTGAGGTGTGTACATTTATAATTTCACTCATGGAAGAAAATTTAATAATTTCAACCAAGCATGCTTCAAATGAGGTAATGGCATATTGTTATTCATCTACATGACAATCTAATTTGTCTCCAACATGTTTAACAAGGGCCTAATGCTATGGTACTTGAGCCATGTCCACCAGAGCATTTCCAAATATAATATTTGACAAAAATCCCCCTTCCATTATGCTTTGATAAATGTCCATACATTTTTTTAAAGCTCCCATTTTAGCACAAATAGGAAGGATGCTAGCAAAGGTTCTAAACTTTGCTACATTTGTCAATTGTATTTGTGTGAAAGTTTGTCAAGACTTTTCAACAAAAGCTTCCTTTGTACATATCTTGCAAACATGGCATTCTGTGAGAACATTTCTTTGAGGTATTTTGTCAAATAGTTTGTGTGCCCTTTAAATGTGTGTCCCACTTTTTGGCCTAAGTGAGACACTCAAATTAGCATTTTTAGCCAAATTTTCACTTTTTGTCACTTATAGAAAACAATCGTTAAGAATTTGAAGATAATGTGAACTAATGGTTTTGATATTTCATGTGTAGATTAGAAATACATTTTTTAATTTACAATATAATTTATCTCATTTTTTAAACATTTGTTAATAACTTGTTTCTTATACTTTACAATATTTTTAATGAGTGATATTTTCTCATCTAACATAATTTTTTTAAGAAATACGATCAATTCATAATTTTTTAAATATAGATCATTAACACTGATATCTAAGGCATGCATATTTTTGTAATTTTTTGTTGCATTTTACTATTAATTTTTTTAATTTAGATTAAAAATAATTTAGAGTAATATTTTTCCATCCAACATATTTTTTTGTATATATCCAAATTATTATTATTATTTTGTTGAAACAAAGACATCAATATGGAGGGTGGTTTTATTTTTTCTTTTATTTTTTCTATTTTTCCATGTGCATTGAACAAAGAACTTTATGTTTAAAAACAACTATGTTCACTAGAAAATAGAAAATAAATATAACAATTTTTAACAAAGTATTACAAATTAGACTTTTTTGAAAGCTTACTCTAAGGGCTACAATCATGTAAAGTCTTGGGACATGGTGACTTCATTTGCTTGTCCAAAACTTGCCTCGAGTTAGCATTTTTTGTCAAAATATGGGTGACAATAAGGAGGAAGGGCCACATAAGGGGGTTCAACTAAAGGTCCTTCATTTGAAGGTACTTTTACTTAAAGGTGATTTTTATGTATTTTTTTTCTTAAATTTAAAAAAAATATATAAAAATAGCTTCATTTGAAACCCCTTGACCCTTGTTTGAACCCATTGACATGTGGCAAGCCCTATACCTTTAAATGAAGGTCCTTCATTTGAAGGTGTTCAATGATTTTTGCCTCCTAGGGCTCATTTTTGTGCGATGTCCCACAAGGGGGACAAGGCTAAAACTAGTATGTAGTATTTATTAAAATTTTAGGTCTTAGATACAAATTGTATCTTGTACTTAAAGATTTATGCAATTCATTGTTACATGTAATTTGCTATTGTTGTCAATAGTCTAATAGACTTGTTACAGTATAATATGGATTTGTGGAGTTATTCTAATTCTACTAAAGCATTAGGTTATGACATTGAAATTATATTAGACTTTATGCATGGATATCCACAACTTAGAGACCAAGCTTGAACAAGTGTTGACAACAAGCTCCCAACCATCATTTTTTACTTTTATAAAAATTTGAATGGGTCTATACTAAGTGATAAATTAGTTGTATGAATAACAATACCAAATTACATGTGATAGTTGATTGGAAATATCTTTAAAGAGAAGACACAATTTGTATCTAAGACTTAAAATTTTAATTAATATTACATGCTAGGTAAAGACTGGGTTGTGAAATTTGGTTTTACACCTACCAATTGCATTTTCTTGAAAGTTTGTAAAGTCTTTTCAACAAAAGCTTCCTATGTGCATATCATGCAATCATGGCATTCCATGAGACAACATTTTTTGAGGCATTTTATCAAACAATTTATGTGACTTGTCTACGCTTCCACCTTTTTCATACATGTCTACTAGGGCAATTGCAACTACAACATCTAACGAAATTCCTATATCCTTCATGCTTTGATGGATGAAAAAAAATTAGGTAGTGGCATATTAAAATTTTCAATCAACATTGCTTCAAATAAGGTAATAGCATATTGTTCTTCATCTACATGACAATCTAATTTATGTGCAATAGAATATGACAAGGATGATCTTGGTCCTATGATTGAGCCACAAGACTGCATATACAAATCTAATTAGAATATATCCTACTATCCTTAGGGGAACAAATACAACCATGTCAATCACAACATTTACAAAAGAATCAAACTAGGTATAACAAAAGTATAAGATGGTCTCTATTGTTCATAGGAAGGTTGCAATTTAAACCCTAGGTAGAGTCCCTATTTAAAATAATTGAGTGCAAGTATATACCAAAGTTCGTAGATGGTTCCCCGTCCAGTCTAAGAAGCATTATCATAGTTGTCTAGAAAAAATAACTAGTGGATTCTATTGGCGACTAGGAAATCCCTATACACAGCACAAATGCATTCACTTCACAGTAAATAACTTTTTTTTGGTAAGGTAATAGTTAAAAGTGTTTGATAAAGTTAAAATGTTGATTGGAAGTAGTAGCCGCAACCACTTACATATCCACAGTCAAAGCTTACAAAGCACATAAATACCTAACAAAAAAAGTTATAGATATTAACAAACAAAGGAAACAAGGTTCAACTGGGGACCCATGTGCTAACTAGGTCAGTCAATGCTTCCTATGTACTAGATAGGAAGCATTGTGCCTCCTTGTCTTTTTTAAGGCTTCTTTTCTCCATATTCTTCTCCATTTGTTGGTTGCATGCTCCCTCTTGTTGGCTTCTCTCTCCTTGCACTTTGACACTTATCACTTCCCTTGTCTATTTGTGGTTTAGTGGTGTAATGTCAAAAATTGCATACCCTTGCAATTTCACACTATATTTGTATTCATTTTGGTGTTTGCTCCTTTGGTATGTTTTTAGGATCATTTTAATAGCGCTATCTTAGCCTTTTTATCTAACCCACACATGTGCATTTATGTTATGTTTAGCCTTTGTACTTATTTTCGTCAAAATCTATTTTGGTGTCTTGTTGTTCTCTTAGTCCTAAGGTGTTTCATGTGACCAAGAGCTAGTCACTTTGATACTAGCGCTTAGTGTGAACATCCACACGTTGCGCTAGTGTTTTGCATTTATGTGGCACCAAGTGATTGTTTCTAAGTGTTACTAGCCACCTTCAATGACATTGAAGATGCTTCCTAACACCTCTACGCTTCCCAAAATGTCTTTCTTTGACCTATATTCCTCATTTTCCCTCTATTCTTAGATTTTGAACTCATGTCTTTCTCATTAACAAGCAATCTTTGGCTCTCTTTGGCTCTCTTCTATAACTTTGTGAGATTTTTGTGAACCATTGCTCCTATTGTGCTCATTACCAACATTCTTTTTGGCACTCTCAAGTATTCTCCATGGTTGTGCTTTTGTATACATGCTAATGTGAGGTTTCTTGAGGGTTTTGTAGCTTCTTTGTGGGGTTTTATTGAGACCACTGTTTGTTGGATTATTTTTTAGCTGGGCAATTTGTGCCTCCATTAACCAAGTGATTGGGTTTAACTTACCCTCTTTTTAGTTCTCTTTTGTAGTGTAATCCATTGTTTGCTTGATTGCATTATGTGTGCAAGTTAACTCACCTTCCTTTCTTTCTTCCAAGCTATCATACTAGTTTGCTCTTTAGATTGAGTAGATTAGTCTCACTTTTACAAATATTTTGTCATTATTGTTATTCCATTCTTTTCACGCGTAGAAAGTAGTAGCACACACATTTATTTCCATATTTTCCATCTTGGTTGCTTGTGGAGGTCAAAAGACCAAAATAGGAGCTTGACCTTAAGACAAGCTCCCAAGTAGCCTCAACAAAATTTCCTCTCCTTTTGCAGGTCATAGATTTGAGTGAAAAGCTTCATTTGTATTTGTGGGTTTTGTGAGCTTTTTCCTTGAAGCCCTCTCATTTCTATTGTTCATTTTGTTTATTCCAAGTTGTATTATTCATTTCTTTTCGATTTAAGTACATTTCTGTCACCTGGAGGCTATTGGAGTGGTATTTCGTCTTTTGTTGTGTTGTACAGGTGACTGAGACTACAATAGATTTGAGTTCTTTCATCTTTCGTATGGCTCAGACTACAACACAATGTGCAGACGTCCCCGCGACGCACTGGCATCCCTGGCAAAGGGCTCCCTCTTTTGATACCAGGTTCTTCTATTTCTTCTCTTTTCTGTTCTACATTTGAAATCTTTAAATTCTGTTTATAGAATCTTATTTTCAGTATTTTATCAGCTTTCCTTTATCATTCTAGCAGTTAGTATAGTTTTTTTCCACACTTCTTAATGCAAAAAGGGTTTGGTAACGTTAGTCTATTGAAAACCATTAGATCGAAAACTAAAACAACCCCTAGTATAGTTGAAGTGGAAAATTTCTTTGGCTAATACATTTTAGTCAAGGTGTAATTTTTCCTCCTCTACAAGTGGACATATCCCTATGGAGGCTTTCATGTCATCTTTGTTGGGTTTTTTTTTGTGTGGGTGCCCCTTTTATTTTGCTCTCCCATTTGGTCCATTTGGTTAGTAGATCCTATTCCTCTTCGCCTAACAGTGATACTATATTGCTATTCTACCCTCACTGCCTCTATAACTTCTATACACAATAATACATCGTTACCATTTAACTACAAACCTACATGATAGTTAACCCCAACTTCTACCAAGAATGCATCTTCAGGAAGTCGTTTAGCCATGAGGGAGCAGTTTGATATCCAGGAGCATTTATAGGCCAAGGAGAATATTGGTCTTCAATATGCAGATAGTAGAGAATACCCCTCTTTTCTTTACTCGGGGCAAAGGTATATGTAAGGATGACTGTTCAATCTCAAACAACGGCTAATGCTGTTATAGAAAGTTCACAAATGACAGATCTTTTAAAATATTTGAAATTCCTTATGAAGAATATAGGCACGTCGCTTCACAACAAGAATGAACTCGACCCAACAAACATTAGTGTGGTCTTATCTGTGATCAATAATATGAACTTCCAGATTTAGAATTTGAGTTGTGAAGCTTCGGAATAAATTCATATTCCGGAGACATATTCACAGTGAGGACATTGTTTTGTTGATAACTGGATGAACTCCTATCATGGGATCTCCTCCTAAAGACTTGTCAACATATTTCACCTTTTGATCCACTTAGAGTGTTGAGTATTCTTCCTCTCACTACAGGAATCTGGCTATCTAGCTATCATCGTCAAAGACCTGCTAATGTCAAAAGTATGTTATACATGGTGGACCATCGATGCAGAACTTGAAGGATACATTCCTCCATGAGATTTTAAAAGAAGTTTTAGAATAATGATTTAGGGAAATTAATAGCATTTTCTTTCTACTTTTTAGAAGGAAATAAAGTGATTGAGAATTCCTTCAAGGAATTGAGACAAATACCATGTCTCTTTCTTAATTGAAGGACATATTCCTCCTCGAGACTTCCATAGAAGGCTTGGAATAATGATCTAGAGAAAATTCATAGCATTTTCTTTCCATTTTTTTAATGAGGGATTAAATTGATTGAGAATTTCTTGAAGGAATTAAGACAATTACAAACCACGTCTCTTTATTAATTGAGGCATTGAATTTTTGTTTGACACTTCTATCTAACTTGATTTAGAATCAATTCTAAATGTTTGAAAAATTTGAGTTGTTTGATCTCAAGCCCTTGAGTGAAGTTAAGATTGATTAGTAGGGCCTCCTATTATAACTGTTATTAGTGCAATCAAATTCTTACTTAGAGACAAAGGAAAATACCTCTTTTGAGACAAATCAAGACAACTCATATGTCAATTCTTGTGTTATCCTTAGCTCCATGAAAACACATTATTTATAGCTACTCTTGCATTCTCTTAGTATGTTCTTTGTGTGCTTTTACATCTTTGGGTTTCTTAGAGATGTCAACATTGTCCCATAGGGTATAAATACCTAGCTCCACTCGTGGGACCTAACTTTGGATAAAATCCTTTACCAAGAGAAGATATAATCAAATGTATTAGGATTATGGAATATCTTAAATCCATTTGTATAATTCCTTCTACCAAAGAAAAAATATTCTGAGAGGAGCATTCCCCATTTGTATGGGATGTCTACTACCACAATATCAATAACCATCTTTTTTTAGTTGGATACATGCCTAAAGCTACAATACATCATTTATCATATGCTCATCATGGGTACTTCTCATAATGTTTGTAAATTATCAAATTACCATGTATAATATCCATCTTCAATTGCTCCATCATGACCTAAGGAATGTCGCTAGTGGATGCTCCAAAAGTGAGCATACAATTATGGATATACATGTATATGAGATTAAGGTTATGTAGACAGGAGAGATATTGTGATTTCTTGAGATGCTATGAGCTCTACGATAGAACATATAATTTTAGCAAGGGAAAGTGATTCCTTTGGTTTGAGGCTAATTCATTACACTAATATGTCCTTCTAATACAAGTATTGGAACTATAAGGTGAGAGGGAAAAGTACTTTTAGATTATATAAAGATATAGTGATATGAAATCTAGGCCCTTAGGTAAATAGTAGGAGGCTTTCTATGTAACTTGTTTACTAGTTTCTTGAGGGGGAAATGAATTAATGTATGGCAAGGAATAGTGCCCATCATTAGGGGAATTGCCCCTTTTATTAGGAACATTAGCTTACTCTTTGATATTTTTATGAGGTTTTACTAGATTATATTTCTTTGGGATAGTGGAAAAAGTTAGGTGAGGAATAGGAAAATAGTAGGTTGGGTCATTAACAAAGATTTATTTTGTAGCAAGTACCCATAGGATGCTACTCACACATATTCCTCTAATAGGAAAATTTCTTTAGCAAATATATTGGGTGATCGCACCCATGTGATATCCATGGTCTCATTCTTTTTAGTGTCTCTTAATCTGAAATCTTGTTTTATGTGGGTGCAATCTTATTTCTTAGCCATGGTGCATGTAGTCAAGTCATAGGGGCATCACAAGGGATGCACTAAAACTAATGTATTAATGTATTAGTTGCATTGTTCAAGTCCTCTAGAATTTCTTGATCTCTTTTCTTGATTTGATAATAGTATTGTCTTGGATAATTCTTAGGGTTTAGTGCCAAAGAAGAGGGTTGGATAATATATATGGTTTTTCTTCCAACATTTTTAAATCTTAGATTGAATTCTCTAATGGTATCATTCACATCAATATTGAAGTTTGATCATTGGTTGACAAGTACATGCTAATTCCTTGGCTAGTCAAACTCCTCAAAAAACATTAGGTCCACTCAGTGTATAGATGGATGTTTCATCCCAGTTCCCATATTAATAAGATATTCCTTTCTTATAATTTTGGATGGAAATACACATGAATATATCCTCATGTTCAAATTAATTTTCATCCATCACATGCATAGATTTTTTATATGTTCCACGATGGTGATTGTATTGAGTCCTTACAAATTTGTCAAGTATTGTTGTATCTTATATGGGATCTCATTATCTTTAATGGCGTTAATAGTTTGAGTTCTTCTCTATCACTACAGTTGGGTATCTTCTACATGATTTATCTCAAGGTTATCCTTTCAGTTAGGAAGAAAGTTGATTGGGAAATCAAAAGGTGGATTTGGTATGGTTTCTTCTCTTTAATGTGAAGAGAAATAGATTATTAGATATTTGTGAATAGAGGGCCTTTACTTACAGTGTCTTTTGGATCAAATATTTTACTGTAGCACTATAAAGATTGTTGGGATTAAGGTGCCATCAACCTTGTAAATCCTATTGCATAGTTTCCATTGTTCTTGAAAAGTTCCAAGGTTCTTGGAGAGTTCCAACATCCTTCGAGATAGGTTGTTAATTTTGTAAATTTATTCATAAGGGATGAAGGTTTCACCATCAATGGTAAATTATTTTTACTAGTACGGTAAATAATTATTTACTGGCCTCACTAATTAATTAGTTACCGGTAGGTTGTTACAGAGTTACTTTTATTGCTCAAGGAATCTTAATAAATAGTAAATGAGGTGAGGTAGAGAATCTTGGTGCATATCTTAGGGAAATGTATTTTTGGGCTGTTATGATGCATGTCATAAGTTTGTAAGAGCATCTATGACAACTCACAATTGTCATAAGGTGTAAGAGATTCTATGACAACATATGATAGTAATTATTGTCTTGTAAGTTCCTATTCTTGGTTCTAGGTGCCTATATTGGGAAGATGCCTATGACAAGTGTAAGGGAATCTGTAAGAAGATGATTTTGGTGTATCCCAAGATAGAAATATTAGATTTTGTCCATCTCCCACGAATTTCTTTGGTGGGTACTCATTTTGTATAAATATGAGACTTGAGAGTGAAGTTTGGTTAAGTAATAGTGAGAGGATATTTCAATTTACAGGTACACAGGTGCTATTGGATTGAAGATGAAGAGGAGATTGGAAGTGGATGTATTGTAATCTTGTTTTGAAGATAATAAAACTTGAGCCTCTCTTCTTGGTGGAGTTTTTTCTCGCAAGGGTTTCTCCACGTAAACATGGTGTTATGTGTTTATTCTTCTGCTCCATTATTACCTTGTGTTGTGAGATCCTGCATTCTTATGTTGTTGATTTGTGCCTCTTTGTTGCTGCTATCTTATGGTGATGTTATTGCTATTATAAGTTCATCTAAGGTGGTTTTATCAAGCATGTTAGAGTGGCTGATTTTAGCATCATAAAGAAGTTGAATCTCTTCATGGTATTTCAAAGATTAAGGCAACTTAATTTTTAGATTTCTATTTTGTAGTAGTCGAAGCCTTGTATCTCACCAATTGGTATCATATCTTGGTGATTTGATGATTGACAATTGGATTAGAGATTGTTCATTTATTCTAACAATTGGTATCAGAGCTTAAGGTTGTTCCATGGCTTGCATGTGCTTGTATGTTCTTGCATGTGAGTTGCATGTAATTGCATGTTGCTTGCATGTGAGTTGCATGTACTTGCATGGACTTGCATGTTGCTTGCATGTGATGGATTCATGGTAATTTAGTTCTGAGTATTCCTCCATTTTTTGAATTTAGCTTGTAAAGCTTGTGAATTTGTTGGAAGGAATTGTAGAGTTGGAGGTTTTTTGGGTTGCAGTGGTTGTTCTGTGTGTTGGCATTGTTTTGCAGATCTGTGAGATTGGAAGCCATGGTATCTAACTTTCAGATGGATATTGTCAATTGAATCTATGTTGGGCTCTTGAGGCTTAGGGTTATGGATCTTCATGGAGTTGATCTTGTGGTAGTGATCTGGAGCTCTGGTTTGGCAATATGTGAGTATCCTCTTGCATGGTGGTTATGTTCCTTTACCTTGTGGTCATGTGAAGTGAATGGGTTTTCATGTTGGGTGGTTGATTTTGGTGCCATGGTCACATGGAAGGATGTTTCTTTTTTGGACTATAGTATGGAGTGCTTATGTTGGATTCATGGGTTTAGCCCTTGGTTACATGAAAGCATTGGATGATTTGCCACCGATTGCATGTGGGTTGTGGAGTTGGTATTTTAGTGATATGGAAACTCCTAGACAATTTGGTTCCTCCTTTTTCATATTCATGTTATTTTGGATATGTAGGTTTTACAGTTTTCCTGTTACAAAAAGCTGTGGATTCATAGATCTGTGATATTTCATTATTTTAGATGACATGTATGGTGTGAATATTTGGATGTTTAAGTGATTTCAGATTTACAGAGAAATGATTTTGGAGGTTTTACATGTTAACAAAAATCTGTGGTTTGTAGATCTATGGAAAGATTGTATTTGTACTCTTAGAGTATTCTGGATGGAAACAATTACAGATTTACATAGCTGCTTAATGGGTTCTTATGATCTATGGTTACTCTTATGTAGATTTGTTTGGCAAATCAGGTCTAACCTTGATCTTGGTGTTTGAGTCTTGGAAATCTACATGTTATTCCTGGTTATCTTTGTTTTGCATGTTACTGATGTGGTACTGAATCTATTTTTCAATTATTTGAGATTGGAGCACTGACCATGTTTTTCTCCTTTGAGATGTTGCATGAGTGCAGATCTTGTAAATTGTCTGATGAGGATTCTATTTGGTTGACTTCTTCTTGGTCATCTTGATTGCATTGGTATGTTTATTGCAGTAAGATAGAAGAATGGTTTGGAGTACCTGAAATAGTTGTTCATTAGAATCTATAGCAGTAAGATATGGTGCATGAGAAGCCCTGTTCACTTTTAGTGGAATTTTTTGGTAATGATGTTGGTCATGATACCATGCATATCTCAATATCACTTTTAGTGGGAGTTTTGTGCAGTTACATAGTATGTTCTATCTTCTTTGTTTTTAGGATTTTGGTTCTAAGCTGATGTTGTTGTAGTGTGTAGTGAGCCATGGATAATCTTTGGTTAGAAGATGGATGATCTTTTGCAATAGTTGTTGGTGTCATAAGGAGCTCTTGGATTCTGCCCTTAGCTTGCAGTGAGGGTTTATTGACATCTTTGGTTCTACTAATAGAGGATGCTTAATCTTCTTGGTTTGGAGATTATGGTTTACTTGGTGTTTTGGGATCTGTGTCATTTACAGCAGATTCTTTGATTGTGTTGAGGCCATGGATGATCTTCATTTAGGAGATGGTTATCATGATGTCATGGATAGCTTGGTTACATGTTTCAGTGGGAGCTTTTGACAGTGTTGGTTTTATGTTTATCTTGTTGCCATGTATAGCTTGATAGCACGGTTCAGTGGTAGCTTTGGCAGGATATGCTTAATCTTCATGTTATTTGAAGATGTTTTAACATCTTGTTTCATGGAGGACTCTTGGTGTCTTTGGTAAAGGTGTTATTGTTCTTCCTTTGGAGAGGATGAAGTTCTCTTTGGTTTTGAGTATTAATCATTTGCTTGGGGCTTCATGATTTTGCAGGTTGCATTTGAAGTTGGCATGGATTGATTAGTTACCGGTAGGTTGTTAAAGAGTTACTTTTACTGCTCAAGGAATCTTGATAAATAGTAAATGAGGTGAGGTGGAGAATCTTGGTGCCTATTTTAGGGAAATATATTTTTGGGCTGTTATGATGCATGTCATAAGTTTGTAAGAGCATCTATGACAACTTACAATTGTCATAAGGTTTAAGAGATTCTATGACAACATATGACAGTAATTATTATCTTGTAAGTTCCTATTCTTGGTTCTAGGTACCTATATTGGGAAGATGCCTATGACAAGTGTAAGGGAATCTATAAGAATATGATTTTGGTGTATCCCAAGATAGAAATATTGGATTTTGTCCATCTCCCACGAATTTCTTTGGTGGGTACTCATTTTGTATAAATATGAGACTTGAGAGTGAAGTTTGGTTGAGTAACAGTGAGAGGATATCTCAGTTTATAGGTACACAGGTGCTGTTGGATTTAAGAATGAAGAGGAGATTGAAAGTGGATGTATTGTAATCTTGTTTTGAAGATAATACAACTTGAGCCTCTCTTTTTGGTGGAGTTTTTTCTCGCAAGGGTTTCTCCACGTAAATACAGTGTTATGTGTTTATTCTTCTACTCCATTGTTACCTTGTGTTGTGAGATCTTGCATTCTTATGTTGCTGATTTGTGCCTCTTTGTTGCTACTATCTTATGGTGATGTTATTGTTGTTATAAGTTCATCTAAGGTGGTTTTATCAAGCATGTTAGAGTGGGCGATTTTAGCATCATAAAGAAGTTGAATCTCTTCATGGTATTTCAAAGATTAAGACAACTTAATTTTTAGATTTGCATACAATTTTTAGATTTCTATTTTGTAGTAGTCGAAGCCTTGTATCTCACCAATTGGTATCATATCTTGGCGATTTGATGATTAACAATTGGATTAGAGATTGTTCATTTATTCCAACAAAGATAATCCTATACTTTAGTAGAACAAGTGAACCTTTGCAAAAAATTCACTTCCAATAATGTGAGAGTCACCAAACAAGTCTACTTCCTATTAAATTTTTGGAGGATGGGTTGCCTGATAGAGTAACCAAATTTTTGGAGGTGGCTTCCCCTAAGAATGGATAAGAAAATTTGTCATACTTATTTTAAAGAAAAGATGTTAACAACCCCTCAAACTACTAGAGTATTATGGTCAACTCCCTCCTTGTAGCAAATTGGGGGTACCACAAGGTGTATAAAAAATAGTGGTTGGGCACAAAAACAATGGAGGAGAATGAAAGGGTGTTATGTCAAAAAATGCCCCCTTGGGGGCTTTTCCCTCTTAAGGTTTAGCTCCCAGGTCCTTTAGAATGCATTTAAAGCATCTTGCATGATTTTGATGACTCCCAATGAGAAAACCCTGAAGTTTCATGGCAATTTGGACTCAGGGGATGCACTTAACATAAATCCTACCTGAAATAGGGGGAGGACTTTGGCACCCGTGCCCTAGTCATGCCCTATTTTAGGTTAGGACCAATTTCAAAGTGTCAGTTTGTGACCGTTATTTAGGTCCTATGCCGACACGGTAAGTTTGAATTACGAAATTCTTAGCGGGAATGTTTGTAGTTGCATATATAAGTATGATTAGTGATTCATTTGTAAACTAGAGATGGACATTACGAACTTGTGGCTTATGTAAAAGTGATTCAAAGGCTTTCATTGTGTTGCAGAGTAGAATTTGTGTTGTTCTTGTGTTTGTATTTGTAGATTTGGCATCCATCTCCTCACAGCATGAAGAGCATCTTCCTTCCATGAGATCTACACTTCAAGGTGATATCAATTGTGTTTTCTATCATTTATCATTTGGATTTTACCTCTATCATGCAGGGATATGCACTCTTTATCTGACAACAGTGTTCGAAAGACTTAAATGTCTCTCCGAGGCTTGATTGAGGCAAGCCTCTAAACACCACAACCCCCAACCCATTTTTCCGTGATTGCAAGTTACAGGTTGCGAAAGCAAAAGAAGTGGAGTTGTAGGAGAGCAGTGCAGACTACCAGAATTGTAGATCAGAAAAGAAAAAAGGGACTTGGACTCGGGCGCCCGCTCATTAGTCCTCTGGATATAACTAAAAAATCTCTGGAATAGCAGGAACAGGTTGCAGACAAGATTCCTAGATCCTGAAGAAAATTGTGGCACTGGACTAGGGTGCCTGCTCATTAGTACCTAACTTTTCTAGACACCAAACTTCAAAATCTGGTATGCATTTGATTGTCATTTGATAACTCTGTGTGCGATCATTTTCTGTCATTTGTCTATTTGTTCACGAATTTATGAAATTAGGGTTTTGAGAATAATTGGACTTAATTGAACAACAAATTTACACAATTCCAATCTTCCCCTATGTTCCAAGTGACAAGAAGCATGTAGTAGACTCCTCTACTTGGTTGAATGTCCTTGAATGTTTAGAGGTGAAAGGAGGATCAACATAAACCATTAAAATCAAACAATCCTCTTCATTTTTCACCTTAAACATTTTGGTGAACCCATGTTTTTGGACTTTTTGGCACCTTGCTAAGTGTTGTACTTTAGATTTACATTCATTCATTTCATTGTTCATCTTATTGCATTTGAAAAATTACAAAAAAAAAATTGAAAAATTTGAAGAATTTGAAAACAAAATTAGCATTTTTAGCTTGCATTTTCAAATAATTTGAATTAGTTGCATTTAATTTCAATAAATTTCTGTCATTATCATTAGATATGATTTAAAATACAGAAATTTTTCATTCATCATTCATTTAGGTTGCATTTTCATGCTTAAATTGATAAAAATTGCTTGAAATTATGCATTTTACCATATAACCTAGTTTTGCATCAGCTAGGGTTTGTAGTCAAAATCTTGTTTTAGATTTTACTACTCTTTTAAAACACTCATTAGGACTAATTTCTAATTGTAGTGTTGGATCATAGTGGTTTTCTTGCAAAATTTCATGCCCAAGGTTTAAAAACCTTGCTTTTTCACTAGATTTTGGCCTTATTGTCTCTCTAGATTGGCATCATAGGCATGTTGTAAAGGATTTTTATGCACTAATTGGCTATTATAAGGATTAATATCTACTTCCGCTCCTCAAATTCTTTACAACACCCTTTTTATTGAGCCCTTGCATTGAAAATTTGTGAAAATTTGCATATTTTGGCTATATTTTCACTAGGGTTTAACTTAAATTTGCATTCCAAGCATGTTGTGATAGATTTTATGGTTTTAGGTGACTGATATTACTGTTATAATCTACTACACCTCCTAAATTTTTTTACAACACCCTTTTTATTAGGTGTTTGCATTGAAAATTTGTGAAAATTTGCATATTTTAGTGTATTTTCACTAGGCTTTGACTTGTCATCATTCTAGGTTTGCATCAAAAGTGTATTGTGAAGGATATTATTGCTTTATTGGAATGATATCAGACACATTACTTTATGTGCTTCATCAATTTCCTTACAACACCTTTTCTTTCACTTATTTGCATTGATAAAAGTTGAAAAATCAAACATTTTTAGGGCACATTTACACATAGTTTTGCACTTGTCTTTTGCATAAATTTTGAAAAAAAAATTAAAAATGATCTTACATTGATTTGAAAACATATACACATGGCTTCTAATCGCAATAATAACAATAGGTTCCCTCCTAGGTCTTACATGAAAAGAAAGGTCCCCGAACCTGGAATTGTGTTTACACCTCATGATAAAACAATTGGAGACACTGAAGGACCTCTTTATATCACTGTGAAAATAATGGGAAATCATGTGGATGGAACCCTTATTGATTCTAATTACATGACTAATGTAGCAACGGAAGAGTTCCTCTTTTCACGCGGATTGATGAAAGGCTTTTATGACCCTTCGGACATGATGATTAAGACACATAAGGGAACATTTATAAACACTTCTGGGAAGATATCTTTATTGGTTACTGTATTTGAGAAATCTATAGAACAATTGTTTGATGTTGTCCCCATTTTTTATCTTTTTGCATAAAATTAGGACATCCATGGTTAAAGGCTATGAAATCTGTCCCTTCAACAATTTATAACTGTGTAAAATTTCTTTTGAATGGACAAGTGCATACTATTCCTTGCAATAAGTATAAACCTTTGGTTACAAGACAACACTTTACCCTTGATTACTTTTGGGAAAGATCTAAGGTGGAACTGGAGCCATGGACAGGTTTCAACTTCTTGAGCTATAGAAACTACAAAACAAAACTATTACATCAAGTGGTTGGTCCTTCTATTCAAGAAATAACAAGAGACAAACAACCCACATTTGAAGAGAATCCTAGACTGAAAGGAAATGGACCCTATTTTGAGGTTCCTCCCCCGCCATCCTTACAAGGATTGGGAGGTAGTCGTCGACAGCAAAACATTCCACCTAGACAAATGAGAATTGATCCTGGTGCTTCCTCCTCTAAAACACAAAAACCTAGGGAAGAGCAAAATATTATCTTAAAAGAGATAAGTGGTAAGACAGAAAAAATAGACAAGTAAGAGAAAGGAGGAGGAGATGACAAGCTGATGCCCAATGAATTGCAACTCAACAAGAAAACATCTCACCTAACATTGAATCAAACAAAGAAGATCTTAAGAATGGACAACTTGAAGACAAGAATAAGCGTTGGGGTATGGTACCTTATGTCCCACTTTCCTCTAACATTCAGGAGTGGGAAGATGATGATGATTTGCTTGATGACAACCCTTAGTTAGGTTGTCCCTACAAGTAAGTATTTCTAACCTTTTACCTCCATGTTGTGTTTCCCCTATGATGTGTTATGTGTTGTTTAGGCCTCCTGGGATGACCCTTGATTCTCTTGTAAGGTCCAGGATAGCAGGAGACCACCTCTGTTGTGACCCTTCTTCTATTTGTATCATCATTCTCCTATATTACTTCTCTTCTATTTTCATTGTTGTATGTTGCACGTCTTATGGACATAGTGTTGTGGTTGGTGACTTGGGGGCACCCTCCTACGTGACTGTCCCTAAGGCACCTATGTCATGTACCATTATTAAGATATTGTTTAAATTAAAGATTTAAAACATCATGATAAGTTAGAGAAGTTGTTAATGTATAATAATATTAAATAATGTTATATTTATGGTATTTATAAATAATGAATATAAATACAATTATAATATTATCAATTTTAATTATGATATAATATATTATTAAATATATATAAATAACAAATATAATTATTAATATAAATATAAATATTAAATTAAATATTGGCCGATAAGGGCGTGGTTCGGTGGTTAAGTCGCTCGGTTGTAGTGGCGGCCACCAGAGTTCAAACCCCCGCTGGGCCAACGAGCTCGCAGGCTTTACGCCTTTGCTGGGCCAATGAGCTCGCGGGTTTGAAGTGTTCTTGCTAGGGGATGAGGTCCCCCATGTTGTGGCCTCACCGGTTCATTACTTCGGGCAAAAGTATTCACGTGGAGCCCAAGGGCATGTCGCACCAGCGTCACCGGTCACATTATAAAGTTTACCAATGGCTGAGGGGTTAATAACTAAAGTTGAGTATTCTACAATCATTAAGCAATGTTTAATGGCAATGAATCCTATTTAAAAGGAATCAGTGATATTCTCATATGAAACAACAGCGATCATTATTAAATTACAAAAGGAAAGATTAATGCAAAAGAAGGGCAGCGATCTATTTAAAAGACATGACTCCATGAAGAATCATCACCCTTTTAAAAAGGGATGACTCTTCTCACAAGGTATGGAGGTATATTAGAAGAAAAGGCAGTAGTGAGGAGGGGAAATATAAAAAGATAAGAATAAGGCATCGGCATTGGTGGAGAACAAAAGGAATTCCAATAATAATCAAAGATATTCCTGATTGCTAGGAAACTCATATTCAAATATTAAGTGGCAGCAAGGTAAGTATATATATATATATAATTAAAAGATTATTGTGAGTATCATTACACACACACATATATATAAGCATTATGAAATTTTCTATGAAATATAGATTGCATTTACAACACTGTGTCATGTTCAAACTCAAGGCCTATCTATTTCTATTGCCTTCAACCTGTGAGTGAGTGGTGTGGTGTTGTTAGGGAGAGGTGGGGTAAATCCAGCCATCGGGTTGGTGTCATCATGCCCTAAACAAATAAATCCCCATCCATGGTTGAGGATTAGAAGAGAAATGAGGATTGAGACTTGAGCATAGTCAATACATAATGTGCTATGAATAAATGTGATCATTTGGTATGTTGAAAGTTAATACTTAGTTATTTCTATTGCCTACAACCTCAGGAGAGGTGAGGTGTCGTTAGGGAGAGGCAGAGTAAATCCAATCCATGAGGTGGTGTCATCGCGCCCTAGACAATTAAAGTTGTTAGGGAGAGGAAGAGTAAATCCAATCCATGAGGTGGTGTCATCGCACCCTAGACAAGTAAATCCCCATCCAAGGTTGAGGAATAGAAAGGAAGTAAGGATTAAGACTTGAACATAGTCAATATTGAATTGTGTTATGAATTGAACTGAATGTGGATTATTCTATTGTTTATGTTATACTATTATAGATAAGTTCAATATTATCTTGATTGAGTGACCTTTAATAGTTCTAATGTCCCTTTCTAGTGATATTATTGTGCGTAAGTAAAAAAATTAGGAATATCCTAAAAGGGGACATTACAAGTGGTATCAGAGCTATCGTCCTGCCATCCTGTGAATGATAATTAACTTATATGCATTTGAGTGTGTTGGAGTTCTTCCGAATCGGCAGAGGGTTTGCCAGTTCCAATGCACAAGAAGATTCGGCCAACTAATACAGGAGGTTACGTGAGATGCCTCCCCTTCACTTTTGGTTCTACCGTACCAAGGGGGTATCCCTATAGCTAAAGATTTAACCTTGACTCGCCTAATGACAGAAAGATTTAGCTTTACAATAACAGGCAGAATACTCTCTTGTATGGACCAAGATTTGCATGATAAATCTTAAGGTTGGCAGTATTCTTGGACATATCTAACTGGTTGACGATGAGAGTATGCAGGGATCCTATTTCTACTCCTACAACTAACAGGTGGGAATTATGAAAGGATTTGTTTTTTATGTTTTGGATGCAAGACAAGGGGGGTTTTGGATCATAACTACTACACAAGAAACAGACTGGTGCCTATCTCTGGGCAAGGAGTCAACTAGACATATACAAGAGAATGATTTGCAACTGGCATTAAAGTTTCAAGGGGTTAGGACTGGTATTTTCCTTACAAACACCACCCAAGGATAAGTATTTAGCTATCTCTACTTACATACATCCCAGCTGACATACAATCTTCTATGTGATTGGTGTGTCTTCTCTGTGCTTGGTGTGTTTGTTGTGCTTGTTGACCATACTTTAATGCATGTATTGGCCTTGCATTTATACATACATTAAAGTGGGGCCTAAATGTTATGTCAGAAAATGTCCCCTTGGGGGCTTTTCCCTCTAACGTTTAGCTCCCGGGTCCTCTAGAATGCATTTAGAGCATCTTGCATGATTTTGATGACTCCTGATGAAAAAACCCAGAAGTTTCATTGCAATTTGGACTCAGGGGATGCACTTAACATATATCTTGCCTAAAATAGGGGGAGAGGACTTGGGTGCCCGCACCCTAGTCCTACCCTATTTTAGGTCAAGGCCAATTTCAAAGTGTCAGTTTGTGACATTTATTTAGGTCCTATGCCGACACAGTAAGTTTGAATTGCGAAATTCTTAGGGAGAATATTTGTAGTTGCATATATAAGCATGACTAGTGATTCATTTGTAAACTAGAGATGGACATTACAAACTTGTGGCTTATGTAAAAGTGATTCAAAGGCTTTCATTGTGTTGCAGAGCAGAATTTGTGATGTTCTTGTGTTTGTATTTGTAGGATTGGCATCCATCTCCTCATGGCATGAAGAGCATCTTCCTTCCATGAGATTTACACTTCAAGGTGATATCAATTATGTTTTCTATCATTTATCATTTAGATTTTGCCTCTATCTCGCAAGAATACGCACTCTTTATCTAACAACGGTGTTCAGAAGACTTGAATGTCTCTCTGAGGCTTGACTAAGACAAGCCTCTAAACACCACAATCCCAACCCATTTTTCTATGATTGCAGGTTGCAGGTTGTGAAAGCAAAAGAAGTGGAGTTGCAGGAGAGCAGTGCAGACTACCAGAATTGCAAATCAAAAAAGAAAATAGGGACTTGGACTCAGGTGCCCGCTCATTATTCCTCTAGATCCCGCAATTGAAAAATCTCTAGAACAACAGGAACAAGTTGCAGACAAGATTCCCAGATCTTGAAGAAAATTATGGCACTGGACTAGGGCACCCGCTCATTAGTCCCTGACTTTTCTGGACATCAAACTTCAAAATCTAGTATGCATTTGATTGTCATTTGATATCTCTGTGTGTGATCATTTTCTGTAATTTGTCCATTTGTTCACAAAATTTATGAAATTAGGGTTTTGAGCATAATTGGACTTAATTCAACAACAAATCTACACAATCCTCTTCATTTTTCACCTTAAACAGAGGGAAAGAAATATTTGCACCAAACTATTCAACAATTGAGCATTTTATCACTCTTAAACATCCAAGTGAAAAAGACATGGAATAAACAAGGAGAGGAAATTTACAATTACTTTGTTGACTTCAAGAATGCCTTTGACACATTCCATAGAAGCAAACTTTTTAGCATGATAAAAGAACTTAGTATACTAAATTAGTTCATAGTAATAATTATATAGGCTTTATAAGAAGGTCCAAGAAAAAATTGAGACATGCAAGGTTCAGAAGTCACATTGGAGACAAGAAAGGTTGTCCATTGTCCCCTACCCTATTTGGCCTACACACTTAGTTGGAAGAGTGGATAAATAAATTTAAAGGAATAATAGACCACTTGAATACATATGATATGATGTTGCTCTTATATCTAGATGACCTCATCCAAATTGCAAGAGAGGCCCACAACTCTTTTGCCTAGAATCATCAACACAACTAAGCATCATTTCAAAGACCTTTTGTCACCTCCATTCAAAATGAAAAGAAGAAAATTGACTTTCTCTTGGAGGGGGAGACTATATAGCTACTTAAATATTTCCATAAGAAGTATAATCATAATTAATGCAATATAAAGTGAACATAAGGAGGTTGGAAAGCATTCCACTCACTACAAAATAAATATTAGAACATGATTGGAAGATCGATATGGTTGGAAAACATTCTACTTTCTAAAAAATAAATGCAAGAATATAAAGTTGTGGGATTGGAAGATCACCATGGGATTCTTTGGGTCACTAGTAACATGTAGTTCTCTATGAGTGCGGGGTTTGGGGTGATAGTACATTTGGATGAAATAGAGAGAAACAAAGATATTTTAGCAACATCTAACCACAAATAGTTAAATAGTCAACCAAAGCTCAAATCCCCAACAAGATATAATTAGCATTTACATTGGGCACAACAATGATGACTCTTGTACCAAGCTACATGGAGTGTGGGATAAACATAACATAAAGAGGTGGTAGTAGAAGAAATAAGAATAATAAAGCACATGATATATCATGCCTTATTTTTGTTTTGCAGTAAGTTTTTTGGTCATAAAGCTTGGAAACCCTAAGAAGCAGAGTTGCTACGAAGTCAACTATAGCAACAATAAAGGATCAAATTTTCTCCAACAATGGGGAAGGACCTTACCACATGTGAAGGGATTAAAAAAGGACCTTACCTTTCCTTTTAAGAATAGTTAAACCAAAGCAATCCCATTCAGGGAGCTTTAGGATCTATAATTATAGAGAGATAAGTCCCATGAATGAAGAAAAGATTGCTACAAGATAAATTAGAATCTTATATTAGGAAATAGGAGCCTTTACCTTTTATCTCTTGAATTTTTAGAGGCTATTTGTGGGTGGGGCTATAAATTTGCCACACTAGCTTAAGAGTTTTTTGTCCATGTAACATTATTAGAAGGCACCCACTAGATTTCAGGTAAAGTTTTGGAGGGATTTAAAAAATATATGTATGATGTTGGAATGCATTATTACAATTTGTAAACAAATAATAGGATCACCAACTTTAGATAGAACCCCTCTATAAAACCATTGCCTAATTACAACTCATTAGAGAGTCCTAGGGCCTAAATTTGATGGTTGAATGATTGTATTTAGGAATTTGTATTGTAAAATACAATCAAAATTTGTGGGGGATCCTAAAGGGAATTTCAAAGACATGTGACTACTAAAGGCATATCTTGATTAATCCATTAGGAGGAATAAAAGGATTAATGAAACTCCAATTTAAAAACACCTATAAAAAAAGGAGATAGTAAGAAGTTGAGAGAGAATGTGGAAGATATTAAGATGGCTATGGAGATGAACATGGAGGAAAAGAGATTAAAACAAGTTAAAAAGAGGTAGGAGAGATACCACAAGAGGATGAAATAGCTGAGGGAATTTGATTTGGAGTGCACTAGGAGAGAAGCTACTGATAATATTGTGAATGATGAGAATTTTGAGAAACTACCACCACAGGAACAGTTGGTTATAGTTGAGCATGCTAGGAAGGTTGCTATCAAGGATATTGAGAATTCAATGGATAAGGATGTTGAGAACAATGTAAGTATGGGGAAATATGGTAAATAAAAGTGTGGGACTTCAAAAAAGAAAAGATGGTGAGAAAATAGGAACTGAGAGAAGGAGAGAAGAATGTAGAGAAGGAAGAATTAAAAGATGTGTTCAATAACCTAGCTATCAATGCAATCAAGACAATTGAGGAAGAATGGGAAAACTCTATGTCAATTGATAAAATGAAACTAATGGAAAATTATCTATTAAACTAAAAAGGCACCATGAAGAGGTGACCCCCTTGACCAAGATTGTTGCATGTGTCATTTAAGACAAGAAAAGTTTCTAGTGAGGATATTAATAGGGGAACATTATGAACAAAATAAGGAGAAAAAGAAAAGAGTTTGTTGTTGGGTGCAAATAGATATTGGGAAAAGAGTTCTTTGAGATAGAATTGCCTAGAGATAAGGGGAAAATAAGGAAATTGGTAAACCAGATAGAATTAGTGTGGTAGGAAAGCCAAGGATTTTAAGGATAAGGATCATAGGGATTCGAGAATAGAAAACAAAGGTAGAAAGTTGAGTGAAGGAGAAAACTTAGAAAATAGCGATAAAACAGATGAACCTATCACCAAAATAATGGATCATAAGCACATCAAACTACCTATCTTTGGGAAAGATACTAAAGAAGCCTTTGAGCATATCTTTGTCCTAGAATCTACATGGAAAAGGAATGGAGAAAGAGAAAACCAAACTAAACTTTATGATTTTGTGGGAACCTTGAGGGATGAGGCCCTTAAGTGGTGCATAAAGGCATGTCCAGACCATGACAATGAATGGGATGACATAAAGGAAGAATTCTTAAACAATTTTTAGTCCCCTAAATTCCTTCTAAAAGTGTAAGTAAGATGAGGGAAATATTGTCGAAGAAGGGAGAATCCATAAGAGAATTTGATCAACAATTCAAAGGAATTGTTAGGAAATTGGAGGAACCATTGTAAAAAAAACAAAAGGGTAGAATGGTTTTTGTCTAGATTAATACCTACAATTAGAGCATCACTATATGGAAGAGTTTTTGAGACATATGTGGAAGTGGTAGAATTAGCGTTGAGAATTGAAGCCCAGCTCTAGAGAAGGGAAAATGAAGAAAATATTGAAATAGAAAAGTTAAAAACTAGAATTGGAGCAACTAAAAATCAAGTAGGAGATTTTAGAAAAAGAGAAAACAACCAAGACATGATATCAAGACAAAGAAATGAAATTTGGTGATCTTATTGTTCCAATAAAGAACATCTAGGGAATGAATGCCCAGTCTAAGAAGGAAAAAGGAGAGCTACAATAATAAAAGTGGACTTTGTGAAACTTCCAATGAGCCTTAAAAGTATCTTTTGTGGTATTTGTGATGAGTGGGATGACCATGAAAATGATGATTATCCATCCTTGTTGTTCTGACTAAGAGATGAAGAAGAGCATGAGCCCTAGTGTAACCACAAATATAAAGATAACGAGCCCTATCATAGGGGTATGGCAAGATCTAAAGGATTGGAAAAGGGAGCCTTTCACAAAAAAGATTATGGGTAGAGACAACCCAAATGGAGAGACCAACAAAATATTAACTTAATTCAAAATATAGCACCATAGGTATTATTCTAGAAGACAAACCCTCTACTAGTTATGGGAATGACTATAATGACAATAGACCCTATTGCAATGATTTCAGAGGAGGACATGATAGAGGAAGAGGTTGAGGACAAAGAAGGGAAGATGCCACCTGTTATAAGTGTGGTGAAACATGACACTATACAAATGAATGTAGGGAAGATAAAAAGAAAGTTTGTGGAATTTTTGGTGACTAACCATGATTTATTTGGTTGTCTAAGAGCTACTCAATACTATAAGAACAATCAAACCGCTACAAAGAGCGAATAAATGTCTAGACAAAATACACCAAAAGGGTTTAAGATTATAATGAGAATAGCCAAAGACAACCTTCTAAATGCTCACACATGTCAATAAGAAAAAGTAAACAATGAAGGGAATAAGGAAGAGAATTATTTGATGGAGGATGAACAATTAGAAAAAGAGTACTTAGAAAGGAAGGAGTTGTTAAAAAGAAAGGAGAACAAAAGGAAAAATAAGGTAGTGGTAATAACAAGCGGTGGTATAGACACTGCAAAGGAAAAATTAATAATGAATGAATTAGAATAAGAAAGTATAAAGGATTTCCCATAAAGAAAGGTCATGATTTGATAGTAGATAAATCCAAAAATATTATTAAATAGGAACAAGAGAAGGAATATTACTACAGGGCTTGTTTTTTACAAAAAGAAGCACTAGTATTAAAGGAATTAGCCACTTTGGTGGAAGAGAAGGACATGTTAGAAAAACTAAGACAATTCATTGAATATTGGAATAAGCACCGAGAAACAAACACAATGCAACAAGTAACGAGAACAACTAAAACATCAAGAAAGTGGCACAAGCACCTCATTCTGATAGAATTGAGAATTCATAACAACTGGATGAGGAAAGTTTTAGTAGACCTAGGTGTTGATGTAAGCATAATTCCTGGATAGGTTTGGGAAGCCCTAAGAAGACCAATCTTACATCAAACTTCATATAACATCGTGCTGGCTAATGAGACATCAGTAAGCACCATAGGAACAAGTAGAAATGTAGAGGAAAACTTATTAGGAATAAAAAAGCTAGTAGATTTTGAAGTTATATAAATGAAGGAGCCCTTTGACACATTTAGTGTCCTATTGAACTTAGAATGGTTTGTAAATTGCAATGAAGTATTTGACTCTAGAAAAGAAGAATTGATCTTCCATGGTGAGGATAGAATAGTTCATATACCCCTATACACTGACATGAACAATGCACATATAGAAGAAGTAGCCCAAGAAGAAGATGTGGAAGATAAAGAAGACCACAAAGGCCTATATTCCTTAGGAAAAATCCCCAAGGTACAGATAGACAAAAATCTAAACTTAGAGGGAGAAATTGAGATAGACAATAGCCATTATAACACTGATAACAAAGATGTAGTAGAATCATGGCTTCTGAATGAACCAGAAGTAAGGACTGGGAGAGTTCTAGGGGTTAGGAAGGTGAACAACCTTATAAAAATTAACAAAATATAGAGGAATAATACCAGAAAAGGTAAAATCACATTACAACTAATACAAAATGATAGATAAAGGGATGAAGTTACATTGCAAACCCCTAAGATTCATCTTATTACAAAGGGGATATCTCATATTAATTTAGCTCACTTTTAAGGGGTAGGGGACTTGCTGGGGTATCTAGGCATTATGGAGAGAACCTTTGAGATGGAGGACCTTATAAGAGAATTCTTAGATGATACAATAGTATGTAGTGTGATGAGATGGTGGCACACCCATAAGCCTTTAACATCTCTACCTAGAAAGTGTTAACAATATTGACAAAAACTAAATACTTGGAGGAAGAATGGGAATGGGGTTCCATTAAGAAATATGATGGAACAACTGGCCCAAAAGAGCACATTCAACATTAGATTTCAACTTGGGATGAAGAAAGAGAATTTTATGAGAGACTTCAAGTACAACTATTTTATTAGACATTATCACCAATTGTTAAAACTTGGTATATAAAATAGAATAAGAGAGTTGAAATAAGAAATTGGATGATGGTAAAAGAGGATTTCTATAAAATATTCCAATTCATTGACCCTAATAAATAATTGCACAATGTTTTACAAAGAATGAAACAAGTGATTACCCTTCTTGCAAAGGAAGTGAAGGAAAAGTTTGGATAAAATAAGGAGATGAAAGCACCACAAAAAGAACAAGGGATATGGAGATTGGTGGAATGGATGAATAGGATAGAGGAAATACACAAAAAGAATTACTACAAAATAAAGATAGGAATTCCAGAAAATGAAGAAGATTCTAAGAATTTGGAGGTGTAGGTGGAGGAAGGAGAAAGAGAACTAGCGACACAAAACCTAGATAAATCCCAATACTTTTACCAACCATTAAAAATAAGAGAAGGCATTGCAAGTGAAGGAACAACTAAACTAGTGAGAATTGGTAACTATTATGGGGAGAAGGAAGTTATGTAGTGTTGAATGAAAGGAAGTAAGGTAAGCGGAATAGCTTCCTACACCGAACTAATGAGGGGAGTGTTATGCAAATTTTCATAAATTTTTATAGTTACATATATGTGGTACACATTAACAAAGAGATTAAACAAACATCAAATGCAAGAACAATGCCAAAGACACAAGATATATGTGAGGAAAACCCTTTCCGGTGAAAAAGCCCACACTCCAAAACCTACACAATGTATTATCAAATCCAATGTAGATTAAACCACACTTTCAATGCAAGTTCTTTCAGGATTTCCCAAGTTGTCAATTTTGGAATAATTCTGGCAACATTTATGCACCTACAAATGAACCATACAACTCCAACTCCAAGCACCTGTATAAATAGAGAAGTACTAGAAATGGAGATAGCCTCTAGAGCAAGTCAACACAAGAATCTCGTCCAAATCTATATGGCCCAATTTCTAAGGCCATAAAACATGTGAATGACACTTGTAAGATATTCCCTTTCATCCCTTACAAACCCAAACTTGGGCACCCCAAATTTACCCAAAAAAGGTATGACAGATGCTCTTACAATGTCATAAAATCCATCATATATGACAACACTTACACTGTAAGATAATATGTCATAACTGACTATTAATAGCATATTCTCTTAAAACCTATCATAGTCAAACTTGGGCACCTACCTTCTCCATGCAAAGATGCTTCCTGACACTTGTCACACCTGTCATAGAATCTTCTATTTCTGGGTCTTACATGTCATAGATTCTGTCATAAGAATCTACCATAACTCTTACGTGTCATATACTTCTTACAACACCCAAAAGATGCCGACACATGGAAAAAGTCTTCTACCACATATTGGGATGTCTATCTCCTCATATGAGGACAAAAATACATCTAGTCACCTTCCATGTAGAATGACACATCACCGTGCCAACTCCCACAAAGTGACAAAATAAGATTTGCATAGAAATTACAATAATAGGCAAAAATAAATATACAATTAAATGTTAAATGCTAGGGACTTGAAAAGGTTAAGACACCTTAATTCCTAACATTGAACACACAGATATATTGAGGGGGGGATGAATTAGTATATATCCAATTTCTTTTTCCTTTAGATGCAAATAATGTAAACATTCAAACCACATAAAGCAAATGAGCACATACACACATAACACTAGATTTATGTGGAAACCCAAGATGGGAAAAACCATGATGAGTCAGCTGCTTGGATCTACTATCCAAATCCAGGCTCACAAATAAAATGAAGTAGTACAATGAGTTTTATGGCCACCAACCCAAAGGAAGCACTAACTCCCTGATACAAAGTTTGTGAGCACCAACTCAAAGGAAGCACCAACTCCTTGTACAAAGTTGTATGGGCTCCAACCCAAAGGAAGCATCAACTCCCTAAAGTGCTACAACACTTACAAGATGAGGCACCAACCTCTTCACTAAAACACTTGACTGATTCTGATAGTTCAATCACCTCCACAGCATCATCTCCTTTAATTCTTTCATATTGACTTACTTAGATAACCTCAGCACCTCTGCTCTATCATCACTACTTAAAACACTTCTGCAATACGCTACTAACTCTGTTATGAATCATACATCATAGCCTCGAGTTACTTCTCAATTTCTAGATCATTCATCCTTTTCACACACACTCTCACTCTGTCACACTTGTAGCAATCTTCTTACCTTCATAATTATCCTCTGCAAGTCTTCAAAACATCATCTTTGTCGGCTTGAATGTAATGTGTAACATGAAACATGTAATGGTCTTGCTTGTCAACTCCCAAATCATATGCTGTAATGTAGGAGTGAAATCCCACTATGTGGTTCATACCAAGAGGTCTACTAGACCCATTTACCTTCTCCCAATATTTATTGCTGGTGCACGCTACCATACACATGACACAATCACTCAAGTATACCATGTCGGCACTACAAACACTTATCCTTTCATACATTAGCTCCAGACCCTATGCGGTACCAAAGAAGAGAGATATCATCTTGTGGTTCATGCCACAAACATTATATGATCTAAAAAACCTTCTCATGCACTCCTCTTTCTATTTCATGCTTCAGCTTGTTGGTGCAAGCAATCAAACTTTGATGCCGGTAGCATTTACACTGCCTTAACTTGGAATATTGAAAAACATACTTGCGGTACTTTTTACATTCTAAAATTTAGATATGTTATACAAGATACCATTATTCACATATGGTTCAAACCACCAGGCTATATCTTTTAGTGCAGAGGAATGCAAAGCATTCTTCTGTATCTTTTAGATTGCAACAACATTGTAACACCATTATCTTCACATAAAACATTGAAAAGCACACTTGTGGTGATCAAAAACACTTGAAACCTGAACTGAGCATACATATTGACCATATGAACTTATCTTTCAAATAGCAAAGCCAAACATCAAAGCACGGTGAAATGCAATGGCTTTTTGTTCTATCTTTGACAACCTTACACATCAACACGACTTGTTCTTACTCTGTAAACTCTGGAAAACTCTGTGGTAACTCTTATGCTCTGAAACTTAGTGTAGAGATAAAGCTCTACATTTTGTTTCAGTTGTATTGTCTCAGTATATTTCTAGCTGCAGTATATTTCAGTGGCTATGTATTTGTGGCTTTATGTTTCTTGAGCGCGGATCGCACCATGTGTCATGTTATTTTGAAGCAACAGTATTAAGCAAACACTGCCACCTGTTTCTTCTACATGTTTCTTCTAAGTTTCAAGCTTGCAACAGAGTGTGCCACATGTTGATACTGGAGACCATGTCTAAGAGTTGCTTTTATGCCATGAGATTGTGGGTTGTGCCATGTGTCATTTTGTGTTATGATAGGAAGTTGCCGCGTGTATATTCTTTTGTTGAAGCTTTGTTTGTGGTGGGCACATAATATAGACACAGTTTCAAGCTTGCAATAGAGTGCACCACGTGGTAGAAGTGGAGGGCTAAATTGTTTTCTTTTGATGCTCTCGAGTGGAGACACGTTATGATTCTAAATTGCTACCGGAGTGTGACAAGTGTCAATCTCCGCGGGATTCCTCGGGGCCTTTTTTATAAGCTATTGATATTGTCGGATGGTGCCATGTCCAAAGTTGCTTTATGCGGAGGGCGCCATGTGTCATAATATTGTTTCTTGGTGCGGGTATTTAAAGGTATGTAGTGGGTCCCATAATTAATGTCTCAGTTTCTAAGTGTTGCAGAGAGTTACAAATGTCATAGCGACAGTTGCTCAGGCATAAGGATAAAAGACTTCTAGTTTTATCAGAAGCTGCCATATGTCTCAGTGTTTTGCCGGAAGGCACCACATATCATTTTTTAAAGTCTTAAAAAGGGTGACAAGTGGCGTTGTTTGGTTTGCTTTGTTTTGAAGGTAAAGAAGTTAACAGTTAAGCATACAGTGTCGCGTGTTACATTTTTGCAGTTTTTAGAACCCGCGGGTGCCGCCACGCATCATAACAGAAATGTAGTTAGAGTGCCACATATTTCATTGCTCAACCAATGAACACACAGGGATTAGTAGTTGTAGATTTAGAAGATCTTAGAGTCAGAGGAATCCCAGTTAACTTCAGTTCTATTGTGCCGTTGAGATTTTGGGTGGTTGCAAGCGATCTTGAGCCAAGTTTGTGGCTATGTATACACAGGAATTGATATAGAAAAAAATGAGTTATTGAGAATTAATTAGAAATTTCAGAGACTTTGTTGTGACCAGACTGTATCTTTTGCCTTAATTTTGTTATTTTCTGATAAGAAAGCTGATATACCTGTGCATGACACTGTGCCTTTTGTATTTGTTGAACTATTAATGAAAGAAGCTTTGTCATGTGTCGTTGCTGATATTATCTATCTTTGCAAAATATTATGAGTTTAGCCTTTGATCTTTTAGTTTATTTACAATCTGTCTATATTGATCATGCAACATTTGCTCTTTAATATGGCTAAATCTTAAGAATTTGTTCATTGTGCTAGTTAAGGAAACACATTTTATTTAGGTGCATCGCCATAGTATTAGATTTTGCTTATTGTATCTGTAATCATGTTTCTTCCTCTCCCCTTTACTCAAAACCCCATTAAAATAGGAAATCTAGAGGTTGTTTCAAGTAGCAAGTCCCCCATTCTTGAAACTTCCCATGTTGGTGTTGGAACCCACGCAATTTTACACATCAACAATTTTTGGCATACCCGGTGGGACCTTTCTTGAAGTCTTGATCAAGATTGTATGAACTAGAGAGTGACAAGGAGTCAGAGCTGTGGACCAACAAAGAGAGCTTAGTCTGTTGCTAATCTAGGTATTTTATTGCCACCATTAGTTGCTACTCCAAGGAGAAGGGTGAATCAAGTTGCAATAGCATCGAGAGTAAACATGGGAGTACCTGTAGCCCCAACAAACTATGCAAATTGGAACACTGGCAGTCCTCTCATTCTTCTTGTACCACCAGCTACCTGGGATCCAATTCTAGCTAATGCTTTGAAAGATTTACCCAAATTCAGTGGAGAAGATTCCAAGACACCAAGGGAGCATCTTCAAGATGTATTAGATGTGTGTGTAGTACATGTCATTACTGTACAAAATGTAGCAATCAGATTGTTGGAAACTTCTTTCAAAGGGAAGGCTCTAGACTGGTATAGATCTTTGACCCCAAATACAATATCCACCTGGGATCAACTTGGTGATGCTTTCTTTGTGAGATTCAAAGAGAAGGGCGAAATCCTCCCTACTGCAACAATTAATCACCATAAAGAGGGCACCACAAGAAGCTATAACAGACTTTAACACTAGGTTTCAAAAGACTTGGGATAGAATCTGGTGCAGGAGCACCTACCTGACAGCTAGCCTCCATGAGGCAGTTAGTTTGTTTTAGGTCTGGTTAACGTTTCCAAGAAGGTCTGATAAGACCAATGCATGTAATAAGGTCATGTTGACCGTGCTTTACTATTTTTAGCTAGTTTGTTAAGACAGCTGTTATGCTGTATGTTCGGTTGGATCCTCCCAGCCGCCTGGAGAGATTTCCCAGCCGCTTGGAATCATAGTGGTATCAAAGCTCAGCAAAAGGTCTGGGCTGTTGTGTGTTGATTCTGTCACTGAAAGGACAGAGGTAGAGGAGTGAGAGGTTGACAAAATGCCTCCGAAAGGTAGTGGTACTGCAAGGGAATTGCAAGAGATGAAGGAAAAACATGCCAGAGAGATGAGGAAGATGAAGGAGCTTGCTGAAGCACTTCAAGCCAGGCTTGTAGCCCTGGAGAAGAACAAAAGAGGGAAGTGGAAGACAGTGAATCTGAAGAAGATGAAGATACTGTTGAAGAGTACGAAGAGGTAGCTGAAGATCTGGATGCTAAAGACCAGAGATTTGCAAAACTGTTAAAGGCAGTGCAGAGTGATAAACCTAAGGTAAAGGTTGATGTCTCCAAGTATAATGGAAGTTTGAATGAAGATGAGTTGCTGGATTGGATTGCTGCACTTGATAATCACTTTGAATATGATGATGCTGCTGACAGGCGAAAGGTCGAAGGTTTGTCTGTAGGAGGATATCGGTCGGCAGAGAAAATATGATGATGCTGACAGTGTTAAGGGAAATATGATGATGATGATGATGAAGGGTGTTAGACATACATGCTGTATGTCAAGGTTTTAGTGTGGATGCCTCTGCATCATAGTGGTATCAGAGCAGTTCAAGAGGCAGTTTAGACAGAGGTCTCAGAACACTGACATGACAAAGTGTAAAGGTGGAGGACTTCCACAACCAAACTCATGGGACATGAGTTCTTTTCTGTTGGGGAGTATGGTGCAGGAGCACCTAACTGACAGCTGGCCTCCATGAGGCAGTTAGTTTGTTTTAGGTCTGGTTAACATTTCCAAGAAGGTCTGATAAGACCAATGCATGTAATAAGGTCATGTTGACTGTGCCTTACTATTTTTAGCTAGTTTGTTAAGACAGTTGTTATGCTGTATGTTCGGTTGGATCCTCCCAACCACCTGGAGAGATTTCCCAGCCGCTTGGAATCATAGTGGTATCAGAGCTCAGCAAAAGTTCTGGGCTGTTGTGTGTTGATTCTGTCACTGAAAGGACAGAGGTAGAGGAGTGAGAGGTTGACAAAATGCCTCCGAAAGGTAGTGGTACTGCAAGGGAATTGCAGGAGATGAAGGAAAAACATGCCAGAGAGATGAGGAAGATGAAGGAGCTTGCTGAAGCACTTCAAGCCAGGCTTGTAGCCCTGGAGAAGAACAAAAAGAGGGAAGTGGAAGACAGTGAATCTGAAGAAGATGAAGATACTATTGAAGAGTATGAAGAGGTAGCTGAAGATCTGGATGCTGAAGACCAGAGATTTGCAAACTGTTAAAGGCAGTGCAGAGTGATAAACCTAAGGTAAAGGTTGATGTTTCCAAGTATAATGGAAGTTTGAATGAAGATGAGTTGCTGGATTGGATTGCTGCACTTGATAATCACTTTGAATATGATGATGCTGCTGACAGGCGAAAGGTCGAAGGTTTGTCTGCAGGAGGATATCGGTCGGCAGAGAAAATATGATGATGCTGACAGTGTTAAGGGAAATATGATGATGATGATGAAGGGTGTTAGACATACATGTTGTATGTCAAGGTTTTAGTGTGGATGCCTCTGCATTAGAATCCCTGCTACAGCTAGACCAGCATCAAGTATGGCCATTATTTTCTATCTCAAAGCTTTCAATTCTGATATATCTGTAATGATTCAGTCCCTAGGAGGCCAGACCCTACCAGAAGCATATGAGTTGGCTATTAAGGCTGAGAATAATCTAATAGATGCTGGAAAGTTGCCTCTAAGGCCTCTCATGCCTATGTTCCTAGAGATTTCAATTCCCTTGCCACAGGAAGTCCCTAATCCTACAGTTACACCTGTGCCTATGTATACCTTCCCAACACCCCAACAATCTGATGCATCAACACCCTCTGCCCCTCCATCTAAAATGGATGATATGAAGAACATTCTTAGGACCTTCTCAAATGAGATTATTAATATTAAAAGGCAACAGACTTCTTACCCAAGGCCTCCTTATCAGGGTTTCCAAGGAAACAAACCCCCATATCAATCAAATCAATATCGAGGTCATCAAAGACCTAATAATCCTCAACCTTCAAACCAATTGGTCACGATGTCCCTCATAATCCTAATAGGGAAATAGTCCCAGGACAAAATAATTTAGCAGAAGATACCAATGCTTGGTGCTTTCCTTGCAACAATGCCCATATGCCCAGAGATTGTCCTAGAGGCAATTTACAACAAAAGATAGCAGAACAGAGAAGAGTAGAAGGTCAAGTTATGGTGTCTACTGCTCCTCCATACCAGTCACCTGGTGTCCATAATGTAGTAATGGTGGCTCAGATGCAAGGGATGTCTATTCAGCAAGAAGAGGAAATTGCCCATGAACATGCCTTATTTTCATGGATTGAAGATGAAGATTCAGTGATCTTGAATGAAGCATCTACTTCCAAGAAACCATTAGTGCAATCTAATTATTATACCTGATCAAAGAGAAGAATGATGGAGCAGCTTGAAGCCACAAATAATGAGACTACGGGAGCTCCTCCTTTCCAGAATCATTATAATCCAGTTTCTAGGCAAGAAGTGCCTCAGCCAGTTTAGAATCAAGCAGCCTCTAGCCAGATGCTAGAAAGAGCAAGGTATCCTTACTACCCAAAGACACAAACACTGGGACCTATGAATGTGGTAGAGAAGCTGAAAAAGAACCCAGTGCATGTGTCAATCTGGGATATGCTGGCTATCCCTGAGCAAAAGACACTGTTACAAGAAGCACTACAGAGCCAGGTTGACCCCAAATCTGCCAGTACTAAAGAAGGAGTTGCTAATAAAGGAAAGGCTCAGAATAAAGACACTACAACCTTGCAAACATTAACTCTGTTGAATTCTACACCAGAGGTAAGTAAATCTAAGCTAGATCCTTTTTATCTGACTTTAATAGTGGGAAAGAAATTGTTGCACAACTTAATGATAGATTCTGGAGCTAGTACTATAGTTATGCCAAAACAAATAGCAAAGCCAAACATCAGAGCACGGTGAAATGCAATGGCTTTCTGTTCTATCTTTGACAACCTTACACATCAACATGACTTGTTCTTACTCTGTAACCTCTGGAAAACTCTGTGGTAACTCTTATGCTCTGAAACTTAGTGTAGAGATAAAGCTCTACATTTTGTTTCAGTTGTATTGTCTCAGTATATTTCATGAAGCATATGCTGGCTATCCTTGAGCAAAAGACACTGTTACAAGAAGCACTACAGAGCCAGGTTGACCACAAATCTGCCAGTACTAAAGAAGGAGTTGTTAATAAAGGAAAGGCTCAGAATAAAGACACTACACCCTTGCAAACAATAACTCTGTTGAATTATGCACCAGAGGTAAGTAAATCTAAGCTAGATCCTCTTTATCTGACTTTAATATTGGGAAAGAAATTGTTGCACAACTCAATGATAGATTTTGGAGCTAGTACTACAGTTATGCCAAAACAAATAGCAGACGCTTTAAAGATAAATATGAGCCACTTACTAGAGGAGTCATGCAATTAGATGGGAAGTTTGTCCAAACTATAGGAAGGATCAAACAACTCCCATTGCATCTGTACACCTGCCCCAATATAACTATCAAATAGGATGTAGTAGTCATAGATATCCCCCCTGTCTTTGGTTTATGCCTGTCTAGAGATTTCACAGCCAAGATAGGAGGATACATGTCATTGGATTGATCGCATCTAATTTTAAGAATCAAGTATGGAACAAAGATGAAGGTATTGTCTGAACCTTTGTCCAAGGACCATATCACTGATGAACTAGCCCCAAGGATTGAAGCATCACACACCATGATGAATAAAGAAGAGAGAGTCTTTGTTGAAGAACTAGGGGATTGGATTGAACATGACTAGCAAGAAGAAGAAAATAGTCAGATGATGACCATGATGCAAAGTGATCCTTATGGAAACTATGACTCTACTAGTTTAAGCACTTATGTTATTTTTGAAGAAGGCCAGGAAATACCAAATGTTATGAGAAAAGAAGTATCTGAGAAAGAAGAACCTAATAGAAACTCAAAAATTTGGACCTTAAATTTTGATGGGGCTAGGAGCAAAAATGGCGTTGGAGCAGGTATATGTCTCACTGCCCCAAAATGTGAGAAAATCCTTAGAGCCATACGCTTTCAGTTTGCCTGCACTAATAATGATGCTGAGTATGAATCTTTGGTGCATGGTCTTATGTTGACCAAGAAGAGAGGAATCAAGAATTTGGTAGTTAAAGGAGACTCAGAGCTAGTGGTGAAAAAAATCAGAGAGAAAGTTGTAGCCAAGAATGTAAGAATGAGATCTTATCATCACAGAATTTGGGATCTAATAGATGGTTTTGATGCTTTCAATATTGAAGTTGTCCCCAGAACCCAAAACACTGAAGCAGACAGGATCTCACAAATTGGTTCCCAATTTGATCCAGCAAGTGACATACTTGTTAATAGTGAGGCAATAAAAGTGATAGTGAGACCTGCAATCCCAGACAATGACTAGAATTGGCAAGTCTTTGATAATGATCTTCAGGTACTCTTGTTTTTTAAATAGTCAGGAGAGTTTGTTGATCAATGACAACCCAAGATTGAAGAAGCTTATAGTGATCAAATTATCCAATTAAAGTCTAATAAGCTCCCAAAAGGATTGATCACACTAGAGAATCTATTTGACCCTGATGATGTAAGCCTGGACAAAAGGAAATTTAAGGCAAGTAAAGATGATTATTCTGAAATTCAGGTTAGTGAAGGAAGGAAGCTAAAGATAGGCAATGCTACTACCTAAGAGGAAAAGGACAAGCTGATTTCTTTGTGCAATAAGTATGATAGAGTGATTGCTTGGACCTATGAAAATCTTCATGGCTATAATAGATACATCATTCAACATACCATAGAACTTGCTGAAGGTTCAAAGCCATTTCATCAAAAGCAAAGGCCTGTGAATCCCAGAATTGAGCCATTAATGGTAGATGAACTACAAAAACTTTTAGAATCTAAGATCATTTTTCCAATTAAGTATTCAACCTGGGTGTCTAATTTAGTACTTATAAGGAAAAAAAATGGGGATATAAGACTCTGTAGATTTGAGAGACCTAAATAAAGCATCATTGAAGGATCACTATCCCCTGCCTTCTATGGAATAGATTTTGCAAATTGTGGCTGGGTCAGAGAGGTTTTCTTTGCTTGATGGTTTCTCAGGGTATAATCAGATTTGGTTGGGAGATGAAGACCAACATAAGATAGCATTCACTACAAAGTGGGGAACATTTGCATATGTCAAGATGTCTTTTGGTGTTTCAAATGCTGGAGCTACTTTTTAGCATGCAATGGATGTAGCATTTGGGGAACTTATAAATAAAATTATTTTGATTTATCTAGATGATCTGACTATATTTACCAAAGATGCCAAAGATCATTTTTTGTTTTCCATAAGTGTCAGGAATTTGGGATCTCCCTAAATCCTAAGAAATGTATCTTTGTTGTGCCTCAGGGGAAAATTTTGGGACACATAGTTTCAAAGGATGGGATTTCCATTGATCCAGAGTGAGTCACATCTATAATGAATCTATCTTTGCCAATTAATAAGAAGGCAGTCTAGTCCTTTTTAGGAAAGATTAATTTTGTCAGCCGCTTTATATCTAATTTTGTAGGGCTAGTCAGGCCCATTACTCTGTTGCTGAAGAAAGATTTGATTTTCAAATGGACAATAGAAGGGAGACAGGCTTTTGAAGAAATTAAGAAAGCTGTTTCAATGGTGCCAGTACTGAGAAACCCAAATTTTTCTAAGTCTTTTATAATGTATGTGTATGGAGGTGAATATAGTGTTGTCGCTATTCTGACTCAGAAAGATGACAAAGAGGAAGGGGAACATCCAATAGCATTCTTCTCCAGAACACTAAGGGAGTATGAATCAAGGTATAATTTTGTTGAAAAGCAAGCTTATGCTATGGTAAAAGCCCTTAAGAAATTTAGACACTTAGGACAGGGAACAAGATCCCGATATTAGTAGCCCATCCCAGTGTAAGGGAATACATCATGGAGGGTAAAATCACTGAAAAAAGAGCCAATTGGATAACTAAGATTTTAGAATATGATGTAGAGGTAAGGCCTACCAAATTGGTTAGAGGCAAGGGACTATGCCAATATATGACTCAGGACACAGAAGAATCAATGCCTAAAGAAGCAGAAATTGAAACAGCATTGAGACTCCAAGAGATTGACCAAGACTCTTGGGTAAAATATAGAATACAGTTCATGAGAACTGGTGTGTTCCCAAAGGAACTCTCCCCTGATAAGAAAAGGTACTATAGGTAGCAGGGAGTCCATTTTGTATTAATTAATCATGTTTTATTTAGAAAGAACATTGATGGAATACTTTTAAGATGTGTAGAGAGGGATGTGGCCCAAAGGGTATTACATGAATTTCATCATGGAACCTTAGGGGGGCATTATTCAGCAAGTACTACTGTAATAAAAGTGACACGAGCTAGTTATTTATGGCCTACACTGTTTGCAGATTACTTTCAGATGGTCAAAGAGTGTCAAGCTTGCCAGTTCTATACTGGGAAGAGAAGAAATGCAGCATTGCCTTTAAGTCCCATAGTAGTCGATGAACCCTTTGCTCAGTGGGGTTTAGATTTTATTGGCATGATCAATCCAGTGTCAAATATGGGATACAAGTGGATTCTTACTGCAACAGATTACTTTACAAGGTGGAGTGAAGCAGTACCACTTAAGGAAGCTACTGAAAAGGTGATCCTAGAGTTTTTAGAAGGGATAACTACTCATTTTGGTCCTCCTCACACTATCATATCAGACAATGCAAAGGCATTCTTAGGGACTAGTCTGTCTGAGTTTGCTTTAAGAAATGGGATATGTCTGAAAACTTCTTCTAATTACTATCCACAAGGTAATGGCTTGGCACAGTCTACTAATAAGAACCTGATTAGACTCATCAAAAGAATGGGACCTGACCATCAGAAAGAGTGGCACAAGTCACTTAACACAACACTATGGGCTGATAGGTTTACACTAAAGCAAGTGACTAAAATGTCTCCCTATGAGTTAGTCTATAGCAAGAATGCAGTGATGCCACTAAGTATAGAGATACCTGCCTTACAGTTGTTGAAACAGTTGGAAATTGAGGAAAATGGTTCAATGATAGTCAGACTTGCTAAATTGCTAGAGGTACAAGAGAAGAGAGAAAAGGCACATGAATCAATATTAAAGCATCAGTAGATGGTTAAGAATTGGTTTGACAAAAAATCTTCCAATCCAAATTTTGAAGTTGGGGCTTTAGTGCTGAAATGGAATGAAAGAGCTACCAAACCAGGCCGACACAACAAAATTGAATCATTATGGACAGGTCCTTTTAAGATCCATTCTTGTAAACAGTAAAATGCATTCGAGTTGGAGACTATGGACGGAGAACCTGAAGAGATTTTGATAAATGAGATCTTCTTGAAACATTTTACCTAAGTCTAAGACTCACCATGTATCATAGTTAGTTACTTAGGTGCTTTTAAATTCATTTCCCGCTTTTATCTTGCTTTCCCACTTTTTCCCTTTTAATAAGTGTTCCGAGAACACGTGTCAGTAGTACAAAGGTTCCTTTTCATTAGCAGTTGCATTTATTGAGGTTGTTCAGCAGTTCCTTAATTTCAAGAAAGTACCCATCTTTTTAGAAGATTGCCAATCTTTATACAGATCTGACACTCTATCCAATATGGATTTCAAAAGATACACTAATTGTCTCTTGGCATTAATGCCATTAATAAGACTTGATGTGTCATTTATTGTTTCATTATGCCTCACTAAGATAAGTTTATTCCCTTCGAGAGTTGCATTTACTATTGTCATCTTGCATTCCTAATCGTTGTCTGCGTCAAAAGCCTCATTCTCTGCTTGCATTTCTAGTTAAGTATAGCTTCCTTTACAGTCCTTTCATCTTCTGTGTCAAGAGTATCTGAGTTTTCACAATAGATACAGAAATGTCAGAGACACAATCACCATAGAAAGGGTTGGGGATTTTTGAACAATTTGATAAGTTAATGAATAACAAATCCTATGCTTCTGCACCTGCACAGCCAAGTAGAAATTATCTGAGGACAAGGATCCCAGAAATAGGGGTACGCGTAGATCCAACACAGGTAAAGGATTATGTTGATAATATCTTTAACACACACATGCAAAATAATACCAAGAGTCTCCAAGAGGGAGCTCATCAGAGGTGCCTCACCCGTGCGTCAAAGGGGCAGTGGACACCTTTAAGATGAGGATGTGGATGTCCCAATTGGCACAGTTTCTAGTTCCTAATGTCCACCTATACCCTAAGTTAATCGACCTATGTGCGGAATTGTTTCACCCTCCATCCAATTATATTCAATGTGGCCCATTTATGATTCAAATTACTCCCAAGGCAATTAGGGATATGTTGGCTTTACAGCATGAAAGAACGACCACATTTCCTACTATTTCTAAGTTGCAGAGCACATGGGCAAACGTCAATAATAAGGTGAAGTTTCTAAATGCTGAGATGTGTCTAGGTGAGGATAATACCCAGTTGCCTCCACTACCCACTGGCCGTGCCTAGTTCCACGCAGACGTTCAAGATGCCTTTGCTATGCTAGCCTTTATCTTCAGCCAGAATGAGGATTCTACAATACATGATTGGTAGCTGGCGGTAATTTTTAGATTAAAAACTATGGATAAGTCCCAGGAGTATCAGTTGGATTTTGCAGAACAAATCTCTGCAGCTATGGTAGAACAACTCGCAAACTTCCCTCAGAAGCGTGTTTTCAAGTACTTAGCATATCTGTTCCATTTGATGTTGTATCAAAATTTTGGTCTCTTCAAGCAATACATGTCTTTAAATAGGTATGACCCAGAGTCTGGTAGTAATAGAACTATTCCCGTGTCCGCATGGACACATGTTATGTCTGATACCTCTGACCCCTATGAGTTTGCGAAATGTTTTGTTGCTCCTACTTTTAGTCAATTGAGTCCTGAGCCTATAGAAAACAAGATGACACAAGTCTCAAGGGTTTCCTAACCAATTATCTAATTCCTTATGATTATTTATTTGGGGCTCACACAACTATAATTAGAGTCCATGGTTTTAGTGGGGAACTTGTTTTATTACCAAAGGTCTTGACCCCTAGGGTCACATTTTTAGAAGTAGCTCGTCAGGTGTCTATTATAGACAATGATTTTGGACATAAGAAGAAGAAAAAGAAGATGTATGATGTCCCCTAGACAAGGGAGAAAATAACAATTGAAATGAGAGGGACTGAAAATCTCTTGTTGAGGAAGTTGGCTGCCTATGGTTTCTTGATTATGGAAGATAAATGGAAATATGATTCAGATAGCTTCTTAGCTTCGTGGATTATCATCAACAAAGTTTATGCAAAAGTTGTTCATGAGGGACGCCCATTCTAGGAGGATAGAAGATCCCTAAAGGAAGATGACCCTGCATTCTATGTGGAATTAAGTGACCTACCATATGAAGGGGCTAGGTCCTGGGAAACATTTTATGTGAAAGAGCGGGAGTTTGATCCCAAAATAAAAATGACCCCAGGTCTGAGAAAAATTTATTGAGGCTTACTGGAAATACAGACAGGAAATCTCTCAGTTTACTCACACCTTTGGGAATGTAGAAACTGATGAAATGTGGGAGTCAATTTGGGATGAATGGCATACATCTCTAGTCTCAATCCCAAATACTAGCAACATTCCAAGGAAGTCTCAAGAAGCAAAGGAGGAGACAGAAGAGGTCCAAGAAATTTAGGAAATAGGGCAAGCCTCATCTGTAGAACCTAGAGCTCCATGGCCTCTATTTCTAAGCGCCCTTGAGAAACAAAAAGAAATTGTATCATCTTCGTCTCTCAAGACCCATATAGCTTCGGCATCTGGGGGTCTCGGAGCGACACCTTTGAAACAAACAATAACTGATGTTGAAGAAGACCCATAAGAGGCATTAGGTAGGCCTCGGAAGATAAGAAGGTTAATTTTACCAGAGTAGGAAACAGAGGAAGAAGAGTCAATGCCCTAGCAACTACAAGTTCCAACCATTTCATTGGTGGCTTAGGTAAGTACTTCTTCTCTCTTCTCTCCTATCTATATTTCTTCTTATTTAGGAGTGGCAACCCAAAGTGCCCAAGTTTCCACATCTCCTGCCACTTCTACTGCACCTTCACAAACCTTTGCCTCAATTGCCAGTACACCGTCCATGTCTTCACATGCCATATCTTTACCATTATTTTCCCCATCCATGCCAAAGAGGGCCTCGCCATAATTTGACCCTAGCCAACAAATAACTGCCATTCCTTATGGCCTACCGCAAGGTTGCCCATTTGATGGAGGATATATTGCATCCCCTCCTACTTTCCAAGCCCAATCAGACACAGCAAGAAAGGCCAGAGAAGCTTGGATAGAAAAGAAAAGGAAGAAAGAGAATAAAAGCCCTATTGTGGCTCGTATGAAGTCTTTGTTTGATCCCATTCAACAATCTTCGACTGTCACACATTTATCTCCCAATGTGATCAAACCAAATGAGCAGATGCAGCCACAAGACTATGCAATGAATGTAGTGGCTATGGACATGTCCCTTTTCAGGCCACAAGACTGAGTTGAGTTAATGAATGAAACTGCTACAGCAGTTACCATTGATTACCTGAAGGTGTTCAAAAGGCTATAGAAAGTTGAAGCTAATTTGGCACAGAAGAAGGTTAATAGCAATAACCTAACTTGGGAGATACAGGCCAAGGTAAAATAAATTAATACCTTGAATAAAGAGTTGCAATCTACTGTTTCCCTACAAATTCATCAAACAACGCAGGCTCAAGTTGCAACCTTAAAGATTGAGTTGGCACAGGAAAAAGTTGTTGCCACATTAATGCAGGAGAAGGCCACAATAGAGAAAAGATATCAAGATAAGTTGTCAGAGGCAACACAATTACAACAGACATTGTTAAAGGAGTAGAATCTAAATAGTGCAGCTCAAGCACAGTACATGACTGAGCAACAAAAGACTAAACAACTAACAATTGAGTTGGCAAATAGACCACAGAATGCAGAAGTTTTGAATTTGGTGAAAGAATCTCTGAGGAGATTATATAGCTTAAGCCATCTCTTATCTTCTTGTTGAATGCCCAGCAATTGTGTGAGAAAGTGGAATCTTCTGTACAGGCAACATTGTCTATTGTTTCATTAAGAGTTTCTGATTCTCAGCTTCTATTGCAGAAATTATATGACACTACTAATGAGACACTATCTGCAACTGGTATAAGTGACAGAATAGTTACTGCAAAAAATGTGAATGAAGTTTTGAGCTATGACTCTACTACTATGAATTATAAAGAGCTCCTGGATATAGTCAAAGAAGGAGTCAAAAATATGAAGAAGCATATTGAAGATCTAGTGCAGTTGGGTCTGCCTTCACCTTTCCCTGACAATAATATAATATTGATGATTGATGAGATAAAGGCTTTGCTATTGACAAAACAAAATGATCAGACTATTTTTCAGGGTTTGAGTGATTCATCTAGTGTGGGAGAGGTAGAAGCTATGTTGGTGCCAATGGCTCAGCTTGAGTTTCAGTTATGAGCTGTAGTTCAAATTTTGCAATCCTTTTCTCATAAAGATATTATCAATTTAGATTTTGCTTTTCGAGATTTGCAGATCAAACAAGGGCTGTCGGATTCAGAGTGGTCTATATACTAGACTGCATTGCAAAATTTATGATTGAGTTTTCATTGATAATGGCAGTGCCTTTTTGTTTCTTTTTTTTGGAGTTCTTTCTGAGCAGGTCCAGAAGTCCTAGTAGTCACCATGAACTGTAGAGCTAAAACTCTACATTTTGTTTCAGTTGTATTGTCTCAATATATTTCCAGTTGCAGTATATTCCAGCGGCTATGTATTTGTGGCTTTATGTTTCTCGAGCACGGATTGCGCCATGTGTCATGTTATTTTGGAGTGACAGTATTAAGCGGACGCTACTGCCTATTTCTTCTACATGTTTCTTCTAAGTTTCAAGCTTGCAATGGAGTGTGCCATGTGTTGATACTAGAGACCATGTCTAAGATTTGCTTTTATGCTGCGAGCTTGTGGGTTGTGCCGTGTGTCATTTTATGTTATGATCAGAAGCTATCGCGTGTATATTCTTTTGTTGAAGCTTTGTTTGTATCGGTGTGTATGTCATGGGCCCACAATATAGAGACACAGTTTCAAGCTTGCAGTGGAGTGCACCACGTGGTAGAAGCAGAGGACTAAATTGTTTTCTTTTGATGCTCTTGGGTGGAGACACGTTATGATTCTAAATTGCTATCGGAGTGTGACAAGTATCAATCTCCGCAGGATTCCTCAGGGCCTTTTTTATAAGCTATTGATATTGTCGGATGGCGCTGCGTGTCCAAAGTTGCTTTATGCGGAGGGTGCCATGTGTCATAATATTATTTCTTGGTGCAGGTATTTAAAGGTATGCGGTGGGTCCCATAATTAATGTCTTAGTTTCTAAGTGTTGTGGAGAGTTACAAATGTCATAGCGACAGTTGCTTGGGCATAAGGATAAAAGACTTCTAGTTTTATCAGAAGGTGCCATATGTCTTAGTGTTTTGCCGGAAGGTGCCACATATCATTTTTCAAAGTCTTACGGAGGGAGACAAGTGGTGTTGTTTGGTTTGCTTTGTTTTGAAGGTAAAGAAGTTAATAGTTAAGCAGATGGTGTCGCATGTTATATTTTTGAAGCTTTTAGAGCCTGCGGGTACCGCCACGCATCATAACAAAAATGCAGTTAGAGTGCCACATATTTCATTGCTCAACCAATGAATGCACAGGGATTAGCAGTTGCAGATTCAGAAGATCTTAGAGTCAGAGGAGTCCCAGTTAACTTTAGTTCTGTTATGCCGTTGAGATTTTGGGTGGTTGTAGGTGATCGTGAGCCAAGTTTGTGGATATATATATGCAGGAATTGAAATAGAAAAAAAGAGATATCGAGAATTAATTAGAAAATTTGGAGACTTTGATGTGACCAGACTGTATCTTTTGCCTTAATTTTGTTATTTCTGATAAGAAAGCTGATATACTTGTGCATGACACTGTGCCTTTTGTATTTGCTGAACTATTAATGAAAGAAGCTTTGTCCTGTGTCGTTGTTGATATTATCCATGTCTTTGCAAAATCTTATGAGTTTAGGCTTTGATCTTTTAGTTTATTTACAATCTATCTATATTGATCATGCAACATTTGCTCTTTAATATAGCTGAATCTTAAGAATTTGTTCATTGTGCTAGTTAAGGAAACATATTTTATTTAGGCGCATCGCCATAGTATTAGATTTTGCTTATTGTATCTGTAATCCTGTTTCTTCCTCCCCCCTTTACTCAAAACCCCATTAAAATAGGAAGAGCCAGCTTCTTTAAAATCTAGAGGTTGTTTCAAGTAGCAAGTCTCCCATTCTTGAAACTTCCCATGTTGGTGTTGGAACCCGCGTAATTTTACACATCAACACTTGGTTCAGACATACCTCATAGAAGTCTCTAGCTATCCTCCAAGCCATAAGGCCATATCTTCATATGCGGTACAATCTCCTGTGTATTTGGCACTTACAACAACTTGACTATTTCACTAATAGTTTCCTTCAACAACCTTTTTTCACTAAAAGACAAGATATTACAACACCTTCATATCATCATGCAATGCTTTTCATCAAGAGGCACTAAATGCAACATTCACAACACCATAAGCTACAATCATAACTCTTTTCATTAGAAAACAAGAAGTCACAACTTCTTTATGTCATCATATTCCTCAACTTGACAACTTTCACTTGTCCATGAACTTCAGAAGATAAGGTACAACTATGTACAGATGATACTAATCCAACAACATGCTCATGTCTTTCATCACCATATCTTTCACATCAGACCTCCTCTAATCACCACTCCTTTGACATCCACTCCTTTGACATCATATGAAACAATATGCTTTCCACATCACAACACCTCTGATCACTATTTCTTTGACATCAATGACAACATATACAACATGTAGGTGGCGGAAGTATTACAATAATATGAATACATCTTCCCTGAGACTTTTACAAATCTAAAAGGCATCAAAGAGGAGGCTAGTGTAATGAAGATGCAACTGAAAGAACAAGGCCTATTGGGAAAAGACCTTACAACCTCAATCCCAATGTAAAAGTCAAAGTAAAACAAGAAATAGACAAGATGTTGACTGAAGGGGTCATCAAACTTATAGAAGATTTAGAATGGGCAAGTCTGATGGTTATTCAACATAAAAAGACTAGGGAAATATGATTTTGTGTTGATTTCAGGGAGTTAAATAAAGCATGCATCCGTGATCCCTTCCCCACACCATTCATAGAAGAGGTTCTTGAATCGGTGGCCAAGAGAGAGTTATACTCTTTCACCAATGGATTTTTAGGATATCGTCACGTAAAGATTCAAGAGAAAGACTATCCCAAAATGAAATTTTCCACAAAATAGGGATTCTTCATGTACACTATGATGCCTTTTGGTCTAAAGAATGCCCCAATAGTCTTCAGTAGAATCATGATCAACACATTTAAATATTTCATACATGACTTCTTGGATGTTTACTTGGATGAATGAACTATCTATGGATTATAAAAGATCATGCACAAGTGTTAAGATTGATGCTAGAGAGATGCAGAAGCCTCCAAATAGAACTCAATTTGAAGAAATATACATTTGTGGTGCCATTTAGTACATTATTCGGGTACATTATATGCAAGGAAGGGATGGTGAAGGATCCCTTAAAAGTACCTTCCACCACTAAAGACTGTATTGAAGGTGAAAACATTCTTAGGGTATATAGGGTGCCATCGCAAGTTTATCTAGAACTATGTGGCAATATCTAGTCTAATAGCTACTAAAGAAGAAAAACAACAAAAATTTTAAATGGACAAAGAAATACCAAAAGGCATTCGATACACTAAAAACTAAAATCGTAAAGGCACCAACTTTAATATTCCCTAACTATAACTCACCCTTCCATGTCCTCGTAGATGCCTCCAGTACTACAATAGGTGTAGTACTAGCACAACCAAGAGAAAACATAGATCAGCCTATAGCTTTTGCTGGTAGGAAATTATCACAAGCTAAACAGAATTACACAACTACAGAGAGAGAAGCCCTGGCAATGATGTACTCATTACATAAGTTTAGACACTATATGTTGTCTACCCCCTTTGTATTTTTTATAGGTCCCACGAACCACTAAAATATCTACTGAATAGACCTGGTATTCAAGGAATAATATGTCATTGGTTGTTACTATTCCAAGAATTCAAGTTTAAAATCATGGTGAAACTTGGATATGCTAATTAGGGACTAGACTACTTGTCTAAAATTGAAAATGGGGAAGATTTGGTACCTATTGTGGATGAAACGCCTAGTGCAAATCTATTTAGATTAAATGTGGTATCCTATAAGCTGAGTGAAGTAGCCGAAATATATTGTCGATAAGGGAATTCCTTGAAGGAAGTTCAAAAGAAGAAAATAAGAGATTACTATGGAGATCTTTTCCTTGTAATTTAGTCAAGGTAGAGCTACATACTATTGGGAAAGATAAGGTAATAAGAAGGGTAGTGCTAGAACATGAAATAAATGATATTTTAAGAGAATCACTTGAAGGAATATCAAGACATAACTCTAAAGATGGCACAATTAGGAAGGTGATGCTAACAAGCTTGTGGTGGCCTACTCTATTGAGAGATGTAAATGTTTATGTATGAGGATGTGATGTATGTCATATGGTAGGAAGACTTACCATAAGAGGCAAGATGCCTTTGCAACTTATCATGGCACAAGCTCCCTTTCAGAAATAGGCAATTGAATTTATTGGGCCCATTTAATCACCAGCACACAGGACTCATGCAAGGTTTATAATAGGAATAGAATACTTAACCAAGTGAGTAGAAGCAAATGCCACAAGAGATTGTACAACAAAGGCTGCTACTAAATTTATCTTTGAGAATATCATAACAAGGTTTGAGTGTCCAATGAACATCACCAGTGATCACAAAAAACACTTTGTCAATAAAACTACTAGAAAATTTTATGATAACGCACAAAAGAAGTAGCCCATATCACCCTCAAGATAATGGGGCTAGTGAATCTTTCAACAAAATGTTGGGCATTGCATTGACAATGATGTTTAATGGAAATACGACAGATTGGGATGTCAAATACTAGTTGTCCTATGAAGAGAACTTGTGTCTCAAATTACTACTTGAACCTCTTAGTTGAATCTATGCTTTGAACCACTTCGTTGAACCTCTTGTTTGAACCTCTTTGTTGAACCTTTCTAGAGTTCATTTGGTAGGTTCAATGAATTTTAGTTCAACTGTTCCTTGGTTCATTGGTCTGAGGATATGCGATGTCGGCATCGCTGTGACGAAGCACTATCGGCAGGACCGTGTTGAAGACCATTGGCATCGGTGAGACAAGGGCCGTCGGAATAAGCATCGAAGGTTTGTCTGATGCTGAGTGTCACCCCGATGGAAGCATTCAACCGTCGGCAAGACAAGGCCTATCGGCCAAACTTTGTGGAGTTACTCCGACAGGAGTAGTCACTCCGACGAAGGTTACGGTCGTCGGCAAGACAAGGCCTATCGGCCAAACTCTGTAGAGTTACTCCGACAGGAGTAGTCACTCCGATGGCGTATGTCTATCGGCAAGAGAATACCCGTCGGCTAAAGGTGTTGGGCCGATGTACTGCGGACATCCTGATGGAAGTCTTATTGGTATCGGTGAGACAAACCTCTGTCGGAGCGAGGGCTAGATCTTTTGCCGATGGAGAATGTCATACCGATGGTAACCTTGGTGATCGGGGAGACAATGCTCATCGGTGGGAGGTGAAGTCTGAGGGCCGATGGGAGTTGTTATGCCGATGGACTTGGAGGCTTGGTATTGTCGGCAACAAAATTGCTGACAATACTCTTTCGCCTGTTGGCGGTTATAAACTGCAAAGTCCTTTGCGACTTGGTACATGTGGGACTAAACGCCTCACTGAAATGTGAACCGTTGCGACGGTTAGATGGCAGCGACGTATGAGGAATTTGTTCTATCAGTTAGAGCAGAAGTCTGTAACGATTCTGGTTCTTGCAGATTGGAAAAAGAATGATATGTCTATAGGTGTCGTTGGTATTATGATGATGAGACTTGAATAAAGGTTCGTTCTGTAAATGTACAGGGAGGTGAACTGTGTATGATGTCGAGAATCAAACACCAGAGCAAGAAGCTGAGTTCTTTATTGTAACTGTATATCTTACTGTAATAAAGATTGTTTTCTTGTGGTGGTGGGTTTTTTACCCGTAAGGGTTTTCCCACGTAATTCTGTGTGTCTGTGTTCTAAATATTGTCTATTTTGGTTTCTCTTGTGTATTCATCTGTGTTATTGTAATTTAAAAAGTGACTGGTCTACACTGTCCCCTGGGAATTAACATTAGGGAAGCTGTTTTCCGCACCTGTGCTTTCCTTACAAGTGGTATCAGAGCCTGGCCCGTTGTGTTATCCTTGTCGGTAGTTTGGGTTTTTTGTGTTAATTCTGTTGTGTGGGAGTTCTGTAGAAAGTTATTTTTTAAATTAAATAGAGATGGCAAGTACATCAGACAAAATAGACATTGAGAAATTCAATGGCACAAACTTTGAGTTGTGGAAACTTAAAGTTGAAGACATGTTAGTCTATAGAGATCTTTGGGTTGCTGTGTCTGGAGTTCAACCTACAGGCATGAAGCAAGAAGATTGGGAACTGATATGCAGAAAAGCCAAAGGACTGATAAGACTGAGTTTATCTGACTCTGTTCTATTGAACATCCATGAGGAGAAATCTGCAAGTGATTTGTGGAAAAAGTTGAATAATATTTATCAGGGCAAGTCCTTGGTAAATAAACTTTTCCTCAGAAAGAAATTGTATTCTCTGAAGATGGATGAAGGTGCATCTGTAGCAGAACATCTGAGTGCATTCAATACGATTGTTGCTCAGTTGACATCTATAGGTGTAAAAATAGAAGAGGAAGATCGCTGTATGCTTCTGTTATGTTCCTTACCTGACTCGTGGGACCATCTGGTGATGGCTATTGGAAGTACAACAACTACGTTTTCTCAGGAAACTATTGTTGCCTCTTTGTTGTCTGAAGAGATGCGGAGGAAATCTTCTGGAATGGCCAAAGAGGCTCTGTCAGTTCGTGGTAGATTAAAGGAAAGAGGCAAGAAGAAGGACAAGAAGTCTAAGTCCAAATCAGAGGGGAAATCAAAATCTCCTGGCAAGAAGTCCAAGGTGAAGTGCTGGAATTGTGGACAGAAAGGTCATGTCAAGAAAGACTGCAAAGAGGAGAAAAAGAAGAAGAACTTCTCTGACTCTGAGTCTTCACACAGTGATGCTGATGCTTTCATTGCTGCTCTGGCAACACCTGCTTCTGAAGATGTTTGGCTGATTGATTCAGGAGCATCCTTTCATATGACATCTCATAGAGAGTGGTTCACGAAGTATGAACCCTATGCTGGTGGCAAGGTGTTCCTGGCTAGTGATTCAACGCTGGAAATTGTTGGCCGAGGTCGAGTCAGAATCCAGTTCCCGGATGGCAGAATAAAGGGAATGAATGAAGTTCTTCATATACCAGGTCTGGCTCGAAATTTACTTTCTATTAGTAAACTTAATGATGTTGGAGTGCAAGTTACTTTTGTGAATGGTGGCTGTAAGATGACTAGAGGTTCTATTGTTCTGGCAAAAGGTGAACGCATTGGAACTCTGTATAGGTTAGATGCTAAACCAGTGTGCTGTAATAATGTCTCTGCAAAATCTGAAAAGGCTACTATTGTAACACATGACGTAAATTCTATGGAAGTTAAACTTCCTGCAGAGAAAACAATGCTCTGGCATCATAGACTTGGTCACATAGGTGAGAAAGGTTTAAAAACCTTGAAAAACAAAAATCTGGTAGATGGGCTGATTGATTGTAATCTGGAGTTCGATTTCTGCGAACATTGTATATATGGAAAGCAAAACCGTGTTTCATTTTACTCTAGTTCTCATAAATCTTCTGGTGTTCTGGACTATGTGCATTCTGATGTTTTTGGTCCAGTTGATGTTCCTTCTTTATCTAAATCAAGATACTATGTATCGTTCATTGATGATTATTCAAGAAGGGCATTTGTATATTTTTTGAAAAACAAATCAGAAGTGTTCAGTCAATTTAAAGAATTTAAAACTCTTGTGGAAAATCAGACTGGTAGAAAACTAAAATGCTTGAGAACAGATAACGGTGGTGAATATTGCAATGCGGATTTTGATAAGTATTGTGTAGACCATGGAATTAAAAGGCATAAAACTACACCTTATACTCCACAACAGAATGGAGTTGCTGAAAGGTTAAATCGATCGTTGATGGAGAAAGCAAGAAGTATGTTGAGTTATGCTGGTCTTGAACAGAAGTTCTGGGCTGAGGCAGTTGCTACAGCTTGTTACTTGCTGAATCGTTCTCCTACATCAGCATTGGTTGATAAGACACCTATGGAAGCATGGTCTGGTAAGAAGCCCTCTCTAAGACATATTCGAGTCTTTGGCTGTGAGGCATATGCTCATATTCCTGAAGTTAAAAGATCTAAGTTGGATAACAAGGCAGTTAAATGTATCTTTGTTGGCTATGGAGTCGGTATTAAAGGATACAAGCTTTGGAATCCTGAAACTGAAAAGGTAATCTACAGCAGGAATGTAATTTTCAGAGAGCTGAAACCTTTGGTTGTTGATCCTCAGCCAGAAAAGACAGAAGAAAAGAAAGAAAAGAGTGTTGTGAATGTTCCTCTGACTCCTGTAAAAGAGGAACAACAAGCACCAAGTGTAGATGGTTCAGATAAGAGTTCAAGTAGCTCCGAAGATTCTGATCCAGAGCAAGAACCTGAACCTGCACCTCAACCTGTGAGGAGATCTACACGTGAAAGAAGACAACCAAATAGGTATGGATTTTCAGTACCTGATTCAACTTGTGCCTATGCTTTACTTACTAATACTGATGAACCTAGGACTGTGAAAGAAGCTATTAGTGTACCTGATTCAGATTCCTGGTTGGAAGCCATGCATAGTGAAATGATATCATTGGAGAAGAATGGAACCTGGGATCTGGTGCCCTTGCCTGAAGGAAGAAAACCTGTAGGCTGTAAGTGGGTATTTAAGAAGAAATATGGTCCAGATGGTAGTATTGAGAAGTACAAGGCAAGACTGGTTGCTAAGGGGTATTCCCAAAAGGAAGGTATTGATTATGGAGAAATCTTTTCTCCTGTAGCTAAGTTGACATCCATTAGATTTCTGTTGTCACTTGCAGCAGCATATGATTTTGAAATTGAGCAGATGGATGTGACAACAGCGTTTCTTCATGGAGACCTTGAAGAAGAAATTTATATGTCTCAGCCAGAGTATTTTGTGGAAAAAGGTAAAGAACATCTGGTATGCAAACTTAAAAAGTCTCTTTATGGTTTGAAACAGTCTCCCAGAATGTGGTATCAAAAGTTTGATACGTATGTTTTATCCTTGGGGTATGTGAGATCTAAATCTGATCATTGTGTCTATTATAAAACTGAAGGTGACCAGATTCTTATAATTGCACTATATGTGGATGACATGTTGTTCATTGGCAATGGTAAGGGGATGATCTCAGAATTAAAATCTCAGTTGTCCTTGAAATTTGAAATGAAAAATCTGGGGGCAGCAAAGTACATTCTGGGAATGGAGATCAAAAGGGACAGATCTAAGAGAAAAATTTGGCTCAGCCAGAGGAAGTATATTACCAATGTTCTTGATAAGTTTCATATGTCTGATTCTAAACAGTTAGTTGTTCCAATTTTGCAGGGAACGAAATTATCTATTGAAGATTGTCCAGAATCTTCAAATGAAATTGATGACATGAAGAGAGTACCTTATGCAAGTGCTGTTGGCAGTTTAATGTATGCAATGGTCTGTACCAGACCAGACATTGCCCAAGCAGTGGGAGTTTTGAGCCGATTTATGGCGAATCCAGGCAGATCACATTGGGATGCTGTGAAAAGAGTTATGAGGTATTTGAAGGGAACTTCTGACTATGCTATTTGTTATCATGGAAACTCAGAAGGGTCTAAGAGATCTATCAGTATTCAGGGATATGTTGATTCTGATTGGGCAGGGGACATTGACAGTCGGAGATCCACCAGTGGATACGTGTTTATGTTACATGGTGGTGCTATCAGTTGGATGAGCAAGCGACAGGCTGTAGTCGCTTTGTCCACAACAGAGGCAGAGTACATGGCAGCCACTCGTGCATGCCAAGAAGCTGTTTGGTTGAAAAGGTTGTGTTCTGATGTTGGTTTTACTGCAGGGCAAATACAAATTCATTGTGACAGTCAAAGTGCCATATGTTTGGCAAAGAATCCTACATTTCATGCTAGGACAAAACATATTGATGTCCAATATCACTTTGTTCGTGATATGGTGGAAGACAGGAAGGTGAAGCTGGAAAAAGTTGACACTTTGGAAAATGTTGCTGATGCCTTAACTAAACCAGTGAACACAGCCAAGTTCAAATGGTGCTCAGATGAAATGGGTCTTCGGGCCCATAGTTCTCAATAATCGAATGAGGACTAAGAGGTAGCAGTAATGTCTTCGACAAGTGGGAGATTGAAGAGAACTTGTGTCTCAAATTACTACTTGAACCTCTTAGTTGAATCTATGCTTTGAACCACTTCGTTGAACCTCTTGTTTGAACCTCTTTGTTGAACCTTTCTAGAGTTCATTTGGTAGGTTCAATGAATTTTAGTTCAACTGTTCCTTGGTTCATTGGTCTGAGGATATGCGATGTCGGCATCGCTGTGACGAAGCACTATCGGCAGGACCGTGTTGAAGACCATTGGCATCGGTGAGACAAGGGCCGTCGGAATAAGCATCGAAGGTTTGTCTGATGCTGAGTGTCACCCCGATGGAAGCATTCAACCGTCGGCAAGACAAGGCCTATCGGCCAAACTTTGTGGAGTTACTCCGACAGGAGTAGTCACTCCGACGAAGGTTACGGTCGTCGGCAAGACAAGGCCTATCGGCCAAACTCTGTAGAGTTACTCCGACAGGAGTAGTCACTCCGATGGCGTATGTCTATCGGCAAGAGAATACCCGTCGGCTAAAGGTGTTGGGCCGATGTACTGCGGACATCCTGATGGAAGTCTTATTGGTATCGGTGAGACAAACCTCTGTCGGAGCGAGGGCTAGATCTTTTGCCGATGGAGAATGTCATACCGATGGTAACCTTGGTGATCGGGGAGACAATGCTCATCGGTGGGAGGTGAAGTCTGAGGGTCGATGGGAGTTGTTATGCCGATGGACTTGGAGGCTTGGTATTGTCGGCAACAAAATTGCTGACAATACTCTTTCGCCTGTTGGCGGTTATAAACTGCAAAGTCCTTTGCGACTTGGTACATGTGGGACTAAACGCCTCACTGAAATGTGAACCGTTGCGACGGTTAGATGGCAGCGACGTATGAGGAATTTGTTCTATCAGTTAGAGCAGAAGTCTGTAACGATTCTGGTTCTTGCAGATTGGAAAAAGAATGATATGTCTATAGGTGTCGTTGGTATTATGATGATGAGACTTGAATAAAGGTTCGTTCTGTAAATGTACAGGGAGGTGAACTGTGTATGATGTCGAGAATCAAACACCAGAGCAAGAAGCTGAGTTCTTTATTGTAACTGTATATCTTACTGTAATAAAGATTGTTTTCTTGTGGTGGTGGGTTTTTTACCCGTAAGGGTTTTCCCACGTAATTCTGTGTGTCTGTGTTCTAAATATTGTCTATTTTGGTTTCTCTTGTGTATTCATCTGTGTTATTGTAATTTAAAAAGTGACTAGTCTACACTGTCCCCTGGGAATTAACATTAGGGAAGCTGTTTTCCGCACCTGTGCTTTCCTTACATCCTATGGGCTTACTAAACCATGTATAAAAGACTAAACAAATATTGTCATTTTCAATTGGTATATGAACTTGATGCAAATCTTCCTATTTATTACATGGTACCCAACTTAAGATTAGAGAGCACATTAAGATTGAATGAAGAGGAATCACTTAAATAAATACTATTGGGCTTGAAAAAATAAGATGAGAAGAGACTATTATCAATATACAATCAAAGTTAGGAGAAAATAAGATATAAATCATGGCATGATAGGAATATAAAGAACAAATCATTCCAAATAATTGCAGTAGGGCCTATTGTCATTATAATCATTCCCATAACTAGTAGAAGATTTGTCTTCTAAGACCTATGTTGCTATACCCACAATCATGTATATGAAAGGCTCCCTTGGCCAATCCTTTATGCTATTGCCATACCCCTATGATAGGGCTCATTATCTTTATATTTGTAGTTACACTAGGCCTCATGCTCTTCTTCATCTCTTAGTTGGAACAATGAGGATGGATAATCATCAGTTTCATGGTCATCCCACTTATCACAAATACCACAAAAAGACACTTTGTCAATAAGACTTACATAACTACTATAAAATTGTATGATAATGCACAACAGAAGTAGCCCATATCACCCTTAAGATAATGGGGCTAGTGAAGCTTTCGACAAAATATTGGGCATTGCATTGACAATGATGCATACTGAAATGTGACAAATTGGGATGTCAAAATACTAGTTGTCCTATGGGATTACTAGACCACATGTAAAAGACTAAATAAATATTTCCCTTTTCAATTAGTTTATGGACTTGACACAAATCTACCTATTTAATACATGGTACCCAACATACAATTAACAAGTACATTAAAATTGAATGAAGAGGAATCACTTAAAGAAAGACTACTAGACTTGGGAAAATTAGATGAGAAGAGACTATTAGCAATATACAATCAAAGTCAAGAGAAAATAAAACATGAATCATGGCATGATAGGAATATAAAGAACAAATCATTACAAATCAATGAAACTATTTTACATATGACATGTTTAAAAATCTTGGTAAATTAAAAATGTGGTGGTTGGGACCTTATAAAATTGTTGAAATAACAAATTCAAGAGATGTGAAACTAAAGATACTTCAAGATGACCTATTGAATGGGTATGTCAATGGCACAAGGTTGAAATATTAGTATTCAAAATCATGAAGAATAGTACTAAGAAGAATTTGTACACTAGAAATAATAGTGTATATAGAGGTAAGATAAGAAATCAATAAAATATAGGCAAGAAGAAGTCTAATAAGAGAAGAAAATGGAGCAAATCTCTACCACAAATAATTTGTGGCAAGAAATGAGACAAGATAGAGATGGAATAGAACTATACATCACTAAAAACTCTGCACTTGACATGAGTAAATATATTCCATAAATTCTATCACAAAATTTTGTGATGAGTAAATATAACCCCTATATACATCACAAAGGATTTGCACTGCCATATGAGGAAAATTTCACATCATACAAAGATATAAAAGAAGATTGTGCAACATCACACACTGCACTAAGGAACTTGCAATACCACATATTAGTACTAGACACTTAGTAATAGAATAGAGAAGGGAAAAGGAAGCAGTAAGGGTGCAAAGGAATGTGTATTAAAGGGATGAAGGAAACTCAAAAACATAAGAGTGTGATAGTGGAGAAGGGAAAAGTGCAAATTTGTATTGTAACAGATGTAAAAATGTCATATCATAATAAAAATATGATGGAAAGAATGGAGGGAAAGAAGTAGATGGCGCAATAAATTTTAAAAGTAATGTTGGAGCTCTATATAAGTTTACATAGCCTACAAAACTACTTAGTGTAAACAAGCAACCTACTATGAATTACACAAAATTGAGCTAAGGAAGATTGGAAGAGTGATGAGACGAGAAGGAAATTAAGGCAAGAAGGTGGAAAGTAGGATGTGAAGCTATGTCAAGAAACAAAGAAAAGCTATTACTCTACGAGAGAAGGTGTTGAACAAGTTCAAAGTGAAGATTATATGAAAGGGAGAATTTTTTTAACAAAAAATATAGATGGAAACTTTGGTTCTCATTGATTCAGAGTATAACCCTTGACCTAAATATAAGAAGTACGCATGGAAGGAAATGGAGGATGATATAGATGGGGCTTTCTCTAATGTCCCAACCTATGTGCTCTACACGGAGGATGTAAGGAAGTATATACACACAACCTTGACAAAAAATGACCATGATAAGTTTGAAGACACTAGACACCCCTTGATGGAAGTCAACAAAACAATAGGTGAAACAAAATACCTACCACAATATTAAAGGGTAGAAGAATTAAACTTAGATACAAGGTCAACTTTCCAAATTTATGTGAGGAACCAGAATGGGTTAGATTGATATTAATTCAAATGCATATAGACTTCATGTACTTGGACCAACCCCATAGAATTACAAAGCAAGCCATTAGAGTAGTAATAGGCTTGTGTGATAAAGGGGAGCTCCCCATGAAGGAGAAAGTGAAAACTAAACAAGTAATGGAGCTAACTCGTAGTAGAAGATATCACAAACCCTTATGTGCAACACACAATGATGAGCATGGCACATAAGATCTACTACATCAATGAGGAGAATTTAGTGATGGTATGACCATAATCATCACATATGAGATGATCATTAATAAGGAGTTCAATTTGGCAGAGGTACTATGAGAGAAACCATTCAAGAATTTGGAAAGAATAAAGTGCACAAACTAAAAATTTAGGTATGGTTCTCTAATTATCTACCTTTCACTCTATTGTATGCATCGATTAATACTATACAAGGGATGTATTTGGACAATGGAGATCACTATCACATCGCAAATCAATAAACATGTCAAAAGTTTCAAGTATACCACCTCATTCTAGGAGGTCTATTGGGTTTTTTCATAAATTTCCAAATAGAAATGCAAAATAGGGACTGCATATCTTCACAAATAGTGCAAAAATATCAAAAAGAGATCACCTTTGTAGTAGACATAGATTTTGTAAACATAGAAGCAGTAGAACCATAAAAGTTGTGGGTACTTAGGCTACCTTACAAATTAACTGATGAGCTAGTAGAGGCTAACATAAGGGCACTAATTGTGCTACCAAAGGATCCCAAGGTGAATATATTTAGGACATACAATGAGTACATCGATAAAAGTATGAAGAGGGAGGCATGAGAGAATCTAGAGAAGGGGAAAGAAAAACTACACTAGAAATGGGGTTTCACAAAAGATCCAAAACCCCCCACTATCACAAAAAGTTTGTATTCACCACTACTACTAGAAGTAGGGGAAACATATGTGCAACTATCAGAGAGATTGAGAATTAGATCCCTTGGGTTTGAAATAAGGGATTCCAAAACCCATGAGAAGCTCATGGAGGAAGAGCATAACAAGAGGTTCTTGCAAATATCCACAAGGAGCAATTTGGCCACCACATCACTACAAACAAAGAAATCAAGGGTAGGTAGAGAGGAGTCAATTATTAGAGAAGAAATAGAGGCCCTCCTATAGATGAGTACAAAAAAAAAGAAATGGGAGGAAGAGACTCCACAACTAAGGGACAAAAAAAAAAGCTAAAAGAAAATACATTCAAGTTGTTGTCAAGGAGGAAGAGAAAGAAGAAGAAGCCATATTACAAGCTCCAGTTTTAGAAGGACTATTGAAGGTCACAAAAGCACAAGTAGAAAAAGTGAAGATATTGGAAAGAAAATGAGCTAAGAAACCTAAGATAGTGCCAACACCACAAACCTATCTAGAGAAAAAGCAAGAAGAAGAAGTGATGGATGCCAAGTTATTGTGTAGATCCTTATTTATACAAGGAATGCCCTTAAAGATAACACATGTACCCATTGGGTTCTTAGGGAAAAAAAAAGGTGATTAAGGAGGCAATGTTGGATTATATTACGGGAAGTCCTCATTATATGATAGAGATAATCGAAGGATTCCCTAAGGAGTTGGTCACGATAATAAAGAGGAAGAGAGAAGAGGTGGCACAACTAGAAGATATAAGAAAGGAGGCCATGGAACAAATTGTGGTAGATCTCTCACCTGACAAAAAAGAAAAACTAATATAGTTACATGCCATAAAGCTAAGATCAAAGCAAAGAGTAGACACTCTCTTGTCACAAGTAGAGGTAACCAAAGAAAAGGTTAGACAAGAAACCCTTGAGGCCACATGAAGGACTTATGACACATTGTTGAAAGAGGAAGTGGAACAAATAGAACAATAAAAAGAAATAAGCATGGAGGAGATAAGAACATACCTACATATTGAGACCACACAAAGTGGAGTGAAGATAGTAAAGGATTTGGAAGAAATACAAGTAAGAAAATAAAGAGAGGAGACATCGAGAAAACAAGAGATGGGAAAGGATAAAGGAAAATAGTGATAAGAGAATCTAGTACACAACATACCCTAGTAGAGAAGATTCTAATCCCTTTGTTGATATCTTATCCATTTGATCTTATGCAGAAGATCAAAGAGTTATTAGCCTAACAAAAGCAACTCCATCCATTCGTGACTCTACTGTAAACATTATTCACACCATCCATTTCGAGGCCATAGGTAGATATCTCACAAATATTTCCTATTGAAAAATTTCAAATAGGATATATCCTACACAATACCACAAGGGAGGACATATTAAAACAACATTTGCATATAATAGATTCACTTGAACATTCCCTTGTCACACGACAAATAAAGTTACCATAGATAAGCAGGGATATCACATTACCACTAGAACAATAGTTGCTATAGATAATAAGCGAGATAACGATAGGATTTTGGAACCAAAGCCTACAAAAGGATATAACTAAACAAGAATTGATGGTTGAACTAGAGAAGTGATGCAGAGAGGGAATACTTATTTACCAATTGATGCAACAATGAGATACTAATCCATTAAAATCTGCAACACAACACTTCACAAGCCTCTGAAAGCAAGCTGAAAATAAAATGGAACAACAAATAGAAGAAAAGAAATCTGCACAATAATATTTATTCAATCTAAAATTTCATTATAAAATATGGAAGCATATGAGCTTCTAAGAATTACACATCCAACACATGCAACAAATAATTTTCTCCACCTCTAGACTCCTTCCCCAACATCTGGGTCTCTCCTCTATTTTCTTTTTTTTAGCTTCAATAAAAACCTGTCACTTATTCTTTTCACCGCGCCCTCATTTTTTAGAATTTTCTAAAACGGTTTCTGGGTTTCGTGTCTCTCCTTCCGAGATTTCTAGAACATTTTAAATTTACTAATTTCAATAAGATATGAGAAAGTTATGCTCATTTTACCAAGACTGGGTCTCATAATTTCGACCCAGACATGCAACAACATGCAAATCTTTGTGGCCCACATGGAACCACCTCTTGAAAATCCACACCCTTCTTAGAAGTTACAATTTGAAAATAATAAAGATAAGATCTTGTGTAATCCACCTTCATATGGACACCTAGCATTTGCCCAATCAATTTTGGGTTGTTATGACAACTTACAGATTCCTTACAACTATGACGGTTACAATAGTAGATGCCATTAATTCCAAGATTCTTGGCAGCCCCACTTATGACAAAATCAGTCAAATCCCACCAAATTTACATTTACAATTGCACCCAAGGGAAATTACATTTGTTGTAAATTAAAAATATTATTTCCCAAAGCCCACAAACCTTATTAAAAACAACCAAATTAAAATAACAATATTTTTGGTGATGCAAGATTGCCATTGACCATGGATGCTCCTACATCAGACTCCCGGAGAAAAGAGAATTCAAGTCCCATTGGATGCTAGTTTCTCCTTCTTCCTGGTCTTCCATTTCTTCTACAATTTATCCTTCATTTTTGCAACTTTCCTTGGATCTTTTTTCTTCTTCTTCTTGTACCGCCTCTTACTTAGCATCTTCTCAGCTTCAAGGTTCCAAAACTCTAGTTCTTGTTCATATGCCACATTACCACTGTCCATGTCTTCATCTTCATCATTTGAATACAATTTATTAGCATATTCACCATTACCACAATCTGTATAATACCCTTGCAAATCTGCATATACCTCATTGACAAACAAATCTGCAACATCTTAATTAGCAACCTTATTATCAACAACAACTTGATCATCAACATGCCTTTCCACTTGCTCATCTTGAACATCAAACTCAAATAACTGAAAATGACATGGAGACTCATCCACAACTATGTTACCGTGTCTTCTTCAATGCTTGATGTCAAAACAGTCATAGGTATACTCACCATTTCATTGCTTACTTCTTCCTTTGTCTGAGATTGCTTTTGTTCTTCCTCTATTGTTGATGTCCTTGCTTGTCTTCTTCTTCTTTGGACAATTTTCTTGATGGGCCATGTAACTTTCCTCTTTATTGATAAGTGCCAAATCTGCTCTTGTTTAAGCAAATCCTTCCATTTCTCTTCCATTCTTTCTCTCATCTCTTTTAGTTCTTCCATAGCCTGCCTCAACTCTTTTATCTCTTGGTCAATTTCTATTTGTTTTGCCTTTTCTTTTTCCTTCTTCATCTATTTTTCCTCTTTTTTCCTTTCTTGTTTCTTCTTTTGTGAACCACCAGCCAGCAAGTACCTCTTCAACAAATCCATCTTCTCTTCAAGCAAGTTTCTCCTTGCTTCTCTTTATCTTTGCCTCACCTAGGTCTCTTCTCTTTTCCTCTACCTAGTCTTTTGGCAACCAGGTTCTCTCTTCAACCTGCACAAACAAAAACCCACAAACACCAAACTCTCTTTTGCCTAGACCTTCTGAGCTCTGATACCAATTGATGCAGAATAGGAAATACTAATTTACCAATTGATGCAACAATGATATACTAATCCATTAAAATCTGCAACACAACACTTCACAAGCCTCTGAAAGCAAGCTGAAAATAAAATGGAACAACAAATAGAAGAAGAGAAATCTGCACAATAATATTTATTCAATCTAAAATTTTATTAGAAAATATGGAAGCATATGATCTTCTAAGAATTACACATCCAACACTTGCAACAAATAATTTTCTCCACCTCTAGACTCCTTCCCCAACATCTGGGTCTCTCCTCTATTTTCTTTTTTCAGCTCCAATAAAAACCTGTCACTTATTCCTTTCACCGCGCCCTCATTTTTTAGAAATTTCTAAAATAGTTTTTGGGTTTCATGTCTCTCCTTCCCAGATTTCTAGAACATTTTAAATTGCTTAATTTTGATAAGATATGAGAAAGTTATGCTTATTTTACTAAGACTGAGTCTCATAATTTTGACCCAAACATGCAACAACATGCAAATCTTTGTGGCCCACATGGAACCACCTCTTGAAAATCCACACCCTTCTTCGAGGTTACAATTTGAAAATAATAAAGAAAAAATCTTGTGCAATCCACCTTCACATGGACACCTAGCATTTGCCCAATCAACTTTGGGTTGTTATGACAACTTATAGATTCCTTACAATTATGACGGTTATAATAATAGATGCCATTAATTCCAGGATTCTTGGCAGCCACACTTATGACAAAATCTGTCAAATCCCACCAAAATTACATTTACAATTGCACCCAAGGGAAATTACATTTGTTGCAAATTAAAAATATTATTTCCCAAAGCCCACAAACCTTATTGAAAACAAACCAAATTAAAATAACAATATTTTTGGTGATGCAAGATTGCCATTGACCGTGGATGCTCCTGCATCAAGAAGAAACAACTAGAGGACATGAGGAAGAAGTGTGTTGCCATAAAAACCAAGTTGGAGGTAGAAGTGAACAATATGCAGGGAACCTGCAATAATGTATACATTGTATCAATATTGTTTAGGTTGGATGGCCTCCACAAAGGCACTTAATATTCAAATGAAAAATATTGAAAACTAGATAATGTAGGCTTCTACAACTGATGAACCTATGATACAATAAAGGACTTGGATGATAGCCTCCAAGTGCACATAAAAGAACCTATACAATCAATACCAATAGGTTCATGATTATAGAGAAAGATTAAGGGCCCAGATCCAATGGTTAAGGGAAGTGGTGAATCTGTGGTTAGCACACCTAGCAGGGCTCATGGTAGAGGCAAAAAAAGTTACAAATTCTATTGAAATACCAAGATCTCTTATCGAAGGTGATGACATACTAACCAAAATCAATAGATAGATCCAACTACTACAGTAGGCCATAAACCAATGGGACAACACCTATATTCAACTAAGAGGCGTATATAAGAATATCTTACCATGAGGAAAGAACAATTTTCTTTTTGCACCATTTTGATAGTTGCGGTGACCATTTTGAAGAATAATCTTGTTACAGGTCAACATAATTGAAGACTAGCAAAAAGAGCCATCATGTCTTGAGGACAAGACATGGGTTTAGTTGGGGGCTGATGTTGATAGGACAGAGTTGTGCAACACAAAGAGCAAGATTAACAAGGAAAGAGTCATCACAAGCCAAATGCGACACATATAGTCGACCTGCAACATGTCCTAAGAGTCATAACAAGAAAGAGGGGCACATCCCTATATGTACCAATGCATATAGATGCATCGAAAGTATAATGACATTATGAAAGCTAAGTAAAGGAAGATATAAGATAGGTACAAAACTAGGGAAAATGATAAGAAAGAGTAAGAAACTAAGAAAGAGACATTATATGTAAAGAAGGATATGCATGAGAAATGAACATGTACCGAGATAGTGATGTTAATGCACCACAAGTATAGATAATGAATATACGATAGTTTATACTACATATTATATGGATGTGATGTATGGTTATGTATATATAATTTGATTCATTTGCCTTGTATTTCACTGCGCTAATATGTAATCTTCTGCATTGGTTCTAATCTTCCTCTTACCCCTTTACATCAAGGTATAAACTACAACTGTAAAGAGCATACACATAGATCCTCGGTTTGTGCCCCCTCTTCTACTAATGTTCAACTATATCACATGAAATGGAAGATTTCAAACAGATCATCAAAATTCCTTTAGAATTATTTTTATTTATTTTTGATAGGTAAAAGTGACCACGGGGTCATGCCTGTTGGTATTAAAGTAGAAAATTTACAAAACCTTTGTTGCTAAGATTAAAATGGAAAGAAAAGAAAAAAACATTTCCTATTACCCTTAAAGCTAACTACAACTATTGAAGTTTCAATCATATTATACTAAATAATATACGCAGAAAGCACTTAGAGTGCAAGTATTAGATAAATTGCCATCACTTGACATCTTTGTTGTACCCAATTCTTTTAATATTTCTTTCTCCTACTTATTCTCCTATTGGATACAAAGAATGACAACATTCCTGAGAAGGAAATAGATGGCACAAACACTATCTTCCCAATTCTTTTCCTTGATCCCTTAGGAATGCATGAAAATCCCAACAAGCCATTGACCAGTCATTCCCTAGAAACAATGAGAATGTTATTAACTGTACTTGAAGTTGCCAAAAGATCTTGGGGGAAAACACCTCTATTGTTAGTTTCCCCTTATTTTTGTTGTATTCTTTTAGGGCTTTCCTTGGCTTATGTTTAGGGATGTAGATCTCATTGATATAAGCTTCAAAAACCATTGCAACCATTCCCTCATCCCTTAGAAAAGGAAGTTTGAGGCAATAATGTTGTTGGGATTGTGTTTAGAAATTTCCTTTAGCAAATCTGGGCCTACAATCTTTCGGATTGAAATTTCAACCAATGGAGATCCGATTATGAAGATCACACGTAATTTTTCAAGTTTATATTCTTTGGTTGCGAGGGATTCCCACTCCCATAATTGCAAATATACTCTTAAATTCATTGATGATGTCACCATTTACTTCTTGCTCACTCTCAGTTGAAATGTTGGAGGTAAACCATGTTTTTTTCCATCTTATAACATCAACCCAAGCTTACCTGGGCACACCTGTCCATTGTTTTCTATGCTTACACTTTGTTGCCACCTATGCACTATCTCCAATATTTGAAATTCCTCGCATTGTTATTAATCTATTTTGATACTTAAAATAAAATTTATGCATCCTTGACCTTGAAACCAACGTCCCCGTCCCACTTCACATTTTTGAGAGAATAGGGGATGTCCCTTCGCCATCCCCAATTTTTCCAAAAAAATGTGAAACGTCCTCGAAATGACTCAAAAAGCAAGTAAATGACCATAAAATCATGGGAGTTTTGCGGGAGTTGTGGTTGGAAAAATCTTGAGTTTGTAGACACGTTTCATGAGTTTGGATGAAGCTCGCTAAGGATATGGGTAGTAAGGCATATTTACACATCACAAGGATGTTTTTTAATAGGATTTGCAAAAGATAATCATGGGTTGAAAACATGGGCAGTTGTGACTAGGGAACGACATGGGTTACACTCATGTTTTTCACCATGATAAATATTTTTACTAGTCACGGGGGAAGAAAATAGGGTTTTTAAGGCTTGTGCACTCGTGAGAATCTAAGCATGTATCTAGTTACAAACACAAAATTTGCAAAGACATTTCTAGCAACATTGAGCAATATTTTACTATCTCCGATATGTATAGTTATCTTATAGAAATTTGAGTATCCTTATATATTTATGGGGATATTTAATCGGTAGTTAATCTTATAGATTTAATCTATATATATTTTTCAAAATAAAATATATTGGTTTTGATATAGTCTTGGATGTGGCCCGAGGGGGAAAAATCACTCTGCTAGGGTTTCTTGGCTTTGCTTGTGTCTATGTCATACTTCTGCAAAAAGTAGGAGTCTTTTACTTTAGCTTGCATTTATTGTGGTGCTCTTCACATCACTTCGCTTGTGGGTGACTTTCACTTCCTTTAAATGGCTAGAGTTGAAGGTTCGACAATGATAATCAATGGCACCCTCACCCAAGTGACCCAAAAAAAATGTTCCCAACGTGTTCTACGATGTATGTCCCCTGAAACACCATCAGATGGTGTTCTTTTGATTCCTGAATTTGATAATGCATGTCTTTGTTTAGAAAATTTTACCTTGATAGGGTATTTTGTGGGTAGGGCCCCCCCTGAAAGCATGCTCAAAGACTGGGTCAGTAGGGATGGACCCTGCATGTGATCCACCTTGACGTCATGCAAAACCTTGCCAAAGGTTTTTTTATTTGCTTTGTTGAAGCCAACCACATTGAGGTTATCATCAATCATGGCCCTTGGATTGTTCATTCCTCGTTGCTCATTTTCAAACCCTAGACTCGAGACTTTGTTGTCTCTGATTACAAGTCTTTTTGAGTTCCCATTTGGGTTGCCCTTGCCATGTTGGAACTTTTTGAGCCAAATAACCTCTTCTTTAGGCTCTGTAGTTTGCGTCGAACCTAAATGGTTCTATTCGGCCTGTCCTTAGTGGTGGGTTTGTGTTAAGGTGGATTTATCCAAGGACCTCAAAGATTTTGTAGATGTTCAGGTTGGCTAAACCAGATACATGTAGCATGTTTAATATATCAACCTCCTAAATACCTGTTATCGGTGTCAATCCTTAGAATATAAGATTCAAGATTGCCCTTTGGTGTCCCTGCATCTAGAGCCTTTTGTACAACCATCTTTTGGGTCGCCACCTCTTGCAAAAGAAGAGGAAGGTTGGTCTATAGTTGTTAATCGCAAAGCCGAGAACTTTGGTAATAATATGCCTACTCCCGAACCTTCTAGCTCTAGGATTTAGGTTTCAAAGGATGTTTCAAAACCTCTAGATTCAATAAAATTGCATTATCCTCCCTTGGGGAGACTTCTGGTGAGACAAAAGTTGTAAGAACCCTGCTCGTGGCATCAACCTAGTCTCGACCGCCAGACGTTAATGTCTAACATGCTTCCCCTCCTCTTGCTGGATAGAGGAGGTCTCATAGCTCGCCAAGGAACTATAAAAGGGAGAGTTTGTGCTAAAGAAATGGGAACCAATCCAACTACACTTCTAGATAGGAAGTTTTGATGCTAATGAAGCCATGTTACAAAATAGTTATTTCACTCTGTATGGGTTGGATAACAAGGAGATGACTCTTGACACTCGTTTATGAATTATATTTCCTAAAATGTCTAAGGTTTAATGGACCTCCCATGGAAATACTCCATTTATGATGCTTGACTTCAATATCCAAGTTAAAACATTCTTTGTTTACAAGAGGTTAAAGTTTATTGTCTTTTACTTTCTGCTGCTTGTCGTGCTATTTGGCCTTCTAACTATTTTTTGTGTAGTAACCACAAAGTAGGTTGGGTGGTGTTGTCACCTTTCTCTCTCCCATGTGGCGCCAACACTTGGTTGATTAGGGAAACACGTGGTTGATTAGGGATGTGACCCCACCAATCAAGCATTATGGGCACTTTTCAACATTAATAATCATTCCTTTGGAGTTATTAATGTTTATGCTTTGAATGATGCTGTGGAGAGATCTTCCCTCTTGAGATGGATCGCTAATTCAATGCTTGTCGCCACTTGGGTTTTGTGCAAGGATTTTGATATGATTGAAATAGCTTATGATAAATGTGGGGCCTTACTTATGTAGATAGTTGGTTAAAGAGAGGCTTGGTTTTCGTGCGTAATAGATTGGGGCTTTTTGATCTCAACATTGGCCACTGCCAAGATCATATGATGTGGTACACCTAGAGCAATATAAGAGTTGGCCCTAACAGTGTATTGAAGCATCTGGATCAAGCCATGATGTCAGCTCAATCTTTTTTCCTTTGTCAGCTATTATTCCTTACCAGTGGACCCTTTATCAAGCATTGTCCTTTTAGACCACTTTCCAATATGATTTCATATTGAGCGGAAAGTTGCTAAACCCAAGGTCATGAAGACATAATTTTCCTTTAACATGTCACTTCTCAATCACAAAGCCATGTCGGCTCATATTTAACATGTCTAGAATTTGGAACTGCATCCTATGCATGGGGTCAATTGGATAACTTGGTGGAATGGTGCCATAATGTGTATTTCCTATTTTCTTCACATTTATGGGCATTAGCTGGCTCATTTTCACTATTGCTCTTACGAGGCTACCACCTGTGACCTTTACCAAGCCACCATTGCTTTGGAAACACAATTGTTTGATTTTTCTGCTCAGGTTCGTGTGGCTCAGATGTGCCACCAAAAGTAGGTTGTTGATGCTCATACAACATGGGGGGCTCAAATCAAAGCTTAGCTTCACCGGTGCAAGATTGGAGACAAAGTTTTAAAGGAATTTTTTTAGGCTTTGCGTGCTCGTCATACTTCCTAATCCATTAAGAAAATTAGAGAGGGATAGCATCTCTTGAAGGAGCTTCTTGGTATTCTTTAGGCTTTTGTCTAGCACTATGAGCAACTTTTTGTTGCTTAAGAGTATACTCCGACTAGGTCGACTTCTTTACAACAGTGCCTTGATGTGGTTCCTTGCCAGGTTTCTAATTCCTAGAGCACACTACGTGATTAGTGTCTCACTAAAGAAGACTTGAAGGAGGCTACCTTTTTAATGTCTAATGACAAAGCCCCTGGTTTAGATAGCTTTCTTTGTGAATTTTATAAGTCCTTTTAGGATATTGTGGGAGAAGACCTTCATAAGGTTTATCTTGAGGCTTTTCATTCCAACTCCTTGGGAAATTTAATTAACAAAATATCAAATTCATACCTAAAGTTGGCAATCCTGAAGAAATTAGTAACTGACAGCTAATCACTTTGCTAAATGTCTCCAACAAGATCATCGCCAAGGCTTTGGTTCTCAAGCTTCAATGTATGCTTCCTTTGTTGGTTCATCCTAAATAGACAGGTTTCATTAAATCTAGATTTATTCTAGATAATATCATTACTTTTTGGGAAGAGATGGAATGTGCCTACCGTTTCCAACAGCCAACCATGTTTCTCAAAATTGACTTTGCCAAGGCTTATGACCGCATTGAATGGCCATTTATCCTCACCATGCTCTAGCTAGTGGGTTTGGGCCTTATTTTTTCAAGTTTGTTCAGATTCTATTTGTTGATGCTTCGACTTGTATCACCGTTTCTGGTTAGCAACCTAAGCCTTTTAGTCTTCACTAGTCCATTCGTCAAGGGTGCCCCCTTGCCCCAGCTCTGTATGTTCTTGTTGCTGAAGGATTTGGTTACCTCTTAGCTCATGTGGTCTCCCAATCCCTTGTTAAGGGGATATCTCTCCCCAACTCTTCTCAATGGTTGGTTAATGGTCATTTTGTTGACGATTCTTTTTTTCCCTCATTGAGGAAGAAAATAATGTCAAACAAGCCCTTCAATGCCTGGACATCTTCTGCCATGCCTCTAGTTCGAGCATTCAATGGCAAAAGACTCAATGTTATAGACAATCCTTTCTTCCCAAGCTGAATTTGCTTAACAATGTTGGTGGAAAATGAATTGGGCATGGGGAAGTGTTTCATTTTTTGGGCACTCCCTCTGCTTTTCAGGCCTCTCCTTTTGAGCTATGGCAATCTATGATCAATATAATTGAAAAAAACCTTAATTATTGGATCACCAAGCCTCTCTCTTTCGCTGGTAAGTTCCAAATTTGTTCTAAAATCTTGGCTGCCACTCATGTTTATTCTTCTTCTTGCTAGGTCCCCTCCAAGGCCTCCTAGTTGAAAATTGAAAAATTACTCAGAGATTTTCTCTAGGCTTCCAATGAAGGGCATCAAGGCTTCCATCGTGTGGTCCATGAATTTTGTTGCCTTCCTCATGAAGCTGGAGAACTAGGCTTGCTTTCCATCCGCAAGAAAGACATTGCCTTATGCGCCAAATGGATCATTAGAGCCTTAGAGGCCAATGAGGCCTCAAAAATACTCATTAGGCATTGTATTGGTTCCAATGTTCTTTCATGTCAACCGACTTGGAAGGGCCTAGATCTCGACGCTCTTTACCATGAGGGAGTCCATCGAGATTCAAGGCATGTTTATAATCAAAAGCATTTGGAAAGCTTGGGAAGCCATTAAGCCTTGGCTTTATTGGGCAAAAAATGATTTCCGCAATGGCCTTTCTACCAATCAATACAATGTCTATTTGGCGGTCTCCAATCCTCTTTTGTCAAGACAATCCTCTGGCTAAGATGCCATGGATTCATGCCTTGAAATTCTTCAAAAGAGGTGTCTGTGTGTTGTCAAACATCATCAATAGAGCTACCAAGAACTTTGTTTCTTGGCCTAAATTAAAATTAAAATTTAAGCTTGTTAATCAAGACTAGGAGACTTTTTAGTCCCTGATTGATGCTATTCCTCCTAGATGCTTCACAATATTGGGGTTCGATCCTTCAAACCATGGTGGAAGGATTGGAAATGGCACCTAGACACACCATTTCAGAATTATAGGCTCCACAAAGGTTATTTGTGGCTGTCTCCCCATCTTCCTATGGTGGATTAGCTAAATCATTGGCAACTTCAGTGCTCTCTTGGGAACTGACATTACTGGTTCCAATGTGTTTGGTCAACTATTTTGGAGCCTAAGTTGGCTCACTTTGCCTAGTGCATTCTTTATCAAGGCCTCCCTCTTGGTGCTCGTTTGACTCACATAGGTATTCTTAATCCCTATTGTCCATTCTGTGGACAAATTGAGAATCTCAAACATCTTTTCCGATTTTGTCCTAGAGCTTAGAAAGCTTGGAATTGAATTCATGATTTCTTTAGACCCTTTTGGCCTACTCCCTTTTCTTGGCACATGGTTTTGCTTGGGGATTGGCCTTGTCTCCCGCTCAAGTATATGCAGATTTGACATGCTTTTAGGGTGGAAATTCTCTTCAGTATTTAGAAAGATTGAAATTCAACTCTCTTTTCGAGTTGCACTACTAATGTTCATTTTTATTTGTACACTAAAGCTATGATTTGCTCTAACGTGCTTATGTAGATTCAGGTGCAAGCTAGTAAAGTTGCACTCGAGGTCACTCATCTTTAGGAGCTACTGGACCACTAGGGGAATGCCCTCTACATTGTTGCCAGTGGTTTTGCCTAATCCCTCTTCTCCTTCTCGAGGGCATCGGTGTGGTCATAACCAGTTTGCCAAGAGAGACAAAGGCTCTAGCTCTCATGGATCCTAGCCTCTAGGTTCCAAAGATAATGTTGCCTGTGGTGGTTGGTCTCGGCCTTCCAAGCCACCATCTACCTCTTCTCATGGGCATGGTGCTCCTGGTTGACCCAACTCTGGCAAGTTTCCTCACCTGGTGTTGACCATTTCTTTGGATTGTGCTCAGTAGCTTTCGGATGATACTCTTGAAGAGGAAGGTGCTCTCATTGGTTGGGAGCCTATGGATGATTTTGTCCTTGGTGATGTTTGGGAGAAACTTGATGATAAGGATCCTCCTCCTTTTGGCATTGGTTTAGCTACTTAGTGTTGTTTGGGCTTGACTCTATTAATTTGTCATCTTTGTTTTGAACTTTGTCCGATTAGATTTTCTGGGTGTGCCTTTCTACCACCCTACCCTTTTTTTAATAAATATTGTACTATTATTTCTTTAATATAAAATTAAACATAGGGGAAAAGACCCAATAGGTGAGATAGTTCCAATCGCTGAGATAGTATTTGTGCATTGAAGGCCCAATGTTTTTAAAAGTTTAGTACTAGTAGTTGTGACTTTAAGGTTGTTAGTGTTATTATAAGTACTAATAATTGAATGAAATGGGCCCTTTAGATTTAAAAAGCAACCAATCATGTGATGCCACATCAGCCCACCAACAAAACATGACTTAATGCACACCTATTGGTCCACCCTTTTTTATGGGGAACTATTTGACACCTCAACAAAAAGCATGCTGATGTGGCATCATATTTGATGATGTGGCCCTGAAACCTTAGTTATAAGCAGGGGCCTTGCCAAGTAAGCTACTATAAAATTTTTGGAGTGTTTCAAAATTGCCACATATGATTTTGAGATTTTCAGAGATGTGAAGTTAGGGTGCTCAACTATTGGGTCTTCTCCCCTAATAATCGTTAAAAAAACCCAAGACAACATATTAAGAGCAACTTTGAATAATCATCCCTAAAATTTTGCTTGACAGGCAGGGTCGACCATCAAATTTATTCTTTGCAAGACACCATTGCTCCCTCACAACAAAGAGGTAGTCTCTCATTATTTTTATTAGCTGGCAGAATGGGCAGACGACGTGAACAACAGTATATCCACACACCAATCTCCTGATGACTGGTATGGGTTTCTGTGGCACACAATTATTTTTATTGGGTTTCCATGGCAGAATTTTTTTTATTGGGTTTATAGAGGTTTGCCTTCCTCCAAAATTAAAACCCTAATGGCAGAATTCTTTCCCAAGTTTTGGGGCTGATAAAAGCTCAAGCAACGTAGCTGCCCCCTGACGTCTTTTCTGCAGTGGTTGGCCTGAAGAGACACTATAGGAAAGGTTTTTACATTCAATGTGGTCAACAAATATTGTTTCATGTGAGTTTGAGGTTTCTTCCTCATGAAATGAAAGCTGTGAATCTCTCCTCACGTGCCTCGTTTGCTGTTTCCTTCTCAATTCTTGCAATAACTTGGTTCACAATTCCCGAGTCTTCTATTGATAATATTAGCTCATATAGATTAGCTTCATCCAACTGAACCAGGGCAGGCACAGTTTTGGTTGTCCCCTGTAGATCATTATACTCCCTTTCTTTAACTAGAGAACTTTCGTTATCTGTCATTTCACCTGTGTCAAACACATAGACGGTTTCTAGTGCTTCAATTTCAGGAATTGGAACCATAAGACTGGATTTATCAGTTTCAAGTGAACTTGAGGTTTCCTTCTCAGCTCAAAATCTCTTGATGATTCAGCAGTCCCTTTTGCAGTTACCTTCACAATCCCTGCAACAACATGGGTCACAACGAGTGAATCTTTTGTAGATGACATTTGCTCGTGTTGTGCGTCTACAGTCTGCTTAAGTAGGGCTGGCATAATGTTGGTCATTTCCAATAAATCATTAGTCCCTGTTTCGAGAACTGGAAAACTGTTCGCATCTGTAATTGCATGTGGGTCAAAGGCTTATATTGCTTCTGATGCTTACTGGGATGATTTGAGGAGCTAGATGGGATTTATGATTTTAGGTCTATTCCTGTAAGTCAAATTTTGTATTAAACAAACTGGTCAAACCTAGAATGAACCCCATTATTCTAGCTGAAAATTGTCCCTATATATCTACATGCCATGTTGCATGAGATTGTCTTTTAGTTCTTATCATTCTTACCACAGCAATGCTTTTGTTAAATGCAGACACATCTGTTAGCTTTTCTAGGTATTTTACATAGAGTTATTATGTGATTTATGCTTGTCAGTTCAATCTGAATACAGATAAAAAATAATAAAATAAAACAAGCATTTCATACAGAGTTTTGTTGTGATTTTTCCTTCTTGGGTTAATGTAACACTCATTAAGAAACAGAAAACAGGCCAAAGCCATTTGGAAAAATCTTGACACAGTAAACAAGTTATGATGTTTTTATCATAATTCAATCAACTGTGTAGTTTTTGAGTCAAACTAATTGACCCATATTTCATGGGTAGTGGTTCACATTAACACATTTCTAATGGGCATGAATTGTAAACTTGACACTAATACTAATTGCATCTAGGTAATGTTCACATGGGTGAAGCATTGGGACTTCGTGGGAGGTCACCCCTCCCAGTACTACTCCGATTCAAGCACACTTAATCATGGAGTTTCCACAAGATCAAGCCCACTTAGCTTGCTACCCCATTTCTGAAACCTTCAGTCTTTCAGCAAGTGTTGTGCCTTATGAACCATTCAACATAGAGCCCCTTTAGCTCATCCATTGATTTCGTTGATTTTCATATTTCTTATTTCAGGAAAAAGTAAAAACAGTTCATGCAAATCATAAAAAGAAAATTTGGATTTGAAATTGGGTCATGTCACATTTGTCATCGTCTTTGCATCATTCAGAAAATCCCTGTAACAGATAACTGACTGAACAGAAGCACTGGCTGACTATCATTCCCCCAACATCCTCATCGTTCACATTGTGTATTGCATTGCACATGAAGCTCTTCAAATTTCCCATGCTTACAACTCCATCTCGATTCTCCTTACCTGTCCATATCTCTGAATGCTTTCTCTGGCACATTGTTAATGTTTCCTTCATTCTTTTTCTCCACCATCATCAACACAGTCATAAGCCCCTCAGATTCTTCAAACTCCGCAGAGCCATTCCCAACTTGTGCACCATTTCCCAAGAAACTAGATTATCATGAGAACCTGAGTCTACAATCAACTTGCATATCTTTCCATGGCTTAAACAATTAGTTCTGAAAATAGATACCTGTGGTGGTTGCTGCATTTTACCTTTCTCCACCATAAGCATTTCTCCAACCATCATTGGAGAGGCCGATGACATTTATGGTTCTTCTGGTTTCTCCTCCTCTTGTGCCAAGTGAACTCTTCTATCCTTGGTCTTGTCAACACCATCCTTCTTAGGACAGTTGAAAAATGTGTGCCCCACCTCATTGCAGTGATAACATCTGCCTGTGAACACTCCTCTATCTGATCCAAATCTACCTCCACCTCTATATCCACCTCTCTGAGCTGCAAAAGATTCCTTACCTTTCTCATTGCTGTTCTGAACTTCAGTAGTAGGTCTGCCCCTACCTCTGTATCCTCTTCCACTTCCTCCTTGCCTTTCTTGCTTCCTCGTTACCCTCTCTTCAGCCCTGATGGCTAACTGAAAACATTCTCCAAGTGATTTTGGTACTGCCAAACCAATCTCATTTTGCAAGTTATACCTAAGCCCATTAAGGTACCTTGCCACTTTCTCTTCTTCATCTTCCAATCCTCCTCTAATACTAAGCCTATGAAATTGCTCAGTATAGGACATAACATCCATGTCCTTCTGTTTCAGATTCTGCCTCATCCTCTTTGTCTGAATAGAGTAATCAGATGGAAGGAACTGATCCTTCATCATGTCCTTCATCCTACTCCAAGAAGTAATTCTTGCGGCACCTCTAGCCATTCTTTCTGTCTGCACACTACTCCACCATGTAAGTGCTGTTCCTCTCAATTTTGTCTTTGCAAATTTGATCTTCTTCTCATCACTCATCTCCTCATACTCAAAATTTTTTTCCAGGGCATCTATCCACCCTAATACCTCTTCACTATCCATCTTTCCCTGATAGATAGGTAGCTCTATGTTTGCCTTAGTTCCACTTCCTTGGACTGCCTTCAGCAATCTTACAAACTTCTTTTCTTCAGCATCTAACTCATCCTCAGGGGGATTCTCATCAGCATCCTCATCTCCTTCTGAACCATCTTGTTCATCCCCTCTAGGTTTCTTCTCCAATGCTTCCAATCTAGCCAAGATTGTTGCATTCTCCCTTCTTACTTGCCTCAACTCTCTTTCTTTTGCAGCAACCTGTTCTCTTCTGTCCCTCAACTCCTTCTCTCTAGCCTCTAAGGCTTCTCTCATCTCAGAATTCTCTCTTGCCATCTGATTTTTAGGAGGCATCTTCACAAACTCTCACAAACCCTTATCTCCTTCACAAGATCCACTACACTCTCAAGGATCTACTTGCTAGCTCTGATACCACAAATGATGCAGAGCATCATTGGACAGCAGGACAGCAGTCTCATTTACTGACATAACATTGCTCCATTGACAAGACAATCACACAACCCTCTTTGGTATGATCTCTACCAACACAAACTCAACTTCATTGTAGCATGCCAAACCTATCACATGCCTAACATGTCTTCATTGACAAATCAATAGCATAACAAACAAATCAATTACCTCCTTTGCAGTGACAGTCTCAAAGAGGACTGTCAGAGACAGCACAAGGCATAGAGGACTGTTTTCTCCAAGAAACCTCCTTCTACTCCTTACCACAGGATCATTGCTAGATCAGGAGCTCTTTGTATTGATCACAAGGCATGGCATCTTCTAATTGACCACTGTTTACAGTCAAGGATAAACACTAAGCTACTGCTGTCCTTCACCAAGTCTCAACACAAGACTTCTGCAGAGTCCTTCACATGGAATCCTCACACCAACCGTCCTCCTGCCCATCTATCCTTCACAAACCTTGTCACTATGATACAACCCATTCCATTGAGCAAAGACAGAAAAAGGTCAATGGAATGGGCAAAAATCCATCGGGTTGCTCAGAGAGTCAGAAGAACCCTAACCTAGGTTTTCAAACCCTCTTTCAGACAAAGGAGAAATGCAGAGAGATGCAAAGGTGTCAAGAACCCAAACCAATTGCAAATAACAGGTAACTCTCCACTCTAAACAACCATCCCAGGCACCAACCCCTACTCAGCCGTACAAGTACGGATTTATGCAGAAAACAGCGAATTAATGGGTTGTAACAGCAGTTTTAAGATAGTCTATGGTAAATCAGTGATTTCTCTCAGCAAGATTAATGATAGGAGTCCAAACAAGATTCAATGCAAATCTATTTCAGTACTCTATCCATCCATTATACCCTTGTGCCATGAAAATTCCGTACAGGCGCGGTTATGGCCTGATAACAGCAAAGAAAAGTTCAGAAAAGCAGAAAAAAACAGTAAACAGAGGTCTTTTTGTTCTTTTCTTCTATTCCTTCGAATCTTCTCTACAAAAAAAAACCTTCCTTGGCTTAAAACAAGCCTTAACATTTGCATGCAATGGTTGGGGTCGATCAAAACTGCCCAAAACCATCGATTTCCCTTCTTGATTTTTAACTGTCACAAATGGAAACTGTCTTCTTTAGGACAGTAATGACTGTTTTTGGTTTAGAAACTGTCTTCTTTGAAACACTTGCTTTCTATCCCATCTACACACCTTTGACATGCCTTTAAAGGCTACAAACACTAAGACTTTAAAGACTATCCTATATAAACATCAAAACTTAAATGACTCCCTAAGACTGCCTATACAATATGACTGTCCTCCTTAACAAAAATGAGAGTAGATATTAGACACTTGGACATAGTCCTATTACTAGCATGGCTTTCAAGCCTTATTACAATATTGAATGGTCTCAAGGACCTTGTTGACTCAGAACAATTACTAGAAGATCAAACAAAACCTAGATGCCTTGGTGCTCCTGCACCACACGCCATTTGGTTTCAATTGTGTTTTGTAACTCAGTGTTGGAGTTATATAAACTTTTATGGACACAGCAAGATGCTGCAAAAGTAAACAAAAAAAGCACCACTGCTAATCATTAATAGCACTACCATACTAAGGTGAAAATTTGCCAAGAATTGTTTTCAAATTTTAGACTCTCTGGAATGACATGCTATTCCTCTAGCCTTAAGCCTATATTCATAAGGGATTGTTGGACCATACAATGCAAAAGCAATATGATAGAACTATACACGCTGCACTTTAATTGCCATTCCACTCAACAAATCCACCACAAAGCTGGTGAGAAATGCTGCTCCGTACGCCACAAAAATCATACAGAGACCTACAAGCAGCACTAGAAGCTGATGATAATGACCTTCAAGACCAGCATGACTTGTAAAATGCAATGAAAACAAAATATATTCCAAACAAAATGTTCTAGTCCTTCATCTAAGGTGCCTATTCAACAAGCACATTTGGGCATAGTCCATCACTGATTGCACTCCATGAGACTAGTCTGATAAAACAATTTTTTTGGACAGTTTTAAAGCCTCATTAGAACATGTTGTGCACGGCTATGTTAACAAAGGGGTTGGACATCTCTAAGCAAATGCTTTTAGCACATGTACAGTGCATCTGCTCTGTGGAAGTAAAAACGTGTAACACTGATCTCCAAGAGTTGCATTTTTAATCTTCTTTACATTATGGGTCATAGCAAGGATGCCTGCAAAGTGCAAATGGGTTTTAAATATCACTGCTTGGTGCAAAAACATATTTATGAGCATTCTTATAAATCTTATCAGTGTAGATACAATTATAACGGTAGATTAATTCAATTTTTTCTGATTGCTCAGTTCCAAGGCTTCTATTTTGGCACATTCTACAAGAATGCTGTCACAGGTTGCTGAATTAGCAACTCTCATTCTTTTGTTTTGATGGATGTCAAGATCCATTTCCAAGGCTTATATTTTGGCATATTCTAGGAGAATACCTGGAAGGGTTGCTAAATTTAGCTTTACACGCTTGTTGTTTTATTGTCAATGTTTGGATTTAATGCTTGTAAATTGTTGTATATTAATTCTGCCTATTTTTAGGAGTTTGGTTATTAGATAATGCGATGAATTTAAATAACTTTGTCTATTCTCAAAAGTAAGTGTAAGAACTGAGGAAGCCATGAATTCAAATAATTGGGCCTATGTGTAAAAAACACGGAGTTCTCCAGCTCAGATGTCTTGACCTTTTGGTTTTCGGGTTTACATGATTACAAAAGGATGTAAAATAATATTTGCATATTCTTAAAAGTTTTCAGTATAGAGCTTTTAACACATACAGTTTGGGATTTTGAAATAATAGTTCTCTGCCAATTTTTTGAGCATAGTGTTTGGAAATTTGAAGTATTCAAAATATTGTGGTTGTAGATGGGTCTTTGATTATGTAGTCATTATGCATGCATTACCACTCTTTTTGTTTTGTATTTACAGGTTGCTGATTTGAATTGGACTGCAAATCAGCTCATGGTGCTTGGCTATAGTAGCATTTTTCCAAATATTACTGTGCATGGCTGTAAAGACGTCAATTTTGGATTGCGTCAGATCAGGGCAGGTGTTTTTATTTATAGAGCTTCAACTTTAACATCAATATTCAAATGCGTAGGGCATGAAAAATACTTAAATGCATGTAAGAAGTAACCGCCTCTAATGCAAGTAAAGGTGCACATGCAAGAATAGTAGTAGAAGAGTGTAGTGGATATGATAAATGCATGGGATGATGTTACAAGTTGGATAATTTCGGAATGACCTGCACATTGGGCCGTTGTATTAGTTGGGCCACAAGGAAACCCATCATAGCCGATATCATTGGAAAACAAAATATTTGTGTGGATTGGACTGCCCTTAGAAGGAAATTGTCCTCATCAATCAATTTAGACAACACTCTAAAATTGAAGCATTATAACGATACGCCTAAATGGAACAGCAAGGGGCTACCAAGGTTTCAATGGAGAAGCACAAGGGAGTGGGATGTTACATGGTCTAATATTGCTACTCAAGGCTGTTGTTCCATTTCTACTTATTGTTGTTTAGAAACTAGGTACTACCCAATTGAAGAGGACAAGGAAACTTCTTTACAAATCATGGATGAAATAATTGATGAAGATGGTTTTAAGGATGAGTCTAATCAGGTAAATTTTCTCCCTGCTTTATTTGGGTTATTTGCTTTGTGTTTTTGTTTTCAGTAGGAGCATATCCCTATATATGTGAGATTTTTCTCCTTTTTTAAAGCTATCCGACATTGGTGGTGGGTATATGTTCTCTAAACAAATTGAAGACTACCTAATGGGCGGCAGTTGGTATTAATCTAACGGACGGCCAAAACCATTTCATATATCAGACCAAAACCAGTTCATATTTCAGATTGGGAGAAAGGCTCATTAACTGGGTTCTGATGTCTTGCAGCCCTTCGTTGATTTGAAAGATATGTTTCTTTAACTTTTTTAGCACACATTTCATGAGATCTCTTTGTGGTTTCTTGCACCCCTTTGGGTCTGTTTGGGAATTCTTGTATCATGAAGTTAGTTACATCTAACACCTGGTATTACCTGCTAACAATGTCAATTTAATATACATATTCTTTTATTTTGTGAGATTTTTTAACCAGGAGTAGCAAAGCCATCAAGAATGATCAATTTTGCATGAGTTGCATATGGTAAAGATGTCCACAATGTCCAATTTTCAATGAATTGTCATTTCTTTTAGGATCCTTGTCTCTCATGCCTTGGTAATAATTATTCCTAGAGAGGAGCAGGATGCTAAGACATGGTTATTTGTCATTTAAGTTTTACACACACTAGTATTTGTCATTTATAGGGTAAATAATAATGTGTAAGATGGTTTATGAATGTGCAAAACTGGAAATGCTTAATTGCAATCCAAATTTTAATGCATGCCCTGTGGTATCTGAAGCAAATCAACTTTATGATGTGATTCTTACCAACTATGTGGTATGGATGCTAACATATACATCATAAGCTTTGTACCTTTTTAAGTATTCACCTTATAGTATAGTCTAACTAATGAGTTAATGTTTTGATACCAGATGGTAAGTATGTAAGTTTGTAGGTTGAGATGTGGCCTTGGCTAGTTGTTTCAAGGCAGCATGCAACCATTTTGGTAATAAAATTGCATTTACAAATATAATTGAACAGGCCAAGAATGAATGCTTTGAGCTCTCGATCAAATCCGAAGTAGATATCTACCATATAATTCATACCCTTTTATTTGCAGTGTTCGACGGGGATGTGTTCCTCTCCCCACTTCCTGCACCCCTGATATTTTTTGAGAGAAGGGGGTGTCCCTAGAACACTGCTGTAAATCGAGGACATCCCTAATTATTGGGAATGCCCAGGTACAGCCGTGGTGATGCCATGACATCTTGATTGTATCAGGAATGCAACTTTATTAAGTGAAAAAGATCAGTAAAAGAAAACATAAAACTAAAAAAAAAAATGTAAGTTGTTTGGAATTTAGGATTATCATTGGCAGTCACAGAATTTGCGCCAAAATCAAGGGTTAAGCATCCACCATTGAAATGCACCTGTGTTGAATCTCAGCTGCTTTTTTGGGCAACCACCCACTTAGGTGACTACTTTTTCGATGAACCCTTTCTGAAATGCTTGTGTTGAATCTCATCAGATTTTTTGGGCAATCCTCTCCTTAGTTTTTATAATAATTATCTTACACTACAATCTTGTTGGAAGTTAGACATCTACCATTGCAAATTGTAAATAATAAAACTCCAAAAGAAAAACATGAAATTCCTAAATGGTTAAACCCTAAACCCTGAAATCATTTATCATGGAATCTCAATGTGATCATGGAATCTGTATCAAGTTATTTATATTACTACTAAAAATCTCAGCAGTTCTTTTAGTTCAAATATTTATTTTTTAAAGCTTCCACCAGCCATCTCCCCACCATCCCCAAGATCTAGCAGAAGTTTTGCTGTCCTGAAACTGCCCTCACCCCCCGCCCCCCCCGTTCCCTAAACTTAGAGAAATATTTCTTGCTTGTGTTTGTGGCGAATGTGCCTTCTCTTATTCTCTGCATGATAAGTTTTGTTGATGATGCAGCATTGCTCTTTTTCATATGCCATTTTGCTTGTTATAGCCTAATATTTATGGCCACACAACTAGTCTACATTGTAAGGTTCCAATGTATAAAAGACAGCGTTTCTCTGATTTTGAGAGATGGGGGGATGAGGGGATGGGGTTTTGTGGATGGCAAAATTTTTCCTAAATTTCGGGGACAGCTATTAATATATATTAATACAATATTACAAATATATAAAAGTATTAAAAAATAACTATAATTTACACAAATTGTACAAAGTTAAATACAGAATTGAGAATCCACTACACAGCTGATAATTGATAACAATGTCAATTGCCAAACCATAAATGTTAATTATAATTAATAAATCGAAAATGGTTTATAGTTTATATGGATATCATAGTAGTTTCTAGCATTACAAAGTTAAAGGTACAACACCATGAAGGCATTGCTGAAGCTACTGTTGTAAACTCCACCAGAGACCAAACTTTGTCCAAGGTTTGCTTGAATCCCAGTTATTGTTTCATTTATTTTTATTATTCCCATTTTGACAATCAGGGCTAACTGGAGTATGTTCTGTAAATTTTAAATCAGCTGACTTCTCTGCAAAACCATCCTATGCAAATATAAGGGGAAACTGCCAGTCAAGAAAATGAGCGATCCAAATCCTTGAGACAAAGAAAGCTGAAGTCAAAATTTTCACTGCAAAAGACAGATCCCTGGAGGCCCAGATCCTCAACACAATTAAAACAAGTCTATGAAAAAAATAAATAAATCCAGTCTTATAGATTCACATGTACCAAGTTTGTTAATGGTCCTAAGTATTCACATTTCCATCTCCCATGGTCATAAATCCTCTCTTCTTATTGAAACCTCTGTGAATATGAACTTACCCACTTTAACAGTGTTTGTTATTTTAATATTAAAAAAATGTTGATAGAAAAGCAAATGATGGGTGGGGCATACGCCCTCCCGACGTCATAGTATGTCGGGGATGATAGGTTGCCCCCTCCACATTGGGGAAATGACCTGGGGACATCCACAAAATCTGCCAAAAAAAGGGATGGGGAGGGGACATTTTGCCCCCATCCCCCTGTCTCTAGGACGTCCCCCATCCCCAAAACCTTGTAAAAACCTCAGGGACATGTCCTTGAGGATCACTAATCAAAAATTGCCTAGGATTAATGCCCAAACCAAAGTTTGAAAATTATCAACTTGATAGAAGTCGACAAACCCAATTTTGAGTCTAACTTGGTGACTCGGCAAAATACTTAGCAAAACACAACAAAGCTTTGCAAATGAAAAAAAAAAACTTAAATTCCTTAAGAAAAACATAATTTCATGCAAAATACAATTACAAAACATATGAAATGAGTTTGTAGAACATGAAGAAAATGTTTTCTATTAGATTTGTAAAAAGGAGAGTATAATATCGAATACAACAGCCTAAATGTGATATGAATCTCATGATGATTAAAAATTATCATCAAAATTACAATTCGATGATGTTACAATAATTTAGAATTTTCTCTAACCCCTATTCATCCTAGTGATAGATGTTGATGGGGTCCAACTCCTCGATCTAGAAGGTAATGACTCCACAAGATCACCATTATCCTCAATCATGATGTCATCCAATCAGTGCCTCATGCTCCAGCTTCTATTGCACCCTCCTTTGCTTGCCTCACAATCAATAATCTTGTTTTCTACACAACCAATAATCCCGCCTTTTGTAAACATGAGGTCCTCATCTTGGGCAATCTAGTCGCTATGTGGATTAGTGCCATCCAAGTCAATCGTCTTGTGACCATTTGAGCTCTCCACCTTTTATGAGTGAGGGCAAAGGTTGTATTGCATGAAGATGAGGTCATTGAGGTGCTTTTGCGTCAACCTTACGCTTCATGTGATGGCATCAAATAAGCTCCAATTGCACTCAAATCCAGAAACACAACAAGGTTGGGACAAAATTTATAGGGCCAACTTTTGAAGATTTGGAGTTTTTGCTGCCGCAATTATCTCGCCAAGCAGCTACAAAGAAGACATTCACAAGTTTGTAAATAAACAATAAATGCACCCATCAAATATTTGAAATGAAGTGAAGTTAAGATAGAGGTTTTTTGTTACTCGGTGCTTGGGTGGTTCTACCTTGGATGGCTAGTGACAAAGAGAAGAGCCTCCCTTCATGCTTATATCTCTACAACTCTTCAATAATTAGGTCCTTGATCTCAAGTTAAGGCAACATCCTCTCAATGCATGTTGAAAGGCCCTCCCTAATCTTCCCATCAACATCCTTGAAGTCATATGTGAAGAGAAATCTAGGGTTGAGGTAGTACGTCGTTGCATGTATGGGTTGCTAGAGTTGATTGTTCCACCTCTGATCAATAATGTTCCAAATGGGTTCAAGGGTTTCATATTTTATCTAACACCCTTGTAATAGTTTTGGATTGTCTCCTTGGCCTTGTCCATGGCCTCATATAGTACCCCATTGGGTTTTGCTCCCTATCCACCTTGTGCAAAACCCTAACTAAAGGCTTTAACAAAACAAATCCGAAAAAACTTGGAAAAAAATTAAGAAAAAAGAAAGCATACTTGAAAGATCTTCCGAAATTGTTAAATTCTTGCTTCCACAATCACCTAAAATCACCACAAAAAGAGCTCAAAGGAGATAAATTGTTGTGTGAGTGAGAAGTGAGTGTGAACATGCCTTAAAAAGGAAAAAAATCTGATTTTTAGTGCATATTGCATCCAGGGCTTGTTGTAGATGTTGAGGTGAGTTGTAGGCTCGGACTTACCAAGTACTCACAATGAGATTGAGCTTGTAACTCACCCTAACTCATCTGTGAACCCATGGGTGAGTTACTTGGCCCGAATTGCAACTTGCAAGTACTTGTGGGTTAGGTGAGTACTTGCCGAATTTTTAAAATATGGTTCAAACAAGTAACTTACATTGCAAGGTTCCATCACATCCACATAGTAGCAACTAGTTCATGGGTGAGTGAATTTGTAACTTCTTCATTTTTGGGTATGGTTAAATGCATATTATTAGCATAAAACCTCCAAACTGAAAAAAAGGTTGATTTTTTTTCGCACATTTAAACACTCATTTTTCAAAGAAAAAGAAAGAAATAAATTATATTAACTTCCATAGATGACCAAAAGTAGGTCAATGGGACTAGAAGATACAACAATTAACAATAGAAATTTCTAGGAAGAGAGAACCCTAGAGGCAAAATAATATAAGTACATAAGACAAAATAAAGCATTGTGCCACTAACAAATAGCAATGAAGGGCGAACAAGAGCCCCAAAAGCACATATGCTAGTGAAGACTAGAAAGAAATCGAATATCTTTGTTTGTGTCCAAAATGGAGGAGTCATTTGAGGCATCATCAATCACCGTGAAAGATTTGATAATGTTCGCCAGGGAGTATCCAAGGTTGGAGAGGTCATGTTGGGAGATCCAAGGGGGAAGCAAAGCACTTACTCTAGAAACTCCCCTAACATCCAAGGTTGGTGTAGCTCTTGTAGAAGAAAAGAATCTTGTAATATGAGTTTGCCCCTGTGGTTTGGAGGGCGGTTGGTAAGTAGTAGATCTATGTTGTTGGAATGGGGCTGATCCACGTCGATGGGAATGAGCAAAGCCATGATGTTGAGGGAGAGCAGGTTGGGAAATCTAAGTAGTTTGAGTAGTAATGGTGCATTGAGAGAAGCGCCACCTAATTGATCTATTAGCTTTGATATGTGGAGTACTGGTAACTAAAGGCCATTTTGTGTTGCCTACCACCTGGGTGGGCTGGAAAAAAGAGATGATTAACATGGGGGCTCTAGAGCCTCTATACTCCCCCCTATAAGGATTTGCGTTGGAGGGTGATGGCCTCATGAAGAAAAAGAGCTAGGCACTACTGGTCTGAATATTTGAAGAAAGTAGATAGAGAGTTGCTCGAGTCCTTGCTGAGGCAATGATATCTTCCCCATATCTCATAGTAAATGGGGCGTTTTGAAAATGAAGTGTTCCTCAATCTCCATCCCTTAGAGGGAGCAAAGATTTTAGATCTGGTCTTGACGAAGAACATGATGATTAGTTTCAACCCATAATTGGTGAGACCGTGAGAGCACACTCTCATCTGGCAAAGAGGGAGTCTCAAGCCATGGGACCAATGGTGTTGGAGATAGTGAGGGCGATCAATTATATCATCCGCCCTCTCTAAGAAATGCTTGGCCTAAAAAGCTAGCTTGGGGCTGAGCGGCTCAAGGGGGAGGCCTAGGTGGTTTGGATATACTATCTATAGATATCCTCTTTGGCAGTTCTAGTGATGACGTTGTTTGTGGGAATGAGTTGAGGTGTGGCATCTAGAGATTACATGAAAGGGGGTAGCTTATCAATAGAGATGCCAATAGAAAGAACAAGCAACCTAGTCTCCAAGTACCAACGATACTGTTGTTTGGTGGGGATTAGGTTAGCAGTGAGGACAAGTGAAGCAATCCTCTTAGAAGAGCAAAGTGCCAAATATGGATATTTCTCATGACTAGAAGTTGACGCCCCATGGATCTGAGTTTGTGAGTGTAGAAAGTAAGTTTGAAGATAATCTCAAGGTGTAGCAGCTGGGTGGCAAATTCAGCTTGGATAATGCATTGAGGAATTGTTCGCATGCAACAGATCATGTGCTGCAGCATGAGATTCTGGACATATGGGCCCATTCAATGGCCCCCAAGCTAGATTCCCAAACCTCTGAACCATATAAAACTATAGGCTTTATGATTGTATTAAAAAGACAACTTGGAGGGGATGTCCTAGAAGTGGATCTGAAAACACTGACTTTCCATGACAGAAAGGAAGGTATACCCATTTCAAAGGTGCTAGTGAGAGGTAGGCTTCATGCTAAAGGTTGGACTAGAAAATTGTACCCCCAAGTATGTGTAGGCCGATGTGATCTCTAGAAGTTTCCTTTTGTAGAAAAACTGGAATTTGGAGAGAGCGCTTGGAGATAGTTTTACTAAGGTTGACCACACTCTCTCTAACGTTAAATGATCCTGAGTTGGAAATTCTATCCGAAGGAAGCTTTGCATGCTTTGTGACATTTGCTAGAAAAGAATTCTATGTCATCTTCTTTACCTTTTTTTTACCATTTTGTTTTGTTGCTTCAATGTCTTTCACATTTTTTGAATGTCTCATATTCTGATTATCTATGAGCATGGCTATCACGCTTAAATGTATTGAATCCTTTAGAAGAACTTTTGTGGTCACTCTTCAATGTTTATAAAACTGTACCAATCCTTTACCTTTTTTTTACCATTTTGTTTTGTTGCTTCAATGTCTTTCACATTTTTTGAATGTCTCATATTCTGATTATCTATGAGCATGGCTATCACGCTTAAATGTATTGAATCCTTTAGAAGAACTTTTGTGGTCACTCTTCAATGTTTACAGCATTGGACAGGTAAGGAAATTATTTCCTTAGGTTTCTTCTCAGTTTTATATAATAGGTCTAATTCCAATGAATATGCCAAATTTGTTTTTACAAGTTTCATCCTTATCAGCTTAAACTTTCTACAGTATTTGCACAAGGAGGGGCTCTAAAATGAACATCTGTTTTAATTGGATTTTACAGGCTAAAATGCTAAGAGAGATAGAGGCATCACTGGGCTGCCCTCTTGATTCAGGGCCTCAAGTTCCCCCTGCCAAACCACTTGTTATTGTCATTAGTGGACCGAGCGGAGTAGGAAAAGATGCTGTTATTAAGGTATGGAATTTAGTCATTTGCCCTTTTTACATATTTATCCTATACTCTTCAATTTTAATGTTAGTAATCTGTGCTTTTACTTTCTAAATTTTGAAATAGCAGGGTTTGTAAATAATATGATACAAATTCTGATAACGATTTTTTTTAATTTTAAGGTGTTTGGGATTCTTTCTTTGGTCTAATTTACCGGACTACATTGCTTCAATGTTCACTTAGAATGACCCTCTTTAGATGTGTCTGGTCCTTGGAATATGAGTGGCTAGAAATTTTGAAGGATGCACCTTTAGTCCAATTTCTTGGACTGTGTTGCTTCATTGTTCCCTTAGCTGACCCATTTTAGATGTGTGTGATTCTTGAAAAATGAAAATGGTTTATCTTTTTGAAATGAATGGCAGGTTATTTTGAAGTATATTAGCTTGTCTTTATTTGCGTTTCCTGTACACTTTTGACTTACTTACCAGAGTTGCACTATCAGTGTTAAGAAAGACTGCTATTGTTTCTGCTATTATTGTTTGAATATGAGCCAGACTACTTGTGGCTTTGCAACTGCCTAGCATGTTACCACTCCACTGTTCCATTATTTGAGCAAGCATCTTTTTGGAATGCGGACAAATATTTTTTGCCCTAATTGTGAGTTTTTTCTGTTATCAAAATCCTTGATCTGTGAGAAAATGTAGAGATGCATGGTAGTTGTTGGCTGAAAATTTTGTTCAACAATGGCTCTTTTGTAGTGCGAATGGATCTATTTATGCTCCAGTAGGTTTGATTGATCATTTCTCTTTCACAGAGACTGCAACAAGCACGGAAGGGAATTCACTTTGTAGTTACAGCTACAACTCGTGCAATGCGGCCAGGCGAAATTGATGGGAAGGATTACTACTTTGTTAGTAAAGATGAATTTCAATCAATGATTGAAAAGAATGAACTGCTAGAGCACGCCCTAGTTTATGGGGATTACAAAGGCATTCCTAAGCAACAGGTATTCTTTTTCTACATTTCAACTTTGTTATACATTCTATTAGGCAATTATAGGAATGCCATTGCCTTAAAGATGGATATAAGATATATGTTCATGACATCATGTTCTCATATGTTCCTTGCCAGAAATCTTATTTTAGTTACAGTTTGTGTATTTGATGCTATGCTGTTTCCAAAGATGTTGCGATCTGTCTGATTTCCAATGCTTATGAAATTCATTTTACTTATAATATTATTCATAATGATTGAAGTTTCAGATTAAGTTGTCTTTGATTCTGCACTAGCAATTCTAGACTTGTCAATGAAAACTTAAGCAAAACTTTAGTTAGGCACCACATGTAATGTCCCCTTCTAGGAACAATACTAATTTTACATTAAAAATTCAAATACCACAAGTTTAGGGTTAGGGTTTCAGAATTATCATGTAATTACATTTATTCACTCAACTCCATTATAGTGGGGATGACAAGACATTCATTGGCACATGATACCTCCATGCAGGCCCATATGGGGGGCATGGCAGGTCGCATGTTCGGTTCCTTGCATACAAGCCCTAACGGGGGTTTGGTAGGATCCAAGCTGTCATACAAAGCCTCCATACAGGCCCTTACGGGGGGGAATGGACGGGGTGCAGATCAGACTTGCCTCCAAACAGGCCTTAGGGGGGTATGGTAGGATTCCTTGCCTATTGCCTACTTGTCATTCCCTATGGTGAGCTGATGGTGATATCAATAAAATATTCATATGGATTCTAATCTGACCTGTCCACAATATTATATATGATGCTCAATAATATAATGTCCTTGAATATATATATATATAAATATGATTGCAGATCTGATTTTATGATGAGTTGGTCTACCTTTATATTCTATAGTCCAATTATTCTTTCAATTCTAATTGCTTGCTGATTGCTTTTCTGATCTGATGAGGTTGTCTACCTTTTATCTTATACAGCAGAGTATTTCCTGATGCCTTCTTCTTCCCATCGCACTACCTCTTTATACCTTTAACTTGATGTCCTTTGGGAGAGGTGGTGATTGTTGCAAGATCGCCCCTTTTGAGAAACCCATTATAATCCAGCGCTGCCTCTAACATATGATTTATTCTTAACTAATCCAACTTTGCTAATGTATATTCTCTTGTGTATTTAGTTGCTATTCTTCTATATAACAATTATTTCTTTCTTAATCCTGATCGAGGGATGGATGAGTGTCTTCAATCCGATGCAATTATTTTATATAAGCAATGATAATAATAAATCATTATTAAAATGAGTTATTATATTAGACGAATGCCATGAGTCATATCGAATAGAAAGAGGACCTTAGATTAATCGATGCTTTATACATGCATTGATGACTTTTAGGGTCGGTTCATGACAGTCTTGTTGATGATGTTTTCTTGACAACAATAACATTAGAATAAAACACCAAGTGCTCTATCCTCTCTTGAACAAAGCATCTCGAATGCTAAACTACGTGATCAAACAAGAACGCTCCAAGGTTCCTTGTACGTGATTTGCAATGGATAGCCTCGGTGGTATGATGTGATAATGCTGTTTACACAAAGGGACTTACGCAGAATTTATTTATCACTCCATTCAAATATGTACTCTTTCCTTGTGAAATGGAACTTCTTCTAATCAACTACAAAAAGAAAAGGCAAAAGGCAAGGGTTAAGAGGGCTAATCTAAGGACAATGATATAATGCACATGCTATGATAGACAGATTCCCTTCCACAACCTAGCTCCGCTTTATCATGAGAACCAACAATTACACGAAGTAAGTGCAATCTCCTAAGGTAATCATATGGTTTTCATGTTGTGAACTTCCATCCAAACACCCATAGCTGGCGCAGTTTGAACGAGCATACACAACCAAACTTATGCAAACAAGGTTCAGGCTAACTTTGCAAAGTGAGTTACCTTCGGCAATCCACGAAAAGTATGAACCAAAAGGGATTCATCAAATATCTTCACATAAGAAACATTATATCAATGAACTTCTAATCTATCAACTAAGCTACTTTGGGAACAATTCTTAACCATCTTGGAGAATGAAGACCATGCTAACATTCCAAAATCATAAGATCACCATGAAACATTCAACAATGAGCTTGCATTAATCTTGAAGTGTATCTTTACAACAATCTCTCAATATCTCTTCAATGACTTTGAAGAGTCTCCTCTGCTCTACTCCTTTGTAATCTAATGTATATATTACAAATGAGAAGAATGAGCCTTTTATAGACTCCAGAAATTACATGAAGGGCCAAGATTGATTTAGCAATCAACGGCTGAGATTGAGACAACAAGGCAGTTTGTTACAAAATTTGCTATTTTTAGAACATGAAAGAGGCAATGAAGGCAGGTTTCCCAATGTGATAAGCATCTTTGGAGCATCTTTATGGTGGGCCCTCTTTATCCACTTGTTTGTTATAGATGAGCTGGACTTGAATGAATGAACATGGTAGAATGTGATTGGCTTGATGATGTGTACGTGCCACCTCAGCATCTTTAAACGAACTAGTCTGGTTCACCTCATATTCACTTTACTTAGAATATTTTCTTCTTGTTGTCTTGATGTAACTCATGGATTGCTTTGATGATCATGCTTATCTCTCATCTTGTGACGTCCTTGTGCTTGTGTAGGATTATGCCTCTGGACAGTTGCATGAAGTAGAAGATATGTTGTGCACGAGTCCTTGGAGTAGATTACATGATGATTGTTCTTTCGGCGCATGGAATGAATCACTAGAAGATGACTCCCTCTCATGCGTGGCGTTGATGTCTACCTCATCCAGACATACAAAGTCTTCAAAGTAAGATGAACTTGATGTAGGAGCTCCTCCGTGTGGTGATGATGACAAATTTGAGCAACTTTCCTCCACCTTCCAAACTTCTCATGTATGAGCTCTCGCCATTCACCTCCTTGGATCCTCCATCACCTACAAAAAGAAACACATCAAATTAAGACTTGATATAAAGGATTTTCAATAACAAATTGCATTCATCTTATGCATGTGGGATCAAAAAATGACATTTCAAAACATACCCTTTCGCGTGAAATCCATGCCTAAGTGCCTAGAGTGCCTTTGCTGGGCGGTTTGGAGGGGTTGTCTGGATTGTTTGATGTGAATTCCATGCATGATAGTCAAGGCTGCCTAGGAAGGGCGGGCTGGGAGGTGGTGTGTGGATTTTTATACTTAGGCAATTCATTTGATGTCTTTCTTTCTTTTGATGACCCTTTTCTTCAAGAGTTGTTAATGTGAAGTTAGAGGGCACACTTGGAATGTTTAGAGACTTTGTCCATATGCCTTAGTGAAATCCGCCTAGGAAGGGCGGGTTTGGAGTGCTAACATGGATTTTGCAACTTGAACACTCTCCATCTTAATCTTGATGCTCTTCCCTCCTTTGTTTGCATGACTTAGTGATTTTTTCCATGTTTTCAAGTTGATTCATCATTGTTAGGAAGAGTTAAGGAGTGATCTTGAAGGATTCAACACACTTTCCATGCCAAGGTGTCTAGGGCGCCTAGGAAGGGCGGCTTTGATGATGGTGTTTGGATTTTGCCTTAAGACTTATGATTTTCACCAATTTTCTTCCTCTTGAATGATCCTGCATGGGTGTGAAGCAAGATGGCAGATGTGGAAGGTCAGAATGAGGTGATTTGAGTGCTTGGACACTGGATTCCATGCTCACCTCTCTAGGCCGCCCAGGTAGGGCAGGGTTCAGAGTGAACCTTGGATTATTACACTTAGAAAACTTTTCATCCTTCCAAACTTGATCATCTCATCCTCCAAGTGTTCATCTTCATCATTTTCATTGATTCTACTTGTAAATTGTGTTGTTTTCATCCTTGGGCGGTTTTGGATGCTTTGTGTGGAGAGGGTAGTGTGAGACATGACAGAGTCCAAGACTCTTGAGGCTGCCCAGGTAGGGCGGGTTTGGAGGTGAGGCATGAATTTCACCTTGTAAAGCCTTTGATTCCTTCAAACTTATGAACTTTGCTTGGAATTTCATCATCTCCTTGTCCACAAAACCTTGCAAATTGATAACTTTCTTCCTTGGGTGGATTTGGAAGCAATGTCTGGACAAGTGCATGTCCAGGACGTTGTATCCATGACCTTATGCCAACGCCGCCGAGGTTGGGCAGGTTTAGACCGAGTGAGGAATTTCTTGCCTTAGTCAAATTTTGGATTTTTTTGAATGGAAGTATATTGAAAAATATATTTAAGTATAAGTCAAATTTAAATATTTTTCAATATACTTCCAGGATGTTTGAGATAGGTTCTAGATCCATAGGATTTAACATGCAGATTCTAGATTTTTGAGGATCCACCAGATTTCAGACTTAGTCATTTTTTCAGGATTTTCAGGATATCAAACTTAGTCATTTTCAGGGTCTCAAGGACATGCATCAGGATGAAGGCATATAGACCTTTAGCAAGCAACTGTTGAGACCTGGGCAAAACAACACTACCAAAACCCTACAAGCTCAGAGGAAATCTAAACCTAAAGCAAAACAAAGACAGAAAGCAAGAAAAAAAGAGGGGGTCCCCATTTGCAATGGGGCGATGTGTGATTACATCACAACAAGTCCGCCCTTCCCGAATTTGCTTGTCCTCAAGCAATTTCAATTTTGGATAATCTTTTGAGTATATTTTCCCAAAATCTTAGATTCTTGGATTTGAGGGTTATGGGCCTAATACTAATATCTTTAATCATGAATGATGAGTTACTCTAATCAAGAAAAGAACTTAGGAGAAGAACACTCTTGGATGAAATGATCTACTCTAGATATTCATATAGAAGTGAATTTAGTCCATAGACAAAGTGTGCTAGATCAATTTTATATGTTACAAAATAGATCATGTATGGTATGGATTGGATTGTATCGCCACTATTTTAGTGAGTGTGGGATAGATCACTTGATGGTATATTTGACCTTGTTCCACAAGAGTAGAACAATTTATTCTTAATGATGTTCCTCCTCTATGAAGTTTGATAGATATATCTTTTGATAGATTTCCAACATTTCTCAAGAGGCTAAATTTGTAGGTTCCTAAAGAATTGAGTTGTCTTCATTACATTCTCTCAAAAATTGTTGTTTTGGTTTCTAAGAGATTGACCACCCTAGGTCAAGGTGATGCCACAGTGTACCTAAATCTCGAGGTTTGAAAGATAACCCTAATCCATCTTTGTATCTAAGTTTCCGTGACAATTAGATTTTTCATTTGAGAATTGGAAGTCAAATTATATCATTAGATTTTATCCTTAACTATGTCGAGTTGTTATGATTGTTCCCTCCTTGGGAATCTTTTGGATATTTTGATTGCTTAATTTCTTTGAAGGATAGGTGAGTGATGATGTCAAAGAATTGATTTATCCTTATATCCATTTGGGGAAGTCGCCCTCCTTCATAGTTAATGAATCACCACTCTTCATGGCTGCCTTGAGAATGACACTTTACTTCCAAGTTGATTGATAGGTTTCTTTCCTATTGATGATTTTTACAAGGAAGTGATTCCCCTTTTATAATTCATTGTTGAGGAAGTTCCTACATTCGAAGGGTCACATTTTCGTATTTGGGGTTTCATCCTTTCTCACATCATTATTATTCTTGAGAACCTAATTTAGTTTATCTATAAAATTACTTAGGGTTATATTCTCAATTGAATTCCTCAATGATATTTTGGATGTCTTTCTTAAATGAAATGTCTTCTCCTTTTATACCTCAAGTTTTGAGGGGTCATACTTGTTCACTTCACTAGTTACAACTCTTCACTATCAAGAAGTATTTGATAAATAAAGCTTTGATAGATTTGTCATTTTCATAAAATTTAAGCATCTTAATACACACAGGGAGTAGGCTTTTGCATACGCAATACATAAGGCATGAAGTATACCCCTAAATAATCATACACCTAAGTACACGTGATACACGTATGAAGCATATAGATTCACAGAATATGTAAAGCATTCACACACAACTATATGTGAAGCATGAATCATACATGTGGTACATGAAGTATATGTAATACATGAAGTATACACAAAGCTTATACGCTTAATACATGGAGTATACACAAAGCTTATACTCTTAATACATGGAGCATGAACATACACATAATACACAAAAGTATACGAAGTATACGTACATAATACATGAAACATATAGCATACACTTGATACAAAAAGCATGAAGCATACAAAGTATATGCACGTAATACAAGCATGAAGCATACATGCAATACATGCACGTAACACATACAGTATGAAGCATGCACATAATTCATAAAGTATACGCACATAATGCATGAAGCATACATGTAACATGCACGTAATACATGAATATGAAGTATACCCATGAATACAAGTAAGTCATGAAGTGTGCACTTGAACATGCATTTGAACATCATAAGTTATGTAGTATACACTTGAACATACAAAGTCATGGAGTATACACTTGAATACACGTATACACAAAGTCATAGGGTATACACTTGAATACATAGTCATAAAGTATGCACTTGAATACAAAATCATAGAGTATACACTTGAATACAAAGTCATAGAGTATACACTTGAATACATAATCATACTTGAATACAAAGTTATAGAGTATACACTCGAATGCAAATACAAAGTCATAAAGTATACACTTCAATACATACAAATACAAATCATACTTGAATACAAATACAAGTCATAGAGTATACACTCAAATACATGGTCATGAAGTATAAACTTGACTACAAAGTCAGAGTATACACTTGAATACATACAAATACAAATCATACTTGAATACAAAGTCATAGAGTATATTCTTGAATACAAATACAAGTCATAGAGTATCCACTCAAATATGAAGTATACACTTGAATAAAAATACAAGTCATAGAATATACACTCAAATACACATAAATCACAAGGTATACCCTTGACTACACTTGAATACACATAAGTCACAAGGTATGAATACACATAGGTTGTATTAATACATGTAAGTATACCATCGGACAACTGGGAGTGGGATCCGGTGCATCCCATACTACACCGCGGATCCGTTGCATCCCATACTACACCGCGGATCCGTCCACCATCCCAAGGTCACCAAGTATACACATGAGTACACGTAATATTAAAGTATACACAGCTAGCATGAATCATACACACGAATACACGTAATGCACAAAGTATTCACAGGATGGTAGGAAAGATGCTTCGATACCATTTGTAATCTCCCCTTCTAGGAACAATACTAATTTTACCCTAAAAATTCAAATACCACAAGTTTAGGGTTAGGGTTTCAGAAATATCATGTAATTACATTTATTCACTCAACTCCATTATAGTGGGGATGACAAGACATTCATTGGCACATGATACCTCCATGCAGGCCCTTACGAGGGGCATGGCAGGTCGCATGTTCGGTTCCCCGCATACAAGCCCTAACGGGGGTTTGGTAGGATCCAAGCTGTCATACAAAGCCTCCATACAGGCCCTTATGGGGGGTATGGACGGGGTGCAGATTAGACTTGCCTCCAAACAGGCCTTAGGGGGGTATGGTAGGATTCCTTGCCTATTGCCTGCTTGTCATTCCCCATGGTGAGCTGATAATGATATCAATAAAATATTCATATGGATTCTAATATGACCTGTCCACAATATTATATATGATGCTCAATAATATAATGTCCTTGAATATATATATATAAATATGCTTGCAGATCCGATTTTATGATGAGTTGGTCTGCCTTTATATTCTACAGTCCAGTTGTTCTTTCAATTCTAATTGCTTGCTGATTGCTTTTCTGATCTGATGAGGTTGTCTACGTTTTATCTTATACAGCAGAGTATTTCCCGACGCCTTCTTCTTCCCATCATACTACCTCTTTATACCTTTAACATGATGTCCTTTGGGAGTGGTGGTGATTGTTGCATAGATCGCACCTTTTGAGAAACCCATTATAATCCAGCGCTGCCTCTAACATATGATTAATTCTTAACTAATCCAACTTTGCTAATGTATATTCTCTTGTGTATTTAGTCGCTGTTCTTCTATATAACAATTATTTCTTTCTTAATCCCGATTGGGGGATGGATGAGTGTCTTCAATCCGATGCAATTATTTTCTATAAGCAATGATAATAATAAATCATTATTAAAATGAGTTATTGTATTAGACGAATGCCATGAGTCATATTGAATAGAAAGAGGACCTTAGATTAATCGATGCTTTATACATGCATTGATGACTTTTAGGGTCAGTTCATGACACCACATTTTATAGACCATGAAATGTGGCCTGAAAACTAACAGAAGTGCACATGATTTCTCATGAAAAACCAGATAATCTTTCTCTTCCTTTTCCAGTTACAACCATTCCACAAATTTTCCTGAACCAAAACTCACTTTGTCCTTGTTGAAAGGTCTGCACACAAATAAGGAGGCCATGGCCGCCTCATTCAACCTGCCATCCCAGAGCCATTATCTTTTAAGGAAGCCCTTGTGCCCAAACCAACAAAGATCAGCTAAGAAGAGCTCCATGGGTTCATGAAATACCATGCAAAAAGAATTATTGCAGTCATTACTATACTAAATTTTCTAGCCAAAAAGGAAAATGACTGCTGCCTTAGAATTGAATCATCACCAAAAATCTCATTCTCCTTGGAGGAAATATAACAAATGCTTGACTACGGAAGGAAAGAGCTGTGGTCCATAAGTTTATGAGGGCCTTCCCAAGACCCAAAACTCTAGGGGCTTGGATTCAAGAAAATTGGAAGCAAATGAGAACTGCTGAGACTCTGATGATACCGCGTTGAAGAAAATAAGAGCAATAGGAGAATACATCATTACATAACAAAGAACCCAAGAGTTCTAAAGTATGCTTGGATCTATATGAATATAGATCTGGATAAATCTCTTCCAGACAAGTTCATTTTGGACACTGGAGGAATACAATGGGAGCAATCCTTGGAGTATGAAAATACTCCCTTCAGACACAGAATTGTCATGAGCATGGTCACCTAGCAAGGTATGTCCTCACTTAGGGAGCCAAGAATCATCAGATCCAAAATAGGCAAATCCAAGTCAGGGTCAATGAGTCAGAATATAATAAAGAAGCTGGCAAGCAAGAGATAGATGGAACTCAAGAAATGCCTATCTTGTTCAGAAAAATGAGCTAAAACTGTAAGGCACCCATCAGAAAGAGATATTTTTCAAGGCACAAAAAGACAAGCAAAGGCCATGAACAAAGAACAAAAGGAGAATTGCAAAAGTACCACCCCTTGATCTAATTCCAAGAAATCTTCAAAGCAAGGAGAATAAAAACCCTATGGGGAAAAAAGGAAAACCTTCTATGGAACCATTTCAACAAGACACCCCACAAGAAGGTACTTCATAGGCAAGAGCTCTGGAGATTTGGACTCCAAAGCCAAACAAGAACGAAGATATAGAACATCTGGATATATAAGATCCAAAATAATCCCAATAATGCGTATACCTTTTTGGATTGTAAAGGTAAATAGGCATTCCCAACTAAAAAGCACCTACTACAGAGGAATATGATTGACTTCAACTGCTCCAGATGTATTTATACATGGGCGAACAAAAGAAAAAGAATAAATATATAGCAGAAAAACTAGATAGGATCCTGTTATCCAATCAATGGGTCACAGGCCCAATACAATGATTCAGGGAAAATTTCAGTGCATCAACACACAGATAACTGACAATTCAATCTGAGCATCCAACTCACAACCCTAAGAATGAAGAGGCCATTACATTTGAAAACATGCAGCTTAGAGCCCCCCCTTTTTGAGATCAAAATTCAAGATTGGTGGAATAATGCTTTCAAGCTTAGAGGTCAAGCTATGTACATATTTTAAAAAATACTAGAATTTATGCGGATTAAAACTACAAAATTGAACCACAGAGTGTTTAGCAATATTTTCACAACAGTTGAACTGAAAATGCAAAGCTTGATACCATTTACACAGAAAAATGAGAGAACAAGGAACCACAGAAGAAATGATCAAAGAGGAACTAGAGACAATATAAAAACTTGGAATGGTCCAATAAAGGGAAGAATTATTTTGGAAACAGAAAGCAAGGGAACAACAGATCAAGAATGGAGATTTGAGCATGGTTTTGTTCCACAAATTTGTCCAAAATAGGCAACACATAAATGGACAATGCTAATTGAATCATACCAATGGACATATAATAACATAACCAAAGGATCTCACTATATATGCAACTTAATATGTCAGCAATCTTCTAAAAGAGGACAAGCACTCACAAAGCTCTGACCAAGCTTAGCAAAAATTGATGCAAGACTTTTCTAGAGTTGTAGAAGATAAGGATAATGACTGTACCATAGAAAGTGGAAGAAGAGGAACCGAAGAGAATTCTATTCTCTTTCGACAAAGACAAATCTCTTGGATCTTATGGATTCCCTGCACTATTCTATCAATCCTTCTTGAATGTCATCAGAGAAGAAGTGTTAGAGGTGCTTAAAGAATCATGAAGGAACCATCAAATGCTCCCAGAAAAGAATGCTACAAAACCAAAGGATCTCACTATATATGCAACTTAATATGTCAGCAATCTTCTAAAAGAGGACAAGCACTCACAAAGCTCTGACCAAGCTTAGCAAAAATTGATGCAAGACTTTTCTAGAGTTGTAGAAGATAAGGATAATGACTGTACCATAGAAAGTGGAAGAAGAGGAACCGAAGAGAATTCTATTCTCTTTCGACAAAGACAAATCTCTTGGATCTTATGGATTCCCTGCACTATTCTATCAATCCTTCTTGAATGTCATCAGAGAAGAAGTGTTAGAACTTAGAGGTGCTTAAAGAATCATGAAGGAACCATCAAATGCTCCCAGGAAAGAATGCTACAAAATTGGTTCTAGTCCAAAAAATAACAAAAGCTGCCTTGTTAGATCAGTTTCATCCAATAGCTCTCTGTAACACTCTCTACAAAATCAGTGACAAATCATTTGTCCCAGGAGGACAAATCATTGACAATGTGATTATGGTTCAAGAGCTGATACACGCAACTAAAACTCGAAAAAGGCGGGTTATTCATGTAGCTAGATGTGTCCAAATCTTTTGACAGATGCAGTTGGGCTCAAATATATAAAATTCAGGAAGCATATGGTTTCAATAACAGAGTTATTGATTAGATGTGTAGTTGCATCCCACTTCTCACATTCAGAATCTCAACACATGGGCACCAAGGCAGCTAGTTCAAATCCTTTTAAGGTCTAAGGCAAGGAGATGAGCTCAGTCCTTACCTCTTCATACTAGCTATTGAAAATCTTTTAAAATTTCAAGCAGGAAAAAAGAGAAAAGTATATACATTAGAGTACCAGCTGTTAAACGAGGACAACGATACATAGGCTACTGAATTGCAGATGACACAATCCTAAGTTCAAATCTAATGTTATATGAAATTCACCATCTTGGCAATTTTTAATACTCTACTAGAAACCCTTGGGACAGTAGTTAAATCAATCTAAAGCCACCATAATCCTATGCAATTTTCAGCTGAGAAGAAGAAAAAAAGATAGAGAGTATTCTTGGATTCAAGGAGGAAAAGCCATCCATAACCTATCTTGGCATCCCTATTCATTCTAAGAATCTAAAAACAGCGTAGCTCTGTGGGAAGGAGTAAAGAGGAAAATAACAGGCAAATTAAACGAGTGAACTAACAGGTGGTTAACTTCAGCAGGAAGAGTTGCAGCTAATGCCATTCTCCAATCTGTCCCAGTCTACATGATAAATCTTCTCTCCCTTCCAAATAGCATTGAGGAGGATATCAAGAATGTCCAAAGGAATTTAGGGACAAATAGACAAGGTGGAAATAGAATTGGATTCAAAAGCTATATAAATATAATCTAAAGACTCCTGGAATATGGCTTGGAATATGGATCATATCTGTACCACATAGATTAACTCCAAAACATTACTGAAACAAGGTTTTAGCACACTCATATCAGCAAATCAGATGCTTGACGCTTTGGCCAATGAGGCAACACCAAAAAAATATCAAAGATGCTGTTAGGTTTATACTCAGCTCAATCAGTTTTCCAACAGAATCCAAATAAAAAAAAAGAGGTTATTCCGAAATGTCTCTGTTAAAATTCAGACCATGGTAAGTAGATTCTGCATTCAGAAAATAACCTAATCAGAAAACCGAAACCTCAATAAAAAATGCTGTCTTCTGAGTATGATAACCTGCAAAACAAATTTGCTGAAAGTGCAAAAACCAACAAATAAGATAAAATCAGAATTATTTTACTTGCTGTTGGAATATCCTTCTTATTCTGAATTTTTCTATGTTACAAAAGTGAGCGCCCATGGACATTAAATAGAACTACTGACATGGGCGCACAAAAACTGAACTAAAGTACAAATTAAAGCTGGAGTCTTATCACATTTTCCATTACTTAGAATCTCTCTAAAAATAGCACAAAAAACTGCCTCTGCACCCAGAATTTTAAAAAAAAAAAAAAAAACAAAAAACCAAAAACCAAAAATAAAACAAACTAAAGTTGACTAGACACCTATGCCTAAATTTAGGAAAGCTAACACTAATGTGCCTATCTATAGGATATTTCTGTGCCCTATTTTAAGGCTAACTGCTGCTGCGCCAGCTGGAAAAGAACAACAGCAGCCGAGCAAACAAAAAATTAACAGTATGTAGATGTATAAGACTGTAACAACTCAAAAAGAAATATGAAATTTCATATTCCCAAAATCATAGCAAAAAAGACACTAATGTTGCAGCTTGCTTTCAAATAAAAGACAAATTAATTTCTACATATTTGAAATCTCCACTTCTTTTCTTCCTCCCCCTTTCATCCGTGATTCCTTGAAAAATAAATTTGCTTTTCCCCCCACAAAGAATTGAATCTAATACCTCACAGCTCCTCAAACACACCTCCTCAAATGCCTTATTTATTTCCATGTAGGATTTTTTGGTGTTTTGTGTGAGGAAAAAGTTCTGATGAGTGTGATGCCAATTCACAAACTCCACGTCTGCAAGTTAAAAGCATACTCATTAAAAGACAAAACTAGAGACACAGACAAACACAAAACCACATTTCCAAAAAGTTGAAACTTGTAAAATTTTATAACCTTGTGGCTAATACAAAACAAAAGTCCATGTTCTATATGGGTCCTCCATCCATTGATAATCCTAATCCTAATTCCAGCAAAAGGAAAAGAAATATTTTACTACTATATGGGAGTCATATTCACGTGTTCACTTCTCTGCACACAGTTTCTGGGTCTTCAATATCAATGGCAACATAAAAATGCATACCATCTATCATTTAATACTAATAATTTCTCATAAATGCAGATGGATGATAATATCTCTGATTATATCTGGGAATTATGTGATATTACATCATTCTGAATCCAGATTGGTTCAAGGGCCCCAGCAAGTAATGGACAATCCTCAAAGCAGTTTGCATCAGACATAAGTAAATGCCACTTGGGTTCCTGTTAGCCAAAAAAATATGATGTCCTCATATATACAGTCCAGCATGGCATAATAAACAAGCAAACATCGGTGATTTCTACATTAATCATTCCTATAAAGACTCTGAATGGAATTCAGTCCGAGGAATTAGTTCTTGACATCATTTTGTTCCTGACAATGACATTGAGTCATTGTTTATGTCTTGAACTTTGCCATAAATGCCTTTGATTCAAAAGGTCACTTCATGTAAATTTTTTGGCACCAAGAACACAAATCACAATAGCTATGAACTCAAGAAGTAACAAACTACTTTCTAAGTCTCTGAAATGAGAGATGTTGCAAATGTCAGTATCTCAATGTAAGCGCTGCACCACTGAAGAATTGCGAAAGACAGGAAGAAAAGGTAAGAAAGCAAGAAAATGGAAAGCCTAAACTTTGTTATAGGTACGAGCAAAGCTTCTAATGTTGTCAAAATGACCCATGGACTGAATAGGCCATCGGTTGGGAGAAAGGAGGTCAATTCAATTGATAAGATAAAAACATGGTTGCTGCAACCATTAAGCCCTCCAAAGATCAAATCAGATTTCTGTCCTCAAAATCACTGGCAATGCTTTGACCAAATCTGCATTTGCCAGTCCTAATTTTGGTATTTCCTCCTTTTCTAACCAGCCTACTCAGGTCCTCTCTGTCGCACATCTATTGAAAGGAACACCCCTAAAATCAGGTTTGATAATTTCCCCTCCTAAAGTCAGGTCCGAAAATCTCCCTCTCCTCAATCCTGACACCTCTCAAGGAACCCATTGCTGAAAAGACCACTAACCCTCTTCATCTTTGCTAGGACAAAGAAAGTACCGAGAACAACACCCGCCCACCTCTACTGTCCCTCAGGACTCTGCTCCTCTAGTTGCCAATATGCCTCAATGCAAGGACTCTTCAGTTCATATTGCATTGGCAAACATTAATGATAACACTGCAGGGACTTATATATGCAATGGAAGCCAAGAGTGAGGATCTGTAAACTCAGAAGAAATGCATCAATTTTTCTGTAACCACTGTTTAGTATCTAAGAACTGATCAGATTACCATCCAAGACTTCAAAAAATTAACTTTTCGTAATATTATACACTTAGTAACACACGTTTTCTTTTATAAACAAAAAGGAATATTGAGTTAGGCACTCTTATATGAAACATAAGTTAACTAAATTAAATAATTTTAGTCATCAACCATAATTTTTATATGTTTAGAGCACGTACATCCATGAGGAGCGCAATTACATAAAATCATAAGATAAATAGGAGCACACGAACACCCAAAATATACAGAACTACACCTGTAAATCCAAAAGATTGAGAAAAAAATTCTCAAAAAGGGTGATGGTATTGGTATTAGAAATAGATGAATGAATTGCATAGAGAGGGGGTAAACCCTTATTTATAACAAAATGAGTAGTTTTTCACACGAGACACCTACATAACCATATTGACTAGATTTTGGAAATCTTGTTGGGGGGCATTTGCCACGTAACATATATAGGCATCATAACATTTTTTTCTTGGCAAGTTTAGAAAAACACGAGCTTATGGAGAATAGCATATTCACTTTAACAAAGAAATATGTTTTGTTTAAGTATACACCATGCCTTTTCTCATGGAAAACTTGGTTGCCAAAGCAGGAGGACCCCACCATAGTGACAACTGAGAAATAAAGATAGCACGTCAAAATTGTTACATATTCATAAGCTGCAGTTTCATTGAAAATTTCAATATAATACTAATAGCATAAAAACATGTAAAGACATTGCCCAATCTTATAAAGCCCTAAATTGCTGAAATTCTGCCATTTACACCACCATTAACCTTCAAACACATTAAAATTGATATAGGCTTTCTAGGTAAAGTAAGGTGCAACATGATGTTGGAATTGTGAAATTATGGACAGGAAGGTTGCAGCAACCAAAAATTATTCTTCTACAAAATTATTACTACTATAAAGAACATGGTTCGAACCCCAAACTTCCCAAGTGAATGGCTATTTTTTCAGTTCTTATCCAACCAAATCACTTACAAGGGTTCCATGTTTCCATGCACCTTGCATTTTTGTTTGTGCGATCTCTTTCAGTAATGGTCTTGACATTTTATTTAAAACCCTACCATAATAGTACCAAAAAGAGTTGATGTCAAATCTTGAATGAGGATGAGGGTTTTTACTTTTTAGTCCAAGTGTTTGGATTTCATTTTCTTTGTTATTCTTTGAGATATCCCTCCTTATCGTTATTCCTTTCAGACTCAATGTAATTACCGTTTTCACATAGCACCCAGAATTTGGTGGTAAAGAAAACAAAAAAGCGCAGTGAGAGGATACTGATTAGGCTTAAACAATCAAATCTCACAAATACAAATAGATCTATTCTTGTAGAAAAATCTTCACAGCAAATCGCTCAAACACAATGATTGAATAATTACTCAGATTGATTATCAGTCACAAAATAACATTCATTAAATGCACATAGAACAGTGTAATTGCCCAGTTCTGAATTCATTCACCAGTAATGGCATCAATTTGGAGAGGATAGACAGTGTACAAAAAATGATGTTCAATGCTCTTCTGGCCAATCTGGGAGCCCGATCACTGTGGCTGGGCAGACTACAAAGGTGGCTTTCTGTATAAGGGCCGTGAGACTCCCCAGGTTTGGGCACTTCCTGTGATCGGATCGCTTGAGGGAATGATTCCTATGACAAGCCTGATTACTAGTTTCCTAGTGGTCGCTCTTGATACTGCCCAGTATCCCTGTACGTTGAATTCCATTGCAAGGGGAGCTGTCCACAATGGAAATCGTGATGATGTAGTGCCAGATAATGATGTGTGATTAGGTGTCGGAGACACAAATGACGGTTACCAAGCTACTTCAGATGTCCTTAACAGGAAGTATCGCCTATCAATGTGTCGCGGGAATGTTAAGGTAATATGCGTGGAAGATACGAGTACTCGATCACTGCTCTATAAACTTGAAACAAGCACGATAATACTGGTGCGTCTATCTTCGCCTCACTTCTTCAACTGGGAAATGGAATGAACACTCACTGCTTGAACTCGCCCAGTGTAGTCGGTGTATAAGTAACAATAAACTCAGGCCCAACGCATCCAATGGAGTGGCAACTCCTCAATTTGCTGCTCAGGTGACCTGATCTTCCAATAATTCGCAGACCTGAAAGGATGATATTAAACAGATTAAGCTCAATGTGAATTCCCGAAGCGAAATCCACACAATTGACAAGGCAGGGGTTTCGTCCCACCTCCTTATGCTCTCTGAGATTTTCGTCCCCAAACAACAGCAAGCTTGAAAAGAATCAAATTCAGTAGTAATTAGAAATTGAAAATCGCATGTCCTCATATGAAAATCAAACCTTCTTTTATACCCGCTTGGAATTGGGCGTATAGTTCCTTGGGTCATTGCCAAAAAGAGGAATTGAAATTTTAAAACTTTTATTAATATTTTTATTTTATTAATATTCATAATTATTAATTTATTAATGTCTATATATAATAGAGTAGTGTTGAGAAACACTATTATGGGAATAATGATTATATCGACTCAAGCTGTGGAGGGGACATGACATTCTTGGCTTCAATCTCTCTTCCTCAATTTCAATTGTTTCATTATTCTGCATTATACTATTTTCACAGCTCGATGCCCTCATGGAACTCTTCACAAAGATTCTTGTTTCATATCACTTGTGGTACTTCCTCATTTTCATGGGGATTGTCATCTCATAGACTGTGGTACTTCCATATCTTCTTGGGGATCCAAATCTCATGCCACCCACAGTGATTCATCTTTTTCAACTCAATGGAGTGGAACATTCTGTTTCAGGTCCATCCACATTTTGCCCAAGGTTTGCAACATTTCTATAAAACAATCACTAGCTTATCACACAAAACCACCTTCATAACCAGATTAGATCCATGGAACCCAATGGAGGGGCATGTATCATGTCCCCACATAACTTATACTTTGCCATTACATCGTGTATTGGCAAATCACAAAAATATTAACTCTAGACAATATAGCCCATTGACATTCAGGTAAACAACATTGGTACAATATCAAAATATACTAATTTCCGATGAATATCAAAATGAAATTAATGTCTCAATTTTACAGAATACTGAGATTTTAAAGGTTTTGTGAATGGCATAAAAGCACTTCAATTTGAAACAACTCCTGTCCCTTTAAAACAATGTAAGACTCAAGTAGCTCCAAGATGTCCATTTCCTTGAGGCCTTATTTGTTAAGCAGATGAAACATGATAGTGATTTAGCAGTTGAAACTTCTGCATGACCATCAATGACTTCTCCCATGTCTGCCCTTTGTTATTGCTGTATAATGGTTCCTCTTTGAAAATAAATTAGTAAGCAGTCAGCATATGAAATGGATTCTCCCTAGAAGTATGGCAATTGTGTTGTACCATTAGGTAGTTGTAGATAATAGATTAATCTTGTGTTTTAACAGAGTACTTGATATGGTTCCCCCAGATGTATAATACTTTCTAAGTATCCAGGACTCTGAAAAGGTTAATTAACCAACTGCAAATTCTTGTTGATATATCAGAGACAACAGTGAGCTTCATAGTAAGTGGTTTTCTGGTTGGTATGCTAGAAAAAGGTTGCGAAACAAAGGTTATTTAAGTGTTGGTAGGAAAAGAGAGATGATTATGCCAACCTGGCTTCTTGATTAGATTGTTTCAATAAAGTGGCACAAAAGAAGATTAGTGTCAAGGTCTAAGATGAGATCTTCAGCAAAAAGAAACAGAAACAAGGAATATAAGTAGAATCTTGGACTTAGTAAATAGGTAAATTAATGCCGAGAAGAATGTTGAGAGCCAATATATAGAGCTAACATTTGTTAATAATTTCATTTCATATGCTTAGTAAGGATTATAAGGGGATTGAAAGGATAAAATGTCAACCAATGTCTAAAGCATGAGCATTGACTTACATATCTATAGAAGTGCAATCTGCTGCAATATTTGATGGTGAAAAGATATGTGAGGGGCATGAATAATGGACCTAAACTTTTGTCAGAAGTGAATGATCTTAGTAGCATCTAAAATAATTAGATCTTTAGTTTTAGTCTTTTAAATTTACACCATCAATTCAAATACTAAGTAGCAATGTAACTACTGTGAAAAATAGACTCTAGAAATGATTCACAATAGCGTAAGCAAATGAATTCAAAGATCATGACAAGGTTTTGGTCCAGCAAAATTATTGACATGAGCACACGGTGTATTTGTAAAGGAAAACACTTGTTGAAATTTAGGCTCTAAATACCAAGCTGTCTTAATCTTTTAACTGGAAGATAGCATACTTTAGGTTCTAAGTTGGTTAAAGCCTTTAATTGGAAGAAAACACTATCAATAGTATGGTCTGAAGAATATGGGGTGATGTGTCAGCTTTTACATTTTTACACTTACAATAATAGTAGACTCCAAAAATTTCACCTCTTGATTGTATTTTAGGAAGAGTATGAGATGCAGTGCAAACTTTCACATTCCTACACATGGGTCATTAATCAACTATCTAGATTTGAGAGTCATCATCTTCTTGAAGACGTTTATAGTTGGAGAAGATTTGTGGTATATTTATGGTGTGATGTGTCAGCTTTTACATTTTTACACTTACAATAATAGTAGACTCCAAAAATTTCACCTCTTGATTGTATTTTAGGAAGAGTATGAGATGCAGTGCAAACTTTCACATTCCTACACATGGGTCATTAATCAACTATCTAGATTTGAGAGTATCATCTTCTTGAAGACGTTTATAGTTGGAGAAGATTTGTGGTATATTTATGGTGTCCCTATTCTTTGATATGCCTCGTTAGCTCAGATTGATGTAAGAATGCAATACCTTGCCTCTTTTAAATGAAAGTCTGTGGTTGGTTAGAACATTTTTGGTATGTGAAATCTGAGGTGCTTAAAGGCCATTATCATTTTAGCAATTGTGATTGTTAAAGTATTGGAGCCATCATGATGCACGTTTAAGGTGGTTTGTCTTCGATGGTTGGGAGTTATTGATGAGATTAGTCCTTCTCAATCATTACAAGTGGGGCACACAAATTCCAGTCTATCAAAATATCTTGTAACAAAGACAATGCTTCCACTACATGGTTGGAGCCTACTTGGAGTTATGACTTATGTTAGCTTGACATGCTAGAACCATGTTTCCTTGGTGGTCCCTATTAAGCCCCCTAAAACTGCCTTGCATGGGTTGTGTTGAGTTGCTCCTCCAAGCTTTAGTTTTAGATATGGGTTGGGTGGAGGATGTCCATTGATAATTGGGAATGAGCGTGAACTGAGGTTTACTTTACTGAGATGGGAGACTCCAAAGGTTATGCTGAGCCCAGTCAATGCAGATGTGAACCAAGCATATTACTATAGAGATAAGTTGCCAAATGTGAAGTATGGCAGCATTTTTTGGGGGGCTGGGTACGTTCTGGGTATGTCTGTACAAAAAACATATAGAAATCATAAATATATACATATTTTCAGCCTAAAAACAGGAATTAAGTTCAGAATACCACATATCATGCATATGCTAAACAAAACTACCATAAATATTACAAATTTGAAATACAATATACTAATTTGATATCAATTTGCAGTATATAAATTAAAAAATTTAAAATTAACAATTGTTAATAATTATACAGCAGAGGATTGACAAATACTGCATTGAAAGTTTGACAGATAAACCATAACGATAGTAAGTTTTGTAAATATTTTTATGGTTTATGCTTGTACTATGTAGTATATAAATTTAAAAACTTAAAATTAACAATTATCAATAATATATACAGCAGAGGATTGACAATATACTGCATTGAAATTTTAAATATAATGAAAACTATAATGATTGAGTTTAAAATACTGAAAACTCAAAACAGTTTTAAATACAGTATATAGGATTATTCATTATATATTAGAGTTTGTACTATATACATTATTTATAGTCAATAATATCTAGTATATAGTATTATAGTATATACTGAAAAACTCAAAACAGTTTTAACTTTTTTGTTGCAGATACGGGATTTCATGTCCATGGGATATGACATTGTTCTTAGAGTGGATGTACAAGGTGCAGCTACATTGAGATCAATTCTTGGTAATAGTGCTGTGTACATATTTCTTGTTGCGGAAAGTGAGGTGTCTCTTGTTAAGAGGCTTATTGACAGGAAGACAGAAACAATGGAAAAACTTGTATTACGCATTTCTACTTCCAGAGAGGAGGTTAACCGTATGACAGAATTTGATTATGCAGTAGTGAATGCAGAGGGGCAGCTTGAAAAAACAGTAAATCTTATTCTTTCCATCATCGATGCTGAAAAGGCTAAAGTACACCAGAGAATGGTTGAGATATAGTATTAATTTAGCTGTCATTATCTGTGTGAAGCAGACAATTTGCAAACGACAAGGTACTTTAGCCATCGTTCAATTTAAACTACAGTTTTTGATTCCATTGGCATCTTGAAGATTGAGATATTTTGAAAATAACAAAAAAATGCAAAAAAAAAAAGAAAAGTCGATTGCTAGTATAATATAGCATTTTCCTTCAGAATAAAGCGGCATATTTTCTATAAACTGCTTTCTATCTGCATTTTTTCAAATGTGTGTCTAAATTAATTTCTGTTAAAGAGTAACATATTCAATCAACATTGTCCACTGTGACCATGTTAGGGGATTCTCACTTTGTCCACTGTGACCATGTTAAAGAGAGATCTATTTTTCTTTAGAGTTCTTCATTTTACTGATAGAGTTCTAATTATTTGGCTTATAATTGTTATAGTCAAAGGGGTGTGGTGGTAATTATGTTTCAACTCTTTGAGGAGGGCCTTGTAAACGAAAAAGATTAAATTAATTTTTTGTGATCTTTTGGATGCATAAAAATACGTTTTGGATTGAATCTCATGCACAAAATTTATGAAATAATTGTGTGAAAAGATTCTGAAATTTGAACAGAGGGACACTAGAGAAGAAAAGGAAATTTTGACCAACCAAAAACAGCAAATTTTGCTGGTTAGTACAATGTACCGGCAATTGTATAGCTATAAGCTCATTTAAATGAGACATTCTGATAATATTAATGTGAATGAGGCTATTCATGCTGTTTCCCAGATATAATAGTTAATACTTAAACTAGCTGAAGTTGGCTATGAGATCAGAGCACATTCAATGTCAATGTGTTAAGGGTAGAAATCATTCAAAATGATATTTGTAGCTCCTCGTCTTTTAGATTGTGTTTTGTATGACACTTGGATAATATTGATTTAATTTAAGTTCCTGCGGTGGGTGCACCTGCATTGCTTGGAAATATGAACTATCTGAAATGCAATTGGTTTCTTCCATATCCAACATATATGGATCTGCTGTAGCTTTGCTTATGTAAACTTTTTTGTTTTCGTTCTATAACCCAGACTACAAGTTAATATTAGTCGACTTTGTGTTTCTGGACATAGCAGGTTGAAGAATCAGTAGTTGGAACAGTTCATGCATAAGATTATCATATATCTTAGAATCTTGAGTATCTTATTACAGTTAATGAAAAACCAAGTTCTGGAATTCAACTAGCAAGAAAACTAATAATTTATAAACATGTCTATACTGAATGGGAATATCAATATAATCATCACTGCTTGCTGTTGGTGCACTTTAATAAGCATAAAGTACACATACAATTCGTCTAATAGGTGTAAAACATGTCAACAATATCTAACCTCACCATTTTATTCTTTTTAGCATAGGAAGCCCTCACAAGGGAAACCTATCAAACAGCAAACTTGAACTGCAAAATGAGTGTGGTTTATTACCATTTATGGTCTATTGACATTGACTCCAATAGCTCTATTTTACACTTGTCCCAGTTTTTAATGAAGTTTGGTTTACAGTCATCTGATGTTTTGCTGTTGATTCAAATGAGGTACAAGGAACTTGCCTTTGAAGAAAGGCAAATGTAATTGAGATCAACCTCAAACAACTATATAAAATTTTAAATAACCTTTTATGGATTCATTTATATATTGTTTAAGATTCCAATATTTAATCTGTATTTGAGAGATGAAAGAGGATCTAATAAAATAGATGTAAGATCACGTAGGATTGGGAGTCCATTTAGCTAGTCTGATTGATTGTAATGAAAGCTCACCGTTGACCATGGTAGTCGATTGTTTTTGGATTAAGAAAATATAGATTTAGCTAAACCGCCTCTAAGGTAAATGTTTAGGCTCTTTACCCAATTCCCATAGACAAAAGCTAGAGTCAACTAGCCTGACCAATCTATATCACAGAGACTTCATGGATAAAGTAAAAATATGCAAAAGACCATTAAGAATAAGTTGATACTTTGGTGTGAGCCTTGCATAGCAAGACATAAGATTTAGCCATGTCGTGTTAAATTTATCCATGTCATGTTAGATTTATCCAGACTAAATAATATTATGAAGGCTTGTGTGCATTGTATAAAAAATAAGTTTGTAGGTTTGAGGTGACTCTTCTAGCAAATTAATAAACTAATTGGGCCAAATCAAAGGAAACCCCAAGGTTTAATGTAGGTGCCATCTCAGTGCATGCAGTTAGCTTTTTCATTATTATTTTTTTTAAACTGATTTTTTTCTTTAGGGAGCATACACCATGTTGAGCTTTAAAAAGGTGCCTCAAGACTAAAGCTGTTGGTAAAGCTTGTATCTCTGGTGTTCAATCATGGCAATTTTTTTTGTCAATTGAGTTGATTCTTAGTGTTTCAACAGATTTGGTGCACATGGAATGGATAAGAATAATACCGAAGGAAAGGTTTGATATTCGTTTTAAAGGAAGTTTTTGATTAGAAGGGGGGGTAAAAGCAGATTTTGAAGGGAATCTGGAACCCTAAATAAAGTTGATGTTTAGTGTTTGATGAATTTTAACATGTAATATGAAAATAATAATACCAGGGAAAGGTCTAATATTAGTTGGAGTTAATATAATTGATGCAAGTGTAGATGTCAAGGTTGCTGCCAACATTGGCACTAGAAAGACTGACATTGGCACCGTGGAATTTTTGCTCAATGAAAATTCAATCAAAAAACAATTTTAGTTTGATTTGGGGCAGTCGAGCTAAATGATTTTGTCATGATACTTATTCATCCAATATTTATCTTACCCTTTCTTCCTTGCAAAGTTAGTCCCGATATAGGTGGTAGTTTCTATGAACTTCGGATCTAGAAAGGGGATTTTATATTTTGTCATCAAAATTTTGAACTTTGAAATGTATACCTCGAGCATATGATGCACATAATTTCTTTTTCAACTGATAATTTTTGATAAACGGTAGAAGTGAGGGTTTTGAGAGGCCCCCCAATCTTTAAGGAGATGATCTAGCAATAAAGCCCAAGAAACAGCAACAAGGAACCAACAGCTGAAAGGCTGAAACTGAACAGCATCACATCTAACAACTCCCAACAAGGGACATGAAACAGTAAAAACACCAAAAAACCAAGGAAACACAAAGCTTAAGGTGCCTTAAAGCCAAAATGCTCCAAAGAGCTCTGGAATTTACCCCTGATTCCACCCTCCATACCAAAGTGGCATCTTTCCTTTCTGTCTGACCACCCATTCATGGTGGCCGATTCAACCTCCGGGGAATCTTTGGGATAACCAAAGCTCTCATCCATATCCATTTTTCTATATTTAAGACATTATATATTTTTTATATTGAGCAAATCTATTTTAGATGCCAGTACTCACTTGTGTGACTCAAAACTGTGTGATGCAACAACCATTAATGTCTACCATTGAACAACAACCCTCACCCGCTGAGACATCATATTTATTGGGTGCTAGTATAAATTTGGTCTTTCACTTTATAGGGCTGTGGACAATTGGATTCTCTTATGTTCGCCTCCCACTTCTTGAGTTTAGTTGTATAAAATTTAAAAAAGTGAATTTAATTTGTAGATATTTGATACCAGAAGATCTGTGTAGTCTTCAATATATTTGTAAGTTTGTTATGTATTTTTAAGCTTTTTTTTTCCCTAGCCAGAAAGTAGGAACCAACTTTATGCTTTCACCCTGTTGTATTGAGAAAGGTTTTCAGGATTAATTCTGTTATATATTTGACCCTAATTTTTCTCCCTGTCATGGTTCTGGACATGTAGGAAGTACAATTGTGAGAAAGAGGTGATTTTGCCAATCATTTTTTATTTAAATTTCAAAATTGATTAAAGATCTAGCCACGAGCACAACTAGGTACACAATAAAAAATTGTTGCACCACTATGATTAACAAATGCAAGTGTGACTGTATATGAGGAAGGAGCTAACTACTGTACTTCTTGTGTCAATGCATTGGCAAGTTCAAGTATTTTAGTGAGTTGTGGGTCACAAGGGTGAAACCATGGGCTTTCACAAAGAAGTTTAATTTCCACACCAAATTGATGGATGTATTTAAGATATTTATACTAATAGCATCCATAGATGCAAGCATATAAAATGTTAATTTCACATCTAAATATTTTTTGTTATCACACAAACATTTTCTTTTCAATAGTGAAACATTTCATATTCATCCAAATACATAATATCTATCACGTTAATAGAATTTGAGGTCTTTGAAAGAAGAATTTTATGTCAATAGACTTGAAATGTTGCATAACATTATTGTAGTTCAAAGGAATTGAACATTTGTTACAATCTTATGCTAGTTTGTCAATAACAAGGGGGCAACCTTCCCAAATCTCCAACTAGAATGATTCATCTATCTCCAAAACCTAGTTTGTATTTTCAAGAAATGTTTGATGAAATGAGTCTAGTTTTTGTAGCACATTTTGTTCAATGAAAGATCATTTCATCAATCCATATGTATTTTATATGTTGGATCTCTTCTTGAAAACTTGTGCATTGATCAATAACAAAATATTTAGGTGCTTTAAAAATCTTTATTCCAAGGTAACTTTCGTGAGAGATATAACTCATGCTCGGTGAAACAAGTTTATCTAGACCATGGGTGAAAGCACATTAGTGCGTTCCACTTTTCAACATTGTTGGGCCACCAAAATCAATGTTTTTTAGCATTCAACATATTCTATAAATTATGCCAAATAAATTATCAAGAATTTAAGGATGATGTAAACTAATGATTTGTGATATTTTCTAAGTAGATTTAATTTATAATTTTATAATCTAAAAATAAACATTTCTATCATTTTTAATTCATTTGCAATGATTTTTTTAAAAATAATCTTGTATTGAGTGACATTTTATCGTAACACAATTTTTATTATAAAGAAATGTTTTCATGATTTATTAGAAATAGATCATTAACTCCAATATTTTTTAATATTTTATTTATTATTAATTTTCAAGTGGCATTAACAAAAATGTAAACCTGTATTTTATCATTGAGTGTTTCCCTTTGTCTATTTATTGTTTTTTCTTTGAAATAAGAACATCACTAGTAAATTAGAGTGCTTCTGGATACAACTATGTATGTTTTTGATTCAATGTTTCGGATCACGCTCAATGATCCATCATCACGAAGAGGAGAGTGTCAGATGCGAATGCAGACTTGAGCCTTTAAAGGAGGTAGAAGGGGAGAAGTGAGGGGAATGGAAGCCAAGGGGCAAAAAGGGAAGATGGAAAACAAAATATAAAAAAGGATAACAAAAGAGTGGTACTATTGATCACATAAAAAACCACTTAACATTCTATATGAATATATTCATATATAAATATGTGAAAATATTCATACAACTAACTTAATATATGTAACACTATATAAATGTAAACTAGATCAACGAATAAAAAATCCTACAATTTATAATTAGAAATATAAAAATATTTAACATATATATATATATATATATATAGAGAGAGAGAGAGAGAGAGAGAGGCATAAGTATACTGGAAATAATCCCATGTATAAATTAGCAATAAGAGAAAATAACCACCAAGCACGCGTCCATATTAACTGCTGCAATAACTACCAAGCACGCGTAGGAAAAGCAAATTGGAGATGGGCAAGTTTAACGGAAAAAAAATAAAAGCGCGTGAGATGAGGAGACCGCCTCACATATATAAACAGGCTTGCCGTATCAATATGAGTGTATCAATATGATTGCAAAGCCAATTGTGTATGCTCTTACTGTGTCAATATGACTGTATCTCTGTTGGAATCATAACAGTGACATACGGCATACTGATACAGTCAGAGCTTATACATTTGGGTGCAATTACTTTGTTGAAGTTGACAATGTGCTCATGACATTGGAGAAACGCTTCAAGAAAAACTTTGTTCCAGTCTTCACGCCATGGAGGAGGCTGCTATGAAATAAGAAAATGGCTCGTGTCTGTAATGCTAATCTTACAAGAGATGTTTTTTTGGCTTGCATATTTGAAAAAATTTGGCTTACAGACTGGTTTTATTTGTTCTGTACTCTAGGAAACGATTTATGGTTCTGTTTTCTTTTTTTCGTTGGCAGGGAAAGGTATGGAGTACTGTACATGCTTCATTAGCTAGGAAATCTGCTATAGAATTGCCCTCTTGATAACAATGACTTAGTGACGTGTCATCTATCTCTTCCAAGATTTCCCATATAGACTCTGCAACGTTCCATAGCTTCCAGATTTGTACGTTACGGTTGCAGATGGAATTTATGCATGTGAGCGAATCTCCTATATATATTTTCATCAGTGTTTCCTTTTTGCAAAGTTGCAGGCCTGTAAGCAATGCCATAAATTCTACCTTATCGTTGGTACCAACTGGCAATTTTTTTGCAATTGCCCATATCACCTCCCCCTTATCGTTTCTAATGACAATTCCAATGCCAGAGGTGCCCGGATTTGCATAGGCAACCCCATCAAAATTTAGCTTTAGCCTACCACTGGGCGGGGGAAACCACTTGACTTTACTTCTATCTTTTTTAGTTTGCTGTGTGCTCATGCCAAAAGCCCATGGGATTCTTAGACCATTCCATTGCTTCATCATCTCCTTGTCCTAGTTGGTGAATGGTGTTGGGGATATTAGAAAAGAAAACTTAATTATTTGTAACTATATCGAATTTTATATGCCACAATTTAATTAAAATTTTGATATAGTTTACACAAATAATTAAGTATACTTTATTTTCTAATATAACAATGAAATTACATAAATAAGAAAATGGCAATGTCACAATTTTTTTTTGAAATGGCAGCGAGCAGGACGCTGACCATTGGTGTAGGGGATGTGGGTGCTGCTAATGCCGCTGACCCGATCTCGACCGACGATCATGATGTTTGCGTTGGGTCTCCTGGGAAGGTTAACACTGCTACGAACGTTGTGGATGAGGAGGTGTTGGCTCCCTCCGATGGGGTTGGGGTCTCGAAGGTACAAACGAATGTTGGAACGCACTGTGTGCTGTCTGCGGGTGGCCTGGTGCGTCTGCTCATGGTCAGCCCATTGTCTCTCGTCGGTCTTTTGCTACGGTGGCTGGATCGAATGCGCTTTGTGCTGCGGGTAGGGAGAGGAAGGGAGCCCGACCTCTCCCCTGTGCCCGCTCTTCACCAGTGGTGGTGTGTGGCCCTGAGATCTCTAAAAATGAAGAATTTTACTGCAATACAAGTGCAACATGCAGGTTCAATGGACTATGGCCCTCTCTGCCTGACCTATACAGGTGGGTTTTGGAGTCTTGGAGGTCATTGATTTTTGGGAAGATTGAGCTTTTTCCCAATGCTCGTGGTTTTTTCATTGTGACTTTTGCTTCCTCTGAGCAACGAGATCTAGTGATGAATGGTAGGGTCTGGATGTGGGGAGATCATTCCCTGTCCATTAAACCCTGGACACTTAATTTCAATCCTCTTACCGAGTAGCTCAATATTAAGCTGATTTGGGTGCATCTTCCAAACCTCCCCCTTCAATTCTGGGAGGATTCTTGCTATGAGGGCATTGGCAATGCCATTGGTTGTTTTTTGAAAGTTGACTCTACTACTTCTTTCATGGGCCACTCCACGGTTGCCCAAATTTTGGTAGATATTGACACCTCCAAACCTCTTTTTGGAGACGTTTTGATGGTAAGAGATAGGCCTTGGAAGCAGCCGCTGGACTACAAGGTTATCCCCTTTAGATGTCAGCATTGTTTCGCTGTTGGCCACTTGGTTACTAGTTGTCCTTTATCTTGCCGTAGAAATGCTGTGACTTGGTGGAAGGATGCTCTGGATGATCACCTGACTATCGATGCTTCCCAGGAGGTTGGTTCATCTTGTGGTGATGATTCCTCCCAGGAGGATGTGGTTCTGGTGGATGCTCCTCTTTCGGATCCCATCTCGGCTTCGGCTTCTCTTGACCGATGCACTTCTGTTCCTACATTGTTACCCTTTCGGTATTACCTAATTCGGATTTGGCTGTTCGTCACACAGTGGTTGCTTGTCACACTCCTTCTGCCTCTTCTCTGACCAATTTTCTGGCTGTGCCTTCTCCAGGGTCGGCTTCGTTGGCGCCTCCCATGGCTGTTACAACCCGGGAGGATCCCCCCCTCTCGCCTTGCTCTTTGGATTTGGACTTAGAGGTCTCTTGGATGGTGGTTCATCGTAGAAAGAAAGGGCTCCCCAAGTCTGTTGGGGAGTTGCGCCTTAGAGCTAAGGGTGTCAGATTAGCTTGTTTGGGATCTGCTGTTGTTTGATCCCTTGTCTGGTTTTTTTGCTGTCAATGTGCTTCTGGTGCATTGTTCGGTCTGCCTTTTTTGGGCTATTGGTTGTTTGGTTGTTGTTGTTTTGTGGTGGCCCTCTGTGTTGGGTTTGGCCTTGGTAACCTGTTTACCGTTTTCTTTGTCTTGTATTAGGGTTTGGCACCCTTGTTTTGCCACTTATCATAATAAAAAATAATGAAATTACATAAAATAACTAAACTATCAAGTAAGGAATTTAGAGATGCCCCTTGTTTTGCACTCTAGTAACTTACATTTCTTTGTGCACTCAATTCATTTTCTTTTTCTTTAGGATATGATTGTTGGGTTTTATTTCATCTAGTTATATGCCACAATTTAATTAAAATTCAATCTAATTTACATAAATAATCACAAATTTCTTACTGTCATTCCCAAGACAAAAGATGCTCAAAGAGTGGACATGTTCAAACCTGTCTTTTTATGTAATTAATATTTATAAAATAATTTCCAAATTAGCTGTAAATAGACTTAAATCGACTCTTTAAAAAGTAATTTCTGATGAGCAAAAAACTTTTGTTAAAGGAATAAACATCTAGGATGATGTCTCTATTATCCATGAGTTAATCCACTCTCTTAAGACTAACAAAGGATAGGAGTTGATTTTGAAATTGGATATGAAAAAGGCTTTTGACAGAGTTTGTTGGGACTTTTTAGATGAAGTGTTGGAAGGTTTGGATTTGTTGAAGCTTGGAGATTATGGTTGGCCTCCTTATATACATCTCCCTTCTCGGTTATAATCAATGAAAGTTCAAGAGGATTCTTTAAAAGTTCTAGAGATCAAAAGCAAGGAGACCCCATCTCTCCTTTCTTATTCATCATCGTGGTTGAAGCCTTGGGTAGGGGCTTGTAACATCTTCATTTATTGGGATGGATCTCGGGTATTTAAGATTAAGAGTAGACATCTTTCAATTACTCACTCCCAATTTGTTGATACCCTCTTGGTCGCCAACCCATATCTATAGGAAATGAACATAGTCAAAAGCTCACCTTTTGCTTATGAGATTGTCTACAAGAGATCAATAGATTAAAATCCAAATTGTATTAAATGAACCTTGATGAAAAACATGTTACACTTTTTTGCTTGTCAAACTAGTATGACCATTGGAGCCCTTCCTAGTACCTACCTAGGTATGCCCCTTTTTAGCAGTGACATCTCTTGAGAATTTTGGGAACAAATTATTACTAAATTTCACAAGAAACTAGCCTTTTGGAAAATAAGTTAGGCTTTCTACTACAAGTAGACTGATTAAGATAACCACCATCTTTAGAACTCTTCCCATCTTTTGGATGGTTGTCATATGGTTCCTCAATAAGATCATAAAACAATTGCAAGCTATTATGAGAAAATTTCTATGGAGGGGTAATATTGAACATAAGAAAACCCATTTGGTTGCATGAGATGTAGTCTGTAATAGGAAAAGTGGGTGGTTTGGGAATCATAGATCTTAGAGCAGTTGACATGGCTATGCTAGGTAAGTTAATTTAGAGAATTTATGTTGATCATGATTCCGTATGGAGCAAAATCTTTAGAGAAAAATACTTTGATGGGAATGAACCAAAAAGAATATTCACTATTGGGGTTTGGTATTTGGAATAACATTAGAAGGATTAGGAATTTAATACCTTGCTTCCTCAAATGGAATGTTCAAAGAGGCTCAAAGGTTCATTTCTAGAAAGATCACTGGCTTGAAAACCAACTCCTTGATTTTAGGGATGAACTAAAAGTTTTTTAGTGATTGCAGGATTTGGAGAGAATATGTAGAGAACTATTGGAATTGGGAGGAAGAAATGATAGAGCTATTAAAAGGTGCAAAAGTCTTGTTATTGTCCCACTTGAGTTGTATCAAGCATGGGTTGTCCTCAATTCTCTCATAATCAAATTTAGATAAATGGATTCCAAAGGAGATGACAAACTAAGATGATGACTCTCTTCTTCTGGGGAATATCCTATTTGTTCCAAATATGTGTCTAAGCGGAGTTGTCATTGATGTCAACATATTTTTGTTGTCATTGGTGTCAACTGTGCCTTATTTTGTTGCCTGTTCAGGAGACTGGAATGTTGAGGATATTGAGAAAATTAATGAAGACTCAAGGTTCGCGAACCTTATGGCTGTATAGAGGATTGTCATAGGCTGCTCCAGTCAAGAATTGAGAAGTCTGCATGAAGATTTGAAGAAGTTATGGCCATCTAAATAGAACCGGATCTTGCAGTATTCAGAAGAGACAGAGTGATAGTAAGTTGGTCCGGATTGCTCCACAGTGAAATATTATGATCTGCGGATTTGAAGGCATGTTTGGGAAGTCAGTGTGTATCATCAACTCTAGTGGTTTGTGGTTTGGAGGTCCGCAAGCCATCCTTCTAGTTTGACAGTCATGGCAGACAGTGTTCTTGAGGTTCCAAAGGAAGATACAAATGATTATGGTAATTTGGTTTAGAGTGGATGTTATTAGTGAGTTCAATGTGCTTGTGGAAGTCTCTGGATCATGTGGCTACTATGTTAGAGGTCCGCATTGGAGTTTGAGCTTGTTATTGAAGATTTCCTCTTTGAAGTTGTTGTTATTCCCAGCCTTGGCCGGCTGGATGTTCCTAGCGTGTTGCGGATGATCTAAAGATCATTTTATGAAGCATGGCATGTTAGTAGAGGAAGATTCAAGTCTCAACTATGATTGGCCGATAATGTAAAGATTTGCGTTAAGTTTGGCCAACCTTGTTGATCATTCCAAGACTGATGAAGTGTATAAATATTTGTTGAAGAGTTGTTAAACAATCATCCTTGAGCAAAATAGATTAAATCTGAATAAAGGATCAGAAGCAGAGCAAAGAAGAAAAGGAGCGAGAGCAGTATAGAGTGTGGAGTTAGTAAAGAAGAATTTGAGGCAAAACAAAAGTTTTTGAGCATTCATTGAAACTAAACCAAGCATGAAGTAGATGCTATTTCTCAGTTAATTTTTCCTATTCTAAATAAATTCTGTAGGCAGTGAGCCTCTCTTTTTGAGCAGTGCACCCAAAGGCATCTGCCTTCTATTTTTCTAAAGTACTTTTAATAGGGTACAAATATTTGTGGGTTAACCCCCACCGTGGTTTTTCCCTTAATCGGGTTTCCACGTCAAAATCTTGGTGTCAAGTGTGTTGATTATGTTTTTGCTCATATATTGTTGATCTATGCTTTAATGTTTACATCATTAATCTGGTAGTAAGATAATAAATAAGGATAAAAGCAAAAAAAGTTTATATTGTGTGACAACTGATTCACCCCCCTCTCAGTTGTCCGGTCTAATTCCAACAATTGGTATCAGAGCCAGATCCTCTTTTAAAAGCCTGACTGCTTGAGGAGATCCAGGATGTCGACCTACAAGAAGGATAGTTCGAGATTTGATGGAACAAATTATTTTGTTTGGAAGAATCGCATTGAGTGCCATTTGCAATGTATGGGCGATAACTAGTGTTGAGTATAAACCTCTGGCGAAAGGTCCTTCAACTCCAAATCAAGTCAGAGATGTTGAAAATAACCTTCGAGCTAAAGAAGCCTTGTTGAGTGCCCTGACTGATTCAGAAATGACAAATGTCTTTGGTCTAAAAACTGCTTATGAAATCTAGAAAAAGTTGGAGAATCTGTATGAAGGCAATAAAATTGTCAAATGTGCCAAACTGCAAAGTCTAAGAGGAAAATATGAAACTCTAAAGATGAGAGAAGATGAAAACATCACTATCTACATGCAAAAGATAAATGAACTTGTGTGTGGTATCGGGTGTGCTGGTGGAACTTTGGAAGAATCAGAGATTGTATCAAAAGTGCTCAGATCTTTACCTAATTCGTACAAACATAAGGTTGCTGCTATAGAGGAGATCATGTCTGTCTCAGAAGTTACAAGAGATCATCTAGTTGGCAAAATTTTAGCTTTTGAATTAAGTGAGTTTGGTGATTCTCTTCCGAAGTCTGAATCTGCATTTAAGGCTAGTGTATATGGAAAACAAAGATATGATAAGGTGAAAGCTCTTTTGCAAGATCAAACAGATTCGTGAAGACAAGGAAGGATCTTGAAGATGTTGAAATTGAAACTGCAGATCTTGAAGCTCTTCTTGCCAAAAGATTGCCAAGAGGATCCGGTAAGTATCAAGGAAAATTGCCACTCAAATGTTTTGCTTGTAATAAGATTGGTCATTTTGCCTCAAGATGTTTGGAGAGGTTTTCAAAACCAAACCCTAATAGATACAAAAATTAGAACAAATGTTACTATGTCCAATAAGTTGGAGAAGGAGTCACAGATGATGAATCTGATCATGGAGGTTCCTCTGAAAATGATTGGGTGTTCATTGCCATCAAAGAAGAAGATCCGGTGTCTACTGAATCTACTAGCTATGAAAATATGGAAAGTGCCTTGGCTACTCAGGTTATTGAGAAAGATGAATGGGTGATTGATAGTGGATGTTCTCATCATATGACTGGAGATAAGAGTAAGTTTGTGAATTTTGAAAATTATGAAGGAGGGCTTGTGAAATTTGGAGATAACTCAGCTGGCAGAATCCGGGGCAGATGATCCATCTCTTTTGATGGTAAGAATAGCACAAATGATGTTTTGTATGTGGAAGGACTGAAACATAATCTTCTTAGTGTTGGACAGTTGGTTGATAAAGGTTATGATCTTCGATTCAAGGATGGAAAGTGCAGAATCTTGGAGAGTTTCAGAACTAAAATTACATCCGGTACTCAAACTAGAGGTAACATCTTTCATTTAAGTAGCTCTGGCAAAAGTTGTTTGATTGCTCAGATTGATCAAAGTTGGTTATGGCATAGGAGGATGTGTCATGTGAATTTTGATAACATTGTCAAAATAAGTACCACTTAGGCTATAAAAGATCTTCCAAAACTTGTGAAACCTAATAGCTTGTGTAGAGAATATCAATTGGGAAAACAGAGCAAAATTTCATTCAAAAGTAAGGAACAAGCTTCAAGTGGATGATTGGAACTGGTACATACTAATCTCTGTCGTCCTGCTAGAATTAGGAGTGTGCAAGGAGATAGATATTTCATGTTGCTAATTGATGATTACTCCAGGATGATGTGGGTAACCTTTCTAAAAGAAAAATCAGAAGCTCTTGACAAATTTAAGGTGTTCAAAGTGATGGTGGAAAATGAAATTGGTGAAAAATTGAAATGTCTGAGATTCGACAGAGGTGGAGAATTTATTTCCCGTGAGTTTGATGCTTTCTGTGAAAAGCATGGCATAAAAAGACAGTTATCTACTCCTAGGACTCTTGAACAAAATGGAGTTGTGGAAAGAAAGAACCAGACCATTCAAAAAGTTGCCAAGACCATGATGATGGAAACAAATGTTCCTCAAGTTTATTGGAGAGAAGTTGTAAGTACTGCTGTCTACACTCTTAACCGGGTACAGATCAAAGGCAATTCTGGTAAGACCCCTTAAGAACGATGGTTTGGTCATCCTCCTACTGTGAGATATTTCAGAGTTTTTGGTAGTAAATGCTATATCAAAAGAGATGAGGATTTAGGAAAGTTTGATATAAGAAGTGATGAGGGAATATTTTTGGGATACTCTACTCAAAGTAAGGCTTACCGGTGCTTTAACAAGAGGTTGAAAAAGATCGTTGAAAGTGCTAATCTTAGAGTTGATAAGAGCAAGGAAGGACATTCCAGGTTCTGCGGATATGATTCAGATGATCAAAATGAAAGTCAAAGTCAAGGAAGGTTAGTTCAAATTCTGACTCAGATTCTAATTGATCTGAAAACTCTAGAAACTCAAGGAATTAGTACAGATGTTGAGGAACAAGCTCAAGAAATTCCCAAAACCCCCAGGTATGTAAGAATGAATCATCTTGAAGATCAAATCATAGGGGATAGAAATAAAGGTGTTCGAACTAGGAGAAGAGTTGCTGAAGATCAAGAAGAGATTTGTTTGATTTTAAGGATTGAACCTAAATCAGTTAGTGAAGCCTGCACTGATGAAAACTGAGTTAAAGCAATGGAAGAAGAATTAATGCAAATTGAGAAGAACCACACTTGGGATCTTGTTCCTAGACATGAGGACAAAAATGTGATTGGAACCAAATGGGTCTTCCGGAATAAACTAAATGAAGATGGTGAAGTTGTAAGAAACAAAGCAAGGTTGGTATGCAAAGGCTATTCTCAAGTAGAATGAATTGATTTTGAAGAAACTTTTGCTCCAGTGGCAAGAATAGAGGCAGTCAGATTGTTTCTTGCATTTGCTACTTTCAAAGATTTTAAAGTGCATCAGATGGATGTCAAATCAACATTCTTGAATGGAGATTTGGAGGAAGAAGTCTACATTGAGCAACCAGAAGGATTTTAGTTGTCTGATTAGGGAGACATGGTTTGTAGACTGAGAAAAGCCTTGTATGGACTCAAGCAAGCTCCAAGAGCCTGGTATGCAAGATTGGATAAATATTTGCTTAAGATAGGTTTTAACAAAGGTATTGTTGATAGTAATCTTTACTTCAAGATTAATCATGAGGACATCCTGATTGTTGAGGTCTTTGTTGATGATATCATTTTTGGTGGAAATGAATGTATGTGCAAAGCATTTGCTGACTAGATGAAAAGTGAATTTGAGATGTCAATGTTTGGAGAGATGAATTTCTTCCTAGGTTTGCAAATTGTTCAGTCAGATAAAGGTATCTTTATATCTCAGTCCAAGTATGTAAAAGAATTGCTGAAGAAGTTTGGAATGGAAGATTCAAAGCTAGTAGGTACACCTATGGGAACTGGATGCAAGTTAAGTAAAGATGATGATTCCCCCAAGGCAAATAAGAAAAGGTATAGATCAATGATTGGAGGATTACTCCATCTGACCCAGACCAAACCTGACATCATGAACGCTGTTGGACTTGTTGCCAGATTTCAAGCTGATCTAAAAGAATCCCACGTTGTGGCAGTCAAAAGAATTTTTAGATATCTCAAGGGGACAATTGATTATGGATTGTGGTATCCAAAAGACAATGATTTCACTCTTCATGCATATACAGATGCTGATTGGGCAGGAGATGTGGATGATAGAAAAAGTACTAGTGGTGGTGTATTTTTCTTGGGAAGAAGATTGGTCTCTTGGATGAACAAAAAACAAGAGGCAATATCTCTGTCTACTGCAGAAGTAGAATATATAGAAGGAGCAAATAATTGTACTCAGGTTCTGTGGATGAAGCAAATGTTGAAGGACATTAGAGTTGTGTTTGAGGAGCCAGTCACAACCTTTTGTGATAATTCTAGTGCAATAAGCATCCCAAAGAATCCAATGTTGCATTCACAGACAAAGCATATATCTATCAAGTTTCATTTCTTGAGAGAGAAGGTAAATAAGAATGAAATCAAGTTGGAGTTTGTGTCATCCAAAGATCAAATTGCAGATATCTTCACTAAGCCTCTTCCCAAGGATACCTTTGAATATCTCAGAGAGAAATTAGGCGTTATTACCCCTCCAAAACAGAATTAAGATGCACTAAGGTGCATCAGTCTAGTGGAATTCTCAGTCATATCTTGAGATCCGGATTGATGTTGAGAAAATACTACTCTAAGGAGTAGTCAGTATGCAAATGTTGGAGATCAATCTGAAATAAAAAGGGGGAATAAAAGTTGCAAATATGTGCCCTTTGCCATTGATGTCAAAGGGGGAGAGAAGACATGTGAAAAACTAATTGCTGATGACAGGGGGAGCAATGAAGGAAGTAGTTGCAGAAGTCAAGGGGAGAAGTTTTTGTCTTGATAGTTGAATCAATTTTTCACAACATATGTTGCCATCAATGACAAAGGGGGAGATTGTTGCAAATATGTGTCTAAGCGGAGTTGTCATTGATGTCAACATATTCTTGTTGTCATTGGTGTCAGCTGTGCCTTATTTATTTGCCTGTTCAGGAGACTGGAATGTTGAGGATATTGAGAAAATTAATGAAGACTCACGGTTCACAGACCTTATGGCTGTATAGAGGATTGTCAGAGGCTGCTCCAGTCAAGAATTAAGAAGTCCGCATGAAGATTTGAAGAAGTTATGGCCATCTGAATAGAACTAGATCTTGCAGTATTTAGAAGAGACAGAGTGACAGTAAGTTGGTCCAGATTGCTCCATAGTGAAATATTATGATCTGTGGATCTAAAGGCATGTTTGGAAGTCAGTGTGTATCATCAACTCCAGTGGTTCGTGGTTTGGAGGTCTGCAAGCCATCCTTCTAGTTTGATAGTCATGGCAGACAGAGTTCTTGAGGTTCCAGAGGAAGATACAAATGATTCCGGTAATTTGGTTTAGAGTGGATGTTATTAGTGAGTTCAATGTGCTTGTGGAAGTCTCTGAATTGTGTGGCTACTATGTTGGAGGTCCGCATTAGAGTTTGAGCTTGTTATTGAAGATTTCCTCTTTGAAGTTGTTCTTCCCAACCTTGGCCGACCGGATGTTCCTAGCGTGTTGTGAATGATCTAAAGATCATTTTATGAAGCATGGCATGTTAATAGAGGAAGATTCAAGTCTCAGCTATGATTGGCTGACAGTGTAAAGATCCTTGTTAAGTTTGGCCGACCTTGTTGATCATTCCAAGACTGATGAAGTGTATAAATACTTGTTGAAGAGTTGTTAAACAATCATCCTTGAGCAAAACAGATTAAATCTGAATAAAGGATCAGAAGTAGAGCAAAGAAGAAAATGAGCGAGAGCAGTATAGAGTGTGAAGTTAGTAAAGAAGAATTTGAGGCAAAACATAAGTTTTTGAGCATTCATTGAAACTGAACCAGGCATGAAGTAGATGCTATTTCTCAGTTAATTCTTCCTGTTCTAAATAAATTTTGTAGGTAGTGAGCCTCTCTTTTTAAGAAGTGAGCTCTAAGCAATGCGCCCGAAGGCATGTGCCTTCTATTTTTCTAAAGTACTTTTAAGAGGGTACAAATCTTTGTGGGTTAACCCCCACCATGGTTTTTCCCTTAATCGGGTTTCCACGTCAAAATCTTGGTGTCAAGTGTGTTGATTATGTTTCTGTTCATATATTGTTGATCTATGCTTTAATGTTTACATCATTAATCTAGTAGTAAGATAATAAATAAGGATAAAAGAAGAAAAAGTTTATATTGTGTGACAACTGATTCACCCCCCCTCTCAGTTGTCCAGTCTAATTCCAACACTGTTAAATCAACCTACTTTGCTTTCACTAGTGAATTAATTATCACAACTCTTCTAGTTGTGTGGAAGAGGGTTTGGAATTCAAATGCCTAGCCAAAATCTTCTCTTTTCCTTCAACTAGTTGTTCATGATTAATTTCTTTTGGGGAACAATTGAAAAAAGGGGCTAGCCTAAAATCCTCGGATGTATTATGTGTGTGAATGTAGATGAAACTAGCCCTTACCTTCTCCTTCATTGCTCCTTTGCCTTCAAGCTATGGGCAAGTTAATGGATAAATTTAAAATCTCTTGGGTCATGCTTCTATCTATTGAATCACTATTGGCTAAAAACTCTCAAAGGAAAATAAAGAACAAGGAAATAACTAATCAAGCATGGAGCATTGTTTGAAGTAATTTACCATCCAAAGAAGAACAAGAACAAGAAGCATGCTTGATTAGTTATTTCCTTGTTCTTTATTTTCCTTTCATGGTATTAGAGCAGGTTTACTAATATGAGTTGTGAGTGAAATTGTTGAAGGTTGCCATCTTCTTCAAGGAGCATTCCACCTTTGAAGACAATTGTTTTTCTGTGCAGATTTGAGAGAAGATGAACTTTCTGTGCAGGATCTGTTATAAAAAATTCATTTTTTTTGAAATTCATTTTTGACAGATCTGTGCAATGTTTTACAAAAATATATAGTTCAATTTTAAAATTTTAGGGCCCCAAGCCCTGTTTGTAGTTTCATTCTATCTATCTATTTTTAAAAAAATAAATATTCTCATTTAAAAAAATAATTTTTTTTAGGGATTTAGCCCTGCTTGCTGCAATTTAATCTCTATTTTTAACAAAAAATATTCTACATTTTCAAAAAAATCTATATTAAAGATTTTATTAAAAAAATTAAAATTTTTTAGGGCTTTTGCCCTACTTGCAAATTGAAGTGTTTTAAAAAAAAAAACAAATAAATTTCAATAGTTTTAAAAAAATTAAATTAATTCTAAAGCTTTAACAAAAATTATATAAAATTAAAAGTTCTTAATAAAAAAAATTCAAAGTTTTTTTTAAAACAAATTAGGGCTTCATTGGCCATAGGCCTTGACCCCCTTTTGTAGGCCTCAAGGCTGCGACTAGGGCTGGCAGGCCTTAGGAGCTCGCGGGGAGGCTTGAAGCCCCCTCTGTCGGCCCCCACTACTGCTCCCCTACTTCTCTGCCGGCCTCCACCAACCCTCCGCTGTCCTCCACAACCTTGTTCTGCTGCGCCCACCTCTGCTGCTCACATCCGCCACCTCACCTCAAACCCTGCAATAAAACATTTGTTGTGCCTTTTGGCTTCCGAGATCCTTTTAAACCTTCTTCATATTAGTTTTTTTTATAAGTTTTTTTAATATATTAAGTTTTTTAGTATAGTTTTTTTTTAATTTAATTTCCTTCAATAAATTTTTTAATGTAATTTTTTTTAATTAAAACTTTTTAATTCAGTTTAAAAGCAAAATCAAAATTTTTAATAATTTTTTTAATAAGTTTTTTTTTTTTAAATCCTTTTATATTTCAATCAAGTTTTTAAAAAAAATTTATGCATTTTTTAAAGGTTTTTTTTAATTTTTTTTTTACGTAATTAGGCAATTTTTTAAAAAAATTTGCATTTTTTTTCAATTTTTTTTTGCAAATATGTCTACTTTGATTCCTAAAATCAAATTGAATTGTTCTATCTATCATTCTTGGAAAACACATATTAGCTTTATTTTTTGATTTAAACATCTCTTGGATGTAGCGACTAATCCTAAAGTGGAACCTGGTCCTACGTCAAGCCAAGATGAGAAAGACAAATGGAATAAGCAGAATGACGAAGTCCTTGGCCTAATAGGCATTTCAATGTCACCTAAACTGTATGTTCATATTGGGGCATACACCAAAGCCTATACCGCATGGGAAATTCTAAGGAAAACTTATGATAGTTCTAATGAATCTAGAAAGATTCAACTTCAAGATCAACTCAAAGATCTCAAGTATACAGATTTTAAAACCATGGATGAATTTCTTCTCAAATTTGATGCTCTTAATGGTCAATTAACTGATTTAGGAGTAAAGCTTGAAGATCTTAGATTAATTCATATTGTTCTTAAAAAATGTTTGCCTAGACAATTTCAACAATTTATTACAAATATTCATGCTCAATTAGCTATTCCTACTTTAGCTACTCAATTATCTTATGATATTTTTCGCAATTTGTTAAGACAAGAAGAAGCTAAATTGATTCAATTTGGTAATCTTAAGAATAGTGAGCATGCTTTTATGTCTAAAAATACTAAACACAATTTTAAACCTCATAATAAACAAAATTATAATCCCAAATTTTAGCATAATAATAATAATAATAGTTATAACAATAGAAATAACAACAATAATAGTTATGAAGTCTTGGAAGCCTCTAGTTGAAGGTAAGATTGAATTGTTTCCCTTTGCAAGAGGATTCTTTATTGTGACATTTGCTTCTTCGGAGCAACGAGACTTAGTGCTCGATGGCAGGGTCTGGTTGTGGGGGGAGCATTCCCTCTCCATCAAGCCCTGGACTCTCTCCTTCAATCCCCTAACTGAGCCGCTCAACATTAGACCTATTTGGGTCCGTCTCCCAAATCTCCCTCTCTAATATTGGGAGGATTCTTGCTACAAGAACATTGGTAATGCTATTGGTTATTTCCTCAAAGTTGATTCTACAACCTCTTTCATGGGTCACTCCACGGTAGCTCACATACTAGTGGATATCGACGTTTCTAGACCTCTACATGGGGATGTGGTCTTGATGGTTGGAGATAGGCCCTGTAAACAACTTTTAGATTATGAGGGTATTCCTTTTAGATGCAGAAGGTGTTTGCTACCAGGCATTTAGCCTCTGGCTATCCTCTCTCGCAGCGCAAGGGGGTTGCTACTTGGTGGAAGGACGCTCTCATGGATCACTTGACAATCAGTGCAACACCGGAGGACTGTTCGTCTCAAGGGGATGGTTCCTCTGTGGAGTTGGAGCTTTCTGCTGCTCTTGTTGCTTTTACTTCTTCTATTGCTGATGTGTCTCCCGTGTCTGGGGTTGTTGCTGCCGTTGGTGTGCCGTCTGCTGTTGGTGTGCCATCAAAGGCAGGGGTTGTTGTGGGTGCTGGTGTGCTGTCTATGGCTGGGGCTTCTATTGTTGCTGGTGGGCCATATGCGGCTGGGGGTGCTTTTGTTCCCTCTTTTCCCGAGGCCTCCTTGGTTGAGGCGTCAGGCGAGGTTCCCCTCTCACCCCGTTCGATGGATTTGGATTTGGATGACTCTTAGACTGTGGTCCAGAGAAAAAAGAAAGGACTCTCCATTTCAGTTGCTACTTTGCGTCCTCGGGTTCGGGGAGTGAGGCTTATTAGCTTGGGATCTATTGTGTAGATGCTCTGATTGGGTTTATTTTTACAACAGGGTTGTTGTGCCTGTGCTGCTAGTCTTTTGTCTATGTTGTCTGAGTACTGTTCATGCTCAATTTTCCTGCCCCTTGGGCTTGATTCTATAATAGGGTTCGACACCCTTGTTTTGCCACTTATCTAATAAAAAACAACAATAATAGTTTTAATAATAGAAAGAATAATTCTTCTAAGATGCCTCATTGTAACTATTGTGATAAAGATGGTCATTGTCCTAACACTTGTTACAAGAAGCAAAATGCTAATAACAATAAACAACCTATGAGGCAAAATTATCAACAAAATCATAAGCCTCATAATAATAATAACTACCAATTGGACCCATAGGTTCAATGGGCACGCTGATAATTTTTTTTTGTTAAGAGTGCAATTTTGTTAGAGTTAGATAAATTTGGCACAAGTTTTCTGGCGTTGAACAGTTGCATATTTAATTGTCAAAAACTACAATTGTCCACCAAGGAGGGGGCAATTGTAGTGGCAACCCAATTATGGCTTGTGGCAAAGTCTCGATGGCCAAGCATGTCTAGTTGATCCCTAGGCATAGAATCAACCTATAAAAAATTTTAAGTCTGCATTGAATTTGAGAACAAGCATTACAAGATCCTAGTTTTTGACGAATTGATTCATCAAGGTATCGACATTCATACCCTCTCGTCAATCAAGAGCTAAGTACACTCTTTGAAATTAATTTTCTAAAATAACATTATTTTACATGCTTTATCATTCCCAATTGTCATTGATTTAATCTAGTTTAATTTTTGTCTAATCGTATGCATTTTTTAATTAGCCTAGATTAACCCTAAGGAAATAGTATTTTCCTTTAAACACATTTAATTAGTAGTAATAATCAACACCAAGAACTTTGAAGTGACAAGTAATAGTGCTATAGTATTAAAATACATAGTCTTTGAATGCCCCAATTCACCCACAACTATTGGGTCTATACTGGAAGAATCAAATTTACTTTAGGAATATTCATTGTTGTAGATAATTTCATGTGAGTCAAACATGACACAAAGCCAACAAGCTAAAGGGTAATAATAGCATAAACCAAGAGATTAAAAATCACATTGGAGCTATGAAAATCCTTTGAGGACATTATTTGAACTCTGGAAAGATCGGGATGATTGAAAATGTTTTACTTCGATACTTTAATATCAAATCATCATGAATTCACCCAACAACATATCTATAAAATGAAATATTAAATACAAGAATTATGACAAGTACGTAAAAAAATTATATTCATTCAAATGGTTTATATCATTTATTATGCATTTCTTTTAAATATAGTAATATTGAATAAGTTTGAAAACTATCATATCATTCCATAGAGTACAAACACTAATATGTTTCGATGTCATCTACTAACTCAAAAGTAACAATTACATTGGGGGCTTTGGATCCCATCAATTCTATTATGGGACCCAACTCTATTCTCTAGATTATAACTACAACATCAAACAAAATTTCTCTTCCATTCAAATGTAGATGGGGTCGATGTTGGCCAAAGTTGATGATTACAACTTTTGATGAAGGGGGTAAATCAACAAAAACACACAACAATAGAATTGAACACAGAAAATAGAACTTTCTTTTATTGATCTGGGCAACTCATTACATTACAGAAGCTTAATTACAATCAGAGGAATCAATCCTCCACAGGCTGCAACACACTATAGCTACCTCTCCCAAGACTCTGGAATCATCAGCATTTTGTAACCCCCAAATCAGTTAGGGTTTCTGTTCTCCCACCTATTCTTGACTCTACACTGGCCCCCTTAACTCTACTACTGCCTAGGGTTCCCAAAATAGTCATAAATAGCACTTTTTGGCGGCCTCCAGCTAAATTTTGAAATTTGCAACTCCCTCCAAAAGTAGGTCAACTTCCGGGAAGCATAACTTTTGATCCGGGTGTCTGATTGATGAATCGTTTCAAGTGTCGGAAAGCTCGTGATGTGAACTGTCACACCGAAAATATGTAAACGGATTTCCGTTAACATTTTGGGACATTATGGGATGTTTTGTGCCTCATATCTCATTTCAAAAATTTTTAGGGGCTTTTCAGAAAACAAAAACATTAATATCTTTCAGCTCACAAATGATCTTTGCCTGATTCCTTTGCCAAAGGTCTTATATTTCCGTTATGTAACTTTCTGTAAGTTTTCGCTTCAATCCGTGCCCAAATGCAAACTTTCTAAAAATAGTGGGTACACTTTCCAAAACAGGCAGGTTGCTATTTTTAGCAGTTTTAGAAAAACTGAAAGTCCTACATCATTATTCTGGTTATTATAGAACCAAAAACGCTAATTACGGAAAGAAATGAAAACAACTACAATGATTTTGAATTAACTTCTTTTTGGGTGATGCAAGATTGCCCTTACACCACTGGATGCTCCTGCATCAGACACTCAGGGTAATTTGAGAAGTGACCCTATCACGTCTCAGATGTTTGTGTGAGGAAAACCTAAACGTTCAACCTCTACCTTAGACAACCAAGAAGAATCTTCAACCGGCCTTCCTTTCCATTTTACCAGATATTCTTCATATTGCTTGTTTCGAGTACTTCTTCCCACACGGCTATCCAAGATCTCTTCTATCTCCTCCATTGAAGTAGATGCCAGAATACTCCACTGCTCTTCTGTTGGTCCATCCTCTATTCCAGCTTCATGATATTCCGATAAATCAGCAATGTTGAAAATAGGAGAAATATTGATCCCACTCGGTAGTTCTACCTCATATGCATTTCCTGAATCATGCTTCTTCAGGACTCTGCATGGTCCAAATTTCTTCATTTTCAACTTATTGTATGTTCCAATTGGGAACCTTTCTTTTCTCAAGTGAACCATGACTTCATCTCCTCCCTGGAACTCCTTATACCTCCTCTTCTGATCTGCTTTAGCCTTGTACTAAATATTCATCTTATTAATGTGCTTTCTCACCTCTTCATGCAAATTCTTCAGATGTTCTACAAAATCTTCAGCTTCAGCACTTGTCTTTTCTCCTTTGTCTAAATTTCCTAACTCAGAAGCATTTCTTGGGCTATTGCCATATACAATCTGGAATGCTGATTTACCAGTACTCCTATTGACAAAATTGTTGTAAGCAAATTCTGCCTGTGGTAAAATCAAATCCCATCCCTTGGGCTTATCTCCTACTAAGCATCGTAGCAGGTTACCCAAACTCCTATTCACCACTTCTGTCTGTCCATCAGTTTGTGGATGGTGTGCAGAACTGAACTTCAAATCTGTCTTCAACTTCTTCCACAATGTCCTCCATAAATAACCAATAAACTTGGTATCTCGATCAAAAACTATGCTCTTTGGTAGACCGTGTAATCTCACCACCTCTCTGAAGAATAATTCAGCAATATGAACAACATCATTAGTCTTCCTGCAAGGAATAAAATGTGCCATCTTCGAGAATCTGTCCACCACCACAAAAATGGAATCATGTCCTCTCTGTGTCCTTGGTAAACCAAGAACAAAATCCATACTGATATCATCCCATGGCTTCTCTGGTACAGGTAATGGATGATATAGACCTGTGTTCTGACTTGCTCCTTTTGCCATCTGACATACTCTGTAACTATGCACAAATTTCCTCACATCTTGCTGCAACTGTGGCCAATAATAATTTTCACCAACAATGGCAATGGTCTTATCTCGACCAAAGTGTCCGGCCAATCCTCCACTATGCTTCTCCTTAATCAGGTTCTCTCTCATGGAACTCCTTGGAATGCACAATTGGCTTCCTCTAAACAACATGCCATCTTGGATTATGAAATCCAACCATTTTGTCCTGTCCAAAGTAACAGGTTCCAAACAAGCTTTCTAGGCCTCTGCAAAATTTGGATCTTCAGGATACAAACTTTTGAGCTCATCGAACCCAACAACCTCTATCTTCATTTCTATCAACAAATTTTGCCTTCTACTCAAGGCATCGGCAACTCTGTTGGACTTCCCACTCTTGTGCTTCAAAACAAAAGTATAGCTCTGCAAAAACTCAACCCATTTTAAATGCCTTTGGTTCAACTTTCCTTGACTATTAAGATACTGCAAAGCCTGATGATCAATATATAAAACAAACTCTTTTGGCAACAAATAATGTCTCCATTTCTTCAAAGCCTGAACTATTGCATAAAACTCTTGATCATAAACAAAATATTTTTTTTTGGCATTATTAAGCTTCTCACTAAAACAGGTAATGGGCTTGCCTTCTTGACTCAAAACAACTCCTATACCACTACCACTAGCATCACAATCTACATGAAATACCTTATTGAAATTGGGAAGTGCCAAAACAGGTTGTTCTACAACTTTATGCTTCAATGTATCAAAGCTCTTGTCTCTTCCTTTAGTCCATCTAAACTCTTTTCTATCCCCTCTCATTGTCTCAGTTAGGGGTGCACAAATGCTATTGAAATTCCTAATAAAATTTCTGTAAAAACTTGCCAAACCATGAAAAGATCTTACCTCCGTTGCACTCCTTGCCGTAGGCCATTCAATGATAGCCCTTACTTTTTTTGGGTCCATCTTAAGACCTTCCTCTGAGACAACAAATCCTAGGTATACCAACTCCTTCTTTGCAAAACTGCATTTCTTTAGATTAATCAACAACTTCTCCTTCCTCAGCTTCTCTAGAACTCTTCTGATATGCATCAGATGCTCATCCCAAGTCTTACTGAAAATCAAAATATTATCCAAATAAACAATAACAAAACTTCCCAAAAATTCTTTTAGTACCTTGTTCATGAGCTGCATGAATGTGCTCGGTGCATTGGTTAGCCCAAATGGCATGAATAACCACTCATACAAACCTTCCTTTGTCTTGAAGGCTGTCTTCCATTCATCTCTTTCTTTGATACGGATCTGGTGATACCCACTCTTCAGGTCAATTTTCGTGAAGTACTTGGCTCCACTCAAACAATCCATGATGTCATCCATTCTTGGCAATGGAAATCTATACTTGATCGTTATTTTATTGATGGCTCGAGAGTCTGTACACATCCTCCATTCTCCATCCTTCTTTGGTGCTAGTACTGCAGGTACCGCACATAGACTTAGGCTCTCCCTTATCAGTCCCTTCCTCAACAACTCTTGAAATTGTCTGTTCAGCTCTTCATTCTCTGCAGGGGTCATTCTGTGGGCTGCCTTGTTCGGCAAACTAGCTCCTGGTATCAATTCCAGTTGATGACTTATCTTCCTTACTGGTGGTAAACCTTCTGGTACATTATAAGAGATAATGTCCTGGAACTCTTCCAACATATCTGAGACTTTTGCTGGTACATCTTCACATTTCTCTTGACTGATCTTAAGAATCGATGCAAAGCAATGACGCTCATGCTTCATACCCTCCAAAAATTTCCTACCATCTACCAAGAAAATTCTGGCAGTACTACATACCTTTTCTTCCACCTCCTTCAAGGGCTTCAACTTATGACAAACTCCATCCTTTGTTAGGGAATATGTGTTTGCACGATCATCATGGACAGCGCTCCTATCATACTGCCACGGCCTCCCCAACAGAATATGACATGCATCCATCGGTATGATATCACACAGTACCTCATCATGATAGTCACCAATCTTGAACTTCACTAAACACTGCTCATTGACCAAAGCTCTATGGTCCTTCTGCAACCATGCAATCCGATATGGATGCGGATGCTTTCTTCTTGTCAACTTCAAATTGTCAACCATCTCCTTTGAAACAAGATTATTAGTGCTTCCACTGTCAATAATGATATCACAACACTTACCTTCACATTTGCACCTTGTGCGGAATAAGCTCTTCCTCTGATTTGGTTCTTTCTCCTCATTCAACAAGGTTCTTCTAACCACTAGGGTTTCTCCCTTTTCAGCATCTTCAGAACGCTCAGACTGCGCATCTTCATCTACATGTGCAACTCGTGCATTACCTTCAGGTCTTCTATTCATCCTTCCTTGATGTTGTGGACACTTGTATGCTCGATGCCCTTCTTCTCCACATTGAAAACAGGTTCCTCTGAAACCTCCTCTTCTAGGTCCTTGCCCAGGTCAGCCTCTTCTTCTTCCTCTTTGCTCACCATTGTTCTAGTCACGAGGGCAGTAGGCGTTATGCCCTCTTTGATTTCGACTGGTGCTCACTTCTTCACTTTTCTTTTGATCTTCATTACGGCCCCCATAGGGTCTTCCACCAGTCCTTCCACCTTGACCTCTTCCCCTTTGCTTGCTATCAAATCTTTTATTCAGCTTCTCTTCCACCTTCAGGGAAAACTGGTATGATCTTCTATGGTGGTCATTCTGACCAGGCTCAGCTCCTCTTGAATACTCGGCCTCAACCCATTAATGTAACGGGTTACCTTCTCCTTATTGGCCTCTGTATGACCAGTTCTGATAGTAATCTTATAAAACTCTTATGTATACTCCTTAACAGACTTGTTACCTTGCTTCAGTCCTTGCAGCTTCTTCAGCAACTCCATCTTATAGTCCACAGGAATGAACTGCTTCTTCAGTTTCTCCACCATCCGATCCAATTTGGTGATCTTTCATTTTCCTCTTCTGTTTCTCTCTAATTGGACCTCCTTCCACCAAATACTGGCGTGGCCCTTCAACTTTGTTTTTGCAAACTTGACCCGATCTGGGTCTTCCACATCTTCATACTCAAAATACTCCTCCATGTCATTGATCCAATCAATAAGCTGTTCCGGATTCAAATCTCCAGAATATGTAGAAACTTCAATCCTGGGCCTCTTTCCAATTTTAGAAATGGCCCTCAACAACCTAACTTCTGTAGGATCTCCTGCAACTTCTTGTTCTTCCTCGGATAGCTCTTCTTCAGCTTCATCCTCACTTTCTTCTCTTGTTCTCGGATCAAACCTTCTTCACAGCTCCTCTTGCAATGCATCGATTTGCCTTTGCAGGGCTCTAAAACCCTCTTCCGTTAGAGCATTCCTCCCAACACGATTTCTTCATGCAGGCATCTTGATCTCCACAGCAAACCCACAACCTCAGGTCCTGGTGCAAACTGCCTCACGGTCGGCGATCTGTCTACACACTCAGGAACCCTTGCTCTGATACCACTTGATGAAGGGGGTAAATCACAAAACACACAACAATAGAATTGAACACAGAAAATAGAACTTTCTTTTATTGATCTGGGCATCTCATTACATTACATAAACTTAATTACAATCAGAGGAATCAATCTTCCACAGGCTGCAACACACTACAGCTACCTCTCCCAAGACTCTGGAATCATCAGCCTTCTGTAATCCCCAAATCAGTTAGGGTTTCTGTTTTCCCACCTATTCTTGACTCTACACTGGCCCCCTTAACTTTACTACTGCCCAGGGTTCCCAAAATAGTCATAAATAGCACTTTTGGCAGCCTCCAGCTAAATTTTGAAATTTGCAACTCCCTCCAAAAGTAGGTCAACTTCCGGGAAGCATAACTTTTGATCTGGGTGTCCGATTGACGAACTGTTTTAAGCGCCGAAAAGATCACGATGTGAACTATCACGCTGGAAATTTGCAAACAGATTTTTGTCAACTTTTCAGGACATTATGGGATGTTTTGGTGCCTCATATCTTGTTTCAAAAAATTTCAAGGGCTTTTCAGAAAACAAAAACTTTAATATCTTTCAGCTCACAAATGATCTTTGCCTGATTCCTTTGCCAAAGGTCTTATATTTCCGTTATGTAAATTTCTGAAAGTTTTTGCTTCAATCCGTGCCCAAATGCAAACTTTCTAAAAATAGTAGGTACACTTTTCAAAACAGGTAGGTTGCTATTTTTAGTAGTTTTAGAAAAATTGAAAGTCCTACATCATTATTCTGGATATTATAGAACCAAAAACACTAATTACGAAAAGAAATGAAAACAACTACAATGATTTTGAATTAACTTCTTTTTGGGTGATGCAAGATTGCCCTTACACCACTAGATGCTCCTGCATCAAACACCCAGGGTAATTTGAGAAGTGACCCTGTCACGTCTCAGATGTTTGTGTAAGGAAAACCTAAACGTTCAACCTCTACCTTAGACAACCAAGAAGAATCTTCAACCGGCCTTCCTTTCCATTTTACCAGATATTCTTCATATTGCTTGTTCTGAGTACTTCTTCCCACACGGCTATCCAAGATCTCTTCTATCTCCTCCATTGAAGTAGATGCCAGAATACTCCACTGCGCTTCTGTTGGTCCATCCTCTGTTCCAGCTTCATGATATTCTGATAAATCAACAATGTTGAAAACAAGAGAAATATTGATCCCACTCAGCAGTTCTACCTCATATGCATTTCCTGAATCATGTTTCTTCAGGATTCTACATGGTCCAAATTTCTTCATTTTCAACTTATTGTATGTTCCAATTGGGAACCTTTCTTTTCTCAAGTGAACCATGACTCCATCTCCTCCCTGGAACTCCTTATACCTCCTCTTTTGATCTGCCTTAGCCTTGTACTGAATATTCATCTTATTAATGTGCTTTCTCACCTCTTCATGCAAATTCTTCAGATGTTCTGCAAAGTCTTCAGCTTCAGCACTTGTCTTTTTTCCTTTGTCCAAATTTCTTAACTCAGAAGCATTTCTTGGGCTATTGCCATATACAATCTGGAATGGTGATTTACCAGTACTCCTATTGACAGAATTTTTGTAAGCAAATTCTTCCTGTGGTAAAATTAAATCCCATCCCTTGGGCTTATCTCCTACTAAGCATTGTAGCAGGTTACCCAAACTCCTATTCACCACTTCTGTCTGTCCATCAGTTTGTGGATGGTGTGCAGAACTGAACTTCAAATCTGTCTTCAACTTCTTCCACAATGTCCTCCATAAATAACCAACAAACTTGGTATCTTGATCATAAACTATGCTCTTTGGTAGACCGTGTAATCTCACCACCTCTCTGAAGAATAATTCAGCAATATGAACATCATTAGTCTTCCTGCAAGGAATAAAATGTGCCATCTTCAAGAATCTGTCCACCACCACAAAAATGGAATCATGTCCTCTCTGTGTCCTTGGTAAACCAAGAACAAAATCCATACTGATATCATCCAATGGTTTCTCTGGTACAGGTAATGGCTGATATAGACCTGTGTTCTGACTTGCTCCTTTTGCCATCTGACATACTCTGCAACTCTACACAAATTTCCTCACATCTTGCTGCAACTGTGGCCAATAATAATTTTCACCAATAATGGCAATGGTCTTATCTCGACCAAAGTGTCCGGCCAATCCTCCACTATGCTTCTCCTTAATCAGGTTCTCTCTCATGGAACTCCTTGGAATGTACAATTGGCTTCCTCTAAACAACATGCCATCTTGGATTATGAAATCCAACCATTTTGTCCTGTCCAAAGTAACAGGTTCCAAACAAGCTTTCTAGGCCTCTGCAAAATCTGGATCTTCAGGATATAAACTTTTGAGCTCATCGAACCCAACAACCTCTATCTTCATTTCTATCAACAAATTTTGCCTTCTACTCAAGGCATCGGCAATTCTGTTGGACTTCCCACTCCTGTGCTTCAAAACAAAAGTATAGCTCTGCAAAAACTCAACCCATTTTAAATGCCTTTGGTTCAACTTTCCTTGACTATTAAGATACTGCAAAGCCTGATGATCAATATATAAAACAAACTCTTTTGGCAACAAATAATGTCTCCATTTCTTCAAAGCCTGAACTATTGCATAAAACTCCTGATCATAAACAAAATACTTTTTCTTGGCATCATTAAGCTTCTCACTAAAACAGGCAATGGGCTTGCCTTCTTGACTCAAAACAGCTCCTATACCACTACCACTAGCATCACAATCTACATGAAATACCTTATTGAAATTGGGAAGTGCCAAAATAGGTTGTTCTACAACTTTTTGCTTCAATGTATCAAAGCTCTTGTCTGCTCCTTTAGTCCATCTAAACTCTTTTCTATCCCCTCTCATTGTCTCAGTTAGGGGTGCACAAATGTTACTGAAATTCTTGATAAAATTTCTGTAAAAACTTGCCAAACCATGAAAAAATCTTACCTTCGTTGCACTCCTTGGCGTAGGCCATTCAATGATAGCCCTTACTTTTTTTGGGTCCATCTTAAGACCTTCCTCTGAGACAACAAATCCTAGGTATACCAACTCCTTCTTTGCAAAACTGCATTTCTTTAGATTAATCAACAACTTCTCCTCCCTCAGCTTCTCTAGAACTCTTCTGATATGCATCAGATGCTCATCCCAAGTCTTACTGAAAATCAAAATATCATCCAAATAAACAATAACAAAACTTCCCAAAAATTCTTTTAGTACCTTGTTCATGAGCTGCATGAATGTACTCGGTGCATTGGTTAGCCCAAATGGCATGACTAACCACTCATACAAACCTTCCTTTGTCTTGAAGGCTGTCTTCCATTCATCTCCTTCTCTGATATGGATCTGGTGATACCCACTCTTCAGGTCAATTTTCGTGAAGTACTTGGCTCCACTCAAACAATCCATGATGTTATCCATTCTTGGCAATGGAAATCTATACTTGATCGTTATCTTATTGATGGCTCGAGAGTCTATACACATCCTCCATTCTCCATCCTTCTTTGGTGCTAGTACTGTAGGTACCGCACATGGACTTAGGCTCTCCCTTATCAGTCCCTTCCTCAACAACTCTTGAACTTGTCTGTTCATCTCTTCATTCTCTACAGGGGTCATTCTGTGGGCTGCCTTGTTTGGCAAACTGGCTCCTAGTATCAAATCCATTTGATGACTTATCTTCTTTACTGGTGGTAAACCTTCTGGTACATTATCAGAGATAATGTCCTGGAACTCTTCCAACATATCTGAGACTTCTGCTGGTACATCTTCACATTTCTCTTGACTGATCTTAGGAATCGATGCAAAGCAATGACGCTCATGCTTCATACCCTCCAAAAATTTCCTACCATCTACCAAGAAAATTCTAGTAGTACTACATACCTTTTCTTCCACCTCCTTCAAGGGCTTCAACTTATGACGAACTCCATCCTTTGTTAGGGAATATGTGTTTGCACGACCATCATGGACAGCGCTCCTATCATACTACCACGGCCTCCCCAACAGCATATGACATGCATCCATCGGTATGATATCACACAATACCTCATCATGATAGTCACCAATCTTGAACTTCACTAAACACTGCTCATTGACCAAAGCTCTATGGTCCTTCTGCAACCATGCAATCCGATATGGATGCGGATGCTTTCTTCTTGTCAACTTCAAATTGTCAACCATCTCCTTTGAAACAAGATTATCAGTGCTTCCATTGTCAATAATAATATCACAACACTTACCTTCACATTTGCACCTTGTGCGGAATAAGCTCTTCCTCTGATTTGGTTCTTTCTCCTCATTCAACAAGGTTCTTCTAACCACTAGGGTTTCTCCCTTTTCAGCATCTTCAGAACGCTTAGACTGTGCATCTTCATCTACATGTGCAACTCGTGCTTTACCTTCAGGTCTTCTATTCATCCTTCCTTGATGTTGTGGACACTCGTATGCTTGATGCCCTTCTTCTCCACATTGAAAATAGGTTCCTCCGAAACCTCCTCTTCTAGGTCCTTGCCCAGGTCGGCCTCTTCTTCTTCCTCTTTGCTCACCATTGTTCTGGTCACAAGGGCAGTAGGCATTATCCCCTCTTTGATTTCGACTGGTGCCCGCTTCTTCACTTTTCTTTTGATCTTCATTACAGCCCCCATAGGGTCTTCCACCAGTCCTTCCACCTTGACCTCTTCCCCTTTGTTTGCTATCGAATCTTTTATTCAGCTTCTCTTCCACCTTCAGGGAAAACTGGTATGCATCTTCTATGGTGGTCATTTTGACTAGGCTTAGCTCCTCTTGAATACTCGGCCTCAACCCATTAATGTAACATGTTACCTTCTCCTTATTGGCCTCTGCATGACCGGTTCTGATAGTAATCTTATAAAACTCTTATATATACTCCTTAACAGACTTGTTACCTTGCTTCAGTTCTTGCAACTTCTTCAGCAACTCCATCTCATAGTCCACAGGAATGAACTGCTTCTTCAGTTTCTCCACCATCCGATCCCATCTGGTGATCTTTCATTTTCCTCTTCTGTTCCTCTCTAACTGGACCTCCTTCCACCAAATACTGGCGTGACCCTTCAACTTTTTTTTTGCAAACTTGACCCGATCTGGGTCTTCCACATCTTCATACTCAAAATACTCCTCCATGTCATTGATCCAATCAATAAGCTGTTCCGAATTCAAATCTCCAGAATATGTAGAAACTTCAATCCTGGGCCTCTTTCCAATTTTAGAAATGGCCCTCAACAACCTAACTTCTGTAGGATCTCCTGCAACTTCTTGTTCTTCCTTGGATAGCTCTTCTTCAGCTTCGTCCTCACTTTCTTCTCTTGTTCTCGGATCAAACCTTCTTCGCAGCTCCTCTTGCAATGCATCGATTTGCCTTTGTAGGGGTCTAAAACCCTCTTCCGTCAGAGCATTCCTCCCAACACGATTTCTTCATGGAGGCATCTTGATCTCCGCAGCAAACCCACAACCTCAGGTCCTGGTGCAAACTGCCTCACGGTCGGCGATCTGTCTACACACTCAGGAACCCTTGCTCTGATACCACTTGATGAAGGGGGTAAATCACAAAACACACAACAATAGAATTGAACACAGAAAATAGAACTTTCTTTTATTGATCTGGGCAACTCATTACATTACATAAGCTTAATTACAATTAGAGGAATCAATCTTCCACAGGCTGCAACACACTACAACTACCTCTCCCAAGACTCTGGAATCATGAGCCTTCTGTAACCCCCAAATCAGTTAGGGTTTCTGTTTTCCCACCTATTTTTTACTCTACACTGGCCCCCTTAACTCTACTATTGCCCAGGGTTCCCAAAATAGTCATAAATAGCACTTTTTGGTGGCCTCCAGCTAAATTTTAAAATTTGCAACTCCCTCCAAAAGTAAGTCAACTTCCGGGAAGCATAACTTTTGATCTAGGTGTCCGATTGACGAACTGTTTTAAGCGCTGAAAAGATCGCGATGTGAACTATCATGCTGGAAATTCGTAACTATATTTCTGTCAACTTTTCAAGACATTATGGGATGTTTTGGTGCCTCATATCTTGTTTCAAAAATTTTCACGGGCTTTTCAGAAAACAAAAACTTTAATATCTTTCAGCTCACAAATGATCTTTGCCTAATTCCTTCGCCAAAGGTCTTATATTTCCGTTATGTAACTTTTTGTAAGTTTTTTCTTCAATCCGTGCCCAAATGCAAACTTTCTAAAAATAGTAGGTACACTTTCCAAAACAGGTAGGTTGCTATTTTTAGCAGTTTTGGAAAAACTGAAAGTCCTACATCATTATTCTAGATATTATAGAACCAAAAACACTAATTACAGAAAGAAATGAAAACACTACAATGATTTTGAATTAACTTCTTTTTGGATGATGCAAGATTGCCCTTACACCACTGGATGCTCCTGCATCAGCTTTACAACCGCTAGTTGCATTTACTTAAAAGAGATGCTAAGACCTTTTTAAATAGATCCATAGCCCATCGTTGTGACATTCCATGAGGCCACAGTCCTTTGAGACATTTTGTCAAATAGTTCACACACGCCTTGTGTGTGCTTCTAAACATTGCATATGCGTCAAGCAAGAAAATTGCATCATATGACAAAATTCCTCTATCCTCTAAGCTTTGATGGATGCCCATACCTTGTAATCGCGACATTCTCTGATACTCATAATTTTTTGAGGTGTTTTGACAAATAGTTCACAAAGAAGGAAATTCTAATTATCCTTTATCCATAAGGATTAAGGTTCAGCAAATATTTAAGAGGATAATGGATTTTTTTCAAAGTAAATCCTCATATGCATGGAAAGAAGTTCGGGAATGTTTAAAATGCAATTTGTGTGAAACTTAAATAAAGAATTTTAGCATTAAAAGGGTGCAATATTATCATGAAGACCCTCTATTGTGATTAGCAAAATTATAAACTACTGATACTATATATAATATTTCTAGGTTTGTTAGAGTCCATTTCCTCTAAACATTAATGTTGTTTAATAGTTAATTCCCTTTGTGTAATGTGAGTGATTGCTTCTCGTTGTAACTATGTAGATGGAAAAAAAACTTACATAGTTACAACAAGAAGTATGCACTTACATTATTATGGAGGAAATATTGTCTTTAATTTGCCTAATGTTAATACATAATTTATTTCGATGTTTTAACTGTAACTTCTGGTACTTTTTATATTATTATGATGCCTCACAACAAAGCAAACAAACAAACCTCTTTTTAATTCCTATTACTTTATCGTTGCACCTCCACCTATGTGTGTTGTTTCTAGTTGGTAGACACAACAAACAATATACCCTTTTGCACTCTGTTGGTTCAGAAGTTGAATTTTGAGCCAAATTCAGACAATTTTTGAAGTATGAGAATTGGTTGAATGGAAGAGGTAGGGGATTTGAAATTCACTTATCAATAGGTTGATTATTTTACAAACCCATTGAGATATCCAAAAATGGCTAGGTAGAAGACAATAGTTCCAAGGAAGAGAACTGGTACTGCTGCTACTTCCACTTATGTTGTTGAATCTTCCAGTGCTGGTGCAAGGGGCACTCAGTGTGCATCCAGAAGGCAGTTTGGTGAGGGTCCACATGCAATTGCAGCAACATAGACTGTGAGGAAGCCTCGCTAGTTTAATCCAGGAACCATTGCTCTTAGAGAGATCAGATGTAATTTGAAGAACTTTGAGTTGCTTATCCCAGGTCTTCCATTTGCAAGGACTGTGAAGGAGGTGACTGCACATAAAACATTAGCAAATTACTCAGCTTTTTGCTCTGGGGATTTCTCATTGTCACCTCTTTCTTTTCTTCCTTGTCGGCGATAAGTGCGGCCTTAGGCATTGCCAATCATCATCACCTGGGCAAGATGTTAGTAGACAGGAGCTATGGGAAGAACTATTTTTTATAGGTGAGCTAGAAAAATTGTGGGAGTTGGCAATAGATATCTAAAATATACATGTTAAAATTGAAATAAGATATGATCAGATATGCCAGCGACTAATTCGATCAAAGATGTTATTTTGCCAGCTACTAGTTCGATTAAAGAGTATTTTATTTGACTTTACAAAGATATTTTGGCCGGCTGCTAGGAAGAAGTTGGTTTAATCTTTAATGAATGTTTATTTCACTTTTAACTGTGAGCCTTTTTAGTTGAATAATGAATGTTTATTTTGCTTTAACTGTGAGCCTTTTTAGTTGAATAAGAGCTTGCCTTATGATTGATTTAAATAAAATAGTTTATATGTTTTTTATTTAGATATTTTGTGGAGAATTTTTATTTGATGTCAACACATCTTATTCAAGATGTGTATGGAGTTGGTGTACTTGACAACAATTTGACATTAAATCCTATCTATCAATTTTCAGAATCTTATGATCAATATTTTTTAAAATAGTTATGGTGGTAAAAAGTCAAATGCCTCACCCAAATAGTAAAGAGATGTAAATGATTATTTAAGTAATATTGATTTGAAAATTGTAAGGTTAAAATTTCTTCTTGCTCAACATTATAGAAAACAAATATATTTTATAAAATAGAAAAAAATATTACTATTTTTTTAAATGTTAAAAATAAGACAACAATAAATTAAAATAGTCATAAATGCAAAGTGAACTTTTTTTTGTTTCTTATCATTTATAGTATTTTTTTAAAAATCTTTTATAAAATAGTCAAATGTTAGGAATAAGACAAAATAAATTAAAATAGTCATAAATGTAAAGTGATTTCTTTTTTGTTTCTTATCAATTATGGTATTGTTTAAAAAATCTATGGTCAAGATCTATTTCATGGTAGTCCTTTTAATCTGGACCCTTTATCTATATAATCCATCACGTGCTTCTCACATAGGGAATGCTTATTAGCGTAATAATGCCAGTCAATCTAGGCGTGCTTTTACTTGTGCTTTAAATGCTTCAAAACCTCTTGAATGGATTATTGATTCAGGTGCATCTCAACATGTTACTTCTCATAAAGAGATATTTGAATCAATGCAACCTGACAACACTAATGTTCCTCCTCAACTTGCTAATAATCATAGTTGTAAAGTAGAAGCAATTGGAGATGTTAATGTTCCTAATGGTAAGTTACATGATGTTTTGTATGTTCTTGAATTGACAACAAATTTGCTTTCTGTAGCTAAGCTTTGTCAAGATTATAAGATATAATTTTATAAAGATATGTGCTATGTGATTGATCCTGTATACACCTAAAAATGGCTTGTGTTGAATTAAGTAAATATTTTAATATTTATCTTAATTCTTATTCTTCCATCAAATTAAATAAATATTCTAATTTATTTGATTGGTTCATTATCCCAAAATTAAATAAAATTAATTTATTTAAATCCCCTAATTCTTCTAAGGTCTCATATAATTAAATAATCTTAAATTATTTAATTAGTCTCAAATTCCTCTATCCTAAGTCTAAATCCCATAAATCCACCTCACCATTCCACCTCATCCTTCCACATCACCTTTCCACCTCACCATGTTGCACACATAATTAAATATTTTAATATTTAATTAGCTAATATTCCCTCACCCACATGTCCTATTTCTCCTCCAGTCAAATTGGTTAACTCATTAATCAAATCAGTTAACTAATTAGTCACTTGAGTTCATTGGTCAATCTATTATGTTGACTCCCCAATCAACCCAGTTAATTGATCAATCATCTCAGTTAACTCCTCAATCTATTATGTTATCTCCCATAATTCATGAAGAAGGCTTGGACACTTGTCCTCTCCTGATTCGTGCACATTCCCTCAAGCTTTTTCAATTGTACACCTCACAGGTAATTCCTCCAGTCATGGATCTATTGACACTTGGATTTGGTCTTCCCTCAGCCTATATAAGCAAGGTCTTCACACCCATTTGCATCCATTTAAGTTTAAGCAATCTTACTCTACAAGAATCATTACAGCGTGCCTTTGGCAAAGTTATCACACACTTGCATTCACACAACCTCATTATCATAATCATCATTCAATCATGTCTCCATCAATCCATATCCATTAGTATTGCATTTGTAGTATCATCTCCATTGCATAATCCACCTACAACCATTCTACTCTTGTCATCTTCAACAACAAGGAAGTACATGCTTCTGAGAGCTCCATTACCATCAAGATCAAGAAGAGATAGGCGAACAATGGAAGCATAGAGGTAAAATGGTCTTCGAAGGTATAATATTTGTTTACTTGTGTTTACATCAATTTTTATTGATTTATTGAATGATTAGTTGTTTAGTACTATTGTTCACATTTTCCACTAACATTTCTAGCGCTCACCGTGATCTGACCCATCTTGTTTGTGAGCATTTGTTGAGTTTATTTTTGTCATAGATTCAGGTGTGTTTTGTTATCAATTTGGGAATCACCCTTCACAAACAGCCTCCTACACAAAAACTAAGCTCACCATTGCATCTAGAAGGCCTCAGAGGTAAACAACGACATATAATATCTCTAGTTTTTGTTACTTGAAAATTTTTGAATTTTTTAAAAAATTTTCGGCCTATTTGTTTAAAAAAAAAACAATTTTTTTATTTGGCTGCATTTTAAATTAAATTTATTTTTAGTTATTTGCAAAAAAAAAACATAGTAAAAAAAAAAAACACAGTAAAAAAAAAATAACAATATTTTTTTCTTTAGATTTTATTTTATTTCAAAAAAACAAACAAAAAAATTAACAGATAGGGGCCGAAGTGTTAGACTTAGGGCACACAACTGAGAGGGGGGGGGGGGGGGTGAATCAGTTGTACAAAACTTTCTTCCAATTAAACACTTAACTCCACTTTGCAATTCAACAGTATAATAATAAATCAATCAAGGAAACATAATGCAACAAATTAAGAGCATAAACACATCAACACATGAGACACCAAGATTTTGACGTGGAAAACCTGGTTAAGGGAAAAACCACGGGGTGATTAACCCAAGATTGTATTCTCTATTAGAAGAATAGAAAGAAGAAAATGGCACATGCCAATTAGGGCTCACTACTCGAGCACACTGCTCACAAGAGGCTCACTGCCTACAAGAGATACACTGCCTACAAAGAAATAAGTATCACATACATGAACTGGAGAATAACATCTTCACCATGCTTGAATCAGTTCCATTTAGGCCCAATACTTTTGCTCTGCCTTTCGCTCTCCTCCTTGCTACCACACACTCATCTCAACAAGGACCACTTTGAAATGACTTTGCAATTCCTTATTTATACAAGACATCAACTTAGGAATGATCATCTAAGTCGACAAACATCAACAAGAATCATCCACAGAATGTGTAACTCATCCAGTCGGCCAATCTCATAAAGAACACCATCATCCGGAAGATTTCTCAATTGCGAGCTCCAACTTCAATGAGGACCACCAACACCAACTGGACACAATCCAAAGACCTCCACAAGCTTACCTGAATCACCAAGAATATCCACACTTCATTTGCTTACTGAAATCCTTCTCCCCTTCATCTGGAACCTTAAGAACACAGTCTGTCATTACTGTCACAAAGGAATAGATGCTTCGGACCTTTAAACCACAAACCAATTGAGTTGATACTTCACAAAGACTTCCTCAACACTCCCTGAAATCTGTAGAACATGATAATGCATTTCTGGATCTCATCGGACATATCTGTAACACTCTATCACCACTGAACATCTGCCAGAACTGGTTTTACTTGAGTAGCCACAACTTCTTCAGATATTCATGCGGACCTCTGAAATCTCTACTGGACCACCTTAAGACATATCTACAAACCCTTTAAACCGCATCCTCTGATACTCATCCTATCTTGGATTTTTACCTTACTGTCATCACTGATCTTCACTGTTCCTGATTGAGACTAATTTTCTCAATATCCTTAGCACACAGCTCATCCAATCCTTATCATTAATGCAACAGGAGTATGTTGACATCAATGACAACACCGATTAGGCCCATACTTGCAACAATCTCCCCCTTTGTCATTGATTGCAACATATGATGTGAAGAACTGTTTTGACCATCAAGACAAGAACTTCTCCTCACTGTCACAACTCCCCCTATTAGCAACAACCATTCACATGTCTCCTCTCCCTTTACTGCTCTCCCTTTGATCAACAACCACTTGTTTTTCACATGTCTTCTCTCCCCCTTTGACATCAATGGCAAAGGGCACATACTTACAATTCTAACACTTCAGAATCATACCTGCTGCTCCTCCTGAGTAGTAGCTCCGCATCATCAATCTAGATCACAAGATATGACTGTGATATCCACCAGACTGATGCACCTCAGTGCACCTTAGTTCATTACCGGAGGGGCAATAACCCCTAACTTCTCCCTGAGATACTCAAAAGAATCCTTAGGTAGAGGTTGTTAGAATCTGAAAAGATTAATAACCCAAAAAACTAGTGCAAATAATAGATATTAAAACTATGAATGCAAATGATACGAAATCAAAATAGCAACACAGAGTTAGTCTCCAAGAGAGTAATGCAAATGCTAGAAGCAAAATAGCATTAAGAGGATGCAAAAATAAAAGATACCAAATACAAGCCAGGTAGCATGCTTATATAGACTAGGAAGAGAGAGGAGGTGGCAACACCGACCAATGAGGAGCAACCATCTATCGGACTAAAGATAGCAAAGTATCTTCCCAAGATAGCTAATGGATGCTCACATGTAGGAAGGTGACACCTCGCAACCACTCACCTAATAAGACATGCTTTATTAACCTAAGCGAGATTAATAGAAGTGTAGGAAAAACCTAGGAATATAAGAAAAATAAATAACCCATCTAGGAAATAAAAACCTACACTAACAGAGGTTTAGTAAAGATGTCTGCAATCTAATCCTTGGAAGGTATAAACTCCAATCTGACTTCATTCTTGTTCACTTGCTCTCTCAAAGAGTGAAACTTGATGGATAAGTGTTTAGTCTTTGAATGCAACACCAGATTCTTAGATAGATTTATTGCACTTGAGTTGTCACAGAAGATTGTGATAGGTTCCTCATACTCCACTTTGACATCTCTTAGCATCTACTTCATCCACAATACTTGAGTGCAACTACCTACTGCTGCAATATATTCTACTTCAGTTGTAGACAGAGATATTGCCTCTTGTTTCTTGCTTAGCCAAGAAACCAATCTCTTCCCCAAAAAGAATGCTCCACCACTGGTACTCTTTCGGTCATCCACATCTCCTGCCCAATCTACATCTGTATATGCATGAAGAGAGAAATCATGATCTCTAGGATACCACAAACCATACTCAACTGTCCCTTTTAGATATCTAAATATCTTCTTGATTGCCATGACATGAGATTCTCTAGGATCAGCCTGGAATCTAGCAACAAGACCAACAACCTGCATAATGTCTAGTCTAGTTTGAGTGAGATACAACAGTCCTCCAATCATTGACCTAAACTTTGTCTGATCAGCCTTAGGAGAATCAACATCTTTGCTCAATTTACATCCGGTTGCCATGGGAGTATTCATTGGTTTTGAGTCTTCCATCCCAAATTTCTTCAATAATTCTTTCACATATTTGGTCTGAGAAATGAAGATTCCTTTCTTTGTTTGAGTGATTTGTAGACCCAAGAAGAAATTTATTTCACTAAGCATGGACATCTCAAACTCACTTTTCATTTCATTTGCAAAAGTTTTACACATACTATCTCTTCCTCCAAAAATGATATCATCAACAAACCCTTCAACAATCAAGATGTTTTCATGATCAATTTTGAAATACAAATTACTGTCAGCAGTACCTTTGTTGAAACCAATCTTTAAAAGATGCTTATCCAATTTTTCATACTAGGCTCTTGGGGCTTGCTTCAGTCCATACAGTGCCTTCTTCAACTTGCAGACCATATCACCATGATCAGACAATTGAAATCCATTCGGTTGCTCTATGTACACTTCTTCTTCCAAGTCACTATTCAGGAGGGTAGACTTGACATCCATCTGATATACCTTGAAATCCTTGAAGGCAGCAAAGGCAAGAAATAGCCTGACTGCTTCAATTCTTGCCACCGGAGCAAAAGTTTCTTCAAAATCAACTCCTTCTAATTGAGAGTAACCTTTGCATACCAATCTAACTTTATTTCTGATTACTTTACCAACTTCATTCAGTTTGTTCCGGAAGACCCATTTTGTTCCAATCACAGTCTTGTTTCTAGGTCTGGGAACAAGATCCCAAGTGTGATTTTGCTCAATTTGCATCAGTTCTTCTTCCATTGCTTTAGTCCAGTTTTCATCATTGCAAGCTTCATTCACTGTCTTAGGTTCAATCTTTGAAATCAGACAATACTCTTCTGAATCTTGAGTAATTCTCCTTCTTGTTTGTACTCCTTTGCTTTTATCACCTAAGATCTGATCTTCAGAGTGATTCAGTCTTACATACCTAAGAACTTTGGGAATTTCTTGCACTTCTGATTCTTGATCATGCTCATTGAAACTCATCTCTTCTTCTTGATTTACCAGATTAGTTTGAATCTGTCTTTCAGAGGAGGCTTGAGCTCCTTGAATAAGATTACCATTCTGATCATCTTTATCATATTCGTAAAACCTTGAGGGTTTTTCAATTCTTTCATCAACCTTCACATTTGTACTTTCTATTATTTTTCTCAATCTCTTGTTGTAACATTGGTATGCTTTGCTTTGAGTAGAGTAACCCAAGAATATTCTTTCATCACTTCTAGCATCAAATTTGCCTAGATCTTCATCTCTTTTAATGTAACATTTGCTACCAAAAACTCTGAAATACCTCACAGTAGGAGTGATGCCAAACCAAAGTTCATAAGGAGTCTTACTGGTATTGCCTCTGATTTGAACTCGATTGAGAGTATAGACTGCAGTGCTGACAACTTCTCTCCAATAGATCTGAGGAACATTTGCTTCCATCATCATGGTCCTAGATGCTTCTTGGATGGTCCGGTTTTTTCTCTCCACTACTCCATTCTGCCATGGAGTCCTAGGTACAGACAACTGTCTCTTTATTCCATGTTTCTCACAGAACTCTATGAACTCACCGGATGTGAATTCCCAACCTCTATCAGACGTCAGACATTTCAATTTTAATCTAGTTTCATTCTCTACCATAGCTTTGAATATTTTGAATTTATGAAGAGCTTCTGATTTCTCTTTTAGAAAGGTTACCCACATCATCTGGGAATAGTCATCAATTAGCAACATAAAGTATCTATCACCTTGTACACTGCTAATTCTTACCGGACCACAAAGATCAGTATGAACTAAGTCCAATAATCCAGTAGAAGACAGTTCTTATTTTTGAATGTGACTCTGCTCAGCTTACCCAACTGACATTCTTTGCACAAGCTATTAGTAGGTTTCACCAATTTTGGAAGATCTCTTACAGCCTGAGTGTTGCTTATCTTGATGATATTATCAAAATTCACATGACACATCCTCCTATGCCATAACCAACTCTGATCAACTTGAACAAATACGCAACTTTTACCAGTGCCAACCAAGTGGAAGATATTACCTTTAGTTTGGGTACCAGATGTAATCTCTGTTCCGGAACTTTCAAAGATCTTGCATTTTCCATATTTGAATCGGAGATCATAGCCTTTGTCCACCAACTGTCCAACACTGAGAAGATTGTGCTTCAATCCTTCAACATATAGTACATTACCGGTTTTGTTCCTTCCATCAAAAGAAATAGTTCCTCTTCCTTTGATTCTACCAGTAGAATTATCACCAAACTTTACCATTCCTCCTTCATACCTTTCCAAATCTATGAATTTTTTTTTGTCACCTGTCATATGGTGAGAGCATCCACTATCAATGACCCAGTCATCCTTTTCTTCAACTTGGGCAGCCAGAGCTCTTTCTACAACTTTATGATTGACAGATACAGAGGATATTGGTTCTTCTTCCTTCATGGCAATAAACACCCATTCACTTCCAGATTTGTTTCCTGTCTTTGATTCATCATCTATTACTCCTTCATTATCATCTTCTTCATGAACATAGTAACAATTCTTTTGGAACCTTAATCTGTTAGGATTTGGTCTTGAAAATCTTTCCGGATACTTTGAGGCAAAATGACCAATCTTATTGCAGTTAAAACATTTAAAAGGCAATTTTCCTTCATACTTACTAGATCCTCTTGGTAGCCTCTTTGCAATAAGGGCTTCAAGTTGAGCAGTTTCTACCTCTTCTTCTTCCAAGTCTTTTCTTGCTTTTTCATACCATGACAGTTTCCTTGATGAGTTCTCTCCTGGATCAAACCTTTGTTTACCTTTTACAGAGGTGCTGGCTTTGAATGCAGATTCAATCTTGGGGGGTCATCTCCAAACTCTGTCATTTCAAATGCAGCCAATTTGCCAGCAAATTGATCTCTTGTGACAATTGTATGGGCTCTGAATTCTTCAATGCCAACAGCCTTGATTTGTAAGAAGCAGGTAGGGATCTGAGAATTTTGCCAACAATCTCATTTTCATCCAGGACTCCACCAGCATTTCTAATTCCACAAACAATCTCATTTACTCTTGGCATAAAAGTAGTGATATTTTCATCATCTTTCATCTTCAGATTTTCAAATTTCCCTTTTAGACTCTATAACCTTGCACATTTAACATACTTGTCTCCTTCATGTAAAAGTTCCAGTTTTTGCTAGATCTCAAAAGCAGTTGGTAGGTCAATAACATTTGAGAGCTCTGAATCAGATAATGCGCTTAGAAGAGCCTCTATAGTCCACAAATTGTTTTCAGCATCTGTGATTTCATTTTGGGTTTTCGGACCACCCTGTGGAGGTGTATATTGTGTTGTAGCCATGGTCTAGTACACCATTCCCATACATTGAAAGTGACATTTCATGCGACCTTTCCAAAGATTAAAATTGGTTCCATCAAACTTCGGACTATCCTTCTTGTAAGACGACATCCTGGATCTCCTCAAGCGGTTAAGCTCTTTTTAGAGGAACTTGGCTCTAATACCAATTGTTAGACTTAGGGCACACAACTGAGAGAGGGGGGGTCAATCAATTGTACAAAACTTTCTTCTAATTAAACACTTAACTCCACTTTGCAATTCAGTAGTAAAATAATAAATCAATTAAGGAAACATAATGCAACAAATTAAGAGTAGAAACACATCAACACATGAGACACCAAGATTTTGACGTGGAAAACCCGGTTAAGGGAAAAACCACGGGGTGATTAACCCAAGATTGTATTCTCTGTTAAAAGAATAGAAAGAATAAAATGGCACGTGCCAATTAGGGTTCACTACCTGAGCACACTGCTCACAAGAGGCTCACTGCCTACAAGAGACACACTGTCTACAAAGAAATAAGTATCACATACATGAACTAGAGAATATCATCTTCACCATGCTTGAATCAGTTCCATTTAAGCCCAATACTTCTGCTCTGCCTTTCTCTCTCCTCCTTGCTACCACACACTCATCTCAACAAGGACCACTTTGAAATGACTTCGCAATCCCTTATTTATACAAGACATCAACTTAGGAATGATCATCTAAGTTGGAAAACATCAATAAGAATCATCCGCAGAATGTGTAACTCATCCGGTCGGCCAATCTTAGAAAGAACACCATCATCTGGAAGATTTCTCAATTGCGAGCTCCAACTTTAATGCAGACCACCAACATGAACTAGACATGATCCAAAGACCTCCACAAGCTTACCTGAATCACCAAGAACATCCACACTTCATCTGCTTACTAAAATCCTTCTCCCCTTCATCTAGAACCTTAAGAACACAGTCTGTCATTACTGTCACAAAGGAATAGATGCTTGCGGACCTTCAAACCACGAACCAATCAAGTTGATACTTCACAAAGACTTCCTCAACACTCCCTGAAATCTGTAGAACAGGATAATGCATTTCTGGATCTCACCGGACCTATCTGTAACACTCTGTCACCACTGAACATCTGCTGGAACTAGTTTTACTTGAGCAGCCACAACTACTTCAGATATTCATGCGGACCTCTGAAATCTCTACTAGACCACCTTAAGACACATATCTACAAACCCTTTAAACTGCATCCTCTGATACTCATCCTATCTTTGACTTTTACCTTATTGTCATCACTGATCTTCACTGTTCCTGATTGAGACTAATTTTCTCAATATCCTCAGCACACAGCTCATCCAATCCTTATCATTAATGCAATAGAAGTATGTTGATATCAATGACAACACCGATTAGGCCCATACTTGCAACACGAAGCTCCTGCCTACACCCCAACCCCCCATTCCACTCAGATCCCTGTCCCTAACCCTTCCCGACCTATCCCCCGCCACTCCCCCTACCCACTCCCCTGCCTCCCCTCTGCCCTACACCGATCTCCCCTCTGTTCCCCAGCCCTCCCGTCCCCCACTCCTAGCTCCCTTCCCTGATCCCGCCACCCCTACTATCCTGCCACCCCCTTGCCCCGCCTCCCCCTATGATTTGCGCCGCCTGCTTAACACCCCCTCCCCCCGTCCTACCTTGCAGACCCGTCCCCTCCATCTTGTCCCCAGATCGATCCCTACCCCTGTCCACCTCCCTGCGGCCATCCGCTGCTCACCTGCCATTCCTCCACCTACTCTCCACCCTCATCACCACCACTGCTCCTCCACCCTGCACACACACCAACACACAACCAAAAAAATCCACAAAAAGCAAAAATAAAATAACAAAAATATGTTAGAAACAAACAAATAAATAAAAATAATAATGCACAACAAACCATAGAGTATTTAGGTTTAGCTTTTAATTTTTAATTTTTTTTAAACACTCAGCCCCTGGTCACATGGAAGACTAGGGGCCTATTGAAAAACCTCAACAACAAACTTGACTGCCAGCAACAAACCACACATGTGACCAACTTTTTTGCTAACCTCTAGCCGTTAAGTGACTGTTAGGTTTGCCCTTGTTTGCCCAAATAGGCAATTTTTTTCTTTTTGGCATAACTTTTTGCAGGTACATCAGATTTTTACAAATTTATAGTCGTTGGAAATCTAATTTGACAAACTTTTTAGTGGTATAGGTATCTTTAGTTTTTTTGGTCAACATTATTAGGTATAATCAGTTAAAGTCAACCTTACCTTGGAAACTTCAAACGACTATAACTTTTGCATTTTTTAACAAATTTTTGTGAATTTTTTTTGAAACAACATAGATTTTCATGTAGATTCCAATTTAATATCTATTTTTCTATCACAAATCATATTTCCATGAAATTTTCTAGATTATGTGTTTTTCACCTAAACATTTGATTTGTAAGCTTCTTGATTCTTTTTTATTTTCGTGGACTACAGTTGGACATCAGGACCCTTTGCATATCATGTGACGAAGAAAACAATAAATAATTGAGACTATTAATCTAATTTTGGTGCAGAATGTCCACTGAAGACAATCATTTTTACACTAAGTGTTGAATAGGCCGGGTTTAGGTATTATCATACAATTTGCATACAATATTCACTTAGTTTTTAACTAGGAGGAAAGTAAATCATTTTGTTGCATCACAACTTTCATCTAGTCCCAACCTAGGGGTTAAAAACTGAACAATTTCTTTATGTTTTTACTATCTTGCACTGCAATCTATCACATAGCTTAATAGGGGAAAGTAACACTTGTTTATTTCTTCAAGCAACAATCTACACCTAGATTTGTTAGAAGGTTAAAATTGAAAAAATCTTTTTGCAAGTTATTGCTATCTTGTTAAGAACTTCTGTGCTTGATAGATTTAACACATTTAGTTATTTTTCTTTTAACTAGGAGGATAAAGAACCACTATTTTCCATGCTTGTAAATGATAATAGGCCTATGCTCTCCCCTTAAATGGGTGACCAAAATGCCAAACTTATCATTTAATCTTTGTAATCTTTAGAAGAGGCCTGCCCTTTGGATTGCGTTTCTTCCAAGCGGGACGACCTCGAGCGATACCGGGCTGAAGCCAAGCCACTTCCAAGTCACTATAAATAAATTGTGTTTGTGATGAAAGTTATAAACAATGGGTGATGCTGTGTTATACCGACAAATGTTTCCCCCAAAACCCTGTAGAGCGTAACCTCTACAGGCTAGGAAGCCTCTTTATTGGAGCGAATCACCGCATGTATAACCACCCGAATGGATGCCCAAACTAAAAAGACAATTATTTTAGAAAGCCAAAAACCCCTATTTGTTGACATAGGAGGATAATCCTCTAGAGCCATCCAACGTCATACACTCATTTAGTGTGGAGACAGAAAATTTCAACTCTTCAGAGGAACTATAACTTGTTATGCGTGAGAAGTGAGTGTCGTGGAGGGGAGCTGGTGCTACCAAGTTACTATCTGTCACGCCTTTATGTAAGTCGCTGGGGTAAAATCTAAGTTGGAACTCAACAAATATTGTCCTTGCCATCCTTAGGATTGTACTTGCTTGTTTTTAATTTATCAAAAAATTGTTTCAAAGAAAAAAAAATCATTACACCTTGTTTATTGTGTTTTCTGGGAATAACTTGAGTAAAAAATAGTACCACAAACCTTGGAAAATTCTAGAAAAAAGTGTAAAAAGGAGAGAAAACTAAAACTAAACCAAAAAACAAAACCTCTACGCAGAGCTGCGCATTTGATACATCTTCCTGCGCATTCAAAACACCTAAGTTCAACCTAGTCTAGTCTCCATTCATCCAAATGGTTGTGATCATCAACAAATCTAGACATACTCCAAAACCATACATACTCCTAGGTGGCATAAAATTTGGTCCTAATGGTGATGAGAACTTGGTAGATCCTAGCGATGATGAGAACTTTGTGTATCCTCGTAATGATGAAAACTTTGTAGAATCCTCAGGTCATTTTAATGATACTCTAGACAAGGGAAATCCAATCGCCTTACATTTGGAATCATATACCATTCCTTCTACTAATCCTCCATCATCGTCCCCTAGAATGCATATGCCAAAGCATACTAGTCCTACACCAACACCGCCATCAAGTTCCCCAAGCTCTAATCCACCAACCAAAGAATCCTTGAACGATCTTCTCCAAAGACTTTTTCCAAAATATAACAAAATAAAAGCTATGGAGAAATCAAAATCTACTCATCCAATGTCATCCCCATCTAGCACAAGCAATCCTAACCTTAATCATAAGCCTATGCCTTCTACCATTATTCTCCATCCGTTATATTGCCCATCCACTCATACACTCATGAAGGATGTGATCCAATGGCTATTAGCAAGGAACCAACTATCTCCATGTCATAAAACACCTACCCAAGAGCCTATCAAAGAGCCTTCAAACACGTCCATTGCTTCAACCCCATCATATAGTCCACAACTCCTTGAGCCTATTGAAAAATCTCCACCAATGAATCCAAGTCAATATCCATCATGCCCTCATGTTGATAACCCTCAAGAGCATGTCAAACCTATCCAAGATCCTATCGCTTCTATTCCAGTAACCCAAGAGGTATGTCAAGAACCTAATCCTAAGCATGTGAAAACATCAAGTCCTAGTCCTAATCATGATCAAATTACTTTCATTCCACCCATCCATAACATTTATCTTTTCCATGATCAAGATATTACCTATGAAGAAGATATCCATGAACAAGTTGATTCTATACCCATACATGAGAAAGAAACCTAAATCCAACCCATCCATAACCTATATCTTTTCTATGATCAAGATATTATCATTGATGAAGAACCTATACATGGGCAAATTGATCCCATCCATATCACACTTAATCCTATCTATGATCAAGATCCCTTCTATGATCAAGGTCCTATCTACGATCAAGCAAACCATGATGATCCTCTTAGCCAACTTTATGCATTCCATAGTCATGAGCTTATTACCCCATCTATCCATAACCCCATAACCATCCATGCGCAAGAAATCTCCATTACTCCTATCCATCCTCCACATAGTCCTATCCATGATCCAACAACACACACTTTCCTTGATGAGACACTTGCCTCCCAAGTGCACATAGATGATCAAACCAATAACTTGGATCTTAGTGAGCATAACAATAATCAAGATCCTAATGATCCTCCACCATCCATTATCAACCATGTTGCAAATCCATTATCCTATCCCCTTGGTCTCACTACCTTCATCCATGAATGTTCTTCCTTAGGAGAGCAATGACCATTATCTACCACTTCACCTTCCCCATCAAATATTGAGATCACATCTAGTGTCCAAATCACCCATAATCCCATTGTCCACCGCATACTCCAAAATATGAACTATCAAGGTAAAGGCTTAGGCCTTCATGAACAAGGCATTTTGGAACCTATCCATGTCGAAGTCTCTCCACCCTCTTATGGCCTTGGTTATACTCCCTAAGAAAAGCAATCTCATGATGTTGGTACTTCCTCCATGCCTTCTAAATCCACCACTTCCCATCACAAACCCTAACATATTCCCAAAACATATGTCGCCATTCCACCTCCATCATCCTACAAATGTCAAAAGCATGTGACCATACACCTTCCACCATCCACTTTACCTCCACTCCTTCCAACTCCTACTATCCCTCCATCCACTTTGCTTCCACTTCTCCCAACGCCAAATTCATCCATCTACCCATTCCCTCACATTTCGAATCATGACCGACAAATGCACATATTGTCTAAACATGAAGCTTCCACTTTCAAAAATAAACATTGGGATGCATACTTTCATAAAGTCAAAAATCCTAAGGGTTCTAATACCTTAGGAAATCAATCCAAAGAATCAAAGAAAAACCCATCTCAAAAGTTGCGTACACCCACACACCTCAAAGCAAAACTGAAAAAGGTATGGGTCCCCAAGCAACAAGTAATTACCTTAGAAGTTGCACAAAAGATACATGTACCCAAGCCCATACCTTCACAAGTAAAATCTAAAAGCAAAATGGTTTGGGTACCTAAGCAAAAAGCCATCAAGTTAAATGAGGCATCCACCTCTCAAGAATCCCAACCATCCAATTTCCCCTCTTCCATCCAAAAATCCCATTCCATCCAGAAGTCTCAAATTCTTCCATCCCACATGACAAGCAAAAAATAGAAAAAAACTCAGTTTATGTGGGTCCCTAAATGCCTAAATCACTCATCCACTAAGCAAAAATCTCCATTTCTTCCTACACTACCTTCCCATCATAAGCTTTAATGTTTATCACAGTATGTGCAACCGTTGGTCATGGTTCCCTTCCATCCCACGACACTTCCACATACCTCCATCTCCCCTTCCTTCCACTATTATCCTACATATCTTCCCCATCCTATCCCTATGGTCCATGCTTTTGCATAAGACTTCCCTCCATCCATGCATAAGTCCTACATAATCCGCATCATAATCCACTATCGCACCTTCCATAATCCGCTATCTACCTTCTCCATCTCACTTTCATGCAATCCCCTACCAACATAGATCTATGAGAACATTTGACATGGTCCATGCGCCAACATGCATCTCTAACGGGACACTATCATCTTCATTGAACTAGGTACTTGAGTCCCTCCCATCCATATCCACCTATCCTATCAAAAAAGTAAAAAAAAAAAGTAAAGAGAAATCCTTTCGTCCAATGGTTAAAACTTGGCAAAAAGGCACCTTGGATAAGTGCCATGATGAAAACCTGGCAAATAGGCGTCATGTGTAGATTGATTGTCTATGTACCCTACACTTGGGGGCATGTTGTCTCATTTACCCATCCTATCAGTTATTCTACCTACCCTTTCTCACATATCTTTTGTATCCTTTATGTCCATATCCTTATCCCTTTGATCCACTTCGTCATCCATTCATTCTATTGATCTTGATAGAGATAGGGGCAAAATGTTGAAACAAGGTTTTGGACAACTCTTGATGTATCTAATACTTCCAAACGTATCCTACCATCATATCATTGCAAGCTTTGTCATGCTGTATCCTGAGTCCAGTTTCTTGAGTACGGCATGTTATTCCTCTGCAACATAGTCCTTGGAGATCATATCCTAAATTCTCTCGTCCATCTCTCCTTCATGTATTTCCACTCCATTATCTCCTATTGTCCATCCTTCTACCTACCCACCCATTATCTACTATCACCCATCCGTTTACCTATCCATGATGTTCCCTTGTCATCGATATCTAGCATTTAGGCTATCCAAATTCCCATCCAAAAATCCCAAAAATGTCAAAACATTAGCAAAATCTAGAAAAATCCCACAAACATCAAAACATTAGAAAAATCTAGAAAATTCCAAATACATCAAATTGTCTGCAACCCCATCATTAGTATCGTTGTCAAACTACATCGCCTCTGAGCTGTCACATAGGCAAGGCCATTATTGATGAGCCCCCGAGGCTTCCCATCCATTCCATCCCATATCACCCATCCTTTTGTCCATCCGAATCTACACCATTTCCCATCGCCTAGGTCCTAGGTCCACAAAGTCCACACCCCGAACTACGTTGCCTCTGTGTCATCACGTAGGCAAGGCCATTGATCAATGAGCCCCCGAGGCACTAGGTTAGTCCCTTAGGGCCCGTTTCTTCGTGTCTATTGTCAGTTCATCCACAATAAATCAATCCTTTACTTGACTGGGGGCAAATCCTTGACCTAGTTGGAGAATGGGATTCTTGAATGTCATGCACCTCAGAGGATAACAATAAAGATCGCGATACTATTGCCAGACAACGGACATCATTACAAACACACTTTTTCAAACAAAATGCTTGATGCAAGAACTAGACCTATAAACAAGACACAATGGACCTCAACCACCATGATGATTGTATCTATTTTCATTGCAAGAAAACATAACTATGGCAAGAAAATTTGTTCTTATTAAAAAGGTTTAAGTCACAGAGTCTTGATTTTTGTTATTATGTCTTTCTATGCTACTCAAGGATGTCAAAAACTAGAGGAGCTATGATGGGGGCATACTTATCTTATTTGTTTGCTGTTTGTGGATCAATCTTTAGTAATGTGACGACTTTGTCTAATGACATGATCGACAAAAGATCATTGAGGATGTTCTAGGTCTAAACATGAAATAGGGCAATCCTTGTCTGTTGACACAAGCAAGGCACACTGAGGTCATCTAGGTTCAATTATACTTAGATGCTTGTATTAACTTGCTAAATCAAAATCCATGTAAGTAATACTCAGGTCATCATGGTTTAATTATACCTAGATGCTTGTATTTTCTTACAACATTTTAAAAGCTCAATGATGAAACAAAGTACTTCAAAAACTTGTATCTGAAGATGACAAAATCCACATCCATACATATCAAATTGCATTTCATTATAAGCATCTCATCCTTGTCACAACTCCAAGTGTCTCAAGATCCATTTACCCATTCTCCCAAATCATTTCATCCATTAACCAGTTCATTCTCCTAGGTTTTCTTTCATTATCCAAATCATTTCGTCAATCTTTCAAATCAAATATCTATTCAATTCTTCGTTCATCCAAAACCAATCCAATCAATCCAAGCAAAGATCCACATGCAAGTCCATCCTTAATCCATACCAATCGAGTAAATCAATCTTGTCAAATTATCCAATCGCAATCAATGGTATTGATCCCAATCTCGTTGTAAACAAAATCAATCAATCATATTTGACGGTGGGATATATCTTTCCCGCATCTTTCTATTGATCTAGGAATATATCGTTCCCCACAATGACAACACTATCATCAATCATTATCGATTAATCATTGGTTTACAACTTGACAAGGGCAATACCTTGTTTGTTCTTGTATCATTTGTGCATACTTGCTTGCTTGCTTATGTGTGTTATCATTTTATCTTGCATAGCGGGTCATTTGAATTTTTCATGTCCATCCCTTATCTGGCATCCTCCTTTTTTTTCTTAGCCATCCTTTATCAATCTTCCTAATCGTGAGATTGTCTGTCATCCTATCATCACATTCTTCCCGTTCTATCTCTCGAGGGAGCATCCTAACATCATAACCTATACCGGGGGTAAACTAGGGCATGTATCAATCACAAAAAAAATTATTTCTTTGAAGCAACACATTAAACTACATTGCATCAAAGAGGGGCAAAATGTATACACCTAAAAATGGCTTGTGTCGAATTAAGTAAATATTTTAATATTTATCTTAATTCTTATTCTTCCATCAGATTAAATAAATATTCTAATTTATTTGATTCGTTCATTATCCCAAAATGAAATAAAATCAATTAATTTAAATCCCCTAATTCTTCTAAGGTCTCATATAATTAAATAATCTTAAATTATTTAATTAGTCTTAAATTCCTCTATCCTAAGTCCAAATCTCATAAATCCACCTCACCATTCCACCTCATCCTTTCACATCACCTTTCCACCTCATCATGTTGCACACATAATTAAATATTTTAATATTTAATTAGCTAATATTCCCTCACCCACATGTCCTATTTTTCCTCCAATCAAATTAGTTAACTCATCAATCAAATCAGTTAACTAATTAGTCAATTGAGTTCACTGGTCAATCTATTATGTTGACTCCCAATCAACCTAGTTAACTGATCAGTTATCTCAGTTAACTCCTTAATCTATTCTGTTATCTCCCATAACTCATGAAGAAGGCTTGGACACTTGTCCTCTCCTGATTCATGCACATTCCCTCAAGCCTTTTCAACTGTACACCTCACAGGTAATTCCTCCAGTCATGGATCTATTGACACTTGGATTTAGTCTTCTCTCAGCCTATATAAGCAAGGTCTTCACACCCATTTGTATCCATCTAAGCTTAAGCAATCTTACTCTACAAGAATCATTACAGCGTGCCTTTGGCAAAGTTATCATCCACTTGCATTCACACAACCTCATTATCATAATCATCATTCAATCATGTCTCCATCAATCCATATCCATTAGTATTGCATTTGTAGTGTCATCTCCATTGCATAATCCACCTACAGCTATTCTACTCTTGTCATCTTCAACAACAAGGAAGTACACACTTCTGAGAACTCCATTACCATCAAGATCAAGAAGAGATATGCGAACAATGGAAGCATAGAGGTAAAACAGTCTTCGAAGGTATAATCTTTGTTTACTTGTGTTTACATGAATTTTCGTTGAGTTATTGGATGATTAGTTGTCTAGTACTATTGTTCACATTTTCCACTAACAGATCCAAATCAAAATGATACTCATTGCTAATGCTAAATTAGACAATGATAATTTGTTCAAGTTCTATGAGTTTGCTACTTCTAAATACTCTTTATTATCTACCATTGATTTTAATGTTTGGAATGAAAGACTTGGTCATATCAATGTTGACAATATTACCTTGATACAGAAATCTAATATGGTAGAAGGATTGCCTTGTATTGTTTCATCTAAAATTGTATGCACATGATGCATGAGTGGTAAGATGCATAAGGAGCCCTTTCCTAAAGGTCAAGCATGGAGGGCAAATCATAAGTTGCACCTTGTCCATAGCGACCTTTTGGGACCCATTGAAAATGAATCCATCCAAGGATCAAGGTATGCACTTACTTTCGTTGATGATTATTCAAGAAGAACTTGGATCTATTTTCTAAAAAAAAGGATCAAGTTCTTGATACTTTTGTTGATTTTCATAATTTTTTTGAAAGACAATATGGATTTAAACTTAAAATACGTAGGACTAATAATGCTACTGAATATGTGAATAATGCTTTTAATGGTTATTTAAAGTCCTTTGGTATTAAACATGAGCTATCCATTCCCTATACACCTCAACAAAATGGTGTAGCAGAAAGGAAGCATATAACTATTGTTCAAATGGCTAGATGTATGTTACATGCTAAAAACTTGTCTTATAAATTTTGAGATGAAGCTATGTTTTGTGCTACTTATATTATTAATAGAATTCCAACCAAAGTCCTAAAGGATATCACTCCTAAAGAGGCTTAGTCCGGTAGGAAGCTTAATCTTAAGCATTTAAGGATCTTTGGCTCAATTGCTTTTGTTCATAAACCTAAACAAAAAAGGGAAAAATTAGATTCTAAATCTTCTTCTCAAATTTTTGTTGGGTATGATAAACAATCTAAAGCTTATAGAGTTTATAATCCTATTATTAATAAGGTTAAAGTTGCTAGAGATGTATGCATTGCTGAAAATGGTGTTCACGATTGTTCTAAAGTTGTTAACAATGATTCTTCTCAAAACAATGTTCTTGTTATTGAGGATAATCCTCCTTTGCATACTTCTTTGAATCCTTCTAATACTTCTCTTAGTCAAAGTCATAGTGAACATGGTGGACATTCTCATGATGATTCTTCTTCTAGTGATGATACTCCTACATCTAAACATATGCTTAAATGGTTTAAAAATTTTATTTAAGAAAGTGATGATATTTTAACTAGAATGGATAGATCTAAGGCAGAAAAGCAAACTATTGCAATTATGCTTTGATGTCTAAAATTATGGATACTAATGATCCACAAAGTTATGATCAAGATAAAAATCAACCTCATTGGGAAAAGGCTATGCAAGATGAATATAATACTTTGATTGCAAATCAAACTTGGGAGCTTGTTCCTTTATCTCTTGGTAAGAATCTTGTTTCATGTAAATAGTTGTATAAAACTAAGTTCAATGCCAACAATGAGATTAATAAATTTAAAGCTAGATTAGAAGCTAGAGGTTTCTCTCAAGTGGAAGGCTTAGATTATAGTGAAACTTTTGCTCCGGTGGCCAAAATGCCAACTATTAAATTAGTTATAGCTTTAGCTTCTCATATGCATTGACCTATTCATCAAATGAATGTTAAAAGTGCATTTTTACATGGTGATTTGCATGAAGAAATTTATATGTCTCAACCTTTGGGTTTTTTTCAAAAAGGTAAAGAACATCTTGCTTGTAAATTGAAGAAATCAATTTATGGTTTAAAACAATCTCCTAGATAATGGTACTCTAAAATTAATGCTTTCTTTACTTCTCAAGGATCTACTAGAAGTCAAAATGATCCTAATATTTATATTAAACATAGTGAAAATGATATTATGATCATTATTTTATATGTTGATGATTTGATACTTACTCGTAGTTCCAACAAATCAATTTGTGATACTAAGTCTCAACTAAATCATCAATTTCAAATGACCGATTTAGGCTTGTTACATTATTTTTTGGGTATGAAAATTTGGCAAACACATAATGGTATTTTCCTTTCTCAACGTAAATATGCTCAAGATCTCTTAGATAGATTTAAAATGAATGATGCTAATTGTGTTTCTATTCCTTGTGAATTAGGAACAAAATTAATGGTTGATATGGAAACTCCTTTTGTTGATCCTACTTTATATAGGCAACTAGTTGGAAGCTTAAATTACTTAATTCTAACTAGACCTGATATTTCCTTTAGTGTTGGTTTAGTTTCTAGGTTTATGTCTAAACCTCAACAAACACACTTTAAGGTTACAAAAAGAATTTTAAGATATATTAAAGGTTCCATTAATGTTGGTCTTTTTTATGATTCAAATTCTAAATTTTCATTATATGGTTATATTGATCCAGATTTAGGAGGTGATCCCAATGATGGGAGATCTTCTTGTAGTTATTGTTTATTTGTTGGATCAAGTGCAATATCATGGAATAGTAAAAATCAACAAGAAGATTGCTTGAAGAATTTGGTCTACCTCAAAAGGATCCTACTTCTTTTTACTATGATAATCAAAGTGCCATTGCCTTAGCAAAGAATCTAGTTTTTCACGCAAGGACCAAGCATATTGCTCTTCAACATCACTTCATTAGAGAACAAATTGAAGACAAACAAATTTCTCTTTTGTATTGCAAGGGTGAAGATCAAGTTGCATATATTCTCACTGTAATGGATGAAAAGAGGGTTTAGAGTGTTGATTGATAGTTTGATTAGGTCTCCCTTTCACTCAATACATTCAAGGACATTTAATCAAGTTGAATCACAACTTTTGCAAGAGGACTCAACTATTAGGTTGGCTGTCACTTGGAATGATAAGGAAATTTGGAATTTGTTGATTAATTTGTTAACTTTAGCCTGATTAAGCCTAAAACCCTAATTATGTAAAATTAGTAGCAAACAGATGAAACATGACAAATGCTTCCACAGAAAGACACTAAATACAGATCAGATACATACCAGATTTTAGATTTTGGAATATGGAAACTTCAGGTTCGAAAGAGTGGGTGCCCAAGCCCAAGGTGGTACTTTTTCTGAGGGCTTTGGGATAAAACTTGCTACAGACTGCAACCTGCTCCAATATTTCTGGCACTACAAAATTGGAGGTCAAAAGAGTGGGCACCCTTGACCTATTAGTGATATTTTCTGCCTTTTTCTTCAGATCCATGGTCCTTCTACTCTGCAATGGTCCTCTACAACTCCTCTCTGCCAGATTTGACACCTATCACCTATAATCACAAGAGAGGGGTTGGGGGTTGTGGTGTTTAGGAGCTTGCCTTGGTCAATCCCCAGAATGGCATTCAAGTCTTCCAACACCGTTGTTAGATAGAGAGTGTGTGTCCTTGCAAGATATAGCCAAAAATAATGATAAAGTAGATAGATTGAATCACAAATAGACATCACCTTGGAGGTGTAGCTCTCAAGGAGATGAAGATCTTTCACGCCATGAGAAGATGAAGCCAAATATGCAATAACAAACATAACAACACAATTCTACTCTGCAACACAATGAATGCCTTGAATACTCTATGATCATAAGTTTGCCTTAATTTCAAAATCATCTTCTAGTTTACAATTGAAGTCCTAAACATGCTTATATATGCATTCTCGCTAAGATTTCGTAATTCAAACTTAAGATGCCGACAACGGAAACCTTTTAACGGTCACCAATCGACATTCAAATTTGGGACCCTGACAAAATAGGGCAAGGCAAGGGCGCAGACACCCAAGACTAAGGACCTATTTTAGGGTTTGATTAAGCTCACAGAAGTCCCCTAAGTCTCATTTGTCATGGGTTTCAGGGGATTTTGTTTTGGGATTCATTTCTAACATGCATGATTAAAATTAAGGGACCTGGGAGCTAAATTTAGGAGGTAAAAGTCATAGGAGGACATTTTACGACATAACATTTAGCTCTCAATTTAATGTATGTATGATCTTACGACCCATACATGCATTAAAGTACGGTAAAAAACACAACAAACACGCCAGGCACTTGAAGCTAAGGCATACACAAAGATTGATGAACTATTTGTAGCCCCCATTCTCAGGTGAGCATTAGAAAACACATCGCAGACACGCAAGACACAATGAAGATAGTAATAGGCATGGAGAAGACAATATTGAAGACATGCAAAACACGATGAAGACACGAGAACATTCCAACAAAACACAATGAATACACTGATATAACATTTTCATTTTCATATATATATATATATGCTTGGAAATAAAAATTACAACACAAAACCCCAAGAATGTAGGGGGGACTCATCGCCACACCCTTTACACTGCACTAAGGGGAGAAAACACACCATACAAAACCCAAGTGTAGGGGGGACTCATCACCACACCCTTTACACTATACGAGGGGGAAAACACGCCATACAAAACCCAAGCATTTGGGGGACTCATCATCACACCCTTTACACTACATGAGGGGGAAAACACACAGAAGGCAACATAAAACACATGCACCATATAGCATGCCATAGACATACTATACATCTTAAACATGACAAACAAGGCGATGGAAGGAGCTTGTTGCTAAGTCCCACCATCTCAAACACGCTGCAGACACACCTGACAGTTGGACTTATGCCATAACAACCACCAAAGACACGCTTAAGGGAGAATAGTCTCAAGATCCAACCCCGCCTCCACAGAGGACTTTTGAAATAAAAAGGATGTGCACTAGCTCAAGAGATACACCATCCCGCCTCTGTAGAGGGCTTTTCAATAAAAGGATACATACTAACTCAAGAGATACGTTATCCTACCTCCGCAGAGGGCTTCTTTGACTGTAATATAGATAAAGATGTGCACTCGTACTGGAGATACAACATCTCGCCTTCGTAGAGGGCTTACAAACATGCTTCATTAGTATCAAAATCATCAGACAAATTACCTTATATATGACCCCACCTTAAGGTGGTTGATGTCGTGTACCTATATCAAGCATGTTAAGGTAGAGAGAAAACACACAAGGAAACAAGAGCTGTTGCAAAGCCCATGCCCCCAATGTGACATGTGCTCACGATTGCCGAATGTCCCACAAACACAATGATAAGATATGCTAAGATACGATAACAAAAGAGGTTACAAATCTTACTCTAAGATAACAACCAAAGCAAAACATGAAAGCTATGCATGAATCATATATTAGATCACATCAAAGAAACCAAGGCTACACATACAGGTTTAAATCTGAGTAATGCCGTTGGGCTTATACTGTAGGCATCTCAGAACTGAGTGTAACAACAAGGTGAGATACAAGATAATCAAAGTGCACGGAGCAGATGTATTGTTATGATTTGTTAGAAATGATAAGATATCATCAATATCACACGGAGTGATTCTACTAGCCAAGCGTCGGATATATAAATCAACCTCGTCTTCATGTATGGACTAGGTCCATTTTTGCTTGCTTGCTGAAGGGAGACATGGTCTGTATCAGTTAGTTGTTTGTTTTTCATCATTCGCCAACTAGATAGAATCACTAGAAGAAGGTAAACAGTAAAATGAGAGAGGAGAACAAGTGCCTTAGAAACACCATGTAGGAGGATGCCCCTAGGTCATCAATTGCAATGCTATGCCCCTAAGACATGACACACAATAATAAAATAGAGGATAGGCAAGATAGAAGAATGATGAAACAAATAGAAGAATGGTCACAATAGAGGTGGTCTCCCAGTATCCTTGACCTTACAAGAGTAACAAGGGTCATCCTAAGAGGCCTAAACAACACATAACACATCACATGGAAACACAACACAAAAGGGGAGGCCACATAAATGAGCAAACTATGCTACAACAAAGGTGGCCACCAGGGTTAGAAATACTTACCTGCTGTACAACCAAACTAGTGGTTGTCGTAGAGAAAATCATTGTCTTCCCAATCTCAAATATCAGAAGAGAGATGTACATAAGGTACAATTGCCCAACTTTTGTCATTGCCATTAAACTCTTTTTCTTTAAGCTCTTCTTTGTTTGGTTCAATGTTAAGTGGTGGAATGTTTTCTTGTTGAGGTGCATTTCATTAAGCGAAAGCTTGCCTTCTCATCCTCCTTTCTCCTGATTGTCTATTTCTTCATTGTTTATTGGTGATGTTTTCAAAAGGATTCTCATAATTTTCCATAGTTTTTGACATTTCAGAGGAGGAAGCTGATACAAACTTAATTTGTTTTGATGAAGTGTTTTGTTCTCCACGAGTACCTCCCGATCCTTACAAGGATGACAGAGGAGGAACCTTGGCATAGAGTCCCTTACCTTTCAATCTAGGAAGTTATTCTAATGCGGGTTGTTTTTTATTTGTTACTTTTTGAATAGAAGGTTTGACCACTCTAGATAGTAGTTTTTCCTTATATCATCTATATCCCAAGAAAAGTTGGTCTCTTTGTGTCTCAAGTTCCACAGTAGGTCATGGCCAAAAGTAATCAAGAGTAAAGTTCTTATGAGTAACCATGGGTTGCCATGTATTACAATGAATAGTGTTCACTTGTCCATGTAAAGGAAATTTTATACATTTGTGAATTGTTGAGGGGACAACCTTCATAGCCTTTAGCCATGGGTGACCTAATTTTATGTAGAAGAGGTCGGATGTAGGGATGACATCAAATAATTGTTCCAAGGCTTTCTCAATACTGTAACCAATAATGATATCTTCCCATAGGTAGGAATAAAAGATCCAATAGGTGTCCTAATCATTATGTCCATGGGTTCATAAGAATCTTGTATCAAATCATGTGAATAAAGGAACTCTTTCGTTGCCACATTAGTCATACAATTAGGATCTATAAGTGTTCCATGTACATGAGTCTCCATTACCTTCACTGTGATGTAAAGAGGTCCTTCAATGTCTCCAATTGTTCTATAATGAGGTGTGAATACTATTTCAGGTTCATGGGTCTTTCTTTTCATATAAGGTCTAGGAGGGAACCTATCATTATTGTTGCGATAAGAAGCCATGTATGTGAGACTATTTCACCCTTTAAGCACTTGTTTGAGGGAAATGGGTACTAAAAGACACATAGGGTCCACAACAAACAAAGTGGGTAGAATGAAATAATGCAACACAACAAGGCAATATGAGTGATTTGTAAGTTTGTTTAAAGAAAGTGTATACAACCCTTAGCGTTGAAATACACAATGTGTAATTAAAAACATGCAAATTTTCAAGCAAGAGTGTGAAATGATGCCAAAGTTTTAGATGAGAAATGTATGTATGTTTTCAAATGAATGCAAGATCTAATTTTAAAAGATTTAATACATATGCAAGGAAGTAGATGCAAAACTATGCTTGTTTATGACCTAAAATGCTCAATCTTTTCACTTTTTCCAAAATCAGATTTGAAAGAGTTTTCAAAGGAGTAGTAAAATCTGAAACAAGATTTTAGCCACAAACCCTAGCTTTTGCAAAGACTAGGTTATATGAAAAATGCACAATTTCAAGCAAACCCTAACAAATAAAGTATGAAAATGCAAGGTAAATGCTTATGAAATGATGTAATGCTGCAATTTATGTCAGATCTGATGTAAATATCAGAGATTTAATGATTTAGATGAGATGCAATGAAAATAGTGTAAACTATGTCTAAATGCAAGCCTATGATGCTTGATTTTTTCAAAAATTTTAAATTTTATGCAAGATTTTCAAATGTATAATGATGACAATGAAATGTATGAATGCAAATCTGATGTACAACACTTAGCAAGATGCAATGTTCAGAAAAACACGGGTTCACCAAAATGTAATGGATGAAAAGAGGGTTTAGGGAGTTAATTGATAGTTTGATTAGGTCCTCCTTTCACTCAATACATTCAAGGACATTTAACCGAGTTGAATCACAAATTTTGCAAGAGGACTCAACTATCAGGTTGGCTGTCACTTGGAATGATAAGGAGATTTGGAATTTGTTGATTAATTTGTTAACTTTAGCTCGATTAAGCCTAAAACCCTAATTATGCAAAATTATAAGAAAATGGATGAAACACGATAAATGCTTCCATAAAAGACACTAAATATAGATCAGATACATACTAGATTTTGGATTTCAAAATATGGAAACTTCAAGGTCAGAAAAGCGAGTGCCCAAGCCCAAGGTGGGACTTTTTCTTAGGGCTTCGGGATAAAACCTGCTACAGACTGCAACCTACTCCAAGATTTTTGGCACTGCAAAACTGGAGGTCAAAAGAGTGGGTGCCCTTGACCTATTAGTGATATTTTCTTCCTTTTTCTTTAGATCCGGGATCCTTTTGCTCTGCAATGGTCCTCTGTAACTCCTCTCTGCCAAATTTGACACCTGTCACCTGCAATCACATGAGAGGGGTTGGGGGTTGTGGTGTTTAGGAGCTTGCCTCGGTCAAGCCCCAAAATGGCATTCAAGCCTTCCAACACCATTGTTAGATAGAGAGTGCATGTCCACAGGATAGAGGCAAAAACAATGATAAAGTAGATAAATTGAATCACATATAGATATCACCTCAGAGGTGTATCTCTCAAGGAGATGAAGATATTTCACGCCATGAGAAGATGAAGCCAAATCTGCAATAACAAACACAACAACAACACAATTCTTCCGTACAACACAATGAATGCCTTGAATGCTCTATGATCATAAGTTTGCCTTAATTTCAAAATCATCTTCTAGTTTACAAATGAAGTCCTAAACATGCTTGTATATGCATTCCTGCTAAGATTTCGTAATCCAAACTTAAGATGCCGACAACGGAAACCTTTTAACGATCACCAATTGACATTCAAATTTGGGACCCCGACAAAATAGGGCAAGGCAAGGGCGTGGGCTCCCAAGCCCAGGGACCTATTTTAGGGTTGGATTAAGCTCACATATGTCCCCTGAGTCCCATTTGTCATGGGTTTTGGGGGATTTTGTTTCAGGATTCATTTCTAACATGCACGATTAAAATTAAGGGACCCGAGAGCTAAACTTAGGAGGTAAAAGTCCTGGGGGGCATTTTACAACATAACACTCATTAAACCCATTTGTAAAGAAAAATTTATTTATCATTGTAAAAGTCTAGGCTTACATCCCATTGACGGATTTGGTGTAATCTCCCCAAGTAAAGCTTAAGGGGGGGGTGTTAGAAACTTAATCTTTACTTAGTAAAGGTTATTTAATCTTTACTTTGGTACAGGTTATTAATTAATTTCATCTTATAAGTACTTGTATTTATAATACAATTTATTTTGTCTTATTTGAGTACATCCTCACACGTGTGAGGATGACTCACATTCATATTCCTCTTGGAGGAATATTTAGGCTTTAGCCACCTCCTTATAAGGATTGTGACACTTTGCACACACATATGATAGGTGGCATATGGGAGTTACATGCAACTCCTTTCTCACCTCTATTAATGAGGTGCTTCCCTCTCATTTTCTTAATTCTCTCTTTCTCACATTCACGCACGTTCATGCTTGAGAAGCTCTCTCTCTCTCTCTCTCTGTGTGTGTGTGTGTGTGTAATCTTTTAGGCTTCTTGCCATCTACATAACATTAGGGGATTTTATTTGCTTTTCCCCTTTCAAAATCTTTGTCTCCATTGATTGAATCTTGGTGAATGCTTCTTATTCTTTTTCTTCTTTGGATGGTAAATTACTTCAAACAATGCTCCATGCTTGATTAGTTATTTACTTGTTCTTTATTTTCCTTTCAAACTCCGTTCAAGGGAAAGACTCTTCTTTTCTTATGGAATTTGATTGTAGACATGCTTGTTTGGAGCATATGGGTCAAAAGGAATGCAAGGATCTTTAGGAAAATCACTTCTAATGAATTTTTTTTTGGAGTAGGTTTGAAGTTCACATTACAAAACTTTGTGAAGTTTACTTTCCCCATGTTCAACACTCGACATAGGAAATGGAAATTTTAAACTCTTGGGTGGCTATAAGATTTGTTGTGGACAAAAAATAGTTTAGCCCTAAAAGAAACAAAGCCACTATTGAGAAGACTAAAGATCTCTCTTGGACCAAGTTTGATCATGGATATTTGAAACTCAACTTTGATGGTGCTAGTAGGGGTGAGCTTAGTCCATTTGCATTTGGTTGGAACTTGCAAAATAATCATAGCTCCCCCATTGCCCTTAGAGCTGGCTATATTGGCCAAAATACTAACAATCTTGTTGAAGCAAAAGTTGTGAGGGGTATGTTAGGCTCTTCTCATTTTTTCCCTTGTGATGTTTGTGTGGAAGGTGATTCACATCTTATTATTAGTGCTTCAAAGAAAAAATATTAAAGATTGAGTATTGGCTATCAAGATTGAGGAAGTGCACAAGGTCCTTGAAAAAATTCCATTAGTCAACTTCCATCATCTAAAGTTCTCAACTAATAAACCAATGAACTGGTTAGCTATTTGGAACCTAGACAATAGATTTCAAGAAGAGCACATTTTCCTTGGAGATGAGATCAACCAACAAGTGGAGTTTAGTAGATTGCTAGACTTGATTCAAGATGATACAAGTTAATTCGTTGCTAGTTTGTTTGCCTGGTGTTTCTTGTAGTTTTATTATATTTTTATTTATTTGTTTGACTTTTATGCCCTTCAATATACAACTATTTGTGAACTAGTTCTAGTTCTCTATTCTCTTCGATTGTAGCTTAGCTTCTTCCTTTGCATTTCTGATTATTATTAATAGAAACTTTTTATTATATATAAAAACATATTTGTCATTTTTAATTAATGTTAATCTAGTTAATTTTGTGTCTTATATGCATTTTAAAAATCTTTTAGATATATTCTAACATGTGGTCACTGATACATATTGTTTTGCTTCTTGATCCCCCTCTTTTCTTAAGTCCCCTCTATAGTGCATCAAACACATTCAACAAGATTACCCTTGTATTGTAGGAAATGATATCCGAAGGTATAGTTGAGGGCTATAGAGGTCAGAGTGATAAGGAGATTGCAAATTTTTTTTCTTGTAGTTCTTGACATTCTTTTCCCTTCTTCTAATCTTTTACTGTGGTGTTTTCTCTAGAGTCTTTCTTCTTTTCATGTTTTGTTGTTATTGGCTAAGCTAGATTCCCCATAAATGGTCTAGTGAAGTGAGGGTGTGCTACTACTTCAATACCCAGACCTTAGGTTGACTAAATACCTTTTAGTACCATGTCTCTTAGTGCCACTCTACTCTCTTGTGCCATTCCACTCTTGTGTACATCTCTGCTTCCATGTACCATATGGTATATTGAAAGTTTTGGTGTATTGAGGGAAGATCTCTTCCATACCATCACTCTTTGATATTTCTTTGGGTATATAAATGGAGGTGCATGGTATATTGGGGGGTTTGAATTACTAGAGATATATGTATATTGAATGATAAGAGTGACAAGTTGAGGTAATAAGGACTTCTTTTAGCAGTGACAAAGCAAAATACTTAAATTTATAACTTATGTGTTTAGGGCTTAGGATTCAGGGTTCAAGGTCTAATGTTTACAATTAAGGGTTCATAGTTTAGGGTTACAATATACGGTTTGGGGTTATGGTCTAAGGTTTAAGGGTTTATAGTTTTTTGTTTATGTATTAGGGGTAATAATTTAGGGTTTAGGATCAAGGGGTTTAAGATTCACATTTTTCCTAGTTTAAAGTATTATGTTTTAGGGTTTAGTGTTTATAGTTTCATTTCTAGAGTTAAGTTGAGGATTTAGAGTTCAACATTTAAGATTTGGGGTTTCGAGTTTAGTGTTTTAAGGGTTAGTCTAGTTTCTATGGTTTAGGATTTACAAACCTTTATGGTGTATGGTTTAGGGTTTAGGGAAGTTAAGATTCACCCATTGAAGGTTTATAGTAAAACTATTTATGGAACTTAAGGTTTAGGGTATATGGTTCACTTAGTGTTTACTATTTAGGACCTTTATATAATTGAACCTAGGTAAATTATTATAAAGTACAATTTGGGGTTGAGGGTTTATGGTATATGGTATTTATGGTTTACCGAGACTCTATGTTTTAGGGTTTAAATAGTTTAACTTATTTACAATTTAGGGTTCATAGTATTAAAGGTTTAAAAATTAGGGTTTAGGGTTCATAGTTAAGGGTTCAAGGTTTATGGGTTAAAAGTTTGGGGTTTAGGATTTATAGGTAGGATTATTGAAGTATATGTTTTAGGGTTTGGGGTTTAGGTTTTATGGTTTATGATTTAGGGTTTATCGTAAATAGAGTTTGGGATTTCTGTTCAATTTTTATGATTTATAGTTTAGAATTTATGGTTTAAGATTTGGGATGAGAGTAACTTATAGTTTAGGGTTTGGAGTTTCCAAATTTTATATTTTCTATGGTCCATGGTTTAGGATTTAGAGTTTAGTGAACTTATGGTTTAGGGTTAAATTATAGGGTTTACTTGGTTTATATAGTAAATAGAGTTTGGACTTTGGGGTTTAGGGTTTACGTTCTATGGTATTTCCTCTATGGCTTAGGGAATATGGTTTAGGGTGTAGGGTCTTTAAAACTTAGTATTTATAGTTGAACTTGGGTTTATAATTTAGAATTTAGGGTTCAGGGTTTATCCAATCTATGGTATATGGTTTACCTAGTCTATGTTTCGGTGTTTATAGTTTAACTTATTTATAGTTTAGGGTTTATAGTTGAAGGTTTACAATACAAATAGGGTTTAGGGTCCATAGTTAAGTATTCTAGATTTATGGTTTAGGGTTGAAAGGTTTTGTGTTTAGGGTTAAAATTATTTAGGATTTAGGGTTTGGGTTGCAATATTTAAGGGTTTAAGGTTTATTATGCTAACTAAATTAATTATTGGGCTTTGTTCTTGTACTTATTTATATATATTGGCATTGAAACTATATACTTTGACTAATTGCAAATACTAGAGAGGAGGCCCAACTTGAAGTTGATATTGGAGAGGAGGCCCAAATTCAAGTTAAAACTAGAGAAGAAGCCCAACCTCAAGTTAATATTGGAGAGAAGGTCATCAAAGTTCCTCTAATTGATATTGGAGAGGAGGTTCAACCTCAATTTAATATTGGAGAGGAGATCCAAGTTCCTTAAGTTGATATCAGAGAGGAGACCTAAGTTTGTCAAGTTGATATTGGAGGGGAGGGCCAAGGTCATATAAATATTGTTCAAGGAGTCTAACCTCTTCCCTCTAGAATGTATTTAGATGCTAACCTTATTGAATAGGTTAGGAAAAAAATGAAGACAAAGAAGACATTGGACCATTTAATCGAGATTGATATTGAAAAAATGGATCGTACACAAAGCAAGAAAAGATGCCTAAGAGGTTAATCTATAGATGGTTTAAAAATATATTTTACAAGTATTTTAGTAGTTCTAATGTAATCGGTCAAGCCCAATTGTTAGCATCTCTTCTTTCTCATTATGAAATGAAGCAGTTGTTAGAATTGTTGGGTGTAGATATCACAAGCATGAGGAAAAAATATGTCATAGAAAATGTGAAAAGATGGATTTTTTTAGTTGGTAAAAGATCATGCTCCAATAAAATCATTTCAAGGAGAGTGATGTTGACTTAAATAGTAATTCTAGAAACATATAGAAAATGTCAAATTATTTCACTTTCAAATGTATTTGGTGTGAGTAGGAAGACTACAATGGGATATGCCAAAAGAAGGAAGATTTTGGATGACAATAAGATAGAAGATAATTGGACACTAATGTGTAGATCTCTTCACTTCAACAAGATTGAGGATAGTGTAAGGAGCTTAGTTTTTGATTATTGGAAGATGCATAATTATCCTTCATCAAATGTTAGAGATGTTTTCAAATGTAGGATTGGGAAAAATGAGTATGCAGAACATGCGAAAAATTGGTTAGATATAGCTCAACATGAGACGTATGTAAAATTTTATGTTGATAATTGTCATACGAAGATTGGGAAATGGATGCTTGAAATGCTAAGCCTTGGTATGTGAATCTGAACAAAGTCCTTGAAACTTGTTGTCATAACCACATTGGGTTTGATCTTTGTTATTAGGTGTTTCAAAAGTTGAAGAAATTAATGGTGTTGAAAATGCACCTCCTAAATGGGTTAATGAATTCATAGCCTCCATCTATGTGATAAATCTAATGACGATGTGGATGGTTTGATGAAATGCATTAAAGGACTTTGTGAAACATGTGAAAATTTGGAAAAAAAAATTCTATTTAGAGATGAAGACACTGATATGACTAAGATGGTTAATTGCAAGAGGTACAAGTACATTAAACATGAAACTAAATGTGGCAAAGGAGCCATAAGACTAGATGATGTATAAGAGGAACTACTTGGAATATTTATGGAAAGTTTTAGAAAATTGATAGTCCCATACATATAACATAGCTATTTTGCAAAGTGGCAAGAAAATTAGTTTATGACATTGAAGGGTACTTTTCATCCTAGAACAATCTTATTAGTGGTTGGCTTTGTATAAAATTACCCATTTACCCATCAAAAGGAGATTCAAACACAATACTATCATATAGAGCACGTGAGTATCATGGTACATATGTGTCATTGAAATGCATATATGGAGTTGTATGGGGTTGATAATTATCTCCAGTGAGTCATCAAGAAAGAGTATCACTTTTATGTTAGTGATGATAAAGAGATTGATACACATTTCGTGCAACACTACTTTCAATTATTATTTTTGCATCTTGCATGAACTAGTGTAAACATGGAAAAACATTTTTTTGGTCAAATAGTGTGCCTCTCAATTCAAATCATCACAACCCATTTTTGCACTTTGTTGATTTGGTGAACTTATAACTAAACTTCATGTTTGGAGTTCTTTTGAGAGTGGTCATGAGAAGGGTGAACATAATGGTGCATGAGCTTACATCAAACATGCTCTCAAAAAACATCAAATCAATCATGAGGGAGACAATTTGAATGATGCACATACCGTTGTTTAATGGTGCTATGATCATTTCACATTTGATGTTGGAACTTCAAGGAGGAACCCACCTCCACAATTTTTTTAAGAGATTACAGGTACACAATAAAGTCGCATTTATGTTATTAATATTGAAGTTATTCTATGCAAGAAAATGTTTTCAAATTTTATATAAAGTTGGGTGGATCAAATAATTCCACATGGTTGCCAAAGGATAAATAAGGCCAAGTCAATGCATTCTATGAGGAGTACACATAATCAAAATTAGATAATTTGTTCTAGGGACTACTCATGTTTTCTTTATGAATGCATGTTGGGGCCATATGAAAGATGCATAAACAAAGCTCACAGGTGTGTAGGTGAATGGATAATAGTACCTCTAATTGTGGATGATGCATATGGAGAAGAGGAATTTCATGTCCCCTTTCTAAAAATAGTAAATCAATAATTAATATTAACCCATCCTATTTTCTCGTGGGTTAATTGGCCAAAATAGGGAAAATAATTAATTTAATATTTAAATTTGCCCTGGCATAATTTATAATTTCATGGGCAATTAAATATTAAATTAAATATATTTTTTATCAAGGGTGTTGGAATATGTGGCATCATGGGCATTAACTACGAGTTTGATTTTCTATCTTGAAGACAACCTTTTTGGGCAAAAGACAATTATGAAGATATGACAACTATCAAAATCTTTTTTTTTTTGGCACAAGATTATGGAATATTCCCCAAGAAGGCGTTGGGTTTTGGGCACCCATCTCAAATGCATACAACATATAATATTTGAAAAATCTCTCATTTGGGGTTGTTGACAATATCTATTTTCTCTCATATTTGTCGATTTGCATATGCGCTCTTCAACGGATGAAAACACATTGGAGTTGGAGACTTGTGGATGAAAACCCATAAGTTTTAGGTGATCAAAGGATGAAAACCATTTGGTTTCAGTGGGCAATCTCATCCAGGTATTACATCAGAGCTTCAAAGATTGGCAGTTTCAGCTAGTTTTTCAGAGTTTGTGTTTGCAAGTTTTTGTGGCAGTTTGGGGTTTCAGTTTTATTGTAGCTTGTTGTGGTGTGTTGTAGATATTTTTTATTAGTGGTTTCTATTTAGACATCCTCTAGATCAAATTCTGAAAGTTGTGGAGATACTAGGGTTTTTTGGAGCAATTGATTATCTTTTTTGTGTGTTTTGCATGCAATTTTAGTGTTGTGTTTGGTTGTAGGCTATAGCTTAATTTTCTTCTGTAGAGAAGCTTGCTTCTATATATTTTGTGTTTACTAATCAGTCCCAAGAGTTGGAGACTTCATTTTTAGTTTGGGTACTTTTTGCAGAAGCTTGGGTTTGACTATGCACGAGTGATTTACACAATGTGTTTTTCAACATTTTGTGGGTTTGCAGTATATGTTTTAGATTTGTAATTTGTCAATGAAAAACCTCCCTTGACTATTTTGATCCCCCCTTTGATTTGTTTTGGTGGCACTTTATATTTTAGTGCATATGTAGTACAAATGGAGACAAAAAAGACACTTTATAACATAGTGCAGTATTGTCACCAATCTTTATACAAATTTGCATAAAGAAATGCTTACCCACAAAATTTTGAGTGAGGAAAATAGAGAGGAACAGTGATATTTTTAGTGGCTAATATTTGCCAATTGGCTAATAATTGAAATTAGAGATTCAAAATTTTGCTAATAGTTCAAGCTATAAGGTGACCTAAATTGCCACATTTTTACAAAATTTTATTTTAGTCTTGGTTAAATTGCCAAAACATTTATTTTATTAAACTTTTAAACTCAAAAGTTTGCCATGATATTTGATACTTGATTAGATCAGATTCACCTAAATTTTATAAGTTATAATAGAAAATGAAATTAATTCGCCAATAATATTATATAATTTTTGGTTACTTTAGGGCCATATCACCAATTTTTAATCACCACCGTTGATTTTATTTATAATTTAACGACTGGGGTTGTATTCCATGGGTTAAAATGTACCCATAGAGCTCTAATGCCCATCAAGCCCAAAATTGTATTTGGGTCGTTGATCTCAATTTATAATCTAATAGCTGGGGTTAAATTCCACGAGACAAAATGTACTTGTGGAGCTCCAATGCCCATGGGGCCCAAAATTGCATTTGGGTCATTTGCATTTGAGATCAACGAAAGAAATGGAAATGGCCCAAATGTAATTTTGGGCCCCATGGGCATTGGAGCTTCGCAGGTACATTTTGGCCCGTAGAATAGAACCAAAACCGTTAGATTATAAATAAAATCAATGGTGAAAATTAATTTAGGGCTGGTTCAAAATATTCAATATTTGATTTAAAATATTAAGGAGTTAAAAAATATTCAATATTTGATTTAAAATATTAAGGAGTTAAGGAATTATAGACACAAGCACTACACCTTAAACTAGTCAATCACTACCACTCTCGGGCCCTTATTTTTCAATAGGAATTTTAACTTTCTAAAAAAGGAAGGATTCACCATGGCAATTAATGCATTTGCCTATTTTTCATCAAGATTCGCCAAGATTTTCTACAAATTTGTAGTGATGTAAAAAAATTTGCCAATAAAATTAATATTTTTTCCCAAAAAAAGGAAAAAATTACCAATAAAAATTAATATTTTTTGCCCAAAAAATGAAAGATTCGCCAGGATTTTATATCTTTTTTCAGGAGGGGTTTCTTAAAGTTATCACTGGAGAGGAATTTAAGAAAATAGAAAATATTTAGCCCCAAAACTTAAAGCATAATTTTAAATGCTTGTAAAAAAGTTTGAGAAAATGGGACAATTCCCAAATCGTCTCGACGTAGCTTTGTCAGCGTCGGAACCAACTTCCTGTCGACTATAAATATGCCCAATTTTGCCTCCATGGGTGAAAGTTATGGAAAAATAAAAAATTAGCCTCCTTCAACAAGTGATGAGCACTTGGCGATCTCTGTGGCATAAAAAAATTATCTTCGGCGGTTAGCATAAACTGTTGGAGGTTTACTAACCTTGACAGTTACAATAGATGGAATCATGGTTACACAAACAGTTAGCAATAAATTGTTGATGTTACATTAAATGTGATAGTTAACATAAATGACTAACCTTAAGTTTTAATGCTAGTTGTGTGTGTGCTAGTATCAAAAAACACTTAACAAGTGTCTTGATTTACAAAGAAGTGACTTAAAAGTCACATACACAGCAACCGCTTAAAAGGAACAATACTAAACCATTTGCAAGAAACTGACGTTAAAATATTTCAACAAGCTACTGTTTTAATCACTATCTACCACATGTCAAGTAATGGATACACTTGTAACAAAGAATAGTTTGAAGAACCAATTTGTACAAGTAACAATACCATAACAGTCAGTGGAAAGGAGTGGTGCCTCCTACAATAGATGACTTGTGATATGAAGACTGCAAACCGCCTATGATTAGAAGACTCAACTCCTTGCAACAGGAAAGTGACCTTCTCGGGAACTAGAAATTTGTAAAGTCTTTTGAATGGCGATTGAGGATATGTAAACCTGCAACGACGACCTCAAAGAGCGAGCCTAAATTCCAGTAGGTAGAAGACGGCGATCAAAAGTCTTTGACCTGCAAAAAAAATAATGCAAACGCCACCTGTGATGTCAAACAAACCCACATTGGATGGAAATGACTAATGTTTAGATTTCGACCATGACTATGCTTCAAATCGCAACCTCCAACAACAACCTCCCTTGGTTGATGATAGAGATCTGTTGAAGGTTGAAGATCTTATGAGCTTAAACAGTGATCAAAATGCAAGGTTGAAACCCTTCAATCAGGTCTTCAATCATCGTCTATGTGCCTCGAATCTGCCTTGCCGCAGGCAACACACCATCATTCCTCCTTTACACACGCAACATGCCTTTGGGCCTTCAATGCCTTAGTGCAATGGTGAACAAACCCTCACAGAGAACGAATGCATCTTGCATGCAATGAAAAAGACTCAATATATTTTGAGCCACCATATGAGCCAGCGATGGCTTTGATACCATGTTGAATATGGTGAATCAACTGGACGAATGGAGGTACCGAATCTGTAAGATTACATACAACGCAAAGTACAAAGAATGAGAACAAATGATCTTCAATGTTATTCACAAAGAGATGAATTTACAATAGGAATGAGATGTACATATAGATTGAGGAGTTCGAAACTCAGAAGGAGTCACTCATGCACTCAAGTGCAAAGTGGCGAGTATGTTTCTCCAAGTGGAGAAAGAGGAGCACCACATGACTTAGAAGAGTTTGACCAACTCTCTAAGTGACATCGCCACATGAGGTGGCTTAGTACATGTGCTAAAATATATTACTTAGAATAAGTAATATATAATAATGTTTAGCACTAATAGTGGTCACCTTGGTTTTATTGTAGGTATCTTGATGGAGCACGAGAGCATGCTGGAGATTCATGTGGTTTCATGTATGGTTATGATGATGTATTTCATTGATTGACTCTTATGTAATGTGTACAACAAGTGGGAGAATGTTAGGAAAAAGGTGTGTTGTACACCTTGCATAATAACAAATATTTTAATTATGTAAAATAAATATTTATTTGTGGTGCATCCTAGGGGATGTGTTTAGCCACATTAAATATTTATTTGGGTCCACTTTTAAAGTTGTATGTAACATTGGGTTAGTTATTTTATGTGTGGGAGACATAGAATAATTAATTAATATTTGAACATAAAGTGAAAAATTAATTGCAAGAATTAAATGAGGGGTCAATGGTTTTGTGTACTCATGGTTTTGAGACACATGGTTTTTCCAATACCACAAGTTGTATTTGTGTGAGCTTGAGTTTATAAAAGCAAGCACATGGTTAGTGGTTTGGGTTCGCTGGTTGAGTGGGCTATCATTATATTGAGTTTCTCTTGTGAGTGCATATGTGAAGCATGGCATGGGATGTGTGGATTCATACTTGGACACATGGAGAATGCAATGGAGGAGATTGATGTTTCTGAAGTATTCATGAGACTCTATAAGTGTATTGTAATATTTCATTATTGAATAATACATTGAGTCGATGCTTTTGGAGGCTAGGTTATTTCCCTCTTGAGGTTTTTCCCAAGATAAATCTTGTGTTATCTTGTGGCTTGTCTATTTGATATATGAATTATGGTTATTCTATAAGCTTGTATGCATCATATTCTCTCATAGGGTTATGTAGGAATTGATTTGATCAACCTGATAATTTCCTAATAGTAGATTATTCTTGAAATAACAATTATCACCAAAGGGATAATCAACAATTAGGGAATCATAATTGGAACGAAAATAGATATGAGTCATTGTCAATCTTTCAAATACAATCAATTTTTATCCTTTCATAGAATGATGGGACATAGTACTGAATCATGTCACAAATACAATAGGTTCATAGCAAGATTTCAGAAGACCAAAAATGCTTATTTATTGATATGTTCCTCAACCCATAAGTAATAGTGAATAACAATAAAAACACTAGGAAAACACCCATTGCACTATAGAATGCGGCTATGAAAATATTTCAATATCCCTTCCATAACCATCATAGTAGCAAAGCAAATAACCAAAATTCAATAGTTTTAGGATCAACTAGCGCACCGAGAACTTCCAAACCAAACATCCCTACTCAATTAGGACCAAAAGGAGAAACAAAAATGTTAGGGCTAGTAGAAATAATTCATGAAAAAGAAGAGATAGAACCCAACATTGAATAAGAGGTTGAGTTCCATGGGAAGGAAATCTCAATGGTGGAACCTACACTAACCCCCATCAAACCGTATGATCCAATAGAAGATATAAAAAAGACATGCCAAAATCTTGTTCATAGATCTTCTTAGAAATTTGCCATCACATCGTTCTATCCTCCTACATGCAATAGGATTGAAATACCTAGATCAAATTACTCCTCCACAAAACAAACAAATCAATCAAGTGTATCTTGATGTGAACCCTCCTAATGCAAAACTTCAAGATCCTATTTTCTTTTTGAACTTAAAGAAAATGCTTACAGAAGCTGAATTGACTAAAAGGGGAGGTCCAACCTTGTATTTACAAGTATGGATCTATGATACCTACATCAAAATAATATTAATTGATGATGGAGCAGTAATAAACATAGTCCCATTTTCCCTTCTCGAAAGGATGGTATATAGGAATACAAACATACCAACATGTTAGTATACCTTAAGGGGCTACAATAATTTGAAAGAAACAATAATTGGAAAATCACACTCCCAGTTTTCTTCGGATTTAAGATGGCCCCCATAATGTTCTATTTCATCAAAAAAGACACCAGTTGTAACTTATTGCTAGGAGAACCTTGGATTCATAGAATGAAAGCAGTGCCTTAAACCTTATTTCAGGAGGTTGTCTTTCTACACCTCGAAAAGGTGTACATTGAAAAAGGAGACCATGAGCCATTTAGCATGCTCGAAACTAATACAACTAAGAAAAATATAGGCATCTTGATTGACTACAAATTGTGCACAATCAAAATTTCCATACCTAATCCAACCCCTCAATCCATACGTCTGAAAAAAGAAGATCCAATTGAAACTATCAACAATGCAAAAATAAAGATAACTAAAAAGAGGAGTCATAAAAAAAAGGGCTAGTTCTTTCAAAAGAGACAATAGCTAAAATAATGGAGCTATTTGAAAAGGAAAGTCCCATACAATTTCCCCTTGATGTGTGCACCATCAATGTGTTTATTGATCTAAAAGAAGAAGAAATAATTCAACAAACCAAGATGGGACAAATTAAAAAAATCCTCCTAGTCCACAATGGCCTATACCTAAAAATCAATTTCAAATGAGAACAATTGACTTGAATGCGATATATCCAGTTGCCTTTGCTGATGCCAAAGAGGAACCATAAGATAGTTACATTCCATTTACACCACCAAGCAAAACCTTATCAAATGGATTCTACACATCTCTAACCTTGACAACGAGCAATCCTTGTACACACCTATTTCACCCCTAAAGAAAATTACACTCCTTGGACACCTCCAATGCAAATGGACTCTACCTACTAAATTGATAATGAGTCCACAAATGATTCTAAAATCTCATATAAAGCTTTTATAACTCCTAATTTCCATAAATCACTTTCACTTTCAACTTCAACTTCAAATCAATCAAGTGACACATGGGAAGCCCCACAAGTCCAAATAGAAATAATTGAAATATTTCCAAATGAAGATGAGACAAGTGTAGGAGAATTTTGGAAAGAAAGGAGGTTGCAAATAACCATTGGGATAGAAGTCCCTGACATCCTTGATTTACCAGAAAATACATAGGGTATTCCATGGACCTTCGACCAAAATTCAATGAAAAAACAAGTATAAGTTTTGTCCCTCCACAAAGGCAAAGGGAGCCTCAAACTCCCTTCAAATTATCTAGTTCTTACACAGTATCCAAGAATGAGTCAAATTTAAGGTCTACGTGCAAGCTGAGTTTGACTTACTTACCAAGTTATTGAATAGTGATGGAACCTTGTACTAGACCCCCTCTCACCAACATGCATATGAATCCTTAGCTCATATCTTACCTCAAGTTCCCACAAGTATACCACCAGAACAAGAGACCCCAATAGGTCCTTATAGAGTAGGAGAGATAGTCCTTAGAAAAGGTAGAAAAAAACAAAAGTCTTAGAAAGAAGTGAGAATTTAAAGAATATTGGAAAGGTCCATATGTGGTTAAGGAAGATGTCAAAAATGAAACTTACCTCTTGTGCACCATGAAAGGTGAAGAATTTAGTGAAATGCTTAACATATTTCATCTGAAGAAATATTATATCTCAAAAATTCATAAAAAACATAAAAAAATCCAAAAAAATCAAATACTTAAAAACTCCATAGAAAGTACAAAATTCTTGAAAAACAAAAAAATGCATTCTCATTCTATTTGCCATGTACTTGTTAATGATATGCTCTTTTTTTTATTTTTGTCTTAGCAAGGAGTCTAAGGTTGTTTGGTATAGGTTGTCCATCCTAGGCCTAAAAGATTCCCTAAAATAATTATCACCATCTATCATTCCCTTCTACATTCCAACAAATTCAAAATAAAGTCAAGCTCTTAGCTTTATACTGATCCTAGTCTTGACGATTCATGACATCATGTCTAAGAAAAGTAAGTATTCAAACCTACAGTATTTGATAGAAATTTGCAAGTAGACTTTCCCTAATCCTCCTTAGCAAGAGGGAAGTCTAGCAGGATAATGAAAGCTCTTGGTGGCACCCAACCCCTTATTCATTCTAGCCAAAAATGTTAGGGGGATAAAAAATCCACAAAACAATCAAAAGAGTACAAAAAGAGAGAAATCATAAAAAGAGTCAAAAGTAAAAAGATAAAAAAAGAGTGCAAAAAATGAGAGAATCAGGAAAAAATACTACAAAATACAAAGAAAAGAGAGAAAAAGAAACAAAAAAAAAAAGAAAATAATAAATAGAGAAGATTTTTGATATCCGTAATCTTGGGTGGAGATAAATCTAAGCTCGACTTCAAGATACAAGGGCGGAATTTATCAGAGAAAATAAAAAGAGAGGTACAAAGCACACAAATGCACCAGCTAGACAAAGCCAAGAGTCTAGGTGTCTTTAGGTCCATATTTTCTTTGGAGCCTTTTCTTTACCCAAATCTACCTTGTTGGCCATCTCTAATCTAAGTCTAGAATGTACTAATAAAATTTGTTGCTTGTTTGAGTTGAAAGCTAGTCAAAGGTTTTCTCTATATAAGGATTAGTATTTAGCCTTTTGTGAAGCTAAGTTTAGAAATTGTTCCATCTCCTTCCCATTCCCACTTGAGTCCCTTAATAAAATTCTATCCCAAGGTTTAGTAGGTCATCGTATACTAGGTCAACTTGCAATCCCATAGGTCAAAAATCCTACTAAAGAGCAATCACAGTGTTTATTCCATTTGCATACACATTATCAAAATCAAGTAATAATTCATGTCATAACTCATGGCATACATAGAAGTAGAAAGTACAAAGATGTATTAAATTTCCATTCACATGTGTTTTGCATCCATACATTTTTACATCGCATCTCGTTTATATCATAAAAGACAAAAACATAGCATAATCATATTGCTATCATCCATATGTAAATCATAGAGTATAATAATAAATGAACCATCCATGTGCACAAGAGATAAACAAAGTACAAGATATCAAATACAATTATACACAAAACTTAATCAACCAAGGTCATAACATTAAGTGCACATCAATGTCTAAGTACATGTCACTACACCAATGGAGTTTGAAAAACTAAAGGCAACACAATCAAGTGTGTGAATCTCCCCATGCAAGGGGGCAAGTCAAAACTCAATAAGATGTGTAGGTATCTCTAAAACTCAAGGATGACTTTGACATGTGGAACCAACTGAGCTCTTGCTTCGTGGTCTCCTCCAACTATCTACTACATCTAAATCTTTTTGAGTCCTATGAGTGTGAGAGGGGACCTGAATGTGAACTCATTAATGCGACGGTCCTACTATTTGAGTAGAAGATCACCTGTGGACCCCTAGGTTAGCCATCTCTTGAAGCAAGGTGACTTCATCCCTAGTGTGGAAATTTTTGCCCTCTGAGAAGCAACCTCCTAGCTAGCATGATAAGTGAGATAGAATATCTGTGTCAACCAAAAGAAAGGGCACATGAGCATCAACTAAATATCCTCTCTGGTCTATCCAGTGAAATGGTTTGACACATCTAATGAGGTATTTCAAAAAATATCCCTCCATCCATTAGTAGTACCTATTCCAAATCATAAAGAAAAAGAGTCTTAGTCCAAGAGTTAGAGCTAAACAATTTTTTGAGAAAAGCAAGCACAAGAAAGAAAGGAGTAGGTTAGTGTAGTACTCACAAGGATCTTCCTACTGCCATGAGGGATCGCCAAGTCTCATTTCCTTCTCTACTAGCTCTAAGAAAGGAGCATGTCCATGTCTAGGTGGAGCCTCTATTGGAACCACTTCCTCATCCTTAAGAATCTCCTCCTTCCCTCCTAATGATACCTCACCATGATGCTCCTAAGGATCATTATCCTCATTTCTAGAGACATCGATCTCCTCAACTACAAAAAGTCTCTGATATCGATAGGCTCTCATCCATCTACCAACTAGCTCATGAAGTGGTCTTGTGATTGGAACTCCAAGAACTAATGGAACCCAAAGAAGATCCCTATGTTGTGCATCAACCATCTCTTGAACTGATCTATAACAAGGGGGCACCAGGGGAAAATCCTCTAGAAAATCATCACCTATTTGTTGAAGTACTGATACAATATGGTGAGTCTCAACTGAACCATGTCTATCTATCAAGTGACTCACCTCTTGAGAGTAATCTTGAATAGTGCTATTGCCTGACCATAACCCCTCCATACTTACATAGGGGTCTGAAATGAATTATGAATTAGTGTGCATATCCATATCTCATGTGGAAGCATTAAAAAGACTAAGTCATCCCCATTACATAGATCTCGATAACTTGGGATATGAAGGGGGCAACTCCCTCTGAAATGGTATAATGTGCTCGAGAATTTAGGTCATAAAAAGTAAAGGGTGAATGAAAGCAAGTGCTCCTTGTCATAAAGTTTGGTACAAATATTGGCAAACTAAAGCAAGGATATCAATCCCCCAAGCGAAAAATATCCCTTTCTTGAGCTATTGAATGATTGGTGCCTAGCACCATCAGAGTACAAGATCCTTCTTGTCTCCCAAAAAGTAAGAGGTAATCAGGCCAATGAGAACCTTCCACAAGAGTAGAATAGAAAGTCTAGGGACTAAGGTAAGTTGAACTCCTTATCGATCTTTAGGATGGGTATCTCCTATAATGGCAACCTAATTCAGTCTCTCCATCTCTGACTTGCTCTTGGGAAGCACAAGTTTCTCTCCTCTGATAAGAACTCCAAGAATACAATACACATCATAGAGAGTAATGGTTCACTCTCTAGAAACAAAAGGAAATTGGAAGATGTTCTTATTAGCATATGAGTAAGTTAGGATGCCACAACATATACGAGAGGATGGATGAACAATAGTAATCTGAGCCACTCTATATAGCCCTGTCCTCTATAGAATATAATGATCAATAGTTGATAACACCTCAAGGGAATCCATACACCAGGATTTATCATGAGTAGAATTCCATCAAATGCAGGTATCCTACCAAGCACAAAACACCAAATTAGATCATCAAAAAATAAAAAATCATAAAAAGTAGAAAATTAAAAATCACAAAAAAAGTTGTAAAACCTTCAAAATCCTAAAATTGAATATTTTATTGAAAATTTGTAATAAAAAGAGAAGTTAGCATTCAAATTAGAGAAAATGAGCATAAAAACATTGTTTCTACCCTAACTCTTGCCTACAAACCCTTTTTCCAAATCACCCCTTTTATCAAGGAGATTTGATAGGCAACATGGGCAATTTTCCCTAGCAAGAGGGGTGATTTGGAGCCATGCCTTTGCATGACCAAGTAAAATTAGAAAATAGGAGAAATAGTCAAAAATAGACCTACGAAAACAAAGAAGACAATAAACACCTGAAACCTAGACAAATGCAATAAGAAAACACAATAAAAATGAACATTTTCAAGAAACATTTGATATAAGGAAAATCTAGGGTTTCAAGAGAGGGTTTTCTCATTTATCATACCTGGTGATTTGTAATAGGTTGATTGGTAGCCATATCATTGATCTCCTCGTTAGATCTATGGCGACTATTCACTTGCATAATTTTGTCACCATTTTGTCACTTTCTTTCGATCTTCCTCTCTCTTCTCCTCTATCCTTCTTAGCTTAGCTTTCATTAATGAAATTTCTTTGTCTAGTTTATCTTTTGTAGTTCTTTCCATGTCCTCATTTTGTGTGTCTTCATCATTACAGATATTCATGATAATACAAAGTGACTCAAGTATACTCCAAACTCACACATCGACAATATGTTTCCTCGTTCTCTTTTTAGTTCTTACTTCAAAATACATCATAAAGTCAAACCAATAATTATGGTACAATGAAAAAGGTAAAAGCCAAGTTCAGGAACAATACCTACCTTTCATGTTGACTACCATCCCTGAGGGGGAAAATATGTAAGTACGAAAGAAGTGCAGAGATTGAAATGACAGTCCGATGATGATCTAGAGTCCTAATCATACCCATGAAAACATGAATTATATATACCTCTCAACAGTTTCTCTCTTGGTGACACATCTTCAAATGTTTTTCTTCTTTATTTGTGCCTTCCACTAGTGGAATTTTGGCAAATAAATGACTAAGTGACTAAAACTTTGTCACAAGAACTAAAAATGACTAAATTCTACTAATTTTTTGCAACTCATCTATAAATGAGTATATAAATGACTAATTTGGTCGTTGACTAAAAAATTATTTAGTCACACAAATAAAAATGACTAAATAGTTAGTCATTTATTTATCACAATACATTTGAATAAATCATTTAAGGAATAAAAAATCAATAGCCTGCCAAAATACTCTAAAACTTTAATAAACATACTTTGAAACTTTTGTTGAAATCTTATTTTCAGGTGTAGCCTGCCAAAATGGAGTTTTCATTTTAATAAACATACTCTAAAACCTTCATCCAAACCTTATTTTTAGGCGTAGCCCGCCAAAATGGAGAAGTGTTTCAGTAAAGAATGACAAAGAATGGTAAGGAGATGTGCATGAAAGGAGGCATAGGATTCATTGCTTCTTATCTCATTCCTGCTCTGCTCAGCAAGGGTTACATTGTTCGTGCTACTGTTTGTAATCCATGTATTTAATTGACATATATTTGCATAATCTCAAATTCCTAATTCAGATGCTTTTGAAGTATTAATGTATGCTATATATGGTTTAGAATGTATCCTATATAGGGTTTAGAATGATTTCTTTTAATTTAAAAAAAAAAAAAATGATGTGTTGTTATATGGAGCTTAATCAGACTCGGAGGTTAAATTTACCCCACTTTCATCGACGCAGTTTCCCCCCAAATTCCTACAAGGTCAAGGGGCAGCATGTTGCAAGTATTGGCCTAACCGGTGTTTTCATTGATGTCAACATACTCCTATTGCATTAATGATAAGGATTGGATGAGTTGTGTGCTGAGGATATTGAGAAAATTAATCTCAATCAGGAACAGTGAAGAACAGTGATGACAATAAGGTAAAAGTCCAAGATAGGATGAGGATCAAAGGATGCAGTTTAAAGGGTTTGTAGATATGTGTCTTAAGGTGGTCCAGTAGACATTTTAGAGGTTCGCATGAAGATCGGAAGAAGTTGTGGCCGCTCAAGTAAAACTGGTTTCGACAGATGTTCAGTGGTGACAGAGTGATACAGATAGGTCCGGTGAGATCAGGAATGCAGTAACCTGTTTTGTGGATTTGAGGGAGTGTTGAGGAAGTCTTTGTGAAGTATCAACTCGATTGGTTCGTGGTTTGAAGGTCCACAAGCATCTATTCCTTTATGACAGTAATGACAGACTGTGTTCTTGAGGTTCTAGATGAAGGGGAGAAGGAATTCAGTAAGCAGATGAAGTTTGGATGTTCTTGGTAATTTAGGCAAGCTTGTGGAGGTCTTTGTATCATGTCCAGTTCATGTTGGTGGTCCGCATTGAAGTTGGAGCTCGCAATTGAGGAATAAATTCTAGATGATGGTGTTCTTCTTGAGATTGGCTGACCGGATGAGTTCCACATCCTGCAGATGTTCTTGTTGATGTTTGCCAACTTAGATGATCATTCCTAAGTTGATGTCTTGTATAAATAAGGGATTGTGAAGTCATTTCAAAGGTGTCCTTGTGGAGATGAGTGTGTGGTAGCAAGGAGGAGAGCGAAAGGCAGAGCAGAAGTATTGGGCTTAAATGGAACTAATTCAAGCATGGTGAAGATGCTATTCTTCAGTTCAAGTATGTGATACTTATTTCTTTGTACACAGTGTGTCTCTTGTAGGCAGTGGGCCTCTTGTGAGCAGTGTGCTCAGGCAGTGAGCCCTAATTGGCATGTGCCATTTGTTCTTTCTATTCTTCTAACAGAGAATACAATCTTGGGTTAATCACCCCATGGTTTTTCCCTTAACCGGGTTTTCCACGTCAAAATCTTGGTGTCTCATGTGTTAATGTGTTTCTGCTCTTGATTCATTGCATTATGTTTCCATGATTGATTTAATATTATGCTGTTGAATTACAAATTGAAGTTAAGTGTTTAATTGGAAGAAAGTTTTGTACAACTGATTCACCCCCCCTCTCAGTTGTTTGCTCTAAATCTAACACAGCGCCCCTTGCAGGGGTTTGAGGGCAGCACCCCCAAGACGAGGTCAAGGGGTAGGATAATAATATTGGAGTCTCTGTTGGTGGATGTAGCCCGAGTTTGGGTGAACCACATTAAAACTTGTCTCTCACTGTTATTATTTTTGTGTATTTTCATTCCTCTGTTTAATCTTTATTTGCATTTAATTGATATCTTCTATCGGCTAACCCTAACATGATGTATTTGCTTGTGATAAGATATGTGGATATCTCCTAAATCTGCCCCAACTCATTGTCCTCTTTGGCACTATATTCATTACTCCAGCTACTAGGGTTTTGCATGTGAAATCTTTAATATCTTCATGACAGTGGCTTTTAAATAGATCTCAGTCTTTTCTTTAATCTTTATCATGGTAACCCTTGAGTTCCATAATCCACCTTCAATCTCTTCTAAGAACGTTGTGTTAAGCTAGACTGCATGGTATGCATATAAAGCAAGTCCTTCATACCTACCATTGTTCCAAACCACCACTCACTACCTTGCTTGAAATGCTACCTCCATAAGCACAATAGCATGTTTTAAAATCATGGTTGCCAGTGATTGACCATTAAGGTCACTACTTTCATCAAGATACAATGAGATTTTTGTCTTCAAACTCAAGGCATTATGCAAGATAACATTATGAATTATTTGCTGTATAGGGTTTGATTTTCTTGCATATTTACTGCTTTGCTAACTGCCTTTAAGACTAGATATTGTACCCTCAGCTGCAATCTCAAACAACTCATTCACTGTCACTTGAAGATTCCTTTCATGAGCATCCTTCTATAAAATCAAACCATGCCCTATAGACTGCCTACTTACTTACTACAGGGGAATCATTATTTCATGGTGTAACATCAGAAATTGTCCTCCTATATGGAATGGTACAATTTCCATCAGTTTAGCTCCTCACTCTTGGTGACTGTCCAACCATTTCTTTTCCAACCTTCCCAAAACCCTTATTGACTAAGTCTAGGAGCAGTCTATTCACTTTTTGAGGTAACTTATTGATAGAACCTAGAAAGAGATTTGAAACTTGGGTCCCTAGGACCCCCAAAAATGCAGATCTGAGTTGAAATTGGGGGCTAGAACTTGGGCGCCCGCGCCCTAGTCCTCCCCCATTTCACGAGATTTTAAATTTTGGCGGGGTGTCGGTTCCTGCCGAGTGCCTCGGGATTTCATTTTCAAACTCTCAGTTTTCGCGCGATATCAAGATGTTATTTTGAAATTTGAATTCCCTAAAGCTAGATATAAAAAGACATTTGCAAATCATTTTATCACACACAATTCTTATGCAAGCTTGATGCCAAAACTCTGTTGTAATTGCCATTGAAGATCAATGACTTGTTGAATCTCTTTTAAGTATTCTTTATTTGCTATCTTGGAGACAATGGATGAAGATTAGGAATCAAGATCTTGAGTCTATCTTGCTCTTCCTAGGGTTTGTACACCCTTTGCATGATCAAGGGAAGGGTTGAAGCCTCCAACAACAATCTTGGAGATCCCTCGCAGACATTGTTGATTCACCTTCTTGTTCATGCAAGTCTTCATTCGTCTCATCTCCTTGAGGTGAAGTTGTATGTGTTTATTGGTGCAAAGTAAGTTGTTGATCTTCCCTTGATTGAGACATCTAGGGTTTGATTTTATGGTTAACACATTGTTAGGTTTGCACACACTTCTACAAATCTTTATCTCTGGCTATTGTTGAGGTAGAAATACCAAAGACGGGGCTTGACTGAGGCAAGCTCCTATATAGCCGCAACATTCTCCTTCTTTTGTAGGTGCAGATCATGTTTTGCAGGTTTCGGTGGAAAGAAGCTATAGAAAGGAGGATATTGAGGGTACAGTCATGACAGACTTTTGGATTTTTAGATTCTGAGACTTGTGGGGACATTGGAGCGGGCACCCTAGTCCAACCAGGGGTTTGTTCTGAGATTTGGAAGCCTTTTAGCAGTCTCAGACACCCTGTGCAGAAGATTTCCTCGTGCAAAAACTTTCAGGACACTGGAGCGGGTGCCCTAGTCCATGCAACCCTCAAAATATGGGTACACTGTCTCTAGAACTCTATCTCTGCACTTTTGTGATTAGTTTTGCCTGTTGCTTCATCGGTTTCATCAGTTTCTATATATTTTTGATATAAGGCATAATTAGGGTTTTACTTGGTTGAAAGGAAAACACTTGATAAAATCTTGATTAGGGCCTTAGGTTTCATAACCACGCGAGCATAAGGGATAGACAAAGTGATTAGAAGCTTGTTCCCAAGCTTGGCCTTTGTCCTCCCAATGATTAGTGGTGAAATGGTAGTATTTAACCTAGTTTGAACAAGCTATCAATTTTCACCCTAAACATTTTGGTGAACCCGAGCTTTAAAGAATTTGCATCCTTTTAAAACTTCAGATCTAATATAATTTGATGTTCTAGAGCATAATTGGATTGAAAAACCTCTTTAGTGAAATTGCATATGTTAAATGATGGATTACATTCTTTATCTTTTCACTAAAAAGAGTTGAAAATTAGCATTTATTGTTGAAAGTTGTATTTCATTTGCAAAGGCCATCATTGTGCATTTAAATCTTGGTTTAAATAGAGCATGTTAAAATGTCAGATTATTTTTTGCAAGATTTTCATGCTTATGATGAGTCGTTTAGTTGTGATGACTTCAATATGTTAGATGAATCCCTTGAGGACTTTATCTCGATTGAACATTCCACTACGGCCTCTAAGCTATCACTATTTCAAAAGATTCGTAAATGCGATTTATGTTCCTAAATCTAAAGAAGAGATTGAAAAATAAAAAATTGTGGTTACTCTATGTGCAAATGTGGTTCAACCACCCTCTAAACCTGTGCTTGTTTTTAAAGGTCTTTCATCTCCTTCACAATATCCTGATCACATTTATGATTATACAAAATAAATAGTGAAACAAGACTCACAAACTAATTATAATATGGTTGCTCATGCATATAACACTCGGAATAACAAACAAAGTACACAACAAACAAATGTTTTGATATCTTTACCAGTTTCTCAACCTATGCTTCCTCAAGCACCTCGTTTAACATATAAAGGTGGTAAAGACTATGATCTTGTAGAGCAGCTTCACGCTACTCCAACAAAGATATCTCTTTGGGAACTTATACAAACTTCACCTACTTACCATGGAATGCTTCAAGAAGCTTTACAAAAGGTGATTGTTCCTCCTAATGTTAAACCAAATGATGTTGTCGCTTTACTAGATTGTATGCATGCAACGAAAACATACATTTTATTTTAACATGAGTTACCATCTCTTGAGGTTTAGAAACAATATGATTCTTTGGTTATCTTTATTACGATCAACAAAACATTGGTTAAGAGAGTTATGATTGATAATGGGTCAGCCCTTAAAGTTTGTGGTATTGATTTATTGCATAAGGTTAAAGTTGATGTATCTATTATCAAACCAGAGTCGTTAAGTATCCGTGGCTTTGATAATGTTGGATGACAATCTGTGGGCACTATAACTCTACCTATACAAGTTGGACCTGTGATGGTGTCTACCTTGATTCATTTCATGCCTTGTTCTCTATCTTATAACATGATTCTGGGTAGGCCTTGGATACATGCATTAGGAGCAATTCCTTTTATTTTGCACCATTCGATTAAGTTTATATTTAAAGGTAAACTGCATACTATCCATTCAGATCCTGAACCTGATAATTGTTTGCAATTGGAAGTGCATAAGCATGTTGTTGGTCCTAAGAGTTTAAACAATCTGAAAGCTGAATTGTCAGCTCCTCTTGCCTCTAGAAATGTTATGCAAGAGTCCAAACAATCGAATGCATTTGTTGGTGATGACTGGGGTTCGTTAGATTTTGCATCTTCCTCCATAGGAGAATATAAACTTAAAAACCCCATCCCCAAAACATCAAATATTTTATCGATCACATCGCATGCTTCAAACAATAAACATAAGACTTCTTTGGTTACAAATACGGATAATACTTTGAATTATACTACTAATTATGAGACTTACGAAGCTCCTCCTTCGTCTAAAGAAATGGTCTCTCTCTATGGAAGAGGATTCTGAATCCTTTACAAAAATTGTGACTATGTAGGTAATGGTTGTGGCATAAATCAACAAGGAATCAAAGTCCCTATAGAATCCACTTCGAAACATTACTCAAGTGGCATTGGATATAATCCTTTTAAGTAATCCAAAGCCCGCAAACGCCCTACTCTAAATGTGAATACAATATCAACACTTAGTTTGATATTCCCTTAGATGATTGACACTAATTATCCTCCACGATCACTTCCATTAGATATGTTTACGGCGGATGAAGCGATAATGTACTTATTAGGTGCTTATGATGGTATTCCTCATTATCACCATAAACGTGGCCTACTTTATTGTTTAAACAATGATGCATATTTTGGAAAGACTACTAGCACAATAACTGCTACAATAGAGCAAAATGAAGAACTTGAAGAACAATTACAGTCCTACAATCCCCCTGACCATAGTACTCTCCTTAATGGAAAGACTATCGATGTTTTTATGGATAAGGATAATCCTGAAAAAGTTATCCCTATTGGTGATTGTTTAGATGTAGAAGAAAAAGAAGAAATGACTAAACTATTGAATGAATTCTCAGAATTGTTCGCTTGGAATTATTCAGACATGCCTAGTATAGATCCTCAGATCGTACTACACAATATCATCTTGAAACCAAATGCTAAGCCATTCAAACAAAAGATTCGTAAGATGAATCCTAAGATTGCTTTGCTTGTCAAAACTAAAATAGAAAAACTCTTACAAGCTGGTTTTATTCAACCTATTGATTACTCTCCGTGAATCTTGAAAATATTGTTGTCATCGTTAAACCCGATGGCCGTATAAGAATGTGCACAAATTTCTGGGATTTAAATTTGGCATCTTTGAAAGATGATTTTCTGCTCCCTAATATCGATATGATTGTTGATTCCATAGCTGGACATGAGTTGCTATTGTTTATGGATGGATTTTCAGGATATAATCAAATCCTCATAAATCCTCTTGTTTAGTATAAAATAGCCTTTATAACACCTTGGAGTACATTTTGTTGGGTAGTCATGTTGTTTGGACTTAAGAATGTGGGAGCTACTTACCAACATGCGATGACTTATATTTCATGACTATATGCACAATATTCTAGAAGATTATGTTGACGACATCCTAACGAAGTCTATCCATCGTAAGGATCATGTGACAAATCTTTGACAGATATTTGAGCACATATGAAAATATAATACGTGATTGAATCCCTGAAAGTGTGTTTTCGGTGTAGACAGTGGAAAGTTACTTGGGTTTATTGTTTCAAATCAAGGTATAGAAGTTGACACGAAAAAGATAGATGTGATTGTTAATATGCCAATACCTAAGAACATATCTCAACTTCGTAGTTTGTAGGGAAAGATATAGGCCGTTCACTAATTTGTTTCACAACTCGCTGATAGGACTCCCCCCTTTATGCAACTACTGAAGAAAGATTCTCATTTCCAATGGAATGTTGAATGTTAAAAAGCTTTCAATGATTTAAAGGATTACTTAGCTAATCCACCTATTTTGCAACCCGCTGTTTCTGATAAACCATTTCTGTTATACATTTTAGCATCTAACAATGCCGTAGCAACTTTGTTAGCACAACATAATGCTGAAGGCAATGAATGTGTTGTCTATTACATTAGTCGTACTTTGCTCGATTATGAAGTGCAATACAGTCATAGAGAAGCATTGCTTAACTTTAGTGTTTGCCACTCAAAAGCTTAGACATTATCTCTTAAATGCTGAAGTGCATGTAATGGTAAAATTTGACCCTTTAAAACATCTCTTCACAAGAACAGATTTATTAGGTCATCTTGCTAAATGGGTTATGTTGTTAACAGAATTTGATCTCAAATTTATTTCATAAAAAGCAATTAAAGGGCAAGTGATAGCTTATCAGTTAGCTGAAGCTCCCTTGCCCTTTTCTATACAAAATGTCAATGCTTTCCCCAATGAATAGATTTTAACAATCTCTGTAGATGAAAAATGGGAGTTATACTTTGACAGATCAAAATGTCGAACGGGCTCCAGGGCTGGTGTTATATTAATACTTCCCGTTGGTAAGTTGATTCCCTTATCTTACCGCTTAGATTTCTTATGCACAAACAATATAGTTGAATACAAAGCTCTTATCGTTGGACTTCATGCAGCCTTGGCTCTTAATATCAAGAATATTACAATATATGGTGATTCTCAGTTGATTGTTAAACAAATCATGGGATCGTATCAAACTAAACACGATAAGTTATCTCAATATCGTGAGTTTGCATTATCTCTTTTAAAACAATTCACATCATACTCGATCGATACCATTCCTAGGAAAGATAACTGGCATGCGGATGCAATGGCAAGCACAACTTCCCTTATATCCCCTGATGGTTCTCCTGAGGAATTTACCTTCATTGTTCATAATCTTAAGACACCAATAATTGAAATCCCTATAGTTACAAATTTGGAACTCTGTGGTAATACATACACTGACGAATGGTTCTCCTACATATTCAACTATTTACGGGATGGAACCATTCCAGACTCGACATCTAAGAATGCATGACTCCGTTTATGCAAACTAGTAGCGTGATACATTATATTATCAAATGTCTTGTATCGACAAAGTTACAATGGTGTTTTACTCTGATGTTTAAGTAATTCAGAGATTTTGATAGCTTTAGAAGAAGCTCACTCGAGTGCCTGTGGAGGGCATTTTAGTGGAAAATCATTGGTGCAAAAATTGTTACGTATGGGGTACTATTGGTAGCATATGGAGCAAGATTCCTTTGCTTATGTCAAGAGATGCCCGCAATGTCAACAACATAAACACCTCAACCTTGCTCCTACTCAAGAGCTTCATGCCTAGGTGTCACCATGGCCATTTTCTATCTGGGGCTTGGATCTCGTAGGTAAAATTTCCCCTCCCTCCTCTTAGGGACATATGTTTATCATTACTGCTACTGATTATTTTACAAAATGGGTCGAAGCGGTCCCTTTGCGATCCATGACCGTTGATGTAATCTATCGATTCATACAAGATAACATAATTTCTCGATTTGGAATACCTTCTTCCTCGGTTTCAGACAAGGGTACACCATTTAAGAACAAGGATGTGAAAAATTTCCTCAAAAAATATCATATACAACATCACTTCTCTATGCCTTATTACCCTCAATCCAATGGCCAATCAAAATCTTCAAACAAGGTTATTGGATAGATTCTAAGGAAAACTATTAATAAACATCAAAAATATTGGCATACACAATTATCCTATGCACTATAGGCCTATAGAACAAGTATTCAAACAGCTACGGGTAACACACCGTATAATCTTGTCTACGGTGCAGATGCGATAATGCCCTTGGAGTTAGAAATTCCTTCTTTGCGAAATTCCCTAAGAGACATCATGGATGATGACATAGAATGAGAGAAAAGATTACAAGAACTTGAGATGCTTGATGAAAGACGTATTAACGCTCTTGAACATCTCAAGGCTTATCAAAAAGGAATACAACGAGCCTATAGTGCGCAAGTCATACAACATTCATTTAATGTTGGGGACTTGGTTCTTTATGGAAATCAATGCAACATAAATGCACCACCTGGTGAAAAAGGTAATGATGCAGAATGGCACAAGGGAAGCAAAGAAGGTTTATTTCTTCTCCAACTACTCACCCACTTCACTACTCCAATCCAGCCAAAGTCACATTCAAGGGCATATGAAGGATTTGTGGTCTAGGATGTTATCCAACCCCTAAGGCTTCTTTCACACCTCAAGGCATGTCTACAAACACTTTACCAACAGTTGGTTTGATCTCCAACTTCCCACAACTCTCCAACCTTGACTAGGCCTAGTGAGGCTACTAGCCCACCTAAACTAGTTTTCTCTACACAACTTGACAAAACCCCAAATGACCAAGCAAACCAATGGTGGATTTGAATACCCTTTAAGGGACCCTAACAAACTCCCAAACCTCCAGTCTCAACTCTACTCCAGCAACTCAAAACACCTACTAGGTCACTAGGCCTAATTGATCACTTTAGGTCTAGGTTACAAAGCAAAGGGTCTAAGTTGGGGTCATAGATCAGAGATAGGAATTTGGAACACCTCCACAACCTTCAAACATATCAAAAAACCATCAGGCATTCATCCACCTTTCAGATTTTGTCAAATACAACACTAAATTGCACATTTTTGGTCAAATACATAGAGATACTTGACCTAGGGCATCACTCCAAAAATTGAAAACAATCTTTCCCCACGAAATGCTTTTGGAATTAGGTAATATACATCCCTAGCCTGCATTTCACCAATTTGCATGAGATTTCACCGGTTGGAATGCATTCTAGGGCCGGATTTGTATGACAAACCCTAGAAATCAGGGTTTTAGAGCAGTCGGAATACAAAATGCAATATCTCCCTCCTAAAACCACTTCAAGACCTCAAACTTGTTATATTCGAACCCTGACTCAACCTATTTTTAGAAAAAGTACATTGATCTCATCTGCCAATTCATACAGGCCGTACAACTCAAGAAATGTAGGGAAAAATAGTCAGTTTTTATTGTTTTGTGCCCAAAACTCCATACAAAATCTTCTCCTCTATACTGGAGCAAGATGTCCACCATATCAACTGATCCAAGTCGGTATGCAGCTTCCCAAAGCAGTTGCAACCATCAAAAGTGGGTTGGAACCGCTCAAGTACATGACACATTTGGACAACTATGGCATTTGTGCCTTGACACAAGGATGGCGATTGGTTTTGCTTGGCCAATGGAACCTAAACATCCACCATACTCCCAAAAACATGACAAAACATCAATACTACCAACTAGACTAAAAAAAATCAACATTAGACCTACTAGGCCTAAATGACTCAACTAGGGTCCAAATGGACTAAGAATGATTAAGGTTTATATGATTACCCCAATCATCTTGACCACACAAAAAGGACCTTACATCCATGGCTAAAGCCTTATTACAGACCACATTGAGCAAAACCCACAACTTATCAAAAATGCAATCAAAATGATTTAGGTACCCTGCACCATACACCCACTGTCAAACATAACTCAAATCTCTTGAGTTGGGAATGCTGTCAAATGTGAATCCTGCCTTCTCAATGGCTTCTCTGCTCATCCAAGTTGCATCTTCCTGAGGTTTATTGAGCCACTTTACCAGATATTCATAGTAGGTGTGCCTCCTAGTCTGTTTAGCCACCCTGTGATCCAAAATGCATTCAATCTGATAAGGAGATGAAGGAATCAGGTCCTGGAGTGTCTGATCAGTTTGTTCTTCTACCACAATTGTCTGAGGATCAGAGCCCTTATAGGGATAAAGGTCTGCTACATTGAAGATTGGTGAGAAGGCAATGCCATCCGGAAGTCTGATTTTGTAAGCATTTTCTCCACATTTCTTTAGCACTTCACAAGGCCCAATCTTCTTCATAAGTAGCTTGGTGTATTTACTTGTAGGTAGCCTCTCCTTTTTCAGATGCACCATTACCAAATCCCCTTCTTTGAACTACAGATCCCTTCTCTTTCTGTCAGTAGACTGTTTGTATTTTGCAGAGGTAGACTATAATTTCTGTTTGACTTGCTCATGGACATCTTTCATCACTTGGACAAAGTCTTCAGCCAATGCACTACTCTTCTCTAGTCCTCCAACCTCTCTAAATTCCAAAATACCCCTTGGGTGAGTGCCATAAACAATTTGAAAAGGTGACAGGCCGGTGCTTCTCTTGACAGTGTCATTGTATGAGAACTCTACCTGAGCCAAAACTGAATCCCAACTAGCACCCTGCTCTTTAGTTAGGCACCTTAGGAGGTTGCCAAGTGACCTGTTGATCACCTCAGTCTGATCATCAGATTGAGGATGATAGGCTGATGACAAGGACAGATTTGCACCTAGTCTTTTCCAAAGTGTCCTCCAGAAGTGTCCTATGAACTTGGGGTCTCTGTCAGAGATTATGGACAAAGGTAAACCATGTAATCTGACTATTTCTTTGAAGAAATGACCTGCTATGTGTGAGGCATCATGTGTGGTTTTACATGGGATGAAGTGAGCCATTTTTAAGAACCTATCTACAACCACAAAGATGCTATCATGTCCATTCTTGGTCCTAGGTAAACCAAGTACAAAATCCATGCTTATGGAATCCCAAGGCTTTGAAGGGATAGGTAATGGAGTGTATAGACCTGCATTGGATGTATGACCCTTGGCTCTTTGACAGATTTGACAAGTTTCTACAAACTTTCTTACATCAGATGGTAACCTTGGCCAATAGTAGTATCTTCTAACCAATTCTAGGGTCTTATCAATGCCAAAGTGGCCTGCCATGCTGCCACAATGCTTCTCTTGAATGATACACTCTCTAACAGACCCTCTTGGGATACATAACAGGCTGCCTTTGAAAAGAAATCCATCTTGTATCAGAAAATCAGAAAAATCGGTATTATACCTGCCTATGATGGCTTTGCAAACTTGGTAAGGTTCCTTGAAGTCTTCATCATCTGCATACTGATCTTTAATGGCATGTATACCTGTACTTTCCAACTGAATGGTTTGAACAACAAGATTCCTCCTACTTAAGGCATCGGCTACCTTATTGGCCACTCCTTTCTTGTGTTTAATTGAGAATGTGTATGCTTGGATGTACTCCATCCACTTGATATGCCTGTGGTTTAACTTCTGCTGCCTGTTCAAGAAGCTCAAAGCATGGTTATCGGTAAAAACAACAAACTCCTTGGGTAATAAATAGTGTCTCCATTTTCTCAATGATTGGACCATTGCATATAATTCTAGATCATAGGTAGAATAGTTCTATTTTGCCTCATTTAACTTCTCACTAAAGAAGGCTATAGGCCTCCCATCTTGACTTAGGACTCCTCCAATAGCCCTCTTACTTGCATCACACTCAACCACAAAGGTCTTATCAAAATCAGGCAGCACTAGGACCGGTTGTTCTGATATTTTCTTCTTTAACAATTCAAAGGCTTGATTGGCCTCATTTGTCCATACAAACACACATTTCTTGCCCCCTTTTATGGTGTCAACAAGTGGAGCACAAATGGCACTAAACCCTCTAATGAACTTTCTATAAAAATTGCACAAACCATGGAAACTCCTTACCTTAGAGGCTATAGTAGGTGTGGGCCAATTAAGAATGGCTTCCACTTTGCTTGGATCCATCTTGAGGCTGCCCTTAGAGATGACAAACCCCAAGAATGTCAATTCTTCTTTTAGGAAGACACATTTGTCAAGGTTAATTCTCAACTTCTCCTCTTGAAGCCTCCTAAGCACTTGATGGATATGTCTTTTGTGATCTTCCTTGTTGTCACTAAAAACCAATATATCATCCAAATATACAACAATGAACTTGTTAAGGAAAGGTTTTAGCACCTCATTCATCAACCTCATGAAGGTGCTTGGTGCATTTGATAAGCCAAAAGGCATCACAACCCATTCAAATAGCCCTTCATTGGTTTTGAAGGCCATTTTCCACTCATCCCCCTCCCTTATCCTAATTTGGTGGTAACCACTTTTTAGATCCATCTTGGTAAAATACTTAGCCCTACCCAAGCAATCCATTAAATCTTCTATTCTAGGCATTAGAAATCTATACCTAATAGTAATCTTGTTGATGGCCTTGGAATCAGTGCATAGTCTCCATGTGCCTTCCTTCTTGGGTGCAAGTACTGCAGGTACTGCACATGGGCTAATACTCCTCCTTATAAGCCCTTTATCCAACAAGTCTTGGATTTGTCTTGCTACTTCTGCATTTTGCTCTGGGGTCAACTTGTGGGCTACTTGGTTTGGTAGAGTGGATCCAGGGATGAGATCAATGCAATGACTAATCTCCCTCTTTGGTGGAAGGGCATCCTTACTTTCATCGACTATCACATCATGAAACTTCTCCAATAGTTCCTCCACTTCTTTTGGTTCAATCCTCCTAAGAGGCTACTACACTTTGGTCTTCTTAGGATTTGCATCCTTGGGCTTGATGACTACTGCAAAACAAGGCACTTTCTCCTCCTTGAGGTTAGCCAAAAACTCCTTTTCACCTACTAACATAACTGAACTAGGAATAATCTTTTCCTTGCTGTCATCAATCACATGAGTCATTGTGAAATTTTCACCATTTTTAGACAAATGAATTACATTTTGCTTACCATCATGTTGGGCACTTGTATCATGTTGCCAAGGCCTTCAAAGAAGAAGGTGGCATGCATCCATATCCACTATCTCACAAAGAATCCTATCATGATATTCACCTATCTTGAATTCAACCCAACATTGTTCTTTCACCACAATTTGTTGGTCCTTGGTTAACCAAAAGAATCTATAAAGGTTAGGATGAGGTATCCTTTGCAATCCTAACTTAGTCACCATTTCATTAGAAGCTAAATTCTCAGAAGTACCTGAATCAACTATTACCTTGCAGACTTTTCCTTTCACCTTGCAAGTGGTTCTAAACAAATTGTTTCTTTGGGGCTGCTCCTTGGTGGCTGGCATGATGAGAGACCGGTTAAACATGATGCATTCTCCACTCTCTGGTGCTGCAGACTTGGAAGAGGCAGTTTGGTATGATGTGGTGCCTTGACAGTCATCCTCTTGAAGGAGCTGCACCCTTCTATCTTTCTAATTTGCAGCAGTGTTTCCCATCTTCTCTGGGCACCTAAAGGACTGATGTCCTATCTGATTGCAGGAGAAACACCTTCCAGTGAACATAGTGGAACCCCTGCCTCCACTTCTTCCTCTACCATTACCTCTCCCTCTAAACTAACCCTGATTAGCACTATTTCTGTCAGCTTGCACTTGACTGCCCTCTTGTGATCTACCATCTTGGGGTCTAGAAAAGTTTTCCTTGTTTTGAAATCTGCCTCTGCCTCTAAAATTTAGATTGCCTCTGCCCCTGCTGTTTGAATCACCTCTCCTTCTTTATTTGTCTTCAATCCTCAATGCCATTTGAAAACACTTATGCACTATCTCAAGGTTAAAGAGACTTAATTCATCTTGAATGGAGAACTTAAGGCCATTAAGATACCTTGCAAGCTTCTGTTTTTCATTCTCAGGCATCTTGGCTTTCAAAGACATCTTGTGAAACTCCTCGGTGTATGTGCTTACGTCCATGTCCTTTTGTCTCAAGTTTTGCAACTTCTTGTGCAAGTTGACTCATAGTCTTCAGGAACAAATTACTTCTTGATTTCAAGCACCATCTTCCTCCATGTAGTGATAGGGTTCCTATCATCCTCTATCCTCTCATTTTGAATGAAGTTCCACCAACTTAATGCTGGCCCTTCATTCTAGATTTGGCAATCCTCACTTTCTGATTTTTTGCCACTTCTTCACATTCAAAATAGTTCTCCACTACCTCTATCTAATGAAGGCACTCCTCTGGATTCATCTTACCAGGAAACATAGGTAAATCCACCTTACTGTCCTTCCTACTCAACTTTCCAAGTGCATCTAGGAATTGTCTTTCTGACATGCCTCCTTGTGGCTCTTCCATAGGCACTCCTTCTTCTTCATCTGAATCCAAGATGACCTCTAGCTTCTTCTTCTTATCCTTGTCCTTCTTCAACTTCTCTATCTCAGCCTCCATCCTTTTGTTCTTGGCTGCTTGCTCTCTGACTATCTTTGCCAATTTGGCATTATTCACCCTTGTAGGAACTTCCTCCTCCTCTTCTCTATCTCCCATCTCTTTGATGGCTCTGATACCACCTGATGCAGAGTGGCACAAGGGAAGCAAAGAAGGTTTATTTCTTCTCCAACTACTCACCCACTTCACTACTCCAATCCAACCAAAGTCACATTCAAGGGCATATGAAGGATTTGTGGTCTAGGCTATTGTCCAACCCCTAAGGCTTCTTTCACACCTCAAGGCAGGTCTACAAACACTTTACCAACAGTTGGTTTGATCCCCAACTTCCCACAACTCTCCAACCTTGACTAGGCCTAGTGAGGCTACTAGCCCTCCTAAACTAGTTTTCTCTACACAACTTGACAAAACCCCAAATGACCGGGCAAACCAATGGTGGATTTGAATACCCTTTAAGGGACCCTAACAAACTCCCAAACTTCCAGTCTCAACTCTAATCCAACAACTCAAAACACCTACTAGGTCACTAGGCCTAATTGATTACTTTAGGTCTAGGTTACAAAGCAAAGGGTCTAAGTTGGGGTCATAGATCAGAGACAAGAATTTGGAACACCTCCACAACCTTCAAACATCTCAGAAAACCATCAAGCATTCATCCACCTTTCAGATTTTGTCAAATACAACACTAAATTGCACATTTTTGGTCAAATACATAGATTTACTTGACCTAGGGCATCACTCCAAAAATTGAAAACAGTCTTTCCCCACCAAATGCTTTTGGAATTAGGTAATATACATCCCTAGCCTACATTTCACTGATTTGTATGAGATTTCACTAGTTGGAATGCATTCTAGGGCCGGATTTGTATGACAAACCCTAGAAATCAGGGTTTTAGAGCAGTCAGAATACAAAATGCAATATCTCCCTTCTGAAACCACTTCAAGACCTCAAACTTGTTGCATTCGAACCCTGACTCAACCTATTTTTATAAAAAGTACATTGATCTCCTCTGCCAATCCATACAGGCCATACAACTCAAGAAATGTAGGGAAAAATAGTCAGTTTTTATTGTTTTTGTGCCCAAAACTCCGTACAAAATCTTCTCCTTCGTACTGGAGGAAGATGTCCACCATATCAACCGATCCAAGTTGGTATGCAGCTTCCCAAAGCAGTTGCAACCATCAAAAGTGGGTTGGAACCGCTCAAGTACATGACACATTTGGACAACTATGGCATTTGTGCCTTGACACAAGGATGGCGATTGGTTTTGCTTGGCCAATGGAACCTAAACATCCACCATACTCCCAAAAACATGACAAAACATCAATACTACCAACTAGACTAAAAAAAAATCAACATTAGACCTACTAGGCCTAAATGACTCAACTAGGGTCCAAATGGACTAAGAATGATTGAGGTTTATATGATTACCCCAATCATCTTGACCACACAAAAAGGACCTTACATCCATGGCTAAAGCCTTATTACAGACCACATTGAGAAAAACCCACAACTTATCAAAAATGCAATCAAAATGATTTAGGTGCCCCGCACTAGGTAAGTTCAACTGTAATTGGCTTGGACCATACATAATTGCTGAAACCTTTGGATCTAGAGTGTATAAATTAGCCGATGAACAAGGTACACTGCTTAAGGAACCTATTAATGCAGCACACCTCAAAAGATTTTATGCTTAAAGATCTAATGTTAAATGTTCATAAACTAATTTAGCACATAGATTAGCTTCAAATTTGACAAGATAGTATTGTTTTGTCTTAATTCATTTTGCATTATATCTTTGTTCAGTTGATCATTGTTGCATCGTGTTTAAGTAATAATTGCTTAGATCACTTTTGTATTAACTGAATATAGTATGGAAGTTAAAAAGTTGTGTAAGATAATTAATCATTGTCTTTGTTACATGTTCTTTTTAGAATTGTTAGTATACCACAATAGTATTAATTATAGCATTTAGACATCATCACTAGTTGCATTTTTACAAAAATCACATATGATAGATCAAAAGTCATTACACAATGATAAAAAGAAGTAAACATCATATATATATCTCAGTTTCATGTATACATCCGAATCGACTATCCCTCAAAACAAAATGGGATGTCGTATTTCCTAAAGTCTATGTATCACATAGCTGAGCCTTGATCACCAGTACCCTCAGGCCTTCGTGGTGTGCGAGTGACAGAAGCCTGACCATGCATGGCTATGGATCGTGAATGACTCCTAGAGACACTTTGGGATTGTAACCCCCTTATCTCGCCTCTCATCTCTATCATTTGCTCATGTGCCTCCTAGTACATCCTCTAGTACCGGTCCCTCTCGACCTAAACCCTGTCTCTGTCAGCTCTTGCTTGCTGGACCTCCCGTAGTAAGAACTCACTGACAGCTGGCTCTCCCTCAGATGTAGGAACCACTACTATTTGCTCTCGCTGTGCCTTGAGCTCAACCTTGATGCGCTCAACTCTCTGTTGAAACTCCTCTCTCTCATGCAAACTACTCTAGCATGGCCTTTGTAGCAGTCTGTATCTGACGACAGACATAAATATCTCAGCATGATGCCCAGTGGATGATCATGGTGAATAGCCTGCCCACACCTGCTAGTCTGAGGCATCTGTCAGTACTATGTCTCCTATGACGCGACTCACAAAGTCTCACCATGCATCAGTCCCAACTACAAAATAGAGGATGAGATAGATGTTAGACTTCCATATAAATCACAAATAATAAACTATACAACACATAAAATAATAAATCCAACCTTACCTAGATCTCCATCTTGCCAGGATGGGTCTTGGATTGTCAACAGTGTGATGAGCTCTGCTGTCTGATCTACAATCGGGGGCATAGACCTACTACTCTCCCCTCGCTCTGTCTGACTAGGCCTCACATTGTCTGTGGGAGTAGGACAACGAGCCTTAGACCGCGGTCTTGACTTGGTCTCCTCGTCAATGTCTACCTCCTGCTGGCTCTGTCGCGATCTCACTCTGAAGACGTACTGTGATGGGACATCATTGGACTCATCCTCATCCTCCTCCATACCCTCCTCAAGATCGTAGTATCTCACCAAGTCACTAACGTCGTCCTCCACCCCTGTGTCACTCGCGTGACTGGCCCAAGGTCGGGCATCTCCTATAGGATGCCCGGGTGGAAAGATAGGTGCAGGCAATGCTGTGTGCCACCAGGTCTGATATGCTCAGGTAGACTTGACATCATTTGCACCTGATACTGGCTCTGCATCCTCAGGACCCTCGTCATCACTAAGTGGCACGTCTGCTATAGTCAGTTGTCAGACAATATTGGCCCTGACTGCACTCTGAGTTGCACGTGCGTAGCTCAGATGAACTATAGGAACATCATGTACCTGTCTGAACTATCGTGCCACCCTGTCAAAGTAGAACCATGATACAACATGATCAAGGCAACCGACCATCAGTCGATCCCTTTGCATCTAAGCTAGCTGCCTCTGCTCGCCAAGCCATCCAATGTAGCCGCAATATGGTCTCTAGATGATGTCATCAGGCTGTAATCTATCAAATACTACTCTCCAGTATAACAGGTTGTTGTGCCTCCAACACCTGACAAGTGGATAGGCATAGACATGTAGATGGGTGAATGCTGCCTCTATAGGATAACCCACTAGTCATGTGCACCTGATGTGCTCAAAGGCCCAAACCTATAGTAATGTGCAGACCATTAGACTCTACATCTCATAGTGGACATATCACCCTAAGTCATGATATAGGTGCGTAAGCATACTACACCCCCGTGCGTAGAACGTCTGATGCTCCTCCATCGCTCTGATAGTGTGAATGAGACCCCCGTGAAGGTGAGTTCCTCATCCATCTGTGTGATGGCTAGTGCGACCATGACAATCATGATCCTCCATAGTAAGGGAATGTCTCTGCATCCCTACTCTAGTAAACGGAGTTGAATGTGTCCTCGCTCTGCCTGTGAAATAGTGCGACCCAAGCAGTACAGCTGACTCTCGCGAGTATACTTCACTGAGCGATGTCCAACAATCCTCACGGTCTCTCCTCAGATAGATAGTCGAAGGATCCTAAATACATCCTCCAGTGTGATGGTAATCTTGCCAGTTGGTAAATGGAATGTGGATGTATCTACATCCCATCTCTCCATCAATGCCATAAGCATCACACAGTGGAATCTGATTGTGGGCATCTCAAACACCCACCATAGGCCCACTATCTGTAAATTCTCTCTCTTTGTGGCAGTCAAAGCGCTAGCATGCTCTCACAGAAGTGTCATCAGGTGACCACCTATGTGGTCACGCATCTAAGGGACATCCTACAGATCAGAAAGCAAGCAAGAGTATCAGTATCCCTGCTAGAAACCAGAATAAGCTAACACGAACTAAGCAGAATGCATGTGCCTAGGCCCGGTGTCCTATGTGGACGAGGGTGCCCTAGGAAGACTAGGGTGCCCCAAAGGGACACTGGCACCCCCTGTGGGACTAGGGCGCCCTAGGTGGACCTGGGCGGCCCTGTCTGGGAACCTTGTCCGAGAACCCTATCCACCGTCCCCTCTTGGCACAAACATCGATAAACATGAAAACAAAAGTACAGTGAAAGATGACAAAAGGATGGAATCAGGACCCTACCTCAGCCTCGAAGCATCTCTCTGCCACTCAGGCTTGGAGCATCTCCAGTCATGGTGGATGGTATGGACGTCGGCTTGGCATGGTTGTTCTCCTATTCTCCTTCTCTCCCTCTCTGCAATGATAAGAAACAAGAATGAGTTAAGTGATAAGTGACAACTCCCTTTTTCATAAAGTGAGTGAGAAATCCTATCCCTAACTAGGTGCAAAAGTATACTCTTGAGCCCTTTTCTTGAGTTGTTAAACTTTGATTTTAGTGCCGTTTGTTACATTAGAATCTTGGTTCCACTCTCTTTCTTCCCCAATGTGGTGTTTGAGAATTGTTTCTTCAAATGACCCTCATAACACATTTACCTTGAAATCGACACGTGGATATCTCCTTGTTTTTGTTAGCTGCCGTTGAACCAAAAGATCAACCTTTTAATGCCCGATACAACCACTTGACTTAACAAGCACAGGAGGTGGTTAAGCCCTTGTCGCAAACCATCGCAGTGCAACGCTGAACAAGGAGACCAAGGGTCACACCTTGCAACAATCCCCCCCTTAGTGCAAGCGCGGGGTTTGAACCTGTGACCTCAGCCCTGATACCAATTCTTAGCTGCTGTTGAACCAAAAGATCGACCTTTTAATGCCTGATACAACCACTTGACTTAACAAGCACGGGAGACAGTTAAGCCCTTGTCGCAAACCAACACAGTGCAATGCTGAACAAGGAGACCAAGGGTCACACCTTGCAACAGTTTCTTCTCTCGGACTAAGCAAGCAGAAACAAGGGGGGGCAAATATCTCCCTCGATTTCCTCCTTGCCTCATCTCTCAACCCCCTTAGTGTTTTTGGTACTGACTCATTAATGGTGGTTGTAGGTTGATTTGATTTTGATTTCTCTAACAAGTGTTCCTTTGTAGGTTGCGGTTCCTAAGTTTGTGGTCTTGCAGGATTGTAAACTTGGGGGCTCCTTCCTTCTTGATGACAACACTTTGGCTTCCTCTATAGTATCCTTTTGGGTATCCTTTTCATGATTGATGTATTTACTTTCCTTTAGTTACATATGCACATAGTGTCATATGGCCACTAAAGTGGGGGCTAAATGTAATGTTAGAAATTGTCCTCCTGTATGGAATGGTACAATTTCCCTCAATTTAGCTGCTCACTCTTGGTGACCATCCAAACTTTTCTTTTCTGGCCTTCCTGAAACCCTAATTAACTAAGTCTAGGAGCAGTCTATTCACTTTTTGAGGTAACTTATTGATAGAACCCAGAAAGACATTTGAAACTTCGGTCCCTAGGACCCCCAAAAATGCAGATTTGAGTTGAAATTGGGGGCTAGGACTTGGGCGCCCGCGCCCTAGTCCTCCCCCATTTTACGAGATTTTGAAGTTTGACAGGGTGTCAATTCTCGCCGAGTGCCTCGGGATTTCATTTTCAAATTCTTGGTTTTCACGTGATATCGAGACGTTATTTCAAAATTTGAATTCCCTAAAGCTAGATATAAAAAGACATTTGCAAATCATTTTATCACACACAATTCTTATGCAAGCTTGATGCCAAAACTCTGGTGCAATTGCCATTGAAGTTCAATGACTTGTTGAAGCTCTTTGAAGTATTCTTTATTTGCTATCTTGGAGACAATGGATGAAGATTAGGAATCAAGATCTTGAGTCTATCTTGTTCTTCCTAGGGTTTGTACACCCTTTGCATGATCGGGAGAAGGGTTGAAGCCTCCAACAGAAAGCTTGGAGATCCTCCACGGACATTGCTAATTTGCCTTCTTGTTCATGCAAGTCTTCATTCATCTCATCTCCTTGAGGTGAAGTTGTAGATGTTTATTAGTGCAAAGCAAGTTGTTGATCTTCCCTTGATTGAGACATCTAGGGTTTGATTTTATGTATAACACATTGTTAGATTTGCACACACTTCTGCAAATCTTTATCTCTGGCTATTGTTGAGGTAGAAATACCAAAGACGAGGCTTGACTTAGGCAAGCTCCTATATAGCTGCAAAATTCTCCTTCTTTTGTAGGTGCAGATTGTGTTTTGCAGGTTTTGACAAAAAGAAGCTATAGAAAGGAGGATATTGCGAGTATAGTCACGACAGACTTTCAAATTTTTAGATTTTGATACTTGTGGTACATTGGAGCGGGTGCCCTAGTCCAACTAGGGGTTTATTCTGGGATCTAGAAGCGTTTTAGCAGTCTCAGACACCCTGTGCAGAAGATTTCCCCGTGCAGAAACTTTCAGAACACTGGAACGGGCACCCTAGTCCATGTAACCCTCAAAATCCAAGTACATTGTCTCTGGAACTCTATCTCTATACTTCTATGATCAATTTTTCCAGTTGCTTCATCAGTTTCTGTATATTTTTGATATAAGGCATAATTAGGGTTTTACTTGGTTAAAAGGAAAACACTTGATAAAATCTTGATTAGGGCCTTAGGTTTCATAACCACGCGAGCATAAGGGATAGACAAAGTGATTAGAAGCTTGTTCACGAGCTTGGCCTTTGTCCTGCCAATGCTTAGTGGTGAAATGGTAGTATTTAACCTAGTTTAAACAAGCTATCAATTTTCACACTAAACACATGGTATTGTGGATCTTAAGATCCTTCAACCTTATTGTCACTACTTCACAGTCCATAAGGTATTATTCACTATTCTCCCATCTTTGATGAGTCTCAAAACACTGCTCAAACATGTAATCCACTACCTCCATTATACAATGGCTAAGAAGAAACATTGAACCTGTGATTACCACCGTTACTTCATTTGGACAATCATTCCCTGATTGCATTTTCCTTGTCTAACACTGTTAATATCATTTGAAAAACCCTTAAGGTTAGCAAGGGGGTAAGGAAACTCATTGTTAAAATCTCCACTTTACTATGCAAGGTGTTAGCTTTATTATCTTATCACTACTCAACCTCTTTTTGACTGTCACACCTCAAGTGACTGTCATTCTTCTTACCATAGATTGCATTTTAAAATGTCACTAAGCTACATAGTGTGCTTGTTATTGGCTACAATCTTTAGATTGCAAGATTTTGTTATTGGCTACATTGTCTCAATCTTTCTGGTATTGCAACCTCACTAATCCTCTAGAGTTATGGTTTATGTTTCTACGAAGGCCTAGGGTTTGTACCCTAGTCATGCTCTTACCAATGCTTTTGTTGGTATTAAAAAACAACCTTAAATATTGGGTCAGAAAATTAGTTGTCTTGACAGGGTGTGGTATGATCTTGGATTGTATCCTAGATTGTGTGGGAAGCTTGTGTTTGATCATTAACGTATGTAAACCTGATCAAGGAAATGTATCATATATAGCATGGGTCTTTCTTTAATACTTCCCATAATGGTTATTAGCAGATCACATTATTATAGTTTGTGGTAACCCAAGATTGCATTCAAGTATGTAACAAACTTGGTCTGTAGTTTAAGTTGTACAATTTTAAGTAACATTCATAAGGTTTAGAAAATCTTGATCACTCTCTAAAATAGCCCATTAAACATGGGTTGCGCTTGAATGCACTACATAATTGATATAACACAACCACTCTGCATATCGACTAGAGTTATAGGCTCTTTATTGAAACAAGAGGTAATTGCTCTTGGATCATGCTATCATTACATTGTAACCTATTAAACTTGAGTCAACCTAAATGCACCCAATGACAATTGACACCTAATTGTGATGATAGTGATTAATTTGTACATGAATTGTGCTCATATGAGTGCCTCCATGTTTCTATCACAACATAGCCACATTAAACTTGGGTCACACATGAATGCATCCTGTATTTTTTATAGCACAAATGTGCCACATGACCAATAGAGTTATGGATCACATAATTATAGTCACAAGAATTTGTTCCTTGGTTGTGCTCCTATGGTGATTCCATTACCATTACAGCATAACCCTTTGGACTTATATTTCTCAAATCATTATATTTCTTATTTTCTCTTTGGATGGATGACAATTCAATGGCAGGTATTTGTATGCAGGGCATGCTCATATAAGTGCCTTCGTCACCATTACACAATAGTGCATTGGAATTTCCTTTCTTGAACCTTTCTTGAATATCTATAACAAAGCATTCATTGAAATAATTTTACTAATTCCAAAGAGCCTAGAAGATGTATTGGAGCAAAGGAAAGAGAATGCAAAGGCAAAAGACATGGAGATCCGGGAGCAGATAGTGATACAGCTATGTCCCTCTATCACTCCAAAACAAATGAACATGGTTTTTAAGGATTGCAAAGATGATTTCCGAAGCAAGTTCCGGATGAATAAACTCATGGTTGGAGAAACTGACCAAATAGAAAATGAAACAAAAGAAATTCTCTGGAATGCCTTGAAAATATTTAACCTTCCCATCATAGAGGAAACAGATGAAGAGCCTTCTAACATGGATGTTGAAGGATTAAATAAAAATGATGAAGAGTCATCTACGACACTAGATTCCTCTGTTTCGGAAGAAGGACAAAAAGAAGAAACATTTTCTGACAAGGATGTCAAAGGATTAAAGAAAAATAATGAAGATCCATCTAAGGCATTAGACTCCTTCATTCTGGAAGAGGAAGGACAGGTAGAAGAAACAAATATCAATAAGCCAATCAGTCCGGATGCCCCCAAAAGGAAGGAAGTAGAGTAAGAAAGAGACAATGTAGAATTTCTTGGACAAAGAAATAATGGAGCTAGATTAACTTGAGTTAATCCAAGGGCTACTAAACTTTGATTCTCTCTCTCCAGTATAGATAATGAAAGTTGCATCTTTTGCTCAGGCCAAAGCAAAAGAGAAACTTCTAAAATCACACATGGAGGATTGTGAGCTATTAGAGATTGCATCTAGGATGCCAGAGAAGATTATTCCAACCTATCAAAAGGATCCTTCTGCCTCTCCATCTGGTAATCTAAAAAACTTAGTCAATTCTGTTAACACTCATTTTGAATCCTTAGAGAAATTGGTAGAAACCAAGGTCTAGAAGGAGTTCTTAGGAAAGAGGTTTAGTGAAGTACAAGGGCTAATTGCTAATGATAGAAGAACCTTAGGCATTGGCATAAAGAGCCTTGAAAATGCTCTCAAGGATGGTGGGGACATATACAAATTTTGTTTAAGTTGGCCCAAAGTGACAGAGGACATTGAGAAGAAAGTGAAAGAACAAGAAAGAAAACTGTCAAGTTTATCTCTGAATTTTGATCCACTCACTACCTCTTTGGTGAATCATGAATGTCAAGCTATTGCTATAATAAATGAAATTAAAGAACTGGTTAAAGAGAAAAAGAACATAATGGATAGAATAGGTGAGCTCAAAGGGATAATCATCCCTAAGTTAGAGGCAATGCATGATGCCTTGACAGAGGCACAAAGTACAGTTCGGACCAGTGATCCAACCGACTTAAAGAGGGCAGAAGCAAATACATTTTTGTTAAGTGGACACATCTCCATTTTGGATAGAATGAAGAGGAGTTGGGCCACAGAAACTGTATAGTTGAAGACAACCTTTGCGGATATACTTAAGTATATGTAAGTATAACATATGATTTGTATATACTTATGTGGCCATATATATAATAGTTTTTGCACAATTTTGTATGTGGATTCTACCCTTTTCCATTGATGTCAAAGGGGGAGTGAAGAGCAATGAAAAATGAGGAATCCAGCAAAGACAGTACAAAGAAACAGAGCACAAGCAAAGGGGGAGTCACTGTGACACTTAGCCATTTTTCACTAAGTGTTGCCATTAATGCCAAAGGGGGAGATTGTTGGCAAGAGACACTGTGTGGCTTCATAAGTGTTGTCATTGATGGCAAAAAAGTCTATTCTACACATCCACAGTACATAATATGCCTATACTGGAAGTTAGATTGAAGATTGTTTTGGTCTGGTGAACAAGAACAAAGCATGTATCAAGGTCCGACAATCAGGTCCAAATCTCTCAGATGGTGTAACTTAGTAAGTTACAGACTTGGACAAGTCAAGAGGGGTATCATGACTATTGTATTCCAGAGATTTAGCCTTTGATGATAAAGCATGAAAAAGATATGAGCATTTGAGTGTTGGGTTCCAGTCAGGCAGAGCAGACAGAGGAAGAATTGACCAGAAGAGTATCAGACCTCAATCTAGATGTGCAAAATCCGTTGATCAAGAAAGTTGTGGCATTATACATTGTTGGCTAACATGATTAATGACTTCTATGCCTACATTTTTGATGCGTATCACTAATCAAGCATGGATTCAGCCGACTAATCAATGACTTGCAAATATCTCAGGTATTCTTGTTGCCGACTAAGAAGTTGTTGGAAATCCTTGATGCAGATATATATACACGATGGATTCAAGCTTGTGAATAACAGTATGTGATGATATGAATGATTAAGTGCAAAGAAAAGTAGAGAAAATTGCAGAGGCAGTAACTTAAGCTCAGAATGTGACAGGAAAGTAATATTGGGTAGAGGAAGAATGAAATGTGCCAGATGAGTATACTGTGCCTAATCGAAACTAAATTCCTGCATGTATAGATGTTGTTTACCAGTTCAAACACCTTGGTATCATCTGTAATCATTTGTAGACTGTAAGTCTCTTGTAGGCAGTGGGCCTTTTGTGAGTAGTGTGCTCGGGCAGTGAGCCCTAATTGGCAAGTGCCAAATTTGTACTCTTTATTCTTTTAATAGAGAATACAATCTTGGGTTAGTCACCCCGTGGTTTTTCCCTTAGCAGGGTTTCCACGTAAAAATCCTTGTGTTATGTGTTAATTCATTTTCAGTTCTTATGATTGCATTGTATTGATATAGCACTAAATGATAAGATAAGAAAAGAAAGTAAAAAGAAGAAAAGTTTTAAGATAACTGATTCATCCCCCCTCTTAGTTATCTGCATTATTTCCAACAATTGGTATTAGAGCCTAGTTCCTCTGAACAAGCCTAATAGCTTGAGCAAGATCTGGGAATCTCAATGGATGCATATGGTATGAAAGAACAACTCCAGTCTTCCCTAGATGATCTTGAACAATCCCACTCTAAAGTCAATGATTTGAGAGAAAAACTTAAGGAAGCTGATGATTTCATCAATGAACTGAAAGAAAAACTCAATATTTCTGTGAAAAAGAGAAAGGAACTACTCCAAAGATTAGCAAATCAGAATGAAGCCAATAATACTATTAAGGATCTAAATGAGAAAACTAAGCTATGTGAGAAGATGTCAAAAGAAGTGATCATGATAAGACATGAAATGGAATCAGGGGTTATAAAATTCACCCAAGAAATTGAAGAAAAGAGAAAGACTGAAGATAATCTAAAACAATCCCTCAAAGAGAAAATAGAGGACTACCACAAAATGGATAGAATAATCAAGCATCTTGAATCTGATATTGAAGAAGCCAGAGACAATGAAGAACAACTTGAGAATCAAATAGACACTCTCAAACAAGATCTTCAATCTACAAATGAATACAAAGAAAAATTCAAGATAAGCTCAACCCAACTTGAAGTTCTTCTTGCAAGTCAAAAGAGGGTTGATAATAAGCATGGATTGGGGTATGAGAAAGGTGAAAGCTTTGGATCAGGTCAAAGAAACAGGCCTAGAAGACCTCAGGTAAAGCAACCAAATTCCCAAAGATATCCATCCTTCAATGGGAATTGCTTTAGTTGCAACAAGTTCGGTCATAAAGCAACTTAGTGCAGGAACAAAATGAATTAGAACAATTCATCCTTCTTCGGTCAATGTTTTAGTTGCAAAAGGTATGGTCACAAATCCCATGAATGTAGAAATATGCAAATAAACAATTCTTTCAATGGTAGATGCTTTACTTGTAATAGAATGGGACATATGGCTAATCAGTGCAGATCAAAAGGATATCAACCAAATAAGCAAAGAAATGTTGTGTGTTACAATTGCAATAAATCCGGTCATATAGCCAGATTCTGCAGAAGCAGAAATCATGATGAAAGAGGTCCGGTAAAACATGATCAGAAACAAGATAAAGGCAAAGGTAAAGTAAATACAAATGAAGTTCAAGAGGAGATGAGTAAGATTTAGGTGAAGAAGAGCACAATGAATATTAGAGATGGATCCGCACTAGAATCCAGTGCTGATAATCCTTCCAGAAACTAAAAAGTGAGCTCTAGCTCAAGGGGAGCTACAGAGAAGATCCTTTTTCCCCCAACCAGCTAGTGAGTCCCTGAGTTCGACACATTGAGTCAAAATAAGAGGTTGCGATTTAAAGGGTTTGAGGAGATTCATTTAAAACCCGTCCAGTCAAAATTTGACAAATCCGCATGTAGATTTGAGGAAGCTATGAGGACCTCCTGTATCTGCTGCTATCTGGTAAAGCAAAATTTCACAGACAGATCTAGTATGATCCAGATTTGAAATGTTTTAATCCACGGACCTATGGCATGTTTGGAAAAGGTGAAGATATGTTGTCAACCCTCATAGACAATGATTTTAAAGATCCGCACAGTGATTCAAGAAAATCCCACTCAAAACAGGGTAATTGGATGACTTAAGTTGTGCATTTATTACAAAAGGAAATTAGGTTTTTGGGAAAGGTTAAAAGGTTTCCTCATCCATAATTTTCAACATTTTGCACTTTCTAAGAAGGAGAAGAGCTCTGAGAAGAATTCTAGCAAAACACTCAAACCCAATTAAAGATTGAATCCAAGTGCAATTTGTTCTGGTAGTCGCTCGAAACCCTAAGGCGTGAAGAGGTATTTCTTTTAATGTCTCCAATATTTGTTGATTAGAATGGCTACTCCTATGGTTGTAAATGTTTCTGAGAGACCAAGGCCAAATTTCAAGAAACATCCTCACAAATCTATTGAGGTTGATCCTTTGGGTGCGTTTTCCTATACCCCGTATGGCATTCTCCATGTAGAATATATTAGGGTTTATATACATGCAAACATTGAGGACTTTGGAGACTTGAAATTGATGAATCTATACTGGAATCAGTTAACCAGTGAGAACTTTGATCTGAAACCAGAGTTCCAGACCCTAAAAGATAAGCATTTTGCACATTGCATACATTTTCTGTCTTTTGGAGAGGATGAATGGGTCCAGTATATCTTAAGTAGGATCTATGATAACTTCATGTGGTTAATGATGCCTTTCAAAATAACCAAAGATGCCATCAAAGCAGTAATTGGTTTGCACTACATCGGTGGGTTGCCTGCTCTTAAGTCTGTGAAGAATCAAACAGTATCTGAAGCCACAGGTTCAAAATATAATAAGAGGGCAATGACCATTGATGACATCACTAATCCAGATGTCAAGTTTGCCTCAATTGTGATTGGATACAAGATTTACCATTCAAGCAGAGAAAACTCTGTATCCGGTATTGCCATCTACACTGCATACCAGATGCTAAGAGAGAATGCAGATTATGACCTGTGTGAACTCCTACTGAATTAGCTGATGGAGAACCTACAAAAGATCAAGAAAGATAAAAAGAACTCTTTCAAATATGGTGATTTGGTGTTATGCTTGTTTTTCTACTTCATGAATGAGTTACCAGGCTCAAAAGGTTTGATCTGGGAAAGTGACAAACCGATTGCTATACAAATCAGGGATTACTTGTATGAACTTGGTGACACTAAAACCTAAAAGATAGCTCTCTAGGGTTAATTCAAAAACTTCCAGAGTATGATGCAAGCAAGAGAAAGAATTCCCAAAACAATAGTGGAGAAGTACCAAAACACAGTCTGCTTTATGGTAGACACTGATCAGTGCCTAATAGAGGCAGTTGAGCTAAGGACAATATGGATATTGTCCATGGGCTATAAGGTTGATGGAAACATATTGGAGATTCATATTCAACATTTACTGAGTCAACCCAAAGACCTCAAAGTAGAGAGGTTTTGCACTTTTAAAGAATTAAACATAAAACTGCATGTTGAACTAAGAAGGCCTGAGATAAAGAGAAAAGTGAGAAAAGAAGTTGAAGCACTAGCTAAGAAATTTGGCATCACCAGAGAAGCTGTTATTGCCAACAAAGAAAGAATAGAGAAAATTGAGAAAGAAAAAGAGGAAGCAAAGAAAGAACAGGTTCTGGTAGAAACTTCCACTCGGACTAGAACTACCAGGAGTTCTACCTCTGGGAGCTCTAAAGCTACAAATCTGGAAGCCCATTCATCTGCAAAAAAAAATAGAAAGAAATCCAAGGCCAAAAGAGCCTATGTGAGTCTCAAGGATGATGATGAGACTGAGTTAGATGTAGAGATTAGAGAGTTGAAGAAAGCAAAAGTAAAATCCCCCAAGATTGATGTGGAGCAGAAGTCAGTAGAGTATGTTGAGAAGCCTACTCTTTCTATTGATAATATCATCAAGGTAGTTACTGTGGATGGGAACCTGCAGCTGATGACAAAGTTCTATGATGAATACAATGATGCTGACAAGAGAATTATGGAGGAAGCTACTATAAGGCATTTGAATATCTATAACAAAGCATTCATTGAAATAATTTCACTAATTCCAAAGAGCCTAGAAGATGTATTGGAGCAAAGGAAAGAGAATGCAAAGGCAAAAGACTTGGAGATCTGGGAGCAGATAGTGATACATCTATGTCCCTCTATCATTCCAAAACAAATGAACAAGGTTTTTAAGGAATGCAAAGATGATTTCTGAAGCAAGTTCTAGATGAATAAACTCATGGTTGGAGAAACTGACCAAATAGCAAATGAAACAAAAGAAATTCTCTGGAATGCCTTGAAAAAATTTAACCTTCCCATCATAGAGGAAACAGATGAAGGGCCTTCTAACATGGATGTTGAAGGATTAAAGAAAAATGATGAAGAGTCATCTAAGGCACTAGATTCCTCTGTTCCAGAAGAAGAAGGACAAAAAGAAGAAACATTTTATGACAAGGATGTCGAAGGATTAAAGAAAAATAATGAAGAGCCATCTAAGGCATTAGACTCCTCTGTTCCAGAAGAGGAAGGACAGGTAGAAGAAACAAATATCAATAAGTCAGTCAGTCCGGATGCTCCCAAAAGGAAGGAAGTAGAGTCAACAAGAGACACTGCATAATTTCTTAGACAAAGAAATAATGGAGCTGGATGAACCTGAGTTAATCCAAGGGCCACTAAACTTTGATTCTCTCTCTCCAGTACAGATAATGAAAGTTGCATCTTTTGATCAGGCAAAAGCAAAAGATAAACTTCTAAAATCACACATGGAGGATTGTGAGCTGTTGGAGATTGCATCTGGGATGTTGGAGAAGATTATGCCAACCTATCAAAAGGATCCTTCTGCCTCTCCATCTGGTAATCTAAAAAACTTAGTCAATTTTGTTAACACTCATTTTGAATCCTTAGAGAAATCGGTAGAAACCAAGGTCCGGAAGGAGTTCTTGGGAAAGAGGTTTAGTGAAGTACAAGGGCTAATGATAGGAGAACCTTAGGCATTGGCATAAAGAGCCTTGAAAATGCTCTCAAGGATGGTGGGGACATATACAAATTTTGTTTAAGTTGACCCAAAGTGATAGAGGACATCGAGAAGAAAGTGAAAGAACAAGAAAGAAAACTGTCAAGTTTATCTCTGAATTTTGATCCCCTCACTACCTCTCTGGTGAATCATGAATGTCAAGCTATCGCTATAATAAATGAAATTAAAGAATGGGTTAAAGAGAAAAAGAACATAATGGATAGAATGGGTGGGCTCAGAGGGATAATCATCCATAAGAGGCAATGCATGATGCCTTGACAGAGGCACAAAGTACAGTCCGGATCAGTGATCCAACCGACTTAAAGAGGACAGAAGCATATGCATTTTTGTTAAGTGGACACATCTCCATTTTGGATAGAATGAAGAGGAGTTGGGCCACATAAATTGTACAGCTAAAGACAACCTTTGCAGATATACTTAAGTATATGTAAGTATAACATATGATTTGTATATACTTATGCGGCCATATATATAATAGTTTTTGCACAATTTTGTATGTGGATTCCACCCTTTGCCATTGATGTCAAAGGGGGAGTGAAGAGAAGTGAAAAATGAGGAATCTAGCAAAGGGGGAGCTTTGGTAAAACATTACAAAGAAACAGAGCACAAGCAAAGGGGGAGTCACTGTGACACTTAGCCATTTTTCACTAAGTGTTGCCATCAATGCCAAAGGGGGAGATTGTTGGAAAGAGATATTGTGTGGCTTCATAAGTGTTGTCAGTGATGGCAACAAAGTCTATTCTACACATCCGCAGTACATAATATGCCTATACTGGAAGTTAGATTAAAGATTGTTTTGGTCCGGTGAACAAGAACAAAGCATGTATCAAGGTCTGACAATCAGGTTCGGATCTCTCAGATGGTGTAACTTAGTAAGTTGCAGACTTGGACAAGTCAAGAGGGGTATCATGACTATTGTATTCCAAAGATATAGCCTTCGGTGATAAAGCATGAAGAAGATATGAGCATCTGAGTGTTGGGTTCCAATCAGGCAGAGCAGACAAAGGAAGAACTGACCGGCAGAGTATCAGACCTCAATCCGGATGTGTAAAAGGCATTGATCAAGCAATTTGTGGCATTATACATCATTGGTCGACATGATTAATGACTTCTATGCCTACGTTTTTGATGCACATCACTAATCAAGCATGGATTCAACTGACTGATCAATAACTTGCAAATATCTCAGGTATTCTTGTTGCCGACTAAGAAGTTGTTGGAAATCCTTGATGCGGATATATATACTCGATGGATTCAAGCTTGTGAATAATAGTATGTGATGATATGAATGATTAAGTGCAAAGAAAAGTAGAGAAAAGTGCAGAGGCAGTAACTTAAGCTCAGAATGTGACAGGAAAGTAATATTAGGTAGAGGAAGAATGAAATGTGCCAGATCAGTATACTGTGCCTAACCGAACTAAATTCCTGCATGTATAGATGTTGTTTACCAGTTCAAACACCTTGGTATCATTTTTAAGCATTTGTAGACTGTAAGTCTCTTGTAGGCATTGGGCCTTTTGTGAGCAGTGTGCTCAGGCAGTGAGCCCTAATTGGCAAGTGCCAAATTTGTACTCTTTATTCTTTTAACAGAGAATACAATCTTGGGTTAGTCACCCCGTGGTTTTTCCCTTAGCAGGGTTTCCATGTAAAAATCCTTGTGTTATGTGTTAATTCATTTTCAGTTCTTATGATTGCATTGTTTTGATATAGCACTAAATGATAAGATAAGCAAAGAAAGTAAAAAGAAGAAAAGTTTTAAGATAACTGATTCACCCCCCCTCTTAGTTATCTGCATTGTTTCCAACAGTGGTTTGATCTTGGATTGTATCCTAGAGTGTGTGGGAAGCTTGTGTTTGATCATTAAGGTATGTAAACCTGATCAGGGAAATGTATCCTATATAGCATGGGTCTTGCTTTAATACTTCCCATAATGGTTATTAGCAGATCACATTATTATAGTTTTTGGTGACCCAAGATTGCATTCAAGTATGTAACAAACTTGGTCTATAGTTTAAGCTGTACACTTTTAAGTAACATTCATAAGGTTTAGAAAATATTGATCATTCTCTCGAATAGCCCATTAAACATGGGTTGTGCTTGAATGCACTACATAATTGATATAACACAACCACTCTGCATATCAACCAGAGTTATAGGCTCTTTGTTGCAACAAGAGGTAATCACTCTAAGATCATGCTATCATTACATTGTAACCTATTAAACTTGAGTCAACTTGAATGCACCCAATGACAATTGACACCTAATTGTGATGATAGTGATTAATTTGTACATGAATTGTGCTCATATGAGTGCCTCCATGTTTCTATCACAACATAGCCACATTAAACTTGGGTCACACATGAATGCATCAAGCATTTGTTATAGCACAAATGTGCCACATGACCAATAGAGTTATGGATCACATAATTGTAGTCACAAGAATTTGTTCCTTGGTTGTGGTCTTATGGTGATTCCATTACTATTACAGCATAACCCTTTGGACTTATATTGCTCAAATCCTTATATTGCTTATTTTCTCTTTGGATGGATGACAATTCAATGGCAGGGATTTGTATGCAGGTCATGCTCATATAAGTGCCTTCGTCACCATTACACAATAGTACATTGGAATTTCCTTTCTTGAACCTTTACTTTATTTTTTATTGTTAGGGTTTCTTAGTGATTATTCCATTTCCACATGGCATATTGATAAAAGAAACCATGCAAAAAATCATTTTGTTTTTAGTTAACTCCTGCTAACATACTTTTGGAATAAATGTTTGACTCCATTACTTCAAGTTTGAAAAATTTTGTTTTCTACTTATAATACATTCATTGAGAGCTATAGTAGAAAGCTTCTTATGCTGAAACCCATCCTGTAAACTTGCTTTAAGATACATTTAGGAGGCTTCATGGATTTTTTGTGATTTATACAACTTTTGTTTTGATAGTAAATCACATCAGATTCGTTCTGAAATTGAAATGATTTATTAATTATGGTTTTATGATGATCAAATGTTTTATTTAGAAGGGGTTAATATGTGGCATTTTTATGTACAGGAAGAATAGATTGTGATGCAACATTCGGGTATGGACGGTTTAGGAAAACTTGGATTTCTATTAGTGACATAGCCAGGTTGGAGAGTACCTTGAGCCGGTCTGAAACACTTCTGGGTGTTTTCACTCAGAAGAAGAACCTGAGTATAGGAATACAAACGTCGGTGGACAAAGAAAATCATAAATCTGTTGTTCCAATTTTGGATCCGATTTGAGGTCGTGAATATCGAACAGAGAAAGTTCCTACATTCTAAAGATAAAATCATAAATCTATTGGTCCAATTTGAGATCCAATTTGAGGTCATGAAGCTTTGACAGAGAAAGTTCCTACATTCTAAAGATAAAATTATAAATCTGCTTGGTCCAATTGTAAGGATTTGTCTTTTTAATTATACTTTCTGACATTTGTCTTGATACAAATTGTTACTTTAGAATTATGGTATTGCTTTTCTTCTAATGTTTTCAACCCTCATTTTAGGGAAGAGCTTTGAAGATGGTTGCTTCAGATGGAGACTACACTTTTCCGCTATAGGTTTCATTTAGAAACACTAGAAGCTCATGTACTGACATACTCAGAGCAAAAGTAGGAGTCATGCAATGACAAGATACTCATTTTTGGAGCTTTGGTTAAAAACTTTAAATATTTGGCTATGTGCACAGAGAATGGTCATGGAGTGCAAACTTCCTTACAAAGCAATTACCACAACAGATTTTGAGGTGAATTGGACTTGCTATTTTATGTTGATATGGATATGTTCTAACCTATAGTTAATTGTTGTAGCATAATAGATAGGCTAAATAGTTGTTCATATACCATTGTTTCTAATTCAAAATTGCTATATCTTATTCTAGGAGAAAATCACAGGGGGAGTCTATACATAAGACACCATTGTTTCAAATTCAAAATTGTTGGCTCTTTCACAATTGTTTGTTTCATTTATTTGATCTAAGACAACCTGCTGTATAGAAGATGCTCTCAAAATAATAGTAAAATCCTTTATTCCAGGAAGACTGTTCAGAATCTTCCCATCATAACACTGAACAAAAGCATCAGTTTAACCTGAACTTTGCAAGAGTTTCATCAAATTCTACTTTTCCACTCTCTTTTCCATTCTAAATTTTATTCCCAATTTCATCCATGAAGAACTTCCTCAGCCTGTAGATCCTACTGTTAGCCATAACTTTACCAGGTGTTGAGGATAGCTTCGAGTTTTTACCCAAGCAACAATTGCCAAAATTTGGCCTTACCAGATACAATGTGTTGAAAAGCTCTTTAAAGTTATTCTGGAAAAGAGTTCCTGAGAGTATAATGCGCAATTTTGAATTAACCTTTTTGCATGAATTCCATTGTATCTGGTAAGGCTGAATTTTGACAAAAAACAACAATTGACAAAATTTGGCCTTACCAAATACAATGGAATTCATGCAAAAACGTTAATTCAAAACTATGCATTTTACTCTAAGGAACTCTTTTCCAGAAAAACTTCAAAGAGCTTTTCAATACATTGTATTTGGTAAGGCTGAATTTTGTCAATTGCTACTTGGGTAAAAACTCGAAGCTATCCTCGACACCTGGTAAAGTTATGGCTAACAGCAGGATCTACAGGTTGAGGAAGTTCTTCATGGATGAAATTGGGAATAAAATTCAGAATGGAAAAGAGAATGGAAAAGTAGAATTTGATGAAACTCTTGCAAAGTTTAGGTTAATGACTGATGCTTTTGTTCATTGTTATGATAGGAAGATTCTGAACAGTCTTCCCAGAATAAAGGATTTTATTGTGATTTTGAGAGCATCTTCTATATAGCAGGCTATCTTAGATCAAATAAATGAAGCAAACAATTGTGAAAGAGCCATCAATTTTGAATTTGAAACAATAGTATCTTATGTATAGACTCCCCTTGTGATTTGCTCCTAGAATAAAGTATAGCAATTTTGAATTAGAAACAATGGTATATGAACAACTATTTAGCCTATCTGTTATGATACAACAATTGACTACATGTTAGAACATATCCATATCAACATAAAATAGCAGGTGCAATTCACCTCAAACTCTGCTGTGGTAATTAGTTTGTAAGGAAGTTTGCACTCCTCCATGAACATTCTCTATGCACATTAGTATTTTGGTTATTATCTTGATCTCCTTTGTGATCAAAAGAATGGTGAAGTTCATTGCATAACTCATGACCATTTTGTAGTGCTATGATCCAGTGCTCTTTTACGTCTTACTCACTGTGTTCTCAATCACCATGTGCAAATGACTTAGAGGACAGATCTTTGATTTCAATGGCCTTGCATAGCACTTGAAGAAATTTCTATTCATGCCTTAGCATTTAACAACCATAAAGGGCATATGAAACAAATCTTATTGAAATCACTGTTGACACAAAACTCCTAAAGATCACCACCCTAGACTGCTAGACAACTTCCTCCATTCATGTCACAATGCGAGGTCCCTGTAGTTTGAAAGTATTGCCCTTGAAAACATACCACTGTATTGATAATGTCTTGAGGACTAAGGGTCCCACTTGGAGGTAAAGAATAATCTCATATGCATTCATTCTCAGGTTCATATTTTAATTTGTTATATTTATGTACAGCTTCTAATGAGCTTTGCAAACTGCATTGTGTAAAATGAGAAGCTCCTTCAGCCAATTGTGTTGTTTCCTAAAGTTAATGGCATGGAAGAATCTGTAGCACTGTCTTCCAACATTGAAATCATTGACCTTCAAAACAAAGATACTAGGACTATCCCTTCAACATTTTTGAAGTCACTGCCTTAATCAAATTGGTCACTATCCTTTCATCATCTTTGTTTGACATTTTACTATACTATGACAATCCTCTCACAATGACCACCATATCGTGATTGTGAAAATTCTGAACCCATCACTTGGATAGTCAAAACTTCCACCTCACAGCCACAAGAATAAGATACATTGAGAACGCGCAGTCCCAAGTAAGTGTATCAGACTCAAGGATCCTTGTTTTTTATCATATGTTGTAGTTACAAGTGCCCTGCTAGGCATACATGAAAATGTGGAAGCATAGACAAGGCAAGCGAACTGTTTCAAAAAATGCCTCAAAGAAATGTGATATCATGGATACTCGCTCTCCCGCAAGCACTTCAACTCATGCTTGCGATGATGTGGGGCTTTCCCAAAAATATGGTTTTGCACAAATATATTATGGAAATTTGGCTTTCTTCTTCATTTATCTGAAGAATTAGATACCCCCGCATCACCTGCTCTCCCGCAAGCACTTCAAGTCATACCTGCGGTGATGTGGGAAAGCCCTACATCACCACAGGAATGACTTGAAGTGCTTGCAAGAGAACGGGTATCCATGATATCACAGGTAGGATGCTGGCAAAGGTTGTCAAATTTGGATTTACACCTACTAATTGCATTTGCTTGAAAGTTTCTAAATCCTTTTCAAAAAATCCATTTTGTGCATATCTTGCAATCATTGCATTCCAAGAGATGACATCTCTTTGATCTATTCCATCAAAAAGTTCACATGCCTTATCTATACTTCCACATTTTGCATACATGTCTACCAGAGCATTTCCAACTATAATATCTAACAAAAATCCCCCTTCCATTATGTTATGAAGGATGTCCATACCCTATTCCAAAGCTCCCATTTTGGCACAGGCAGGGAGGATGTTGGCAAAGGTTGTCAAATTTGGCTTTACACCTGCTAATTGCATTTGCTTGAAAGTTTCTAAAGCCTTTTCAAAAAATTCATTTTGTGCATATCCCGCAATCATTGCATTCCATGAGATGACATCTCTTTGAGGCATTCTACCAAACAGTTCACATTCCTTGTCAATGCTTCCACATTTTGCATACATGTCTACTAGGGCAGTTGAAACTATAACATATGACAAAATTCCTCTATCCATTACTTTTTTATGGATGTCCATACCTTGTTCCAATGCGCCCATTTTGGCACAGGCAGGAAGGATGCTGGCAAAGGTTGTGGAATTTGGCTTTACACCTACCAATTACATTTGCTTGAAAGTTTCTAAAGTCTTTCCAACAAATCCATTTTGTGCATATCCAACAATAATTGCTCTCCCCACATCCCCATGCACACACAAAAGTTCCTTCATGGGGATGCGAGGAGAGCTCGCCATCCCGCACCCTCATGCCCTAGCTCCTTGCGGGGCTGCGGGGGAGCCTAGACTGCATAGAGATAATTAGGTGAGGTAGCAATCATGCCCAATGAAATACCCAATAGATGTCTTCCTTGAATTTCTAAGAAGGTTCATCCTGCATGGCTGCATTACTTACACCTCTCTTCATTCTTCTTTCCTCCTTTATATTGCAGTCGATTAGGAGGCTAACAATATGAATGCACTACCATTCAAATCATTGTACATACCTTGAAAGTTTCATGCCGCCTTCTCAATCATATGAGCTCTCTCTAAGCTCTCTCTATGCAGTCCATGAAACCACATTTTTTCTCTTCCCGCATCCCTACACACACACACACAAAAGTTCCTTCACGAGGATGCGGGGAGAGTTCGCCATCCCGCGCCCTCATGCCCTGGTCCTTGCGGGGCTGCGGGGGAGCCTAGACTGCATAGAGATAAGTAGGTGAGGTAGAAATCACACAAAATGAGATACCCAACATATGTCTTCCCTAAATTTTTAAGCAGGTTCATCCTGCACGGTTGCATTACTTACACCTCTCTTCATTCTTCTTTCCTCCTTTATATTGCAGTCAATCAGGAGGCTAACAATATGAACACACTACCATTCAAATCATTGTACATACCATGAAAGTTTCATGCCGCCTTCTCAATCATATGACCTCTCTCTAAGATCTCTCTATGCAGTCCATGAGACCATATTTTTGCTCTTCCCGCATCCCTGCGCACACACAAAAGTTCCTTCGCGGGGATGTGGGGAGTGCCCGCCATCCCGTTCCCTCATGCCCTGGTCCTTGCGAGGCTGCGGGGAGCCTAGACTACATAGAGATAAGTAGGTGAGACAGCAATCACTCCAAATGAAATATCCAATAGAAGTCTTCCCTGAATTTCTAAGCAGGTTCATCTTGCACAGTTGCATTACTTACACCTCTCTTCATTCTTCTTTCCTCCTTTATATTGCTGTCGATCAGGAGGCTCTCTCTAAGGTCTCTCTATGCAGTCCATGAGACCACATTTTTTTTAGGCATTCTATTAAACAGTTCATGTGCCTTGTCCATGGTTCCACATTTTGTATACATGTCTACCAGGGCAGTTGCAACTACAACATATGACAAAATTCCTCTATCCTTCATGCTTTGATGGATGTCCATACCCTGTTCCAAAGATCCCACTTTGGCATAGGCAGGGAGGATGTTGGCAAAGGTTGTGGAGTCTGGCTTGACACTTGCCAATTGCATTTGCTTGAAAGTTTCTAAAGTCTTCTCAAAAAGTTCAATTTGTGCATGTCTTGCAATCATTGCAGTCCATGAGACCACATTTCTTTGAGGCATTTTATCAAACAATTCATGTGCTTTGTCTATGTTTCCACATTTTGCATACATGTCTACCAGGGTAGTTGCCACTACAACATCTGATAAAATTTCTCTATCCTTTATGCTTTGATGAATTTCTATACGCTGTTGCAAAGCTCCCATTTTGTCACAGGCTAGGAGGATGCTGGTAAAGGTTGTAGAATTTGGCTTTAGAACTGCCAATTGCATTTGACTGAAAGTTTTGAAAGCCCTTTCAACAAATCCATTTTGTGAATATCCTAAAATTATTGCATTCCATGAGATTACATCTCTTTGAGGCATTCTGTCAAACAGTTCACGAGTTTTTTCTATGCTTCCACATTTTGCACACATGTCTACCAGAGTATTTCAAACTATAGTATTGGACAAAAATCCTCATTTCATTATGCTTTAATAGAGGTCCATACCATGTTCCAATGTTCCCATTTTGGCATAGGCAGGGAGGATGCTGGCGAAGGTTGTGGAGTCTGGATTTACACATGTTGGCAAATGTTGTTAGTTTTTTATTGATAATGTTCTATAGATTTTTCATTATGGTCCAACTAGGAAAACTTAAAAAAAAATCATTGATCAAGTACTAAAAACTATATTTTTGCTTTCACGTCCTCTCTTTGTTGTTTGAAATGACAGTCTATAAAATAGCTTCCAGCTATGCATGAAGAAAACCTACAAGTGACTTTCAAGAGGAAGAGACTCATGCAAAAGACAGTGATCATGTAAACATTAAAAGATAATCTTAGAGTCAATGAGAAGAACTATGCAACAGTTACAATCTTGTCAGTGTCTCAAGAGGCATTTAAAGGGGTAAGGAGACAACCTTCTAGTATGCATTTGATAGTGCCAAATCTCATGATAGTCAAGAGTCTTCATGTTAGATGCATGAACACCTATGACAGTACCATAGAGTTGGTACAAGTGAGCAACAACAAGGTTGAGGGTTATCATGAGCTATCTGCTAAGAAAGATATTTTACAACATCAGTATCATAATGGGATGTTTATTTCTATATTAGAGGTGATGATATGATATGACAGTTGTTCATGATAGTGATGTGATAAGTGACAGGACCAATGATGGACTGTGTGAACTTGTAATAGTTTGGCAGATGATATAGAGTGCATACCTAGGTAATAGTAGTAGTGATGAAGGAATTTGGAAAAGATACAGTGATGTTAGAGGTAGTCAAGAAATTCAATAGAGGGGCAATGTCCTACGTTGATGGGAGGCAGATTACAAATGAAAGCATGCCAGAATAATGAGATAGGTAGTGGTAGTAATGAGGCATTTTATTTTATAAAGGGAAAATGCATGACAGTAGGTTGACAAGTGATTGGACAATGCATTTCAAGAAGCTACAAGTTTGATTAGGACGATGCATAGCCTATTCATAAGGAAATATTGTTGAATAACATTCCATGAAAATTGAGGCATCCTACCAAAGATGACAGTCATCAGAGGCATAATCATCAGAGATAAGGACAATTTATTGCTACAGGTAACAATTCATAGTGGCAGCTTATGAACTAGAGCAAGTTGGGTGCATGAGAAAGGATCTCTACAGCGATGACAATGTGATCTTGAACTAGGCCGACAGTGAGCTCCATGGGACAATCATGGATTTTTGAAGAAGACATCTATGCATGCCTTTGTGCTTCTATGCTCAGTGATACTCAAAAAATCAGTTTCTTTCTCAGTCTTTGAGCTATGTATTGTAACCATGAAGGGTTTTTTAGAAAAGAGAAAGCATTGTAACTTATTTTCAGATCTGTATGATGTTTGTAAGCATTTTTTATCAATAAAACAAGTTGTTTTTACCTTCTCAAAGTTGTTTCATTGTGCAAGCTTCAAAATATACTACTAAATATACTAATGACTAAATGCAAGCTTCAAAATGACTAAATATACTACTAATTGATGTCAATTAATAATTAAATTGACTAAATATGCTACCAATTGATAGAAATCAGTGAACAATGAATAAATATGACTAAATATATGACCAGTGTTAAATCAGTGAATAAAAATGACTAAATATACTACCAAATTGATCAAAATGATGATTAAAATTAATGACTAAATACACTACCAATGGACAGAAATCAGTGAATAAAAATGACTAAATAAGTGACCAATTAACAACAATCAATGACTAAATTAAAATATATCAGTGAAAAAAAATGACTAAATAAATGACCAGATTACAACAATCAATGACTAAATCAACTACTAAATATACTACCAATAAATGACTAAAAATGGTTTAGTCATCAATTTGGTCGTGTTATAAATGACTGGCAATAAACTACTAATGGTCATGTGACCATGTTTGGTCATTTATAAGTAGTTTTTAGTAGTTTTTTAGTAATATATTGCTCTTTTTCTACTAGTGTTCCTAACCTTCAAACTAACTATCCAAGGTCCTGCACACCTTGTTGTCTGTCTAGTCCACTTAAACCAAATCTCCCCTAGGAGATTTTCCCTGCTAAGGGGAGAGATTGACTCCTCTGAAGGGGTTATCTTGTCATTCATTCCTTTGTGATCATCAAATTAACCTTCCAAGGCCTTTCATACCTTCAAATTTCCTGATTAACCCATTTTGGCCAAATTGCACCTTTCACCTATCAAATCTCCTCTAGGAGATTCAACCAATTAAACCAAACTGTCCCTATCATCTGTCAAATCTCCCTAGGTGATTTTCCCTTCTAATAGGGGTGATTTACTTCTTGAGAGGGGTGATTCTGTCATCTTTTCCATGCATTATTTCTTCTAGTTTAACCCTGGTTTAACTCCATTTTTAACTTTTGATTGTGTGTTCCTCCATGTATAACTGACCATTGACTTCCCATAACTATTCCTGGACTCTCAATCAGTCTATTGTTATCTTCTAATTAGTCATCTATTATCTTCTCTCCAACCTTCTCTTCCAATCAAAGCTAGACCACTCTTCAAATAATCCTTGTTAACTCCTCAATCACCACCACCTTTGGTGTGGATTCTAAACCTATAAAAATCCCCCTCCTCTATTAATTTGGGGAGGAAAAATAACTATTGCATTCTTAGTTTGCTCAATTTTTTTGCAAAATTTCCCCTACTAGCATTCGTATGCTCAATGTAGGACCTTGTGTGCCTTTTATTTCAGCCATAGCTTCAAAGATCAAGCCACTTATTTTTCCATCACATGCTTATGCTCAATCCAATTGATTTCAATTTTCATAGCTTCAAAGCTCATTCCAATTACTTTTCATATCCCCGTTTTTGTCCCTATTTCTAAGAGGAGGACCCCACTGCTGTAGAGGAAGAGACAGTTGCCAAAAAGGACCTCTGAGGACTTATGCTAGGCACTGCCACCCAATTCGTATAGGTTTTTCATGCTTTTATAGTAATTTAGAAAAAACAAATCTTGCTCTTAGGGATGTAAAACTTTGTTTTTCTTTCTCATGATAGGTAGTTTTAAATTGCTTTCATAGAATAAATTTGCTTTATTAAATTGCTTAGATTAGCTTTATTTGTTTTCCTAGATTAATTTCATTTCCATTTCTCTTAGACTTAATTGCAAATTTCATTTCATTAAATTACAAGTCAAAATAAATCCACAAAAGTACACAAAAACATAGTTTAGATTGCATACAAAGTCATATAGTTTGCATACATTTTCCCTTTCTTAGTAATTAATTCATTCAAAATTCAAAAAAAGGAATCAAAGTTTTTTTGCATTCATTTAGCATACTTGCATTTAGGAACTCATAAAAATACCAAAAGCATTAGAAAACATGAAAGTCAAGTGATCAATCAAACCCTTGATTTCATCATGAGGTTAACAAATCAAATTCAACTTAATAAAAACATTCAATAAAAACTCTCCCCCTTTTGTCTAGCATTTGATGTGCCCAGGTATTAGGGAAGCTTGGGTTAAATCCATCTTAGACAAGATTAGGGAGATCATCCCTCAACCAATTCCCATAGAGGAAAAAACCCAAGAGAAAAGAATTATCTTGAGGCTCATTCAAATAGAACAAAGAAGGCAAGCCAAAGAACATTAACAAAGAATCATTCATCAACAAAGGCTCATTCAACAAAGTCATTCAAAATGAACAAAGGAGGTTAGATTGCCTCCATATCATAAACGAGTAAAGTAGTCTTTGAGCTAGGCTTAGAACAAGTGACCCTTTGGGTCATATTACAATCGCAACCAAAAACTCCATTGAACGTTTTCATCAACATCACAACATTCATAACAAATTCTACCATACAACCATGCATCGCACGATCAACCTAATTGTGATCTGCGATGTTCTGCTCCCTCATGAACATAACAACCCTCTGGTTATAACTCCAATCGACCGGCTCTTACCACAAGAGCAAGAGTGACTAGGTGGTCTCTTATAACAAGGATGCAGTTCATATGTCATGTCAAAGTTTGACTCACACACATCATGTCTAAGTCACATTTTGAACAAGCCACTAACACATTTTCCCCATTGTTAAAGAAGATGCTGATGATGGTGCTTCTTTAAAAGAAAAGTTGTGAGATGTCCCTCTTCAAATAGGTGTGATTCTAGAGAAGGATGCTTCCTTACAAACACTACAAATGAATCAAAACATAAAGAGGCGTCTCCTACATGGTGGATGATCACTCACAAAGCATTAGGTCTGTAATGGAAGATCTACATGGGGAAGACACCAATCAATGGACAATGGTCAAGTGGAAAAAGAAATTAGCAGGAAATGAGAAATGCAAAATGATTCTATAGTCCCATGTTAAGATAGGATGGCAAGATTCACAGGGAAAATAGTTTAGGGCACTCACCATCATAGATCCAGTATGAGTTGGTAGGTCTTCTTATGCACCCCTATTTACAACATATGCACATCATTTTTTTTGTTGTTTACTATTTATTCAAAGGGTGTGGATCCCTTAGCCACAATTCACAAAGAAAAAACAAAATCACTAAACATGTAAGATATTCTTCTATTAGTCTACAATTGGATTGTAGCAAATTTAAAATTCTTGCCTTGAATATTGTCATCTTGATTATGAGTGGTTTGTTTTACTTCAAGAAAATGTAGAAGATAGAATAATACAAAATGGAAAAATAGAATTTGGGAGACTTCTGGTGGCTTCTAAAAGCTTTAAATGTGTTGTGGTTGTTAGTTGTAGAACATTAATAACCACTAAAATTTGGCACACATTATATTTAATCAAAATTAGAAAAATAATGTAAAGTAGTAATAATAATAAATACTTTAATGTGAACACAATAATGGTTTGAGGTTACAATAAATGTGAATACAAAAGTGCATTTTTATATAGTATAAATATGACTTAGATGTACATTTAAATAATATCTCCAACCAATGCATTTAGACCCTTAGTCTACTAGTATAGGAGATTTAATAATGTGTCTTGTTTCATAAATTGAACATGGGACATTTTATACTTAAATAAAATTAAAAACATAATACATCTTGTAACAAGATAATTAAGACAAGTAAAAACTTTAGAGAATCATACAAAAAATAATTAGCAATCATAGGTAAACTATAGTTATTGAATAATAACTCAGTTCCCTTTTGCATTGTCAAAGACTGAGTTTTGTTGGGAATACACGTCACCACTAGGGTGAAACAACCAAACATTGTAGTGTACAAATTACCTCCTATGTTTGATCTCCAGCCATCAGATTTTATGAGATTTTGGTGCATCATTAGATTGTGTTGCAATCTATACAAGGGGTCCAATGTGTTGGTAATCATTTATGTTTAGGGTATTAGGCCAGAGCCACTGGTGGTGCCTGCATAAGCAATCAAGTTTTAAGCATTTAAATATGCAGGCCCCTTCCCAAAAAATCCAAAAATTTTAACACTTTCACCCTCTGCAGTGGTAAAATTGTGAAAAATTAGCTAAGTGCAGGTGTCTTTATATATACAAAGGGGTTTGTATGTACATACAGGTCAGAATGTGCATTGGCGGGCTTGCAAAATCTCCATCGCCCTTTGAAAAATTGAGTTAGGTGCATTTCTGATTGTATATCGGGCTCTAAATGTGCATTTACAAAGGGGGAATCTTTCACAGATTCTAGGGAATATTCCCACTTTGTATATCGGGTCATATACAAAGTAATGTATACAAGTGCGTGCTAATATACAATTGCTACAGTGGCGACAAGAAGATACATTCCCAAAATATTCTGTTGAAGATATCGCAGTTGTATATTAGAGGTTTGTATATTTGCGGATGCAAGCGAAACATACAAAGGTGCAAAGATGCATTTGCTACAGTGCAGTGGGGAAGATACATGTGGTAGGGCCCGCGGGTATATACAAACGAGTTTGTATATTCGGCATACAAAGGGAAGGTGCAAATATGTTTGCATATACAAGGATTGACATACAAGTCGAATATACAAGGAGGAAATATGCATTCCAGACCCGAAGGAGGAATAAAATGTAGTGAATAAATATTTCAGGTCCGTAGGTTGTATAAGGCGCTTGTATATGCTAATATATAAGCCGATATGCAGTGAAAGAGATACAAGCCAGACTTCAAAGGGAGGTACATTTTGATGCATAATGGTTTGAAGTCTGCGGCGTGCATGTATGTGGTGTTTGTACATGCCGATATACAAAGGGTTAAGATACAAGCCGGATTTGAACCGGTTCTCAAATTGTTCTAATAAAATTTGGGGTCCGACTTGTATATAAGGTGATTGTATATGCATATGTTCATGCATATACAAGGGCGAAAAGGCAAAATGGTGAAGGCAGAGAGTCAGCGATGGAGGATCAAGGTGCCTACGTGGCACGATATTATTGGTTTGCGACTTTTCAATGGTGTTTTGAGCTGCAGATCTCAGCGATGGGGAGGTGATCGACGGCTATGTTTTAATTTTCCTGGAGCGATGGTTTTCTTTGTCTGCGGCCCATTTTTGAGTGGGAAAATCTCCATATTCATCCGTTGTTGCATCCCGAGGGTAGATGAAGCATTGATGGCAGATTTGCAGAGGATGGGCGACGGAAATGACAGGTCAACCACCCGATTGAAGATGAATGTCTCTAAGCGGCGGCTTAGATCCTGATCCCACCTGCTTATTCCTCTTTGTCCCTCTACCGCATTCAATTTTGAGCGCCATTTCTCATGATGCATTGTATCTGGCAGATTTTTTATTAGCGTTGTAATTTTTGCCAAGTACGCAATTTTGCTATAAAATGCAAACTATGTCACTCATATTTGGTTGTTGAAGACTTGGGCATTTTTGTGTAAATAATGAAGAACAGGGCATGATCCTGGGTTGTTTTACCTCATTTTGGAGTTTATGAGTTGCATCATGAATGTATTTTGCACGTATGTTCAGTTTCATGTTGATATAGATGAAAAATGTTCTTATGCATGTGTTTATCTGTTTGTCTCCTTTGCTGCATGCATTTCCTTCTTTTGAATCTGGCTGCTAAGGGTTTCTCAGATTCTAGGGTATAAGTTTCTGTATCACATGCTTCATCTCTAACTTCCATTCAAGGAGTGGATTAAATTGTTTTAGGTTAAGCATGGAGAAGGTTGTTTGTGAGCAGGGATATCTGTAAGTAGAGGCAGCTAAATACCCTTGTCAGTAGGGATATCTGTAAGTAGAGGCAACTAAATACCCATTCTTGGGTGATGTTTGTAAGGCAAGCATCAATCCAACCCCTTGAAACTTGAATGCTAATTGTAAACCATCTGTTGCATATGTCTAGTTGACTCCTTGCCCTGAGATAGGCACCGGTCTGCTCCTGGGTTAGTAGTTATGATCCAAAGCCCCTGTCTTGCATCCAAACCATCATATCCACCTTTTCATAACTTCCACCTGTTAGTTGTAGGAGTAGGAATAGGAACCCCTGCATACTCTCATCCACAACCAGACACATATGTCCAAGAATATTGCCGACCTTGTGATGTTTCATCCACATCTTGGTCCACACATGAGAGTATTCTGCCTGTTGCTATTAAGCTAAATCTTCTTGTCATTGAGCTAGTCAATGTTACATCTTTATCAAGTAGGGATACCCCCCTTGGTGCTGCAGAACTTGAAGTGAAGGGGAGGCAGCTCACGCAACCTCCCATTTCTATTGGCCGGATCAACCTGTGCATAGGAACTGACAAACCCTCTGCCAATCCAGAAAAATAACTAACAGAATTGGCGACTCTATTGGGGATCGAATGTGAAAGTGTTATCCTGCAATCTCTGGTGAAGTTTTGCCCATCTGAGTCACCAACAGAATTGGCGACTCTGCTAGGGATTGATATCCGGATCTTTCATGTGAATGATGGTGCTCTGTTGGCGGTATGAACTTAGAAACATATTTGATGAGCTTTCAGTTGTTTAAAAATTTTGTCCTCTCCGGAGAGGTGGCGACTCTGCATAAGATTTAAGTGCACATGAAAGGTTGATGTATGTTGTTGTGATAAAAGAATGTTCTGTTCAAGCTTTCAGCATCTGGATGAGAAAAGGTACCTAGCTCCTTCCCATTTATATTTGTTGTTTTATTGCATAAGCTAGATGCCCAGGGGAAGCCTTAGGTCTTAGGCATATATATGATGTCTAAGAGTGAAATTTACATCAATCCAAATATGTATTCACCCATACTCAGTCAAGAGGGGGATGATGTATTGAGTAAAAAAATTGAAGAGATAAAGAATAGGTTGATATCCTTAGAAGCCCGGTAGGCTCAGTTAAATGGTAGTAACCCTATTGTGTCTGCTAGTCAGAATGATGACTCTCTTGTCAGCCCTTTTGATCCTTTGTATGACCAATTAGATTTGTCATGGGTTGATTATCAAGTTGATAGTATGCCTACTAAAATTTACAATCAAATTCCTAGATTTAATGGACACAATGTGTGTGATGGGGGTGCACATATCCAAAAATTTTATAGTTTTATGGAAAGACATTCATTTAGAGATGAGGATATGTGGATGAGGTTTTTTGTTAGATCCTTTGATGTGAAAGCTAGAGATTGGTATTTGAGCTTTCCAAAGAGATCCTTTTCCTATTGGGATGAACTTGCTAATTGTTTCAAAGAAGAATTTGCAAGAGAACTTGTTGATCTTGTTGCAAGATTAATGGAAATTAGAAAACAAGATAAAGAGCCCTGTATTGATTTCAGTCATAGATTTGCAGTAGCCCTTTCACAAATCCCTGAAGTCTTCAGACCTGATATTTCAGCTTGTGTTGGCATATATTTTGAAGCTTTCGAGGAGGGCTCTAGTGCATTGTTGGGGGAATTCAAGATAACAAGTATGCAGACGACATACAAGTTCGTAGAAAATATAGAAAAAATGAGAAATGAGTACATGTAGAATTCCCTATCCACAAGTTTTGGTATGAATAATGGTTATAAGGTTGCAAATGACCAAGTGATTATGGCATCATGTGAAGGTAAAAATGAGAATGAAAATACATCAGTTGACGATGCCAGTAGAAGGATCAATGATAACCCCCATTGCAAAGTTGAGGTATCTACTTCTGAAAATAATGATGTGGTTATGGACAACAATGAACATCTGTTTGAATGGGTTGTGGAGATAATTGTGAGTATTGTGCTCAGGATAGAGAAGAAATAAGCAAACAGAGTAGCACTTCCATGTGTGAATCAATGCCTTCTTTTCAGACACATGGAGATGATGAAGAGCAGTCAGAGATTGAAACAAGTGCTAGTGCTGAGCATGATTGTTCTTCATTTGATTATAGTTTTTCTTATGCCATACAGGTTGATACTCCTCCACAAATAGAATCCATTGGTAATGAAGATGCATGTTCTGCTGCCCATGAACCAGTAGCATATTATAATGAAATTGCAACACTTGGATCAATTTTTTTCTGACACATATAGTGAGGAGGATCTGTTTGAGTATGGTGGGAATCTAGGCACTGATGTTGACATGGATTCTAGTTCTCATCCTGATGAAAGGCAAACCAACATACATCATGAAGGTTACTGCTGCAAAGAGGTGCCAGAGCCTGATCTTTTCCAGCATGGTGCAGCTGATGGCTGTGTGCATGATGTGCACAATTGTGAATATGAAAGCTTTATCTTTGATATGCCAACTTGTGATAAGATGAACCCTAATGCTCCTAGCTGCATGATGGACTTTGAATGTTTTCAGTTTTCAATCCAGCTAGGAGATCATTTTACAATGCATAATGCTAACACAGATGATAACATGTGTTATATTTCATTTGAATATGCATTGTTTGATAAATATGACACCCACATGTCACATGATGCTGAAGGTTGTTGACGGTGACAAGCTAAATCAGAGGACTAAATATGCAAACGACAAGATTTGTTTGTGGGTAGGTCATGATAGTATCTCCAGGCTTGATCCAGTGAATGCAGATGAAAACAAAGTGTTTGATAAGGGGAGATACAGGTTTTTCTTTTCTTGGTGGCCTTAGGCCATCAAGTGTGTTTGGTGATGCAAGTTAGTATAGTTTTGACTCTGTAGCCCAATGGATAAGGGACTGGTCTGCATCCCAGAGATCTGAGGTTCTCGCCATGCTTGCAAGAGGCATGCGTCACCAGACAGAGCCTATGTTGGTAATCATTTATGTTTAGGGTTTTAGGCCAGAGCCACTGGTGGTGCCTGCATAAGCAATCAGGTTTTAAGCATTTAAATATGCAGGCCCCTTCCCAAAAAATCCAAAAATTCTAACACTATCAGCCTCTGCAGTGGTAAAATTGTGAAAAATCAGCTAAGTGCAGGTGTCTTTGTATATACAAAGGGGTTTGTATGTACATACAGGTCAGAATGTGCATTGGCGGGCTTGCAAAATCTCCATCGCCCTTTGAAAAATTGAGTTAGGTGCATTTTTTATTGTATATTGGGCTCTAAATGTGCATATACAAAGGGAGAATCTTTCACAGATTCTGGGGAATATTCCCGCTTTGTATATCGGGTCATATACAAAGCAATGTATACAAGGACGTGCTAATATACAATTGCTACAGTGGCGAGCGGAAGATACATTCTTGAAATATTCTGTTGAAGATATCGCAGTTGTATATTAGAGGTTTGTATATTTGCGGATGCAAGCGAAACACACAAAGGTACAAAGATGCATTTGCTACAGTGCAGCGAGGAAGATACATGTGGTAGGGCCCGCGGGTATATACAAACGAGTTTGTATATTCGGCATACAAAGGGAAGGTGCAAAGATGTTTTCATATACAAGGATTGACATACAAGTCGAATATACAAGGAGGAAATATGCATTCTGGACCCGAAGGAGGAATAAAATGCAGTGAATAAATATTTCAGGTCCGTAGGTTGTATAAGGCACTTGTATATGCTGATATACAAGCTGATATGCAGTGAAAGAGATACAAGCTAGACTTCAAAGGGAGGTACATTCTGATGCATAATGGTTTGAAGTCCATGGTGTGCATGTATGTGGTGTTTGTACATGCCGATATACAAAGGGTTAAGATACAAGCTGGATCTGAACCGGTTCTCAAATTGTTCTAATAAAATTTGGGGTCCGACTTGTATATAAGGTGATTGTATATGCATATGTTCATGCATATACAAGGGCGAAAAGGCAAAATGGTGAAGACGGAGAGTCAGCGATGGAGGATCAAGGTGCCTATGTGGCACGATATTATTGGTTCGCGACTTTTCAATGGTGTTTTGAGCCGCAGATCTCAGCGATGGGGAGGTGATCGATGGCTATGTTTTAATTTTCCTAGAGCGATGGTTTTCTTTGTCTGCGGCCCATTTTTGAGCAGGAAAATCTCCAGATGCATCTACTGCTGCATCCTGAGGGTAGATGAAGCATTGATGGCAGATTTGCAAAGGATGGGCGATGAAAATGACAGGTCAACCACCTGATTGAAGATGAATGTCTCTGAGCGGCAGCTCAGATCCCGATCCTACCTGCTCCTTCCTCTTTGTCCCTCTGCTGCATTCAATTTTGAGCGCCATTTCTCACGATGCATTGTATCTGGTGGATTTTTGACTAGCGTTGTAATTTTTGCTGAGTACGCAGTTTTGCTATAAAATGCAAACTGTGTCACTCATAATTGGTTGTTAAAGACTTGGGCATTTTTGTGTAAATAATGAAGAACAGGGCATGATCCTGGGTTGTTTTACCTCATTCTAGAGTTTATGAGTTGCATCATGAATGTATTTTGTACGTATGTTCAATTTCATGTTGATATAGATGAAAAATGCTCTTATGCATGTATTTATCTGTTTGTCTCCTTCGCTGCATACATTTCCTTCTTTTGAATCTGGCTGCTAAGGGTTTCTTAGATTCTAGGGTATAAGTTTTTGTATCACATGCTTCATCTCTAACTTCCATTCAAGGAGTGGATTAAATTGTTTTAGGTTAAGCATGGAGAAGGTTGTTTGTGAGCAGGGATATCTGTAAGTAGAGGCAGCTAAATACCCTTGTCAGCAGGGATATCTGTAAGTAGAGGCAGCTAAATACCCATTCTTGGGTGATGTTTGTAAGGCAAGCATCAATCCAACCCCTTGAAACTTGAATGCTAGTTGTAAACCATCTGTTGCATACGTCTAGTTGACTCCTTGCCCTAAGATAGGCACCGGTCTGCTCCTGGGTTAGTAGTTATGATCCAAAGCCCCTGTCTTGCATCCAAACCGGAATATGAACTGCTACATACTCTCATCCACAACCAGACACATATGTCCAAGAATATTGCCGACCTTGTGATGTATCATCCACATCTTGGTCCACACATGAGAGTATTCTGCCTGTTGCTGTTAAGCTAAATCTTCCTGTCATTGAGCTAGTCAATGTTACATCTTTATCAAGTAGGGATACCCCCCTTGGTGCTGCAGAACTAGAAGTGAAGGGGAGGCAGCTCACGCAACCTCCTGTTTTTGTTGGCCGGATCAGCCTGTGCATAGGAATTGGCAAACCCTCTACCGATCCGAAAAAATAACCAACAAAATGAAAGACAACCTTACCTAGTAGCCAACACATTTATTCACAATCACAAATACCATGCAGAAGCCAAAACATCATATTTTATTAATTTAAAACAACTTTGTCTTCACAGGCTACAATAGGCTAAACAAGAAAACTATCTAACCTATCTCTCTACCCACATGCATTCCCACATTCCCTACCAACTATGGCTTACAACATGCTTACTAATTTCATAGTTCAATAATAAACTATAGTACCAATTTTGTCCTCTTCCTCTCAACTTCTTTCTCTTTCCTTTTCTCTTGCAATCTCAAAGAAGTTTTTTGACTTTCCTCTAGCTACCTCACCTCTCTGACCAAAGTCTAATTGATCAACCTCTACTCTCTTCTCTATAGATTGTCCTCAAGTTGATCCTTCTCTCTTTCTTTCCTTGAGTAAATAATCTCTCACTTCCCTCTCATTACTCATTACCTCTACATAGAAAGCTCAACCCTTTTATTTTCCTAAGTTGCTTAGTCACTGCCCAACTGTTCCTTTACCTCATCTTGATCGAATATGTCTTTGTATTGCCTTAGGAAATTGTCTAACTATAATAATATTCAACAAAGAATTCATGTGGTTGTCAACAAATAATATCATCAACAAAATTTATGTCTAAAGAAAAATGCACATTTGCCATGCCACAGGAATGGATAGTCACAATAGAAGAAGGAACAACTTCCAAAATTTGACAATCCAAATTTTAATACTACCCAAGAAAGAAAACACATGACACAAATTGAAGATCATCAATCACCAAGGAATAAACATAGCTACCATACAGAGGGAAATAACTAGACACCAAGTGCTAGGAAGTAAGAATAGATGCAACTAGAAGAAGATAAAAAGTTGCCAAGATGAAACAATGGAGACCCAGGTGCCATCCAAGAAAAGAAACATCACAAATCAACAAAGAAACAACCACCAGTTGTCACTACTAAATCCCTTGCTGACACATGTTGTAATCAAATTTATTGTTAAAGACAATGATAATCACTCCAATAACATCTTGTAGCATCTTTCCAAGAAAACACATAGAGCTAATAGACATGAATCATAAGATAAGTTAACTAGACAAAAGACAAGTCATGTGTCCTTTGTAGTTCATGTCATCACATTTTACCTATGCCAACTATCAAATTCACCTTGTTCTTGAAGTCAATCCATATGCTGGCAAATATTATAGATGTTGTTGAAGTCCCTTGCTACTAAAGTCATAGTTGCTACTAAAGTTGTCCCAATTGCTAAAAAAGATAACAATTGTTGTAGAAGTTCTTCGCTATTGAAGTCACACAATAAGATGCTAATGAAGTGACTCAAGAAGATGCTAACAATGTCACACATATATTGATGTTGGTGAAGTGCATAATAAGTTGACGAAGTGAGTTACCTTGCTGCAAAAGTGAAGTTGTATTGATGTAGATGATGCAACTATGTTTTCTTGCTATAGAAGTTAGATAGAATGTTATTTCACTTCTAAACTCCTCTAAACATGCCAAAAATCCACACACAAAACTAAAATTCTCCTTGACCACCTCTTATTCTATTTTTGGTGATATAGGATTGCTTGTGGACCCAAATGCTTCTTCATTAGATTGAGTCATAACTAAATGAGTTTTTCTTTATACTCGTGAACTTTTATTCTATTTTGATAGTGAAATATGATGTTTGGTTACCTATGACTTAAGTGGTCTTCCTTTAGTGTAATGGTTATCAATGATCACACCTTGACTTGCTAACAATCACTTTAGCTAGTCATGGTGTTTCCTCTAGCTTTCTCCTTGTGCTTTTATCCTATGTGCTTAATCGCTTGTGTTAGCAAGAAATGTAGAGGAGATACTAGTCCAGAGATCTAGTCCTCAGTCAAGTCTTTGTAGTCAATTTATACCCTGGTCAAGTAGCTAGAGATTGATAGAAAAACATAAAGAATAAAAAAATAGAGCATCACATACACATCAAAGTAAAACAACACAAAATTACTAGGTACTGGCAGATCACCATGTATTTATATTAACAACCATCAAAGACATACATCATCTATCTATCTTCCGGCAGGTCTAAGTCTCCACCTCAACAGTTACAATCATGACTTCCATGTCATTCTTACATTAGAATATATATTGTATTATACTCCTATTCTTCTATATCTTATCATGATATCCCATATCTATATATATACTATATCTATTACATATAGGGATGTGTTGTATGTTGGCTCCGGCCTCCGCATATTATGTAGTCTCCTCCGGTTGACTCTCCTTAATTCTCTATACCCTGCTAACATCATCCCCCCTCAAATTATGTCTTGTCCTCAAGACATGTTTTTCTCCAGTTGAAAGTATTTCTTGAGTCTTGCCCCATTGACATAGCCACCTGATATATGACCCTCCATATTCTTTACTTTGATTGCTCCAGAATATGCAATTTCTTCAAGGTAGAAAGGTCCAGGCAACCACCTTGTCTTGATTTTTCCTTGCTTCTTAAACTTACTGTCATACAGGAGTACTAAGTCACCTTCCTTGAGTGTCTTGTTCCTTAGATTTCTATCATGCCAAGCCTTCTATCTTTTCCTTTTCAAATTCGTATTGAATGGTGCCATCAATATGTCCTCATCCATTTTTTCCAATTCTACAATCCTTTGTTTGAGAGAGTCTTCTTCACCTAGCTTGAGAGTCCTTGTTGTCCAGAAATTTGGCAATATGAAGTGTACCAGTATTGTAGCATCTATTCCATACACCAATTCATAGGGAGTGAACTTAATGGTTCTTTTGAAGGTTGTTCTGTATGCCCATAGTACCGCAAGTATTTTTAAATCCCAGTCTATCTTGTTCCCATTGCACATCTTTTTCAGTGCTACTGCAATGATCTTATTCAATCTGTTGTAGTATTTTCCTTGATATATGTTGATTCTACCAGCTTTCTTTCTCCTTGTTCAATCTTTATTTCTTGTTCCTTACTCTCCTCATCCTCATGTTGTGTTGTTTTGTAGCATTTGTGTTTCTCTAGGTATGATTTCTTATCCATCCATTCTATGATCTTCCATATGCCCTTTGTTTTTACCGGTGGTGAACTTTGCTCTAGTTTTGCTTCTTCTTCCGCATCCTTCTGAAAGATGATTTCCTTAATTTTGAGTAGTGTTGTGTAAATATGCTTGTCCGGACTACAGAATGAAAATGTATGAATGAAATCCTTTTGCAGTTCTTCCTAGTATCTAGTTTCCTTCCTTCGTTCTTGATTTATATACCATGTTTGTGCAATTGGTGATAGTGTCCAATAAAATAAATGGGTCTACAATATCTCATTATATTCATTTCTTTCTCTCCGTACCATTGTACACATGGATAAATGTTCTTGTGGTGAAATCTGACCTAAGTATTTGGGTATGATATCATATTCTCCTTCCTCTAGCAAGTATCTTGTCTTGATGAGTATTTTGAATACTGGCCACCGCTCTATTATGGCTTTGTGTGTGTTCCACCAATTTGTGGCATTACAAACCAATGTGTGTTGTACGTCTTGTAATCTTATGTCTTCTTGTGAAAAGACTATCTCCATTTCTTCTAGGTATCTACACAGATCCTGTACTCCTAAAAACTTAGGCAACTTGATATAGGAAATTCCTTTCAAAATGTGACTTACCCAGTAAGGTCTTTGATTTGTGCCTTCCTTGTCCTCCATAGATGTGCCAGCTATGATCTCTGATGAGTTTTGATGAAGTGTAGAGGATTGTGGTGTCTTCTTCATCATCCCTGATCATGAATATGCTCTGGTAGCCAAGCATTTTTCTTGTTTTTAGTTTCAGCTCTTCTCTCAACTAGGCTTCTAGAACCTCATCGCTATTTGTACTGTTGTGGTCTTCCTCTATCACCACTTCTCCCTTAGAATTAGGCTCTTCTATTGACTCCTCTATATCCAACCTTGTAATTGTGTAGAGATTCTTTACATCCTTGTCACTATCTTCAGTCTGGTTGGATTCTTCTATATATGCTTCCTCCATTGATGATCCCAGAGGGATGTTGACAGTCTTGTGATCATTAGAAAATGATAGCTCTTCTTTCTGGGAGTCTATGATACCATTTTCATCCACAAATGATCTCAACCCTAATAGTGCATTAAAATCTTCTCCTTGATCCTCCATGGCTACAACAATGAAATCTAGGACTTGTTTGACCCCCATTAGGTTAACTTCCACTTGGTTCCATGTTCCCATTCTCTGCATATTAGATCCATCTGCCAAAATAATATTGTAAGTTGTCTTTGTCAGCTTAGGTCTTCCTAACTGCTCCCACAACTTCTTTGTGATCATGTTGACATCTGCCCCTAGATCTATCATGACATTCTGGACCTTCCTGTGATTGATGTGAACATCCACCATAATTGGTTTGGTCTTCCATTCTCTATATACTCTTCCCATCCTCCAGAGTTGACTTTTCTAACCTTGCTCCTTATTCCAGTAATTAGAAAATTTCTTTAGTTTCTCAATAAAGTCTGTGTTGTTATGTTAGATGAGCTAATTGCTTGAGAGTTTCTACTTCTCCTTCGATGAAAAATTGCTTGAATTTCTTCTCCTTTTCTTGTTCCTTTCTTATAGTATCTATGGCTTCCTTCACAACTTCCTCATGTTTTTTCCTAGAGGGAACAAATTCTTCTTCCTCTTCATTGTCTTCCTCTTTTGTTTTAGTGACATATTGCCTTTTGGTATTTGTTCCTTATCTTGTTAGTATCACATCTTTCTACTTCCTTCTTCTTCTATCTTTTATGGTATGTTTTGGCTTGCTTCTCTAGTAGTATTCTTCTTCTTCTATGGATTTAGTTGAAGATATGTATGTTTCCTCCCTGTTGTTCTTGCAGCAAGTCCTTGCTCCTTGACCCTTTGGTACCCTTCTTACGATCCTTGCTTCTTTTTGGTTACCTAGATTTTGTAGCTCATCACTCTTAGATTATGGTTGTGCATTCCAGAAGTACTATATTTGTGCTCTCTCACAATAAAATAGATCATGCTCTGTACTACTACATAATGAACACTGTGTTTTCCTTTCATCCCAACATTCATTAGCAAAGTGTCCTAGCTTACTACAATTGAAACATGTAGCATCCTCTCTCCTTCTTTGATTTCTTCCACGGCCTCGAGCTCCTCTAACCTCCAAATTGCTCTCTGTCATCATTATTATAGTTGTTTCCATATGATGGGCCGCCAAAGTTTGAATTTTGTATTACATTGACATTCCTCTAATTTCTCCAATTTGGTTTTTTGTAGCCTTGATCATGTGAGTTTCTTTCTACATAGGACATGCTATTTCTCTTCGCTGAATTTGTGTACCATGTTTCATCTTCTTCATCAAAAAATTCTTTCTTCCTATGGAAGTTCTGTGTAGGGCAATCTGGTGTTTCATGGTCATCTCATTCTTTGCATAATCCACAATATATTGAATTGATTCTTTTTGTTGCTTTGTTGTCTTCTTTTATTGTGGTAGCTTGTCTTTCACATTTCATCCTAGGACATTCATTTCTCAAGTGGCCTTACCTTGTACAATATGAGCACCAAATATTAGGTCTTAACTTCTGTGTATTCTCCTCCTACTTAGCCAATATCTCCTACCTCAACTTCAACTGCTCCAATTCCAACTTCAGCTTCTCCAATTCTAGGTTTTCTTTCATCTTATCTTGTATGCGCCAAGATTGAGACTCTATCCGGCAGGCTAGTGTCACTGCTTCTGCATATGTCTCAAATATTCTTCCATCTAGGGCTGACCTTATTTCAAGGCTTATTCTAAAAATAAACCATTCTATCTTTTGCTTCTCAGTCAGTGGTTCCTCCAACTTCCTAGTTGTCTCCTTGAATCTTCTATCAAAGTCCTTTATTGATTCTTTGTCCAACTGCATCAAATCTCTCATCTTGCTTACCCCTTCTGTCAGAACATCTAGAACTCCAAACTTCTCCAAAAACAACTTCTTGATTTCATTCCATTCCTTATCATTGTCTGGGCATGTCTTCCTATACCACTTCAATGCTTCATTCTACAAGGTGCCTATGAAGTCAAACAACTTGATTTCATCTATTGTTACTCCTTTCTGATTCCAAATTGACTCTAGCACATAGATGTGTTCATCTACTTCAGTAGAGTCCTCAAAGATTCGTAGCTTGATAGGAACATCCATGATTGATCTTCTCAAAATCTCAGGTACTCTATAGTGATTTTCTTCTGATCTATTCCTCCGATTAGGCTGTCTTCTATCAACTTGCTTCCCTTCTCTTCCCTTCTCTTCCCTTATCCCTTTGTAGTCAGATATCAAAGTATTCCTCTCCTAAAACTTCTATGAAATTGCTCTGGATCTCTGCTATTCTCTCTACTTCTTTGTTTGCCTAAATATCTTCCTTCTCTACTAAAATTCTCTTGACTTTATATGGCACTAGGGGTGACTCATGGTCTAGGGGTTGTGTCTCTTCATAGTGTCTCTTCAAATTAGGAGATACTCTTCCATATGTAAACATCATCATGTCGACATCCAATGATGATTGAAATAACCTTCCAAAACCCTCAAAACTCTTCTCACAGTTTGCCGCATATTCTCTTCCTTCTCTTATCTCCTTTATGCTTTGGCAAATTAGCTCCTCCATATATTCCTCATCCATCTTCAAAATTTCCAGTATTAATTTGACTTTATCGACAGTTTACGACATAAACCCTAATTCACCTATTTCTTTAATGTCCTTCAGAATTCCTCTCCGGTAACACCCACAGTGGCACACTCAGCAACATTCTCCATAACACCCTCTATCTCTTGTCCTCCTAACCTCCTTTCTCTGGCAGCACCCTCCTTGGTGTGCTCAGCAGCATCCTTCATGACACGCTTGTCTTCTTCCTTCCTTCCAACAACACCCTTAGTGTACGCTCTTCAAATTCTTCCTCCTTTCTTCTGCAACTTTTGTTATCCCTCCTTTCTCCATCTCTTATGCCTTTTCCATTCTTTTGTGGTAACATTCTTTTCTTTCCTGAGTTTGCTTCAATCTCTCCTCTCTACTTATCTCCATACCAGTTTTGATTTCTTCACCGATCTATCTTTTCCTCTGCTTCTCCTCTTTCACCATGGGTTTTCTTGATTTGGTGTTCTATTAGTCCTCTTATATCCCATGTAGTCCTTATTTAAAGAGTCACATAGTTTGAAAGGTCCTTGCAGACCCTACCCCCTTTCCACTCACCATCCCATTAAGTGTCTACCCCCCTCTCATAGAGGTAGAAACTTAAGGAGACTTAAATTCCTCCGCAATTTGAAAAATTTTCCCTCCAACCTCGCCTTCTCTCCTTTCTCGAACTCTGTGCTACTTCTTTGGATGTTTTGGCCTTTGATGAGGGAGGTAAATCTCAAAACACACAACAATACAGACTGCTCACAGAAAATAGGAATGTTCTTTCATTAAAATGGAAAACAAATAACATCACATAGATCATAATTACATTATAAGATGAATTCTCGACAGGTTGCAACACATGATAGCTTTAGGATTCTAGAACCTTATGCATTATGTAGCTTCCAATCTGCTAGGGTTTCTATTTTCCCTCCTTTTCATGACTCACCACTTTTCTCCCTTTACCTCCGCTACCTTCTGGAGCTAAAAGATAGGCTATAAATACACATTCTCCCCAATGTTAGCTTTGAGCGCCAAAATGAGCCCCACTGTCCTTGCTCTCGCCCAAGAAGAATTTTTGAATTTTAAAATTGGAAAACTACATAGCACAACTTCCAGGAGCCATAACTTTAGATCCGACCATTGGATTTTCAATTATTATACATCGTTGGAAAACTTGCGTAGAGATCTACACCATGCTTTTGTTAGATCTAAAAGATCTACAACTTTTATCCCTTTTCGGGGCTTCTAAGGCCCTCAATTTTGAGTTTCAAACTTTGTTGGATGAAATCTTTAATATCTTAAAATTTGGGCGTGCTCATGGGCTGAAACTTACCAAGAATGCATATTTGACTATTTTGAAGCTTTGGAAAAAATTTTGGGCTCAACCGCTTCTCTGGTATAGGTTTACTAAAAATAGTAAGTCTTGGTATCTTTAGCCTTTTTGAGAACTTTGAAGGTTTTGAATCATTATTCAGGCAAATGGGTATCCAAAAATCCCAATTTTGAAAGAAATAGAAAATAAAATCATTTTTTTGGGTGATGCAAGATTGTCCTTACACCAATGGATGCTCCTGCATCAGACACCCAGGGTAGTTTGAGAAGTGACCTTGTCACATCTTATGTGTTCAGGAAAAATCCAAATAGTCAACCTCTGTCTTAGACAACCAGGAAGAATCTTCAACAAGCCTTCCTCTCCACTTAACTAGATATTCTTCATATTGCTTGTTCCTGGTACTTCTTCGCACACGACTATCCAAGATTTCTTCTATCTCCTTCTCTAAAGTAGGTTCTGAAATATTCCACTATTCTTCTGTTCGTCCATCCTCTGTTCCACCTTCATGATATGATGTTAAATCAACAATGTTGAACACAAGGGAAATGTTGATTCCACTTGACAACTTTACCTCATATGCATTTCCTAAATCATGCTTCTTCAGGATCCTGCATGGTCCAAATTTCTTCATCTTCAACTTATTATATGTACAAACAAGAAATCTTTCTTTTCTCAGGTGAACCATAACTTCATCTCCAATCTTGAATTCCTTAAACCTTCGCTTCTGATCTACCTTATTCTTGTACTAAGAATTTATTTTATTAATGTGTTGTTGTACCTCTTCATGCAATCTCTTCAGGTGTTTTGCAAATTCTTCAGCCTCAGCACTACTCTTCTCTCCTCTATCTATCTTTCTTAGCTCAGAAGCATTTCTTGGACTACTTTCATATACAATTTGGAATGGGGATTTACCAATACTCATGTTGACAGAATTGTTGTAAGCAAATTCTGCCTGTGGTAGGATCAAATCTCATCCCTTGGGCTTATCTCCTACTAAGCATCTTAGCAGGTTGCCCAAACTTTGATTCACTACCTTTGTCTGTGCATCAATTTGCGGATGATGTGCGGAACTGAACTTCAACTTAGTCTTCAACTTCTTCCATAAGGTCCTCCAGAAATACAAAAAAACTTGGTATCTTTGTCTGAAACTATACTCCTTGGTAGACCATGTAGTATAACCACCTCTTTGAAAAACAAGTTTGCAATGTGAACAACATCACTAGTTTTCTGACATGGAATGAAATGTGCCATCTTTGAAAATTTGTCAACCACCACAAATATTGAATCATGTCCTCTCTATGTCCTCGATAAACCAAGAACAAAGTCCATGCTGATATCCTCCCATGGTCCCTTTGGTACAGGTAACGGTTAATAGAGCCCAATATTCTAACTCACTCCTTTGGCCATCTGGCATACTCTACAACTTTGTACAAATTTCTTCACATCCTGATGCAACTATGGCCAATAATAATTCTCATTAACAAGAGCAATGGTCTTATCTCAACCAAAGTATCCTGCCAACCCTCCACTATGCTTCTCTTTAATCAAGTTCTCTCTCATGGAACTCCTCAGAATGCACAACTGGCTTCCTCTAAACAACATACCATCTTGGATTATGTAATCCAACCATCTTGTCCTATCTAGAGTAACAAGCTCCAAACAAGCCTTCCAATCATCTATAAAGTCTAGATCTTTAGGGTACAAATTCTTGAGTTCATTGAACCCAACAACCTCTATCTCCATCTCTGTCAACAAAGTTTTCCTTCTGCTCAAGGCATTTGAACTCTATTGCACTTCCCACTCTTGTGCTTCAAAACAAAAGTATAACTCTGCAAAAACTCAATCCATTTTAAGTGCCTTTGATTTAACTTTCCTTGACTATTAAGCTACTACAAAGCCTAATGATCAGTATATAAAACAAACTCTTTCGACAACAAATAATGTCTCCATTTCTTCAAAGCGTAAACTATAGAATAAAACTCCTAATCATAAACATAATACTTTTTCTTGGTATCATTAAGCTTCTCACTGAAATAGGCAATGGGCTGACCTTCTTGACTCAAAACAACTCCTATAGCACTACCACTAGCATCACAATCTACCTGAAATACCTTTCTGAAATTTGGAAGTGCCAAAATAGGTTGCTCTATGACTTTCTGCTTCAATGTATCAAAACTCTTGGTTGCTCCTATAGTCCATTTAAACTCTTTTCTATCCCCTCTCATTGTCTCCATTAGGGGTGCACAAATGCTACTAAAATTCCTGATAAATTTTCTATAAAAACTTGCCAAACCATGAAAAGATCGTACCTCTGTAGCATGCCTTAGAGTAGGCCATTCAATGATATCCCTCACCTTCTCTGGGTCCATTTTAAGACCCTCAGCTGAGATAACAAATCCTAGGTACACCAACTCCTTCTTCACAAAATTACATTTCTTCATATTAATCAACAACTTTTCTTCCCTCATCTTCTCAAAAACTTTTTGAACATGCATTGGGTGCTCCTCCAAAGCCTTACTAAAAATCAAATATCATCTAAATAAACAATGACAAATTTACCCAAAAATTCTTTTAGTACCTCATTCATGAGCCGCATAAATGTACTCAGTGCAATGGTTAGCCCAAATGGCATGTCTATGCATTCGTATAGGCCTTCCTTAGTCTTGAAGGCTGTCTTCCATTCACCTCCTTCTCTAATTTGGATCTAGTGATATCCACTCTTCAGATCAATCTTTGTAAAGTACTTGGTGACACTCAAGCAATCCATAATATCATCCATCCTTGGCAATGGAAATCTATCTTGATTGTAATTTTGTTGATGGCTCGAGAATCTATACACATTATCCACTCCCCATCTTTCTTCAGTGCTAGCATTGAAGGTACTACACATGGACTTAGGCTCTCTCTTATCAGTCATTTCCTTAACAGCTTGTGAACATGTCTGTTCAGCTCTTCATTCTCTGCAAGAGTCATTCTATGGGCTTCCTTATTTGACAAACTAGCTCCTGGTATCAAATCCATTTGGTGACTTATCTTCCTCACTGGTGGTAAACCTTCTAGTACATTATCAGAGATAATGTCCTAAAATTCTTCCAACAGATCTGAGACTTCTACTGGTACATCTTCACATTTCTTATGGCTAATCTTAGGAATCAACACAAAGCAATGACACTCATGCCTCATACCTTCAAAAATTTCCTACCATCTACCAAGCAAATTATGACAATACTACATACCTTTTCTCCCACCTCCTTCAAGGGCTTCAACTTATGACAAACTCCATCCTTTGTTAGGGAATAGGTGTTAGCACAACCATCATGGAAAGCGCACCTATCATACTTCCATGACCTTCCCAATAGAATATGACATGCATCCATCGGTATGATGTCACACAACACCTCATCATGGTATCTCCAATCTTGAACTTGACTAAACACTGCTCATTGACCAAAGCTCTATGGTCCTTCTACAACCATGCAATCCAATATGGATGTGGATGTCTCCTTGTCAACTTCAACTTGTTAACCATCTCCTCTGTAACAAGATTGTCAGTGCTTCCACTGTCAATAATAATATCACAACACTTACCTTCACACTTGTACCTTGTGCGGAATGAACTCTTCCTCTGATCTGGTTCTTTCTCCTCATTTAACAAGGTTCTTCTAACAACAAGGGTTTCTCCCCTTTCAACATATTCAGAATGCTTAGACTGCGCATCTTCATTTACATGTGCAACTCGTGCATTACCTTCAGGTCTTCTATTTGCCCTTCCTTAATGTTGTGGAAAGTCATATGCTCGATGTCCTTCTTCTCCACATTGGAAATAGGTTCCTCTGAAACCTCCTCTTCCAGGTCCTTGCCCAGGTTGGCCTCTTCCTCTTCCTCTTTGCTCACCATTATTTTGGTCACGATGGTGGTAGGCATTATCTCCTCTCTGATTTCGACTGGTGTTAGCTTCTTCACTTTTCTTTTGATCTTTATTTCAGCCTCCATAGGATCTTCTATCAGTCCTCCCATCTTGACCTCTTCCTCTTTGCTTGTTTTCAAATCTTTTATTCAGCTTCTCTTCCACCTTCAGGGAAAACTAGTACGCATCTTCTATGGTGGTCATTCTGACCAGGCTCAACTCCTCTTGAATACTTGGCCTCAACCCATTAATGTAATGAGCTACCTTCTCCTTGTTGGCCTCTGCATGGCCTATCCTAATAGTAATCTTATAAAACTCTTCTGTATACTCCTTGGCATACTTGTTACCTTGCTTCAATCCTTGCAGCTTCTTCAACGACTCCAACTCATAGTCCACATGAATGAACTGCTTCTTTAGTTTGTCCACCATCCAACCCCATTTGGTAATATTTCTTTCCCTCTTTTATTTCTCTCCAATTGGACCACCTTCCACCAAATACTAGCATGGCCCTTCAACTTCATTTTTGCAAACTTGACCCATTCTGGATCCTCCACATCTTCATACTTGAAATATTCTTCCATATCATTGATCCAATCAATAAGCTCTTCTGAATTCAGATCTCCAGAATAGGTAGAAACTTCGATCCTAGGCCTCTTTTCAATCTTTGAAATGTCCCTCAACAACCTAAATTCCACAGAATCTCTTGTACCATCTTGTTCTTCCTCAGAGAACTCTTCTTCTTCAGCTTCATCTTCACTTTCTTCTCTTATTCTTGGCTCAAACCCTCTTCGCAGCTCCTCTTGCAATACATCGATTTGCCTTTGTAGGGCTCTAAAACCCTCTTCTGTCAAAGTATTTCTCCCACCATGGTTTCTTCGTGGAGGCATTTTTGATCTCTACAACAAAATCACAACCTCAGGTCATGGTACAAACTATCTCACGGTCGGCGATCTGTCTACACACTCAGGAACCCTTGCTTTGATGCCACTTGATGAGGGAGGTAAATCTCAAAACACACAACAATACAAACTACTCACAAAAAATAGGAATGTTCTTTCATTAAACTGGAAAACAAATTACATCACATAGATCAGAATTACATTATAAGATGAATTCCCAACAGGCTGCAACACATGATAGCTTTAGGATTCTAGAACCTTATGCATTCTATAGCTTCCAATCTGCTAGGGTTTCTATCTTCCCTCCTTTTCATGATTCACCACTTTTCTCCCTTTACCTCTGCTACCTTCTAGAGCTAAAAGATAGGCTATAAATACACATTCTCCCCAATGTCGGCTTTGAGTGCCAAAATGAGCGCCACTGTCCTTGCTCCCACCTAAGAAGAATTTTCAAATTTTAAAATTGGATAGCGCAACTTCCAGGAGCCATAACTTTAGATACGACTGTTGGATTTTCAATTATTATATACCATTGGAAATCTTGTGAAGAGATCTACACCATGCTTTTGTTAGATCTATAAGATTCACAACTTTCATCCCTTTTTGGGGCTTCTAAGGACCTCAATTTTGAGTTTGAAACTTCATTGGATGAAATCTTTAATATCTTGAAATTTGGGCATGCTCCTGGATTGAAACTTACCAAGAATGCTTATTTGACTATTTTAAAGCTTTGGAAAAAAATTTGGGCTCAACCACTTCTCTGGTATATGGTTACTAAAAATAGTAAGTCCTGGTATCTTTAGCCTTTTTGAAAACTTCGAATGTTCTGAATCATTATTCAAGCAAATGGGTATCCAAAAATCTCAAATTTGAAAGAAATAGAAAAGAAAATCATTTTTTTGGGTGATGCAAGATTGCCCTTACACCACTGGATGCTCCTGCATCACCCTTTCAATCTTTAACTGCCTTCTTCTAGGGTCCCAACAACAAAACCAAATGTTAGCAAGAAATGTAGAGGAGATACCAATCCAGAGATCCAGTCCTCAGTCAAGTCGTTGTAGTCAGTTTATACCCCAGTCAAGTAGCTAGAGATTGACAGCAAAACATAAAGAATAACAAAACAGAGCATCACACACACATCAAAGTACATAATGACCCAGTACCAGTAGATCACCATATATGTATATTAATAGCCATCTACATCATCTATCCATCTTCTGGCAGGTCTAAGTCTCTACCTCAACAGTTACAATCATGACTTCTATGTCATTCTTACATCAGAATATATACTTTATTATACTCCTATTCTCCTATATCTTATCATGATATCCTATATCTATATTTATACTATATCTATTACATATAGGGATGTGTTGCCTATTGGCTCCAGCCTCCGCATATTATGTAGTCTCCTCTGGTTGGCTCTCCTTTATGCTCTGTACCCTGCTAATAGCTTGTTATGGAGGGTTACATATCATGTTGAGGGTGAAACACCAAAGTTAAAAGCCTATGACTTTGTTTAGCCTATTTAATCTCCCATCATTGGTCTTTCTTTGTTAATCCCATGCTATTAGATCTTATCATCACTTAACAAGTGTGGTAGCAGGTTGACAAGTCAACAAGCAATCCTAGTGTGATGTGGAGCTTACACACCCATATTTCATTGATCATGGGGTAAATGTGTGGATACTTGCATGCACAGATGTTGTAACCAATAATTATTTGTCAAATGTCTGATGATGTAACAATGGTGGGACCACTTCATTCATTTAGTCACATGCTCCAAGCACAATGCACTATTAGCTTAGGATGTCAAGCATTGCACCAGTGGTGGAATGGGTAAATGTAGTGTCTGGCATCTTACCTTTCACCATTGAATCCTCAACCATTCGGTCTCACCCTCTTTTGTTGAACCATCTAATCCTGCTATTGTTTAACAATCACATCTGAAGCCTAAGGATGACACATGGACATTTCAAGCGTACTTAAATTGAGGTGTGGTTGTTTTATTGGTTAAGCATCTATGCATGGGTGCCCATATGGACCCACATCATATGAAAATGAATTAAACATGACATGTCCCACTGATAACATGATTTTAGTGAGCCCATTCTTTTGCTTGGCACTTGGACATGTTGGGTGTTTAAGACCTTTTGAGCATGGCATGCCCCATTCTTATTGACTTGCAACAAAATGGTAAGATGCATACCCAAACCATCCAACTCTCCCTCCGGACCCATTTTACACCACTGAGGATATTTTCGAAGAGGTGGAATGGAGTAATGTTAGTGTCTATGGCTAAATGACAAAATAAATATCATGAACCTTAGCTTTCACCATTTTGTCAATGCCATGGATTTCAAACTCGGAGGATTCTCAACCATCAATCCATGTGGATGGTTCATGAATGAACAAACATGAGCCCGCTACTTATGCTATCATGTGTTGTGGTGTTGTCTTATATAGAGCTACGATATAACTCTAGTACATTTAACAACCCATCCCGAGTATAATGTCACCACTATTTAAAGGAATAGGTGTGTGCGGCCCCCTTAATTTAATTCATGTCTTGCACCCACATTAGTCTTAATTAAAATAAATGAGAACATATTGTGTTGGGATGCAATTGGCACACGAATTAAGATATGAACATGACATAGAATGGTATAATATAGAGCCAATGAAATATTTCCATTTGTAGTTTGAAATAGTGATTGAGAAGGGTTTTGTTGTGTTGGTGAACTCTTTGGGTATCGTTTGAGTGAGGTTCCATCTTAAGTCATGTGTTTATCTTTAGTTTAAATGGTAAAAGGTTTTGATTTACCCATTGAAGCTTTAGTCAAAGATCTTGTTAACTTTTTCTTAGGGAATTGATTTTCTATGGAGTTTATCTGACTTAAGTGGGATCCACTGTTGCTCAGGGCTCAAACGACAATAATAAACTCCAAGCATCTTGCCTAATGCCTTGAACCCATGTTTGTGGATCTCAATGTGATTTCTCTAAATCGTTGATTCTTGATAGGGGTTTAAAACATTAAAGAGTTTTAAATTTGATGGCCTTGTATAGAAGGAAAACACTCCACAGGCCCATATACTATTGTTTTGAATTGTGAATCTGAATGCCATGGTATCGAACTATGAATCTGAATACCATTACAACTTTTAAGCTACAAAGCCATAAGCTTCTTGAATATGGGGGAATTAAAAGGATTTTCAATGGATTATAAACTACAACCATGATTGTGATTATGTTTTTGGATAAATTTGTCGTGTTTTTTTAAAATGAATTTGTTGGGGGCGTGAGGGTGAATTGTACATAATTCATTTAAAGTTATCTAATGATTTAACTAAGACCCAATCACATCTAATAAAAATTAAACTTTGGTAGTTATATTTAATATCACAAATTAATAAGCATTCCAAAAAGTATACCTAAAAACATAAATGCCACTTAAATTGCAACAAAAAATAAAAACTATGTACCTCAGGCATAATAAATACTTAGAATAAAAACTTCAACCACTTTAAAAAAACAAAAAAAATAAGAACTAATAAAACAATTACTTAAAATTTTCAAAGAAAAATTAATAACCGTCCATATATTGATCAATCACTATTATTTCCTACCTTGACAGTGACCAATTAAAAAAATGGGAAGACTAACTCCAACATTAGTTTCCTCACGTTTTAGCAATTGAGAAGTGGTAATCAAATCCTAAAAAGCCCCCTAATTATGGAAGCAAGTGTCCCATATGGGGCATGCATCTTTTTCAAAGCTTTGTTAGAAAGTCACATGCAAAATAACACTTGCTTACCGACGTTGTTGCTTAGATGTTCCAACTAACAAGGTGGTGGATTCCAACTAGAAATGATTGGAATTGATTGCTTGTTGCCCAGTCACAAGCTATACTATCAACCTCAACTAGGTTGGACCATCACATATAATAATGATTAATAACAAATTTCATTCACACCTATCAATTTTTCTTTTCTCTATGCACCAATAACCACAAAATATACAACTATCAATGCCCAGTTAGTTGTGCTTGCTTGGTTTTTGTTGGTAATTTCACTTTAGAGAAAAAATGTGCAGCCTACCAAATTAACATGAAACTTAATCCAATGTCCAAATTCATAGAAATTCATTTTTGGTCAGCATTCAAATTGATAGAAATGGTAATCAATGTAATGTCTTATATATATATATATTGTAAACCTAGTTGGTCTAGGTGATGTGATGATTGCGAAGATGAATATGTGAGTGTAAAAGAGAAAAATATGAATAGGTTATGCATTATGATGTGTGACTAAAGGAGAAAGAGCAAAAGTAATAAGGGCTGTCTTGATTCATCTTGAAGACATTTTTATGATAGGAGGGAAGTGAAGAGTGTGCCTAATTGATCTAATCATCAGAAGAGACTGAATTGCAATCATCAAAGGTGTGAGCTTCAATGTCAGTTTTCAGGCAGTAGGACTGTCATACTGTAATCATCTCTAAGTTTGTTCTTAGACCAGGGAGTAACTGCTTCCTTGGGTTGTAGCCCTAAAACAAAGTCTGTAGGGAGTTGTAGCTTCCTTGGGAGTTTTCCTAAAATAAAGTCTTCAAGGAGTAGTAGCTTCCTTGGGTTGTAGCCCTAAAACAAAGTTGTAATTTTGAGCTTGATATATTGTGAGCTAATCCTCACCATGGTTTTTCCCTTCTTCGGTTTTCTACGTACATCTGGTGTTATGTGTTCATGTACATTGTCTTGATCTTTCATGTTTATGTTGATGCTATAATTCTTAAGTTTTAATCTGCTCCGGAGGATTTGAAGTTTGTTTAGATACTGATTCACCCCACCTCTCAGTATCCTAGTGTGTTCAACAACTGGTATTAGAGCCAAGTTACTCAAAAGAAGCTTAATTGCTTGAGGAAGGTCTGGGATGGCTAATAATGGATCTCTCAAGGTACCTATGTTTGATTGAACAAATTATTCTTTTTGGAAGCTAAGGATGGAAAACTATCTATCTTCTCTAGGGTATGACATTTGGCAATCAGTCAGGAAGGGCTACACTGATCCTGGTAGTGATCCTACAGATGTAGATGAGATTAAGTTGTATGATAACAATGTCAAGGAAAAGAATGTTATCATGAGTGGGCTAGCTAATTTAGAACTTGTGAAGGTAATGGGTTGTACATCTGCTCAAGATGTCTGGAATAAACTTGAAAGTATTTATGACGGAGATAGTAAAGTGAAGCAAGCCAAGATGCAAATTTTCAAGAGCAAATTTGAAACCTTGAGGATGACAAAAGTTGAAGACATTGCTGGTTACATGCTACGGGTGGATGAAATAGTCAATGACATCAGAGGTCTTGGTGGGGAAGTGAAAGAAGATGAGATTGTGAAGAAGGTTTTGAGATCTCTTCCTAAATATTACAGTCATAAGGTTTCTGCCATTGAGGAATCTTAGGATTTGAATAAATACACAATAGATCAATTGTTTGGCTCTCACAGCCTTTGAAATGAGAGAATTTGACAAAGGTGCTCCAAGGAAGGAAGGAACATTCAAAGCAAGTAAGAAGACAGAAGATGAAGTAGTTGATCAAGATGATGACCTAGATGAGGTAGAAGAAAACTTTGTAAGGACACTAAAGAAAGGCACAGACAAATACAAAGGTAAGTTACCTTTCAAATGTTTCAATTATGGAAAGATTGGTCATTTTGCTTCTAAATGTCCTTTTAAAGAATCAAGGGGTAGTAACAAGAGAGACAAGTTCAAAAGAAGCATGTATTCCATAGAGAGCAGTTGTTCTTCAAAAGATGAGGATCATGATGATTCAAATGATGAAACACTTTTGATGGCCTTGAATGTTGGTGACAAAAAAGATGATATTGAAAAATGTGTAAAGACTGATACCTTTCAAGATGACCAAAACAATGATAGATCAATGGTTGTATGGATTTCCTTTCATACAAATGAAGAAGCCAAGGCTTGGGTAATTGACAGTGGTTTCTCTAATCATATAACTGGTGACAAGGAGAAGTTTATAAGCCTTAAGAAGTGGAATGTGGAATTGTGGAGCTATTAAGTTTGGTGGTGATGAGTCAGCACAAATATGTGGAAAGGGTGTTATAACTATTGATGGGAAGAACATGACTGAGGATGCCCTCTATGTCAAAGGACTAAAGCACAATCTTCTCAGTGTCAGTCAAATGTGCAGTAAATGATACAATCTTACATTTCATGCCAAAGGTTGTGAAATCAAGAAGGCAGGGTCCAGAAAACTAGTTGCAGAAGGCATCAAGACATATGGTGATATCTATCATCTAAAGGAGGTAAATGGAAGAACATGTTTATTGGCTCAATCCAGTGAGTGTTGGTTATGGTACAAAAGAATGGGACACATTAACTTTGATAATATGGTAAATATCAACTCTATTCATGTGGTGAGAGATATGCCCAAGATATCCAAGCCTACAAACACACTATGCAAGGAATGCCAAATGGGAAAGCAAACAAAAATAAATTTCAAGAGCAAGGAGTATTCTTCCTCAATGCCATTGGAGTTGATTCATACTAACCTCTATGGCCCCACAAGAATAAAGAGTCAACAAAGTGAAAGCTATTTCATGTTGTTTATTGATGATTATTCTAGAATGACTTGGGTTACTTTCTTAAGAGAAAAATCAGAAGCTTTTGATAAGTTCAATATTTTCAAAGCTATAGTTGAGAATGAAATGGATGCTAAGATCAAGTGCTTGAGGTCTGATAGAGGAGGTGAGTTTAATTCAATTGAATTTGAAAATTTTTGTGAAGATCATGGCATTAGGAGACGTCTGTCAACTCCTAGGACCCTTCAACAAAATGGGGTAGTGGAAAGGAAGAATATGACTATGCAAGAAATGGCTAGGGCAATGTTGAAAGATGCAAATCTTCTTCACATGTACTAGAAGGAAGCAGTTCACATTGTTGTCTATCTAATCAACAGAGTACAATTGAGGGTCAATAGTACTAAGACCCCTTATGAGCTATGGTATGGAATACCTCCTTCTACCAGGTACTTCAAGATCTTTGGTACAACAAATGCTATATCAAAAGAGATGAAGAAGACCTAGGAAAGTTTTATTCAGGAAGTGATGAAGGGATCTTTCTTGGTTACTCAACCAGAAGCAAGGCCTATAGATACTACAACAAGAGATTGGGTAAGATGATTGAAAGCACAAATGTCAAAGTAGATGAAGATTGTATCAGATCTCACAAGAACCAAAGGACTCCGGATCTGATATTTTTTCATGCATTGAAGATGAAGAAGAAGAAGAGAAAGAAGAAAAGGAACAAGAACCATAGCAGATACCCAAGACTCCAACAAAGTATGTTCAAAAGAACCATTTAACAAATCAAATCATTGGAAATAAGAATGAAGGTGTGTAGACCAGGAGAAGGTTTGCAAAGGCATATGAGCAAGTAAACATGTGTTTATTATCAAAGGTAGAACCCAAAACCTTTGTTGATGCTAGCAAAGATGATGGATGGATAAATGTAATGGAAGAAGAATTGAATTATATAGAGAAGAATCAGACATGGGAATTGGTTCCCAGACCAGCCAATACAAATGTTATAGGAACAAAGTGGGTGTTCCGGAACAAGATGAATGAACATGGGGAAGTTGTGAGGAACAAAGAAATATTGGTGTGTAAGGGCTATTCTCAAGTTGAAGACATTGATTTTGAAGAGACCTTTGCTTCGGTAGCTAGGATGGAGGCAATCAGGATGCTTCTTACCATTGCTGCTCATAATAACTTCAAAGTTTATCAGATGGATGTCAAGTCAACATTTTTGAATGGTGATCTAGAGGAAGAAGTCTACATTGAGCAACCAGATGGTTTCCAGATATCAGAAGGTCCGGACATGGTGTGGAGACTCAAGAAAGCTTTGTATGGTCTCAAGAAAGCACCTAGAGCTTGGTGTGTTAGGTTGGATAAGTACTTACTTTAGCACGAATTCAAGAAAGGTACCACAAATAGTAGTCTTTACATAAAGGAAGAAAGAGATATGATATTGATAGTTGCAGTATATGTTGATGACATTATCTTTGGTGGAGATGATGATATGTGTAAAAGGTTTGCAGAGGAGATGCAAAAAGAGTTTGAAATGTCTATGATTTGTGAGATGTCTTTTTTCCTTGGGCTTCAAGTTGCTCAATTAGATGATGGCATCTTTATTTCTTAGGTTAAGTATGTTAGAGAGATGTTGAAGAAGTTTGGTATGGAGGATTCAAAACCAATGAGTACTCCTATGGTCACTGGATGTCACTTGAGAAAGAATGATGAGTCTCTGGAGGTTGATCAGACTTCCTCTAGATCTATGATTAGAGGATTGTTGTACTTGACTACTTCAAGACCTAATATTATGCATGTGGTATGTGTGGTTGCCAAATATCAAGCTAATCCCAAGAAAACACATGAGAAGGCGGTGAAAAGAATATTCAGATACTTGAAGGGAACTCTGGATTATGGCTTATAGTATCCAAGAGGTAATGATTTTGATCTGAGTGCCTACACTGATGTTGATTGGGCTAGTTGTGTTGATGATAGAAGAAGTACAAGTGGTGGTGCTTTCTTTTTAGGAAGCAGATTGGTTTCATGGTAGAGCAAGAAACAAGATTTAGTGTCATTATCAACTACAGAGGCAGAGTATATTGCAGCAGCATCCTGCTGTACACAAGTGTTGTGGATGAAGCAAACCTTGAAGGATATCAAGGTACTGCAGGATGAGCCTATTCCTATTTTGTGTGATAATACAAGTGCTATCAATATTTCCAAGAATCTGCTGATGCATTCTAGAACCAAGCATATAGAAATCAGGTATCATTTTTTGAGAGAGAAGGTTGCAGATAAAGAACTAAAGTTGGAATATGTTCCAACAAAGGATCAGATTGCAAATATTTTCACAAAGGCTCTTGCAAAGGATACTTTTGAAGATCTCCGACAAAGGTTAGGGGTAACTGCCCCTCCTTCTTCTTTCTAGATGCATAGTGGTGCATCTGTCTAAGGGAGTTCATGCTATATATTTTCCCTGGACTGATGGTGGCTACCTCTCAAGGGGAGCAGGTAGTGGTTGTTTCTGACAGGGGGAGTCTTGAGTTATGTATGAACATAAAAGGAGGAGAAAGTTAAATGTGCATCTTAAGGGGAAAAGTTTTGTGCCCTAAGGAAAATAAGTTGTTGCTCTTTGTCCTTGATGTCAAAGGGGGAGAGAGAGAAATGTACATCAAAGGGAGAGTATGTGTTGCCATCAATGACAAAGGGGGAGATTGTTGGCAATATGTGTTGTCATTGATGTCAACACTTAGAGTGAGGTCAACACTCAGTTTGTGATGATGATATACCAGTGTAGTAACAAAGATGGAGTGAGATGCAGTGATGTTCTTGATGTTCATGCTTAGATGTCGTGCCCTGATCATTGTCAAGTCAAGTTGTTTTAAGCATGCTTGTGGTTAGCAAAGATGATTTCATGATGAAACATTAAGATGGGAATTAAAAGTACAAAGATGGATGATGAAATATTAAGATGGAAATTAGAAGCACTAAGATGAATGATGACATATTAAGATAGGAATTAGAAGCATAAAGATGAATAATGAAATATTAAGATGGAAATTAGAAGCACTAAGATGAATGATGACATATTAAGATGAGAATTAGAAGTTATGCTGAGGATGAGAAGATGTTGTTGATGACTTGTGGCATGCTGTATGATCCTTCATGTTGTTCCTAAGGATGTATGTGTGGTTATATGAAGTTTTTGGCCTCTGAAAGTTGGTGAAGGTCTTTGTTGTAGGAAGCTGCCTGAAAGACTGTCTGGTAAAATGCTCCACATTCCTCCACATTTGAAGCTATGGTCATGCAGTTTAGAATTTAGGTTAAGGATGTTGTAAAGGTGCTAAATCCAAAGTTTTAGATCCTTTTCTCCTCCGCAGTGAATGTTACAAGTGATTAAGTTCTGGTCCATGCTCTGACAATATAATGTGTTGGTGAAGACAATTTGGAATGCTCTGCATTCCTTCGTAAGTAAAGATTTGACCATGCGGTTTTGAGGATATGTTCAAAGCTATGTATGAGTTCTTCCATATGTGTTTCAGGTGGTTTGGAGGTCCACAAGATTAATTTTTAAATGACAGTTATGAGTGACAGATAGTTCTGGATGCCTAGTTGTTCTCAGAATATATGCTGATGATATGCACCAACTTGTTGCTGCTTGTAATGGCAAATTGGTTAATGAAAGATGGTTCTGATGATCTTGTGTTGTCCCCAGTTACTCCGCAAGATGTCTTTTGATCTCTCTCGAACTAACTGAGGTCCAGAAAGGTGGTGTTGTTGGGTTATGCTCTTGTCTAGCCGACAGAGGAAGATTGATGATGTGCACCACAAAGTTGTTGCTGTGTGGAGTTCAAGGAATGTTTGGAGATAGTGTATAGGTCCTGTTGACTCATCTGGAAGAAGTACAATCAATGTCTAATCATTCATGAGTACCGCCAAGTTAAAATGATCGTTGTGCTACATGCTTCATGTGTTCTTGCTTAAGAGCAACCTAATTCAAATTTGTGAAGTGTGCGGATGTTATTTCTTGAAGGATGATGTTGTGAAGGATGTTTAGTACCAGACTAAGCATGTGTTGGGATCCGCAAGGCATGTGTTTCTTTCTGTAGTAATGTGTAGTTCATGATAGGGCTTGCCCTATGCATGTTTCATGTTGTGTGATCTTTAGTTGACTTGTAAAATGTAATATTCTTGTTGTATTGGCCGACTTGTTATGTAATCAATGTAATATCTTGTACATATTGTAAACCTAGTTGGTCTAGGTGATGTGATGATTGCGAAGATGAATATGTGAGTGTGTAAAAGAATAAAATATGAACATGTTATGCATTATTATGTGCGACTGAAGGAGAAAGAGTAGAAGTAATAAGGGCTGTCCTAATTCATCTTGAAGACATTTCTGTGACAGGAGGGAAGTGAAGAGTGTGCCTAATTGATCCAATCATCAAAGGAGACTGAATTGCAATCATCAAAGGAGACTGAATTGCAATCATCAAAGGTGTGAGCTTCAATGTTAGTTTTCAGGTAGTAGAAGGACTGTCATACTGTAATCATCTCTAAGTTTGTGCTTCCTTGGGTTGTAGCCCTAAAACAAAGTCTACGGGGAGTTGTAGCTTCCTTGGGAGTGTCCATAAAACAAAGTATTCAAGGAGTAGTAGCTTCCTTGGGTTGTAGCCCTAAAACAAAGTCAGCAGGGAGTAGTAGCTTCATTGGGTTGTAACCCTAAAACAAATTTGTAATTTTGAGGTTCATATATTGTGAGTTAATCCTCACCATGGTTTTTCCCTTCTTGGGTTTTCCACATACATTTGGTGTTATGTGTTGATGTGCATTGTGTTGATCTTTCATGTTTATGTTGATGTTGTAATGCTTAAGTTTTAATATGCTCCGGAGGATTTGAAGTTTGTTTAGATACTGATTCACCCCCCTCTTAGTATCCTGGTGTGTTCAACATGTCCAAATTTCATTTGGTGAATTCAAAGACTCAATGTGAAAGAGTAAATCAGGAGAAACAGACAAATACAATATGCAATCCAACTTTCCTTAAGTAGATTGTCATGCATGATTTCCACTCAAAGTAGTTGTAAGGAGTTAATATGGGAATTGTTGTTTGATCCATGATGAAGAAATGCGGAAAGAAGTGCTGAAAAGAAGAGAACACATAGGACAACCCCCCCCCCCCCCCCCTTTTTAATCAATCAAAGAACCCCCCAAAGAAAATATTATTTGACACTTTATAATTTAATGTGTTTAGAACTACCACTAGCAAGAATTACTTAGTAGTCTTGATCTCAATGCTTGCAAAATCCTCAACAATAGGTGTATGTTGAAAGTATAATAATGGAATGCAACCAAGTGAAACTACCAACACCACTACAAAGTACATAAAAAATGCACTTTCAAAAAAGAATCACCTCGATCTGAGGTCATATGCAAAAGTTATGCTTCTCAAAAGTCCCCAAAACAAGAACTGTGCATTGTCACGAGTGAGAATTTGCAATTTCTAGAAAATCTCTGCATCAAAATAAATAAATAAATGTCTGCACTCTAGTGCAAAGAGCACAAAAAAATAGCCCAAATAAAAAAAGCCTTGAGAAATGGAGCCAGTATGAGCTAGAACAGAGCCTTTGAAAACTGCCTTCAAACCTGCAGTTGTCAACGGAGAGGGGGTTCGCTAAAACTTTTTGATTAAGTTTGCACATGATTTGTTTGTTGCATGCAAAAAATAATAGATACCCAAATAGTTTTTTAACGCAAAAAACAAAACCCAGAAAGCTTTTTTTCTTTTTGACATGCCTAAGATGTGGATCTAATAAAACAAATGTCTCCAACAATAAAAAAAACATGTAATATGTCAAAATTTATCTGCGAAGCTTCTTGGACGCAATGGCAAGGTCTTTTTGGCCTGAAAATGCTCTAAACAAAATAGTTCTTCCAAATTCAAGATTAAAAACCCTCATTCCGTAACTATGTCAAACGATCTCCGATTTTGGTGAAATGAAAGACAAATCCGACATTCTCGAGCCTCCTGGACGCATAGGAATAGCCAGTAATGCTGCTAGTATAACTAAAAACAATGCAATCACCCAGATCTCACAAAACACATATGCAAAACCAGATGTTAAAATGTTTCTGTCAAACTTTTCTGATTCTCTAAATCATCTGAAGATGCAAGAGAAGAGCATATTGGATTTTTGGGAAAACCTACAACAAAGCTTATTAGCCCCCCCCCCCCCCCCCAAATAAAAAAAATCTCTCAAATATAGAAACTAAAATCTATTCTTGCACATAGAAAAGCTCTGATATCATGTTAGAATCTGAAAAGATGAATAACACATAAAACTAGTGCAAATGAATAGATATTAAACTGTGAAAGCAAATGATACAAGATCAAAATAACAACACAGAGTTAGTTTCCACAAGAGTAATGTAAATGCTAGAAGAAAAATAGTATTATGAGGATGCAAAAGCAAAAGATACCTAATACAAGATAGGTATCATGTTTATATAGAAAAGGGAGAGGGTGGAGGTGGCAACACCAACGAATAGGAAGCAACCATCTATCGATCTAAAGATAGCAAAGTATTTTTCCAATATACATAATGGGTGCTCCCTTGTAGGATGGTCACACCTCATAACCCACTCACTTAATTAAACATGCTTTATGAACCTAAGCAAGATTAATAAAAGGTGTAAGAAAAACCTAGGAATATGAGAAAACAAATATCCCAACTAGGAAATAAAAACCTACACTAACATGCATTGTCAAAGACTAAGTTTTGGTAGGAATACACATGTCACCACTAGGGTGAAATAACCAAACATTGTAGTGTGCAAATTATCTCCTATGTTTGATCTCCTACCATCAGATTTTATGAGATTTTGGTGCATCATTGGATTGTATTTCAATCTATACAAGGGGTCCAATGAAAGACAACATTACCTAGCAACCTACACATTTCCTCACAATCACAAATACCATGTAGAAGCCAAAACATTATATTTTATTAATTTAAAACGACTTTGTCTTCACAGGGTACAATAGGTTAAACAAGAAACCTATCTAACCTATCTCTCTACCCATTCCCACATTCCCTACCAACTATGGATTACAACATGCTTACTAATTTCATAGTTCAATAATGAACTATAAAATGGTTTTGTCCTATGCCTCTCAACTTCTTTCTCTTCCATATTCCCCCTCAATGTCAAAGAAGTTTTTTGACTTTCCTCTAGCTACCTCACCTCTCTGACCAAAATCTAATTGATCAACCTCTACTCACTTCTCTATAGATTGTCCTCAAGTTGATCCTTCTCTCTTTTTTTCCTTGAGTACAAATAATCTCTCAATTCCCTCTCATTATTCATTACCTCTACACAGAAAGATCAACCCTTTTATTTTCCTAAGTTGCTTAGTAACTGCCCAACTGTTCCTTTACCTCATCTTGATCAAATATGTCTTTGCATTGCCTTAGGAAATTGTCCAGCTATAATAATGGTCAACAAACAATTCATGTGGTTGTCAACAAATAATATCATCAACAAAATTTATGTCTAAAGAAAAATGCATAGTTGCCATGCCACAGGAAAGGATAGTCACAATAGAAGAAGGAACAACTTCCAAAATTTGACAATCCAAATTTTAATACTACCCAAGAAAGAAAACACATGCCACAAATTGAAGACCATCAATCACCAAGGAATAAACATAGCTACCATGCAGAGGGAAATAACTAGACACCAAGTGCTAGAAAGTAAGAATAGATGCAACTAGAAGAAGATAAAAAGTTACCAAGATGAAACAATGGAGACCCAGGTGCCATCCAAGAAAAGAAACATCACAAATCAACAAAGAAACAACCACCAGTTGTCACTCTAAATCCATTGCTCACACATGTTGTAATCAAATTTATTGTTAAAGACAGTGATAATCACTCCAATAACATCTTGTAGCATCTTTCCAAGAAAACACATAGAGCTAATAGACATGAATCATAAGATAACTTAACTAGACAAAAGACAAGTCATGTGTCCTTTGTAGTTCATGTCATCACATTTTACCTATGCCAACTATCAAATTCACCTTGATGTTGTTGAAGTCCCTTGCTACTAAAGTCATAGTTGCTATTGAAGTTGTCCCAATTGCTAAAAAAGATAACAATTGGTGTAGAAGTCATTTGCTACTGAAGTCACACAAGAAGATGCTAATGAAGTGACTCAAGAAGATGCTAACAGCGTCACACATATATTGATTTTGGTGAAGTGCATGATACGTTGACGAAGTGAGTTACCTCGCTACAAAAGTGAAGTTGTATTGATGTAGAGGATGCAACTATGTTTTTTTGCTATAGAAGTTAGCTAGAATGTTATTTCACCTCTAAACTCCTCTAAACATGCCAAAAATCCACACACAAAACTAAAATTCTCCTTGACCACCTCTTATTCTATTTTTGGTGATATAAGATTGCTTGTGGACCCAAATGCTTCTTCATTAGATTCAGTCAAAACTAAATGAGTTTTTCTTTATACTCATGCACTTTTATTCTATTTCGATGGTGACTTATGATGCTTGGTTACCTATGACTTAAGTGATCTTCCTTTAGCGTAATGGTTATCGATGATCACACCTTGACTTGCTAACAATCACTTTAGCTAGTCATGGTGTTTCCTCTAACTTTCTCCTCGTGCTTCTGTCCTATGTGCTTAATGTCTTGTTATGGAGGGATACATGTCACATTAAGGGTGAAACACAGTTTATAGCCTATGACTTTGTTTAGCCTATTCTTTTCTCCCATCATTGGTCTTTCTTTGTTAATCCCATGCTATTAGATCTTATCATCACTTAACAAGTGTGGTGGTAGGTTGACAAGTCAACAAGCAGTCCTAAGTGTGATGTGGAGCTTACACACCCATATTTCATTGATCATGGGGTAAAAGTGTGGATGCTTGCATGCACAAATGTTTTAACCAATAATTATTTTTCAAATGTCTGATGATGCAACAATGGTGGGACCACTTCATTCATTTAGTCGCATGCTCCAAGAACAATGCACTATTAACTCAGGATGTCAAGCGTTGCACCAATGGTGGAATGGCTAAATGTAGTGTCTGGTATCTTGCCTTTCACCATTGAGTCCTCAACCATTTGGTCTCACCCTCTTTTGTTGAACCATCTAATCCTGCTATTGTTTAACAACCACATCTAAAACCTAAGGGTGACAAATAAACCTTTCAAGCCCACTTACACTGAGGTGTGGTTGTTTTATTGGTTGAGCATTGATGCATGGGTGCCATATAAACCCACATCATATGAAAATGAATTAAATGTGACATGTGCCACTGCCACCATGACTTTAGTGGGCCCATTCTTCTGTTTGGCACTTGGACATGTTAGGTGTTTTAAGGCCTTTTGAGCATGGCACGTCCCATTCTTATTGACTCACAACAAATTGGCAAAATGCATACTCAACCCCTAACTTTCCCCTCGTGCCCATTTTAAAGCACTAAGGACATTTTCAAAGAGGTGGAATGGAGTAATGTTAGTGTTTGTGGCTAAATGACAAAACAAATATCATGCACCTTGGCTTTCACCATTTTGTGAATGACATGGATTTCAAACCGGGAGGATTCTCAACCATCAATCCATGTGGATGGTTCATGAATGAACGAACATGAGCCCGCCACTTATCCTACTATGCGTTAGTGCCTTTAACAACCCATCCCAAGTATCATGTCACTATTTAAAGGAATGGGTGTGTCCGGTCCCCTTAATTTAATTCATGTCTTGCACCCGCATTAGTCTTAATTAAAAGAAATGAGAACATATTATGTTGGAATGCAATTGGCCGGAGGGATTAAGATATGAACGTGACATAGAATAGTATAATATATAACCAATGAAATATTTCCATCTGTAGTTTGAAATAGTGATTGATAAAGGGTTTTGTTGTGTTGGTGAACTCTTTTGGGTATCGTTTGAGTGAGGTTCCACCTTAAGTCATGTGTTTGTCTTTAGCTTAAATGGTAAAAAGAAATTGTGTAGATTTACCCATTGAAGCTCTAGCCAAAGATCTTGTTAACTTTTTCTCAAGCAATTAATTTTCTATGGACGATAATAAAAAACTCCAAGCATCTTGCTTAAGGTTTTGAACCCATGTTTGTGGATCTCAATGTGATTTCTCTAAGCCATTGATTCTTGATAAGGGTTTAACACATTAAAGAGCTTTAAATTTGATGGCCTTATATAGAAGGAAAACACTCCACAGGGCCATATACTATGGTTTTGAATAGTGAATCTGAATACCATGGTATTGAACTCTGAATGTGAAAACCATTACAACTTCTAAACTGCAAAGCCATAAGCTTCACAAATATGGGGAAATTAAAAGGCTTTTCAATAGATTATAAACTACAACCACGAGTGTGATTATGTTTTTAGATGAATTTGCGGTGTTTCTTTAAAATGAATTTGTTGGATTGTTAGGGTGAATTGTACCAAATTCATTTAAAGTTATCTAATGATTGCCCCAATCATATCTAGTAAAATTTAAACTTTGGTAGTTACATTTAATATCAGAATTAATAAGCATTCTAAAAAGTATACCTAAAAACATAAGTACCACTTAAATTGCAACAGAAAATATGAGAACTATGTACCTCAAGCATAATAAATACTTAGAATAAAAACTTCAACCACTTTAAAAAACAAAAAAAAATTGAAGAAATGATAAAACAGTTAATTAAAATTTTCAAACAAAAATTAATGACCATCCATATATTAATCAATCACTATTATTTCCTACTTTGACAGTGACCAATTAAAAAAAAAATAGGAAGACTAATTCCAACATCAGTTCCCTCACGTTTTAGCAATTGAGAAGTGGTAATCAAGTCCTGAAAAGTCCCCTGATTATGGAAGCAAGTGTCCCATATGGGGCATGCATCTTTTTCAAAGCTTTGTTAGAAAGTCACATGCAAAATAACACTTGCTTACCGACGTTGTTGCTTAGATGTTCCAACTAACAAGGTGGTGGATTCCAACTGGAAATGATTGGAATTGATTGCTTGCTTGTTGCTCAGTCACAGGCTATAACTGTCAACCTCAACTAGGTTAGGCCATCGCATATAATAATGATTAAATAACAATTGAATGCTTGCAATTTCATTCACACCTATCAATTTTTCTTTTTTCTATGCACCAACAACCATATAGAACTGTCGGTGCCCAGTTAGCTGTGCTTGCTTGGTAATTTCACTTTAGAGAAAAAATGTGCAGCCTACCAAATTAACATGAAACTTAATCCAATGTCCAAATTCATAGAAATTCATTTTTGTTCAGCATTCAAATTGATAGAAATGGATGTTTAAGCCAATAGGTTTTTACTATGGGAGCTTTTTCTATATAATTTCCAAAGATGTAATGAACAAGCCTTAATAGTCAATTAAACTGTGGAAAAGACACGTGTACAAGGAAAGCATGCATTTAAATGCTTTCCAGAGTTTATCATGTACACTTTTCAATGGATCTCTTCAATCAAGGATATATAATTACAAATAACTTATTATTATGCACGTTAGTTTTTATCATCTTTTTAAAGATTTTATGTATGTTAATGTTTGTTTTATCCAAAGTTAAAATGTCTCTTTCTTACAGCTTTCATGATTGCATTTTCTCGATTATTATAATTCCAGTAGTGTTCACTAAAAAGAAAAAAAGCATTAACCTCATAATTTGGTCAATAGCTTTCAAGAAAGAATCTACAATTCCCATATATTTATCTTATTATTTTCTCTATTAGTAATAAAAAAAATCTTTATTCAACACTTCAAATTTGATGGTTACTTATGCAAAAAAAAAATTCTCTATTCAACACTTCAAATTTGATGGCTATTTATGATTGTTAAGTAACTTTTTAGGGACAGTTACCAATTTTTTTTGACTTGTTCTTCATTCCTAATTTCCTATATCTCTTGGGCCTAATATAATACTTTAGTTTGACTTATAAATGTGATTCCATTCCACCTAATTGAAAAAAAAAAAAGATGTACATTATTTTCAATTTAAAATAATATATAAACCATAATAACTTTATTAAAAAAACAACTTTTACCATTCTTTAAACCAAATTAATAAACAAAACTCAATAAAACATGCATAAGAGTATAATTGATTTTAAATAATCTCTTCAACTAATTTAATATTTTCTTTTGTTAATTGGCAAATAAAGGGAGACTTTAGCTAGGACTGGCTTTGCTCCTAATCCAAGGGTTATAAGCTAAACAAGAAGATCTCCCCAGAAGAGAATGGAAGATTCTAAGTCCCACACATATAAACAAAATTACAAAGTTTAATGCCGTCCCATCTCATGCCAACTTCAAAGAGGGATCTCTAAATTATTTTATGAGTTTCCTACCTAATTAGTAAGCACCTTTTTTCTGTCTGTTCTCTTAACTTCTGCATTGACAATTCAGTTATTGTTCTGGAATGAATTAATAATTGAGCAAAGCAGGGTGTTTTTTATTTTTGAATGTTATTCAAATGGGTTGGGTGAGTGGAAACCGGGAAACCGGGTACTGGGTAGTTGCTGAATAGACCGAAAGGGAGAAAAAATGTAAATGTCAAGATAAATCCTCTACTCAAAGCAAACAAAATCTGAGCTGAGGGAAAGAAATAGGTGGTGGGAATCTTATTGGGTTAAGATTGGGTGTGATGTTGCTTTTCCACCAGAAATCTTAGTAGCTCAGTTCCATCACAAAACCTCCGAAGGGCAAGCAATTGCCAGCTTATTTCTTCTGGGTGTTTGTGATCTGTAGAATCAGAGGAGCTTTCTTTTTTCTATTGGCTTTAGGGATTACATACTATTAAGAGAAGATAGTGCATTATCCTCGGAGGGAATAGATATAGTTGTACTAATTCCCCCGTCTGCTGTTGATTTGTGAGTGTAAGCAATGACTGACAGAGTGTATCCTGCGAGCAGGCCAGGGGTACAGAATCTGAATGGTGCATACACTAAGGGTCAGGCTTATGGAGCTGCCTTGCCCAGATACAGACCACAGCCTGCCAAGAGGAGGAGAAGCAGAAGCTGCTTGTGCTGCATCTGGGTTACTGTAATTATTGTTGTTCTGATTCTGCTTGTGGCCATTGCTGCTGCAGTGTTATGGCTGCTGTACAGGCCCCAGCAGCCCAAGTTCTCAGTGAGTGCATTGCAGATCTCCAAACTCAGTGTTGCCAAGAGTACCCATCTCACATCTGAAGTCCTCCTGCAGTTAACTGCCAAGAATCCCAACAAGAAGGTCACATTTGTGTATGATGATTTCAATGTTCAGATCTCATCAGGTGATGTAGATCTGGCAGATGGGTCTATCCCTGGTTTCTTCCACGGCAAGAAGAATACCACCCTTGTCAAGGCTGATCTCAAAACCCCAGATTCAGTGATTGCTGCATTAGATGCCACAAAACTCAAATCAGCTCAATCAAAGGGGAAGATTTCAGTGGATGTTAATTTGGATACCCATGTCAGAGCACAGATGGGAAAATGGAAAACTCAGAAGATTAAAATCAAGGTGAAGTGCAGTCAGGTTTCTGGTCTCATTTCAAAATCTAAAAAGGCCTCTGACACCTCCACCAGTGCAGATTGTGATTTTAATGTTAAGTTCAAGATCTTCAAGTGGTACATATGAGTGAGTATTAAGCATACATGTCAGTGCAGAGAAAAAGAGAAGAAATAGTGCAGGATGCCAGATCCAGTGCTTAAAAGGTAATAAATGGAAGTTTTGTAGCCAGGCCATGGGGAATGCTAATGGTTTTGTAAGATTGAAGTGTCAAACTGGGGAGATCTGATGCAAGGGAATGCAAACTACAGCAGATTGGAGAATATTGGTAGTCTTTAACTTCATTTTTTAATTTGTTTGCTATTGTTGTGTGGAACAGATATTGTATGTATGTTATGTACAGTGTTTCCCTATCATAGTGAGAAAGGCTTCTGGCTTTGTAGATGGAGAATACTCCAGAAAATAATTGTGTCTGTAAGGAGTAGATGAACTCTGTAAAATCTGTCCCTGATGTCATTTAGCAGACATATTTGTCATTTGCATCTGACATATGATATTCATATCATGATGCCCATGATGTTGTTCATTTATTAAAAAAACAAATTAGTTTCATTGATTATGTTTCATGGATGTTTTGTTTTATGAGAGCTGCACTTGTGATCCAGGACAAAATCATGATGGTGTAATTTTATGCTCAAATAGTTTTTGTTTGGGTTGCAAGGGCGTGGGAGATTCCCATTCACTCCCAATGTTGATGTAGTCCTTATATTTGCAGGCCCACATCTATGAAACTGTAGTGTCTTTGGGTAGCAGAATAGCCCCAGTTCAAATAATCCTCTAGGCTGCTAGCTTAGTTCTGTAGGTAAATGTTATGTTGTAGGTATATTTTCAGAGAGAAAAGGGGGATATGGTATATTTTATTAAAAAATTGTCAAATATTATTTTAAAAATTATTAATTTGTGAATATATTTTTGATAATTTGTATTTAGGGGAATGAATACTTATAATTCATGACAGTAAATTGTTGTATGAGCAGAATGAATATTTATAATTCAGGACAGTAGATTGAAGGAATGGATACTTATAATTCTTGACAGTAAATTGAAGGAAGTGATGATTCCCTGCACGTTAGAAATTTGAAAATATTTATCCTCTAACGTTTTAGATTAGAATGATATAAATATCTGTATTTCTTTTACGTTTGAATTGTTCTTTCTATATTTTAGACTACTGATTTCCAATGTTTAAGAGACATGATATTGCATAGTCTATGTTAATAATAAAAAAGTATTTTTAATATAATATTTTAAATCACAATCCATAATTATCATTAAAATAAGGAAAATTATTATTATAGATTTTTAATGCCATAGAAATTATTGCTACATGGGCTTTAGTTAAGTGTTTCCTTCCTACATTTTTTATGCTACATGGTGATTGGTGAGAGTTAAAGTGTTTTTCTTTCGGCCAACATAAAAAGCTATTACATTATGTGATTAGTTAAAGCTTTCTCCGTGAATTAGAGATTCTCTCAAAAGTTCAAATATGCCTTGACTTGATTAGAGACTTTTATCATATCCATCAAAATATATTTAATCATTACAATTACATTTGTATGGGAATATAATTTCTTTCACGTAAATCTGGCAATCAATAATTACACAATTAAGATTTAATTAATGAGTTGAAGAGTTGGAAATGATAAATTAGAAATAAGTATTTTGAAATTAATATAGAAGCTGAATCAATTTGCTAATGTCTAGAAAATGATGTCTTCAATATGCTCACTACCTTGGAATCATAACATACTCAAAATTATCTATGGATTGATCTTGAGTGACTCGAGGTTGATCTTGACAGCATAGATCAATCCTTTGATATGTGAAATAGATCTAGCAAACATTAGACTTCTCAACTTGATTCACTATAACTTCTAATATTTGAATTTGTGTAAGGATGAAAGTATTTAAAACTACCTTTCGGGAAGTTGTTGGATCGCTAGGGTCAAGTTCTCCTAGGTCAAATGGACCAACTTTACGACCTTGGGCAAATATTTGAAAACATCATACACAAGCATGCAAATGGCCTATATGCAAATTTTGATGCAATGGATTCCTTTTATACTCCAAATCCAGATATTCCTAGAATGATTTCTCCTTGATAATCAAATGATTCTTGGATATTCGGTAATATCAATCAATTGTACATTAAATGTCCTTAAGTACCAAGACATAACTAGCCGTGCAAACATGTACCAAGTCGACTCCCAATAGCTAGGAACTTGGGACTTTGAATTTGAAAAATCAAATTTTGGGGTCAATCTTGAGCCCCTTGAGATCAAACTTGAGCACTCTATGATTTCCCAGGATAAGGAAATGAAAATCTTGGGATTAGGAACATGTACATGGAAGTCTAGGCTAATAATAGGGCGAATGTGTAGAAATAGGTCAAATATGGATAGGATAAAAAAAATGGAAATTTGTAACTATGGGAATAGATGGGGATGGATCGGATATATGAATGAGTCAAACTTAGCACAAGAGTGTGCTACTAGTTGATATGTTATTGCATTAAGTCATTCCATCAAAATAGACCCAAAACTAAATGGGAATTGGCATGGACCTATACAAATTTCACTATTACATTTTGCCCCCCACTTTGTGGTGCATGTGAATCTAACATTAATATGTATTTCAAAGTATATGGACACTCTCAACCAACATCAAAAGTAAATATTTAGACAAAAGGATATGGGTGTTGTTGTGAATGGGGTATATTACTTCACTAGTTCCACATTAGGTCCTATTCTCACTTGTCTAGTTAAGTTTACTTAGGGTACACTTAGCATACTTATCACTTTATGTCTCATGGCATAAGATTAAGTCACTTAATCTTATGTTCTATATTTCACCTTGGTCTATATAACAAAGGGCTTCTCATTGTAATTCATATCATATTGTGTATTTGCATCCTTTGATAGAATAGAATTATTCTCTCACGTTGGGTCTCTCTTCTGCTTCAATTGAAGCTCCTAGAGCTTGGGTGGCTACCTCCTTAGCCAAATCTTACATGGTATAGAGCATTCTATATGGTGCAATCACGGTTGGGAGGGTCCTCAAAGAGAACTATCCAAACCGTGCAGCTAGAGTAAACACAACGAAAACAACACAAAGATATAAAGTAAATGCAAATTCAGCCATTCAGTATATCATAGAATTTAAATACAGATCGGCTAGCAACATGTGGGCTTATAATTAGGGCTCACAGGCCTGATTATAGAATATCATAATATGCGCAAGATATAGCTTTAAAGCTCTTTCACACAAATTCAAACTATCAACTATCACTATGTCAATCACTTCATGTTGCTTTCCTAAGGATCTAATATAGCATTATATATCATATCCGAAACATAAGATTCCTCCGCGTCAGCCAAGGAAGATCACAAACTCTAATGAAGAGTTATAACGTGTGTACACGGATAGGTCAGCCCTAAATGAATAGAACTCCTCTACAATTGAATGGGATTATGTGCGGATCTTGGGGAAGGTTGGCCACAAACCAAACAACATTGAATGATGTGCCATTAAGCTTCGAAGGTCATGAAATTCTCCGCAAGTCTTCTCTTTTAGCTAATTATTTGAGACTGTTAGGATGTTCTGCTTTGATAAAACAATCAGTCTTCTGATAGCGATAACTTTCTGATACTTGATCCAAATGCTCTGAATTTCAGATATGTTGTAGATGAATGAATCTAGATGCTAAGTCTAGCTCCACAAGATATGAAGTGCAACTGCGGTAGAATGCAAACAAAAATACAGAAACTGCTACTGACTGAACTGCCTGAACTGAACTAGAAAATGAAAGGAAACAAACTAAACTGCAACCAAACTGAAATTCAAATGTTTTTGGTTGATGCAAGATTGCTCTTGAACCAGGGATGCTCCTGCATCAGACATCTAGGGTTATTGAAAAAGTGAGTCCCTCACTTTGTTGGGGCTAGAGGAAAACCAAGACAGTCCACCTCAGCCTAAGAGATCCATGATGAATCTTCTTCTAGGCTGCCTTTCCACTTCACAAGGTATTATTTGTATTGTCTTCCTTTGGTGCTGCATCCAACTCTACTATCTAAAATGTCTTCAATTTGCTCCAGTACTTGTTGTGGTAACTACTTCTTCAAGTCTTCTTCCATGTTGTCACTGAACTCTGCTTCATGATACTGATATAGGTCTACAATGTTGAAAATAGGTGATATGCCCAATGTCTCCGATAACTCTACTTCATATGCATTTTCTGAGTCAAATTTTCTGAGTATCCTTGATGCAGAGGCATCCACACTAAAACCTTGACATACAGCATGTATGTCCGCAACCATTCATCATCATCATCATATTTCTCTTAACACTGTTAGCATCATCATATTTTCTCTGCCGACCGATATCCTCCTGCAGACAAACCTTCGACCCTTCGCCTGTCAGCAGCATCATCATATCCGGCTATCGGCAGCATCATCATATTCGACAAGCGCAAACATCCTCCTGACGTTCACTGTTCATCTTACCGCCAACCTCTATCTGCAGCATCATGATGTTCAACATCATGTTCATCAGCAGGATATAAAATATCCGGTTCCCTCCATATATCCTGATGACGACAACTTCATGCACCTTTCTTTCAATGCTTATGTCACCCCGATATCCTGATGACGATTATCCTGATGACGATGACGTCACATGCAGTTCCTTCAATATCCTACTGTCGGCCAAACTTAACATTATCGGCCCGCGATGGTTTTATCAACCCGATCTTCTACCTTATGCCGATACGCTCCTCCTCGGCAACACCTGATGATGATCACCCCAATGCACGTTTACCTTATGCAAACTACTGCATCATGCTCACCTCCATCTACTCGGATGACGCCCGAAGTAACTGCAGGATATACACAGAAATATCCTGATGATGCCGTTGCGATGGATTTTCCAACCTTAGCGAATTCTGATCCGCCGAACCTCCTGAGGGGACCCGATCTGCTTTCAGGGCGATCTTCCAGACTCGAACTACCAGCACGACCTAGCACATGCCCATGCTAGGGTTCTCAGCACATCTCGACAACGATCCTGCACACCTGCATGCAAACAAACACAAAATGCAAACTAAACCCTAAACTACTGTACATAGCCATTCCACCGATTCGACGAATCAACCGGTGGAATGGATCAGCGAATCCATGCAACCACCAAAACAGCAAATCGATCACACAATGGAATCCAAACAGAGAATTGACACAACAGGATCTCTTTATTGATTTCAAAAGATGCGAATACAATATTCAGTCTCTCCCTCTGCCTCACTCTCTGCAAAGTCTGATCGATCCTATCCAATCTCAACCAAACCGCATGCATAAATAGGATCTCCTGTGACTACTACCGACCCGACTCCAAGCGGCTGGGAGCTTCCAAGCGGCTGGGAGGATCCAACCGAACATACAACATAACAGCTGTCCTAACAACCTAGCTAAAAATAGTAAAGTATGGTCAACATGACCTTATTACATGCATTGGTCTTATCAGACCTTCTTGGAAACATTAACCAGACCTAAAACAAACTAACTGCCTCATGGAGGCCAGCTGTCAGGTAGGTGCTCCTGCACCATACTCCCCAACAGAAAAGAACTCATGTCCCATGAGTTAGGATGTGGAAGTCCTCCACCTTTACACTTTGTCATGTCAGTGTTCTGACCTGTTCCAGCTTTGTCCTCTGCTAGCTCTCGGCTGCTCCAAGACTTCTGAACTGTAACTCGCTTTCTTGCAAGTAAATCCTCATGCCTATCAATGTAGGCCTTTCTCTCACATACCTTGTGTTTGTCAGGTTGTTTGACCAGAACCTCTGTCTGAACTGCCTCTTGAACTTCTGCAATGTTCAACTCTATCTTTCTTTCAACCTTTATAGGACAAACAATAGTCCCAACTATGACAACATCCTTGTCATTCCTCTCAACTGGTTGTTGTTTGCAAACCTGTCTCTGAACCTGCTGCTGACCTCTGTCAGTCAAAACTGAAACTGTCTTCAACCTGTTGTCCTTAACAACTCCTTTCCCTGCAGTGTCCGCAACTGCCTTTATGCCTGCTCCTATAGGCATCTGCACAAACTCCTTCTTTCCCACTAAAATGATTTTGGCTGCCCCCTGTGCTGCAGCATCTTCCTGCAATGGCATCAACATAATAGTCTTCCCATCTTTCTTGATGGTGTAGGTATTAGCATACCCATCATACAGTACCCTTCTATCAAATTGCCATGGTCTACCCAACAGTAGGTGACAACATTCCATGGGCAAAATGTCACACAAAACTCTATCATGATATGCTCCAATCTGAAAATCAACATATGCCTGTTCATAGACAAAAAGTGATTGACTATCACTCACCCAAGATGCCTTGTAAGGGTGTTGATGTGGAATCCTTTCCAAATTCAGTTTGTCCACCATTTCCTGAGATACCATGTTATCTGTTGAACCAGTATCAATGACAACCTTACATACTTTACCTTTGCTCTTGCATGTGGTCTTGAAAAGAGCTCTTCTTTGCATCAGATCCTTTGATGCCTGCAAACTAGTTCTCCTTAGCATCAATGCTTCTCCCTCCTCAGGATACCCATAATTGTCAGGAACTCTATCTCCTTGATAAGTGTTTGAACTCTGCACACTTTGCTCTACTTTCTCTTCTTGTACAAGTTGTACTCTCTTGTCATTCGTTCTATCATTTCTGGATGATGAACCTTTATTTTCTGGACATTTGAAAAATGGATGACCAAACTCACCACGGGTGTAACACTTTCCTGAAAATGTAGTAGAACCTCTACCACTTCCAAATCTGCCTTTATTATCTTTCCATCCACCTCTGAAATCAGACTGTCCCTGTCCTTTACCAGTGTCTTCTTGACCCTCATTGGTTTGCCCTGTTGTAGGGGCTAATCCTCTTCCCCTCATATTGCTGCCTCTTCCTCTCATGGACTTATCTTGTCTTCTATTCATCTTTTCTTCAATCCTGATTGCCATTTGGTAACAATCCTCCACACTCTTAGGGTTAGCTAAAACTAACTCATCCTGTATGTTCAATCTTAAGCCAGCCAAGTACCTAGCCACCTTTTCTACCTCATTCTCATGATGACCAGATCTCATACTCAACTTATAAAACTCCTCAGTATATGCCTTCACATCCATTTCCTTCTGCCTTAAAAATTGCAGCTTCTTAAACATCTGAATTTCATAATCCTTGGGCAAGAATTTACCTTTGATCCTTGCTACCATTTTATCCCATGAAGTGATCTTTGACTTCCCTTGTTTCCTTCTCTCGGATTGTACATAATCCCACCATACCAAAGCATGACCTCCTAACTTGGTCTTTGCAATCTTTACCTTCTGATCCTCAGCAACATCTTCACATTCAAAGTGATTATCAAGTGCAGCAATCCAATCCAGTAACTCTTCTTCATTCAAACTTCCATTATACTTGGAAACATCAACCTTTACCTTAGGTTTATCACTCTGCACTGCCTTTAACAGTTTTACAAATCTCTGGTCTTCAGCATCCAGATCTTCAGCTACCTCTTCATACTCTTCAACAGCATCTTCATCTTCTTCTGATTCACTGTCGTCCACTTCCCTCTTTTTGTTCTTCTCCAAGGCTACAAGCCTGGCTTGAAGTGCTTCAGCAAGCTCCTTCATCTTCCTCATCTCTCTGGCATGTTTTTCCTTCATCTCCTGCAATTCCCTTGCAGTACCATTACCTTTCAGAGGCATTTTGTCAACCTCTCACTCTTCTACCTCTGTCTTTTCAGTGACAATCAACTCTACCTCTGCCCTTTCGGTGACAGAATCAACACACAACAGCCCAGACCTTTTGCTGAGCTCTGATACCACTATGATGCAGAGGCATCCACACTAAAACCTTGACATACAGCATGTATGTCCGCAACCATTCATCATCATCATCATATTTTCTCTGCCGACCGATATCCTCCTACAGACAAACCTTCGACCCTTCGCCTGTCAGCAGCATCATCATATCCGGCTATCGGCAGCATCATCATATTCGACAAGCGCAAACATCCTCCTGACGTTCACTGTTCATCTTACCGCCAACCTCTATCTGCAGCATCATGATGTTCAACATCATGTTCATCAGCAGGATATAAAATATCCGGTTCCCTCCATATATCCTGATGACGACAACTTCATGCACCTTTCCTTCGATGCTTACGTCACCCCGATATCCTGATGACGATTATCCTGATGACGATGACATCACATGCAGTTCCTTCAATATCCTGTTGTTGGCCAAACTTAACATTATCGGCCCGCGATGGTTTTATCAACCCGATCTTCTACCTTATGCCGATACGCTCCTCCTCGGCAACACCTGATGATGATCACCCCAATGCACGTTTACCTTATGCAAACTACTGCATCATGCTCACCTCCATCTACTCGGATGACGCCCGAAGTAACTGCAGGATATACACAGAAATATCCTGATGATGCCGTTGCGATGGATTTTCCAACCTTAGCGAATTCTGATCCGCCGAACCTCCTGAGGTGACCCGATCTGCTTTCAGGGTGATCTTCCAGACTCGAACTACCAGCACGACCTAGCACATGCCCATGCTAGGGTTCTCAGCACATCTCGACAACGATCCTGCACACCTGCATGCAAACAAACACAAAATGCAAACTAAACCCTAAACTACTGTACATAGCCATTCCACCGATTCGACGAATCAACCGGTGGAATGGATCAGCGAATCCATGCAACCACCAAAACAGCAAATCGATCACACAATGGAATCGAAACAGAGAATTGACACAACAGGATCTCTTTATTGATTTCAAAAGATGCGAATACAATATTCAGTCTCTCCCTTTGCCTCACTCTCTGCAAAGTCTGATCGATCCTATCCAATCTCAACCAAACCGCATGCATAAATAGGATCTCCTGCGAGTACTACCGACCCGACTCCAAGCGGCTGGGAGCTTCCAAGCGGCTGGGAGGATCCAACCGAACATACAGCATAACAGCTGTCCTAACAACCTAGCTAAAAATAGTAAAGTATGGTCAACATGACCTTATTACATGCATTGGTCTTATCAGACCTTCTTGGAAACATTAACCAGACCTAAAACAAACTAACTGCCTCATGGAGGCCAGCTGTCAGGTAGGTGCTCCTGCACCAATCCTACAAGGTCCAAACTTCTTCATCTTCAACTTGTTATATGTCCCAACTGGAAATCTTTCTTTTCTCAAGTATACCATCACTTCATTTCCAACTTCAAAATCTTTGTCTCCTCTTCTCATCTACTTGTCCTTTATACTTATTGTTCATCTCCTCCAAATGCCTCTTCACCTGATTATGCACTATCTCCATATGTCCTACAAATTCTTCTGCTTCTGCACTTCTCGTCTTTTAAACTGATGTCTCTTAACTATGTAACTCCTCTAGGGTTTACTCCAGTAACAATCTCAAAAGGTGTTCTTCCAGGACTCATGTTCACTGAATTATTGTATGCAAATTCTGCTTGTGAAAGAATCAAATCCCAACATCCTGTCCTCTCTCCAACCAAACATCTCAACAAGTTTCCCAAACTCCTATTCACTACCTATGTTTGTCCATCAATCTGTGGATGAAATGCTAAACTAAACTTCAAATCTGTCTTTATCTTCTTCCAAAGTGTTCCAAAAATATCCAAGAAATCGTGTATCTCTGTCTAAAATTATGCTCTTAGGTAACCCATGCAATCTCACAATCTCCTTGAAAAATAGGTCAGCTACATGCACTGCATCAGTTGTCTTCTTACAAGGTATGAAATGTGTCATCTTTGAAAATTTGTCCACCACTACAAATATTGAATCATGTCCTCTATGTGTCTTAGGCAATCCCATCACAAAATCTATACTTATGTCTTACCAAGGTCTCTCCGGTATTGTCAAAGGTTTATACAATCCAGTGTTCTGACTACTCCCTTTTGCAACTTGACAAATTCTACAACTCTGCACAAATTTCCTAACATCCTTATGTATCTGAGGCCAGAAGTAGTTTTCACTTACCAAGGCCACTGTCTTGTCAACGCCAAAATGTCCTGCCAATCCACCACTGTGCTTCTCTTTGATCAAATTATCTCTCATTGAACTTCTAGGTATGCATAACTGATTTCCTCTGAACAATATATCTTCCTAAATGAAATAATCCAACCACAACTAGTAGAAATATGGCAAATAAATGACCAGGTGACTAAAACTTTAAGTGACGTGACTAAATTTTTTTGCAACACAACTATAAATGACTAATTTGGTCATTGGTTGAAATGACTAAATAAATGACCAAGTAAATGGCTAAATAAATGACTAATTTGGTCATCGGGCAAAAACACAACTAAATAATTAGTCAAACAAATAAAAATGACTAAATAATTAGTCACACAAATAAAAATTAGATAATATGATATTAAAGTGGATAAATTAAAAAAAATATTTCAAATTGAGGGAGCGGGTTGTATTATAATATAATAATAGTATATTATATTACTATTGTATAATATTATATAATAATATAATATAATATTTATATTATTAATATTACAATATTATATTTATATTATATATTATATAATAATATAATATTATAATGTATTTAATATTATAATATTATATTACTATATAATATATATTATATTATATATAATATTAATATTATATAATATATATTATATTATATATAATATTATAATATTATATTATATAACATTATATTATAATATAATATAATATTATATTATATAATATTATATTTATGTTATATTATATATTAAATTATATTATATTATAATATATTTAATATTATATAATAATATAATATTATAATATATTTAATTAAATGGGTGCCAAATTTAATTTTCACCCTAACCTATCATATGGGCGCCAAAATTATTTTTCACCCTAACCTATCATATGGGCGCCAAAGTTAATTTTTATCCTAATCTATCATATGGGTGCCAAATTTAATTTTCACCCTAACTCGGAAAGGCTCAAAACCCTAACCTATTTTGTTTCATCTCCTTTTTATTTTCTTACTCTTATCAGTCATGGCTTCTCTTTTATGACTCATCTAGGGGGTGCACTACATCAAGATATTGGACACTTTATCATTACAAAGACCTTGGCAATGCTACAAAATTTATATTGGCCTCACATGTGTTTAGACATCAAGCACTATATCAAGTCTTGCATTCCTTATCGCATTGCCAAGCCCATGAACATGAAGATTGGGATTTATACCTCTTAGAGTTTTGTAAAGACCTTAGGAATCTATTAGCATGAATTTAATTAGTGGAATCCTTATGAAAAAGCATCATAATAATTCAATATTTTGTTGTATTGGACATATTTTCAAAAATGGTCGTCATAATTTCTTGTAAGAAAAGTATCACAATGCAAGAGACCACGCACCTTTTCTTTAGTTGTATTTGGGTACAATTTTGGCTACCCACATCTATTGTGAATGATTACAACCCAATATTTGTTAGCACATTTTTAAATCTTTATGGGAGAGATTGGATACATAATTGAATTTGTCCACAATATTTCATTTCTAAATAGATAGTCAAATAGAGGTGGTTAATTGCACACTTCTGCACTTATTGCGCACCTTCAGATATGCACATATGTGTACTTTGGATGACAACCTACTATACATCTAGCATTCCTACAATAGAGCTTTACATAGTTCTACAAGTATAGTCCTTTTTAGACATGTCCTAGGATTTAGTTTGCAACAACCCCTTGTGTAATGTCCCCTTCTAGTAAGTCAAATTTTTCACAACCTTGCACAAAATTTCAACTCACCAAAAGAGAACATTAGTATTCAATTCTCCTTTTCATATCATAATTAGGGTTAATGACCAATAATCAAATCCATATACCTTTCACATTTATACTTAAGGCTTGTAACCTTATAATCATAATCATATCATTTCTCTTAACATAATAAACATATGCCTTTCATTCCTTAATCATTACATACATATCATATTGTTGTTATAATTTTCATTCTATAGTCTATGATTGTTCTATCGTTCTCTACTTGAGCTCATTAGGATTGTTTTTATGAGATATTCCCATTTATGATTATTCTAAACTCAAACACTTGTATGATGAATATTCAACATGAAACAATAGTATGATACTATCATTAATATAAGTTCCATTCTATACCCTTTTTAAACATTCCCTTATATCATTATGACAGCGATATTTCTATTTATCTGTATTATTATTTAAATATTATCTCTACATGCTGATTGTTTTCTACATACTAACATGTCTTGATCGTATTCTATGGATTTTAGTTTATATACTATACTACTCTCATATCTTTAAATCCATACATAGATGTGCATAGTTTAGATATGACAATTATTATGAAATCATACATCTATCCATCCAATCATGTCTACATAGATGATGGTAAATCAATTCATACTTAGTATCTATATCTAACAATGATATATCCAATCCTTGTGTAGAGGTGTCGTGCAAATAGATAGAATGATACACTCCGTTTATACGTATCTAAGGGCATCATGCAAATCAGATTTTTAAGTCAGAATATCATACCTCTGAGGGACACGGCTTGGGAAGATAATCGGGTTTTCAAACACAAAGAATGCCAAGATCTTAGTGAATGTAGTCTTTTCCCCGATGTCTGGGTGTAGAGTATGTAGCGATATCTGTGTGAATAACTGCTAACTTTTTTCTCAGAATTTCCTTTGACCCCGATTGCCCTGTATACTCCTCCCTAATTTGATTCCCCTCGATCCATCATTTATAGTCTTGAAGCGTTACTCTCTTAATAGTCAGCACCCTTCATAGTGATTGCTTCTATAAATATTATATATACTAATCGTTATTTGTTTATATGATGTTTGGTCTTATTTCTAAGATCATCAAATGCATATATTGATCGTTCTTCTGTATATTTTGTTTGTAGCCTTCACAAGATAATAAATCTTCCTATATTCACTTACTAAGCCTATTAATATGTTTGTTTTATTTCATATTTCAAATATAACAAGGACTTAAGACTTTTATTACTGAGTCGCTGCAACCTCTCTCTAATATGCTTCATTATATATTTATAATATTTAGTATTTATAAATTATATAATAATAGTATTTCATTTGGTATTTATTTTATACTAATAATTATACTTATTATTATAATATAAATCTATATTATATTATATATCATATTTATATTAAATTAGTCTTTCATATATTTAATTTGAATGACAGATAATTGATTAATACGGGGACATGACAGGCCTCCCCTCTCAAGATTGCTTGTCCTCAAGCAATCACAACGAATTCTTCCATTGCTTTGCACTTCTTAGCGTCTATCCGCTGATGTGATTGAGATGAAGTCATGAACATGCTTGAGTGAAAAAATTTGATTGTGATCCCATGAAAGAGAATTTGTGATCAAAGAGTATTTGTTTGATGTTTTGAATAATAACAATGGGATGCAAGTATCATAGATTAAGAAGATTTGAGAGTATTGAGATTCCAAGATGCATCTTGAGATTTGGTCTTGTACTTGTCATATGTTATTGACCTCAAAATTGAGAAGAGTCATGTTCCTGACTAGAGAAGATTTGACAAGCGATGTGCTTAATGAAATATAAGTGTCATAGATGAAGAATGATCCTAGGAGTTTGTGGGTTATGGGCCCATAATATACCTTAGTATCAAGAGAAGAAATCAAAGAGACTTTTGGAAGAATTGGTCTAATATAGAAATGAATTTGATTCTTGTTTTTGTGATTAATGAAATTAATTTTTTATGTTCTATACTTCCCTAATATCTCTTTGAAGGATATACTAATTTTTCCTAGGTCTCAGGGTGGATAAAACATCCCTCCCTAGTCTCCATGTGGCGCATGCCATTCATATGGAGTGTCATAGTCCTTATGTGGCACATGACATTCATATAAGGTCCTTTCGATCTAATGTGGCGCATGCCATTCATAATAGATCACCTCAAATTCATGTGGCGCATGCCATTCATATGAAGTTTGCTATTTATTCTTACCTTATGTGGCGCATGTCATTCATATAAGGTACTTTCAATCTAACGTGGTGCATGCCATTCATGATAGATCACCTTGGACTCATGTGGCGCATGCCATTCACATGAAGTCTTCCATTTGTTCTTACCTTATGTGGCGCATGTCATTCATATAAGGTAAGATATTTATATCATATTTATATTAAATCAGTCATTCATATATTTAATTTGAATGACAGATAATTGATTAATACGGGGACATGACACCTTGACAATATCCTAATGCATACCACCATATTTGGATTCACACACATGAGAATGAGAAGTAGATAAAGCATATAAATTTTTGCAACACATTCACAGAGTTCATCAATAGATTTAGAAGATTCTATCAAACTAGAAATAGAATTACAAAGAGTACCATGACACACATCACACACCTCTTTCAATGTTGATGACAAACTTTAGTTACATATTTAGAAGAAACATTTCAAAGTTCCAAATAGGAAGATTACGCCTCTATGATATGGTTCATAGACCATTTTTGTGATAATACATTTTTTTCTCAATCTCACATAATACCTAGGATGGCACCTAATATTGTGTTGATAACTGAGAGGAGGGGGGGGGGGGGTGAATCAGTTATCTTAATTATTTCAGCTTTCTGAATTTCCTTATCAATTAGTGCAGTATTAAATTAAATAAGAAAACATAACCATGGGATGGAAATAACATCAATACACATGACACAATGATTTTGATGTAGAAAACCCTGTTAGGGGAAAAACAAGGGGTGATTAACCCAAGATGTATTCTTTGTTAGAAGAATAAGATAGTACAAAATGGCACTTGCCAATTAGGGCTCACTGCCTAAGCACACTGCTCACAAGAGGCTCACTACCTACAATAGTTTATACAAGGAAAATAGATAATTGAACTGATGAGAAGCATCCACATATGCTGAGGTTCAGTTCTGGTTAAGCCTAATATACTGATCTGCTACACTTCATTCTTACTCTCTTTAGGTGATGTTGTCCTGTTACATTCCGGACCTGTCTTACTGCCTTCACACTGCTCTTCTATTTTTCTTCGCACCACACTATACACATATATCTATTCATATATAAATCTATCTGATATATATATCCGCACCAAAGATTTCATCCACTTTCTAGTCAGCATCCAGAATACTCAATATTTTCCTAAACTCTGATCTGTCGGCTGAATCTTTGCATACCAAGTAATGCGAATCAAAGAGATGCTTAGAGAAGTCATCAATCATGTCAGTTAGTCATGATTGATACCTCAGGAAGATTGATCACCATCAATATCTCATCCGGATTTAGGTCTGATGCTCTACCGGTTAGTTCTTCCTCTGTCTACTCTGCCAAACAGAAACCCAACACTCAAGTGCTCATGTCTCTTCACTCTTCCATCACCGGAGGCTCAATCCTTAGAATCTATCAGTCAAGGTACTCCTATTGACTTCCCCAAATCTGCACTTTACTGAGATACTTCCTTTGAGAAATCTGGATCTCACTGTCGGACCCTGCTGCATGCTCTATTCTTGCTTACCGGACCACAACACTTCTTCAATCTGACTTCTGGTATAGGCACACCATATTCTGCGGATGGGTGGGATGAACTTTGTTGCCATCAATGACAACACTCATGAAGCCATATAGTGTCTCTTGCCAACAATCTCCCCCTTTGGCATTGATGGCAACACTTAGTAAAAAATGACTAAGTGTCACACTATACTCCCCCTTGGCTGATGCTCTATTCTTATGTACATTTTTCAGAGCTCCCCCTTAGCTAGATTCCTCATTTTTCACTACTCCTCACTCCCCCTTTGATATCAATGGCAAAGGGTGGGGTCCGCATACCAAAATTTCCAAAAATAATCTATACTTAGCCGCATAAAACATATATACATGTTTTACCTACATATACTGAAATATATCTACAAAAGTGGTCTTTAGTTGTACCACTTCTGTCACCCAACTCTTCTTCATCCTATCCAAAATTGAGATGTGACCACTCAACAAGAATGCAAAAGATTCTGCCCTTTTTAGATCTGTTGGATCACTGGTCCGGGCTGTAGTCTGAGCATCACTTAGGGCCTCATGCATGGCCTCTAACTTATGGATAATGATCCCTCTAAATTCACTCAACCTACTTATTCTATTTTTCTTTTCCTTCTCAAGCTTCTTAATTTCATTCAAGACTGCAATAGTCTGACATTCTTGATTTATTACGGGAGATGAGAGAGGATCAAAACTTTGAGACAAACTTAGTAGTTTATCTTCTTGCTCTTTTACTTTCTTATCAACATCTTTGGTCACTTTGGGCTAGGATAAACAAAATTTATAAATATTTCTACCATCTTTGAGAGCATTTTCTAAACTCTTTATCTCAATATCCATAACTCTCCTGTCAATTGAGATTAGACCCTATACTTCAGAGAATCTCTTATCGAAAAAATCTTTCTTGACTTTCTCTTCTGCTGCTTTCTCTAAAGAATCAAAATGAGTATTAACAGAATTTATAAGAAACTTTAGATTACCAGATGTGGAGGCTATAGGATCCTTTTGGAAGGATGGCATGATCTTTTCCAATACACCGGATGCAGTTTCTATGAGCTCACAGTCTTCCATGTGAGACTTCAGCATTTTTTCTTTTGCCTTTGCTTGAGTGAAGGAAGCTAGTTTCATGGTTTGAACCGGAGAGAGGGAATCAAAATTGAATGGAACTTGAAGCAATTCCGGTTCATCAAATTCCATCATCTCTTTGGTCAAGAACTCTTTGACTGCTTCTGCTGTGTCTCTTGCCGGAGACAAAATTTTCTCCCCTTCTGCAGCCTTACCACTATCATCTGTGGCCTTCTCTGTTGGAGTTTTCTCTTCTGCAGCCTTTCTACTATCATCTTCTTTTTCTTTTGCTTCTTGACTGATCTTCTCTTCTACTCTTTCTTCTCCTTTGGATTTGAAGTCAGCAGGGGAAACTGGATGAGAGATATTTACTTCTTCTTGGACTTCCTCTTCCAGAACAGAGGAATCTAAATCCTTAGCTTTTTCTTCACCTGTCTCCTTTACCTATTCTGCCACTGTCTCAGTAGATTCTTTTTCAACATCTGTAGCCAAGGGATCATCACCTAAGTCCTCTATAATAGGAATGTTGAATCTTTTGTATGCATTCCGGAGAATCTCTTCTGTCTCTTTTACTACTTTGTCAGTTTCTCCGAGCATGAGCTGATTTATTCTGGCTTTGCTCCAGAACTCATCCTTACAATCTTTGAAGATCATATTCTTCTGCTTATGAGTGATTGAAGGATATAGCTGAATAGCTGTCTATTCTCGGATCTCAAGATCCTTTGCCATAGCATTATTCTTTCTTATTTCTAATTCCTTCTCTAAGATTTTGGGAATGAGAGATATGATTTCAATAAAATCCTTGTTGTAGATATTCAGATACCTGACTGTGGCTTCTTGCAAGATCTTTTGGTTAGCTTCATTGTAATCATCATAGAATTCAACCATTGGTTGAAGGTTCCCATCCATAGTAACTAATTTTATGATGTCATCAATGCACAGAGTAGGCTTCTCAACAAATTCTTTCGTTACTTCTTCAGTAGTGGGTTCATCAAATGTTTTCCTTTTCTTCTTCATTTTCTTTACTTCCTCATCTGATTCTGTTCTTCTTCATCTTTTTGGCTTGTGTAAGACCTTGTTGCCTTTTTCTTGGCTCTCTTTTCTCCTTTTCTGGATGTCTGAGCTTCCAGTTTTGAATCCTTTTGACCCTTGGAAGTGGTAGGTGCAGAGCTTTTGGTTGATCTAGTCCGAGAAGGGGCTTGCACTGGAGCACTTTCTTTTTCTGCCTTTTCTTTTTCTGCCCTTTCCATCTTTTCTCTATTTGCATCTAGTGCCTCTTTTGAGATTCCATGCCTCTTGGAAAACTCTTCTACTTCCCTCCTCACTTTTCTTTTATTTTCGGTTGTCTTAGCTCCACATGGATCTTCACACTTAATTCTTCAAAGGTTCCAAACCTTTCTGCTTTAGGATCCTTGGGTTGACTAAGCATGTGTTGAACATGTAGCTCAACAATTTTCTCATCTACTTCATACCCCATTGGCATGATCCAGACTATTCTTGGCTCTACTGCCTCCATTAGACATTGATCAGTTTCTACCATAAAGCATACTGTATCTTTATACTTTTCAACTAAGGATTGGGGGATTCTCTCTCTTGCTTGCATCATGCTCTAAAAATTCTTGAAGTAGCCCCAAAGTGCTATATTCTGTGCCTTGGCATCACCAAGCCCATGTATATAATCTCTGATTTGGATGGCTACTGGTCTATCATTCTGCCATACCCAACCACTGGATCCGGGAAGCTCATTCATGAAGTAGAAGAACAAGCACAGTAACAACCCACCATACTTGAAGGAGTTCTTCTTGTCCTTCTTGATCTTTTATAGGTTTTCCATTAGTTGGTTTAGAAGGAGTTCACAAAGATCATAATTTGCATTTTTTCTCAACATTTCATAAGCAATGTAAATTGCAATTCTAGGTACTGAATTTTCCCTGCTAGAGTGATATATCTTATAACCGATGATCATGGAGGCAAACTTGACATCCGGATCAGTGATGTCTTCTATTATCATTGCTCTTTTGTCAAATTTTGATCCGGTAGCCTCACTCACAGTTTGATTCTTGATGGATTTGAGAACAGGAATCCCACCGGATGAGTGCAATCCGGTTACTGCCCTAATGGCATCCTTGGTTATCTTAAATGGTCCATTCAACCACATGAAGTTATCATGCACTCTGCTAAAAATATATCGGACCCATTCTTCTTCTGCAAAACAAGGGAAATGAATGCATTGTGCAAAATGCTTGTCCCGGATGGCTTTATACTAAGTTTTGAGTTCAAATGAGTCATCTATCAAATGCATGTGATAGATATCAACTAGTTTAGATTCCCCAAAATCTTCAATATTCACATGAATATATGCCCTAACATCTTCTACATGCAGAACCCCATGCGGAATGCTTGAAAAGGTGCCTAGGGGATCAACTTCTAGGGATTTATATGGATGTTTCTTGAATTTAGGATGCGGCCTATCAGTGATCTTTACAACATTTGGTGTAGTCATCTTCAAAAGATTTTATAGAGAAATATTCAATAACAGAAAATACCTTTTGCGCTTCTAGGGTTCGCGGAGTAAGTCGGATTGATTTGCTGGATGAATCGACTTCAATGATTGGTCTTTGAGAAATTTGAAACAATTTGTTGTAGAGCTCCTTTTCTTTTCTTCTCAAATGCAAATGTGCGAATGACGAGTGAATGAACCCTTTTATTTCTAGGAAAACCCTAATTTCATATTGCAATAAATGCACAACTCAAGTCATTCCGGTTGCCTGGTTCTTCTTATTTTGAGAAGGATCTTTTTCTGGATCACTGAGATATACTTAAAGTTATCCTTGGTGATTAATAACAAATTATCTTACTTTCCCCAAACACTTGATCTATCCACAGAACAAGATGCCTCGAATTTGAATCATACCGGATTTAACTGTGATAATCCTATTTTACCGGATGACTGTTAAACCAGATCAATCTTGGAAGATTAGACTCTTCAAATCTTCCTGGGGATCTTCCATATCTTTACTAAGCTTTCTTTAGATATTTCTCTGAGAATCCTTTAATCCACAACTTCCCATGTGCCAATTTCAGGCACCAATTGACTGGCTGGGGGATTTATTTTTCTTAGTGACTCCCCCTGAGCCAGAGCTCATCTACTCAATTTCTAGAAGGATTTTTAGCACTAGATTCTGGTGCGGATCCATCCCCAACATTCTCTGTGCTTCTCTTCACCCAGATCTTATTCATCTCCCTTTGAATTTCATCCGTGTTTACTTTTCTCTTTCCTTTGTCTTAGCTATGATTATATTGTTCCGAACCCCTTTTGCTTGATTCTTACTTCTATAGAATTTGGCAGTATGACCAGATCTATTGCAACTGTAGCAAACAATATTTCTTTGCATATTTGACTAATATCCTCTTGATCTACACTGATTAGCCATATGTCCCATTCTATTGCATGCAAAGCATCTACCATTGAATGAATTGTTTATTTGTATGTTTCTACACTCATGGGATTTGTGACCATACCTTTTACAATTGAAGCAATGTCTGGAGAAGGATGTATTAGTCTGATTCATTCTTTTTCTGCATTGATTTGCTTTGTGACCAAAGTTGTTGCAGTTGTGGTAGTATCCATTGAAAGATGGATATCTTTGAGCATTTGGTTGTCTTACCGGAGGTCTTCTAGGCTTGTTTCTTGGATGTTCTAATCTTGAATTCTTTTGACCGGATCCGGAGCTTTCACCTTTTTCATACCCCAAGCCTTTCTTGTCATCCACCCTCTTTTGGCTTTGAAGAAGAACTTCAAGTTGAGTAGAGCTTATCTTGAATTTCTCTTTGTATTCATTTACTGATTGAAGATCCCTTTTAAGAGTGTCAATCGGATTCTCAAGTTATTCTTCATTATCTCTAGCTTCTTCAAGATCAGATTCTAGATGCCATATTATTCTGTCCATTTTGTGGTGGTCTTCTGACTTCTCCTTGAGAGATTGTCTTAGATAATCTTCAGTTTTTCTTTTCTCTTCAATTTCTTGGGTGAATTTCATAACTCTTGATTCCATTTCATGTCTTACCATAATGACCTCTTTTGATAACTTTTCACATAACTTGGTTTTCTCCTTCAGATTTTTATTTGTACCATTGTCTTCACTTTGACTTGCCAATTGCTGAAGTAGATCTTTTCTCTTTTTCATAGAGATACTCAGTTTCCCTTTTAGTTCATTTATGAAATCATCAGCCTGTTTGAGTCTTTCCTTCAATTCATTGACTTCAAAGTTTGATTGCTCAAGATCATCTAGGGCAGACTAAAGTTGTTCCCTCATACCAGACACATCCATTTGAGTTCCTAGATCTTCCTCAAGCTGTTAGGCTCTATTTGGAGGAACTTGGCTCTGATACCAATTGTTGATAACTGAGAGGGGGGGTGAATCAGTTATCTTAATTATTTCAGCTTTCTGAATTTCCTTATCAATTAGTGTAGTATTAAATTAAATAAGCAAACATAACCGTGAGATGGAAATAACATCAATACACATGACACAATAATTTTGACGTGGAAAACCCTGTTAGGGGAAAAACCACGGGGTGATTAACCCAAGATGTATTCTCTATTAGAAGAATAAGATAGTACAAAATGGCACTTGCCAATTAGGGCTCACTGCCCGAGCACACTGCTCACAAGAGGCTCACTGCCTACAATAGTTTATACAAGGAAACTAGATAATTGAACTAATGAGAAGCATCCACATATGTTGAGGTTCAGTTCCGGTTAAGCCTAATATACTGATCTGCTACATTTCATTCTTACTCTCCTTAGGTGCTGTTGTCCTGTTACATTCCAGACCTGTCTTACTGCCTTCACACTACTCTTCTGCTTTTCTTCACACCACACTATACACATATATCTATTCATATCTTAATCTATCTGATATATATTTGCACCAAAGATTTCATCCACTTTCTAGTCGGCATCCGGAATACTCAATATTTTCCCAAACTCTGATCTGTCGGCTGAATCTTTGCATACCAAGTAATGCGGATCAAAGAGATGCTTATAGAAGTCATCAATCATGTCGGCCAGTCATGATTGATACCTCAGGAATCTTGATCACCATCAATATCTCATCCGGATTTAGGTCTGATGCTCTACCGGTTAGTTCTTCCTCTGTCTACTCTGCCAAATAGAACTCAAGTGCTCATGTCTCTTCACTCTTCCATCACCGGAGGCTCAATCCCTGGAATCTATCAATCAAGGTACTCCTATTGACTTCCCCAAATCCGCACTTTACTGAGATACTTCCTTTGAAAAATCTGGACCTGACTGTCGGACCCTGCTGCATGCTCTGTTCTTGCTTATCGGACCACAACACTTCTTCAATCTGACTTCCAGTATAGGTACACCATGTTCTATGTATGGGTGGGATGAACTTTGTTGCCATCAATGACAACACTCATGAAGCCATATAGTGTCTCTTGCCAACATATTGAATGTGGAACTCCTCAAACCATATTTTCCTCTTTTCCTTGAGAAGCCATAAACTCAACATCCTTCAAACAAGTGGATGTGAACACTTGCACAAATTTATGCAAGATGAGAGCATTTTTACTACCACAATGTGCATTCACCATGTTTCACATCACTTATTCAAAGTGTCTAAGACAAGATAATATGAATATCAAGAAAAGTGGTACAATCTTTAGAAGCTCTATATTTACTTTATATGTCTCATTAAAGGCACATTGTGGCCATTGATTCTAAAGAAAGGGCAAGTGATCATAGCGAAGACACACAATTCTATAGGAAAACATGCATGAATTGATATTCTTTATAACTTCTACATTATCCTTCATAGCATGTGTGCCCTGAACATAATGCATGGTGTCATCATTTGTCACTACACATGACCCCATGGAAATCATTACTCATCACATACTATCGTGCATAAATCTACATAGTCTTGCATGTCACCTAGCATTATTAACTAATTTGTTACATGCATCACCTTCAACAGTCTTTTCTAACCATGGGAACATAATGTCAACAATCAATAATCTCAAACATGGAAGTCTGAAAATTTAGGACATAAATTGTTACATATTCTTCTCTTGTTTTGTAAGTGTAATGTACATAGTAAATATATTCATTCATCTCTTCACACTAAAAAGGGATAGTTATCTAAATAGTCATAGGAAAACTAATTTATGTGCTCACCCTTTCTATTCATATGACTAATTTGTCGTGGTAAAAAAAGCACATTGCTTAAAATTTTAAGCACTAAAAGCAAGCGCATTTTTTAAAAGGGAAAATCAAAGGGAAAACAGAAAAAGCTTAGGTGCCGAAGTGAGTTTCAGTTATGTCTTTCATTACACCTACATGCTAAGGACGTTTAGGGTTATGGGAGATTATCTGTCATTTCTCTGGTTCGATTTGCAAGGATAAGGACACTGTGGTGAAGGCCTCTACTATTGTGAGTTCTCCCTTCACAATTTTTTATCAAAATATTTTCTTTTATTTCTTTTCTTTTCTCCAAGAAAGGACCTGGTTTCAAAATGGAAGCTCTTGACTCCTTGCTTTCCATTTGTTTATGGACTGTTTGGGCTATTACATCATCCATTTGATTCTCTGGATTTCAATTTGTTTGTGGATTGTTTGGGCTATTTTAATGATTGGTGAATATCAATTGCATAAATAAAATGTAAATCCCTGCTACAAAAAAATGGCAGTATACAAGCTTTTGTCATGTAAAGTGTAGGTCACCAAATTTTGAATCTATAAACCATCTGTTAATGGAGACAGCAACAAAAACTCTTATTAAAACCTTAGAGTAACTATAGCATATTACTGCCAGTCATGTTATTACAGGACTTTTCAACAAACATATACCAAACTTATCCTGCAATCATGGCATTCAATGAGACCACATTTCTTGGAGGCATTTTGTGGAACAATTCACGTGCCTTGTGTATGCTTCCACATTTTTCATGCATGTCTACCAGGGCACTTGAAATTACATCTGACAAAAATTCCCCTTTCGTTATGCTTTGATGCATGTCCATACCCTATTCCAAAGCTCCCATTTTGACACAGGCAAGGAGGATTCTGGAAAAGGCTATGGAATTTGGCTTTACATCTGCCAATTGCATTTTCTTGAAAGTTTTTAAAGCCTTTTCAACGTATCTATTTTGCATTCCAGAGCTAAACAAAGTGTATTAAGGCGATGCTCTTCATTGCCTTCATATGCTCCACCTTCCCATTTTGGCCTGTAAGTAACAAGAACAAGCAAAGTTCTAGATTTTATAAGTGTTTGTAAATCCACTTGAGGATTAAAAATCTTCAAATGATCAATGCGAAGCTCTACTAAGTCTACACCTTGAATATGTGCCTGCTGCATTTAAGACACCATCTCTTCAATAGAATGAGCCATAAGGGGGATACAGAGAAAACAACCCTGTTGGCCATTGCTGCCATTGTTAGTTATCTTACTCAGATTTACTCATAAAATCCACAGCAATCTTTGAGGTTTTTAGCAAAATAAATGCTCCATAGGTGAAAATGACTATTACAATACAAGATTAGGTAGAACTAGATGTGAAATCAATCTTCTTGTTATTTCCAAATTTGGGGGCTTCCACCCATAGCCAAATTCATCTTCTTGTAGTAAGAGCACCCTAATCTTGCTCACTTGAAGGTAGAAAATCTCCAAGAAGGGTATGCTTTCGGCATCCCACTCACAATTCAGTAAATTTACATAGGGAAATCTACCATTAAAATAGTGTTTGAGTCTCAATACAACTCCCTTATCTCCACTGTACTCTCGCACTCCACAAGAACCAAGTAACACTATCTTTCTCCTTCACACAACAATGAGAGTGATTACTCTACCAACTGAACCTACAATCTAAGCCATTAACTGCTCTTTATTCGTCTTTGACCTAGCAGTGATGGGAGATGGATCGGTTGCCCTAGAATGGCAATGGTTAGTCTTGCATAACCATCAAACCATCCAAACATCCTCATAGGAAAGCCAAATGATTTGCATTCCATCCTTAATGACTGCTAACAAAGAAAACTATGATTGATGCTCCTAGATAGATAGAAGCCATGATGTCTCCATGGTGAAGTGAACATGTGTGGTTTTTAAGGAAAATTGCCTACCAAAAGATGTTTGCTACCCTAACACCACCCTATGCAGAAAAAGAAACAAACATGTGACCCTTTACAAAGTTAAATAATTGCAAAAATGGTTAAAATTGCCCTCATCTCACTCCATTACCCTAAAGTGACCTTCAACATTTCATCAACACTAGAACTAGCCTACAATAAGCAATGAAATGGTTATTTGTCTTTGCAAATCTCATAATGATGTTCTTGACCATTTATAGAAACTTTTCTCCACTCATACACCCACTACATGTCTAGGTTGTGAGTCATGCACCTCCAATTTGGCCTGAATTGCATCTTTCAATCCACTTTTAAATGTTGTTAGAGCAATTGATGGTTCCACATTTCCAACAAAATTTAGGATACTAAATTTCTGTATTGTTGCCTAATATCCATGAGTTGGAAGAGATAACATGCAGATTCTCCCTTATCAAATTTCTTCAATAACATTTACTTGAACTCTGTCCATGATGATTACTTTCTTCTTTTCTTAAGTACCCACACAATCCAACTTACTACACTATTTTTTAGGTAGCCTATTGTCACCAAAAGCTTACGATTTCTAAACCTTATAATACTTTCCTACAAGGTCTATCTTGGCAATCCATTCATGTGGATTTTCAGTCATGAAAGTAGTGTGATATGTGTAGCACTTGCTTATTCAATGAGGAAAATGAGTGCAAATATAAACATTGCTTGTTTTGTGGCTATGCATCATGTAATGGTGCATGAATGGTCTTTGCAAATCAGTTGTCATGCGAACCTAACATAGTTAGGATATATAAACCAAGGATTGGTATACCTGTAAAAATGTATGTTTGGCAAGTTAATTGGTATATGACTATGCATGCTTCTGAATCTTAAATAGCCTAATTTTTTTATACTGAGCAGAAACTTCCACTCTTTTCCTTTTGGCACTACATGCGTGGTAGATACCCAGTTTCAAGGCAAAGGTATGGATTCTGAACTAGGAGTTTAAGTAAATTGATTCTAATGGTTTTGATGATACCCAATTTAAGAATTCATAGCGATTCTAGTAAAACTGTTGAATGACAGTCTATTTTACATAGCAGTCCCCATAGATTGAGTGCATACATGCAGTGAGTGTAAATCTATATGCTCTGAAAGTATCGATAGAGATATATTTTGTAATGAAAAGAGCTCTATTATTTGAATAAGCACTTTCAATTTATAAGCTCCAAGGTTGAATGGAAACAAATAATAAATGCATCATTTAGCAGAAAAAATGTGATTCTGGGCTTATTTTCGATGCCTTTGTGTTATTGGGATAGTGCTTTATGAAAATGCAGTTGAGAAATATTATTGTATACCTTTTGGTTCCATAGCTTCATTGGAGGTGCTAAATTGCTAATGATTGTTATGGAACAAAAGGAGTATTTAAAATCTTGTCCATGAAATCTACTTTCAAGAGCTATTCTAGTACCATTAACCAAAATTTCATGTGTGCTTACAGGTCGGTGCCTATCTACTTCAAGAGTACAGTCATCTTTTAGCTAGAAGGCCTGGTTGTAGCCCAAAGGAAATATTTGTTGTCATTCATGACAAACTCCCTACTGTGTCGTAAGATATTCTGAGCATATTTATGTGATTATTTAAATTTGTTTTTAAGCACCAAAAACATTTATTGATCTTGGGCTTCTAACATTTAGAAAGATGGCTACAAAATCGTGATTGTTTCTCTTCTTTTGAACACCTATGCAAAGATACTAATGCACACTCAACCTCCAGATCAGATCAAGAATTACAAGAACATATCTGGGTAGTTTTTAGCAAGTAAATAAAACTTTATTTTCAAAGAATTTTCAGCTCAATTTTGTTTTTAATTTTTATTAAGTTATAATAATCTCAGCTTTTTGCTAGGAATACAACTAGAAACTCTTCTCTATTTAAAGCAATTTGTCAGTGTTGTAAGAGTTAATTAAGATAGTGCTGACATAAACAAGGGTGCAGGTATGAAAGCTATATTGATTTAGAAATACAACAACATGCAATAGAATATTTTGCATTGAGTTTTGATCTATTAGAGGTTAGGATACCAATTCTTTGTCATCTTATTCATATAAATTTAAACCGTACATGTGGTTTGAGACTAATTCTTTGTCACTTCAATCTTTCTTTGCTAGTTTCATTGGAAGATTGATTAAAGTTTCATCTTTTGTCTACAGTAAGAAGAAAAAAAGTCTTCTGATTGCATCAACATTCATACATTTGAAACGGAACGAATTTACAAAATTTATGAAGGAGCTTCCTAGCGTGAGCCACAGAATATTGATATCAGTCCTCAAGGTCTGTTATCCATTCTTCTGTACAAGCCTAAATGGTTACATGGAACATGAATGTGATTAACAACGTTTTCAATCTAATTCAATCTATGTTTTATCATTTCCATAGGGTCTGAGGTATATCAAGAAATGTTGGTGAAGGCATTGGAAAATCATTTTGATGCAAAATTGCTTATATTTGATAGCAGTTCAATGCTGACAGTAAGCATTAGTATATCAAACTCTGCAACATTTTATGATATTAAACTCGTCATGGTGTCCAAGCTTTCATTTCAAATTGATATATAAGCATAAAGGGTTCATCCGGTCGTTTTGTTTTGTGGTGGACCAAAATTCATCTGGATGTACTATTTTATATTTGTAAAGTGTGAAAAGTCATAGTGTTGGTGTCGTCACGATTCTCTTTTTCAAGGGGAACATGTTTCATCTTGACAACTCTACGGTAGTGATGCTCTTTAGTTTTAAATGACAGGGTCATCAATGAAGGATGGAGACATAAGTTCATGGTCAAAATTGGCTCAGTACCTGCCAATTGCATTAACTTAAAACATTAATGGCATTATGAGTAAGCCAAATTTGTGCCAATCAGGCAAAGATTTCAGGTAGTGGAACTACATTTTGATGAAGCACTTGAAACTCAAATGTACCATTTTGTGTACCCTTCATCAATACACCTAAGTTGTTGCATTCTACAATTTGTCTAACAAGGCAGTTGCAACTACAACATCTAACAAAATTCCTCTATCTTTTATGTTTTGATGGATGTCCATACCATATTCTAAAGATCCCATTTTGATATAGGCGGGGAAGATGCTGGCAAAGGTTGTGGAATTTGGCTTTACACCAGCCAATTGCATTTTCTTTAAAATTTCTAAAGCCTTTTCAACAAATCCATTTTGTGCATATCCTACAATCATTGCAGTCCATGAGACCACATTTCTTTGAGGCATTTTGTCAAACAGTTCACTTGCCTTGTCTATGCTTCCACATTTTGCATACATGTCTAACAGGACAGTTGCAATTACAATATCTAACAAAATTTCTCTATCCTTTAAGTCTTGATGGATGTCCATACCCTATTCCAAAGCTCCCATTTTGATACAGGTAGGGAGGATGCTGGCAAAGGTTGTGGAATTTGGCTTTACACCAGCCGATTGTATTTGCTATAAAATTTCTAAAGCCTTTTCAACAAATCCATTTTGTGCATATCCTACAATCATTGCAATCCATGAGACTGCATTTCTTTGAGGCATTTTGTCAAACAGTTCACATGCCTTGTCTATGCTTCCACATTTTGCATACATGTCTAACAGGGTAGTTGCAACTAAAACATCTGACAAAATTCCTCTATCCTTTATGTTTTGATGGATGTCCATACCCTATTCCAAAGCTCCTATTTTGACATAGGTAGGGAGGATGCTGGCAAAGGTTGTGGAATTTGGCTTTACACCAGCCAATTGCATTTGCTTTAAAATTTCTAAAGTCTTTTCAACAAATCCATTTTGTGTATATCCTGCAACCATTGCAGTCCATGAGACCACATTTCTTTGAGGCATTCTGTCACAGTTCACGTGCCTTGTCTATGCTTCCACATTTTGCATACATGTCTAACAAGGCAGTTGCAACTACAACATCTGACAAAATTCCTCTATCCTTTATGTTTTGATGGATGTCCATACCCTATTCTAAAGCTCCCATTTGACACAGGTAGGGAGGATGCTGGCAAAGGTTGTGGAATTTGGTTTTACACCAGCCAATTGTAATTGCTTTAAAATTTCTAAAGCCTTTTCAACAAATCCATTTTGTGCATATCTTGCAATCATTGCAATCCATGAGACCACATTTCTTTGAGGCATTCTGTCAAACAGTTCACATGCCTTGTCTATGCTTCCACATTTTGCATACATGTCTAACAGGACAGTTGCAACTACAACATCTGACAAAATTCCTCTATCCTTTATGTCTTGATGGATGTCCATACCCTATTCCAAATCTCCCATTTTGACACAGGCAGGGAGGATGCTAGCAAAGGTTGTGGAATTTGGATTTACACCAGCCAATTGCATTTTCTTTAAAATTTCTAAAGCCTTTTCAACAAATCCATTTTGTGCATTTCCTACAATCATTACAGTCCATGAGACCACATTTCTTTGAGGCATTTTGTCAAACAGTTCACATGCCTTGTCTATGCTTCCACATTTTGCATACATGTCTACCAGAGCATTTCCAACTATAATATCTGACAAAAATCCCCCTTCCATTATGTTGTGATGGATGTCCATACCCTGTTCCAAAGCTCCCATTTTGGCACAGGCAAGGAGGATGCTGGCAAAGGTTGTCAAATTTGGATTTACACTTGCTAATTGCATTTGCTTGAAAGTTTCTAAAGCCTTTTCAAAAAATCCATTTTGTGCATATCCTGCAATCATTGCATTCCATGAGATGACATCTCTTTGAGGCATTCTACCAAACAGTTCACATGCCTTGTCAATGCTTCCACATTTTGTATACATGTCAACAACCACATTTTTTCTTAGAAATTCAAGGAAGACATCTCTTGAGTATTTCATTTGGCGTGATTGTTGCCTCACCTACTCCCCTGCACCCTCGCAAGGACCAGGGCATGAGAGCATGGGATGGTGAGCTCTCCTTCGCGGGGATGCGGGGAGAGCTCTCCATCCCGCGCTCTCATGCTCTGGTCCTCGCGAGGTTGCAGGGGAGTAGGTGATGTATTGTATATTGGTTAGGCCGAAGACTCCAACACTGGTCCTATAACCTTCACGAGGCCACCATCTAGATCATGGTCTATCTTATTGCTAGGTCATTATTTTAAAGCATCATAGTCATTCACAGATGCCAAAACCTTCAACAAACCCTATCTTGGAGATAGACTTCAAAATGAGAACTCCTACCTGTAATAATAGGCTCAATGCCATTTAGGGTGTTGGAAATAAACCCTATCCACCTATGGTGGTCACTTGTATGGAATCAAACTACCAAACACCCTCATTACACCAGCGAACCAGGCAAGAAAAAAATGGCCTCCAATCTTGGTCACTGCCAAGGAATCACTATTTGAAGTCTCCAATCCAGGTCGTAGCTTCTTTGTTAGTCGTTCAAAGGCTTAGGTCAAGTTTTACACCTAGTCATGGTATAATATTTATTTGCAAGTTAGCATCAATTCTTTTAGTCTCCAAGGTTGCCATTTCCCTTAACCTAGAGGTCAAGTATTGTATATTGGTGGTAATATTAACTGTTTTCTCCTCTATCATTTTGTTCTCCTCCATATGTCTTATCTATTGAAAAGTCTTTCCATTGCTTTATTACTACTAACATTATTTAGGGTTTCTTATTTCTCTGTTTACATTTAGTTTTCCCTCATAAAGAAATTCAAGATGGTTTTGATTGTATAAAAACCCATGGCAGTAGATGTTTTAAGATGAACAAATTTTGGCCAACTGAGCAATTCAGATTTCAATTTGTGTATCAATTACATCCAATTTTTGGGATTGTAACCTTTACTAGTTTTTCATGGGTCAGATCTTGCCATGGGTCTTTGCCAATCAATAAATTATTGGGATTGTAAGCTTTCCTAATTTTTGATGGGGTGAATCTTGTCTTGGATATGTGCATAAATTTTCTAATGTTTAGTGAATTGTTTGCACATATTATTCAGAGGCCCTTGTCATGTGTGCTTATAGTGGCAGGGCATTTTAGTATTCATAAAATTTTGGTTGTACATCAAAAGCATTTTTACTGACCTACCATTCATCACTATGCACAAAATATATCAGTTTATGTGAGTTTTGTGTTATTTTTAATCCTCTCAATAGGATGCAAGCTTTGTACACTAGTTTACCCGTCCCAAGCAAACCTGGGGAATTTTGGTCTTTGGACTTATTAGATATTTACAAACAACTATCAATTTAACATGAAGGATCTAGGATGAGAATCCACAAATTTGAAGATACCAATATTACAGTAATAAATCAATGTTTACATTGAACAAAAGTTAAGTGATCGATTAACGTTTAAGGGTTTACACGTCCAGCTTTGAAATCAGCATTATTGAAAGGTGTGCCATCCATTAAATTTTTTTGTTGTATAGGTTTATCCTCCACAACAAACAATCGTTGTTTGCTTTGATTAGAATTTTGAAAACAGGCTCTAAATACTGGAAACTTAGTATAAACATCTGCGTTAAAAAGGGCTTGAAAACATTTTTAGAAATAATTTCATCTGAAAAGGTGCTCAATGGTAGAAATAATCTTATTCTAGCATTGGTGAAGTAGTCAACAAAATTCAATTGATCTTGAATGCAAATGCATGGTAAAATTATGTAACAACGAATTTCTTCTAAGAATAAAATTATTAAGAGATCTTTGCCAGTGGTTTTTCCTGGTACAAATTAGATTTTCCACGTAAATCTGTGTTGTCTATTTTGTACAGCTTACTACTATTTCATATTTTATTTATATTGACTATTTTGACTTACTCTGTCTAAACTTATCTAAGAAGATTTGTGGAGTCAAGAAGGTAAATATTCTTTCAAAGAACATGTTAAAGTAAGTTACTTATTTGCTTTTTGTTACAAGGGGCAATTTACTTATTGCATTGTTGGGTTCTGTTTGTGCAGACCAAGGCAGGAAATGCAGCAAAGAAGTAATGCAGCAATTAGCAATATTAAGCAATTTTTGATACATTTATTCAGATTTTCGGATGTAAAAGCCCACGATGAAATATTTAGGCTTCATTTTGCAAGTAGTTCTTTCATATTTTAGAGTTGTATAAGGAAAAAATAGAGCATTGTAACTCAATTTTCTAAGTCACAACATTGAGAAACACACTTTGTAACACATTTTTCAAAGCAAAGACATATTTAAGTCTTGTATCTGCAGTAAAAACATGTTTTCTCAATAAAATTTCAGTATTTTGCCTTCTTAATAGTTGTTTCATTATGTGCAAATGAATGATTGATTATGTTTTTTTGTGTTTTATGTTTAAACCTCAAAAACAATTAAATACACTACCAATTGACTAAATATACTACCAACTGACAGAAAATGATGACTAAATATACTACTAAATTGATTACTAAATTAATGACTAAAATTTGTTTAGTCATAAATTTGGTTGCGAGATAAATGACCAGCAATAAACTACCAATGGTCACATGACTAAATATACTACCAAATTGATGACTAAATATACTACCAAATTAATGACTAAATATACTACCAAATTAATGACTAAATTTTTTTTGGTCATAAATTTGGTCGCGAGATAAATGACCGGCAATAAACTTCCAATGGTCACGTGACCAAACTACTGATCACATGACCAATTTTTGGTAGTTTTTTTAGTCATTTTTTCCTATTTTTCTACTAGTGCACTTACTCCTATTTGTCACAACAGGTTCCTTACATGATTTCCAAGGTTCTGCAAAATCAGTATCTCCCTCATACATGTTCTTCAATTCATCAAATCCTATCACTTCAACTCTCATCTCTGTCAACAAGTTTCTTCTTCTGCTCAATGCATCTACAAATTTGTTTGATTTTCCACTCCTATGCTTCAACACAAAAGTATAACTCTACATGAATTCTACCCATCTCATGTGTCTCTGATTCAACTTTCCTTGACTATCCAAATATTGCAAAGCTTGATGATCTCTATACAACACAAACTCCTTAGGCAACAAGTAATGTCTCCACTTCTTCAAGGCTTAAATTATGGCATAGAACTCTTGATCATACACTGGATATCTTCTCCTTACATAATTCAACTTCTCACTGAAATATGCTATAGGTCTACCTTCTTGACTTAACACTACTCCGATTGCATTCCCACTTGCATCACAATCTACTTGAAATACCTTATTGAAATCTAGTAATGCCAATACAAGTTGCTCTGTCACTTTCTGCTTCAACAACTCAAATCTTTTGTCTGCTCCTGATGTCCACTTGAAATATTTTCTATCACGTCTCATTGTCTCTATCATAGGGTTACAAACTCAACTGAAATTTATGATGAACTTTCAGTAGAAGCTAGCTAATCCATGGAATGATCTGACTTCTCCAATGCTCTCCAGTGTAGGCCATTCAACAATTGCTCTTACTTTCTCAAGGTTCATCTTCAATCCTTCCACAGAAATCACAAATCCCAAGTAAACCAATTCTTCCTTCATGAAACTACACTTCTTGATGTTTATCAACAACTTTTCTTCTCTCAGCCTCTGCAATACTTGTCTAAGGTGCTACAGATGTTCTTCTTGTGTCTTACTGAAAATCAAAATGTCATCCAAATATACAATAACAAAATTACCCAAGAATTTCCTCAAGACTTCATTCATCAACCTCATGAAAGTACTAGGTGCATTTGTCAGTCCAAAAGGCTTTACTAACCACTCATACAATCCTTCATTTGTCTTAAAAGTAGTCTTACATTCATCCCCTTCTCTGATTTTGATATGATGGTATCCACTCTTTAAATCTATCTTTGTGAAATATTTTGCTCCACTCAAACAATCCATGATATCATCCATCCTAGGTAAAGGAAATCTATACTTAACTGTGATCTTGTTTATCGCTCTAGAGTCTGTACACATTCTCCATTCTCCATCTTTCTTAGGTGCTAGCACTATAGGTACTGCATAAGGAATCAAACTTTCCCTGATCAAACCTTTCCTCAACAACTCTTGTATCTGCCTATTCAACTCTTCCTTCTCTGTCGGTGTCATTCTGTGTGCTACTTTGTTAAGAAAACTTTCTCCAAGTATAAGATCCATGTGATGGATGATAATCCTGATTGGTGACAATCCTTCAAGTACATTATTTGATATGATGTCTTCATACTCTTTCAGCAACTCAGTTATCTCCTCTAGTTGTGATTCTTCAATTTCCTTCTTCAATGTTTCAGGCTTCTTAGGGATCAAAGCATAACACATATTCTCATGTTTCAAACCATCCAAAAAATTTCTTCCATCTACCAAATAGATTCTAGCATTTCCACATACTTCACTCTAGGATCATCTTCCAAAGGAATCAAAGTAATTCTCTTCTCATTTGATGTTATAGTGTATGTATTCTTTCTCCCATCATGTATAGCTTTCCTATCATACTGCCAAGGTCTACCCAACAAGATATGACAAACATCCATAGACATATTATCACACAATACTTCATCATGACATGATCCAATATGAAATTTCACCAAACATTGTTCACTTACTAGTACCTTATAATCATCCTAAATCCATGTTATCTGATAGGGCTTAGGGTGTTTCAATATTTCCAACTTTAACTTAGTCACCATCTCCTCTAAAACTAGGTTAAATGTGTTGTTATATGGAGCCTAATCAGACTTAAAGGTTGAATTTTCCCCACTTTTATCAACGCGGTTTCTAGCCCCTAAATTATTTAACGGGTGTTTGGGGGCAGCGCCCCTAGCACACTCCCTGTTGCGATACAGGGTGGGGTCGAGGGTGTTTAGTGGGAAAATTGTAGCTTTGTCTCAACTAGGTTAAGTACTACTCTTTCACCATGCTAAACATTGGGAGGACAAGGACTGAGCTCTAGATCAAGCTACTAATCACTTTGTATGTCCCTTATGCTCGCGTGGTCTGATTTCAAGAGCCTAAGGTTTTGTTAAGTGTTTTGTTCATAAACCAAGTAAAACCCTAATTATGCCTTAAATCAGAGATATTTAGAATTTGATAACGAAATAGGCAAAACTGATCACAAAAATACAGAGAAAGAGTTTCAGAGACTGTGCACCTAGATTTTGAGGACTAATTGGACTAGGGCACCTGCTCCTTAGTCCTAAAAGTTCCTGACACTAAACATATTTTGCATAGGTTGTCTGATACTCCCGAATGGCTTCCAGATCCCAGAAATTTCCCCCAATTGGACTAGGGCACCTGCTCTTTAGTTCTACAAGTGTCAGAATCTAGAAATTCAAAAGTCCATGATGATTATACCCGCAATACCCTCCTTCTTGTAGCTTCTTTCTGTCAAAACCTGCAAAACACGATCTACACCTACAAAAGAAGGAGAAAGATGTTGCGGCTATATAGGAGCTTACCTTAGTCAAGTCCCATCTGTGGTATTTCTACCTCAACAATAGCCAGAGATAAAGATTTGCAGAAGTGTGTGCAAATCTAACAATGTGTATGCAAAAATATCAAACCCTAGATGTCTCAATCAAGGGAAGATCAACAACTTGCTTTGAATCAATAAACACATACAACTTCACCTCAAGAAGATGAAAACAAATGAAGACTTGCATGAACAAGAAGGTGAATCAACAATATCCGCGGAGGATCTCCAAGCTCGATGTTGGAGGCTTCAACCCTTCTCCCAATCATGCAAAGGGTGTACAACCCCTAGGAAGAGCAAGATAGTCTCAAGATCTTGATTCCTAACCTCCATCCATTGTCTCCATGATAGAAAATACAAAATACTTTCAAGAGCTTCAACAAGTCATTGATCTTCAATGGCAATTTTAGCAGAGTTTTGGCATCAAGCTTGCATAAGAATTGTGTGTGATAAAATGATTTTCAAATGTCTTTTTATATCTATCTTTTTCAAAATAACATCTCGATATCGCGCAAAAACTAAGAATTTGAAAACGGAATCCCGAGGCATATGGCAGGAGCTGACACCTCGCCAAAATTTAAAATCCCAGGAAACAGGGGAGGGCTAGGGCACAGGCACCCAAGTCTAAGCCCCCATTTTCTGATTAGATCTATTTTTTGGGGGTCCCAGGGACCTATAATTCAAATTCCCTTTCCAGGTTCCATCAAAAGGTTACCTCAAAAAGTGAACATTTTGCAACTAAACTTAGTCAATCAAGGTTTCGGGAATGTTAGAAAGAAAAAGGTTGAGAGGTCACCGAGAGCGAGGAGCTAAACTGAGGAAAATTGTACCATACCATACAAGAGGACAATTTCTGAGGTTACATTTAGCCCCACTTTAGTGGCCATATGACACTACGTGCATATGCAACTAAAGGAAAGTAAATGCATCAATCATCAAAAAGGATACCCAAAAGGATACTGTAGAGGAAGCTGAAGTGTTGTCGCTGGGAAGGAAGGAGCCCCCAAGTTTACAATCCTACAAGATCACAAAGTTAGGACTCACAACCTACAGAGGAACACTTTTATCAGAAAATCAAAAATCAAATCAACCTGCAACCACCACCAATGCATCAATACAAAAACACTAAGGGGGTTGAGTGATGAGACATGATGAGGGAGGAAATCAAGGGAGATATATGCCCCCCTTGTTTCTGCTTGCTTAGTCCAAAAAGTAGAAACAAGGAGATATCCACGTGCATCAATTTTGAGGGGAACTTGATGAGAAATGTGTTATGAGGGTCATTTGAAGAAACAACGCTCAAACATAACATATTCGGTAGGAAAGAGAGTGGAACCAAGATTCCAACGCAACAAACAACACTGAAATCAGAGTTCAACGGCTCAAGATAAGGGCTCAAGAGTAAAAGAGATAAATATTGTACCTAGTCAGGGATAGGAATTCTCATTCATTTACATTATGTAAAGGGGAGTTGTCAGTTATCACTTACTCATTATTGTTTCTTGTCATTGTAGAAAGTAGAGGAGAGAGAGAGAAGGAGAATAGGAGGATGACCATGTCGAGCTGACGCCCATATCAGCCACCACAACTAGAGATGCTCCGAGCCTGAGTAGTGGAGAGGCATTTCAAGGCTGAGGTAGGGTCCTAATCTTGCACTTCTATCATCTTTTAGTGTATTGTTGTTTTGACCTTTTCGTTTACTGTGCCAAGAGGGAGGAGTGGACAGGGGTCCCTGAGAGGGGCGCCCAAGTCCACCTAGGGTGCCAAAGTATCTCTGGGGTGCCCTAGTCCCATAGGGGCACCAATGTCCCTCTTGGCCGCCCTAGTCTTCCTGGGGTGCCCGAGTCCACAGAGGACACAGCCCCTAGGCACAGACACTTTTTTATGCCTTTGATAGCTGCTTTCAGTTTCTGAGGAGATTCTAATGTTCTTGTTTGCTTTTCGACCTACAGGATGTCCCTAAGTTATGTGAGCACACAGGTGGTCACCTAATGGTGCTTCTACGAGAGCATGCTAGCTCCTTGTCTACCGCAGAGAGAGGACCTGCAGACGGTAGGCCTATGGTGGGTGTTTGATATGCCCACAATCAAATTCCATTGCACTATGTTGATGGCACTGATGGAGAGGTGGGATGCAGATACATCCACATTCCACTAACCTACAGGTGAGGTGACCATCACGCTAGAGGATGTATATAGGATCCTTCGACTACTTATCCGAGGAGAGACAGTGAGGATAGTAGGACATCACTCAGGGAGGTACACCCACAAGAGTCAACTATACTTCTTGGGTCGCATTGTTTCTCAGGTAGAGCGAGGACATATTCAGCTCTGACTTCTAGAGTAGGGATGCAGTGACATTCCCTTGCTGCAGAGGATTATGATAGTCACAGTCGCATTAGCCATTGCGCCAGATGGATAAGGCACTCACCTACACGGGGGTCTCATTCACACCATTAGGGAGATGGAGGAGCATCAGACAATCTATGCATGGGGGTGCAGTATGCTTGCGCGCCTTTACCATGACTTGGGGTGATATGTCCATTATGAGATGCATAGTCTGATGATCTGCACATTACTACAGGTCTGGGCTTTTGAGCACATTAGGTGCACACAACTGGTGGGTTAACCTATAGAGGCAACATTCACCCATCTGCATGTTTACGCCTATCCACTGGTCAGGTGTTGGAGGCATAGGAATCTATTATACTGGAGAGTCATTTTTGACAAATTATAGCCTGGTGACATCATCTGGAGACCATATCACAGCTACATCAGATGGCTTGGCCAATAGAGGCAGTTAGCGAGGATGCAGAGGGATCAGTTGATGGCTGGTCACCTCGATCATGTTGTGGCTTGGTTCTATTTTGACAGGGTGGCACGACAGTTTGGATAGATACAGGATGTTCCTACAATGCGTATGAGCTATGCGCGTGCTATGCGCAGCACAGTCAGGGTGAATATCATCTGACGGCTGACAGTAGTAGACATGCCACTTAGTGAAGAGGAGAGTCCTAAGGATGCAGAGCCAGTGTCAAACGTAGACGATGTCGGTTGTACCTGAGCATATCAGACCTGGTGGCATACAGCACATCCTACTCCTATCTTCCCACCTAGTCACCCTACAAGCGATGCTCGACCTTGGGCTAGTCACGTTAGTGACACAGGGGTAGAGGACGATATTAGTGATTTTGTGGGATACTACGATCTCGACGAGGATGTGGAGGATGGCGAGGATGAGTCAAAGGAGGTCCCATCACAGTACGTCTTTAGAGAGAGACCGCGATAGGCCAATAGGAGGCAGACGTTGATGAGGAGACCGAGTCAAGACCATGGTCTAGGGCTCATGGTCCTATACTTGCAGGCGATGTGAGACCTAGTCAAAGAGAGTGGGGGGAGTGTAGTAGGACTATGCCCCCAACTACAGATCAGAGTGCAAAGATCATCACACCTTCGGTGATCCGAGACCCATCCTGGCGAGATGGAGATCCAGGTTAGGTTTGATTTATTATTTTGATGTTTTGTATAGTTTATTATTTGTGAGATTTATATGAAAGTCTAATATTTATATTATCCTCTATTTTACAGTTGGGCTGGACGCTTGGCGAGACTTTATGGGTCGCGTCATAGCAGACAGTACCTACAGATGTTTCAAAGTAGCGAGTGTGGGCAGGTTATTCACCACAGTCATCCACTGGGTGACATGCAGAGATATTTATGCCTTTCATCCGGTACAGGACCGCTATAGAGGCTATGCTAGAGCAGTCTGCATGGGAGAGAGAGGAGTTACGACAGAGAGCTGAGCGTGCTAAAAGTTGATCTTAGGGCGCAGCAAGAGCAGACGGTAGCAATGCCTACATCAGAGGGAGAGCTAGTTGTCAATGAGTTCTTACTGCTTGAGGTTCGTTAGGCAAGAGCTGACAGAGACAAGATTCAGACCGAGAGAGACCAATACCAGAGGATGTACCAAGAGGCACATGAGCAGATGATAGAGATGAGAGGTGAGATCAAGGGGTTACGATCGTGAAGCGTCTCTAGGAGTCATTCGTGATCCGTAGCCACACATGGTTAGGCCTCTATCACTCGCACACCACGAGGGCCTAAGGGTACTAGAAATTGAGGCTTAGCTATGTGATGTATATATTTTAGGCACTACGACATCTCATTTTGTCCTGAGGGATAGTCAACTTGAATGTATATTTAAAACTGAGGATATATATATATAATGTTTATTTATTTTCATCTATGTGTAATGGTTTTTGATCTATCACATGTGATTTTTGTAAAAAAATGCAACTAGTGATGATATTTAAATGCTATGATTAATGCTATTGTGATATACTAACAATTCTTAAAACAACATGTAGTAATAAGCACAATGATCAAGCATTTTACACATATAATCCAAATTTTAATGCTATATTCAGTTAATACCAAAGAGATCTAAGCAAAGAATACTTAAATAGGATACAACAATGATCAACTGAACAAAGATATAATGTTAAATCAATTAAGACAAAACAGTAATATCTTGTCAACATTGAAGCTAATCTATATAATAAATTGGCTTAGGAACTGTTGACCCATTTTTCCTCTGACCAGAGCCAAATAATCAACCTGGTATTTTCCTTGAGAATCCTTTGGAAAATGTTCCTATAAAGCTTAAACTGCCAAATTTCCCAGAAGTCTTGCCTAAAAAAAACCTTACCATTGGAAAGAGCTTGAAAAAATAGGCAATTTTGCTTTTTACATCACCCTGAAATTCAGCCAAATAAAGAAGTTATTGATGGTCAAAGTTTTGGTCAACGTACAGTTCAAATGTACATTTGGTGGGATTGTAAATCCCTATCGGCCTTAGAAAATATTGAGAAAATTGAGTTTTATACATTTTTTGAATGTATATCGAGCCAAGGAAATGCATATACAAAGGGGGAATCTTTCGCAAATTCCCAGGATATTCTTGGTTTGTATATCCAGTTGCATAAAAATATACAAGGATGGAATGTATATTTGTCTTGTATATTCGCATTTACAACCCAATATACAATGAAAAATATACAAGGCCGTTGGACATACATGTGAACAGTGTAATGTATATTGGCAGGTTGCTATAGTGGCTTGTATATTTGCACTTGTATGTTTGCACATACAAGTGAAATATACAAAGAAAAGATACAAGGAAATATGCAACGGCCGATATATAGGTGTAAATGTACATTTGCTACAGTGCCACAGGGAAAACATACAAAGGGATTTGTATATCACCAACATACAAGAGGTGGGGCCCGTGCATATACAAGGAGGCTTGTATGTTTCGACATACAAAGGATCACGTGAACAGTGGCTTGTATATCGCGCATATACAAGCGAATATACATTGGTGATATGCAAGCCGGATTTCAAATGAATATCATTCTAGCTCATTCAGGCTTTAGGTCTAGTTTGTATTAATGGGTGTTTGTATATTTGCATGCATGCAGGAATATACAAGGTAAAAGATACATTGCGGGCATATTTCATTAAGATTCCCTGTTTGTATGCATGTGGGTTTGTATATTCGCATATACAAAGAAATGTACAAGGAGAAAATATACAAGCCGGACCCAACAGGGCAATCAAATATACTTAATGGTCTTTTGGGGTCCGACTTGTGTGTATATGGCACTTGTATGTTCACATATACAAGCAAATATACCATATACATGCAAGCAGGATTTCAAAAAATTGTTTCCAGTTTGCTTCATAAAGGGTTGGAATCCATAGCTTGCATGTATATGGATTTGTATATCGGCGATAGACAAGTCAAAGATACAAATGAAATATACAAGGCAGATTTCAATTGAAGATCAAGTTCAGCACATAAAGCTTTCAGGTCCGCCTTGTATGTATAAGTGTTTTGTATGTTGCGATATACAAACAAATGTACAATGAGATACATACAACCCGAACCTGACCCAAAAGTTAATTCTCACAAATTCAAGCATGGGGTCCACGGCTTGTATGTTTGCATATTCAGAGGAAGAGATACAAATGGTGGGACCCGCACATATAAGGGAAATTGTATGTATATGCAATTTTGAAAATACAAAGGATATACAGGGGCCGATATGCAAAGCGCCATGTATGTGCAAAGGAGTTGCAGAATGAATTTTTGAATGCCGATTCAGGTGCCAAGAAGCAGCGATATACACAGAAATGCAAAAGTGATATTGTTGTACCCAACCAAATTTTTTGCTTCATTAAAGCATTTTGAAACAAGTCTAGAAAATTTTTCGTCAAAACGTCAAAAAAGCAAAATTTCTAAAAATAGAAATTTCTATTTTTAGAAATTTCTAAAAATAGATGTCGAGTTTAGTTTTCTGGGTTTCTTGAGATATGGATGTTGGCAAAACTTTCTAAAAATAGAATCTTCAAATCAAGTGTCGTACTCGATTCTCATTGGTCGATTTTGCTCCATGATCGGCACGGTTCAGACAGAATCTTCAAACGACCAAGTTTTCTCTACTGGGTCATTTCTACTTTTTCAAAAGGCCAAGCATGAGCTCAAAATTCATCAACACAAAAAAGTTCACCTGCCAAAACTCTTCGACGAGTTTCCAACACTGTTTCAATGATGCAAAACTGACAAACCGCTGTCGACTCAACGATGCACGCAAAACGATGCAAGATGGATGCAAGGTGAATTGAAAAGTTGGAAAATCATAAATTTGGCTAAGTCTAGTGAAACTAGGTGCCCCAGGAGGCTTGGGGCGCCCATCCTCTCCGGTGTTAGTTTTTTTTCACATTTTTCAAGAAACGTTGAAAATGCTTCCGTCAGCTCTTTTCTGGTTGGTCAAACTTGGTCAAAAGTCAGTCAAAGCCAGGTTTTCATCACAGATATGTTCAGACTACTCAAATCACCCTCCATCCTGCCTCAACAGTTGTCAGAACGACCGAAATTGAAGATTGAACAGGAGTCGTGGGCACGAAAATCAAGAAAAGGTACAAAATTGAATTTTTTTTGAAAATTTTCTAAATGTTGACAAACCAGGTGCCCCAAGAGGCTTGGGGTGCCCAAACTCTCCAGAGTTAGATTATTTTTGATGTTTTTCTCAAAAAACATGAATCTCCTTCTGTCAGCCCGGTCCGGTTCAGTGTTGATCAGTTTGGCACGTTTTTCGAGGCAAACAGAAGGTATAATCAGCTCATTTTTCATCAGGCCTGCATATTTGCTAGATCATCAGACTCATTTTCATCCCAGTTGATAGGAATTGACAGCCAAACAGGGGTCTTGTGCCTCCGGAACGCGTACGCAAACCAAGAAATTGAAAAAGTTGGAAAAACTAAAAAAATGGCTAAGTGTTGGGAAACCAGGCGCCCCAGAAGGCTTGGGGTGCCCAACTTGAGCAGTGTTAGAATATTTTCATGTTTTTAGTGTTTTCTGACGTGCTTTGTTACCAATCTTCACCCGTTGGCAGTTTTTGGGAGGTCAAATTTGGTCAAACGATGTCAGATTGTCGAACGGAGGCAGGGGATGGAATCTCAGTTGATCAATCTCCAAAATGTCAGGACCAGTTAGCTTTTTCAGTTCATGATGACATTTTTCCACCTTCTCAAAGTCGGAGACAGACCATATTTAAGTCAAAACGAGTGTTGAAGTGTCAAAAATGAAGAAAATTTTGTTAGCACTTCTTTCAACTCGTGTGTTCGATGACATCATCAAAGAAGATATTTTTCGTCATCTTGCACATGAAGCCATAGGCTCCTACAAAATAGGGATTCTTCCTATTTGAAGACATCCACTTGGATTTATGCTTTAAAAGATGCTTTCTTCATGGATGAGAGTGAAGTTTTCTTCTCACACAAATAAAGCTGCTTTTTCGACCAAAAGATTTATAAAGACAAGCTTTTGGCTTCTTTATTTCATTATCTTTTGCAGGTTGCATCTAGAGGAAAGATTTTTCTTTCAACAAAGATTTGAAGACCGAAACCAAGTGTTTTTTCAGTGTTCTTCAGAGATTCAGGTTAAGGAAGAAGAGAGGCTTGCTTTTTCAAGGTCCTTGTTTCAAGGAGATCATTTTTCAGAAATCCGACCAGAGCTTTTTTAGTTTTTGTCGAGATGGGTCCATCCAGATTATCATCCTCTTGAAGATTGGGAGTTGTGTTTTTTTTCGAGAAACTGCTTTTTTGAGAAAATCTCTGCTTTTTCAAAATCTGACAATCTGGGTTGCTTCGAAACAGAATTGCCTACAAAACTGATGTGCCAGCTTTTTTCGCTCAGAATCAGCTTTTTTAGAAGAAATCAGCAAAAGAATATCAATGGATGACATCACCAAAAAGCAAGAATGTGAATGTGGATACATTTCAAAAGAAAGTAGCTTTAAAACGTATGCTTTTTGTTTTAAAGCATGTGCTTTCATCCTAAGCTCATCCATCCTATATTTAGAAAGAAATCACCTTGTGATAGTTGGAATCTTCTTTGCTTTAAAGCAAATTGCTTTAAAGCATTTGTTTATTGTATCTTTGTCTTAGAATAGTAATAAAGCTTGCGAGTTGGCAAGTTAGGGTTAATCAAGGAGATTTTAGGGTTCCCTACTCCTTTGATTTTAGTATAAATAAGGGCATCCTTGCCCATGGTTTGTAATGACTTTGGTGGTAACATATTTTGATGTGCCTATTCTAGCCTGCAAACATTGTTATTCCAAGTGTTTGTTCAATTTGTGTTCATTATAAGGGAATGACTTTTGTGATAGCAAATTTGTTGTGCCTATTCTAGCCTGCAAACATTGTTATTCCAAGTGTTTGTTCACTTTGTGTTCATTGTTATCCAGTGTTTGATCGCTTACTGTATGCCTACCTTTTGCTACAGTATTGATGTCCTGGAGTTGTATTAAAATTTGTGATATTGAATAGAAGTCTCATGCCTACTTTTCTCTGATATTCTATATCGATTCATTAAGTTATCATCATTAGATGTGTAGCGTCTGCAGCTTTCATTTTCAGCTTTCATCATTAAAGTACTTTTAGTCTTGTGATGTTAATCTGGAAGAAAATTGCTTAAGTTTTTGTGTTAACAATCATTCCTTGTTCACTTTCAACTTCCTTTGCTCTGAATTTACTCAGGAGGTTGAAAGCGTCATTAGTCTATGCTAGTTGTAGTAGAAGTTTTATAAAAAGGAAAAAACCTCTTCTGCAGCGTTTAGAGTTTTATAACCTTGTGCTCGTAGCTAAGAATCAAAAAGAAGATAGGCGAAGTTTCATTCGAGTTATCTTTTCAAGCAAACATTAGCAAGAAATGGAACTCCCCCTTCCAATAGGAGAGCAGTTTATCTATGCATAGTTGTCCATTTCCAAATCGCATACCAGAGGTGTGAATTGAAATGCCAACAGATATATACAGGCAGTTGACCAAAACTTTGACCGCCTATATCTCCTCCATTTTGGTGAATTTCGACATGCTGTAAGAGGTAAAGATGCATGTTTTTGTCCCCTCTTTCTTTTGGCAGGGTTTTCAGGAGCTTTTGCCACTTTTCAATTTTTAGATTTGGAAATGCATATTTCAGCGATGACTTTCAGCAGATAAAGATATTTTTGGGGCATTCATTGCTGCATACAGATGAAGCAGCTCACATTGATGATCAGAAATATCTTTCCACCTTCCTCTTCCAGATATTTTCATCTTTTCTACCGCATGTCGATGAGTAAGCTGCTTGCATTCAAGACCCAAAATATCCCCTACCCGCCCAGCACCAGATATTCAACACCATAACTGATGCAGTTGGACAGTCTTTATGCGGGGATATTTTCTGAGACAGCTCTTTGGAGCATTTTTTTTTGTAATCGCCTTAGGATATTTTTGGAATGCTATATATATGCATTCATATGTTGTAAATAAGGTTGGAAAATTTTTGGCATTTTGGTCTTTTCTGTTTCCAAACAAAGTTTTCATATACTGTAACCTTGCCTCTCTGTCAAATATATGCAAGTTATTTTTACCTCTTTACTAATTTTTCTGGTTCTATGTGAATCTGCATATGGTTTGTCTGTGAATGTTGTATTCCTCTCAATCATATTGCTTCTCACCTCTGCTAGAGTCATCTAACCTGTGTATGCCTACTTGCCATATTCTGATTGTATTGTGCATCCTTCAGTTTTGTGGAAGTTTCTTTAAATCTATCTGGTGTATCACCCTTTTATGTTTTCAAGCTCTTATTCATTTTCATTACAAGCATTCTCTCTCCTTTTTTCCCCAAAATTTAGTAGTTTCAAGTGATAGCTAGACAAGAAAGCCGGCCTTCTCTGGAGGTTTGATCTCATTTAGCAAAGTCCCACACTTAGAGATCAATCCCATGTTATTCCAGTTTGCAGAGCTTTAACAACTTCATGCAAGGGTGTAAATCTGGGTGAAAACAGCTTTTGGCATGCCCGGTGGGACCAGAGAGTTAGAGTAACAATCATTATCGCTGGTTTTGATGTGTAACCAGTAATTACAAACCTTTAAGAGGTTAAAATTTACACATCTGGCGACTCAGACTAAGGAAAGACAAACAGACCAGTTTTGCTGATACATGTTTTATGAGAAAGATAGCAACCAGGAGTTCAAGTTCAAGCTCATTTGAATATTTGTAGCTCTCTCCTCCTAGAAGGAAGGGTAGAGCTATAATAAGAACTCTAGTTTCTAAGAGGATACAGTCAACTCCACCAAATTTCAGACCTGTTGCTTCTGTAGTTCCTGTAGCAACTCAAGCAAATCTACCTCCAGTGGTTTAGATGGCAAGGAATCAGCCCTTCGTGACTTTTGATGGGGGTAGCCCTTTGAACCTAGCAATAGATGATGCTATACCCATGGCAGCTTTGAAAAATCTGCCTTATGTTACAGGGGAAAGTTAGACCACTCCTATTGAGCACATCAGAGACATAGCCCCTCTATGCGGGGTACATCATGTTACTCAAGAGAATGTAGCCATCAAGCTACTGGCTGCCTCATTCAAAGGGAAGGCATTGCAATGGTTCAAGAGTCTACCAGTGTAGACTATAGGGACCTGGGATGATCTAGGAGAGAAATTAAACAAGCAATTTCAAGAAAAATTAGATAATCTATCATTGGTCGAACAGATGACCACCATAAAGAGAGCTCCGCAAGAGCAAATGATGGATTTCAACTTTAGATTTTAGAAGACATGGGATAGAATTCCTGCCATGGTAAGACCTCTAGCTGAATATGCATTCTTGTATTTTTTAAAAGCCCTAAATAGTGATGTTTCAGTAATGATTCAATCATTAGGAGGTAATAGTTTATCAGATGCTTATGAATTAGCTATTAGGGCAGAGAATAATCTGATTCAGGCCAGAAAAATAGCACCCAGACCACCAATGCCTATCTTTCTTGAGATTCAGGCTTCGATACCTTTGCCAATTCCATGTTTTCCCCATGTGCCTACTATCGCAGCATTACCTAATATTGTTAATTCTAAACCTGCTGCCTCTAGTTCATCTCAAGAGTTGAAAGAGATTAAAAATAGTCAACAAAAGATTGAGGGTATCCTTCAAACTTTTGGAAATGAACTGGTAAACATAAAGAAGCAACAATCCCAGAGGCCCTTTTAGCCTTATCAGCAACCTAGTCTGGGGCAGAATCAACCATTTCAAGGCCAAAATTAGCCGTATCAAGCTAATAGGCCTCCATATCAAAGCAACTATCAAGGTGCGAGGTAAAATGTGAATCAAAGACCTTTTTAGCCTTATAATCAGGCACCTATTAATATAGTAAGAGACTTAGTCCCTACTCAAAACAACCTTGCGGCTAAATATGAGTGGTACTACCCATGTAATCAGCCACATAGTCAAGAAGCCTATTCAAATGGAGTCATAAATCAGGCTTTAATGGTGCAAAATGTGGTAGCCTCACAGCCAAGTACACCAAATGATGGGGCTGTGCAACAACAGGAACAACCTCAGAGTGATTCTGCTTTCATGAATTGGCAGGAAGGTAAATTTTGTGGCATAAACAACGATTCCACATCAGTTGCAGCAAATACAAGAGCTAAGAAGAGGGGTTATGAGATTAAACAAGCAGCAAATAAAGGAAAAATGTTTGCCGATGTTCCTGCACCCTATATTCCCCATATTCTACAAAGGATTAACCCAACAGTAGCAAGGGAGATACCTTGTTTGCAAGCAGAGGTCGCTGCTACAAAATCAAATCAGAAGGTGAGTGCCATTCCACCTTTCAATATTATTGAAAATATGAAAAAGATGAATGTGACAATGTCCATGTGGGATTCCCTAGCCATCCCTAGTCAAAAGAAAATGTTGCAGTCTGCTTTATCTGATTTGAAAGTATTCAATGATACAACTATTGAACCAATTAGGGTTGTCCTTACTAATTCCTCCGAGGATAATAGCAAACAGCCTAACAAAAGTGCCAAGCCACTCCCATTTTATATATCATTGATAATTGGAGACAAATTAGTTCATAATTGCATGGTGGATAGTGGAGCAAGTAGTTCTATGATGCCTAAACAAATTACAGACCAATTAGGGCCCAAATGCTAGCCTCTTGAGAAGGGTGTACTCCAATTAGATGGCACAGCTATTAATATTGTGAGTGTAATAAAAGACTTAGGTCTTACTTTACATACCTGTCCCAATGTTTCCATTTTCCAAGAGGTCTTCATTATTGATTTGCCTCCCCATTTTGCCATGTGCCTATCAAGAGAATTCACAGCCAAAATAGGAGGATATCTATCCTCAGACTGGTCCCACATGTTTTTCAGGACCAGATATGGCACCAAAGTAACTTTAAAATCTGAGTTACTTTCAAATCATCACATAGATCCCTACACACCAAGTGTTGTTAATGCAAATTGCATTATTTCTGATGATCCTGAATTAGTCGCTGCTCAAGAACTACAAGCTAAAAGCATACTAGAGGTACTCTTAAGGGAGTGGTCCTCAGAAGATGTTGTAGATGAGCCTGAGGCACATATTCAAGAAAATGGTATGGGGGTCTATATACTTCATGAGCCTAAGGCAACAATTCCAAGTATGGTAAGGGATGTAGAACAGTAGATAGAGCAGCAAGGAGAAGTATGGAAAATGTACTTTGATGGCTCAAGGAGCAGAAATGGATCTGGTGGTGGTGCAATGCTTGTATCTCCCCAGGGTGAGAAATATTATGCTGCTTTCTGTTTTGCCTTCTCATGCACCAATAACACTACTGAATATGAGGGGCTAATCCAGGGATTGCAATGGGCAAGAAAGAAGAAAATTGGTTGTTTGCAAGTATTTGGGGACAGTGAACTAATTGTAAATCAGGTAAGAGGACTACATCTTACCAAAAATGATACCTTGAAGTGCTACAAACATAGGGTGTGGGACATGATTGAAGAATTTGATGCTTTTAACTTGATATCCATTCTAAGGAATTAGAACTCCCATGCCGATAGATTGGCTGCAATTGGGGCACAATTTGATATTCCCAGTGATATCCAACGAGGAAAAATGTAGCCTCATGTAAAAATAGTTGACAGACCCTCTATCCCTGACAATAATGTTCATTGGCAGGTCTTTGAAAGTGATGAACAGATTCTGAGATTCCTATTAGAGGAAGATGAGTTTTACATGATGAATCAGGATAAACTCAAACTGCAGTATGGCAATGATCAGATTATTCAGCTGAAGACAAACAAGCTGCCAAAGAGATTGGTAACTTTGGAGTCTATTTTTGGCACCAATGATCAGATGAAGAAGACTAAGACCGGTATGCAAATAAAAGAGGAACATTATGAGGAGTTAGAAATTTTTAAGGGAAAACTCCTCAAAATAGGTAAAATCTATTCAGCTGAGGACAGGAGAGCTTTTATTGCTCTTTGTCAGGAATTTAAGGAGGTATTTGCCTGGGATTATTCAGACCTGAAAGGATTTGATCCTCATATTGCCCAGCATACCATAGAGTTGGAACCAGGTACAAAGCCTGTAAGGCAGAGGCAGAGACCCCTAAATCCAAAGCTAGAGCCCCTGATGATTAAAGAATTGACTAAGCTAATCAAGGGAAAGATCATTTTTCCCATCAAGCATACTTCTTGGGTCTCAAACCTTGTCCCTGTGAGAAAAAAGAATGGAGAAATCAGGTTGTGCGTTGATTTTAGGGACCTAAACAGAGCCTCCCTAAAAGACCACTACCCACTTCTGTCAATGGAGCAGATTCTACAGGTGGTAGCTGGCTCAGAAAGATTTTCTTTGCTTGACAGATTTTCTGGTTACAATCAAGTGTTAGTCAAGGAGGAAGATCAGTTCAAGACTGCTTTCACCACCAAGTGGGGCACCATGGCCTACAGGAGGATGCCTTTTGGCCTCTCTAACGCTGGCTTGACTTTTCAAAGAGCCATGGATATGGTGTTCAAGGGTTTGCTATACAAACTGGTGCTAGTGTACTTAGATGATATAACAATTTTTTCCAAGAATGCAGCTGAGTATTTATCCCACTTAAGGCAAGTTTTTGAGAGATGCCAAGAGTTTGGGATATCCCTTAATCCAAACAAATGCTTTTTTGTTGTCCATGAGGGCAAGCTATTAGAACACGTCGTTTCAAAGGAAGGCATTACCATTGATGCTGAAAGGGTAAGGGCCATTTTGGAGCTGCCCTTACCCAGTCATAAGAAGGGATTGCAAAGTTTTATTGGCAGAATTAATTTTTTGCGAAGATTCATCCCTGATATTGCGAATGATTTGAAACCCTTGACAACCATGTTGAAGAAGAATACAATTTCCAACTAGACGAAGGAGGCCAGGCTAAGCTTTGAGTCTATAAAAGAAGCATTGTCAGTTGCGCCAACTCTGGTAAACCCTGACTTTTCCAAAGATTTTATCCTATATGCTTATGGCGGCCTAGATACAATCTTTGTGATTTTGGTATAGCAGCCAAGTAGCGACTTTGAGTAGCCAATCACTTTTTTCAGTCAGGGGCTGGAAGAATATGAGCAGAGATATAGCTTTGTTGAGAAGCATGTCCTTGCAATGATAAGGAGCCTCAAGAAATTTTGGCATCTTGTTTCTAATAACAAGATACATTTGATGGTGGCTCATCCTAGTGTGAAGGAGTTCCTATTGAGCAAAGATATAAATGGGAAAAGAGCCGGTTGGATCACCAAGGTCATGGAATATGACATGGGTATCTAGGTAACCAAGCTTGTCAGAGGCAAGGGACTCAGCGAACAACTCGGTACCAGTTCCAACAAGGGGGATGAGATGCTTTTGACCATTGAGGATGCACCTCAAGATAATTCAGAGACAGTGGGCACAAGTTGGGTTACTGATATGACTCAATTTTTGCAAACTGGCAAATGTCCAGCAGGTCTGGATAAAACCAGGAGAAGATATTATAGACTGCAGTCCGTTCCATACGTTTTGATTAATGACACTCTTTTCACGAAAGATTTTAATGGTGTATTGCTGAGATGCATTGCTAAAGATCAAACTGATAAGGTACTGCATGAATTTCATGATGGAACAGCAGGGGGTCATTTCGCCCCAAAGACTACTGCCTGGAAGATAATGAGAGTTGGATATTACTGGCCTAGCCTATTTAAGGATGCCCATGCATGGGCGAGGAAATGTATAAAGTGTGCCATTTTTGTAGGAAAAGAGAGGCTGCCAGCCTTACCTCTACGGCCAATTCAAATAGAGCAACCCTTCATGAGATGGGATGATGACTTCATAGGACCCATTAATCCACCATCAAGTGCAGGCCACAAATGGATTCTTACAGCTATAGATTTTTTCACAAGATGGACTGAAGTAGTGGCTCTAAAGGAATCAAATGAAAGTATTGTTTTAAATTTTTATCATGATTTGATTTCTAGATTTGGAGTACCTGAGTCAATAATTTCTGACAACGCTTTAGCCTTTGTTGGTCTAAAGATAACTGACTGGGCTGTTAAGAATGGGATTTATTTGAATACTTATTCCAATTACTACCCACAGGGTAATGGTTTGGCTAAGTCTACGAACAAAAATCTCATAAGAATTATTAAAAGATCAATGGAGGGTAACCAAAGAACCTGGCACACTAATTTGAAGTATGCCTTATGGGTAGACAAAATAACTCCTAAGAGGTCCATTGGAAATTCTCCATACACGTTAGTATATGGGAAGGAAGCAAGATTGCCTATCTCTGTAGAACTACCAACATTGGACATCATGAATCAGCTGGAGATGTTTGAAGAAGAGGATCCCATGGCTGTCAGATATGCTTAGCTTATGGAGCTTGAAGAAATCAGAGACAAGGCTATGAAGACTATGGAATATCATCAGCTACAAACCAAAAGAAGTTTTGATCAAAAGGCCACTCCTAGAATCTTTAGAGAAGGTGATATGGTGCTCAAATGGGACGAATTGAAGAGCAGGCCTGGAAAGCACTCCAAATTTGACATGTGGAATGGTCCATTTCTCATTACTGAATGCAAGGAGCACAATGCATTTCAGTTATCAAATATGGATGGAAAAAATCTACCTATCTCAGTCAATGGGATACACCTAAAGAGGTGTTTTGAGGTATGAGTGCCTTGTAAATCAATAAATTAGGTCTCTATGCTTTCAATAAGTGTTGCTGCACATTAGTTTAGATCTTCTTTTTGCTTTCCCTAAGTGTTGTCTAGCACAGTTGAGCAGTTGCTTGCAACATTTTGTCTTGTTTTGGTGTCTTTGTTCCCCTCTACTGTAATAAATTGTTAAATTCAGAAAGTCTATGTATATTTCTAGTCTCAATACGACTCTATGCCCAATAGATATATAAGGCCACTGATCTAATTGTTTAGTGGGCAAACATCCCATAGAAGTCGCCAAATTGTTGACCCATTTTTCCTCTGACCAAAGCCAAACAGTCAACCTAGTATTTTCCTTGAGAATCCTTTGGAAAATGTTCTTATAAAGCTTAAAGTGCCAAATTTCCTAGAAGTCTTGCCTAAAAAAAACCTTACCATTGGAAAGAGCTTGAAAAAATAGGCAGTTTTGCTTTTTACATCACCCTGAAATTCAGCCAAATAAAGAAGTTATTGATGGTCAAAGTTTTGGTCAATGTAAGTTCAAATGTACATTTGGCGGGCTTGAAAATCCCTATTGGCCTTAGAAAATATTGAGAAAAGTGAGTTTTATACATTTTTTGAATGTATATCGAGCTAAGGAAATGCATATACAAAGGGGGAAATCTTTCGCAGATTCCTGAAATATTCCTAGTTTGTATATCATGTTGCATAAAAATATACAAGGATGGAATGTATATTTGGCTTGTATATTTGCATATACAACCCAATAGACAATGAAAAATATACAAGGTTGTCGAACATACATGTGAACAGTGTAATGTATATTGGCAGGGTGCTACAGTGGCTTGTATATTTGCGCTTGTGTGTTTGCACATACAAGTGAAATATACAAAGAAAAGATACAAGGAAATATGCAACGACCAATATACAAGTGCAAATGTACATTTGCTACAGTGCCGCAAGGAAAACATACAAAGGGATTTGTATATCGCCAACATACAAGAGGTGGGGCCCACGCATATACAAGGAGGCTGTATGTTTCAACATACAAAGGATCACATGAACAGTGGCTTGTATATCGCGCATAAACAAGTGAATATACATTGGTGATATGCAAGCCAGATTTCAAATGAATATCATTCTAGCTCATTCAGGCTTCAAGTCCGGTTTGTATTAATGGGTGTTTGTATATTTGCATGCATGCAGGAATATACAAGGTAAAAGATACATTGCGGGCATATTTCATTAAGATTCCCTGTTTTTATGCATGTGGGTTTGTATATTCGCATATACAAAGAAATGTACAAGGAGAAAATATACAAGCCGGACCCAACAGGGCAATCAAATATACTTAATGGTCTTTTGGGGTCCGACTTGTATGTATATGGCGCTTGTATGTTCGCATATACAAGCAAATATACCATATACATGCAAGCCAGATTTCAAAAAAGTGTTTCCAGTTTGCTTCATAAAGGGTTGGAGTCCATAGCTTGCATGTATATGGATTTGTATATTGGCGATATACAAGTCAAAGATACAAATGAAATATACAAGGCGGATTTCAATCGAAGATCAAGTTCGGCACATAAATCTTTCAGGTTCGCCTTGTATGTATAGGTGTTTTGTATATTGCGATATACAAACAAATGTACAATGAGATACATACAACCCGGACCTGACCCAAAAGTTAATTCTCACAAATTCGAGCATGGGGTACGCAGCTTGTATGTTTGCATATTCAAAGGAAGAGATACAAATGGTGGGACCCGCACATATAAGGGAAATTGTATGTATATGCAATTTTGACAATACAAAAGGTATGCAGGGGCCGATATGCAAAGCGCCATGTATGTACAAAGGAGTTGCAGAATGAATTTTTGAATGCCGATTCAGGAGCCAAGATGCAGCGATATACACAGAAATGCAAAAGTGATATATACAGGCAGTTGACCAAAACTTTGACTGCCTATATCTCCTCTATTTTGGCAAATTTTGACATGCTGTAAGAGGCAAAGATGCATGTTTTTGTCCCCTCTTTCTTTTGGCAGGGTTTTCAGGAGCTTTTGTCACTTTTCAATTTTCAAATCTGGAAATGCATATTTCAGCGACGACTTTCAGCAAATAAAGATATTTTTGGGGCATTCATTGTAGCACAAAGATGAAGTAGCTCGCATTGATGATCAGAAATATCTTTCCACCTTCCTCTTCCAAATATTTTCATCTTTTCTACTGCAGATCGATGAGTAAGCTGCTTGCATTCAAGACCCAAAATATTCCCTACCCGCCCAGCGCCAGATATTCAACGCCATAACTGATGCAGTTGGACAGTCTTTATGCGGGGATATTTTCTGAGATAGCTCTTTGGAGCACTTTTTTTTGTAATTGCCTTAGGATATTTTTGGAATGCTATATATATGCATTCATATGTTGTACATAAGGTTGGAAAATTTTTGGCATTTTGGTCTTTTCTGTTTCCAAACAGAGTTTCCATATACTATAACCTTGCCTCTCTCAAATATATGCAAGTTATTTTTACCTCTTTACTGATTTTTCTGGTTCTGTGTGAATCTGCATATGGTTTGTCTGTGAATGTTGTATTCCTCTCAATCATATTGTTTCTAACCTCTGCTAGAGTCATCTAACCTGTGTATGCCTACTTGCCATATTCTGATTGTATTGTGCATCCTTCAGTTCTGTGGAAGTTTCTTTAAATTTGTCTGGTGTATCACCCTTTTATGTTTTCAAGCTCTTATTCATTTTTAGTACAAGCATTCTCTTTCCCTTTTTCCCCAAAATTTAGTAGTTTCAAGTGATAGCTAGAGAAGAAAGCTGGCCTTCTCTGGAGGTTTGATCTCATTTAGCAAAGTCCCACACTTAGAGATCAATCCCATGTTATTCTAGTTTGCAGAGCTTTAACAACTTCATGCAAGGGTGCAAAACTGGGTGATAACAGGAACATTTAACATTAAATATTTAAGCATAAAATCTTTTGAGGTGTGCTACATTAATAGGTTCCTTAAGCAGCATACCTTGCTCATCAGCTAGTTTATACGCTCCAGATCCAAAGGCTTTAGTGATTATATACGATCCAAGCCAATTAGGGCTAAACTTACCTTTGTCGCCAGGTGGTGCATTTACATTGCGTTGATTTTCATAAAGAACCAAATCCCCAACGTTGAGTGAATGTTGTATGACTTGAGCATTATAGGATCGTTGTATACCTTTTTGATAAGCCTTGATGTGCTCAAGAGCTTTAATTCGTCTTTCATCAAGCATCTCAAGTTCTTGTAATCATTTCTCGTGTTCCAATTCATCATCCATGATGTCTCTTAGGGAAATTCTGAGGGAAGGAATTTCTAACTCTAAGGGCATTATCGCGTCTGCGCCATAAACGATATTATACGGTGTATTACTAGTAGCCGTACAAATGCTTGTTCTATAGGCCCATAATACATAGGACAATTGAGGATGCCAATCTTTTTGATGTTTATTAACAGTTTTCTATAAAATTTGTCCAATAACTTTGTTTGAAGCTTTTGCTTGGCCATTTGATTGAGGATAATAAGGCATAGAGAAGCGGTGTTGTATATGGTATTTTTTGAGGAACTTTTTCACATCCTTGCTCTTAAATGGCATACCATTGTCTAAAACAAGGGAGGAAGGTATTCCAAATCGAGAAATAATGTTATCTTGTATAAATCAACAAATTACATCGGCAGTCGTGGATCACAAGGGGACCACTTCAACCCACTTTGTAAATAATTAGTGGCAGTGATGATAAACCTATGTCCTTGAGAGGAGGGTGGGGAAATTTTACCAATTAGATCCAAGCCCCAAATAGAGAATGGCTATGGTGACACCTAGGCATGAAGATCTTGAGCGGGAGCATGGATTAAGTGTTTGTGTTGTTGACATTGCGAGCATCTCTTGACATAAGCAAAGGAATCTTGTTCCATATGCTGCCAATAGTAGCCCATTCATAACAATTTTTGCACCATTGATTTTCCTCCAAAATGCCCTCCACAAGCACCAGAGTGAGCTTCTTCTAAATCTATCAGAATCTCTAAATTACTTAAACACCGAAGTAAAATACTGTTGTAACTTTGTCGATATAAGACATTTGATAGTATGATGTATCATGTTGCTAGTTTGCATAAGCAAATTCGGGCATTCTTAGATGTTGAATTAGGAATAGTTCCATCACGCAAATAATTGAATATATAGGAGAACCATTCATTAGTGTATGTATTACCACAGAATTACGTATTCACAACTGTAGGATCTTTAATTGTTGGTGTTTAAATATTATGAACAATGAAAGTAAATTCCTCAGGAGAACCATAAGGGGATATAAGGGAAGCTGTGCTTGCCATTGCATCCACATGTCGATTGTCTTTCCTGGGAATAGTGTTGATTGAATATGATGTGAATTGTTTTAAGAGAGATAATGCAAACTCATGATACTGAGATAGCTTATCATGCTTAGTTTGATATGATCCAATTATTTGTTTTACAATTAGCTGAGAATCACCATATATTGTAATGTGTTTTATATTAGGAGCCAAAGCAGCACAAAGTCTGGCAATGAGAGCTTTGTATTCAGCTATATTGTTTGTACATGAGAAGTCTAAGCAGTAGGATAGAGGAATTAGTTTTCCTATGGGGGGTATCAATATAACACCAGCCCCAGAGCCAGTTCGACATTTTGATCCGTCAAAGTATAATTCCCATTTTTCATCCTTAAAGATTGCTAAAATTTGGTCATTAGGAAATACATGCTAATGTTGTATAGAAAAGGGTGAAGGAGCTTCAGCTAACTGATCAGCTAACACTTTCCCTTTAATCACTTTTTGGGAAATGAACTTAAGATCAAATTTTGTTAGTAACATAACCCATTTAGCGAGACGACCTGATAAATCTATTTTTGCAAAGAGATGTTTCAGAGGGTCAAATTTTACCATCACATGTATTTCAGCATTTAAGAGGTAGTGTCTAAGCTTTTGAGTTGCAAACACCAAAGGTAAATAATGCTACTCTATAATAGTGCACCGCACTTCATAATCGAGCAAAGTTCAACTGATGTAATAGACAACGCATTCCTTGCCTTCAATATTATGGTGTGCTAACAAAGCTACTAGGGTATTGTTAGATGTTGAGATGTATAACAGTAATGATTTATCAAGGACAACGGGTTGCAGAATAGGTGGATTAGCTAGGTAATCTTTTAAGTCATCGAAAGCTTTTTTACATTTAGAATTCCATTGAAGTTTAGAATCCTTCTTCAATAGTTGAGTAAAGGGGCGTGTCCTATCCGCGAGTTGTGAGACAAATCAGCGGATGGCCTATATCTTTCCTTGCAAGCTACAAAATTGAGATATGTTCTTAGGTATTGGCATATTAACAATTGCATCTATCTTTTTCGTATCCACTTCAATACCATGATTCAAGACAATAAATCCTAGTAGCTTTCCACTATCCACACCGAAAACACACTTACGGGGGTTCAATCGCATATTATATTTCTTTATGCATTCAAACATTTGTCAAAGATTTGTAGCGTGATCCTTACGATGGATAGACTTTGCCAGGATGTCATCAACATAGTCTTCTAAAATATTGTGCATATAATCATGAAATATAAGAGTCATTGCACATTGGTAAGTAGTTCCTGTGTTCTTAAGTCCAAACGGCATGACTACCCAACAAAATGTACCCCAAGGTGTTATAAAAGTTGTTTTATATTGGTCTTGAGGATTTATTAGAATTTGATTATATCTTGAAAAACCATCCATGAAAGATAGTAATTCATGACCAGCTATGGAATCGACAATCATATCAATATTAGGGAGTGGAAAATCATCTTTCAAAGATGCCAAATTCAAATCTTAGAAATCTGTGCACATTCTTATATGACCATCAGGCTTAGCAATGGCCACAATATTTGAAATCCAATGTGAATGATCAATAGGTCGGATGAAACTGACTTGTAGAAGCTTTTCTATTTCAGTTTTAACAAGCAGTGCAATCTTAGGATTCATCTTACAAATTTTCTATTTAAATGGCTTAACATCTAGTTTCAACATGATATTATGTGTTACAATCTGAGGATCAATGCTAGGCATGTTGGAATATTTCCAAGCAAATAGTTCTGAGAATTCATGCAATAACTTAGTCATCTCTTCTTTTTCTTCCATATTTAAACAATCACCAATAGGGAGAACTTTTTCAATGTTATCCTTATCCATAACAACATCAACAATCTTTCCATTAAGGAGAGTACTATGGTCTAAGGGATTATATGATTGTAATTGTTCTTCAAATTCTCCATTGGGATTTACAGTAGCATTTATTGTGCTAGTAGTTTTTCCAGAATATGTGTTGTTTAAATAATAAGGTACGCAATGTTTATGATGATAATGAGGAATATTGTCATAAGCACCCAAGAATTCTATTATCGCTTCATCTATTGAGAATACATCCAATGGAAGTGGTCCTGGAAGACAATTAGTGTCAATCATCTCAGGAAATATCAAACTAAGTGTTGATATTGTATTCACATTAAGAGTAGGGCGCTTATGAGCTTTGGATTCCTTGAAAGGATTATATCCAATGCCACTGGAGCAATGTCGCAAAGCAGATTCTATAGGGACTTTGATTCCTTGTTGATTTATACCACAACCTTTACCTACATAATCACAATCTTTATAAAGGATTTAGATTCCTCTACCATAAAGAGAAACCATTTCCTTGGAGGAAGGTGAGCTTCATAAGTAAATGTATTATCCACATTTATCATTAAAGAAGCTTTATGTTTATCATTCCAAGCATGCAATGTGATCGATGCAATATTTGATGTTTTAGGGACGGGGTTTTTAGGTATGTATTCTCTTGTGGAAGAAGATGTAAAGTCTAACGAACCCCAATCATCACCGACAAATGCATTCGATTGTTTAGACTCTTGCATAACATTTTCGGAAGCAAGAGGGGTTGATAAATATACTTTCAAATTGTTTAGAGACTTAGTACAAAATACATGCTTATGAACTTCCATTTGCAAGCCATTATCAGGTTCAGGATCATCATGAATAGTGTGCATCTTATCTTTGAATATAAACTTGATTGAACGATGTAGAGTAGAAGGAACTTCTCCTAATGTGTGTATCCAAGGTCTACCAAGAATCATTTTATAAGATAGCAAGTAAGGCATGACATGAATCAGGGTAGGCACCATCACAGGTCTAACTTGTATAGGTAAAGTTATAGTGCCCACAGACTATCGTCCAACATTGACAAAACCATGGATACTTAATGATTCCAGTTTGATTGCAGATGTATCAACTTTAACCTTATGTAATAATTCAATGCCACAAACATTAAGGGCTGATCCATTATTGATCATAACTCTCTTAATCAATGTTTTGTTTATTGTAATAAAGATAATCAAAGGATCATACTGATTGTGAACTTCAAGAGATGGCAATTCATGTTGTTGAAATAGAATATTTATTTTTGTTGTATGCATACAATGTAATAGAGTGGCAACATCATTTGGTTTAATAGTAGGTGGAACAATCACCTTTTGTAAAGCTTCTTGGAGCATTCCATGGTAAGTAGGTGAAGTTTGTATAAGTTCCCAAAGAGATATCTTTGTAGGAATAGTGTGAAGCTGCTCTACAAGATCATAGTCTTTACTACCTTTATATGTTAAATGAGGTGCTTGAGGAAGCATAGGTTGAAAAGCCAGTAAAGATATCAGAATGCTTGATTGTTGTGTACTTTGTTTATTATTCTGAGTGTTGTAGTCATGAGCAACCACATTATAATTAGTTCGTTGTAAGCTTTGTTTCGCTATTTGTTTAGCATAATCATAAATGTGATCAGGAGGTCAAGAAGAAAATGGACAACCTTTAATAGTAAGCACATGTTTAGAAGATGGTTGAACCACATTTGAACATAAAGTGACCACAATTTTCAGTTTTTCAAGCTCTTCTTTAGGTTTAGGAACATAAATTGCATTTACAAATATTTGAAATAATGACAGATTAGAGGTTGTAGTGGAATGTTCAATTGAGATAAAGTCCTCAAGGGCTTCATCTAACATATCAAAGTCATCATGACTAAACGGCTCATCATAAGCATGAAAATCTTGCAAAAAATAATCTAACATTTTAACATGCTCTTTTTATCCCAAGATTCAAATGCACAATGATGGCCTATGAACATAAAATACTATGCAAAGCAATAAATGATAATTTTCAACTCTTTTAGTGAAAAGATAAAGAATATGATTCTCAATTCAATGCATGCAATTTCACCAAAGAGATTTTTCAATCTAATTATGCTCTAGGACAGCAAATTAGTTTAGATCTAAAGTGTAAAAGGATACAAATTCTTTAAAGCTCAAGTTCACAAAAATGTTTAGTGGGAAAATTGTAGCTTTGTCTCAACTAGGTTAAGTACTACTATTTCACCATGCTAAACATTGGGAGGACAAAGACTGAGCTCTAGATCAAGCTACTAATCACTTTGTCTGTCCCTTATGCTCGCGTGGTTTGATTTCAAGAGCCTAAATAAGGTTATGTTAAGTGTTTTGTTCATAAACCAAGTAAAACCCTAATTATGCCTTAGATCAAAGATATTTAGAATCTGATAACAAAATAGGAAAAACTAATCACAAAAATGCAGAGAAAAAGTTTCAAAGACTGTGCACCTGGATTTTAAGGGTTGACTGGACTAGGGCGCCCGCTCCTTAGTCCTAAAAGTTCCTGACACTGAAAATCTTCTACACAGGTTGTCTGATACTCTAAAATAGATTCCAAATCCTAGAAATTTCCCCCAGTTGGACTAGGGTGCCCGCTCTTTAGTCTCGCAAGTGTCAGAATCTAGAAATTCAAAAGTCTGTGTTGACTATACCTACAATACCCTCCTTCCTGTAGCTTCTTTTCACCGGAACCTGCAAAACACAATCTACACCTACAAAAGAAGGAGAAAGATGTTGCGGCTATATAGGAGCTTGCCTCAGTCAAACCCTATCTTTGGTATTTCTACCTCAACAATAGCCAAAGATAAAGATTTACAGAAGTGTGTGCAAACCTAACAATGTGTATGCAAAAATATCAAACCCTAGATGTCTCAATCAAGGGAAGATCAACAACTTCTTTGAATCAATAAACACGTACAACTTCACCTCAAGGAGATGAAAACAAATGAAGACTTGCATGAACAAGAAGGTGAATTAGCAATGTCCCCAGAGGATCTCCAAGCTCGATGTTGGAGGCTTCAACTCTTCTCCTGATCATGCAAAGGGTGTACAAACCCTAGGAAGAGCAAGATAGTCTCAAGATCTTGATTCCTAATCTCCATCCATTATCTCCATGATAGCAAATACAAAATACTTTCAAGAGCTTCAACAAGTCATTGATCTTCAATGGCAATTTTAGCAGAGTTTTGGCATCAAGCTTGCATAAGAATTGTGTGTTATAAAATGATTTTCAAATGTCTTTTTATATCTAGCTTTTTTGAAATAACATCTCGATATCGCGTGAAAACTGAGAATTTGAAAATGGAATCCTGAGACATATGGCGAGAGCTGACACCTCGCCAAAATTCAAAATCTTGGGAAACAGGGGAGGACTAGAGCGCGAGTGCTCAAGTCCAAGCCCCCATTGTTTGATCAAATCTACTTTTTGGGGGTCCCAGGGACCTATAATTCAAATTCCCTTTTCAGGTTCCATCAAAAGGTTACCTCAAAAAGTGAACATTTTGCAACTAGACTTAGTCAATCAGGGTTTCGGGAAGGTCAAAAAGAAAAGGTTGAGAGGTCACCCAAAGTGAGGAGCTAAACTGAGGGAAATTGTACCATACCATACAGGAGGACAATTTCTGATGTTACAAAGGGGTAGCACCCCCGAAACCTCAAATGACTTTTATTATTTTATAATGGCGTCAGGAGTTATTTTTTCTATTAGCCGACATAAAAAAACCCTATTTTGTAACTAACATAAGTCTTGATAAAACTAGCTAAGGGTTAGGGTTTTCATTGATATTGTATTGTATCATTTGCAGTGGTATTAAGTTGCAAGGATTGCTAGTTGTAATCGATTTGATTTACTAGATAATAATATTGGACTCTTTGTTGGTGGATGTAGCCTGAGTTTGGGTGAAGCACATTAAAAAATCTCTCTGTTATTATTTCTATGTATTTTCATTCCTTTGTTTAATCTTTATTTGTATTTAATTGATATCTTCTACATGTAATTCCTAAATATATGAACTACCACTGTCAATTACAACTTTACAACGTTTACCTCCTGATTTACATCTGGTTCTGAACAAACTTTTCCTCTACGGTGGTTCCTCATTTGTCTCTACTTGAAATAGTGTTATTCTCATCACAAGTGATTCTCCTTTTTCAAGTTTTCCAACCAAATTAGTTGATCCAAGAGGTTCTTCTTCCACATAAGTTGCTCTTCCACTGTATTTTGTCCTCTTAATTGTACTCCCCTGATTACATTCAAATGCTCTATGTCCTTCACCTCCACACTTGAAACAGGTTCCTCTAAATGTTCTCCTATCAGGTCCTATTCCTTCTCTTATGTATCCTTCACTCCGGTACGGATTAGGGTTTCCTCTGCGGTAGAAAGTTTTGTCATCTCTCCTGTATGCATTGTTATCTCTGTCTTCCTTCTTGAATGTGTTCTCTTGTCTTCTCTGCTCCACAAATGATCTATCTCCTCTAGAAAATGTTCTGCCTCTCTGAAATTTACCTCCTCTACCTCTTTGTCTCTGATCATGTCTCTTATTCAGCTTCTCTTCAAATTTCAGGGCAAATTGATATGCCTCTTCCAGGGTTGTCATCCTTACCAAACTCAGCTCCTCTTGAATGTTCAATCTTAGTCCATTGATGTATCTAGACACTTTCTCCTTGCTTGCTTCACTATGTCCTATTCTTATGATCATCTTATGAAATTATTCAGTATACTCCTTCACAGATTTATCCTTTTGTCTCAGCTTTTGCAATCTTTTCAACAGTTCCAACTCATAGTCAATAGGTACAAACTGATTCTTCAATTTTGTCACCATCCTATCCCACTTTGTAATCTTTTATTTTCCTCTTCTATAACTGAACTTCTTTCCACCATATAACAACATGTCCTTTCAACTTCGTCTTTGCAAATTTCACCTTCTCAGGATCTTCAACTTCTTCATATTCAAAATATTCTTCCATGTCATTTATCTAGTCAATCAACTCCTCAGGGTTCAAATTACCAGTCTAATTCGGTACATCAACTCTATGTCTTTTCCTGATATTTGAAATAGCTTGCAACATCTTAACTTGATCTAATTCTTCTTCTTCATCACCTCCTAGGGTTTTGCCAATTTGTTCCATAGATTGAAATTCTTCTTCATCATCACTTTCAACATTAGGTATATGTGTCAATCCTCTTCGCCTATCTTCTTTGACAACATCCAATCGAATTCTCATCATTTCTATCATCTCATCCATTCTTCTAGCCATTGTTCCAATAGTAGGGATTCTCCTCAGTGCATCTTCCTAAGATCAATTGCAAACTGCCTCAAGTTCAGCGATCAGGCTACAAGGTGACAACTGTCTCACAACGGTGATCGGTTGCAACGCAAGTAACCTGCCTTGATTCGGCAATTTATCCACAGCAAGATCTTATAGAATTTCTTCACCAACTTCACTCACTTCGCTCCCAAAGATTTGAACTTTCACTCTGATACCACTTGGTGCATTCACGGTTGGGAGGGTCCTCAAACAAAATTATCTAGACCATGCAGCTAGAGTAAACACAACAGAAACAACTCAAATATATAAAGCAAATGCAGATTCATCCATTCAGTATATCATAGAATTCAAATATAGATTGGTCAGAAACATGCAAGCTTACAATTAGGGCTCACAAGCCTGCTTATGGAATATCAGAATTTGCGCAAGATATAGCTTTGAAGCTCTTTCACACAAATTCAAACTATCAACTATCACTATGTCAATCACTTCATGTTGCATTCCTAGGGATCTAATACAACATTATATGTCATATCTAGAACATAAGATTCCTCCACATTGGCCAAGGAAGATCACAAACTCCAATGAAGAGCTATAACATGTGTACACAGATAAGTCGGCCCTAAATGAATAGAACTCCTCCGCAATTGAATGGGATGATGTACGGATCTTGGGGAAGGTTGGCCACGAACAAAACAACATTGAATGATGTCTCATTAAGCTTCGAAGGTCATGAAATGCTCTGTAGGTCTTCTCCTTTAGCTGATTGTCTAAGACTATCAGAATGTTCTGCTCTGAGAAAATAGTCAGTCTTCTGATAGCGATTACTTTCTAGTACTTGATATAAATGCTCTAAATTTCAGATATGTTGTAGATGAATGAATCTAGATGCTAAGTTCAGATCCATAAGATCTGAAGTGCAACTACGGTAGAATGCAGACCAAAATATAGAAACTGCTACTGACTGAACTGCCTGAACTAAACTGGAAAATGAAAAGAAATAAACTGAACTACAAATAAATTGAAATGCAAATGTTTTTTGGTTGATGCAAGATTGCTCTTGGACCAAGGATGCTCCTGCATCACTATACCAACTCTTACATGGTATCAGAGGTTGTATGATTATTTTATGTTAGTCTTTATTAAAAGATCTAGGTTGCAAATCATGGTGGATCTTGAAAAGTTGAGTATGTTCTTCTCTTGCATCATATGATGACCTAGAGAATCAGAAAATACTTGATAGAAATACTATGTTTGAGAGGGTTTCTTTTTTATGGATTTGTATTGCATGTTCATTTTAGAGCATGTTGGTGCAAATCTGAGCTCACTATTGAGTTTAGGGTGTCTAAGAAAGTCATTTTAGCCTTTTGATTTGTCCAAATTGGACAATGGAGGCAAGATCTACATGGGTTTGAAGCTAGGAGGTGGTTACCATATCCGAGAGGTACTTGTATTTTTAAACCTTTTTGGGTCAAATATAACCTTTCCATCGCATCTAGAAGGCCCAAGAACCTAAGGATATACTATCAATTCATCAAAATCAGACACATTTGCCTCCGGCCATCAAGAAAAAAATTATCCTCCTCAGTCGTATAGATTGCAGGTGGAATCTTCCTTAGAATATTCACTGGCATCATATTGCATAGGTAGAGTCTTCATCACTAGCGTCTGTACTCTTCAAAATGTGACACATGCACAATCATGGATGAGTCAGTTCCAATGCAACACATGGACCATCTCCTTGCTTTTGGTGACCTCTAAGTCACTCTCACTCTTGTTGCAGAAGCCAATCGAGCAGGGGTGAGACCTAGGTGTTGTCTTGTTCACTTGGGAGTAGGATCTTGTGAAGAGTGACCGACCTGATCAGGGACCTATTGTTGTTTTGGATTTGCCTTGTTCTTTCTATGGTAATTGTTGTTGAGATGACTATATGACCCGAAGGGTCACTTGTGGTTTGTCTCCTATTGGGGTTTCTGAGATTTCAATGCCTAGATGGATCTTTATTTGCTTCGTTTATATCTCTAGCATATTGTAGTCTAGCCTCAAAAGCTTGTACGTGTTGTTGAATTTTTCGTTCTTGTTCTATAACCCTAATCAAGTGTTGTTGTTCTTGCATGAGTTATGTGTTGGCAAGAGACACATTGTGGCTTCATGATTGTTGTCATTGATGGAAACAAAGTTCATCCCACACATCTATAGGACATGATGTGCCTATACCGGAAGTCAGATTGAAGAGTGTTGTGGTCCGGTAAGCAAGAACAGAGCATGTGGCAAGGTCCGACAGTCAAGTATGGATCTCTCAGAGGAATTATCTTACTAAAGTGTGGACTTGGGGAAGTCAAGAGGTGTACCTTGACTGATACATTCTAGAGATTGAGCCTTCGGTGATAAAAGAGTGAAAAGATATGAGCACCTAAGTGTTGGGTTCCTATTTGGCAGAGTTGACAGAGGAAGAACTGACTAGCTGAGCATCAGACCTTAATCCGGATGAGTTATTGATGGTGATCAAGTTTCTTAAGGTATCATTCATGATTGGCCAACATGATTGATGACTTCTATAAGCATCTCCTTGATACGCATCACTTGTTAAGTAAGGATTCAGCTGACAGATCAGAGTTTATTGACCATTTCGAATGTCGACTAGAAAGGTGTTGAAATCATTGGTGTGGATATATATACCAAATGGATTTGGATGTGAAGGTGAGAGTTGTGTGGTGTGAAGTGTGAAGAAAAATAGAAGAGCAGTGTGAAGACAGTAAGACAAGTCCAGTATGTGACAAGACATCAGCACCAAAGAAGAGGAAGAATGAAGTGCAGTAGATCAGTGTATTGAGCCTAATTAGAACTGAACCTCAGCATATGTGGATGCTTCTCATTAGTTCAAGTATCTTGTTACTCTCTTTATAACTTGTAGGTAGTGAGCCTCTTGTGAGCAGTGTGCTCGGGTAGTGAGCCCTAATTGGCAAGTGCCATTTTGTATTTCTATTCTTCTAACAGAGAATACATTCTTGGGTTAGTCACCCCATGGTTTTTCTCTTAACAGGGTTTTCCACGTCAAAATCATTGTGTTATGTGTATTGACTTTGTTTCTACTTTCATGATTATGGATGCTTATTTACTTTGATGTTGCACTAGTTGTTAAGAAGAATAAAAAGTTAAATTAATTAAGATAACTGATTCACACCCCCCTCTCAGTTATCAACAATTGGTATTAGAGCCAAGTTCCTCCAAACAGAGCCTAATAGCTTGAGGAGATCTGGGAATTCAAATGGATGCGTATGGTATGAGGGAACAACTTCAGTCTGCCCTAGATGATCTTGAGCAATCTAACTCTAAAGTCAATGAATTGAAGGAAAGACTCAAACAGGCTAATGATTTCATAAATGAACTAAAAGGGAAACTGAGTATCTCTATGAAAAAGAGAAAGGATCTGCTTCAAAAATTGGCAAGTCAAGGTGAATCCAATGATACAAATGAAGATCTGAAGGAGAAAACCAAGTTATGTGAAAAGTTATCAAAAGAGGTCATAATGGTAAGAAATGAAATGGAATCAGGAGTTATGAAATTCACCCAAGAAATTGAAGAGAAAAGAAAAACTAAAGATGATCTAAGACAATCTCTTAAGGAGAAATTAGAAGATTGCCACAAAATGGATAGAATAATTAGGCATCTAGAATGTGATCTTAAAGAAGCTAGAGAAAATGAAGAACAACTTGAGAATCAGATTGACACTCTTAAAAGGGATCTTCAAACAACAAATGAATACAAAGAGAAATTCAAGATAAGCTCTGCTCAACTTGAAGTTCTTCAAAGCCAAAAGAGGGTAGATGACAAGAAAGGCTTGGGATATGAAAAAGGTGAAAGCTCCAGATCCGGTCAGAAGAACTCCAGATCAGAAAATCCAAGTAACAGGCCTAGAAGACCTCCGATAAGGCAACCAAATGCTCAAAGATATCCTTCCTTCAATGGATATTGCCACAATTGCAATAACTTTGGTCATAAAGAAAATCAGTGCAGAAGAAGAATGAATCAGACTAGGTCATCCTTCTCCAGATAGTGTTTTAATTGCAAAAGGTATGGGCACAAAACTCATGAATGCAGAAATATGCAAATGAACAATTCATTCAATGGTAGATGTTTTGCATGCAATAGAATGGGACATATGGCTAATCAGTGTAGATCAAGAGGATATCAGTCAAATATGCAAAGAAATGTTGTTTGCTACAATTGCAATAGATCTGGTCATATTGCCAAATTCTGCAAAAGCAAGAATCAGGACAAAAAGGGTCCGGTGCATCATAATCAAAACCAAGACAAAGGAAAAGGAAAAGTAAATGCGGATGAAGTTCAAAGGGAAATGAACAAGATATGGGTGAAGAGAAGTACAGAAAATGATGGAGATGGATCCGCACTAGAATTTGGTGCCAATATTCCTTCTAGAATCTAAATAGATGAGCTCTAGCTCAGGGGGAGTCACAAAAGAAAATATTTTCCCCCAGCCAGTCAATTGGTGCCTGAAATTGGCACATGGAAGGTTGTGGACTAAAAGGGCTCTCAGAGAAACATCTAAATAACCCTTGGGGAAGATATGAAAGATCTGCAATGAATTTGAAGAGATTAATCATCTAAGATTAATTCGTTTAACAGTCATCCGGTAAGAACAGGATTTTCACAGATAGATCCAGTATGATTCAAATTTGAGGTAGTTTGATCTGCGGATAGATCAAATGTTTAGGGAAAGGAAGATAGATTGTCATCAATCACCGAGAATAATTATAAGTATATCTCAATAATTCAGAAAAGATCTTTCTCAGAAAAAGGAGAACAAGGCAACCAGAATAACTTAACTTGCACATTTATTGCAATGTGGAATTAGGGTTTGCTCAGAGATAAAAGGGTTTATTTGCTCATCATTCATACATTTGCACTTGAGAAGAAGAGAAAAAGAGCTTTGCAATCAAATTGTCTCAAGCCTCTCAAAGATCAACCACAAAAGATAATTATTCCAGCAATCTGATCCAACTCATTCCATGAAACCTAGAAGCGTAAAAAGGTATTTTTCACTCTTGATCAAACTCTCTCTGAATCTTTAAGATGGCTACTCCGAATGTTGTAAAGATTTCTAATAGGCGTCACCCCAAATTTAAGAAACATCCCTACAAATCTCTAGAAGTGGATCCCTTAGGTGCCTTTTCCAGCATTCTGCATGGGGTTTTGCATGTTGAAAATGTTAGGGCATATGTTCATGTGAACATTGAAGATTTTGGGGAATCCAAGCTAATAGATATCTATCACAATCAGTTAATAGATGACTCATTTAAACTCAAACCATAGTATAAAGCTACCTGGGACAAACATTTTGCACAATGCATTCATTTCCCCTATTTTACTGAAGATGAATGGGTCCGGTATGTTCTAAGTAGAATGCATGATAACTTTATATGGTTGACAAGGCCATTCAAGATAACCAAGGATGCAATTAGGGTAGTTACCGGATTGCACTCATCCAGTGGGATACCTACTCTCAAATCTGTCAAGAATCAGACAGTGAGTGAGGGAACCAGATCAAAATTTGACAAGAGAGCAATGACAATTGAAGATATCACTAATCCGGATATCAAATTTGCATCCATGATAATTGGTTACAAGATATATCACTCCAGTAGGGAAAATTCAGTACCCAAAACTACAATTTATACAGCCTATCAAATGCTAAAAGAAAATGCTAACTATGATCTTTGTGAACTTCTAAGCCAACTATTGGAGAACCCACAAAAGATCAAAAAGGACAAGAAGAACTCATTCAAGTATGGTGGGATGATATTATGTTTATTCTTCTACTTCATGAATGAGCTTCCCAGATCCAGTGGTTGGGTATGGCAGAATGATAGACCTATAGCCATTCAAATCAGAGATTATATACATGGGCTTGGTGATGCCAAGGCACAAAATACAGCACTCTGGGGCTATTTCAAGAACTTTCAGAGTATGATGCAAGCAAGAGAGAGAATTCCCCAATCTCTAGTTGAAAAGTATAAGGATACAGTATGCTTTATGGTAGAAACTGATCAATGCCTAATGGAGGCAGTAAAGCCAAGGAAAGTCTGGATCATGCCAATGGGGTATGAAGTAGATGAGAAAATTGTAGAGCTACATATTCAACACATGCTTAGTCAACCCAAGGATCCTAAGGCAGAAAGATTTGGAACCTTTGAAGAGCTAAGTGTGAAGATCCATGTGGAGCTTAGACAATCGGAGATGAAAAGAAAAGTGAGAAAAAAAGTAGAAAATGTTGCCAAAAGGTATGGCATATCAAAAGAGGCACTTGATGCAAATAGAGAGAACTAAGACAAAGGCTACAAGATCATACACAAGCCTCAAAGATGATGAAGAGATAGAATCTGATGAAGAGATCAAGAAGATGAAGAAGAAGAAGAAAGTATCCAGAGAATCCTCTACCGGTCTAGACAGGGAAGAAGAAAAGACAGATAAAAGTGTTGAGAAGCCTACTCTTGACAATATCATCAAGGCAATTACTAGGATGGAAACCTAAAAAAATTAACAGAATTCTATGATGAATGTAGTGAAGTTGACCAGAAGATCCTACAAGATGCCACAGTCAGGTATCTAAATATCTACAATAAAGCTTTCATCGAAATCATATCTCTAATTCCTAAAATCCTTAAGAAGGAACTTGAAATCAGAAAGAATAATGCTAAAGCAAAGGATATGGAGATCCGTGAACAGATAGCCATTCAACTTTATCCTTCCATCACTCCTAAGAAAAAGAATATGATCTTCAAAGATTGCAAGGATGAGTTCCGGAGCAAAGCTAGGATGAATTAGCTTATGCTTGGAGAAATTGACAAGGTGGCAAAAGAAATAGAAGACATCCTCCGGAATGCATACAAAAGATTCAATATTCCTATTATAGAAGACTTAGGTGATGATCCCTCTGCGATGGATGACAAAGAAGAATCTACTGAGACAATGGCAGAAGAGGCAAAGGAGACAAGTGAAGAGAAAGCTAAAGACTTATATTCCTCTGCTCCGGAAGAGGAAGTTCATGAAGAAGAAGACACTTCTCTTCTGGATCCTCCTGCATACCCCGGAATTGAAGGAGAAGAAAGAAAAGAAGAGAGCATCAATCAAGAAGAACAAGTAAAGGGAAGCGAAGAAGGTTAAACAGAAAAGACCACAGATGACAGTGCTAAGGCTGCAGAAGGGGAGAAAACCCTGTCACCAGCAAGAGACACAGCAGAAGCAGTCAAAGATTTCTTAACCAAAGAGATGATGGAATTTGATGAACCAGAACTTCTTCAAGGTCCATTCAATTTTGATTCCCTCTCCCCGATTCAAACCATGAAGCTAGCATCCTTTACTCAAGCAAAGGCAAAAGAAAAACTCATGAAGTCTCACATGGAAAACTGTGAGCTCATAGAAGTTGCATCCGATGTATTGGAGAAGATCATGCCATCCTTCCAAAAGGATCCTTCGGCCTCCACATCTGGTAATCTAAAGTCTCTTATAAATTCTGTTCATACGCATTTTGATTCCTTAGAGAAGTCAGCAGAAGAAAAGGTCTGAAAGGAGTTTTTGGGAAAAAGATTCTCTGAAGTACAGGGTCTAATAACAAATGATAAGAGAGTTATGGATATTGGAATAAAGAGCTTGGAAAATGCTCTTAAAGATGGCAGACATATCTATAAAAAAATTTTATCCTGGCCTAAAGTGACCAAGGATATTGAGAAGAAAGTAAAAGAGCAAGAGGATAAACTGTTAAGTTTATCTCAAAGTTTTGATCCTCTCTCCTCCATAGTAAATCAAGAGTGTAAGACTATTGCAGTCATAGATGAAATAAAGAAGCTTGAGAAGGATAAGAAAAATAGAATAAACAGGTTGAGTGAACTTAGAGGGATCATTATCCCTAAGTTAGAGGCCATGCATGAGGCCCTAACTGATGCACAGACCACATCCCGGACCAATGATCCAACAGATCTTAAGAAGGCAGAAGCTTTTGCATTCCTGTTAAGTGGTCACATCTCAATTTTGGACAGGATGAAGCAGAGTTGGGCGATAGAAGTTGTACAGTTGAAGAATACTTTTGCAGACATACTTAAGTATATGTAAGTACAACTCGTATATATACTTATGTAGATATGTATAGACTATTTTTTGAAATTTTGGTGTGCAGACCCTACCCTTTTCCATTGATGTCAAAGGGGGAGTGAGGAGTAGTGAAAATGTGGAATCCAGCTAAGGGGGAGCTCCGGTAAAGTGTACATTAGAACAGAGCATCAACCAAGGGGGAGTGTAGTATAACACTTAGTCATTTTTCACTAAGTGTTGCCATCAATGCCAAAGGGGGAGATTGTTGGCAAGAGACACATTGTGGCTTCATTATTTTTGTCATTGATGGCAACAAAGTTCATCCCACACATCCACAAGACATGATGTGCCTATACCAGAAGTCAGATTGAAGAGTGTTGTGGTCCAGTAAGCAAGAACAGAGCATGTGGCAAGGTTCGAAAGTCAGGTCTGGATCTCTCCGAGGAAGTATCTTAGTAAAGTGTGAACTTGGGGAAGTCAAGAGGTGTGCCTTGATTAATACATTCTAGAGATTGAGCCTCCGGTGATAAAAGAGTGAAAAGATATGAGCACCTAAGTGTTGGGGTCCTGTTTGGCAGAGTTGACAGAGGAAGAACTGACCGGCTGAGCATCAGACCTTAATCCAGATGAGTTATTGATGGTGATCAAGTTTCTTAAGGTATCATTCATGATTGGCCGACATGATTGATGACTTCTATAAGCATCTCCTTGATACGCATCACTTGATAAGTAAGGATTTAGCCGACAGATTAGCGTTTATTGACTATTCCGGATGCCGACTAGAAAGGTGTTGAAATAATTGGTGCAGATATATATACCAGATGGATTTGGATGTGAAGGTGAGAGTTGCATGGTGTGAAGTGCGAAGAAAAGTAGAAGAGCAGTGTAAAGACAGTAAGACAGGTCTGGTATGTGACAAGACATCAGCACCAAAGAAGAGGAAGAATGAAGTGCAGTAGATTAGTGTATTGAGCCTAACCGGAACTGAACCCCAACATATGTGGATGTTTCTCATCAGTTCAAGTATCTTGTTACTCTCTTTATAACTTGTAGACAGTGAGTCTCTTGTAGGCAGTGAGCCTCTTGTGAGCGGTGTGCTCGGGCAGTGAGCCCTAATTGGCAAGTGCCATTTTGTATTTCTATTCTTCTAACAGAGAATACATTCTTGGGTTAGTCACCCCATGGTTTTTCCCTTAACAGGGTTTTCCACATCAAAATCATTGTGTTATGTGTATTGACTTTGTTTATGCTTTTATGATTATGGATGCTTATTTACTTTGATGTTGCACTAGTTGTTAAGAAGAACAGAAAGTTAAATTAATTAAGATAACTGATTCACCCCCCCCTCAGTTATCAACATTATGGTCTTGGGTTTAACTCTTCAATCTCCTAGAGGACTAATTTCACCCACTCACCTCTAATTCCAAGGCACATTTGAATGCTTGAATAGAGAGAGTGAATTTGAGTTGTCCTAGAGTTGACTCTTTGACTTAGTCATGTGAACTAAGGTTTTTCTAGGTGTTTTCTTGAGTTTGTTGACCTTGTGATGATATTAAGGAGTTTTGACATATGTTGACTTTATGTTGACCTCATGATGAAATCGAGGGTTTGTGTGATCTTATTTTATTTTTGATGTTTTCTAATGTTTTTGCTATTTTGTGGGTTTTTTAATGTATGCAAGCTATGATGTATGCAAACAACCTTTTGTTCTTTTCTACAACTTTTGAAATAAAATGATTTAAATTAATCTAGGAATTGAAATGTGTATGCAAACTAAAATGAAATTACCCAATGCAATTATCCTATGTTTTGGTATTTTCAAGATTGATTTTGGAATACTCTAGGAATTAAAAAGTACATGAAATAAAACTAATCTAAAATTGCAATTTAACTACTTAAAACAAGCTAATCTAAGCAATTTAAATTAACCTATCAAGGAAATCACAATGACAAGATTACTATTCCAAGAGAAATATTGGTGATTTATTACTACTAAAAACATGAAAAACCTGGAATATGGAGACCCATGAGCCTTCAATACCCTTAGGAATCCCTATGTATGGAAACCTCTTCGTCCTCCTGCAATAATGGGACTGTCATCTTGGCGGCAAGTGGGGAAGGGAAATCAATTGAATGAGCTTTAGAAAGCTTTGAATGAGCTTAATGTGAACTAAGAGAACTATGGCTTGAGAATTGGATAGTGTAACAATGCTAAGAAGCCTTTCAAGGCTTTGGTAAAATAATAACAATAAACAAAAGGCACCTAGGTCCTGCAGTAAGCATAAGCATGCTAATTGGAGAGAAAAAGCTAAGCAAAAGATGGATTGAAATAATGAATTTGCCTCCCCTATTTCTTGGAGGAGGGTGTATTTATAGGTTGGGAGAGCACAAGAGGGGTGGGGATGATTGAGGAGTTAACTCCCTTGATTGGAGAGTTAACTTGCTTGGTTGATTAGCTGACTGAATAGATTGGAGAATGAACAGGCCTTGAAAGCTTATCACAGAGGAAGAAATGGAGTTAGCATGAGAGGAAGAAGAAATAGATTGGGCTAAATTTGCATGACTGGAAGTGTCGATTGAGTTAATTATGGTCTCCTCTATGTTTAGCTCAAAATTGCATGCAATCTAGGGCGAAAACAGAATTTTTGGGGCTCAAATCAAACGAGAAACTCACATTCAAAATTCACAAGGGTCACCCCAAGGTCATCTCTTTCACTAGGGCAGGTCGCCCTAGGTGACCCTGGGGTGTGTTGGTTAACAGATTTGTCACCTAACTCTATATACTCACGCCCGGACAAGTGACAAATGTAATCAATAGTTGAGCCTAATATATTGGTATTTTACATAGGCTCTCTGCTTATTTAACAAGGTGCAGCTACCTTTGACAAATATTCTAATGAATAAGAAAAATTCAAGATTGCTTTTAACCAGAAAGCAAAAACAAAGGCAGAGCTTTTGACCAGAAAGCAATAAAGGTAGATTTACAAACCAATTACCAGGAGTTCAAAGACTTCCAGCCACATAACAAAACTTAACAGCACACCACATATATATGTATATAGATATTCACCACTTCAAATTATATATGAATAGATAAACGATTCTTTAGTAGTGAGCAAGATTTATGAAATTTCATCCACCAAGACACATGTATATCATTAACACCAATAGCAACACATTCAACTTAAGAACATGAATTCAAATAATCACAACACAAAGTCCATGATCACCCAAATCTCCACTTTATTAACTTGCATTGCATATATCAAAGTAGCTAGAAAAAAAATTAACTATCACCCTTGCAAAACAAAGTTTGTCCAAAGATCCCCAATTCGACTAGCTATCCAGAATTTATAGCTAAGCCAAATTATAACTGTCTTTAAAACCATAATGACTTCTTGAAATAGATGATTAAAAGATGTTTAAACAATAATAATAAAAGGGCCCTCTAGAACCAATAGTTTTAGAGAAAATATGAAATAACTAAACATGAAAATTTGAAATCAATTGAGGATTTGTAAATCCCCATCGCCATCATCGACCTCGTCCATCTCTTCCTCTTCCATCGACTACTCGCCTTCTCCTGTGACACTTTACAGCACTCAAGGTGTGCCTGTAACCTTGCCTTATATGCCCTATAGTTGTTGATGATAGGTGTCAATGACATGCCAAGTGGAGTTCTTGTCATACTAATACGGCGTTTCTTCTTCATGATTGCCCTGTCGAAGTCCATCACCTTACGATGCACCTCATCATACCCATTTCTACAATTGTTAATATAGGCTACCATTTTAGAGAGCCTTCCCAATGAATCCCTTGTGATTGCATCATAATTTTTTACTTCTTCAGTCACCACCCTCTTGAAATTTTGTTTAATTACTTTAACATCCAAGAGTTTCTCGTCGTCATACCCATTAGCTTCCACCTCCAGAGCAACGAAATCTTTTTTAATTCTCATTATTTCATTGTAATAGACTGCAATGGATTTCCCCATCTTCTCTTCTACTACAGTTATGATACAAAGTTTCCATTCTACTGCATCATCCCACACAACGGTATCTGGCTCTCCAAGATTAGCTATGACTTCTTCTGCCATCAATATACCAGGATCCATGTTGGCTATCTCTTGTATCTCCTTGGAAGCCACGAAAAGACTGTGGTGATCACTTCAGGCTTTATAAAACTCTACTATCAAAACCTCCCTCTTCGCATGTATAGAATCAAACAGTTTCACTACTTCCTCAATAAAAATAAGACCATAAAAAACAATCTCTTCAACCCATTAATCCATAGCTTTTCTCAGAGATAGAGAAGTTTTGACTTGTTGGAGCAAATTTGAATCAAGGGTACAGAGGTCAGCATCTGAGGAGGCTTCAGTTAAGGGTGTTATTATTTTAGCAACTGAATTAACAAAAGAAGACAAGGAACTTACATGTACCAATAGTTTTGAATTCTCTTCCTGCAATCCCTTTACTCTTTTAGAGATGTTATCGACTGAATATTGGACATGATATAAATCTCCCTCAATAGTTGATAGTTCCAGATCCACTTGACTCACTCTGAAGTCAACTTCTATCACTTCATCTTCATTCTTTTCTGTCAGTGGGTCTGTAATCTCCAGAAACTGGTTTCCTGAGGTGGAATCAGTCACTATTCTAGACATTATTTTTGCATGTTTGGGCCTGGGAACCATTTGCAACAAATTAGCCATGATATCAATACCCTCATTAGTAGGAGCAGTATATCTCTTTTTCTTTTGAACTACCTTTTTCAACCAATTAGGAATTGGGGCTGACACATGGGCAACATTAGAAGTAGCAACCATAGGTGCAAGGTGGGAATTTTGTTCTAGCAATTCTCTTTGATGTGGGGAACTCCGCGAACTGAGCAAAGAGTGTAACAAATTATCTTCTCCAATTTGGGAGAAAATAAAAGAATCTGAGTCACATACATGGTTGTTAGATGGGGGCACATGGTCTTCTTTGGATGATGAAGTAGCCAATCTAGTATTTCTTTTCACTGTTTGGATGTTCTGCTCGCAAGTTGTCTTCGCCTTTCTAGTCTCTTCAGGTGACCTTTCATCATCACCATTCGATTGTGAGCTAACTCTCTAGAGAGTTAGGTCCAAACTAGATGATCTTCTGTGTGAATGAGCGGACTAAGACCTAGCTTGGTTCTGAGAGGTTGAATCCTTCGATGCCGTGGAACTAGTACACTCTTTGACTTTTCCTTGTAGCCATTTTTCTATTCTTCTTAACACATGCAGAGAAAGCAACATAATATCAATGGCTTCTTTTTCAGACCATTTCATGGGGGCAGGGGCTTTGTTGACACAGTATTATAACCTTCATCTACAATATCTAAAAAGTCATCAATCATATCAAGAACTTGAAGGTTCAATTGGAAGGCTTGAACTTGATCTACAGTCAGTCTCATCCATTTTCTTCTCTGAACCTCCCTCTCATCAACACGGTCCTCCCAAAAATCCTCCAATTGAGGCTGATGTAAATAAGAACCAACCCCATGCATGTTTTCCTTTATAAAATTTTTACTATCAAAAGCCACGCAAGGAGACAAACTATGGAGACTAAATTCCAACAATAATTCATCAACATTTCTAGCCCCATCATTACTTTTGCAAGAATAAAAAGATAAAGTCACAGAGAAAGAGTACCCTTTCTTCTTCATGGCCTGGTATTTCACATTCACAATCACCATTTGGCAGCACAACTCCAACAACACCAAATAATCAGACAGGTACCTCAGCAATTTCAATGTGGCATTTTCAAAACCCTTGATTCTCAAATAGGAGAAGCAGTCAAATTGTATATAAAAACTACCAAATTTCATGACTAGTGCAAATGCTTCAACTGAAAATTTCTGCTCTATCAAGCCATCAATCTTTTTGGCTAACATCATGGAAAAAGCATCATTAACATGTCTAAAATATTTCATACCTTCACTTTTCTACAAATGGGGGAAAACATGATACATAGGCCTACTTGTCATAGGACTCCCTTGAATCCTCAAACTAGGCCAAGCAGCCTCTCTTCGATGCAATCTATAGACTAGCTGGGAAAACATGTGGAAGCTCACATTTCTTGCAAAATTCATCAATTGTTCATGCAAGCACTCACTGATAACCTTTGGCTAGTCGATGCGATGGTCTCTACAAATTAGTAGAATGAATCTACACATCCAAAATTCAAAAGCATCTGACTCGAGGTTCCTAACCACTCTGTTTAGCAAAGTTATCATATCTTAAATTTCTCCCTTGAAATGGATCCTTTTCAAATTGGCAGGAAGCTAAGATTTACCAGTCTTCTCAATCTCTAGCCAATGCTTAGCAACACAGGTATGGCACCAATATTTCCTTCATTGTAATAGTTCTAGGCCGAAGACATAGAAACATTAGCATTGTCTTCATATTCTTCTAAATTCAGACCAAAAGTGGTAGATTTAGAGTCAATTTTTTCCACCACATCACCACTGGAGGTCCTTATCTCCTAAGAATCTAGAAAATACCTATTGGTGCACGCAACCATCAACTTGGGACAATGCACAACAAGTGGAAAGCCACTAGCCTTATCTAAACCATTGCTGGTAATCTTCTTCGCCAAGGGAGTTAAATTTTCAGACTACATTGTCCTCCAGAAGTCATCCAAATCAATGTGGCCTAAATTAGTATCTTTCACCTCAGATAGGCCATTCTCAACTATAGAAGCCATGGGAGTCCCTTGGAATTTGAGCTTCATCTTCATTTACTTTAGGACCTAAAACACCAGACTCTGAGACGTATGCAGATAACACAGAATGATACAAAACACTAACAGAAATTTCCTTACACAAATACATGGGAATGAAAATTTCTAACTCCCCAGCAAGAATGTTATGCTTTTATAACAAGAAAGATAGGGAGCTGCTAGTTATGCTGACCTATGAGAATGAAATGGTGTTGATATCTCGTACGTAGAAATCTAGCAGTTTAACATTCTGCAATGTATTCCCTTGTAAAACAATATCACCTTAGGTGAGCTTAAGAAATTATCAAAGTCATTTCTCATAAATTCGCTAAAGAAAGATATTAAATGCTAGCAGCGAATTTATCTTTAAAACTCATTAATGCATGCCTCGAGTTTCCCTCCAAAGAATGTGCCACTGTGTCCTCACGTACTTCCAATTAAATGCAAACTGACAAGTGTCATTCCTTCGTACTGTATGCCACCGCAACAAAAACACCACATGGAAGAGCGTGTTGTTCAAAGTCAGCAAGTCGGGAGGAAGTTGAAATCTTAAACTAGGATTTAGAGGTTTGGAACTTCAAAGAACTCTTGATCTCCCAACAACAAAGGAAGACTTCAATAATAATACACAAAGGAAAACTCAAGGCATGGGACTATAAGACAAGTCAGTAAGTCAGGCGGTTCAAGAACTTATGAACCCATCGACTTTGGTTCAAAAATATGAGGGATCACCGACAACTCAAAAAATGACTAAGTAAAATTGGCCTGAGGAAAGAACTAAGGCAAAGGCAGACAAAGAACGAAGGGAAAAACAAAGAATGGACATGAATACCCTTTAAAAAATAGGGGGCAACAAGGTGACCCACAGAGTGTGACACCTGGTTAAAAATTGAAAGTTGTGTATGCCTAGTCATGGTCTAAAAAGGGGATCTAGCATCTAAAATAGGGTGTAGGATAACTTCAATCAAGATCTCCGAGGGAGTTTTGGTCATTAATACGGGGAGACCCTCAGAGGAGAAAAGTTGGGTAGAAACTGAAACATGGGTTTGGTTTGTTAGACTATCTGAAGTCTTCCTAGGCTTAGAGACATTCACAACAGGATGTCGAAAGATGGAATTAACAAAAAAAAGTGAAAATTAAACATGTAGGATAGAGGGAAAATGTGAAAAAAATAAGAAGTGACAAGGGGGAAAAGAAGAATGGTTAGGAAACTAAAGAATCGACAAGGGAAAAGCCAACCGACATGTGCCACCATGAGGTGTGCTACTGAGGAGATGTTATTATGCACACTTTCATGTACGTGATTGGGATTACATATCATCATGGGGTCCTCGTGGAAGCTCATGCAGAATTTTAGTGCTTACAACATTAGTAGAATATTGCATTGGTTATTATCTAGTGGGTAATTTATTTATTCTCTGGTTAAAATTATTAATCTGTAGATTTTATTATTATCTATCAATTTTTTAGTTTTATTGCAAGCATAGGGCCGTACCCTGCATGAACCTAAAATTGCAAAAGGTACATGAGTACCTATGTTGCATGTAGGCCCATAAAGTGGGCACCATGTGGCACAGGCCCCCACAAACTGTCAGCACCTATTCTTCATCGAGGAAGCCATACTTGCTGACGATAACACAATCTGCCTGGCAGACTTCCAAACCTGGCACTCCAAGAATATACCAGGGTATATTCCAGTAGTATCTACCACAAAACTACCCTTGATCCTGCAAAGTGGTTTGGTGCTTGATCCGGATAGTTTTAAGCTACTAGAAGGTGGTTTTGACCTTTTGACAACATGTTTCTAGAAACTGGTGGTGATATTGGCATTCTAACGTATATTATGATAAGGGAGGAGAATGTTTTGTGGATTGATGATTATTTCATCATTGCATCAGCAATGTCAACCCCATCTCCTACCCCATACTTCATTTGCATTTTGGTTTTGGCATCCAATCTTTGTAGGCTTGTTTCTTAGTCATCTGAGCTCCTTTTTGGAGCATGTTTTTTAAATTTGGGCTAGAATTTCATAAGCTTCATAGTGGTGCAATTGGATTTTAATTTAGGTGCCTATTTTGTCTATAATTATAGTTTTTTTCACACTTGTTGAGTAATTCTTGTTTTGGGAACTTTTGGGGCTCCGTTTAGGCTCATATAGTAACATTTTTTGGTGATTTTTTTTTTAAAGTGCATAATTTTTTTGAGTATATGATCAGATTGAACTCATTTTGTACTAGAATTATACTTTCATTTTGAGGCCAAATTTGGCATTTTCATGTACCAAAATCAAAAGACCACTTTTTTTTTGTTTTGGCTAGTGGAAATTGTAATTGCACTAAGTATAAAGTGCCAAGATTATAATTTGTTGGGGGATCATTGATTGAGTGAATTTAGGGGGGTTGATCTTGTGGTGGTTGATTGCTTTCAATTCTTTGTTGTACGTTCTTGCAATGGGGAAAACTCAAATTGAACTCCTAACTCCATATAATTATGCATGTCATGGAAATAATCAGTATAATATTATCTAAGGTAAAAAGGTTGTACTAGATATGTAGAAGAAACTATTCCTAAACCTATTGATGTCAATGCAAAGGTAGTATGGGAGATGAATCATGAGAAAACTCTTGGTCAAATTTGTTCATTAGTCTCTTTTGATTCACAATTTCATCTTGAATCATGCAAAACCCCTAAGGATGCTTGGGAGACTTTTGAACAAATGTATGGTAAAACTGACAAGATTAGGGGATATCAGATTGATAATGATTTGATGAATCTTGATCCTAAAGAGTTTGACCACATCTAATATTATATCTCCAAGATTAAGCAATTGAGAACACGGCTAAAGGATTGCAAGATTAATAAGGAGGATTTATAATTGATTCTAAATGTGTTATCCAAGATTGGTCATGAGTACTCAATATTTGTTTCTGGCTTTCACACCCATCAGGTTTCTATGTGAGCTACATATGTTGACCCTACTTTTGATGCATTTTCAAATCTTCCAATCCAAGAGGAAGTGAAGCTAATTTAAACAAGCATCCTCAAGTCTTCTAGGCCACAAGAATTAGTGGTTATTGAACCTAAGGTACAAAAAAATCAAGGAATCTTGAAAAGAAACAAAAGAATAAAAGAAACAAGCCACTTATAGATTTTGAATCCTCTCCCTCTAAAGGGGAATCATCTAAGAAGAAGAAGCCCAAGTGTGCATATTGTAATAAACTAGGGCATGATGAATGTAAATGTTATATAAAGAAAATTGACGAATTACAACATATTCTAAAAAGTCTCAAATCAATTCAACTTCAAGGGTTCATCTTCTTCTTCATCTTCAAAGTTAAAGAAACAAAAGGGGAAAGCACTTGTTGCAATTTCAAATTCTGAGTCAGAGAGATGGATCCTTGATTTTGGAGCTTCACATCATATGGCTTCATCACAAAGTATGTTATGCTCATTAGAGACTTATTCATCACCACACATCCTAATGGCCAACAACACATATATTTGTGTTTGTGGGAAAGGATCTATTGGCATGGATGAAGGATAATTACATGATGTATTTTGTGTTCCTTCATTGTCAACCAATATCCTTTCTCTCTATCAGATTACACATAGTTGGTCAGGGAAGAGTGTTGAGTTCACACCATATTTTGTGATTATTCAAGATTTGCATAGCAGAAATATTATTGCAGTTGGGGAGGTAGATCATCAATATCAAGTGTACACCTTCTCACATTTTTCTCCTATTGTTTCTGTTATCACTGGGAATTACACCCATATGCAAGGCTGGTAAAGCTCTGCAATTCTGTGTAACATGGGATTAATTTTAGGTTGTGGATGCCCTATAATGAAATTAGACCTCCAAATGGTGGGCTGGTTCCCTTCAAATGTTCCATTGGAATGTATATGTTTTGTTTTGGAAAAAAGGAAGAAAAAAACTATATGAAATAAAAGTTGTAAAAATTTGGTGATGCACCTGATTTGGATAATAATATGCAATTTGGCTCACAATATAACTCAAAAATCTTACTTTGACACAACCCAATCTTGGCATAAATATCACAAAAGTGATTATAAGGAAGGCTTGAAAATAGGCTTTCTATGAAGTAAATAAAAAACCCCTTATACCTCCATGTGGTGAAAAACTCCTAGTTTGCATGATGCATATACATTAAGGCAAAAATTTACCCTTATCACTCCATATGCACCAAGGAGAAAACATTATCCTGTCTCTGCAAGATAAAATCCTTAAGTCATCCTATGCATTTTAATATCCCCATGCATAAAACAATATGCATTAATATCCTTATGACTCACTTTGATGCCTTAGTGCATACATTTATCTTTATATTTTGAAGTCACCTTATATCTCCTTGTGCCATTTCAATATCAAGAAAACCTTATAACTCCATGACTCCATGCATCAAAAATTGCACCATTATATATGCTTACCTTGTCTACCACCTTGTAAACTTACTCTTTCTTCATACATATCATGTCTAAAAACAATATCCTTTTGACCCTATCAGCCACCATGCATAATAAGGAAGGATTTTTTACCTTTGAATGTTTTTAAAAAAATGACAAGGAAACCTCAACTAGCATGAGTCATATGAAGCATCTTTGACCATGTTATTTTGTCGACCACAAGGGAATTAAATAACATAAGGCATGAAGCCTTACTTTCTCATCATACCAAACTTTTTTTACTTAATAAAAATCAAGCCTCAGGAATGTTGGTCAGCCACTCCATGTTATGATAGCTAGGGAATCTTCAAGACTAAAGTCTTGACCATGGGCATTTTGGATAAGGTAATTGATTTTTTCTCTTTTGTGAAGTCAAAAAACATGAGAGAAAGAACCTTCGAACAAAAGAAATAGAGAACCCTAAAAGTTGACTTCATTCTTCATTTGCCATTCTCCATCATTTGCTCTGCAACTGCATTCTGTCAGTTAGGGTTTGAAGGATTCCATCATATCTCTCTGGCTTTTACTCATCTTCTGGTCTTCTCTTGGTCAAATCATCAAAACTCTGCATGCAAGAAAGAAGGTATCATTTGTTTTGAGTTTCATATGAGGCATTTTTGTTGGCATTTGTAGCTTCTTTCTCCTTTAATGGTTGCGGCTTCTTTATCCTTTCATGACTATCTCAATACTTTACTCTTTCTTTGACAACAACTCTTTGTGTCTCTGCATATTTATCTTTTGCAACTGTCACCTGTATTTGAAAGTTTGATAAAAAAGAGGTTGCGGATAGGTGTCTCTTCCTGCTAGAAAACAAGGTAAGCACTTGTTTCTTGTCTTTCCTGTAGCTTCATTTGTCTTTTGTAACTGAAGAATGACAAGGGTATTTATTTGAAATGGGTATTGCATTTTCTTGCAGAAAATGACATATCTCCTTTAGTTGTGCATATATGCATCTCTTTTCATCCTTGACTTGACTGTGGGTGCAAAAACTTTTGAGGGTTTGAAATTTTCTGATAAGGGTTTGTTCTTTTTACACATACAAAGCCTCCATTTTACTGTGGCTATGCTCCATCTGTATGTTGACACCCAAAAATGTGATAACTGCTGAGGGTTTCTAAAAAAGAAACAAGGGTTTCAACCTTCTTTGCATAAAACCCTTCTAGTTGTCGTGACCATCTTCATGTAATATTCATTGTTGTTCTCTTTTTGACTGTAAGTGCAGAAAAGAAACAAGGGTTGTTCATATACAAATGGGTATTCAATTTTTTGCATGAAAAATGTCTTCCTCTAGTATGGCTATGGTAGTAGATATACTTTATCACTCTTTTTTGACTGTAAGTGTAAGATGGCACTAGGGTTTGAATTTTCCTAAAAAGACCTTCCTCTTTTGCAGATGGGTATACATTTTATCATGAAAGTGTCTTTCCTATATAGCACTTCCTTGACTGTATTTTATCTATCTGTCTTCCACTATAGCTCCAAGGCATCATTTCTCATGTATGACTGTGGGATCATCTACTAACTGTCCTTGTGTATGCTCCTCCTGACTGTCTGTATTTCTTGGTCCATCTGGATTCATATGATGTTAGCTCCTTCCTCATTACAAAGTATGAATGTTTGATCATTGTGGCAACAAGTCTAAAATTCTATAGCATATAGATTTTATCTTTAAATGCTTTGTGAATGTTGAGGCTCCTCTGTTTGTATCTATCAATCATTATATTATTTGACTATTCATCAGCATCTGCTTCTTTAGCTTTGGCAAGCTCCATGAGAAATGTTGCCTTTGTGCATGCTCACTACTTATCTCATTCATTTGGATCTTACTGTAGCATAGATATCATACTTTTCTCTTCTGCTTCAGTCCTTGTGCCTATGTTGATCATCGTTATTGTATCTTTTTGCATATGTTGTGCCTTCTACTGTTTCTCCTTCATCATTGATGTGGTATTCTCCTTCAAGAATGTTCTACTCATGTTGATGGATGTGGAAGTTATGATCTATTCTGATTGTATTTGCTTGCAAAAGCCACTTCATTGATCACTGTCATAACTATTTATGATAAATATGACTACACTTGTTCAATTCTTGAAAGGTATCTCTCTTTCTAGCATTTGTTGACTGTAGCATGTCTTTTCATTGTTTCAAGGTATATGAGATAAGGCTTGTTTGAACAATACAGTGATGAGATTGGGAATATGCTATGACCTCCATGTGTCACTTAAATGTTTGAATGTTGAACAATTTGATTATATTGGGACTGTGGCAGCTACCTGGGAATATAGGCTCTCTTTGATGACTTAAACATATGGAATTTTGACTTGGTTGTTTTATCTTGAAAGCTATGACCTAGCTATTCCATATATACTGTTTCATTTTCTTTTCATCAGGCACATTAATCTAAACACTTGTAGTATATCCTTGTACTATGAATGCACTCTGTCAGTTGTTCTTATTACTTGTGATGAAATAAATGCAGGTATTCACAATGATTTTGTACTTCAAATGGCTTCTATAGCCTAGATATTATTTTGTAACCGTAATCTAATTTCTGCACTTTGTCTTTGTTAACTTGACTCAGACATGTTAATCTGATTTGCTCCAATCAACTGTAATAATGTCATGATGACATAACTTTTCTATAAGTTGATTAGATGATGCATGATATAGCTTGGAATGATGAATCCTGTCTTTTCTAATACTCTTTTCAAAATGAAAATAAACATGCTGGGCTCAAACCCTTGTGGGAGCCACATTTAATCCACATGTTTATTTGTCTTCAAATTAGCAACAAAACTTGTCCTATACCTGCACAGTGAACAAACAAGTTAGCATAAAAATGTACCTGATAGTATTGATTGATCTTCTTTCTTGATTTCTTCAAATTTGTCACTTATCTGATATGATCTCTCATCTGAATGCATGATGTGATAAGTAGATGTTTCTATTTGATAAAAGTATGTGATAACTTTAAACATTCGGAGCATTAACAGTGTTGTCCCCAAAATTTTATAGGTTCAACTAATGATAGATCTTGAAGTGAAGACTGAAGACTAAAGACTTGAAGGCCAGCATCAACAAACAACCTTCTTGCTCAGGCAATGATGGATGTTTCAATTTATCATGTGTTCATTTATTTTCCTTTTATCAAATAGATGCATAGCTTGCATGTCTGCAATTGCTCAATCTAGTTACTCCCACGACTTGTGTGGGACACATTTGAACACTTCTTTTAAACATGATCAGTTAATTTCTCTTATGCATATGAAGTATATGTATTTCATTTTCAATCAATGCATGAGATAAAGTAACAGATGCTTGAATGTATGTTCAAAACATGACATGAAATAATAGTTCAATAAATATCTTTCCTTTTTCCTTTCAAAACTGATTAACTAAATAATCAATCTAACTTATAACTCCTTAAAGATCAAACTGTGTAGAACAACTATATTTATTAAATCTTTGATTTCTTGACAATCTTATTCTCTTGTCATAATAACTCATCAGTTCTTATTAGACTAATGGGCTATCCAGCCAACTGAATCTCCTTCTCTGCTCTTGTCAAGATGTCAATAGTTCAATAAATGCATAACTTTGAAGTTTTATTTTATTCCTTCTAAACAATGCACTTAGGTCCAACTAATTTTAAGTGTGAATAAAAAATTAGTAACAATTCCTTTGTCTAATGTTCACACTCTTGTGGACACTATTAAGGAGATGCAGTATGGTCATTTGAATCTTGGTGTTCTTTCATCCATTGAGGTTCTAGAGACATGTGTTGACATTCCATCTCCTCCATCATCTCTTGTTTCTTCTGATGAGACTAATGTTGTTGCATCCATGGTTTCTATTGATTAAGTGCAGTGAGACATACACCATCTTGTAGATACACCTTTTTGGGATTAGTACTTGCTAGATATTGCAAGTTTATTTTGTGAGTCCTATCATGTAGACTTGGAGGACACTATTGAGGATATTCATCTCCTCTTTGATGTTAGCTCTTATGGAGTTGCATCATCTTCTTCGGATGTGATAAAGGAGCCTACATACCCTCTTGTTCTTTGTTCTCCTCTTCACTTGTCACAATTTGGCATTGGATTGGGGATCCATGAGCGGCATTTGGACTCATCTTCATCTTTGGATCATGTTCTACATATGTTTCCATTAAGTTCTAGATTGTCACATTCTTCAGCTAGGTCTAGGACTCTTGACTTAATTATGGCACCTTTCAGCATCGACATAGCGACACCTAAGCAGAGTTGAGAGACATCATTCATCTTGATCTTTCTTCCTTCATATTCCTTTTAGGAATGGGAATAAATCTTGCATACATCTTTGTCTTTGTTTCTTCCTGTTAGGAAAGGTGTCTCAACCTTGCAACTACAAAATGTTTCTATTCTTCCCAATTTTGGTCTTTTTGAATACCATTTATCTTCAAGAATGATTTAAAACTTTCAAAGTTTACAAAAGGGGCTAAAAATGGTAGGGGGCTTACTATTTTTAGTAACTCTACATTTTAGCATGGATGGACCCAAAATTTTTCCAAAAGGTGTGGAACCACCAAGTAAACATTTTGGGTGAGTTTCGAATCAAGATCATACTTGGATTGCAAGATATTAAAGTTTCTATATTTTGAAACTCCCGAAAAAAGTTTTAAACTCATATTTGAGGCCCTAAGTTCCCTAAAAGTTTTTTTAACCAACGAAATGGGTTATATCTTGATAAATATCTTCATGTGATTTCCAACGCATCAAATTGTTCATTAATCGGACACCCAGATCAAAAGTTATGGCCTCCAGAAGTTGGACCTCCTATTTTGGGAAATGTGATAATGTGTTGGACACTTAAAAGACATATAAAGGGGAGAGTTACACATGTTGTTGTGTGATTTGGCACATCACAAGGCATCTTTGATATGAGATAATTTGGGTGCCACTTTTGGGTGGTTTTCGCTCATGGTTTTGTAATTACCGTTGACAATTTATTGTATTGTATCTCTTATATATCGGAAGCTTGAGATGGAGGTTATGCGTAAGAGTCTTATAGATGTTGAGTTTCCTCTAGATCTCTATTTGGTTATACTCCTGTGAAAGCTTGCTCTACAAGTGTATTGTAGTCTTCTTGATTCCTAAATAATATATTGGGTAGCTTTGGAGTGTGAGGTTTTTCTCCCGAAAGGGTTTCCCCACGTAATTATTGTGTTGTATGATTTATATTTGTGTTTATTTCTATAATTGTTGTAGAGATCTAAAAAGTTTTGCATATCCCTTCCCTGAAGATTAGTGTAGAAAGTTGTTTCTCTACCTTAGCTTCCTTGCAAGTTGTATCAAAGCTTGATCACCTTTGGTTTCAGCTGTGGGTTGTTAGGGTTTTTTGAATTTATCTAGTTTTGAGTGGGAGCTTATGCAGAAGATACTTTGTGATCTTGTTGTAGGGATTTTTAGATGGCAAGCACATCAGAGAGAATAGAGGTAGAAAAATTTTCTAGTAACAATTTTGAGATGTGGAAGCTGAAGATGGAGGATTTGTTAATTGATCGAGATTTGTGGGATGCTATTGATGAGAATGTTTCAAGGCCCATAGATGCTACTTTGGCTATTGCATATGATGTTATGGACCATAAAGCCAAGGTTCTAATTAGATTGTGCCTGACAGACTCTATTTTAATCAATGTCCATGAAGAGCCCTCTGTAAAGAAACTATGGAAGAAACTCAATGAGATATATCAAGCCAAATCTTTAGTGAACAAGATTTTCTTGAGGAAGAAATTGTATTCCTTGAGAATGGAAGAGGGTGGATGAATTGTAGACCACCTGGAAGCATTCAATATGTTGTGGCTCAATTGGCATCAGTTGGTGTAAAAATGGATGAGGAGGAGAGATGTCATATCCTGCTTTGTTCTTTGCCTAATTGATGGTATTCTCTTGTTATGGCGATTAGGAGTACTTCTGTTGTCTTGAAAGTTGAAGATGTTGTGGGTTCTTTGATTTCTAAAGAAATGAGGAAGGTATCCATTACTGCCAAAGAAGCCCTAAGTGTTAGTGAAAGACCCAAAGAAAAAGGCAAGAAGAGCAAGAAGCGTGACAAATCCAAGTCCAAGGGGAGATCCAAATCTCCTAGAAAGTCCAAAGTTATTTGTTGGCATTGCGATAAACCTGGACACTTTCGTAAGGAGTGTAAAGAAGAAAAGAAGAAGAGAGAGAAGAAATTTGATTATGATTTTGAGTCTGAGAAGAAAGATGGTGATGCATTCATTGCAGTTTTGGCCACTCATGCAGGCAATGATGCATGGTTAATTGACTTAAATGCATCTTTCCATATGACCCCTAATAGAGATTCGTTTTCTGAATATGAAGAATTTGATGGAGGTAAGGTGTACTTGGGTGATGATTCTTATTTAAATATTGTTGGTCGTGGTAAAGTTAAAATCAGATTTCTTGATGATAGAACAAAAAGGATCAATGGTATGTTGCATATCCTTGGATTAGTATGATATTTATTATCTTTGGAAAACTAATAGCTGTGGGTGTGTAGGTAGTCTTTTCTTATTCAGGATGCAAGATGGTAAGAGGTGTTATGGTGATTGCTAGAGGTGCCAGATTTGGCACATTGTATAAGCTTGATGCATGCACTGTTGAGTGCAATAGTACTTCTGTGAAAAGTAAATCTGTGATTACTACATTGGAAAAGAAGAGGGTTTCATTTTTTGTTGATGGTCATGGCTTCTGGGTACCTAAGGGTGCTCTTTCTTCTAAATCAAATTTTCCTACATAGAAGACTATGTAAGGCACTAGAGATTAGGTCACATAGGAGAAAAGGGTCTAAGGAGCTTGAAAAATAAAAACCTTGTTGAAGGGTTGACTGATTGTAATCTTGATTTTAATTTTTGTGAGTATTGCATTTATGGTAAACAAAACCATGTATAGTTTTACTCAAGTTCTCATAAATCTTGTGGTCTATTAGATCTTATTCATTCTGATGTATTTGGTCTCGTAGATGTTCATTCCATTGCAAAATCCACATATTATGTCTCATTTATTGATAATTATAGGAGAAGGACATGGGTATATTTTCTAAAGAATAAATATGAAGTTTTCAACTGATTTAAAGAATTTAAAGCAATGGTTGAGTTGCAGAGTAGAAAGAAAATAAAATGTTTGAGGACTGACAATGGTGGTGAAATTTGCTCTAGTGATTTTGATATATTCTGTAAAGATTGTGGCATTTAGAGACAAAAGACAACTTTGTATTCTCCACAGTAGAATAGAGTTGCAAAAAGAATGAACAAGACACTGATGGAGAAGGCTAGCAGTATGCTTAGTGGTGCTAGTCTAGAACAAAGGTTTTGGGCTAAAGTCATTGCTACTACTTGCTACCTAATTAACTAGTCTCCTGCATCAGCACTTGTTGATAAAACACCTATGGAGGCATGGTTATGGCACAAGCCTTCACTGAGACATCTTAGAGTTTTTAGTTGCGAGGCATATGCAAATGTGTCAAAGGAGAAGTGAACAAAGTTGGAGAACAAGGCTGTGAAATGTATCTTTATCAGGTATAGTTATGGTGTGAAAGGATACAAGCTTTGGAACCCTGTTGCACAGAAGGTAATATATAGTAGAAGTGTTAGTTTTAGAGAAACTAAGCCTTCTTCTATTACATTGTAGTCAGAACAAAGTGAATAGAAAGATATGATTCAACTCCCTTCTACGCCTAAGAAAGTTGAATCGAGGCCCCTAGATAGAAACAAAGTTGAGGAGAGCTCATCTAGCTCTAAATCTTCAAAAGAGGAGGAAGAACCTCCAACTCAACTTGTTCGAAGGTCTACAAGGCATAGACAACCACCTGAAAGGTATTCACCTAATGACTGGAGATATATTTTTTCTTTGAATACTAACATAGATGAACCTAGATCTGTAGAAGAAGCATTAGGGATGAATGATGCAGAGTATTGGAAGATTTCTATGGATGAAGAAATGGTAGCTTTCAAAAATAATGATACATGGGACCTAGTTCCATTGCCTGAAGGATGAAAACCTGTTGGTTGCAAATGGGTGTTCTTTTCAAGAAAAAGATTGGTTCAGATGGAGGTATTAAGAAGTACAAAGTACAGTTGGTTGCGAAAGGTTACTCTCAGGTTAAGGGTGTTGATTACGGTGAGATATTTTCTTCTGTTGCAAAAATGGCATCCATTATATTCTTTCTTTCTATTGTTGTTACTTATGATCTAGAGGTTGAGAAAATGGATGTGAAAACAACTTTCCTTCATGGTGATTTGGAGGAGGATATTTCTATGACACAGCCAGAGAACTACATGGTGAAAGGTAAAAGTAATTTGGTTTGTAAATTGAATAAATCTTTGTATGGCCTCAAACAAAGTCCTAGGATGTGGTACCATTAATTTAATACATATGTTTTGAGTTTGGGATTTGAGCATTCTAAATCTGATCACCATGTTTATTATAAATTTGATGGTGATCATTTCCATTTTATTGCATTATATGTCGATGATATCTTATTTATTGGTAAAAGTAAAGGAATGATTTCACAATTAAAGTCTCAACTTGCAGCTAAATTTGAAATGAAAGATCTTGGTGCAGTTAAACACATTCTTAGGATAGAATTAAGAAGAGATAGAGTGAATAGAAAACTATGGCTTGGCCAGATTAAGTATGTCAATTCAGTTTTACAAAGGTTTAACATGCAAAATTGTAGACCATTATGTGTTCCTTTTACAATTGGAACAAATTTATCTACTTCACAATGTCCAACATCCCCATCAGAGATGGAAGAGATGAGTAGAGTGCCTTACTAGAGTGCAGTTGGAAGTTTGATGTATACTATGGTTTGGACTAGACTAGACATTGCCCAAGCAGTGGGAGTTCTTTCCAAATATATGTCTAATCATGGTAGAGTTCAATGGGATGCACTTGAAAGAGTCTTCAGATATTTGTGGGGTACCTCAAAGTATTCATTGTGTTATCATGGTAATTTGATAGGAGACATGCATTCCCTTGATATTCATGGTTATGTGGATTCAGACTGGGTAGGTGGTGTTGATAGTAGATGATCCACCAGTGCTTATGTATTTACTTTATTTAGGGGTATAATTAGTTTGATGAGTAAGAGATAGGTTGTGATTGCTTTGTCCACTAATGAAGCTGAGTATATGGCAGCTACTCATGATTGTAAAGAAGCCATTTGGCTTAAGAGACCGTGCTCAGATATCAAAATAAAACAAGGTGTAGTAATAGTTTATTGTGACAGTTAGAGTGTGATCTACCTAGCTAAAAACCCAACATTTCATGCCAGGACCAAGCACATTGATGTATAGTATCATTTTGTTAGAGATATGGTCGAGGATGGCAGGGTGAAGCTAGTTAAGCTAAAGACTTTGATGAATGTTGTAGATTCATTAACTAAGTCTTTGAGCATAGAGAAGTTCAGAAACTCAGTCATCTAATGATTTTATTATCCAGTGCAAAACAAATTACAATCTTGCAAACTCCACACCTACAACATACATCCCAGCTGCTTATAACAAGATTTTTGGAAGCTTCTAGAATTAGGGTTTTACAAAGTCATTTTTCTTTTGTTAGTTAACAAAAATTAACTACCGACCCTGAACGTGCAAAAAAGGCCGGCAAGGATACATTATGAGTGTATAGTATTTGCATGATTAGTTGCCACATACCAACAATCTCCCACTTGGAGACAGATCAAGCTCCACACCAAATAATCTCCCACTTGGAGATTGATCCTGGATGACACCACTACACTTGCAGCTCCCACTAGATTACAGGCCTGGTTGGTTTCTTATGTCCACCATTATCAATTGTGAAGGCCAACAAAAACTGATGAGGAAATCAATTTCTCCCTTGTAACTGCCTTTGTGAACATATCTATAGGATTCTTACTTGTGTGAATTTTCTCCAGCTTCAACTGTGCATCCTCCAAAACTAACCGGATGAAGTGGTATCTAAGCTGTATGTGCTTAGTTTTTGAATGCAGAGCTGAATTCTTAGCAAGATGAATGGCACTCTAGCTATCAGTGTACAAAGGGTTATCTTCTTGTCATTGCCCCATTTCCTCCCAAAAACCTTGTAACCAAATCATCTCCTTACTAGCCTCCATAGTAGCAACATACTCAGCTTTAGTGGTTGAAAGCACAACAACCTTTTGTAGCCTTGAAATCCAACTGACTACAGTACCTACTACAATAAAAACATACCCTATAGTACTCCTCCTGCTATCAATATCACCTGCCATATCAGAGTCAACATATCCTTTTAGAGCAAAATTTGTTCCTCCAAAACATAGTTTCTTTGAAGTAGTACCTCTCAAATATCGAAGAATCCATTTTACCACATTCCAATGTTTCATTCTTGGATTGCTCATATACCTGTTCACAACTCCCATTGCATGTGCAATATCTGGCCTTGTGCATACCATTGCATACATCAAGTTGTCAACTTATGATGCATATGGTATCTTAGGCATTTTTTCTTCCTCCTCTTGTGTCTTTAGACACATCTCCTTAGTCAACTTAAAATGACTAGGCAAAGGTGTACTAACTATTTTTACATTCTGCATGTTAAACCTTTTCAACACCTTCTCTACATACTCACTTTGAGACAAAAATAATTTTCTGTTTGTCCTGTCCTGTGTGATCCTCGTACCAAGGATTTGTTTTGTTGCACCCAAATCTTTCATAGAAAATGAATTTTCTAATTTCTTCTTAAGTTCATTAATATGATGCATGTTAGACCTGGCAACAAGCATGTCATCAACATTAAGCAACAGGATAATATAGCTACCATTACCCAATTTCTTAAAATAAACACAATAATCAGAATGACATCTTTTGTAACCTTGTTTAGCCATAAAACCATCAAATTTTAAATACCATTGCCAAGGTGCTTGCTTCAGGCCATACAAACTCTTCTTTAACCTACACACAAATTTCTCCTTACTCTTGACCTCATATCCCTGTGGTTGCTGCATGTATATTTACTCTTACAAATCCCTTGGAGAAATGTTGTTTTCACATCTAGTTGTTCAAGATCCAAGTCTTCTGCAGCCACAAGACTTAGAATAGTTCTAATAGAAGTCATCTTTACAACTAGAGAAAATATTTCATCAAAATCTATACCTTTTTTCTATGCAAAACCTTTTACCATGAATCTGGCCTTATATCTTTTCTTGCCTCCATCTTCTTCCTTCAACCTGTAAACCCATTTATTTGGCAATACTCTTTTACCTGCAAGTAATTGGACTAAGTCCCAAGTCTAATTCTACAACAAGGAATCCATTTCCTCTTTCATGCCTAGTTCCCACTACTTTTTGGTATCTACCTACATTGCTTCTTCATACCCTATAGGTTCACCAAAATTAGTAAATAATATAGAATATAATGATGGAGAAAATCTTTCTGGAGGTCTAGTTATCCTTGTAGAATGTCTAACACTTGCAAGAATCTGTGGGATAACTTGTTGTTGCTGAGCACTAGGTACCACTGGCATTTTATTTTCTGGAATCTCATCCAGCACCACATATTCCTTTTTGGCATGTTCATGCTTCTTTTCCTGCAGTTGATCCTTATACATGACTGTCTCATTGAATATAACATCTCTGCTCCTAATGATTTTATGATTTTCATAATCCCTAACTGATAACCAAATTCATTTACTCCATATCCAATGAAGGTACATTTTTTAGACTTAGCCTCAAGCTTGGTTCTATTTTCAATGTCAACATGGACAAAATCTTCACCACCAAAGTTTTTTAGAAATGAATAGTTTACCTTTTCACCCGTCCATGCCTCCTCTAGAATGCCACCATCTAAAGGATTTGAAGGTCCCCTATTTATTAAATAAACAACGGTGTGTACAACATCTACCCAAAAGTGTAAGGGTAGTCCAACATGCAATCTCATGCTCCTTGCATGCTCCATAATGGTCCTATTCATCCTCTCAGACATACCATTTTCTTGTGGGGTTCCAAGAATCATTTTTTGCCTACGGATTCCATTATATGAACAGTAATTTTCAAATTCTCTGCTACAATACCCACCTCCATTATTAGATCTAAGACACTTCAACTTTTTTCCTGTCTCATTCTCAACCAAAGCTTTCCACCTTTTAAAAGTTTCAAATACTTCTGATTTCTGTTTTAGGAAATACACCCATGTTTTCCTAGTTGCATCATCAAAAAAAGTTACATAATAGCAAGAGTCACCAAGAGAAGATACCTGAGCTGGTCCCCATACATCTGAATGCACAAGCTCTAATTTCTCACTCTTCTTCTCTTTCCCAACTTTGAGAAATTGGACTCTTTTCTGTTTTCCATAAACACAATTTTCACAGAACTCCAAATCAATCTGCTTTAGACCTAGTAGCAACTTTCTAGAGTGAAGGATCTTCATCCCTTTCTCACTCATGTGCCTAAATCTATGGTGCCACAATTCTGTTTATGTCCCTGTAGCAAGTGCTATAACTATCTCAGTAGCAATTGTTTATGTAGTAGCTAAGGTAGAATAAGTATTACCAGTACACAAATACAATGTGCCTACCTTTTCAGCTTTAGCTACTACTAATGCACCTTTAGTAACCTTCCAGACTTTGTCTGAAAAGGTAACTATGCAGCCTTCACTACCCAGTTGTCCTGCAAAAATTAAATTCTTTCTCAATTTTGGAACATGCCTTACCTTCTGTAGAAACCATTCATTTACATTCTGCAACTTGATTTTTATCTTTCATTTTCCAATAATCTAACTAGGTTCATCATCACCCAAGGATACATGTCCAAAATCACCTTGAACATAATCTACAAAATATTTCTTATAGGGTGTGGCATGAAATGAAGCCCCTGAATCTATTACCTAGGAATCATTAGCATTATCTAAACATAGAATTAAAGCATCCTACAATTTATTACTTGCAACATTAGCTTCCTCATTGTCATCATGTTGTCCATCTCTTTGTTTTCCCTTTCGAGACCAACAATCCTTCTTCAAGTGTCTTGGCTTTCCACAATGCCAGCAATCCATTCTTCCTTTGGATTTAGATCTACCTTTCTTCGAGTTGCCTTGTGACTTCCCACAATTTGTTGGGCTTTTTCCTCTCTCCTTTGTTCTTCCCCTATTCTCTACAGTCAAAGCATTACCTGATGTTGAACTCTCTCTTGTGCTTTTCTGTCGCATTTCCTCGCTAAGGATAACACCAACAACATCATCAAATTTCAAAGTATTTGAACCAGAGACAGAGTTACTTATAGCCATTACCAAGTTATTCTAGCTTTCTAGAAAAGAACATAAAACCAAGAGAGCCCTCACCTCTTCATCAAATTTCACTTTTATAGAAGTTAACTAACTAGTAATTGTATTAAACTCATTTAAATGATCTGTCACAGATCCACCTTCAATCATTTTCAGATTAAACAAATGCTTCATGAGAAATACTTTATTTGAGGCTGAGGGTTTTTCATACAATTTAGCCAAAGCTTTCATCAGTTCATTTGTTGTCTTCGCTTCTGTTATATTGAATGCCACAGATGGTGCCAGGCACAAATGAATGCTTCCCAATAATTTTTTGTCCAAAAGTTCCCAATCCTCATCAGTCATTGCTATTAGTTTCTTGGATTTTCCTTCCAATGGCCTCCATAAATCCTTCTGATGGAGATAATGCTCCATTTGCATCTCCCATAACTGATAGTTTTGCCCATTGAATTTATCTACCTTCAATTTACCCTCATATGCCATTGCTCCCACTTAACCATGAGACCTTCCTATAGACAATAATCAAATACAACCCGCTCTGACACCAGTTGTCAGGGTTCAGGCAAATCAGAACAATAAACACTAATAATTATATGTAGATTTAAATAACCCAAATATAACAATGAAGAATAACACAAAAGAGATCAACACAGAATTTTAACGTGGTTCACCCAAAATGGACTACATCTACAGAAACTCAACCATCTAATGATGTTATTATCTAGTGCAAAACAAATTATAATCTCGTGAATTCCACACCCGCGACATACATCCCAACCTCTTATAACAAGCTTTTTGGAAGCTTTTATAATTAGGGTTTTACAAAGTCATTTTTCTTTTGTCGGTTAACAAAAATTAACTACTAACCTCAAATGTGCAAAAGAGGGGAAATACGTTACAAGTGTACAGTATTTGCATGATCATTCACCACATACCAACAACATCTTGGGTGAGTTTCAACTCAAGATCATACCTAGATTGCGAGATATTAAAGTCTCTATTTTTTGAAACTCCCAAAAAAAGTTTTAAACTCAGATTTGAGGCACTTAGAGGTCTCTAAATGCCCTGAAAGTTGTCATAACTAACGAATTGGGTTATACCTTGATATATCTCTTCACGAGCTTTCTAACGCATCAAATGGTTCATCAATTAGACACCCAAATCAAAGTTTATGGCCTCTAGAAGTTGAACCTCTTATTTTGGGAAATGTGAAAATGTTTTGGACACTTAAAAGAGTTGTAAAGGGGAGAGTTACACATGTTGGTGTGTTATTTGTCACATCACAAGGCATATTTGATTGGAGATAATTTGGGCACCACTTTTCGGTGGTTTTGGCTCATGGTTTTGTAATTACTATTGATGATTTACTATATTGTATCTCCTATATATCAGGAGCTTGACATGGAGTTTGTGTGTAAGAGTCTTATAGATGTTGAGTTGCCTCCAGATCTCTGGTTGGTTATACTCCTGTGAAATCTTTCTCTGCAAGTATATTGTAATTTCCTTGATTCCTAAATAATATATTGGGTGGCTTTGGAGTGTGGGGTTTTTCTCCTAAAAGGGTTTCCCCACATAATTACTGTGTTGTGGTATGATTACTATTTGTGTTTATTACTGTACATATTGTAAAGATTTTAAAAGTTTTACATATCCCTCCCCTCAAGATCAGTGTAGGAAGTTGTTCTACTACCTTAGCTTCCTTACACTTCCTAAGGGGAAGAATATTGTTTAGTAGTCTTGGATCATCTTCAGCATTCATTGTCAAACATCTACCATCAGTGCAAGAGATTCTACATTAAGGGGGGGCTACATGGTCTCTCTTCTTCTTCTCTCTTATGGGGGGACTTTTTCCTCACATGGGGTTTTGTTCTTCTCATACTATACAGAGCAACTTGCAATTTTTCTCTTTTGGAGAGGGTTTTTTTCCTATAGGTTTTTCTCCTTTTCTCCATTTGTGAGATTCTTTGTACATGAATACCTAACATGGCCCTGTGGCCAAGACCCATCATTACATCTTTGCATTTGTTTACTTCTCCCTAACTTGCACATAAGTAGGGGTGTTGGTGTGAATTGGGTCTATCACCTAACTAATTCCACATTAGGTCCTATTCGCACTTGTCTAGTTAAGTTTACTTAGGGTACACTAAGCATACTTATCAATTTACATCTCATGTCATAAGTTTAAGAAACTTGTCATAATATTATGTTCTTCTATCTTTCACCTTGATCTATAATCAATGTCTTCTCATTATAATTCATATTTGATGTATAATATTGTGTATTTGCATCCTTTGATAGAATAGAATTATTCTCTCATGTTGGGTCTCTTGTGTGCTCTCATTGAAGCTCCTAGATCTTGGGTGGATACCTCCATAGCCAAATCTTGTAGGGTATAGAGCATTCTATACAAACTCTTGCAATGGGCTCCATGTAAGTAATGGACCAATCTTGAGTTTTCATTAGTTCCTCCCTTTGGCATTACTACTCCATAGGAACCTCCAAAATATAGAAAATATATTCAATAAGTAACTTCTATCACATAAGTGAAATAGGCACAAATAAGAAATTTTCTTTAACTATCTACTAAAAATGAAAAAGTAGAAAGAGAGAATGGTTAAGAATTTTGGGTGTGTGCACAAAGATGGGGAACCAAAAAGTGGCCAAAAAATGTCTTTTTGGTTCAAATAAACCATAACGTGATCACATTATGGTTTGGTAGTGACTATCCTTAGGCTTAGTCACTAGTAAGATAAAATGCATTCACATTATAATTCAAGCACACCTTTTACTATTAAAAGCATTTGAACACACAAAACCCGCAACCTCATTGTTTCATTTTTCTCAAAACATGATCCCACAATTCTACAAGCACATTTTCTTCACATTGGAGCTCATTTGATGAGGGATCCATGCTGCCATGACATGCAAGATGTGATTTGGGTGATTGTTTTATAAATTTCAATTAAAATGAAGCATTTTTGTTTGTCCTTTATGTTGATTCAATTTTTTTAATTTTCAGTAAACCAAAACCCACAAATGCCTCCAAACCCCAATCCACCTGATCAAATGCACAAGAAAACTCCTAATGAAGAGTAGGCACAAACCAATCCCCCTTAAACTCCTCTATCCATTTGAAGACATCCTCATGAGACCCAAACAACCATGTTAGGGAAAATTAAGTGAAACAAAAGAGAGCTTCAAATATTGATTGATACATTGAAAACTTTATATGCAACTTCCACACATCAAAGAGCTCTTGCAACATCCCTTGAATCTATAATTTCTCACATCAATTCAGTTAGTGACCAAGTACACACTGCTGTACATATGACACCTAAGGTTGTGATGTGGTTGTCATTGATGTCAACACTCAGTTTGGACTGCCTAACACATTGTTGAGGTGATGTGGTTGCTAAAGTTCATGGTTGGAGGTCATGTTGAATGTAATATGGTTACTTCATGTTGAATGTAACGTGGTTATTGAAGTTCATGGTTGGATATCATGGTGAATTTAATGTGGTTACTGAAGTTCATGGTTAGATGTCATGTTAAATGTAATGTGGTTACTAAAGTTCATGGGTGGATGTCATGTTGAATGTAATGTGGCTACTAAAGTTTATGGTTGGATGTCTTGCCTCGGTCAATGCAGAGTTGAGTATGAAGACATATTAAGATGGGAATTAGAAGCATCAAGAAGACATTAATATGGGAATTAGAAGTACTAAATTGTATGTTTCTATGTCTGCAAGAATTGTCACAAGAACACAAGTAGGTTTTGATCTCCAGAAAGTGATGAAGACCTCTAACATAGAAAGTCACCTAGGAGACTACTTGGAAATTGCTCTGCATTTGTAGATATGATCACGTGGTTCAATATCTAAGTTCAGTATGTTGTGAAGATATCATATCCAAGAAATAAAGTATGTATACCTTTGGTAATAAAAGTTATGCGTGACAGATTTTTGATCTATGTTCTGGAAGAGTAAAATGGTGATGAAGACTTGTTAGAATACTCTGCACTCTTTCAGATGTGAATATTTGTCAATAAAACTTTGTGAACATGTTCAAAGAGGCTCAATGCATACTTTTGTAGAGTATCTGTTGGAATTAGGTAGAACAACTGAGAGGGGGGGTGAATCAGTTGTTCAAAAACTTTATCATTTGCAACAATATCACTTAGAACTGATTAAAACATTTAAAGCATGAGTCATCAACACATGAGCAGAAACAAATAAACACACATGACACAATGATTTTTGACGTGGAAACCCGGTTAAGGGAAAAACCACGGTGGGGGTTAACCCACAAGATTATACTCTGTTAAAAGTATTACAATTGGGAATGCACATGCATTCGAGCTCACTACCTATAGAAAGAAGATTACAATGAATTTGAACTAATAATTAGCATCAACCAATGAAAGGATTCAATTCTGGCTAAGCACAAAATACTGACTTGATACACTTCATCTTTGTTTTGCCCTGTTTACTGCTCTGCCATAATCTAGATCTTAGATCTCTTCCTTTTTGCACTCCTATCTGCCCTTTTCCCACTTACTCCATATTCACATCAATCAATACTCAAATACACTTGAATCCATTGGCTATATATATCCACCTCAAGAAATTCAATCTCTTTCTGTTGGCCTAGTGAAGAACTTAGCAAACAACACAAATACTCTGTTCTGTCAATTGAATCGTTACACCAATGTTGATGTGTACAAGAAATAACACTTGAAGGTCACCATTCACGTCAGTCACTAACATTATATCCCATACGCAACTCACCAAACCACTTCTACCAGATCCACATAAGAATCTAACACAGGTTGGCCTATTCTTTACTGAATTGTTCTGTCATATTAGGACCCGGTACTCAGATGCTCATAACTTTTAATCCCCTTGTCAATGGAGGCTGACATCTTGGATTTAGATTGTCCTGACATACCTCTACACTACCTTAGATACACAACACACAATGATTGACTGGAGCAATCTGCTAACCAAAATACTAAACCCTGTCATATACTTTGTTCATGTCTATCCGAACTTGACAAATCTTAAAACTGACTTCCGGTATGATCTGATACTTAACTGCGGATGTGTGGAATGAACTTAGTTGTCATCAATGACAACACCAGTCATGTGTAGCAGTGTCTCTTTCCAACAATCTCCCCCTTTGGCATTGATGGCAACACTTGGTGAAAAATGACTAAGTGTCAAAGTTACTCCCCCTTACTCTATACACTTGTGCTCTCCATTGTATCCAAAGCTCCCCCTTTGCTGGATTCCTCATTTTTCACTGCTCTTCACTCCCCCTTTGACATCAATGGCAAAGGATGGGATCCGCAAGCAAAATTCTAAAAAAATTATGTATATAGTGCCGCATATGTACTACCAATCCTTAAGTTATATTTACATGAACTTGAGAATATCTGCAAAACTAATTTTCAATTGCTTAAGTTCAGAGGCCCAACTACTTTTCATTCCATCCAAAATTGAGATGTGTCCACTCAGTAGAAATGCATATGCTTCTGCCTTTGTCAGATCTGAAGGATCACTTGTCTGAACTGCAGTTAGAGCTTCTGATAGTGCATTAAACATTATTTCTAACTTGGGGACAATCAATCCCCGAAACTCACACATTCTCTTCATAATATCACCTTTTTCTTTAACAAGCTTCTTTATTTCATCGGTCAAGCTAATTACTTGACATTCCTGACTTATAGGAGAAACAGTTAGAGGATCAAAGTTTTGAGACAAATTTGACAATTTTTGTTCTTGCTCCTTTATCTTCTTCTCAATATCCTTACTGACTTTGGGCCAGGATAGACAAAATTTGTATATATCACCTTCGTTCCTTAGAGCATTTTGAATACTCTTTATACTGATACCAAGTATCATCCTATCATTCCTTATTAGGCTCTTTATTTCACTAAACTTCTTATCCAAAAATTCATTTCTGACTTTAGTCTCTGCAGACTTCTCAAAAGACTCAAAATGTGTACTTACTGCAAGATTCTTCAGATGTCCAGAGGGAGAGTCAGATGGATTCTTCTAGAATGTTGGCATTATCTTCTCTAATACTTCGGTTGCAAGGCCTAGCAGTTCACTATTCTCAATGTGAGATTTCAACATCTTTTCTCTTGCCTTGGCTTGCGTAAAAGATGCTATCTTCATTACTTGAACTAGAGAGAGAGCATCTAGATTGATCGGTTCTTGAAATAGCTCTAGTTCATAAAACTCAAGCATTTCTTTACTCAGGAGACCTCTTACTACATCTGCAGTGTCTCTTGCTACAATTCCTAAACCACCTTCCTTCCCTTGAGATTTCTCAGCATCGAAATTTATTTGTGTGGGTGCATTAACATTTGCACCATTTTCTTTTGTCTTGCCTTCTTTACCCTCTTCTTTCTCTTCCTCTGCTTTTTCTATATCATCTGTAGGGGGAATCTTTTCTTTGTCTTCACCACTTGCTACCTGTTTCAGAGGGCTTTGAGTAGCAATATTATCTTCTTTTCTAAATTGACCAGGTGGAGTTAGAGTATCTCCTGCTTCATCAATTTTGTCTGCCATCTCTGTGTCTTCTTTGTTTATTTGCTCCTCTTTTGGAATAGAGGAGTCATCAACTTTAGTTTATTGTTCACTGTCGTTTACTTTTTCAACATCCAAAATTGATGAATCAATCCCATCATCTGTCTCCTCATAGGTTTGCTCTGGAGGATCTAGAGTATCACTTTGGTCATCATTTCCTTTTTCAATCTCTTCTTCTGGAACTGAAGGATTGTCTTTCTCAACTTGTTCTTCTGAAACAATATAGTATTTATCTTTATCTAGGGCCTTCCTCAAAATTTTCTCTGTTTCCTTTGCAACTTCCTTAGTTTCACCAAGCATTAGCTTGTTCATCCGGATCTTTCTTCTGAATTTCTCCTTAACTCCCTTGAGGATTTTATCTGCTTCCCTTCTGGTCATTACTGGACATACGGTGGAGAGGACATTTTCTCTAAGTTCTAGATCTTTAGCCTTGGCCTCTTCCTTCCTCATTTCCAATATTTTCCTTAAACTTTTAGGAAGTTCTTGTAAAATTTCCAATAGAGCTCTATTGAATTTATTCAAGTATATGATGGTGGCAACTTCCAAAATTTTCTTATTTGCTTGATCAAATTATCATAATAAACTTTGATAGGCTTTAGATTTCCATGAACAATAATTGTTTTTACAATTTCATCAACTGTCATAGCAACCTTACCAGTTTCTTTCTTTTTACTTGCCTTTTTGCTTCTGGAAGGCTAGTCCTTAGAAGCCTTTGACGTCTTGGCTTTCTTGGATCTTATCTCTTGAACTTCTTCATATGTCTTTATTTCTTCATCATCTTTTGTGCTCACATACGATCTTGCAGCCTTTGTTTTCTTCTCTTACTTCCTTCACCGGTTGGTCTGTCTTCTGGTTTTGTAGGTTTAGGGGGAACAGAAGTAGCAACAGAGCTTCTAGTAGTCCTTGAAGTGGAGGATGGTTCCATTGAAGCATCTTCTTGTTTCTTTTCCTACCTTTCTTTTTTAGCTTTTTCAATTCTTTCTCTGTTTTGCTTCACTGCTTCCTTGGTTAGTCCAATGCTCTTAGCATACTTTTCAACTTGCTTCTGCACTTTCCTTTTGGTTTTTGGATGTCTGAGCTCCACATGCAATTTTAGACTTAGCTCCTTGTATATTCCAAACCTTTCCACAGATGTGACTTTTGATTTGCTCAAGATATGTTGAGCATACATTTCCAAAACTTTCTCATCAATCTCATAGCCCATTGGCATAATCCATATGGTTCTGGGTTCCACAGCCTCCATCAGGCATTGATCAATGTCAACCATAAAGCATATTTCATTCTCATATTTCTCCACAACTAACTTAGGGATTCTCTCTCTTGCATGCATCATACTTTAAAAGTTTTTGAAGTAACCCCAAATGACTTTCTTTTGATCTTGGGAATCACCAAGGCTAAGTAGATGATCTTTTATTTTCCATGCAACTAGCCTGTCATTTGTCCAGTGCACACTTTGAACTCCAAGCACTTCATTCATAAAATAGAAGAACAAACATATAATCAAGGAACCATACTTGAAGGTATTTTTCTTATTTTTCTTATTTTTCTTATTTTTCTTTATTTTTCTTAGATTTTCAATCAACTAATTTTGTAGCAGTTCACATAGGTCATAATCAGCATTTGATAGGCTGCATATATTACAGTTCCAGAGATAGAATTTTCCCTGTTGGAGTGGTAAATCTTGTACCCAATCACCATGGAGGCAAATTTAACATCCGGTTCTATAATATCATTAATGGTCATTGCCCTTTTGTTAAACTTGGCACCGATAGCATCAGCCACTGTCTGGTTTTTGACAGCTTTCAGCATGGGTAATCCACCAGTTGAATTTAACCCAGTTACAATCTTGATAACATCCTTTGTAATCTTAAATGGTTTCAATATCCATATGAACTCATCATGTATTTGGCTCAAGATATATCGAACCCATTCATTCTCATCAAATGTCAGAAATCTAATGACTTGCAGAAAATGTTTGCTTTCTAGGGCTTTGTATTCTGATTTCAACTTATAGCTATCATCCCTTAGGAAGTTGTTAAACAAATACAAGAGTTTTAAGTTTCCAAATTCATCAATGCTATAGTGGATGTATGCCCTAATATCCTCAACATGCAGTATGCCATATGGAACTCCAGAAAATGCACCTAACGGTTCAACTTCAACTGATTTGTATGGATGCTTCTTAAATATTGGTTGGGGCCTTTCATTTAAATCAACAACTAGAGGTGTAGCCATCTCAACAAATTTTAGATTCAAGGATTTAGAGAGAAGTATCTTTTTCTTTCGCAGGGTTAGGGTTGATCAATTTCCGGTTGAATTCGCTCTTTGTGCTTCAATTTCTGGATTTGCAGCTCAAATGTACTTCTTGTTTCCTTTGAATGCAAAGTGATTCAAATGCATGACCAAGTGACCTTTTATCCTCCCTAAAACCTAATTTGACATTGTAATAAATGTGTTGCCCTAACTTCATCCGGTTACTCTATTTTTGAACAGTTCTCCATGAATCACTCCGCAAATTTCCATATCAACATCTTCTCTTTCAGAGATCCTTCCAAAGTTTCTGAAACACTTCAAAATATCTTCTCATTATGCCATATCCAGGCACCCACTTATTGGCTAGGGAAATTTGATTTTCAATGCAGCTCCCCCTGAGCCAGAGCTTCTAATTCAATTTATGAAGGAATCATTGGCACCAGATTCCGGTGCGGACCCATTACTGTTGTTCACAATTGTTTTCTTGACCCATGTCTTGCTCATTTCATTCTGGATCTCATTCACATCAATTTTTTATTTACCTTTGTCTTGTCTCTACTCATCTAGTTTCCTATTTATTGGACCCCTTCTTTCATTAATCCTGCTTCTGCAGAATCTTGCAATATGACCAAATCTATTGCAATTAAAACAAACAATATTTCTTTGCTTGTATACTTGATTTCCTCTTGATCTGCACTAATTAGCCATGTGTCCATATCCATTGCAAGTAAAGCAGAACCATTGAAAGAGTTGCCATTTTCTCTAGAGTTATTCATTATCATACTTCTACATTCATTTAATCTATGACCATACCTCTTACACTTGAAGCATTGACCGGAGAAGGATGGACCATTTTGATTTACTCTACTTCTGCACTGAGTAGCTCTATGACCAAATTTATTGCAATTAAAACAATTTTCATTGAATGATGGATATCTTTGAGCATTAGGTTGTCTTACCAGAGGTCTTCTAGGTCTATTTCTCCTATTCCTTGGTTGAAAATTTCTTTGTCCCAATCCGAAGCTTTCACCTTTCTCATATCCAAGACCATGCTTGTCATCAGCCTTTTTCTATCCTTCAAGCAGTGCTTCAAGTTTAGCTGAGCTTATCTTGAATTTCTCCTTGTATTCATTTGCAACTTCTCGATCATTTCTAAGAATGACAATTTGCCTTTCAAGTTCTCTTTCATTGTCTCTGCTTTCTTGTAGGTCAGACTTTAGATGGTCAACTACTCTGTTCAATCTGTAGCATTCTTTAGTTCTTTCTTTTAGAGTTTGATTCAAGTCTTCTTCAGTCTTCTTCCTTTGCTCAAATTCTTTGGTTAGCCTCATTGCCCTAGATTCCATCTCAATTTTTAGAATAGAAACTTCTTTTGACAACTTCTCACACTCCAAGGCTTCATTCATGCCATTATCTTTAGTTAAACTGGATAACTGCAGAAGTAGCTCCTTTCTCTTTTCCATAGATTTCGTTAATTTATCTTTTAACATTTCAATGGTATCATCAGCATCTTTAAGCTCATCTTTCAAATTTGATACTTTTGCTTTAGACTAACCAAGATCTTCTAGGGCCAACCTAAGTTGATCTTTGAGTGAACCCATTGAAACGCCTTCCAAGATCTTTCCTTAAGCTGTTAGGCTTCTTTCAAGGAACTTGGCTCTGATACCAATTGTTGGAATTAGGAAGAACAACTGAGAGTGGGGGGGTGAATCAGTTGTTCAAAAAATTTATCATTTGCAACAATATCACTTAGAACTGATTAAAACATTTAAAGCATAAGTCATCAACACATGAGCAGAAATAAATAAACACACATGACACAATGATTTTTGATGTGGAAACCTGGTTAAGGGAAAAACCATGGTGGGCGTTAACCCACAAGATTATACTCTGTTAAAAGTATTACAATTGGGAATGCACATGCATTCAGGCTCACTGCCCAGAGCCCACTACTCAAAAGAAGGCTCACTGCCTACAGAAGGCTCACTGCCTATAGAAATAAGATTACAATGAATTTGAACTAATAATTAGCATCAACCAATGCAAGGATTCAGTTCCGGTTAAGCACAGAAAATTGACTCGATACACTTCATCTTTGTTCTACCCTGTTTACTGCTCTGCCATAATCTAGATCTTAAATCTCTTCCTTTTTGCACTCCTATCTGTCCTTTTCACACTTACTCCATATTTGCATCAATCAATACTCAAATACACTTGAATCTATTGGCTATATATATCCACCTCAATAAATTCAATCACTTTCTGTCAGCCTAGTGAAGAACTTAGAAAACAACACAAATACTTTGTTCTGTCTGCTTAATCCTTACACCAATGTTGATGTGTACCAGAAATAACACTTGAAGGTCACCATTCATGTCAATCACTAACATTATATCCCATACGCAACTCACCAAAACACTTCTACCAGATCTGCATAAGAATCTAACACAGGTTGGCCTGTTCTTTACTGAACTGTTCTGTCATATTAGGACCCAGTACTCAGATGCTCATAACTTTTAATCCCCTTGTCACCAGAGGCTGAAATCTTGGATTTAGATTGTCCTAACATTCCTCTACACTACCTCAAATATGCAACACACAATGATTGACTGGAGAAATCTGCTGGCCAAAATACTAAATTCTGCCATATACTTTGTTCCTGTCTATCCAGACTTGATAAGTCTTGAAACTGACTTCTGGTATGATCTGATACTGAACTATGGATGTGTGGAATGAACTTAGTTGCCATCAATGACAACATCGGTCATGCATATCAGTGTCTCTTGCCAACAGTATCTAGTGATTTGGTGTACTGCAAGTAATGTTTAATCTTCTATGTGTACAGTTGTGCTACAAGCTTCATGTGTTCTTACTTAAGGGCGGCCTATTTCAAATAGGTGTGATGTACATATGTTATTTCTTGAGGAATGATTCTATTAATGATGTTTAGGACTACACTAAGCCTGTATTGAGATCTGCAAAGCATGTGTTTTCTTTTGGAGTATCATGTTGTTCATAATAGGGCTTGTCCTATGCATGTTTCATGTTGTGATCTCTGGTCGACTTGTAAAATGTAATATTCTTGTTGTATTAGCCAACTTGTAATTAAACCAATATATTATCATGTACACATTGTGAGCATAGTTGATCTAGGTAAAGTATGATTGTTAAGATGAAAAAATGACAGAGTGAATAATAGAGTATGAATATCATATGCATTGTGATGTGCGACTGAAGGAGAAAGAGCAGACATATTATAGGTTGTCATGATTCATCTTGAAGACATTTTTGTGACAGGAGGGAAGTGAAGAGTGTGCTTAATTGATCCAATCATCAGAAGAAGTAGAATTACAATCATCAAAGGTGTGTGCACTTCAAGGTCAGTTTTTCAGACAGTAGGATTGTCATACTGTAATCATCTCTGAGTTCATTCTCAGTTCAGGGAGTAGTTGCTTCCTTGGGTTGTAGCCATAAAACAAAGTTTGCATGCTTCCTTGTGTTGTAGCCCTAAAACAAAGTTGTAACTTTGAGCTTCATATATTGTGAGTTAATCTTCACTGTGGTTTTTCCCTTCTTGGGTTTTCCACATATATCTAGTGGCATGTGTTGATGTGTATTGTGTTGATCTTTCATGTTTATATTAATGTTGTAATACTTAAGTTTTAATCTGCTTCAAAGGACCTGAAGTTGTTTAGATATTGATTCACCCCCCCACTCTTAGTATCCTGGTATGTTCAACAGACACATGGGCCAATCATAGAGAGAATTCTTGATAATACTATTCTTCAAAACTCTCATACAAGCAAGTAAAAGACAAAAAAAATTACAAAATCTAATTTATGTGCATCATTTGTCAATCCTCGAAATAATCAGCCCTTAAATGCATGTTGCAAACAATTACCTATTCATTGGTGCCAACACCAAGGAATATGAGATAATTTTTTGGGATAGGTGGTGGATGGTTTTTTACCATCCCCAATGCAACAAAAATGAGATGTCACAATATTTATTGAAGAAACTCTATCGTGAGTTCATCCTCGATAGAATTCTAAATTATTTTGATATGCATGATTTCCAAGGGAGAGGGAAAGGCTCTACATAGGATAGAGAGGGGGAAAGTTGTGCCTAATACCAACCAGTGAGACCCCTTGCACACCCATCTATTCAATATGTCATAGTCCCTACCATTGTGAAGGAGAGTGTAGAGGTGGAGACCCTAGAGTCCATCAGTTTCCTCACATAGACTTTGTTACAAAATAGGAAGTTTCTTTCACAAGGTGATGATGGTGAGCCTTCAAGGCATTAACTCTCACCACACATTTGTCATGTTTATGGATCTATGTGTGACTATGGGTCTAATGATTATTCAACAAGGTATAAACCATAAAATACACATGGTCATTAGGTTGGTACACATGTCAAAGAGGATGATACACACTTTGAGGAGTATGCTACACAAGGTCAAGAACATGATGCATCCATTTTAGATAATATTTTCATGACAGATGAGTCATTGTATGCTACCTTTAGCATTGATCGATAGTTATTTTTCAATAAGGTTCTACAGTTTAGTATATTTTGTATTAAAATCTACAATTAACTAGATATTAATCCATTGTGAATAAAAACTAATGTAAAAAATTATATGTATTATGCAATTCTAGGGTCAAAGTACGCATCTTGGATCTACCAACCCTTCATCACATGGTTGTGTGGGCATGTCAAGTCCACATGTATGTAATTTGTAACAAAATAGTAAATATCCTACATGTAATTTTTTTGTCATATATTTATTGGTAATCTTAAAATGACAATTTGATGATGAAGAGGTGGATGTTCAACCTCCAACATTGACACACATTGGTGGTACTACTCAAATGTCAACTTTCATTGAGATAAGTTTTACTATTTTTAATCATTATATATGTAAATAATGCTATGTATATTTTGGTCAAATAATGTTGTTCCTATTTTAAGTTGATGACATCAATGCAGACTCCTCCTAATATATATGAATCAATAGAGATGGAGATTGTTGTATTAGTTTTGTCTTCAATGCCTTTGACAGAGGTATGATCGAGTAATGTAAATGGCATTATGTATTTGTTGTTTTATCTCACATCATTTAGTATAAATAAGTGATATTCATCTTTAGTCTAATTTGCTTCTTTGTGCTACAAAAAATTTTTGAGAGGAGGTCTAGTCAGAAAAGGAGAGATATTAGCTATGATATTATTTCTCCATCTTCCTAACATAGAAATACCCATCAATTATTCTAGGACACTCCATAGTTTCTATATGTCTAGAAATTTTGTTGTATGCCTTCATGGCATGTCTAGGTGTAGATTTGTATTTTGCCAATGTATATATTTTTGTATACCTATATGGATTTGTAAGCATACATTTGTGTTTTATCTATGTACATATCTTTGTATGCATATATGACTTTCTTTATACATTCATCATATCCTATATGGTATTGTAGACCTTATGGCATTTTCATGACATTATGTATACTTCAATGACCTTATTGAGATTAATATATATATATAAATAGTTTGTTTGTATTGATGACTTAAATGGTTTAAATTTGTGAGTTGGATGTATCATTATGTGTATGGTCAAAAAATTGTCATAACTATGTTAAAAGATAAAGACCATGCGGAAACTAAGTAATAAATTAACACAAGTTATTACTTGATTTCAAGGATTAACACAAACTAAGTCAATTTACACAGTTTATTTTTTATTTTGGATTTTGAGTTGAGCACTTATTGTGTTGAATGAAATTTATGACATAAAGAACATGATGGACCTTACTAATTTCCTCTTTGGTAGGCTCATCATCTCCATTATCTTCCTTCATGGTTGCATTTTTTGTATCACGAGATTTCTTGGATAATCCTCTCCTTCAATGCAATGCCATTGAGGTAGTAGATCAGAGTCATAGAGCTCGTAGGACAACAAATTTGATCACATGAAAGGGAGATCTTTTCCAATAGGAGTGGGGTTCCATTACCAGCATCTCAATCATAGTCCCAAGAGACCTATCTTATCAAATCTTAGCTTATCCAAGGGTTATCTACTATTAAAAGGTCCAAAAGAAGGCCATCACATGCCTGAAATCAGACAACTAAGGTTCTATGTTTTATATTAGAAAATTCAATGTCCAACGCTTGCCTATTAAATAAACAAAGATTGAAACCTTCATATACATTAATGTTTTTGTACCCAAGTCTTCAACATGCCCTAATTTATCAAATCTCTGCTTAAATTAAATATGAATATGTTTTAGCCTATGGAAATGGTCAACATTAAGACGAGAATTAATGAGACTCTCTTGATCCAATATATCCCAAAAGGATTGGGTGACATTGGGAATGAAACAATTCCTCCACTAGCATTCACTTTCTCACCCTAATGTGTTAGCATGTCAGTTTGGCCCTATAAGGTGTAGAAGAAAAAATATGGCTATTGACACCTTTACACTAAATACAACTAAGGCATTTTGCAAGAATGCAATCATTGTCGACATGTCTACATTTGAAAAAATTGAGATAGGCTACTGTAGATAGACTTGATATCCACTTGTAAGTGCAAACAAAACATTCCTAGGTGCCACAGATTCTAAGAATCTCTGCGTCAAAGTTTGACACTTTTTTGGTCTTAGGGATCTTAAAGAGTCTCTCAGTCCAATGTATCCCATAAGGATTGGAAGAGTTGGGGAAAACAATGAGGCCTCCAATAGCATTCACCTACCCACCCCGATATGTTGGAACCATTGTTTTGGTCCAATGAGGTGTGAAAGAAAAAATATAGCTATTGGCACCTTTACATTGAATGTAAATAAGATATTTTGCAAGAATGCATTCATTGTCGACACGATCAAACGATTCATAGTTGATAGAAACTAAGATAGTATATAGTAGATGGATTTGACATCCACCTATAAGTACAAATGAAACATTCCTAGGTGCTAAGGATTCTAAGAAATACTACGTCAAAGTTTGACACCTTTTTGGCGTTAGGGCTCTTAAGAGACTCTCTTGGTCTAATGTAGCCCAAAAGGATCAAGAGACCCAGGGAACAAAGCAAGGCCTTATATAGCATTCACCTACCCACCTTGATGTGTTGTCACTATTGATTTGGTCCCACAAAGTGCGGAAGAACAAATATGGCTATTTGCACCTTTACACTAAATGCAACTAAGGCATTTTGCAAGAATGCATTTATTGTCAGCACGATCAAATGGTCTACAATTGACAAAAATTGAGATAGTCTATTGTAGATAGATTTTACATCCACCTATAGGTGCAAATGAAACATGCATAGGTGCAATAGAGTTTGAGAATTTTTGCATCAAATTTGACAATTTTTTGCTCTTGGGGCTCTTAAGAAACTCTCTCAGTCTAATGTAGCCTGAAAGGATTGGGAGACTTGGGGAATGGTACGAGACCTCCAATAGTATTCACCCACCCATCCTAATGTGTCCATTCTATCAGTTCAATCTCATGAGGTGTAGAATGAAAAATATGACACTAGACAACATTACACTAAATGTAAATGAGGCATTTTGCAGCTTTGTGTTCCTTGTTGGCATAGTCAAATAGTTTTGAGTTGATAAAAACTAAGAGAAGTTATTATGGAGGGATGTGACATAGAACTTTAGGTCAAAATAGAATATTCCTAGCTGCCAAATATTTTGAGAACCACTTCATCAAAGTTTGGAAACTTTTTGCTCTTAGGTCTCTTAAGAGACTTTGTTAGAATCATGGAGCCTGGAAGGATTAGAAGATCTAGTAAACAAAAAGATACCTTCACTAGAATTCACCCACCCACCTCGACACATTGGAACTATCAATTCAATTCCATGAGGTGCAGAAAAAAAAATATGACACTAGGAAACATTACACCAAAAGTAAATGAGGCATTTTGCAACATTGTGTTCCTTGCTAGCACAGTCAAATAATTTTGAGTTGATGAAAACCAAGAGAAATTAGTGTGAAGGGATGTAACATATAGATATAGGGTTGAAATAGAATATTCCCAGGTGCCATAGATTTCAAGAATCACTACATCAAAGTTTGGTAGTTTTTTGCTCTTAGGTCTCTTAAGAGAATTTGATGGAATCGTGTAGCCTAAAAGGATCAAGAGACCTAGGGAATGAAATGAGGAATCTAGTAGCATTAATTCAAACACCCTAACATGTTGCTATCATTAGTTCAGTCTTATGAGGTACAAAATGAAAAATATGACACTAGGTATCATTACACTAAACGCAAATGAGACATTTTACAACATTGTGTTCCTTGTTGGCACGATCAAACAATTCTGAGTTGATGAAAACTAAGAGAGGTTATTTTGGAGGTATGTGACATCCAATAGTAGGTAAAAAAATATTCCTAAGTGCCACAAATTCTGAGAACCACTTCGTCAAAGTTTGATAGTTTTTTTCTCTTAAGACTCTTAAGATACTTTACCAAAACTGTGTATCCCAGAAGGATCAAAGACGTGGGTAATGAAATGAGGCCTCCACTAGCATTCACCCACCCATCTCAATGTGTTGACACTATCAATTGATTCCCACACTAATGTTTTTTCACTATTGGTTCAATCCCATGAGATGCAGAATGAAAAATATGATATTAGGCAACATTACACTAAACAGAAATGAGGCATTTTGCAACATTGTGTTCGTTGTTGGCACAATCAAATAGTTTTATGTTAATGAAAACTAAGAGAGGTTATTATGGAGGTAATTGAAATATATTTGTAGATCAAAATAGAACATTCCTAGTTGCCATGGATTTCGAGAACCACTCTGTCAAAATTTGGTAATATTTTGCTCTTAAGTCTCTTAAGAGACTTTGTTGGTACTGTATAGCCAAGAAAGATCGGGATAATTAGACACTGAAAAGAGACCTCCACTAGCATTCACCCACCCACCTTGATATTTTTTGACTTCAAATTTGGTCCCATGAGATGCGGAATGAAAATATGACACTATGCAGCATTACACTAAACATAAATGAGTCATTTTGCAACATTGTGTTCCTTGTTGGTGTCAAACATTTTTTAGTTAATGAAAATTGAGAGAGGTTATTATGGAGGAACTTGACATCTATTCATAGGTCAAAACAAAATATTCTTAGGTGCTATAGATTTTGAGAACCACTCCATCAAATTTTGGTAATTTTTTATCTTAAGTCTCTTAAGAGACTTTGCCAGAACTATGCAGGCTAGAAGGATTAGGAGACTTGGGGAATGAAATGAGGCATCCAATAGCATTCACCTTCCCACCCCAATGTGTTGGAGCTATTCATTTAATTGAATGAGGTACAGAATGAAAAATATGACACTAGACAGCATTACACTGAATGCAAATGAGGCATTTTGCAACATTGTGTTCCTTATTGGCATGATCAAATAGTTGTGAGTTAATAAAAACTAAGAGAGATTATTGTGGAGGGACTCAACATATAGTTTTAGGTCAAAACTAAACATTCCTAGGTGGCACAAGTTTTGAGAACCACTCCGTCAAATTTTGATAATTTGTTCTCTTAAGTCTCTTATGAGACTTTTCTAGAACCATGTAGCTCAAAAGGATCAAGAGACTTGGGGGAAAAAATGAGGCCTCCACTAGCATTCAACCACCCACCCTAATGTGTTAGTGCTATTGATTTGGTCCCACGAGTGTGGAATGAAAAACATGACACTAGGCAACATTACACTAAACACAAATGAGGCATTTTGCAACATTACGTTTCTTGTGGAGGAGCTTGACATCTAGTTGTATGTCAAAATAAAGCATTCCTAGGCGCCATAGGTTTTGAGAACCACTCCATCAAAGTTTGGTAATTTTTTGCTCTTAAGTCTCTTAAGAGACTTTGCTAGAACCATGTAGCCCAAAAGGATCAAGAGACCTGGGGAACAAAACAAGCCCTCCACTAGCATTCACCTACCCACCATAATGTGTTGGTTTGGTCCCATGAGGTGCGAAATGAAAAATATGATACTAGGTAGCATTACACTGAACACAAATGAGGCATTTTATAATGTATTACATTCCTTGTTGGCACAATAGTTAATGAAAACTGAGAAAATGTATTGTGGAGGTACTCGACATTTAATTGTAGGTCAAAATAAAACATTCCTAGGTGTCATGGATTCCAAGAACCACTCTATCAAAGTTTGTTAGTTTTTTCTCTTAAGTCTCTTAAGAGATTTTGTTGAAATCATGTAGCCCAAAAGGATTGGGATGCTTGGCCACTAAAAAGAGGCCTCCACTAGAATTCACCCACCCACCTTGATGTTTTGGGTTGTTAGTTCTATGCCATGAGATTCGAAATGAAAAATGTGACACTAAGCAACATTACATTGAATGCGAATGAGGCATTTTGTAACATTGTGTTCCTTGTTAGCATAGTCAAATAGTTTCAAGTTAATGAAAACTAAGAGAGGTTATTGTGGAGTGACTCAAGATCTAGACATAGGTCAAAATAGAACATTCCTAGGTGCCATGGATTCTAAGAACCACTCTATTAAATTTTGGTAGTTTTTGTTCTTAAGTCTCTTAAGAGACTTTGTCAAAACTATGTAGCCCAGAAGGATCAGGATGCTTGGCCATACAAAATACACCTCCACTAGCATTCACCCACCCACCTTGACATGTTGGCATTGTCAATTTGGTCTCATTAGGTGTGGAATGTAAAATTTCACCTCTTACACTCTTTTACTAAATGAGATGGAAGCATTTTGCAACATTGCATTCACTGCTGGCATGGTCAAATGGTTTTGAGTTGATGACAACTGGGAGAGTTTATTGTGGAGGATGTGACATCTAGATGTAGGTCAAAATGAAACATTCCTAGCTACCACAGATTCTGAGAACCACTCTATCAAAGTTTGGCAATTTTTTGCTCTTAGGTATCTTAAGAGACTTTTTCATAACTATGTAACCCAGAAGGATTGGGATGCTTAACCAATGAAAAGAGACCTACACTATCATTCACCCATCTACCTTGATGTTTTGGCATTGTTGTAAAGTCTGAAGAGGTGTGAAATGCAAAATTTAACTCTAAGCATCCTTTCACTAAATGAAACTAAAGAATTTTGCAACATTACATTTGTTGCCGCCATGAGCAAATGGATTTAAGTTAGAAAATACTAAGGTAGGTATTTTTTGGTGGAACCAACATCCACATATATGTGCAAATGATACATTCCTAGGTCTCATGATTTGAGAGAACAGTCAGGCAAAGTTTGGTAATTTTTTACTCTTAAGTATCTTAAGAGACTTTACTAGAACTGTGTATTCCAAAAGGATTGGGACAATTGTCCACTAAAAAGAGACCTCCAATAGCATTTACGCACCCATCCCAACATATTGCCACCATTGGTTCAATCTTGGCACAATCAAACAATTTTGAGTTAATGAAAACTGAGAAAATTTATTGTGGAGGGACTCAACATTTAATTATAGGTCAAAATAGAACATTCCTAGGTTTCATAGATTCCAAGAACCACTCCATCAAAGTTTGTTAGTTTTTTCTCTTCAGTCTCTTAAGAGACTTTGTTGAAATCGAGTAGCCCAAAAGGATTGGGATGCTTGGCCACTAAAAAGAGACCTCCACTAGCATTCACCCACCCACCTTGATGTTTTGGGTTGTTAGTTCTATGCCATGAGATTCATAATGAAAAATGTGACACTAGGCAACATTACATTGAATGTGAATGAGGCATTTTGCAACATTGTGTTCCTTGTTAGCATAGTCAAATAGTTTCAAGTTAATGAAAACTAAGATAGGTTATTGTGGAGGGACTCAACATCTAATTGTAGGTCAAAATAGAACATCCCTGGTGCTATGGATTCTAAGAACCACTCTGTTAAAGTTTGGTAGTTTTTGCTCTTAAGTCTCTTAAGAGACTTTGTCAAAACTATGTAGCCCAGAAGGATCAGGATGCTTGGCCATCAAAAATACACCTCCACTAGCATTCACCCACCCACCTTGACATGTTGGCATTGTCAATTTGGTCTCATTAGGTGTGGAATGTAAATTTTCACTTCTTACACTCTTTTACTAAATGAAATTGAAGCATTTTGCAACATTGTGTTCATTGATGGCATGGTCAAATGGTTTTGAGTTTATGAAAACTAAGAGAGTTTATTGTGGAGGATGTGACATCTAGTTGTAGGTCAAAATGAAACATTCCTAGCTACCACAAATTCTGAGAACCGCTCTATCAAAGTTTGGCATTTTTTTGCTCTTAAGTCTCTTAAGAGACTTTTTCAAAACTATGTAACCCGAAAGGATTGGGATGCTTAACCACTGAAAAGAGACTTCCACTATCATTCACCCATCTACCTCGATGTTTTGGCACTATTGCTAAGTCTGAGGAGGTGTGAAATGCAAAATTTCACTCCTAGCATCCTTTCACTAAATGAAACTAAAGAATTTTGCAACATTGCATTTGTTGCCACCATGAGCAAATGGATTTAAGTTAGAAAATACTAAGGTAGGTATTTTTAGGTGGAACCAACATCTACATATATGTGCAAATGATACATTCCTAGGTCTCATGATTTGAGAGAACGATTAGGCCACAGTTTAGTAATTTTTTACTCTTAAGTCTCTTAAGAGACTTTACTAGAGCTGTGTATCCCAGAAGGATTGGGACAATTGTCCACTAAAAAGAGACCCCCAGTAGCATTTTCCCACCCATCCCAACATATTGGCACCATTGGTTCAATTGCAGAAGGTGCAGAATGTAAAATTTTACTCCTATCACCCTTTCATCAAATGAAACTGAAGCATTTTGCAACATTGTGTTCACTGCCACTGTGAGAAAATGAATTCATGTTAGAAAAAATTGAGGTAGGTATTTGTAGGTGGACCTGACATCCACTTTCATGTGCAAATGAGACATTCCTAGGTGTTACAATATGAGAGAACAGTCAAGGCAAAGTTTGGCACCTTTTTGGTCTTAAGGCTCTTAAGAGACTCTCTCGATCCTATGTATCTCAGAAGGATTAGGATTCTTGGCCATAAAAAAGAGACCTCCAATAATATTCACCTGCCCACCATGACATGTTGGCATCATCAATTTGGTCCCGTTGGCATCATCGATTTGGTCCCAAGAGGTATGCAATGTAAAATTTCATTCCTAGCACCCTTTCATTAAACAAAACTAAAGCATTTTGTAACATTGTGTTCATCACCACCACAGGAAAATAAATTTGAGTTAGAAAAAATTGAGGTAGTTATTTTTAGGTGGACTCAACATCCATCTGTACATGCAAGTGAGATATCACTAGGTGCCACAATTTGAAAGAACATTCGAGCCAATGTTTGGCAAATTTTTGCTCTTAGATCTCTTAAGAGACTTTGTTAGAACCATGTAACTTAGAAGGATTAGGATGGTTGGCCACTAAAAAAATACCTCTAGTAGCATTCATCCACCCACTCTGACATGTTGACATCATTGGTTCGATCATAGGAGGTGTGAAATGTAAAATTTCATTCCTAGCACCCTTTATCAGAATGAAACTGAAGCATTTTGCAACATTGTGTTTGTTGCCACCATGTGAAAATGAATTTGAGTTAGAAAAAATTAAGGTAGGTATTTGTATGTAGACCCAACATCTACCTATACGTGCAAACAAGACATTCCTAAGTGCACAATTTGAGATAATAGTTAGGCCAATGTTTGGCACCTTTTTGGTCTTAGGCTTTTAAGAGACTCTCGCAATCCAATGTAGGCTAGAAAGATTGGGACACTTGGACACTAAAATAAGACATCAACTAGCATTAACCCACCCAACTTGATGTATTGCACCATTAGTTTGGTCCTAAAAGGTGTAAAATACAAATTTTCATTCCTAGCACCTTTTCATTGAATGAAACATTGTGTTTGTTTCCATCGCGAGCAACTAAATTTGAGTTATCAAAAATTGAGGTAGGTCTTTGTAGGTGAACCCTACATGTACCTATACATGTAAATGAGACATTCTTAGGTGCTATGATTTGAGAGAGTAGTTGGGCCAAAGTTTGCCAGTTTTTGTTAGAAATGAAGGAAACCACTACAATATGGAAGTCTGAAATAAACTTGCAAATCTAAAATTATACTATAGAATATCAAATGAAGATGTAAATGAATGTCAAAGAAACCAAAAATATTCAAGAGCCATACACATAACAATCATTATTACGTGGAGAAAAACCCCTTCGGGTAAAAACTCCACTAGGAAAAGAGGGAAATTTTGTATTATCTTGAAGAAGATTACTATACATTCAATTTCCTCAATCCTGCATCCAATTCAACACCATTTGTGTACCTGCAAACAAACTCATATCTTTGTACTCCTCTAAAGCTCTAGTTTATAGATAATTAGAAGCTTCATGAAGAAGCCACAAAATGCGGTGCCATATCTGGGAAAATCCAAATGGCCAACATAGGGAAATGCAATAACTCCTCTTACAGTTATCATAGAAAGATTCTCAACACCCTCCTTTGGGATTCCACTAATGGGATAAAAATAGACTTCCATTATCCCACTTACACCATCATAAGATGCTCTATCGTAAAGGACCAAGAATAGAAAAATTCCTTACATGTAAGACAACAATAATAGCATATGCTCTTACACCTGTCATAAACCAAATATAGATTTGGGCATCCCTGTTTCTCTTGTAGTAATCCTAAGGTCAAAAGTAAATAGTAACTACTACTGATAAATAATTAGTTACTATTGTCAATAAATAATTAATTACCGTACTAATAAAAAATAAATTACCGTGTTGGTGGATTCCTCATCCCTTATGGTTGCATTAAACAATTACAATATTAGGAGTAAATAATTAATCAGATTTACAAGGTTGATGCGACTTAATCCTAATAGTTTTTTTTTCTCTTAGGTCTCTTAAGAGACTATGTCAAAACATTATAGCCTAGAAGGATTGGGACACTCGGCCACCGAAAAGAGACCTCAAATAGCATTAACTTACCCACCTCAACATGTTGGCACCATCAGTTTAGTCCCAGGAGGTGTGTAATGTAAAATTTCACTTCTAGTACCCTTTCACTAAATAAAACTGAAGAATTTTACAACACTGTGTTTGTTGCCACTATGGGAAAATGAATTTGATTTAGCAAAAATCAAGTTAGGTATTTGTAGGTGGACCCAACATCCACTTGTATATCCAAATGAGACATTCCTAAGTGCCATGATTTGAGAGAATAGTTGGGCCAAAGTTTGACACCTTTTTGGTCTTAAGGCTCTTAAGAGACTCTCTCAATCCAATTTAGCCTAAAAGGATTGGGACTCTTAGCCACCAAAAAGAGACCTCAAGTAGCATTTACTTGCCTAGCCTAATGTGTTAGCACCATCAGTTTGGTCCTAAGAGGTGCAGAATGCAAAAATTTCACTCCTAGCACCCTTTCACTAAATGAAACTAAAGCATTTTGCAACATTTCATTTGTTTCCACCATGATCAAATGAATTCAAGTTAGCAAAAACTAAGTTAGGTATTTTTAGTTGGACCTAACATCCATTTGTACATAGGTGCCATGATTTGAGAGAACAATTGGGCCAAAGTTTGACACATTTTTGGTCTTAGGGCTCTTAGGAGACTCTCTCAATCTAATGTAGCCCTAAAGGATAGGTATTGCATGGCCACTGAAAAGAACCTCTAGTAGCATTCAACTGCCCATCCTGCATGTTGTCACCTTCAGTTCAGTCCTAGGAGGTGTATAATGCAAAATTTCACTCCTAGCACCCCTTCATTGAATGAAACTAAAGGTGAAATAGGGATAATAAAATCATGTCAAACATATAGAAGGTGAAATGAGGATGGGAAAATAATGGAAAATATATAGAAGTGGAATGAGAATAAGACAAACATGGTAAATGTATAGAAGGTGAAATGAGGATAATAAAATCATGCCAAGCATCTCTCTCTCTCTCTCTCTCTCCTCTCTCTCTCTCTCTCTCTCTCTCTCTCTCTCTCTCTCTCTCTCTCTCTCTCTCTCTCTCTCTCTCTCTCTCTCTCTCTCTCTCTCTCTCTCTCTCTCTCTCTCTCTCTCTCTCTCTCCTCTCTCTCTCTCTCATCTCTCTCTCTCTCTCTCTCTCTCTCTCTCTCTCTCTCTCTCTCTCTCTCTCTCTCTCTCTCTCTCTCTCTCTCTCTCTCTCTCTCTCATCTCTCTCTCTCTCTCTCTCTCTCTCTCAAGTTAAACCATCAACATGTGAAATTAAAAACTATAAACCCTAAAAATGACCTTACCATGTGTAATTATTTTGAAAATTGTGAGTTTATTGTTAGTTTTTAAATCTTCTCTTTACTTCAAGAATATAAAATTCTCTACTAATAGTAGCAACCACGAGAAGGTGGAAGTTTTTTGCACCACGAACCTACATTAATAGTATTACTAGAATTAAATAAATAAAATAAAATAAAAATGTACTCAATCAAAAAACTTAAGAAGTACATAAAAACACGTGTTTCATTCTACCAATTCAATCCAATGAACCATGCAGATCCGCTCTACTCTTTATGATATCGAGTATTACTTCATGGTTACACTCACAAACTTTCCACAAGTTCTTAGTCAACGATCTACCCCTATATTTAATCAATTAAACATTCGATGTCACAACAAGGTTTAGAATAATGAATAATTTTCTTATATGCGTAAAAGTCCTTGAACAACCACACATCAAACTTCTTCATTGGGTACATTTTGAGCCATGTTCCAATAACAACCATTGATCTTGTAGGATACTCAATGTTCTCCATCTATGGAAGGGGTTGCCAATTTCTTTTTTTGCCTCAACATAATGACACAAATAATAATATGTTCCTTCATCATTATCTTCATCCATAATAATTGCATAAACATGCCCTGCATTAAATTGCAAAAAAAATATTAATTTAATAAATGATACAAAAATACTACATCATATTCTAAAATATTAATTTTCATTAAATAATGCATCTATAATACTTGGAAGAACTAGATTTGAAATATGGTCAAAGTCAATTGATGATTCCATCTCCATGAGTTGTAGTGCTCCTAGAAGTTGATACATCTCAAGTGGGATTAAAGTTCTAGCACACCATTCATTCAACCCACTCTTTTGACACACACTCATTCTAAGAATAATCTTCATATTTTGCAATGTTATCTTCTTCTACCAACCAAAAAAATTTACTACCTATATACTTATCTTAATTACCTAGACCCATTGTAGAGTTACACCATTTGATGATGTATGTAACATCTATCAACTTTACACTATCTTTTTATTTCAACTCTTCTCATGCTAAGGCTCTTTTAATACATGTCCCCTACACCAGCATGCTCCCCTTTTCCATGTCCAAGCTCAAAGAAATTCATATATGCTAAACACTACTCATCTTATGAAACCTACACAGCCAATACATATGTGAGTTCCTTGACTCAGACAGTACAAATCTGACCATATGATATACTAACCAAACATGATGTTCTTGCTACCTCAAATTACCATAGAACATCTAATATCAACCTTGTAAAAATTCTATAGAATGTGTGTGATCATCACTAATATAAAATGATATTACCTCAAGATCTGTCTATCTTCGTCTATACTTTTGGGTGCATGAATGAATGTTATATGCACAAATATAACAACCTAAGTGGATTGCAGTAATGTTATTGAACCTCATTCTATGGGTGTAGTGTATAATTATCTACAAAGTCTACAATTGACATGATCATATGAAGAGGAAATGTATTATTGCATAACTTGAGTTGCAATTCCAATTATCGAGCTCTATGTGTATTCCTTGGATACTCATACATTATCTTCTCTTGAAAAATAGGCATAAATTTAGATACTAGTATTTCTTCACTCACCAATTCACACTTTTTTGTCTCTTTAACCATATTTTAGATTGTATGCCCATAGACTTATATTTTTTTTTAAATTTATTGGTTCATTTCCATTTGTATGTGTATTCTCCAAGTGTATACAATTTCTTAAATGTTGCAAAGTACTGCACCTATCACATGTTCCATCCAAACATTATTTCTTATAAAAAAAATTGTCCATCTAATCTTTCATAAAAAAAATATTTAAATGAACTCTCTTTTTGATAAAAGTGCAGCTTCTATCATACACTCCTACAAAATGTTATAAATGAACCATATGTACCACACTCCTTTAGTTCTTGTACATGTCTTTGAATGGTGGTGAAGAAATATATTAGCTTTAATACCAATAATCTAAATCCTGAGTGGTTTGAAGAAGATCTTGTGTATTATCTTGTAATGGACAAGATCATATAATATGTAAATGGAAAACATAAATACAAACCACATATACATCCATTGTACAAAAGTCTTATGGTAAATATGCAACTTCTATTTAGAAAGAATAAGGGAAATATTTATAGAGGGTTAAGATGTGAATCCATAGATTCCTCTCTATCTATACATGATGTACACGCTAAAAGAAGCTAAGGTGAAAAAATGCTTCCCACACAAATCTAAGATGAGATATAAGTAGAAAATATAATCTAAAATAATTTGCAAAAAAGAAACAACACAATAAAATATTTTGCCATGTAACATAATTATGTATCTTGGGAAAGCCCCTTCAAAAAAAACCCAACCTCCAAACTTTGAACCAATGTATTAATCAACAACAATACTTGTTATAAAATAATCAAATCAAGGAGCCTTCACAAGAGACAACAACACTCAAATCTAGAGTAATAATGGCAACATAACAATACCTAAAAAAATACACTATGCAAACTTCATCCCGAGCACCCAATAAATAGAGAAACACAAAACCACCAAAGGGGAATCACAAAAGCTTGAGTTAATACTACCCAAAAGTGGCACCAATATCCCCTAGTCAAATTCCCAACACCCAAATCCCAAGAGAAATCCTATAAGAACTTGCCATAACTGATTTCCTAGATATATACATTCATTCTGGCAGGTCTAATTCTTTGCCTTGTACATATCTATCTTACTCTCATACTCTCTTACACACTCTTACACTCTTTCTTTACATTTCCTTACATGTATATCCTATATATACACATAGAGGTGTGTTCTTTTCCCAAAATACGTCTTTATGTGTCATCTCCATCCTCTACATGCCCTTTGTGGTAACCTGTGGTAGGTTCTATTAGGTGCCCTATACTCTGCCAACATCATTCCCCCTTTTAAAACTATGTCTTGTCCTCAAGACATGTTCTGTCAATTTGAAGGTGGAATGGTTTTGTAAATCACTCTGAGTTGGGCTAGAGTTATGTCCCACTATTTCTTTGTTGATGTCAGAATTTGAATCTGGCTCTCCAATTAAATGTATGTATCCTCTACATCTCCCAATGTAGTCGGTACTTGTATCTTTTGTGCAATTTGTTTGGCCTCGGTAAACACTTTGATCAGGGATGCTATCCTTAGACTTACCACTTCTCTTGGTCGTTTGATCTGTCCCTTGATTTATTCTCTTTGATCCTAGAACTACTGGAGTTGGGAGTGCAATGTTTCTACTTGTGCCTTTATGACACCATTAGTATCTTGCACTAGGTCATAAGTACTAGCAACTTGTGTTATTTGTGTCTCTAATGCCTCTATATGATCCTTTATATTCTTAGTGATAGTAGGCCATTGTAAACAAAATTGGTATAATACCTTTACCTCCTCCATACCTTGCTAGATGTTCTTTATTTGGGCTTCTAGTTTATTGTGTGCCTTGGCACATTTGTTTAATGCATTAGTTAGCCTTTTTCTTATTTATTTTCTTAGTTATTCTTTCTTCTGCCTTATTCTCCAAGTATTGAGAGTGTGCTTTAAAGCTTTGCATTATTTTTTCAATTATTTTGTTGGTTGTAGGGTTGTATCCCTCTAAGCCTCTGTCATCTCATTTTGATTTTGATTTATAGCCTTTAGTAGTATTTCACTACCCTCTATGTGTTGTTGCGAAATTTCTTCCCTCATTTTAGAGTGGAAGATATCACCAAGTTGTAACTTTTGAATGGGTGATATACCTGACAAGTTGACTTTCCCTCCTATCACTGGCAATTGTAGCAGCTATGGTGTCACCATAGGTTGTATTTTCTTCTACTGCACTAGAAAATCTTTGATAGATTGAATAGGGGACGCAGAGTGAGGATGTATCTTGAGAATCGTGTTGACTATCCCTTGTATCTGAAGCCTCTTCATCAATTTTTTGATCCTCTTGATCTATATTGATGTTATGCAGAGGAGAAGTTCTTTGTTCTCAATTTTGTGGAGGATTTGGCTCTTGTTGTGTCACGTTTTTCTCTGCCTCCTTGATAGTATCATAGATTTTCTTTGTTATTTGCTCTATTTTTTGGTCTCTATCAGCCTGCTCCATGTTCATAAGGGTATCAACCCTTTGCTTTGATCTAAGCTCTTTAGCCTATAATTGGGCTATTTTATTCTTCTCCTCTATAGAAATGGAGGTACCAACTCCACCAATAGCCTATTGTTTTAAATATTCATCCAATTTTAGGGTTTTTCCTTACTTTTCCTTAAGGCTTCTTCTAGGCTCTCTGGTAGTAGTCCCAAAATATCATCCATAGTTTTATTTGATTTTATCATATATTTTATTATGGCTCTCTCAATTATTTTCTTATTTTCAACAACTACTTCACTATAAAACTCTGTTGTTTCTTGAATAAGCACATGGCATTCTATCCCATTCCAGATTGCATCTAGGCTAAGGGGTTCTTGTGGAATTTGTTGTTCTTTTTCTTTTTGTTTCTTTTTCCTTTGTAGTTTTGATACTTCTTCTTACCCTTCTTCCTCTTATGTCTCCTCTGCCAGAGATTGGTTTTTCTTTCTCTTAGCTTATTGCTTTTGCCTAGGTGCATTTTTCTTCTCCACACCTAATTGTACCAATGTTTCTGATGCAAATCTTCTTCTTGTAGATATTGTTTGTGTGGAAGATGTCGGTTGTGGTGCAGCTTGTGCACTAGATGTCATAGATGCACTTCTCCTTAACGTCCTAGGGTTTTGAGGTGAAGTAGGCATTTGTGGGGTTGATGAGGTGGATTGTGGAACCTCTGTAGTGGCTTGTGAGGTAGCTGATGTAGTTTGTAGTATAGTTGTGCCTTCCTATGGTGGGATTTCCCATGTTCTATGCAATTTTTCCTTGTTTTTCTATAGTTGCTCCTCCGCATTCTTCTTGTGCATTTTATCCATGATCTCTTTGTATGTGCCAAACCTTTATGTGGTAGCATCCTTAGGTTTTCTAAGCAAAGTTTGTGCATAGGCATTTATTTCTTGTTTTGTGACCTCATAGGGTGACCTAGGAATCTAGTATATTCTAGGCTCAACTACCTCCATATAGATGTAGTCTTTGTCTACCATGTAGGTTATGTGATTCATGTATTATTTTACTACCTCATAGGGTATTCTTTCCCTAGCTTGTATATCTAATTGTAAAAATTTAAAGAACCCCCAATACATAGTGTTGAAAGATTTTGTGTCACTGTAACTTCTAATGTGTTGTTTGATTTGTGCAGCAACTGTGAGGTGTTGTTTCCATACTTTCCCTTTGAATCTTGACAATTCATTGAGGAAATAAAATACTAAATAGATAATTAGGGTACCATACCAGAAATTGTAGTTGGACTCCTTGGTCTGCTTCAAATTCTCCATCAATTGCTCCCTCATCACTTCGCAGAGGTCAAAGTCTTTGCCCACTTTTACCATTTGATATGTTGTATGTATTGCAGTAGCAGTAGCAAATCCCTCTCTATTTGCATAATAAACTTTGTAAGCTATCCCATTATTGCATACTGAACCCCTGCATCTATCATACCTTCACACTTAGGCTCCACCCATCAAGTTTTTACCCTATAAGCTCAATGAATTTATCATTCTCGATGGCCTTCATTGTCGGTACTAGTCCTATCAAGCTAAGTCCAGTCACATCCCTAATTGCATCCTTAGTAATGTAGTAGTGCTTGTCTAAATATATGAATTCATCATGAATTCTGCTCAGTATGATTCTAACCCACTCGTGAGCATCATTGAAATCCAGGGAATCCTTCCACACATCAAATTCCTTGGAGGCAATGTTTTGATATTTCACTAAATACCATGTATCTCTGAGCAATGTATCCCTTAATTCCCAAACTTCATGTAATATATCTCTGAGATCATTGTATGGATGTATTTTCTCATGTCTTCTATGTACACCACATTTGTCGGTACACCAAAGAATGCTCCTTCCTTGTCTACCTCCATCGCCTTGAATGGGCATTTCTTATATTTAGGCCTTAGCTTCTCTGTCACATTGATGAGCACTGGTGTAGCCATCTTTTTCAGCTTATCAGCTAGGGTTTACTCTCTTCTTAGTTCTTGCACTTCAGAGCTCAAAAATTCTCAAAGTGTGTTGGATGCAAATGAGATTTTTAGGGCATTTTAGGGTATATATAGCCCTAATAGTTACTTTAGGCATTTATGGTATTTATCTATTGTGCTTTTCATGGGTTTTTATATGCATTTATTGTTTTTAGCTGCTAACGGTTAGATTATGATACACTATGTTATAGTAGGATACAATTCTATGATACATGTTAGAATTATTCCGCATTTCATCCTTTTATCTTGAAGGTTTGTGATAATGCTTTAATCGAGCTCCATTGACATATCTGGCTATTATTTTTCCTTCCATATCTTTTAGTCTTACAGCTCTGGATTTTGCAATTTCCTCTATGGAATATGGTCCTAACCATCTTATTTTGAATTTTCCTTGTTTCTTAAACTTAGTGTCATACAAAAGTACCAACTCTCCCTTTTTGAAATTTTTCATCTGCAGGTTTCTATCATGCTAGGCTTTCTGCCACTTTCTAAATTCATATTATTAGATGCCATTAACCTGTTTTCATCCATTTTCTCCAATTCTTCAATTCTTTGTGTCAGGGATTCCTTTGCATTTAGTTTTAGAGTTTGTGCAGTATGAAAATTGGGTAGTATAAAATGTGCTGGTATAGTAGCATCTAGGTCATGTATACTAATTCATACAGTGTGAAATTTGTGGTTCATTTGTATGTTGTGTGGTAGGCCCAAAGCACCACAGGGACTTTCAGGTTCCAATATGTACTATTTTCATCACACATTTTTGTCAATGTCTTTCAAATTATTTTTTTAAGGCTTCACTTGCACCGTTTTCTTGTGGATGATATGGTGAGATTTTGTTGTGCACTATCATGAAAGATTGTAGTGGCTCCTCAATCATGTTATTTACAAAATGTTTTCCTTTGTCACTTGTGATACTTAGTGGACATCCAAATCTAGTTATGATATTCTCATATAGGAATTTTGTGGTTGTTTTTGTTGTACAATGCTTGGTGGGTTGAGCTTATGCCCTTTTGTGAGATATTCTACTCATATGATAATGTATCTTGCTTTTGATTGTTTGGTTGAAGGATCTATAGGTCCAATAAAGTCAATTGCCCATTTCTTAAATGGAAGTTGTGTTGATACTGGTCTCAATGGCATTTCATCTCTGGTGGTAGGTTTACCCATTCTTTGACAAATATCATAGTGCTTTAAATATCTTTTAGCATCATGAAATAAGGTAGGCCACCACAAGCCTGCTAATTTGATCTTTCTTATTGTAAGGTCTCTGGAGTTGTGACCTCCTCTTGTAGAGGAAAACTAATGTGTTGTAGACTTAACATAATTCAGGGGTAAACCTATCTGAATAGTCCACTTGACATTGTACTCCCACATTAAATTATCAACCAAGGAGCGTAATCTTATGATGGCACTGCACTGTATGTGGCTTCAGGGGCTCATATTCTCTTAAAGTATCTTATCTAAACCTACTCAGATTATTCTACTTTGCTATAATTCACATAAATGCAAGAACAATAAAAATAGTTACAGAATCTAGTGGTTGCAGGTTCCTTCAGCATAAGTTGTAGATAACTGCTAACAATAGGAAAATACAGAACTAATCTAAAACCATTCAAAATGATGAGAAAGCTAATGCTAACCTCTAGAGGACTTAAGATGGACAAAGTATGCATTTGTTCATGAACCACAACTACTGTAATTAACAATCAAAGTATTCTAATTAACTCACAATGCATTTATAAACTAATGGAAAACAACTTTAACAAGAATGCATAAATGGATAAGAAAATAAATGAAGTGAAGATCAGTACCTTGAGTGGTCAACTCAAGGGACTGGCTCACTTAGCTAGAAATCAAATCTAACTCAGATACTCATGCATCCACATAACACATAGTTCCATTCAATTCATATCATAAACAGAATCTCTTTTCATATTGTATTCAATAATTGCATTTTAACAAAACATGTCTGGAGCTTCTAATATTGAATAAAACAACAACTAAGTAATTGGATAACGAAGTAACTAACTTGACTCTAATCTCATCACCATAACTACTACAAAAACAAGAGTCTTATGTAACTACCAACTAACTACAATCATTAATCCATTCCTAGATATTAGGATATAGGGTTAAGATTGATTTATTAATTCTAATTAAACAGAGGAAGGAGAATCCTATTCAAATAAAAATTCATATACAACGGCTCATTGAAAAACACATAAGCTGCATATGGAACAAGTCTACTGCATTTATTCCTTCCCATAATGGTTCACGTTCAGCTTCCAGTTGCCTGCACTTTTGGCGGCTTGACTTCAACTTCCTTTAATTCTCCTGTTCTGCAACTTACTGTAAATTCTCCTTTCCTTGATGCCACGTTCTTTTTACTGCATAGGGGTTAATTCACAAAACATATGCATGCAAATAACTTTTATAATTAAACCATAGAATCTCATCTATATTGCATGCATACTCATGTTCAAATAATTCAATTGATAAATACCATCACCATATTTCATATTAACAAAATAGGTTCAAGGTCTTGCAAAGTATATAAAATGATAGTATGTCATGATGGTAATGTTTGAAAAGTATCTGAAAGATCATGTGGAAAAGGTCTAAAAGCATATAAAAAACAACACAACAGAGGCCAATATTTCAACCCATCATCGCCCCCAACTATCCTTTTGCTTGCCCTCAAGCAAAACATTGAATTAAACATCTAGGGGAAAAGATTGTAATACAAGGTAATCTGTTTAAGGTCCATCACTTCTCTAACTCCCTCCCTCTGATTAAGATAAAAACCATTATAACATGAAAGCCTATCCATCTTGACTGATTCTGCATTCCTACATTCATCATTCTTTTCTCCTATCCAATGTGGTACTGGATAGAGGAGAATAGGAGGATGATAAGTAAGTGGTAGCCATCCCACTCCTATTTGTTTTGAAATCTAGATGTGCTTGCACAAGCTTTCAAACATGTTCATAAAATTATGGAAAGAGTGAGGCTCTTTCCTTTACAATGTTGGGTTCAAACTATTCCATCTGCTTTGTACATACCTTAGGCAATTTTGAAGCATAGGTACTTCTAACTATTGTATCCATTTATAATCTCAGAGACTCAAATCCATGATTATTTTTCTTGGACCCTTGTGAGAAAGGAGTGTCAACCATTGAGTAAGTATTACATCAATATTCGATGTTTCTTTTCTGATCTACAGTGCCACTATTTTTTCTTGTTCTTCATATTTGTCCATTAATTCACCTCTGAGCTACTCATTCTTGAAATAGGATGACAGTGCTCTAACCTATAAATCCCCAACATAAATTGAGGGGTTCCATTATGTATCCTCTATCATCAAATAGTTATGTAAACAATATTCACACAATTGATCTTGCTCCTCCCGGATGACTTCCTTGAAATAGCTAAAAAATATATGCATTGAGTGTAAGGTAGGTTGATCATTAATGAACCTATTGAACTGAAAACTGAGAAATTTTTCCTTTAGAAACAATGCATATACCCTAGGTGTAGGTCTACACTCAATGATCTGAATGGATTTGTCTATTACCTCTGTCAATTTACCCTCCAACCTTTTTAACTCCAAATTCTTATCTTCCAATGATGCAGTGAGAGTTTGTTTTTCTTTCTCCCAGCTTTCTTTTTCCTATTTGGATTTGTAAGTTTCATCAAGTCAAAACCCAAAGATAAAGTGGTGTGATACATTGGAGACCTTGATACATGAGGTTGTGGATTTAATGCTTCATTCTCTTCAATTTTTGTTTTACTCACGGCCATTTGTGCTAACAAATCCAAGTTGGTTCCATGGCCGTAGGTTTGAATTTTTGTCTCCAACTCTTGTATTCTCTTCTCCTTTTCTTTGTCCTTCTCCTCATATCCTTTCACTTGTTCTTCTAATTGCTTTATCCTGTCAAGAGCTTCTTGAAGCTCTTTTCTTATATTCTTATCTTCTAACAATTATTTTTCCTTTTCAAAATTTAAACCTTCATCATCATCATCCCCGGTGATATCAAAAATTTCCTTAGTAGAACTACAAGGAACTGAATTTCCCATATTCTTTGCAATAAACATATCTTCTAAGTTAGAATTAGAAGATGAAGAAACATGCCTTCTCCTTTTAGTAGACACATTGATATTTCTATGAGCATCAGCAGGGACATCCTCGGGGTGTTTCCTTCTTTATCTGAATCTGTATCTAGCAGGGTTGAATCATGGTGCTGCTATCCTTCACCTTCTTCCTCCTGCCCCTATTCCTCAACAATTCTTTCTTTAACACTCTGCCTTTTCAATCTTCCTGAGTGCTTAGGAGTAACAGTTTCACTTTTCCTCTTCTTTTTACTCCTCTTCTTCTTCTTTTCCCCTGCATCCTCTTCTTTTACAATGCTCTTATGTTTTTCAACACCTTTCTTATTCCTCTTCTTCTTAACAGGTGTTAAAGAAGCACCTCTCATAGCTTTAGGGTTAGAAGATGAGGGTTCCTCTGTTTCCACCGGCTTATCTTCTGGAGTGTTTTCCTCCTATGGCTCTTCTTTCTCAAGTTCAATCTCAGATTCAGGTTCACGTTGAGGTTCATCCTCTGCTTCTGGTACTTCCAACAGTGTTGTGATATTTGTGCATTATTTAAAGGCATCCCAATCAACCTATGGATGTTGAATTCTCAGGATTCTCTTAACCAATAGGGCTATTAAGCAGTGATGGGATAATGTGGTGTCCGTTTGCTTTTTTTGATATTCAGATGCCATCCTCTTCAACATGTTACAGAGGAAATTGGGAACATTGACTAACTTATCATGGCGTAAGTGATTTAGCAACTTAAAGTGCACAGTATATAACAAATTATGTCGACCATCACAGGTAAAGTATTTAATGATATAAGAAGCACATTTTCCCCAAAAGAATGGAAGGGACAATCTCTTTGTACCTTGTGATGTTAAGTCCAGGTTTCCTCCACACTTGCAGAATTCTTCTCTTGTTGTAGCTGCATCAGTATGAGCTAGATATTCAGACCCTATACACATAAATATTGTAAATTGGGCAATGGCCATTTTAGAAGCATATACAACCAATCCCCTGACTGTTGCCTCATCATACTGCAATGTAGCTACAAATTCTTTCATTATTTCATTATCATCTTCTATTAACTTCAAGAAGTAGTCTAGCCATCCTACTCTGGTGAAGAGTGGCAGAACCAACACATCCTCTAATATTTCCTTGTGTGCAAATGGTTCTCATCTTATCACATCACCTCCCATTGTCTCTGTATTCTACAACCTCCAAAGGTTTCTGTTGCAAATATGTGCCTAAGTGATGTTGTCATTGATGTCAACATATTATTGTTGCCATTAGTGTCAACTGTTACTATCTGTATAGAAGACCGGATTGTTGAGGATTTTGAGAAAATTATTAACAATCAATTGTTACGGACCATATAGATGTGTAGAGGATTGTCAGAGGTTGCTCTAGTTAAGATTTGAGAAGTCCACATGAAGATTTGAAGGAGTTATGGCCATCTGAGTTGAACTGGTTCCTGTAATACTCAAGAAAGACAGTGACAGGAAAGAGGTCTGGATTGCTCTGGTAATATAAAATTGTGATCTACGGATTTGAAGGCATGTTTGGGAAGTCAGTGTGTATCATCAACTCCAGTGGTTTGTGGTTTGGAGGTCCGCAAGCTATCCTTCTAGTTTGATAGTCATGGCAGATAGTGTTCTTGAGGTTCCAAAGGGAGATACAAATGATTCTGGTAATTTGGTTTAGAATGAATGTTATTGGTGATTTCAATGTGCTTGTTGTGGAGGTCTCTGGATTGTGTGGCTACTATATTAGAGGTCTGCACTGAAGTTTGAGCTTGTTGATTGAAGATTTCTTCTTTGAGGTTGATGTTCTTCCCAATCTTGGCCAACTGGATGTTCCTAGCATGTTGCGGATGATCTAAGAGCATTTTTATGAAGCGTGACATGGTTATAGAAGAAGATTCAAGTCTCAGTTGTGTTCGGCCGATGGTGTGGTGATCCACGTCAAGTTTAGCCGACCTTGTTGATCATTCCAAGGTTGATTAAGCATATAAATACTTGTTGAAGAGTTATTGAAAAGCATCCTTGTACACAATGAATTAAATCTGAAGAAGGGATCAAAAGCAGAGCAGAGAAGAAGAGGAGCGAAGGGAGTATAGAGTGAAGAATCTGTTAAGAAGAATTTAAAGATAAGAGCAAAAGTCTTGAGCCTTCAAAGGGACTAACTCAGGCATGAATGTAGATGTTATTTATCAATTCATTAATTCTGTATAAATCATAATTTCTTATAGGCAGTGAGCCTCTTCTTGAGTAGTGAGCTCTGGGCAGTGCGCCCGAAGGCATGTGCCTTCTATTTTCTTAAGTACTTTTAACAGGGTACGCATTTTTGTGGGTTAACCCCCACCGTGGTTTTTCCCTTAACCAGGTTTTCCATGTCAAAATTTTAGTGTTGTGTGTTCATGTTGTTTTTGCTCATATGTTGATTTATGGTTAAATGTTTACATCATTAATTTGATTACAAAGAAGATTTAAAAGGTTCATAAAAGGTTAAAGTTTAGAGACAACTGATTCACCCCCCCTCCCAGTTGTCTGGACTATTTCCAACAGTTTCAATTTCTAGTCAACTCTGATTCCACCACCTTTAGAAGAACCTACAATTTGTTTCCTCCTCCTATTCTTCCTAACTATAACTTTTGGAGCTCTTTGTTATGCAAAGTTCTATATCTCAGCTCACTCATAGGGTAATAAGTTTACAATTTGGGTGAAACACGGTAGGTTTACTATCTTTGGAAAATGGCATAGAATTCAATCCGAAAACTCTAAATACTTGGGTGGTGAAAATCAAAAAATTTAACCCCTCCCACCAACTAATGGGTGAATTGACCTCACTTCACATGTGAATTGATATGGAAGAAAGAGTAATTATGAAATTGAATGGTGATATATATTTTCACATGCATGAATTAAATGAAAAGTAATAATGAATATAGAAAGGAATCTAAGTTAATCATTGAAAGTTACCTTATGTGCATACATTATGGAAATAAATGATCAACGCACCTTAGAATTAGAGAACACATACTTGGCATTTTATTTGATGTGAGCAGGATGAAATGCATGAGAGTGAATGGTAAGGTGGTGTGTACTTCAGAAGTAATGTGAGGTGATAACTCGCAATGCTTGATCGAACAACTCGTGAGTGTGAGTTGAACACTTTTGCGGCAGTGGTTGATTTATTTAAAAATAAATGAAGCACGTGTAGAAGAAATGGAATGCGTGGGAAAATGGTTTACTTTTTACCAAAGTGTTGAAGATGTCTATAGACAAGTGTTGCTATGAGTACCTCCAGTACAACTCCCGACTGAATGTTTACATATCCATTATTTCAGGTCCCTCTGGAGCTAACTGTGTTCACCATGGGTAGTGTGTTATGTGTGCATGTGAATTGCAAAGCAATAGAAATTAAGTATTAGTGACAGGGGTTGAATCATGCAACTCAACCTCTGCATCACTAGACAGGATTGGTGCCTCATTTTCTGGTGGTACATCATTGTGTGTTTCAGATCCTTCATCAATATCATCATGACCACCATACTAATTTGTTAGAGAGATAATAAAATTATCTTTTTGAAGTAGTTTCTTATAAAGTTTCAACCTGTGTCCATTAGGGAATACTTGTTGAATCTCGTATGGTCCAACCATAAAGATTGAAGCTTGCCTTTGAAATCTTTGTATCTGGAATCATAGAGAAGGGCCCAATCACCAACAGTGAATTATTTAGTCTTTATATACTTATCATGTCATTTAATTCTTTGTTTTTGAATAACCTCTGTGTGGTCGATGGCTTCTAATCTAATTTCATCAAGAGAATTCAAATGTTGTAACCTTTCCTTTTGAGCCTCTGTCAAGTCCATCCCCAATTCCACTGTTGTCCTCAGAGTTTTGTATTCAAACTCTATAGGCAGTACTCTTGTCTTGCCATAAACCAATTCATAAGGAGTGAATCCTGTAGTTGTCCTCCATGTGGTCTTGTATGCCCAAACAGCTTCTAGTAACCTAGAAACCTAATCTCTTCTGTGAAGCTGTACTATTTTTATCAATATATTCTCAATTTCCCTATTTTTAACCTCAACTTGATCATTAGCCTAAGGATGGTATGGGGTGGACTTCTTGTGTCTAATTTGATATTCCTCCACCAGTTTGGTGATTAATTCTAATGTGAATTGTGGTCCTTGATCAGTCACTATCTCCCTAGGTACACCATACCTAGTGAAGATTTCCTCATAAAAGAATTTTGCCACATTGCCATCTCTAGAAAATTGTAAAGTTTTAACTTCCACCCATTTGGTTAAGTAATCAGTGCATACCAATTTATATTCCTTGTTGTTTGAAGTAGGAGAGATAGGGCCAACAAAATCCAACCCCCACTTATTAAAAGGAGCCAATGCTAATTAGGGTTGCAAAGGCATTTCATCACTTCTTGTAGGTCTCCACATTCTCTGGCACCGATCACAGCTTCTAGTATACTTGACAGAGTCTTTATGCAGTGTTGGCCATTAATATCCTATTGTTAAGATCTTGAAGTCTATCTTTTTGGCTGCAAAATGTCCACCGCAAGGTTCATCATGACATGCCTTCAATATATCAAACACTTCATCCTTCCTGATACATCTTCTCATAATGTTATCTAGGCCAATATAGAATAGGAATCCAGAAATCCAAGAATAAGGGAAGCATTTGTGAACTAATTGTCAGTAACCTGGAATGTGCCATGTGACCAAATAATTAGCTATATCTACATACCATAGAGTGTGTATGTTTAGAGCAAATAGATGCTCATCAAGGTAAGAGACATCAACCACTCCTTCTGCTGATTGTGTAGGCAGTCTAGATAGAAAATCAGCAACTACATTAGCCTTTCCTGGTTTGTCAACTATTGTTATGTCAAATTCTTGCAATAACAACAACCATCTTACAAGTCTTCCACCCACTATTGGATTATTCATTAAATATCTGATTGTTGTATGATCTGTATGTATGAACACTTTATAACCAGTAATGTAGTGTCTAAATTTGTTAATGGCATAAATAGCAGCTAACATTTCCTTTTCTGTCACAGTGTAGTTCAACTCAACTCCCTATAGGTTTTTGCTTATATAGTATATTGCATACTCTTTATTTCCTTCTTGTTGGCCTAAGACTGCTCTAATGGCAAAGTCTGATGCATCAGTGTGGATATGAAAAGGCAATGTCTAATTTGGACCTCTTAAAAATGGAGCTTCTCAAATGAATTCTGATAGTCTGGGGTCCATTCAAAGTCAACGTCTTTTGTCAATAGAGTAAACAGAGGGGCAACAATTTTTCTAAAATCTTGAATGAACCACCTGTAATAACCTACATGTCCAAGGAAGCTCCTTACATCCTTCTGTCTCTGTGGAATAGGCAAGGTAGATATGATTTCAATCTTTTTTGGGTCAACTTGTATTCCTGCACTTGAGATAAAATGTCCCAAGACAATGCCCTGTGTCATCATCATAAAACATTCTTCATTGCTCAAAGATAAATTGTGCTCTATACATCTCTTTAAAACTTTCTCCAAATTATGTAAGGCTTCATCATATGTGTCACCATATGCGGTGAAGTCATCCATGTAAATTTCCATGCTGTCATGGGCAAAATCAAAGAAAATACTGAGTACTGCTCTTTGAAATGTGGCTAGAGCATTGCATAGACCAAAAGGTAAGATAGAATATGCATAGGTCCCCCAAGGGCAGGTAAACGTTGTCTTATCTTGTTCCTCTGGTGCAATCTTGATTTGGTTATAGCCACTAAAACCATCAAGAAATGAGAAATATTTCTTCACTGCCAAAGAGTCAAGAACTTGATCAATAAAGGGCAATGGGAAGTGATCTTTCTTGGTGGCAGCATTTAGTTCCCTATAGTCAACACAAACTCGCCATTTGCCACCTTTCTTGGGAACTATTACCAATGGTGAAACCCATTCACTATCTGAAATGGGGTATATAAATCCTGCATCCAAAAGCTTTTGAAGTTTAGATTTCACTATCTCTCTTAGAGCAGGGTTCATTTGTCTCTATTGCTGACTTATAGGTATGTGGCCATCATCAATGTAAATTTGCTGCATACATAAGGCAGGATCAATGCCTTTCATGTCACTATAATCCCATGTAAATGATATTGAGTGGGCCTGCAACACTGCGTGCAGGGATTGCTATTGTTCATCAGTCAATGCATAATTAACAATCAACATCTTTCCCAGCTTGATTTCTAATTGTTTAGACAATTCTTGTACGAAGGACAAATCAAGGCTAGGTATTACTGGTAAGCATTGCTGGGGTAATAAAGTATGAAATATGTGGTATACCTCCTCTAAGGAATTGGTGGGTATTATGCTTCTTAACAGATCTTGCAAGCAGGATAGACAGTCATGTTGTTGTGGGTGTTTCTCGCATTCATTTTGTATAATGTGAGCTATCAACTCATCTTCATCCTGGATATCTAGTAAGGGGCTGCATTCAATAGTCGTCAAGGTTTACAGTGAATAGTTGTCCTCATCATTCAGGGTAGGCCAGATGGTCTGCTCAAATTCATGGTATGATTGTGCTAGTGGATATAAAACCAACTTATTGGTCACAATCCCATTGGATATGATCATATTTCCTGACCTGCAACCTATAAATGCATCTGTTGTGGCAAGCCATGGCCTGCCAAGTATAAGAGGATAACTAGCGAGATTGACCTTGGACTGTACTACTATAAAATTAGTAGGGTATTCCCATGAATCCAATTCAATTACCAAGTCCTCAATGACTCCTTCAGGTTTAACTGTAGACCTATCAGCTAATTGTAAAACTGTTTGAGTAGGCCTAAGGTTGTTTAACTAGAGCATCTGCATTGTCTCCTTGGTCATTACATTAATTGTAGCACCCAAGTCTATCAAAGTATTCTTAATCAAAGTGCCATTAATTTTGACATCCACTACTAGACTACCTGGATCTACATATTTGGGAACAGTTATATTCCCCAACATTATGTCAGCAAGGTTACCCAAAACGTGGACTATCTTTGGGTCTATTCTCTTCCTTCTTGGTTTCTTTATGCAAAGATCTCTGATAGTATTAGTATAGATAGGAATATCTTTGATGGCTTGGATTAAGGGAATCTTTATGCTTATATCTTGTAACTGGCCTATAAGGTCAGTTTTAGCCTGTGCTGGTTGCTTCTAGATAGCCAAGTGTTCAGGGAAAGGAGGCTTCAAATGTGAAGTGATCTGAGGACCCTAATTTGATTCAGGTTCCAAAAGTGGCTTATCTAAGGCTTACTTTATGGGTTCTTCATCTTCAAGTTTTGTAATTTAGGGAGATGAAGGGCCCACAAGTTGCTTCCCTGATCTGAGATGAACATTACTCACCTCTACCCTGTAGGTGGGATATTGCATCACCTCGTTAGTATAATCCTGTTAAAAAGGCTTTTTGTTAGTGTTAGGTGTAGGTTGGGCAGGGAGTTGAGTAGGTCTAGGAGGTTGAGTTTGAGGAGCGGATGGAGGCATTATGGCTGGCTATTGGGGCTAAGATGGAAGCATAGGTTGCTAGTAATTTGCATTTTGCTGCCATTGTTGGCCCTTGTTCCATTGGGGCTACCACTGAGGTTTTTGTGTAGGCCACTAGGGGTTATAGTTGGAACCTTGGAAACTTTGTTGGGGCCATGGGTTTGGCTACTATTGGTTCTAACTGGGTTATGGAGTAGGTCATTGTGGGTTTTGCTAGAGATTTTGATTACTAAGCCATGGTTGAGTATTCCAAGCAGAGAAATTTTGGTTTGCAGCAGGAAAGGGTGAATTGAAACTTAGTGGATCGGAGGGCATACCTTGTCTTTGCTGCCAAGGTCTCCTTTGAGCTATGTAGAATAGTTGTTTGTCCTCTCCTTTAAATGGCTAAAATTTTGGTCTTTTAACCTTCTCCTGCTGGATACTTGCCACCCTCTTGCATTGACAATTGGTCTTCCTTTGCCTACAACTGGGACAATACTCATTAAGCATTGCATCTACCTCTTCCTATTTCTTCTTGATGTGAAGAGTGTCCAGCTGTGTATCCATTAGGATTATGATATCCTCTTTCATGTTGGACAGCAAGTTACTGATTTCCACTCTTGAAACCCTATTGGTTGCTTTATTTGTAATGGATGTCCTTTCTCCACTTGGTCATCTGGTGAAAGTTCTTGAATAATTTATGCAAACTTTACAAATTGATTCAAAAGGTAATTGTGAAAGATCACCTTACCCAATGAGATTCAAGACATCCATGCAATCATCCTTAACCCCTCTCAAAAAGACCAGCTTCAGTGATTCTTTAGACAATCTGTTTTGGGGGTTTTTCTTCAAAGCAAACTAGAATCTTTCAACATAATCTTCCAGTGGTTCCTCCTCTTTTTGTGACATCCTAAAGATGTCATCTCTCCTCTTGTCATGTCCTCTGCAGTAATCTTGGTATTTCTCCAAGAATTTATCCTTTATTATATCCCAGTCTGGAATGACATATTTTCCTAGCCCCATAAACCATCTCAAGGCTGCATCCTTGAGAGTGGCAAGAAAGAGTTTAAGCTTGTGAGCATCTGAAGTGTAGTCATAGCTCCTACACAGGTTATCAAACTCAAACAAAAATGTATCTAGCTCCTCTGTCACTAGGCCTTAGAAGACTGGTAATGCTGAAGGTGGAATGTTCTTCAGCATTGTATCCCTCTTCTGATCAATGATAGGAAACTCAAACGTTGCTTGCTCTGGTGGATCCTCCATCGCAGCATCTGCCATGGTTCTAAAGGTCCCTTTCGTAGTTGTTGAAGAAGCTGATGAAGATGTAGAAGGTGTTGATGAAGATGTAAGAACAAGTCCTCCCTTAGAAATTCCTATTGTATAATTGATAAAGTCAGCAATATCTTCTCTATTCTGATAATTTGAAGGGAGGAATCTACCTTGGTTGTCTCTCTGCCTCCGCATACAGTGGATTTAGCTTTGTATATCAGCGGTCCTACACAATGTTAGTACAATTTTTGGTGTTTCTTGAAAAGTGAATCTATCAACCCTAATGCAAGAATCAAAATTTAAACTATGAAAACATGTAAAATGAGCCTATGAAGGTAGCACCATCCTTGGCAATGGCAACAAAAATGTAGAGGAAAACTAATGTGTTGTAGACTTAACATAATTCAAGGGTAAAACTATCTAAACAGTCCACTTGACATTGTACTCCCACATTAAATTATCAACCAAGGAGCATAATCTTATGATGGCACTGCACTGTATGTGCCTTTAGGGGCTCATATTCTCCTAAACTATCTACTTCTTAAGCTACGTTTGGAACAAGTCTACTTCTTCTGCATTTATTCCTTCCCATAATGGTTCATGTTCAGCTTCCAGTTGCTTGCACTTTTGGTGGCTTGACTTCAACTTCCTTTAATTATTTTGTTCTACGACTTGCTGTAAATTCTCCTTTCCTTGATGCCATGTGCTTGTTGCTACACAGGGGTTAATTCACAAAACATATGCACACAAATAAATTTTAAAATTAAACCATAGAATCTCATCTATATTGCATGCATGCTCATGTTTAAATCATTCAATTGATAAATACCATCACCATATTTCATATTAACAAAATAGGTTCAAGGTCTTGCAAAGTATATAAAAAGACAGTATATCATGATGGTAATGTTTAAAAAGTATCTAGAAGATCATGTGGAAAAGGTCTAAAAGCATATAAAAAACAACACAATAGAGGCCAATATTTAAACCCATCACCTGCTATACCTTCATGTGCTTCCTTTAGTATGTCCACTCTTTCATGTTCATATACCACTCTCCTTATTATATCATCTTTTCCTCTAATATGTAATTCTCCTTTAATAAGTGTATATGGAAAATCCTTTTGCATAAGGTTTTATTTATCTAGCGAAGATGTCTCAAATGGAAATTCTCCTGTGGCAAGTAAATATGCAATATCTTTCAATTATTTTGGTACTACATTAACCCTAAATAGGTTTGCACCAAGGAGTTCTTCTTCTTGGTTTTCTAGTTCATCCCTTGTTTCAATTCTAGATAAGTAGTCAGGACCTTGGTTTTCTTTCCCCAGTTTCACTTTGATGGTGAATTCAAATTCTTGGAATAGTAATAACCATCTACATATTCTCCCTTGTATGACAAGTTTGTTTAACAACTACTTTAATGGTTCATGGTCAGTAAAGAAGATGAAGGGTGTGGATAATAGGTAGTGTCTAAATTTTTGTAGTGCATATACCATTGCCAAGGCTTCTCTTTTTTTTGTGTAGTTTTTCTCAACATTATATAATTTCCTATTGGCAAATTCTATAGGATGGTATTTGGTCATCTTAGATTGAGCTAGTACTACACCCACTGCTATCCCTGAAGCATCTATATGTACATGAAAGGGAATGTTCCAATCCAAAAATATCAAGATAGGAGCTTCAGCAATTTTTTGTTTTAGTATGTCAAAAGAAGATTGACATTGATCATTCCATTCAATATTTTTCCCACTTTTCTTTTTGAGTAACTCCTCCAAAGGTGCTCCTATTGGTGCATAACCCCTAATAAATTTGTGTTGGTACCCAGTGTAACCTAAGAAAGTTTTCACCTCTATTGTTGTTTTAAGTGGTGGTAGTGTAAGGATTAGAGTTACTTTCAAGGGATCTATCATCAATGGTTTTTAGTTGGACTGCACTATTAGGGAATACCTTTTGAATCTCATATGGTCCCAGCCATCGAGATTGAATCTTGCCTTTGAAATCTTTGTATCTGGAATCATAGAGAAGGGCCCAATCACCAACAGTGAATTCTTTAGTCTTTGTATACTTATCATGCCATTTAAATCTTTGTTTCTGAATAACCTCTGTGTGGTGGATGGCTTCTAATCTAATTTCATCAAGAGCATTCAAATGTTGTAACCTTTCCTTTTGAGCCTCTATCAAGTCCATCCCCAATTCCATGTTGTCCTCAGAGTTTTGTACTCAAACTCTATAGGGAGTACTATTGTCTTGCCATAAACCAATTCATAAGGAGTGAATCCTATAGCTGTCTTCCATGTGGTCTTGTATGCCCAAACAACTTCTAGTAACCTAGAAACCCAATCTCTTCTGTGAAGCTGTACTATTTTTATCAATATATTCTCAATCTCCATGTTTGTAACATTAACTTAACCATTAGCCTAAGGATGGTATGGGGCGGACTTCTTGTGTCTAATTTGATATTCCTCCACCAGTTTGGTGATTAAGTCTAATGTGAATTGTGGTCCTTGATCAGTCACTATCTCCCTAGGTACACCATGCCTAGTGAAGATTTCCTCGTATAAGAATTTTGCCACATTGCCATCTCTGGCAAACTGTAAATCTTTAACTTCCACCCATTTGGTTAAGTAATCAATGCATACTAATATATATTCCTTATTGTTTGAAGTAGGAGAGATAGGGCCAACAAAATCTAACCCCCACTTATCAAAAGGAGTTAATGCTAATTGGGGCTACAAAGGCATTTCATCACTTCTTGTAGGTCTCCCCATTCTTTGGCACTAGTTACAACTTCTAGTATACTTGTCAAAGTCTTTATGCAGTTTTGGCCAGTAATATCTTGTTGTCAAGATGTTGAAGGCTATCCTTTTGGTTGCAAAATATCCACCACGGGGTTCATCATGACATGCCTTCAATTTATCAAACACTTCATCCTCCCTGCTACATCTTCTCATAATGTTATCTAGGCCAGTATAGAATAGGAATCCAAAAATCCAAGAATAAGGGAAGTATTTGTGAACTAACTGTCTTTTCTCCCTTAGAGAAAAGTAACCTAGAATCTGCCCTGTGACGAAATAATTAGCTATATCTGCATACCATGGAGTGTGTATGTTTAGAGCAAATAGATGCTCATCAGGGAAAGAGTCATCAACCACTCCTTTTGTTGACTGTGCAGGCAGTCTAGACAGAAAATTACCAACTACATTAGCCTTTCCTGGTTTGTCAACTATTGTTATGTCAAATTCTTGCAATAACAACAACCATCTTACAAGTCTTCCACCCACTATTGGCTTATTCATTAAATATATAATTGTTGTATGATCTGTATGTATCAACACTTTATAGCCAGTAATGTAGTGTCTAAATTTGTTAATAGAATAAACAATAGCTAACATTTCCTTTTCTGTCACAGTGTAGTTCAACTCAGCTCCCTATAGGTTTTTTCTTATATAGTATATTGCATACTCTTTATTTCCTTCTTATTGGCCTAAGAATGCTCCAATGGAAAAGTCTAATGCATCAGTGTGGATATGAAAAGGCAGTGTCCAATTTGGACCTCTTAGAACTGGAGCTTGTGTCAAGGCTGCTTTTAGCTTCTCAAATGAATCCTGACAGTCGAGGTCCATTCAAATTCAATGTCTTTTGTCAACAGAGTGTTGGTTAATAGGTTTGTCCTTATTCAAAAACACTCTATTCTGACTCTATGCCTTTTCTTCCTTAAAGAACAAATGAATTAATCAACAAATGGGTGAACTTTCAAAAATAGTTCCCCTCTGAATTTAGGTACAGCTCCCTTTAAGATCTTCAATGAATTCAATCTATTTTAATCATCCCAATACACTTTTAACCAGAACGTGCCTATAGGCAAACTAACATCCATACATCATCATGTTATGAATGCGATATCCCTTTTTTTAAAACATCATTTTGTGATAGAATGCACAGATTCTATTTTTAACACAACCAAATACATAAACATATAAATGTTGCTGAACCAATAAATGATAGAACACATATAATGAATTGTCTAAAAAAAGCAATTACCATATGAAAGAAGATTTCGCACAGAAAACCCAATTTCAAATACTCAAACGCACAGATTTAAGCATGCAGCAATTGTTTCTCCTTCTCATTCACAGATGAAAAATATTTCAGACAAACACCACGTATATTCTAAAATAATAGTAGTTCAGCTTCAAAAAAATTTCTATCTTCTTTTCTTTCCTATCCTTTCCTATATCCCTTGTTCAGTAATGAAAAACATATATATATGTTGCCCTAATTATCTGATCAAGTAAACCAAACCCAGAGTTAAAGTAACTCTGACCCGTATGGGATTTAGTTTTTACAAACTGATTTAAAGATTAAGTTTTTGAAAATAGCATAACTGAAAAATTGAATAAAGGAAACTGAGTGAATAAGATCACGGCTGAGGCAATGGGTTTGAATCTCCAGATTTGCTATTAGCAGTTGGGAGGCACATTGAGTCTTCCATTCCTGAAACACTGTAACAAACTCCTAAATTTTCAGAAGGTTGGGGATGCCTATGTGTCTCATCCTTGTCTTCCAAACGTCTTTCTCTCTCCGTGTTTTCCCAACCTTTTCCTTGTGTTCTGGGAGTGCTTCGATACAGAGATAAAGAAGTGACTCTATTTTAGAAATCTGGGAGAAATCCTCAACTAATATGTTGTCACTTTCTTTGATGAAGCTGATTTTATTCTTAAAGGATTGAATTACTATATCGATATTCTCCTTTGGTCCCCCATCGTCCTTTATGTATTTTACATCAATACATTGTAAATCATGCTGCAATGATTGGGTGAACTTGGTTATTTCCTTAATCATTTTGTAAGTTCAAACCGCCCTTGCTGAGATATAGAATTTCTCCATTCAATGTTTTTCTTATTCACATACAGTCAATCTTCATCCAAACTTGTTAAACTCTTTTCTGACAAAAATTTTGCTACTCCATATTTTTGAACCTCATCAATTTGATTCATTACATTCACCCACTTGCCTTCATCTTTCATCCAGGAAGTAATCTGTGCCTTAAGTGTTGGCAAGAGACACTATATGGATTCATGTTTGTTGTCATTAATGGCAACAAAGGTCATCCCACATATCCGCAGGACATGGTGTGTCTCCACCGGAAGTCAGAATGAAGATTATTATGGTCCAGTAAACAAGAACAGAGCATGTGGCAAGGTTCGACAGACTAGTCTAGATCTCTCAGAGGAAGTATCTTGGCAAAATGCAGTTTTGGGGAAGTCAAGAGGACTACCTTGAGTAATAGATTCCAAGGTTGTAGCCTCCGGTGATAGATGAGGTAAAAGATATGAATACTTGAGTACCGGGTTCCTGAGTGACAGTGTGAACAGAGGAAGAACTGACTGACAGAACATCAGACTATTTTTCGGATGTGTTACTGATGGTGGTAAAGGTTGTGAAGGCATGAATCATGTTTAGCTGACATGATAAATGATTTATATAAGCATAGTTTTGATCCGCATTACTTGGTGTGGAAGGATTCAGTTGACAAATCAGAGTTTGTGAAAAGAATTGACTATTCTGGATGCTGACTTGAAAAGTGATGAAATTACTTGTGTAGATATATATACACGATGGATTTAGTTGTGAAGGTTGTTGTTGTCTGTTGAGATATGCAAAAAAAAGCAGAACAGAGCAGAAGCAGTAAGTAAGGTCCGGTATGTGAAAGAGAAGCAGCATAAGAGAAGAGGAAAGATGAAGTGCAGCAGATCAGTGTACTAAGCCTAACCGAAACTAAACTCCAGCATATGTGGATGCTTCCAATCAGTTCAAGTATTGTATAACATTCTTTTGTAGACAGTGTGTCTCCTTGTAGGCAGTATGCCTTCTTTGTGAGCAGTGTGCTCGAGCAGTGAGCCCTAATTGGCAAGTGCCATTTTGTATTTCCTTATTCTTCTAACAGAGAATAATCTTTGGGTTAATCAACCCGTGGTTTTCTCCCTTAATAGGGTTTCCACGTCAAAAATACTGTGTCATGTGTTTTTCCTTTTCATGGTAATGTTTGCTGATTTGAATTAATGTTGCATTGATTGATAAGAAAGTTGAAAAGGAAGAATTAATTAGGATAACTAATTCACCCCCCCCTCTCAGTTATCAACAATTGGTATCAAAGCTAAGTTCCTCCTAACAAGAGTCTAACAGCTCGAGGAAGATCTGGGAATCCAAATGGATGCATATGGTTTAAAGGAACAGCTCAAGACTGCCCTTGAGGATCTTGAACAGTCAAACTCTGAAGTCAATGAATTAAAGGAAAGACTCAAACAGGCTGATGATTTCATGAGAGAACTAAAAGACAAATTAAGTCTCTCTATGAAAAAGAGAAAGGAGCTGCTTCAGCAATTGGCAAGACAAAGTGAAGCTAATGATGCAAATGAAGAGCTGACTAAAAAAACCAAGTTATGTGAAAAGTTATCAAAAGAAGTCATTATGGTAAGACATGAAATGGAATCAGGAGTTATAAAGTTTACCCAAGAGATTGAAGAGAAAAGAAAAACTGAAGATGATCTAAGATAATCTCTCAAGGAGAAATCAGAAGATTGCCACCAAATGGAGAGAATTATCAGACATCTTGAATCTGATCTTGAAGATGCTAAAGAAAATGAAGAAAAACTTGAGGATCAAATTGTCTCTCTCAAAAGGGATCTTCAATCAGCAAATGAATATAAAGAGAAATTCAAGATAAGTTCTGCTCAACTTGAAGTTCTTCTTGGAAGTCAAAAAAGGACAAATGACAAGTGTGGTTTGGGATATGAAAAAGGAGAAAGCTCCGGATCCAATCAGAAGAATTTTGGATCAGAAAATCCAAGGAACAGGCCTAGAAGACCTCCGGTAAGACAGCCCAATGCTCAAAGATATCCATCTTTCAATGGATACTGCCACAGCTGTAATCTCTTTGGTCACAAAGCTAATCAGTGTAGAAAGAGAATGAATCAGACTAATTCTTCCTTCTCCGGACAGTGTTTTAACTGCAAAAGGTATGGTCACAAATCTCATGAATGCAGAAATATGCAAATAAACAAATCATTCAATGGTAGATGCTTTGCATGCAATAGAATAGGTCATATGGCTAATCAATGCAGATCAAAAGGTTATCAGTCAAATATGCAAAGAAATGTTGTTTGCCAAATCTGTAATAGATCCGGTCATAGTGCAAAATTCTGCAGAAACAAGATTCAAGACAAAAGAGGTCCGGTATATCATAATCAGAATCAAGATAAGGGTAAACAAAAAGTGAATGTGGATGAAGTTAAAAGTGAGATGAACAAGATTTGGGTGAAGAAAAGTACAGAGAATATGGACGTTGGATCCGCACCAGACTCTGGTGCTGATATTCCTTCCAGAAATTAAAAAGTGAGCTCTGGCTCAGGGGGAGACACAAAGAAAACCTTGTTTCCCCAACCAGTCAAGTAGTGCCAGAATTGGCACAAGAAGAGGATGCGGATTAAAGGGTTTGTAGATATGACTCTTTAGATGATCTAGTTAATATTTCAGAGGTCCGCATGAAGATTTGAAGGAGTTGTGATCAATCAAGTAGAACCGGTTCCGAGAGATGCTCCGGAGTGACAGAGTGTTACAAAAAGGGTCCGATGAGATCCGGAAGTGCATTTTCCTATTTTGTGGATTGGACAGAGTGTTTGGGATGTCCTTGTGATGTGTCATCTTGATTTGTTCATGTTTTAGAAGATTTGCATAGATCTGGACATATCCAGTTCTTCAAGTCATCCGAATAAGGCCAACCGGAATAATGTAGGTCGAGCATTTATTGCAGTCTGATATTAGGGTTTGCGAAGCAATATAAGGGTTTTCTCTTTAATCACTTGTTCATTCTGCACTCAAGAAGAAGTGAAAAGTGGAGCTCTACAACAAAATTCATCAAGTTCACCAAAGATCACTTGCAAAAGTCATTACATACAGAAATCAATCCAACCACTCCGTGTAACCGAAGGCGCATAAGGTATTTTCCATTTTCAATATCTCACTGCAAATCTTTTGAAAAATGGCTACTCTGAATATAGTAAGGATCTTAGATAGGCCCCGACCTGAATTTAAGAAACACCCATACAAGTCATTGGAGGTAGATCCCTTAGGAGCATTCTCTAGTGTTCCACATGGCGTTTTACACATAGAAGACATGAGGGTTTACATACATGCAAGTATTGAGGAATTTGGGGAATTCAAATTGAGAGATATCTATCACAAACAATTGATAGACAAGCTTTTGAGCTTAAACCAGAGTATAAGGGTATCCAGAAGAAACATTTTGATCAATTCATTCATTTCCCCTGCTTTGAAGAAGATGAATGGGTCCGGTACGTATTGAGTAGGGTGCATGACAACTTCCTATGGCTGGATAGACCCTGCAAGATCACAAAAGAGGCAATTAGGGCAGTAACTGGTCTATACTCTTCCGGAGGGATACCTATCCTCAAATCCGTCAAAAATAACATTGTAACTGAGGCCACCGGATCAAAATTTGATAAGAGGGCAATGACCATCGAAGATATTTCTGACCCGGATATCAAGTTTGCATCTATGATAATAGGATATAAGATTTATCACTCCAGTAGGGAGAATTCAGTATCTGGAACTACAGTATATACTGCCTATGAGATGCTGAGAAAGAATGCAGATTATGATCTCTGTGAACTGCTTTTAAGCTAATTAATGGAAAATATACAAAAAATTAAAAAGGACAAAAAGAATTCTTTCAAGTATGGTACACTTATATTATGTCTATTTTTCTACTTCATGAATGAGCTGCTCGGATCAAGTGGATGGGTATGGCAGAATGACAAACCTGTAGCAGTCCAGATCAGAGATTATTACATGGACTTGGGGATGCCAAAGCAAGAAATATAGTCATGTGGGGATACTTCAAAAACTTCCAAAGCATGATGCAAGCAAGAGAAAGAATTCCCCAGTCTCTTGTTGAAAAATACAAAGACTCAGTCTGCTTTATGGTTGATACTGATCAGTGCCTAATGGAGGCTGTAGAACCAAGGACAATCTGGATCATGCCCATGGGATATGAGGTTGATGAACAGATTGTGGAACTGCATGTTCAACACATGCTGAGTCAACCCAAAGATCCAAAGGCAGAAAGGTTTGGAACCTTTGAGGAGCTGAGTGTGAAGATCCATGTGGAACTCAGAGAACCTGAGATAAAAAGGAAGGTGAAAAAAGAAGTAGAACATATTGCCCAAGGCCTAGGCATCTCAAAGGAGGCACTTGATGCCAACCGGGAAAAGAGGCAAAAGGCTGAGCAAGAGAAGAAAGAGGCAGAAAAGAAAAGCAAGAAAAGTACTCTGGTGGAAACCTCAACCCGGACTAGATCATCAAAAGGATCTACACCTGTCACAACCAAAAGCTCAAAAACATCAAAACTGGAAGGTCAGACATCCGGTAAAGGAGAGAAAAGGTCTAAAATAAAAGCCACAAGGGCTTATGCAAGTCAGAAAGATGAAGAGGAAACTGAATCAGATGAGGGGGTAAAGGAGATAAAGAAACAGAAGAAGAAATCATCTGGTAAACACTCTACCGGTCAAGGAGAAGAAGAGAAGGAAGAGGAATTTGTTGAAAAACCTACTCTCTCCTTAGATGATATAGTAAAAGCAGTCACTATGGATGGCAACCTTTAACGCCTAACAGAATTCTATGATGGCTATAATGAAGCAGATAAAAGGATTCTGGAGGAAGCCACAGTTAAGTTCTTGAACATTTACAACAAAACTTTTATTGAAATTATCTCTTTAATTCCTAAAAGTCTAGAAAAGGAGTTGGAAATGAGAAGGTCCACTGCCCAAGCTAAAGATCTTGAGATCCAGGAGCAGATAGCTATTCAGCTATATCCTCAAATTGATCCCAAGATAATGAACATAATATTCAAAGACTGCAAGGATGAGTTCAGGAGCAAAGCAAGGATGAATCAGCTCATGCTTGGTGAGACTGACAAGGTGGCCAAGGATACAGAAGAGATCCTCTGGAAGGCCTTCAAAAGATTTAATCTTCCTATTGTAGAGGACTTGGGTACTAATCCTTCATCCACTAGTGTTGTAGAAGAAACTTCTGAGAAAGTAACAGAAGAGGTGGGCCCTGAACAGACCAACATTTCTCCTCCGATTTCCCCTATTGTCTCTAGATCCAAAGAAGAAGAGAAATTACAAGAGAAAGAAGCAGAGGTGAAGGAAAAAGAAGGTGACAGTGCAAAGACTGCAGAAGGACAGAAGACTTCACCAGAGAAAACCACAACTGCTAGTGGTGGGAATGTAGAGGGAGAAAAAATTCCAAAGGACAGCTCCAAGACTGCAGAAGAGAAGAAACATCTGTCTCTGGCAAGAGACACTGCACAAACTGTCCAAAAATTTTTGAGCAAAGAAACATTAGAGATTGATGAACCAGAGCTTCTACAAGGTCCATTCAATTTTGATTCCCTTTCTCCGGTACAGAAGATGAAGATAGCTTCATTTGCACATGCTAAGGCAAATGAAAAACTCCTCAAGTCTCATATGGAAGACTGTGAGTTGATAGAAGCTACATCCAGAGTGCTAGAAAAGATCATACTATCCTTTCAGAAGGATCCCACAGCCTCCTCTTCCAGTAATCTCAAAACCTTAGTCAGCAGTGTTAGTACACATTTTGATTCTCTAGAAAAATCAGCTGAAGAAAAGGTCCGGAAGGAATTTTTAGATAAAAGATTCTCAGAGGTACAAGGGTTAATCTCTAATGATAGGAGAAATATGAGCATTGGAATAAAGAGATTAGAAAATGCTCTTAAGGATGGCGGTGACATTTACAAATTTTGTATCTCCTGGTCAAAAGCAACAGTAGAAATTGAGAAGAAAATAAAAGAGGAAGAGGATAAACTACTAAGTTTGTCTCAAAGTTTTGATCCTCTCTCTTCCTCCATAGTAAATCAAGAGTGTCTAACTATTGCAATCATAAATGCAATAAAGAATTTTGAGAAGGAAAGAAAGAATATAATTAACCAGATGGGAGAACTTAGAAGGATTATTATCCCTAAGTTAGAGGCCATGCATGAAGCCATAAGTGATGCTCAGACTACCGCCCAGACCAATGATCCGATAGATCTTAAAAGGGCAGAAGCTTTTGCATTTTTGTTGAGTGGTTACATTTCAATTTTGGATAGAATGAAGCAAAGTTGGGCTACATAACTCATCCAGTTGAAGACATCCTTTGCAGACATTCTTCAGTTTATGTGAATATGTAATATACGGCTAAGTATAGTAAAATTTTTGAAAAATTTTGGTGTGCGGACCCTACCCTTTGCCATTGATGTCAAAGGGGGAGTGAGGAGCAGTGAAAAATGAGGAATCCAACTAAGGGGGAGCTTCAGAAAATGTATATAAAAACAGAGCATCAGCCAAGGGGGAGCATAGTGTAAACAATTAGACATTTTTCACTAGGTGTTGCCATCAATGCCAAAGGGGGAGATTGTTGGCAAGAGACACTATATGGATTCATGTTTGTTGTCATTGATGGCAACAAAGGTCATCCCACACATCTGCAGGACATGGTGTGTCTCCACCAGAAGTCAGAATGAAGATTATTATGGTCCGGTAAACAAGAACAGAGCATGTGGCAAGGTCCGACAGACTGGTCCGGATCTCTCAGAGGAAGTATCTTGGCAAAATGCGGTTTTGGGGAAGTCAAGAGGACTACCTTGAGTAATAGATTCCAAGGTTGTAGCCTCCGGTGATAGATGAGGTAAAAGATATGAATACTTGAGTACCGGGTTCCTAAGTGACAGTGTGAATAGAGGAAGAACTGACTGACATAACATCAGACTATTTTCCGGATGTGTTACTAATGGTGGTAAAGGTTGTGAAAGCATGAATCATGTTTGGCCGACATGATAAATGATTTATATAAGCATAGTTTTGATCCGCATTACTTGGTGTGGAAGGATTCAGCCAACAAATCAAAGTTTGTGAAAAGAATTGACTATTCCAGATGCCGACTTGAAAAGTGATGAAATTACTTGTGCGGATATATATACATGATGGATTTAGTTGTGAAGGTTGTTGTCTGTTGAGATATGCAAAAAAAAGTAGAACAAAGCAGAAGCAGTAAGTAAGGTCCGGTATGTGAAAGAGAAGCAACATAAGAGAAGAGGAAAGATGAAGTGCAGCAGATCAGTGTACTAAGCCTAACCGGAACTAAACTCCAGCATATGTGGATGCTTCCAATCAGTTCAAGTATTGTATAACATTCTTTTGTAGACAGTGTGTCTCCTTGTAGGCAGTGTGCCTTCTTTGTGAGTAGTGTGCTCGGGCAGTGAGCCCTAATTGGCAAGTGCCATTTTGTATTTCCTTATTCTTCTAACAGAGAATAATCTTTGGGTTAATCACCCCGTGGTTTTCTCCCTTAACAGGTTTTCCACGTCAAAAATACTGTGTCATGTGTTTTTCCTTTTCATGGTAATGTTTGTTGATTTGAATTAATGTTGCATTGATTGATAAGAAAGTTGAAAACAAAGAATTAATTAGGATAACTGATTCACCCCCCCTCTCAAGTATCAACATTAAGGTCATCAATGGTGGCTGTAGTTTGATCATATATATTCTTAAGTTCATGAATATATTCAGTACCTTTCTGTGTAATACAGTCCAACCAATCATCGAATACCTTAGTCACCATTCTATTCCTGTTAACTTGGTCCAACATCTTCTGGTTAGCTGGCAACTTAGGATCAAAAGACAGAGAAAGCTATGAAACCGGCTGTGGACTGGGATTATGAATGGCATCAATATATTCTGCCATGGAACACAGAGTCTGCTTCAATTCTTTTTTGTCTTTCTCATCCTTCCAGGTCTAGCTAACTATCCTTTTGGTGGATGCCTCAAGATGATGAACATCTGCAGCTCTTGAAGCAGCCCCAAGAACCACCCTTTCAATAGTGAAATCCTACACAGTGGGGTCTTGAACTTCTCCATCAGTCCTCGGCCTGGCTATTTCTGCACTCCAATTCCTAGTACCTGGGTCAATACTTACCTTGGATTTTAGTTTTAGATCTGGTGGCATGAGGGGGCAAAATAGTGGTGAGGGCTTTCTTGGATCCTTTGATGACAGGACTCCTTCTAGTACTTGACTTGGAAGTACCTGCATCATAGATAGCAATAGGCTAGTTAGAGGAGCTTATCAGGAATGGTGATTCAATCATTGACGTGCATTATTGGGAATCTTTATTCTGAAACCCTTTCAGTTTCTGTTCCCTCAACCATTTTTCAGTCCTCCTTATCACCGGGAGAGTTTTCACCTCAATCCTATCTTCCTCCTCTTTACTCCAATCAATTTCTGGAATAGGTGATTGTTTTATTTGTTCAAATTGGGGGTCAATCATCTGTTCTTCATTATCAATAACTCCAGAAATGTCCATACTCATATTAAGAGTGATTATATGTCCTCAAGAGAACCTACACCACAGTCTCCTCCTAACCTCAAATTCATCTGAACAATCCTCCCAGTAATCCTCCAATTTAGGGATATGCAAATGCCCTATTCCAAAATCCAAGTTATCCCTGACAAAGCCTTTGCTATCAAATTGGGACTTGGCAGTGAAGAACTGAAAATTGAACATTTTAAGGTTCACTTCTAAATTCAAAGCATCAGATTTTGACTGGCACGAGTAATGTCTAAGTTCAATGGGGAAAGAGATACCAGATCCCTTCTTTGTTGAGAACTTTTTATCCACATGTGCTAACTGTCTGTATACCTCTATCAGCACAAAATGGTCAAACACATACCTGGGTAACTTAATAGGTTCACCGTCAAATCCCCCAACTCTGATGTAAGTGAACTTGGAAAATTGAATAAAGAAACTACCATAAATGCTAACTAGCTGCATTGCCTCATTAGACATTCTCTTATTCAAATTACCTGCCAATTCATAAGTCATTCTCCTAGTGAAAACATCACTAACCCTCTTGTAATTCCCATAACAATTATGCATCTGCAATTGTGAATAATATTCATAAATTTTACTATCTTCAGCTAAAGGTGCATGAGGTAGCCCCAACCACTGTCTTGTAGACGCCAGGCAATAGAAGAGGTACGAAGACATATAAAAATCTTTATTAGCCAAAGGATTACTCAGACCCTGATGCAAACTTTCAGCTGCAATTTCTGCCCAGTCCAAATATTGCTCTCCTTGGAGGATAACCTGTACGAAAAAGTACATCCAGTCTTCCCTAAAGTATGCCTATGCGCTACCCTCCAACCTGTGTAGTAATACCACAATATCCCTCACTTCCTGAATCATGTGATCTCTGGTAAGCGGTCTAGGCAGCCTTGAACCTCCCTTCTGGAATTTCAACAACCAATTTCTGGCTATCACACTTCTGTAATTTGTTTTCTTAAGTGAGAAATGCCCATAAGAAGAAGAAATATTAAGGCTAGAATAGGCTCCCTTAGGCGGTATTCTCATCACAGACATTAGGGTTTGTCTATTGACATGAAACAACACACCACCATCTGCATTTCTAATGCACCTGTTTTGGGGTTCATACCTATTCATGCATTCCAGAACTAATTCGGGGCATTGTACGGCTGTGGGAAAGGCCGCAGCTTCAACTAAACCACTTTCTAATATCTTCTTCATCATGGGAGTTAGTACGGAATTTTTAGACCTTTCTCTAAATTCTTCTAAATCATATTGAACCAGTGAAGTATCTCCAAATTAAGGGTGAGAACAGGTGAGACCAGGACCATGCTCATAACCAAGACAAGCAAATTTCATAGCCATAATTGGAGAATATAACAAAAAATGCTTCGAACTTTGAAAATAATGTTGGAAACTCAAAAGATTCTTTTTCCAGCTAAGAAATGGAAATAGTATATAGGAAGAACAGAAATCACCTTCAAAATATCTAAAATCACTGTGAAATTTGAGCAACAAGACCTTATACCTCCTACATTGTTCTCCTCTGCGTCGCACAGTATGTTCACTTGCCAAATTTGTCTTGTTCTCTATTAATAATGGCATTAACAGATTGAATAATTATTACCCGAAACAATACGTGCCAAAAATGTTTGAAAAGACATGAACTCTGACATCCTCATTAATGGCAAGCGTTATTCACGCGCGACCATGATGTATAATAATTATCCACAACTTCACCAAAATTAGAACTTTATGTTTCATAATGAGTTTCAGACATATTTTCGTCCAACTTTCCTGCTAAATTTGACTTAGAGGGCCTCGGGGAGAGGTAAGATTATAATCACCGAACCGGTGAACTTTGAACCATGGAACCTTGGGAATGTGGTTCAAAGCGAAAGTTCAAAGGCGTGAGGACTACACAAGCCGACTAACATCACATAGCTTGTAAATGACCATTGACTATGAAACAGTACGCCATTGAACTTTGAACCATTGAACCATCCAACCTCACTACAGAATTCAAACGGATGGTTCAACGACACATTAAACTACACAAAAGAACTGAGTAATGCGACTCATTACAAGGCATCGAATGTTGAACCTTGAACCTTGGAACCTTTGAACCATTGACAAAAAGGGTTCAAGTTCAACCCGAAAACTCAAAGACATTTTTAATTACACGGAACAAAACAGCTTGCTTTTTGAGAAACTTTGAACACATCAGACCATTGAACTTATGATAAAGGTTTGGGTTCAAAGGTTCAAATCTTGAGTAATTTCACACACAAAGACGATAGGCAGGAGAACATTGGAGAATAAAGAGCCGTTTTAAGAAACAAAGGTATGACCAATAAGACAACACAGCAAATCGACTCTTGCTTCGGGAAATTCATGAATAGATAAATAAGGGCGACTCAAAAGGTAACATTGGCTCTGACTGGGGACTACATTTTATGGAAAAATGCAGAGAACTCAGAAGCTCTGGTTACGCAAAAACTGAAACACAGGGATGGAAGAAAAGAAGCAAGACAAACCAAAATCAGAAAAGAAAAACACAAAACTAGATAATAAAGGAAAGGCTATGTACAAAACAGGGGACTCCTGTTTCACAGTCGATACAATTTAAGATCGTGTCCATTATAGGACAGGGGTAAAATAGCTCCATCTAGATATTCCAATTTAAAAGAATTTGGACCCAGTACCTGGTGAATTTTGAAAGGTCCTTTCCAAAGCGAGTCAAATTTGCTATGTGCTCCTTTTGGTTCTCTCCTTCTATCCCACAGCAATACTTCATCTCCCTCCATGAACTTTCTAGGCCTTGTTTTTCAATCAAAAATCTTTTTAACTCTTACCTGATGAGTAGTAATCCGATCAACCAATTCATTTCTCTCTTCTTCAATCTTAGTTAAGTACATAATCCTCTTTTCCAGGGAATCTTGGAAGTATTGATCCTCGATTATACTTTGTAGTTTGGCTGCAAATAGCTCCAAAGGTAAAGATAACTGAGCTCCTATCCCATAAACCAACTCAAAAGGTGCCATCCCTATTGCCATTTTTGGGGTTCTTCTGTCAGCCCAGAGTGCTTCATACAATCTCTTATGCCAATCTTTGGGGTTATCATTCACCAATTTTTGCATGATAGCAATCAGATTCTTGTTACTAGACTCGGCTTGTCCATTCCCTTGAGGGTAGTAATCTAATGAATGGGAGAGAGATATACTATGCTCATAACAAAAAGAATTCATTTCAACTAAAGAGAAACTGGTAGTGTTATCTGCTACAAGCTTCTGGGGAACACCAAAACGTACCAAAATATTTTCTTTAAGAAAATTACACACCACCTCCAAAGTTGTTCTCTTTACAGGGGCTGCTTCAACCCATTTCATGAAATAATCTATTGCTGTCAAAATGTGGGTATGTCCTACACTTGAAGGGGGTGAGATAGGCCCAATAAAATCCAATCCCCACTGTTTGAATGGTTCTTCAATAACAACGGGCCAATGCTACTAATTGTGGCCTTCCTGAGAACATTTTACATTTTTCATAGTTAGACACCCATTTATATGCATCTTTAAACATACCCGGCCAATAGTAACAATTTCTGAGGATTTTTAAAGTTGCGACTAAAGAAGAAAATGTCCACCACAGGCTTCATTATGGAAAACTTCCAAAAGCTTGTCCTATTGCTCCTTGTCTACACATCTTAGGAAAGTCCCATCTAGTCCCTTTTTGTAAAGAACATCCCCCCAAATAACACATTTTGCCGCTTTTAGCTTCAGGTTTCTTTTCTCTTTCGGAGATAAGTGACTAGGACAATCTCCGTAAGTAAGATAATATGCTACATCTAGAAACCATGGGTCTTGTAGACTTACCAATAGGACAGTAGAAAATCCTTCTACATCTTCTTTGTTTTCAGCGATCAACTTGTATAGACCTTGACCTTTGACCAATTTAGTTGGCCTAACTTCCAGATCATATTCTTAGATTTTGGCAACCCACATTGCTTTATTATTTAACCTAACATCTTGTTGAGTCAGGATACTTTTCACAGCAGAACTTGGAACATATATAACTGAATGGGAATGAAGTATATAATATTTGAATTGTTTAACAGCCTTTACTACAACAAAAGCTTGTTTTTCAACCAAAGAATATTTTAGTTCATGCTTTTTAAGGGGAACGCTCATAAAGGCTATCGGGGCCTCTTCATCCAATTCATTTTTCTATAACAAAATACCTGACATGGTGTGTTCTGAGGCATAATAGTAAATAATAAAATCTTTTTGAAAATTAGGATTTACCAAAGTGGGTGTGTGTGCAATCGCCTCTTTGATATCCTCAAATGCCTTCTTAGCAGCTTCATTCCATTTGAATGTCTATTTTTTGCTCATCATTCCCACAATATGCTTTGTAATTTCAGCAAAGTAAAGAATGAACCTTCTGAGAAAATTGATTTAGCCAAAGAAGGAATTGACTCCAGTCCTATTAGAAGGGAGACTAAGCTGTTGTATCGCCCTGACCCTCTCTAGATCAATCCTGATTCCATCTTTTGAAACTAAGTGCCCCAACAACTTTCCCTCTGTAATATAGAAGACTGACTTCTTGGGATTGAGTGATATGCCATGACTCCAACACCTTTGTAAGATAGTCTCTAGATCCTTCAGGTGGTCTTCTCTATTTCTAGAAAAAATAGTCAGATCATCAAGATAAATAACAATAATTCTATCCTTCAGATCTCTAAAGGATGAATCCATCGCCCGCTGAAAAGTTGCTCTGGCATTAATTAGGCCAAAGCGCATTCAGTTATAGGCAAAAGTTCCCCGAGGCGTAGTGAAGGCAGTTTTAAGCTGATCAGCTGTAGCCACACCTATCTGATTGTAACCTAAGAATCCATCCAGCATGGACATCATTTCTGACCCAGCAACTATTTGCAAGATGTGGTCCATCATAAGTAAGGGATAGTTATCTTTTAGACTAGCCTGGTTCAAATTCCTGAAATCAATGCAGATTCTTATTTCTCCATTCTTCTTGCGCACTGGAACAATATTTGCCACCCAAGTGGAGTGATGAATTGGATAGATAATTCTAGCTTTCAACATCTTATCAATCTCCTTAAAGATGGCCTCAGCAACTTTTGGATTATAATTCCTTAACTTATGCCTGAATGGGGTTGCATTTGCTTTCAAAGGAATATGGTGTTGAAACTGACCATGCCTAAAATTTTTAAGATCATCATAGCACCAGGCGAAAACATCCTTATACTTGATTAACAAATTGATCAATTTGTTTTTCTCATCTAAAGAACAACATCTACCAATGGATATCCATTTAGGATCAACTTCATTCTCGATGTTTATTTTCTCATAATCCTCCACTTTATTAGGATTCTAGGTAGGTTTGTCTTTAGTATATTCATCTCTTCGAGTAAACAAATGTTCTAAGGAGACCAATCCTTTAGGGATTTTGTTTCCCTTCAACTAAATTACATCATCTTTTGGATTAATCCCTGGATTAGGACTGAATTCTTTACATTCTATTTCAGAGCCCTCAAAATAAGTTCCCATGAACATTTTAGCATTCTCTAAGAATTTTCTGATCTAATTATCACTCTCAAAAACTTTCCAGCTTTCAGCATTGTCCAAAACATTAGGACGATATATCAGCTCTATTCTATAAGAATCTTTTATAAAATCAGGATGTGGTAGAAGAGAAGCTTATACTGCTAAAGAATTTGCCCGGGTGTTCTGGTCCCTGGGAATTGCTTCAATAGAGAAGGCATCAAAGTATTCAATCTCATCCCAGACTCTATTTCTGTAATGCCTATAATCTTTCATTTTTAACAGAAAAGATGCCTCTCACCTGTTTCACAATCAATTCAACATCTCCTCTCACTTTAAGTACTTTCACACCCTTTCCTTTGGCTTCATATAGCCGAAGCAACAAAGCTTCATATTCTGTAGTATTATTAGTGTTTTTGAACTCTAATTTAAAAGAATAAGAAAAAATTTCACCTTCTGGTGAGAACAACACAACCCCAACCCCTGAACCAACAGTAGCACAGCTGCCGTCAAATTCCATAATCCATAGGTCATCAGAATGTATAGACCTTTGGGTTAATTCTTCCTTGAGGTCTTCTCCAAAACTCTATTCATAAGAGAGAAAATAGTTACCAAACTCATGTTCCTCAAATAAAATCTGGGACTTGGGATCATCAGAGGGATAGACAGTAAACTTGCACTTAGGTTCAGGTTCTAGCTTTACTTTCTACTTTCCCACAAGGATTGTGGCTTCTGACCAATCCAATTTAATCTGCCCACCCAAATCCTTGCAAAATGTCTTGCTCAACAGCATCCCATAACTAGCAGGAATATCTGCTACCAAAATAGTCAATTTCACTTTTTTGTCAGGGTAAGCTGTAAGAGCAACTCGAGCATCTTTAATCTGTCCAAGCAAGGAAATTTGTTTGCCATCCATAGAGTAACACCTACCAAATGTCTTTGTAAGTGATAGTCCTAGGGCTTTGGCTACAGAAGAAGGCATAATGTTGTCAGAAGCTCCTGAATCTATAATACAGTTACTGAGCTTATGGCCATTGATGAACAAAGATACATAAAATGGGTTGCGTTTCAAATCAGCTGTGTAAGAAGTATCATTTGACGAATTGAGAGCCATTTTAGGGGTAGTCATGGATGACTCAGATGAGGAAGCAGATAGTTGAGCAATGGGAGACTTAGCATTAACATTTAGTTGACTCTCGGGTTCAGTTTGTGTAGGACCACCCTTAACATATTTAACCAGTTTGTCAAGTTCATTAGGTTTTAACTTGTGATACTCAAAAGGAGAGATTTGAATTTTTGTAGATTTACAGAATTCTACAATATCAAAAGAAGCTTCTGGATCATTTTTTATGCAACAATTTAATTTCTTGAGCCTTTAAATTAGCATCATGATTTCTAATAAAAGGCTCCTTACCTTTACCAGGTACTTCTTGCGTATTAGAGGATCTCATATTCCTCTGACTCCTGGTGAGCACGGCACATGAAGGATCTTCAAGGGTAACCAATATTTCACCTCCCCTTTCTGAATCAGATTCATATTCAAGGAAGTTTATCTCAGAGTCTTTAGGCTCCTCAAAGTTCCTTTCTTCTTCAGTAAACTCTCCTAACACATCTTGGGTAGCAGTCATTTGAGCATACCTGAGCATTTCTGGACAAGAATTCCCATCATGATCAGTAGTCAAATGAAAAGCACACATGTTCCCCCTCCCAGGAGGAGCTTCAATAGTCAACCTTGGTTGTGCTGATGTCAGGGGTAAAGCCCTACCAGCATTTGCTTGTTGATTCAAATTCCTCCTACCAATATCTTGATCCGGTTGTTGGAAGGAAGCACCAGTTTTAGGTAATTGCCTCTTTAAGGCAATCATATCATTAACCAGTCTTTGCACTACAAGATCAGTAGATGATGAGGGGTGAGCATTTGGCACCTAGACCTCTTTCTTCCATTTACTGACCATAATAAGATCATCCTCCAATCCGACTGCCAAAGCTTATGCAGCTGATAAATCGACAATTGCACCCCTTCTAAGATGGAAGCTAATATTAGGAGGCATAGAATTGATAAAGAAACATTTTTTATTCTCGCCAGTTGGTCTTTTAGCAGCGGGGATTTTGTTCACAATTCTATTGAATTTAGCCACGAATTCCCTCATAGTTTGTATCTCTTTCTTAAGCTGAGTCAACTGTGCAAGGAGAGAATGTTCATCTTCTGCGCTTTTGAACCTGTTTTCAAATGTAGTTTTCATGTCATTCTAGTTTGTGATTGAGGAGTTAGTTAGATGATAGAACCATTGTGCTGCAATATCGGTCAAGGTTTGCACAAAAAGCCTTATGGCTACATCTTGGTGTTGTACACCTAACACACTACATGCTGCTGCAAAGGCACACAAATGTTCTTCTGGTGATTGTCTCCCATCTCCATTAAATTTGGGCAAATTTTCCCATGCATTTTTAGGCAAAGGATTTAGGTTAACCCCTAGGTTCATAGGCCCTATGGTTGCTCCCCAAGGTTGGGCCATTGGTAGGAAGTTTGTAGCTGAGGGGATGATAGTACCAGAAAGAGTTAGAGATTGACAAATAGGAGATGTAGAAGGTTTAGGGGGACTAGGAGGTCTACTGCTAGCTCTTCTTATACGAGTAGGGATATAAGGAAAATTAAAGTTTTGTAGTGTTTGAAAGCTAGGATCCACAACTCCCTCTCTTCTCAAAGACCTTGTATATGGTCTGGAATCCAGCTTATAATATTGTAACTGGATAGGCAGCTATTAATTTATATGCTGTTCTTGATTTCTTTCCACTTCAAGGGCTTGATTTCTTGTTGCGTTTTGTGCTTGCCTACTTCTCTACCTAAGCAACAACAATCTAAGGTTATCGGCCAATTCCTCCTCTTTTTCTAATACTCTGCTTGCTCTTCTATAATCTTCACTATTCTGACGAGTACACCAAGCAAGGGTATTCAACTGGCCAATAATGTCTTCCTGCTCGTCCTGAAAACCAAGATTGGCTACAGAACAGGAATTATGTTTTCATGTGGAAGCACCATTGTTTTTTTTTTTAAACAAAAGTGGTCGAACCACTAAAATTTATTAATAAAAAGTAGTTACAAAATGCCAGGATTCAGAAGAGGCATACCGGCAGGAAAGAATCCGGTGAAGAAAACCTCTGGTTATAGCCTTAGTTTAACAAAATTATACATAATTGCCTCACAAAACATATATCAGACCAAAATATGGCTAAAGTCGTGCCAGAGAATATACAATTTTCACAAAGAAATTACAGAGCATCTGGCTTGAACAAGGGCAAACAAAAAGTAATCGATGAAGGCAATATACATGAAGAGTTCACCATTAATCTGCAATCTCTATCACCTGCAAGTCATGAATCTCGACATGATCATCGTCTGCTGCAAACTGAGGAGGGGGTGGTGGAGGAGGAGGCACGTAATTCAACAGAAATAACAAAGCATTAAAAACTTCCACTGCCTTGTCTGCCAGCTGGTGTCCCAGTTCCTGCCTATGACAATGTATTGAATTTCGAAAGGAAATGATGCAGTTGTTGCGAAGGCCATGAGAGAAAGCATTGAAGAGGCAGTGTAAACCAGGTGTACGAAATAAACACCTGCCATCAAATAAGCCACCAACAGGAGCAGACCTCTGTCTCCCGATTGTAAAAGATCCATTGCATTTGATAAAAAATGAGAAGCAACCTGCGAAGGATATATGGCAACTGGATTGTTAAGGGCTGGAAGATTACAGACCTGAATAATAGCAGTGCCCACTGATACCTCATAAACCTTGAAGACTTCCTGCAATGCATTAGAATTAAAACAGCCAAGAAAAGGACGTTTCCAATTCGAAATAGGCCAGGAGATTCGAGTGTTTCGGCGGATAGAACCCATAGAACTCTGCTAAAATCTTGATATAAAACAGAAAAATGAAGTATAATCACAGCTGCAAGAGTGAATATCAGAGCTTTACACCAAACAAAGATTAAAACCTTTACCAATAACAAGTGCAAAATAAGTGACAAGCCTAACACCAAGATAAGTGCAAAAGATGCTACGTATCACTCATAAATGTTAGGAATTAATGAAAAGCCAAATCCCTTGTGCGAGGTCTGCCAGCCGTCTTTGGAAACAATCAACCAAGTACAATCCATCCAACAAAGCAGAATTCACAATACTTAAAACAACGTCAGCAAACATCATATAGGACCAATATATAACCTATACCTCATAAGTGATAGAAATGATTAAAAAAGCCAAGTCCCTTGTGCGAGGACTACCAGCCAGTTTTGGAAGCAAATAACAGGGTATGATCCATTCATCATAGCAGAAGTCACAATACTTAAAACAACGTCAGCAATACAACATAAACTTACACAATTGAATCTTAAGCCAAAAAATTGCTTATGCCAGGAATCTACATGATAAGTATGCCGAATTTTGAAATTAGTGAACCATTCAGCATAGCAGAAGTCACAATACTTAAAGCACCGTCTGCAAAACATCAGAAATTTACACAATTGAATCTTTAGCCAACATATCACTTATGCTGGGAATCTGAAGGATAGATTCAGAATTCCATTCAGAAACAGCTTCATTAAGGCTAAAAGCAAGATTAGCTAAAAAGTTAGCCAGGAGATTACCTTCACGATATGTATGTCGAATTTGAAATGAGTGAAACTGTTTCAGTAGATCTCTGCCAGGCTTAAGGATATATTCTATTTTCCAACTCGAAGATGATTTATTAGAGAAAGCTAATATAATATTCAATGAATCCCCTTCCACAATGATATTAGTAAAACCATATTTTAATGCTAGGTTTAAACCTGCTATTAGAGCCATAGCCTCAGCCTCATTATTTGTTATTGTGCCAAGTTTAATTGACAAAGCTCTAAGAATTATTCCCAGATGATTTCTAATAACACAGCCAGCACTAGAGAGTCCTGGATTACCTCTGCTCGCACCATCAAAATTTAACTTGATAAAGAATTCATTGGGAGGGATCCATTTGATAGTAGATCGATCAAACAAAACTTCAGACTTAAAGCAAGAATTATTAGGTACCCTTAACTGCCTCCAATTCTTTAAGATCATATCATCCCAACTAGTAAAAGTAAGAGAACTCACCTTCTTAGATAACAAAGATGCTGAAACTACTTCTGAAATAGTTGTTTCGACTTTGTCCAACACATTATGGAGAGGATTACTTACTTTTTTAAAAATTCTTCTATTTCTTTCTAACCAGAGAGACCAGATAACAATGCTTGGCGAAACAATCCACAATGCAGAAAAGGTAGATTTAGAAAATAGAATAGGCTAGCTTTGAAAGACTTGAAATAATGAACAAGGAAGAGGACCCGACCAGTTTAATTTAGATATAAGCCAAGACCAAACCTATGAAGAAAAAGCACAATTCAACAAAAGGTGATCTACTGATTCCTCCACCTCCTGACATAGTGGACATAAAAAGGAATTTGCAACCCCAAGTTTAACTAATCTATCGCTAGTAAGGATTCGGGAATGTAGTGCTAACCATGAAAAAGCTCCTGCTTTAGGCAGGCATAAATCATTCCAGCAAAGCTTATACGGCCAAGAAAGGCTAGAATTAGAATCCTTACTAGCAATACTTAGATAACCTTGTTTAACTGTATAACGACCTGATTTCGAAGGGGCCCAGATTAATTTATCCTTTTCACCTGTGATAAATAATCTGCGATCCTTCAAAATATTCTTAAGAAGAATCTTTTGCTCTTGAGGGATCGTAAACTCATCAAAATTTTTCCATTTAACTGAATTAAATGCTGAATTAGAATCTATTTCATAATAATCTTTAACTTTTGTTCCCCACATCTGACATAGTAAAGACTTAATATCATGAAGGCCTTTTGTTCGAGCTATAGGAGGATGATTATTCCAAGAATCATCCCAGAAAAGAGCAAAATTTCCATCCTGAATGACCCAAGATAAATAAGGAGAAATAACTTCCCAACAATGCATCAAAAAGTCCCACATGTGAGAACCTGCCCTTGGATTTAGAGTGGTGAATAATCTTTCAGGGTTAAAGGAATCTAGATACTTACCATACATTATTTTACCCCATTTAGATGCTAGTTTTTCATACAACTTCCAAACAAGTTTAGCTCCAAGAGCTTTATTTTGAGCTGCAATATTATGAATTCCGGTTCCACCAAATTATTTTGGAATACATATATTATCCCAAGAAAGGAGGGGAATCTTTCGCCCATGTAAATTAGTACCATTCCAAAGAAATTTCCTTAACATGTTCACAATAGTAGTAAGAATAGTTTTTGGAACCTTTAAAACTGATAACAAATAGACTGGCATTGCTGATAAAACTGTTTTAATCATCAAAAATTTACCTGCCAAAGTAAGCCATTTACCCTTCCAGGAAGCTACTTTAGCTTTTATACTTGAAATAAGCTTATCCCAAAACATGTTTTTAAGTGATCCCGAGAAAAGAGGGATCCCCAGATATCTTGAAGGCAAGGTGTCAATTTGAAAACCTAGATAGTTAGCTATCCTACTTTGCACCAGTTCAGAAGAGAAGAAAAAGAAAATTTTAGATTTGCTATGATTCACTTTCTGCCCCGATACTAAACAATACTTAGTAATGACTTCCTTCAAAACTCTAGCTTCTGTCATCAAAGGTTGTCCAAACAACAAAGTATCATCTACGAACAGAGCATGCGTTATAGAAAAAGGTATTCTAGGAATATTAATCCCTCTCCAATAACCCAATCTTTTAATAAATGACTTTGACTCCCCAGCAGAGTCACCAAAAACTGTTGGTTAATAGGTTTGTCCTTATTCAAAAACACTCTATTCTGACTCTATGCCTTTTCTTCCTTAAAGAACAAACGAATTAATCAACAAATGGGTGAACTTTCAAAAATAGTTCCCCTCTGAATTTAGGTATAGCTCCCTTTAAGATCTTCAATGAATTTAATCTATTTTAATTATCCCAATACACTTTTAACTAGAAAGTGCCTAAAGGCAAACTAACATCCATACATCATCATGTTATGAATGTGATATCCCTTTTTTTAAAACATCATTTTGTGATAGAATGCACAGATTCTATTTTTAACACAACCAGATACATAAACATATAAATGTTGCTGAACCAATAAATGATAGAACACATATAATGAATTGTCTAAAAAGAGCAATTACCATATGAAAGAAGATTTTGCACAGAAAACCCAATTTCAAATACTCAAACGCATAGATTTAAGCATGCAGCAATTGTTTCTTCTTCTCATTCACAGATGAAAAATATTTCAGACAAACACCATATCTATTCTAAAATAATAGCAGTTCAGCTTCAAAAAAAATTCTATCTTCTTTTCTTTCCTATCCTTTCATATATCCCCTGTTCAGTAATGAAAAACATATATATATGTTGCCCTAATTATCTAATCAAGTAAACCAAACCCAAAGTTAAAGTAACTCTGACCCGTACGGGATTTAGTTTTTACAAACTGATTTAAAGATTAAGTTTTTGAAAATAGCATAACTAAAAAACTGAATAAAGGAAACTGAGTGAATAAGATCACAGCTAAGGCAGCAGGTTTGAATCTCCAGATTTGCTATCAGCGGTCGGGGAGGCACATTGAGTCTTCCAGTCCTGAAACATTGTAACAAACTCCTAAATTTTCAGAAGGTTGGGGATGCCTATGTGTCTCATCCTTGTCTTCCAAACGTCTTTCTCCCTCCATATTTTCCCAACCTTTTCCTTGTGTTCCAGGAGTGCTTCGATACAGAGATAAAGAAGTGACTCTATTTTAGAAATCTAGGAGAAATCCTCAACTAATATGTTGTCACTTTCTTTGACGAAGCTGATTTTATCCTTAAAGGATTTAATTACTGAATTGATATTCTCCTCTAGTCCCCCATCGTCCTTTATGTATTTTACATCAATACATTGTAAATCATGCTGCAATGATTGGGTGAACTCAGTTATTTCCTTAATCATTTTTGTAAGTTTAAACCGCCCTTGCCGAGATATAGAATTTCTCCATTCAATGTTTTTCTTATTCACATACAGTAAATCTTCATCCAAACCTGTTAAACTCTTTTCCGACAGAAATTTTGCTACTCCATATTTTTGAACCTCATCAATTTGATTCATTACATTCACCCACTTGCCTTCATCTTTCATCCAAGAAGCAATATGTGCCTTAAGGTCATCAATGGTGGTTGTAGTTTGATCATATATATTCTTAAGTTCATGCATATATTTAGTACCTTTCTGTGTAATACAGTCCAACCAATCATTGAATACCTTAGTCACCATTCTGTTCCTGTTAACCTGGTCCAACATCTTCTGGTTAGCTAGCAACTTAGGATCAAAAGACAGAGAAAGCTGTGAAACCGGCTGCGGACTGGGATTATGAATGGCATCAATATATTCTGCCATGGAACGCAGAGTCTGCTTCAATTCTTTTTTGTCTTTCTCATCCTTCCAGGTCTGGCTAACTATCCTTTTGGTGGATGCCTCAAGATGATGAACATCCGCAGCTCTTGAAGCAACCCCAAGATCCACCCTTTCAATAGTGAAATCCTGCACAGTGGGGTCTTGAACTTCTCCATCAGTCGTCGGCCTGGCTATTTTCGCACTCCAATTCCTAGTACCTGGGTCAATACTTACCCTGGATGTCATTTTCAGTTTCATGGACTTAGGTGTTTTTCCCAAACATTTGCTCACCATGTCTTCTAAAGGCAAAGAAAATAGAATTATCTTTCTTTTGTCACTAATCGAACTCTCCAGCCATTTGGGTGCAGGGGTTGAAGCTTCTTTTCTAGGGTTCAATTGACTAGAGGACCCATCTAAAATCATCATCAGTTCAGGAGTCTCTAAAACAACCTCTGCCTGTTGTTTTGTACTAACCTCCTCTGCTCTCGGTGAACCAGGTTCTTTATCACCCATTGCTTCCCCTAAATCCTCCTCAAAATTCAAATCCACAATTATTCTTTCAGGAACCTACTTTCTCTTCCTGCTTTTAGTTCTGGATCTAGTGGCATGAGGGGGCAGAATAGTGGTGAGGGCTTTCTTGGATCCTTTGATGACAAGACTCCTTCCAGTTCTTGACTTGGAAGTACCTGCATCACAGATAGCAATAGGTTGGTTAGAGGAGCTTATCGGGAATGGTGATTCAATCATTGACGTGCATTGTTGGGAATCTTTATTCTGAAACCCTTTCAGTTTCTATTCCCTCAACCATTTTTCGGTCCTCCTTATCACCGGGAGAGTTTTCACCTCAATCCTATCTTCCTCCTCTTTACTCCAATCAATTTCTGGAATAGGTGATTGTTTTATTTGTTCAAATTGGGGGTCAATCATCTATTCTTCATTATCAATAACTCCAGAAATGTCCATACTCAGATTAAGAGTGATTATCTATCCTAAAGAGAACCTAGACCACAGTCTCCTCCTGAACTCAAATTCATCTAAACAGTCCTCCCAGTAATCCTCCAATTTAGGGATATGTGAATGCCTTGTTCTAGAATCCAAGTTATCCCTGACAAAGCCTTTGCTGTCAAATTGGGACCTAGCAGTGAAGAACTGAAAATTGAACTTTTTAAGGTTCACTTCTAAATTCAAAGCATCAGATTTTGACTGGCACGAGTAATGTCCAAGTTTAATGGGGAGAGAGATACCAGATCCCTTCTTTGTTGAGAACCTTTTATCCACATGTGCTAACTGTCTGCATACCTCTATCAGCACAAAACGGTCAAACACATACCTGGGTAACTTAACAGGTTCACCGTCAAATCCCCCAACTCTGATGTAAGTGAACTTGGAAAATTGAATAAAGAAACTACCATCAATACTAACTAGCTGCATTGCCTCATTAGACATTCTCTTATTCAAATTACCTGCCAATTCATAAGGCATTCTCCCAGTGAAAACATCACTAACCCTCTTGTAATTCCCATAACAGTTATGCATCTGCAATTGTGAATAATATTCATAAATTTTACTATCTTCAGCTAAAGGAGCATGAGGTAGCCCCAACCACTGTCTTGTAGACGCCAGGCAATAGAAGAGGTACGAAGACATATAAAAATCTTTATTAGCCAAAGGATTACTCAGACCCTGATGCAAAATTTTAGTTGCAATTTCTGCCCAGTCCAAATATTGCTCTCCTTGGAGCATAACCTGTACGAAAAAGTACATCTAGTCTTCCCAAAAGTATGCCTATGCGCTGCCCTCCAGCCTATGTAGTAATACCGCAATATCCCTCACTTCCCGAATCATGTGATCTCTGGTAAGCGGTCTAGGCAGCCTTGAACCTCCCTTCTAGAATTTCAACAACCAATTTTTGGCTATCACACTTCTGTAATTTGTTTTCTTAAGTGAGAAATGCCCATAAGAAGAAGAAATATTAAGGCTAGAATAGGCTCCCTTAGGCGGTATTCTCATCACAGACATTAGGGTTTATCTGTTGACATGAAACAACACACCACCATCTACATTTCTAATGCACCTATTTTGGGGTTCATACCTATTCATGCATTACAGAACTAATTTGGGGCACTGTACCCCTGTGGGAAAGGTCGCAACTTCAACTAAACCACTTTCTAATATCTTCTTCATATGGGAGTTAGTATAGAATTTTTAGACCTTTCTCTAAATTCTTCTAAATCATATTGAACCAGTGAAGTATTCCCAAATTCAAGGTGAGAACAGGTGAGACCAGGACCATGCTTATAACCAAGACAAGTAGATTTCATAGCCATAATTGGATAATATAACAAAAAATGCTTCGAACTTTGAAAATAATGTCGGAAACTCAAAAGATTCTTTTTCCAACTAAGAAATGGAAACAGTATATAGGAAGAATAGAACTCACCTTCAAAATATCTGAAATCACTGTGAAATTTGAGCAACAAGACCTTATACCTCCTACATTGTTCTCCTCTGCGTCGCACAGTATGTTCACTTGCCAAATTTGTCTTGTTCTCTATTAATAATGGCATTAACAGATTGAATAATTATTACTTGAAACAATACGTGCCGAAAATGTTTGAAAAGACATGAACTCTGACATCCTCATTAATGGCAAGTGTTATTCACGCATGACCATGATGTATAATAATTATCCACAACTTCACCAAAATTAGAACTTTCTATTTCATAATGAGTTTTGGACATATTTTCTTCCAACTTTCTTGCTAAATTTGACTTAGAGGGCCTCGGGGAGAGGTAAGACTATAATCACCGAACCGATGAACTTTGAACCATTGAACCTTGGGAATGTGGTTCAAAGTGAAAGTTCAAAGGCGCGAGGACTACACAAGCCAACTAACATCACGTAGCTTGTAAATGACCATTGACTATGAAACAGTACGCCATTGAACTTTGAACCATTGAACCATCAAACCTCACTATAGAATTCAAACAGATGGTTCAATGACACATTAAACTACACAAAAGAACTGAGTAATGCGACTCATTACAAGGCATCAAATGTTGAACCTTGAACCTTGGAACCTTTGAACCATTGACAAAAAGGGATCAAGTTCAACCCAAAAACTCAAAGACATTTTTAATTACATGAAACAAAACAGCTTGCTTTTTGAGAAACTTTGAACACATCGGACCATTAAACTTATGATAAAGGTTTGGGTTCAAAGGTTCAAATCTTGAGTAATTTCACACACAAAGATGATAGGCAGGAGAACATTGGAGAATAAAGAGTCGATTTAAGAAACAAAGGTATGACCAATAAGACAACATAGCAAATCGACTCTTGCTTCGGGAAATTCACGAATAGATAAATAAGGGTGACTCAAAAGGTAACACAGAGTAAACAAAGGGGCATCAATTTTGCTAAAATCTTGAATGAACCACTTGTAATAACCTGTATATCCAAGGAAGCTCCTTACATCCTTCTATCTCTGTGGAATAGGCAGGGTAGATATGATTTCAATCTTCTTTGGGTCAACTTGTATTCCTGCACTTGAGATAAAATGTCCCAAGACAATGCCCTGCGTCATCATCATAAAACATTTTTCATTATTCAAAGATAGATTGTGCTCTGTACTTTAAAACTTTCTCCAAATTGTGTAAGGCTTCATCATATGTTTCACCATATGCAGTGAAGTCATCCATGTAAATTTCCATGCTGTCATGGGCAAAATTAGAGAAAATACTGAGTACTGCTCTTTGAAATGTGGTTGGAGCATTGTACAGACCAAAAGGCAAGACAGAATATGCATAGGTTCCCCAAGGGCATGTAAACGTTGTCTTATCTTGATCCTCTAGTGCAATATTGATTTGGTTATAGCCACTGAAACCATCAAGAAATGAGAAATATTTCTTCCCTGCCAAAGAGTCAATAACTTGATCAATAAAGGGCAATGGGAAGTGATCTTTCCTAGTGGTAGCATTTAGTTCCATGTAGTCAACACAAACTTGCCATTTGCCACCTTTCTTGGGAACTATTACCAATGGTGAAACCCATTCACTATCTAGAATGGGGTATATAAATCCTGCATCCAAAGCTTTTGAATTTCAAATTTCACTCTCTCTGAGAGCAGGGTTCATTCATCTTTGTTTCTACCTTATAGGTTTGTGGCCATCATCAATGTAAATTTTGTGCATACATAAGGCAGGATTAATGTCTTTCATGTCACTGTAATCCCATGCAAATGTTGTTGAGTGGGCCTACAATATTGCATGCAGGGATTGCTATTGTTCATCAGTCAATGCATTATTAACAGTCAACATCTTTCCCAGCTTGATTTCTAATTGTTTAGACAATTCTTGTGTAGAGGACAAATCAAGGCTAGGTATTACTAGTAAGCATTGTTGGGGTAATAATGTATGAAATATGTGGGATACCTTCTCTAAGGAATTGGTCAGTATTATGATTCTTAACAGATCTGGCAAGCAGGATAGACAGTCATGTTGTTGTGGGTGTCTCTCGCATTCATTTTGTATAATGTGAGCTATCAGCTCATCTTCATCCTGGATATCCAGTAAGGGGTTGCATTCAATAGTCATCAAGGTTTGTAGTGAATAGTTGTCCTCATCATCCAGGGTAGGCCAGATGGTCTGCTCAAGTTCATGGTATGATTGGGCTGGTGGATATAAGACCAACTTATTGGTCACAATCCCATTGGATATGATCATATTTCCTGACCTGCAACCTATAAATGCATCTGTTGTGGTAAGCCATGGTCTGCCTAGTATAAGAGGATAACCAGCGAGATTGACCTTGGACTATAGTACTATAAAATTAGTAGGGTATTCCCATGAATCCAATTCAATTACCAAGTCCTCAATGACTCCTTCAGGTTTAACTGTCGACCTATCAGCTAATTGCAAAACTATCTGAGTAGGCCTAAGGTTGTTTAACTAGAGCATCTGCATTGTCTCCTTGGTCATTACATTAATTGCATCACCCAAGTCTATCAAAGTATTCTTAATCAGAGTCCCATTGATTTTGACATCCACTACTGAACTACTTTGATCTATATATTTGGGAACGGTTATATTCCCCAACATTATGTTAGCAAGGTTACTCAAAACATGGATTATCTTTGGGTCTGTTCTCTTCCTTACTGGTTTCTTTATACAGAGATCTTTGATAGTCTTAGTATAGATAGGAATATCTTTGATGGCTTCAATTAAGGAAATCTTTATGCTTATATCTTGTAACTAGCCTATAAGATCAATTTCAGCCTGTGGTGGTTGCTTCTGGATAGCTAAGCGTTCATGGAAAGGAGGCTTCGAATGTGAAATGATATGAGGGCCCTGATTTGATTCAGGTTTGAAAGGTGGCTTATCTAAGGCTTCCTCTGTGGGTTCTTCATCTTCAAGTTCCATAATTTAGGGAGATGAAGGTCCCGCAAGTTGCTTCCCTCATCTGAGATGAACATTACTCACCTCTACCCCATAGGTGGGATATTGCATCACCTCGTTAGTATAAGCCTGTTGAATAGGCTTGTTGTTAGGGTTAGGTGCAGGTTGGGCAGGGAGTTGAGTAAGTCTAGGAGGTTGAGTTTGAGGAGTGGAAGGAGTCATTATGACTGGATGTTGGGGCTGAGATGGAAGCATAGGTTGCTGGTAATTTGCATTTTGATGCCATTGTTGGCCCTTGTTCCATTGGGCTACCACTAAGCTTATTGTGTAGGCCACTAGGGGTTACAGTTGGAACCTTGGAAACTTTGTTGGGGCCATGGGTTTAGTTGCTATTGATGAAAGTAGATTGTCATTGAAGTCAAAATGGTGTTGGTATTGACATGAGGATCAGTGGATATTCAAAGTCTTCATCATGGGATTGCTCATGATTTCATGATCATAGTTGAGGAATTGTTTACTTCATAATGCTCATGGTCTCATTTCAGAATGCTTGTTTGAGTTCATATCTTGTTTATGTTTCTTGGTTCATTCTTGTGTGTGTTGGTTCATTGCAGTTGATAGACATTGCAGTTGATATCTGATATATAGTGGAATGGTCTTCATAATGTCAGTGGTTTGCTGTTGATAGACATTGTAGTTGATATCTGATATACAGTGGCATGGTCTTCATAATGTCAGTGGTTTGGTGGTATGGTCTTTATTTGATCTCGGTTACATTTGATCTTCATTTGTTGATGTTGATAGTTGTGACATATGTAGAGGTATACAGTGGATTTCAAGTCTTTTACAAGTCATGTCTTCATGTCACAAGGTATTCATGTCCTTTTAGTGTCTTGAGATCATTGGCATTGAGACAATTTTATCTCAAATTTTTTAAGTGTTTGGGAATCATTATGACTTCGAATAGCATATTCTTAGGGAAGTATTGTTTATTAATTAAAATCATTCGAAGATTTTTTTTGGTTTGAAAAGCATGCAATATATGGCATCCAATACCATAAAGCATCGAATTAAAAGGAGGGCTCAATGCATATTATAATGTGGAGATGGTATTTGACTTTGCTTTGTTTTAAAGATAGAATAATTCTCATAAGCATATTCTAAGGAGAAAAATCAATGGAAGATTTTTTTATATTAAATATGCTATGGGGAGCATATTATAAGGAGTATCGAATATTATAAGGAGCACAATTTTTATGAAGAAGCTTTATGCTTTAAAAAGCAATCAAAAGCTTAGTGGTTGGAATGCCATATAAATGGCTTTATTTTGATTTTTTAAAAAAACTTTTCAACTCCCATTTTTGGCAACCACTTACGAGGAGTTTAAAATATTTTTTATGAGTTTTTTTTAAGGCTATCTTTTAGCCTTCTAAAAAGGGGGAATGTGAATATGTTTTTTTTTTAAATATAGAAACTCTTTATCTCCTATTTTAGTGGCCTTCTTAAAGTCATGAAGATTATGAGTTTTTTAAGGAGGTTTTAATGGAGATCTTTATGGAATTTTTTTGGAACATTTTTGAGATCATTATGGCAAGTTTATTGAATATTTCAAGGAGTTTTTGGAAAAAGACTTATTTGAAGATTTTTTTTTTTTTGGAGACTTGACTTTTGAGAGGAATGCCTTTTATGGGATGATTTTCTTGGGGAGAAGATTTTACAGAGCTTTAATTAGTTTTTGTAAATAAAAGGCTTTTATGAAGGACTTGTAATATATGCAGATTATAAAAATAAATTAAAGATTTTATGGATATCATTTTGGAGAAGATGAACAGGTTTGATATCAAGGGCAATTTTTCAGATGGGGGAGATGATTTTCTTGAAGAAGAATATGAAAGGATTTTTGGAGATGAATAGAGACGTTATTTATGCAAAAATAAATATGATTTCTAACTCTTATTTTTGCATATTAAAGGTTTATGGAAAATGTAATATGAAGAGATTTATTTGCAGCAAACAGAAGATATTATATAGAATTATTTTATTCTTGAAATGGTGTAAATAGAAAATTGAAGAAGTGTAATTGAAAGGTTGTCTCATTTATAATGGTTTTGCAGATGCATTGTTTGGTAGAGTTATTGTTTTGTAGATCAATGATGAAGATAAATTGATGATACAGATGAATGATTGAGTGATCCAATTTGTAGAGTAAAAGACATATTGTGTGAGATATTCTTCATTGTGAAAAGACTTGTAATTAAATGGCGAAGAATTTTTTGCAGTGATTGATGAAAGATTGATAGAGACAATTTGCAAATTTGTTTACTGAGATTTGTAAGGAGAGCTTGTTTGCGGAGATGTGTAAAAGGATTTATTTTATGGTGTTGATTTGAAAATCAAATAGGAGGTATAAGGATGTTTGATGAAACACAGAATGTATATTGGTGCAAATCAGATTGAGGTGCAATCATTTCTTGCACACAAAAATTTTATGTTTTGATGATGGTGATTGTTTATGTTAGTGAGGCTTGTAGGTCAGTGAGACCTTACATTTGTCAGTGAGACACCCACATCAGCCAGTGAAGCTTGTAAAGATGTTTTCAAGATTAAGCCAGTGAGGCAGTTTTAAGTGGTTTTTCTACCCTTGGAGGGTTTTCCACTCGTGAATCTTCTTGTGTTATAATCTCATGTCTTGGTGTCTTGCATAGCTTCATTTATCATATGTGATTTATGTGATTGAACATTTGATGATTGATTTGTTCAAGTAATTAGTTCAATCTTTGATAAACCTCTAACAATTTTGAGAAAATGATAATATTTGGTTTTTGTATCAACACTGATTGACCCCCCCTCTCAGTGTTGATTGTACTCCTACAATTGGTATCAGAGATAGACCCTAACAAGAAGTTTAATCAACTCAAAGGTTCCTAGTAGTGGAGTACAATGGGTAAGAAGAATATAAATAAGGCTTCAAATAGAGAAAAGAAAGATGTTGATCAAAAGATGGTAAAAAAAAGCTTCAATTAAGCCTAGCAATGATTTGTTGCATATGTCACCCCTGATAATTGATACAAAAAGAATGGTCCTGTAGTTGAGAATTTTAATAAAAAGGAAGAAATCATTGTGAATGAAGGAGAACAAGAATTTAATGAAAGAAAAGATGTCTTTGTTGTTGAGACTAATGATGAATATGAACAGGAGTTTGATGAAAATGATTATGAAGTTGATTTAGAAGGTGAATTATTGTGTGCCCTGGATACAATCAAGTAGCTCAGAAAAGAGAATAAGAAATTAGAAAATCAACTTCAACTTGAAAAAGTCTCTAAGGACAAAGTTGTTTCAGACCTTGAAGAGGCTAGAAATCTAATTATGGATTTAAGAAGTCAAGTAAATGCTTTAGACAAATTGATTATTACTATGAAGATAGAAGTAGAAGAAGCAAAAAGGGTTGTTGATTTTATGAAATCTATTTTTGAAGCTAAAACTAGTGAGTGTCTAAAACTAGAATCAGAAATAGTCTCTTTGAGAAAGGAGTTAGAAAAGGCTTCCTCTAATTTGCACAAGAATCTGCTCTTTGAAAAGAGTACTGAAGAAGGAGAGTGTTCCAAAGTCAGAAATGCTCCTTGGCAAAAGAGAGACTTGAATTATTATTCTGCTGCACCTAGGGAAGACAAGAAGAAAGATGTTGGAAGAGAAAATACAAACAGATCTCCACCTATCAGGCAATACCATTCAATAAGGTATAATTATTCTTAGTTTCATGGTTATTGCTATTCTTGTCATATCTATGGTCATAGAGCTAGAGATTGTAGGACTTATGCCAGAAATGATGTTGAGTGGCATAAGAACAAAATTCTTTCTAGAATGACAAATAAGAGTTCTAATGCAATATGTTACCATTGTAACCAAGTTGGTCACATAGAAAGAGAGTGTTGGATGCATAGAAGAGATGATTATGGAAGTACTTTTGGCATGTCAAAGAGATATGATTCCTTTACTCCTCTAATTGGTTATATTGTCACATTCTTCTTTAAGTGTCATAATCTTGGGCATAAGGCACAGTTTTGCAGGAATAAATTGAAGACATACACCTTGAGCAAAGAAAAGAAAAAGCCTATATAGGTTTGGAGAAGAAAACAAAGTCAAGACAAGAAGGATTCTAAACTTGTGCATCTTGCACAAGTTACTTCATCAGTTGAATAATAGATAGCATGATGTGAGGGGGAGTTGTTCATGTCCTTTCAATTATCCCCAAGAAGTTTCAGGAAGGAGATTGTTTGATTTGTGTATATATGTGCTACAAGTGATTAGTGGTTTATGATGTCATATTGCAAATAAGATGTTCAAGGGTTCAAAGTACAAAGAGTTTAATGATCTTAAGTGATTTGGTTTTCTTTGTCATATCATGTTAGTTCTTACAAAGATTGAGTTGTCATGGTGTTGCAGTTCAAAGTGATCTTGAGATTGTGAAGTATTGGTTGTCAAAGTACAAAGAGTTTGATGATGTTAAGTGATTTGGTTTTATTTGTCATATCATGTTAGTTCTTACAAAGATTGAGTTGTCATGGTGTTGCAGTTCAAAGTGATCTTGAGATTGTGAAGTATTGGTTATCATGGCAAAAAGATTAAGATGTTTCAAAAACTCTTATCAGATATTAGCATGTGTTGGCTAAGGTGACTAAAAATAAAAAATTCAATTCATAGCACTTAACTCTACATTTGATTTTGCAAAGTGTTGTTACAGGAAGAGCTTGATGGTGAAGGTTGTGCAATCTTGATGGGCTGATTTGAATAATGGATCTTGGATATACTCAAGTAGTTCCCTTCAGATGTTTGCTTATGTTGCCTGAGGAGGTTGAAAATGGAAGAAGTTAAATTTTTGTCTCTGCATTTGGTTTTAAAAAGTGTCATGTGCAGGAATAGCTTGGCACTCTTTATCAAGATAGTCTTCATTTCTTTCACGATGGTTAGCATTCTTTATCATGCCAAGAAGTGTGTGCAGGGGTAAATTGATTGCAGGTTGTTGCAGATTGACTGTTGTCATGGAAGTTTTTGCAAGATCATATCTTGTGTGATCATCATGTCATCCTGAGATGAGTAGTCTTGCATGATATTCAAATTCATGTGTCATGTACAAAGGCTAATTTATCAAAATCCTAAGTGCTATTTTTATGCCATCATGCTTTATGTTGGTGCCTGCATGAGCAGTCAGTTTTCAAGCATATAAACATGCAGGCACCTTCCCAAAAAATCCAAAAAGTTCTAAGTCTTTGGGCCTCCTCAGCATGTTTTAACATCAACATCATATTTTCTTTGGAGGAGGTCATCATCATCATATTTCCAGTTATCGCCGTGTTGCTTGCGAGGGTCATCATATTTTCTGCCTGCATGATCTTTCGCGGGGTGATATTTTAACATCAGGTGATCTTTGTTAAGATCATCCTGATGATGTTGCTGCAAAGTCCTAAGTATGATCCGATCTTCATCGAGGTCATCATATTTGAACATCGGGTGATCTTAGTCAAGATCATACTGATGTTGTTTTATCACTTCATGTTCGTTGTTTTATCACCCTGATGATGCTGACGTCATTCTTATGTCAGGGTGATATCTATTTCTCTGCCTATCTGCATCATGATATTTCTAAAGGAGGGGGTGATATTTTCATATTTGAATATCACCCGGATGTATGTTTGTTCCAACATCATGATGATGCTGATATCAGGGAGATATCCGCCTGTCGGCTTCATGCATTATCCAGTGGGGGGTGATCATTTCAAATATCTGTCATATTCATATATCACCCCGATCTTATAGCGGAGCTACAGTGCAGCATGATATTTGTGCATCAGGATGATATTTCCAAATATCCGGTTATCTTCCGAATATCATCCTGATGCCGACATGTGGTGGTGACGTCATCAAGGTCCGGGGGGTCATATTTCTAACATTACTCATCTTATGAAGATGCCCCAATGTTGCGAATATGATGATGACGTCATCCGGATATGAGGAGGTGCGCGATAGGCAGATATGCTGATGACGTCAGCAGGATATGACGGTGACGTCATCAGGATTGTTCATCGGCCAGACATTTGGTATTGGCTAAGCAGGAGGATCTTCCTCCGATGGATCAGGTTGTGCCGATGAAGGCGATTATCATGCAGGTTATATTGCGATATGATGCTAACGTCAGGGTGATATTTCAAACAACAGGATATCATGCTGTTGGAGGATGATGATGAAGGCTTATACTAGTGTCGTCGGGAGCAAAAGCACCGACATCATATATGCTCGCGACCTAGTATATAAGGTGATGAGGAGGTTGCTGCGGGGTGCATGTGGGATAATTCGACCCTGCATATTTTCAAATATCATGACGATGTATCTTGGCGGGAAACAATTGCGACGCACAGTATTCTGCATTTCCCAAGGCCGCGGGTTGGTGCGCCATTAATGGCGATTGTTGCAGAGGTATGGGCGATGGTGTGGACGGATCCAGTACCCGATTGAAGATGTGGATCCCTAGGCGGCGATGCAAGGCTCGAGATTTCTTCCTGTCTCCTCTCCCACCTGCTGCATTGAATGTTTGAGCGCCAATCTGATGATACTGTGTATCTGGCGGGTTTTTTTTTGGTCAACTATGTAATTAAGGCTGAGCACCTCCTTGCTGTATATAGCAGGTTGTGTTGCTCATTTGAGGTTGTTGAAAGTTGAAGATTTTTGGCTCTGTAATTCAAAACAAGCTGATCTGGTTGCTCTGTACAGCTAAACCTGTGAGTCTATGTATCTCTTGTTGTATGTTTTGGCATGGACCCACTGATTTCATGATTAATCTTATATGAGAAATGCTATCTTAGCATGTGTTTTGTTAATTCTGTCTCCAGTATTGCATGTATCTTTCTTCTGAGTCTGGATATTTAAGTAATATTTGAGATTCTAGAACATAGAATTCCTATGTTGAATGTCTGATCTTTTAACTTTTGCTCAAGGGGTAGATTAAACTGTTTTCAGGTTGAACATTGGGAAGGGTATACTGCAGTAGGGATGCCATAAGTAGAGATAACTTAACACTCTGTATTGGGAGATATCTGTAAGGCAGGTATCACATATATCCCCCTGAAATCTAGTTTTAGCTGTTCATGCTGATCATTCACAGGTGTATGTCTACTGACTCCAGGCCCTGGATAGGCACCAATCTTGCTTTGTGTTTGTGTTACAACCATGTCCAGCTTTGCATCCAAACTTAAAATCAAAACCTAAATCTAAAACAATCTTTAGGACATTAGAATTAGTTTTAGGATCCTCAGTCCTCTGTCTACAACTGCAAATAGGCCCAAAGCTAGCCCCTTTGCTCTTATCTTTCAGTTTTGGTCTACTTACAGGAGGACTTATCTGCTTTCTGTCAGCATCCCAGCCTTGTATGCATATCCTCATGGATGTTGAGTAGGGAATACCCCCTAGGTCTTGCAGAGCCTGAAGAAGAAGAGGAGATAAAATACAGAGTCTATCTCCTACACTATTGGCCCCTGGCCCAGAGATCCTGTTGATCACTGATGGCTACCTTGTAGGGAAATCTGGGAATAAGCATCCAGTCTGGGAAAAAACCAACAGAAAATGGTGACTCCGCTGGGGATGGACTGATAAAAAAAAAGTAATATATCTTGTGGCCCATCCGAGTCACCAACAAAATGGCGACTCTGCTGGGGATGGACTAAAAAAAATGATATATTTGTGGCCCATCTGAGTCACCAACAAAATGGCGACCCTGCTGGGGATGGACTGGTAAAAAAAAAAGAGTAATATATCTGGCGACCCTGCTGGGGAGTCTTTCATGTGAACAAAATGATGCTCTGCTGGTGGAATGAACCTGGAAAAGTAGCTTTCAGTTATTGAAAATTTTGTCCTCTCTGGAGAGGTGGCGACTCTACAAAAAAGATCTGAATGCACATGAAAGATGGATGTATGTGATGTGACAAAAATGTGCTGTTCATATTTCAGCATCTGTATGAGAAAAGGTATCTTGTTCCTTCCCCTTTATATATTTACTGTTTTACTGCATAGGTTAGATGCCAGGGGAGGTTACAGGTCTTAGGCAGACAAAGGATGTCTAAGAGTAAGTTTTTTATGAATCCAAGTATGAATTATCCCATACTCAGTGGTGAAATGTTGGAGAAAAGAATAGAAGAGATAAGAAATAGGTTGATATTCTTAGAGGCTGAGCAGGCCCAGTTAAAAAGCAGTAACCCTGTTGTGTCTGCTAGTCAGAAGGCTAAACCTCTTCTCAGCCCTTTTGATCCTTTGTATGACCAACTGGGTTTGTCATGGGTTGATTATAAAGTAGAAACTATGCCTGCTAGGATATACTGTCAGATGCCCAGATTTAGTGGTCACAGTGTATGTGATGGGAATGCACATATCCAAAATTTTCATGAGTTCATGGGAAAACATTCATTTAGAGACGAGGATATGTGGATGAGGTTTTTTGTTAGGTCCTTTGATGCAAAAGCAAAAGACTGGTATTTGAGCTTTTCAAAAGGATCCTTTGCTTGTTGGGATGAGCTTGCTGACTGTTTCAAGGAAGAATTCGCAAGAGAACCTACTGATCTTGTTGCAGAATTGATGAACATCAGAAAACAAGATGAAGAGCCATGTGTTGATTTCAGTCATAGGTTTGCAATAGCCCTTTCACAGATCCCAGAAGTCTTCAGACCTGATATTTCAGCCTGTGTTGGCATATTCTTTGAAGCTTTTGAGGAGGGCTTTAGTGCAATACTGAGGGATTTCAAGGTGACAAGTATGCAGATGGCATACAGGTTCATAGAAAAGATAGAAAAAATCAGAAATGTGCACCTGCTGAAACCCCGGTCCCCAGGCCTTGGTGTGAATAATCGTTGTGAAGCTGCAAATGACCAAATAATTAAGGCATCATGTGAAGATGAAAAGATGAATGTTGAGGATGCCAGTGAAAGGACTAATGAGGATTCCCATTGCAATGATGAGGCATCTGACCATGAAAACAACAATGAGGTTGTGGACAGCAATGAGCAATTTTTGGAATGGACCTGTGGAGATAATTGTGAGTATTGTGCTCAAGATAGAGAAGAAATAAGCATACAGGCTGATACTCCTCCACAAAAGGAATCCATTGGTGATGAAGATGCATGCTCTGCTGCCCATGAACAAATGGCATACTATGATGAAACTGATGCACCTGGGTCACCCATCTATGACACATATGGTGATGAGGATCTATCTGAGTATGGTGAGGATCTAGACATGGTTTTTGACTTGGATTCTATTTCTCATCCTGATGAAAGAAGAAACAACATACATCAGGTAAGTGATTGTAAAAATGTGCCTGATTGTAAAGAGGTGTCAGAGCCTGATCTTTTCCAGCCTGGTGCTGCTGATTGTTGTGTACATGATGTGCACAATTGTGATTTTGAAAGCTTTTCTTTTGATGTGCCAGCATATGAAATGAGCTCTGATCTTCCTAGCTGTGTGGTGGACTTTGAGTGTTTTTAGTTTTCAGTCCAGCTAGGAGATCATTCTACAATGCATACTGCTGATGCAGATGATGATAAGTGTTACATACCATTTGAGTATGCATTGCCTGATATATTCTGCACCCACATGTCACATGATGCTGAAGGTTGTCTGCATAGGGGTGACAGTGACAAGCCAAATCAGAGGGTTGAGTATGCAGATGACAAGATTTGTTTGTGGGTGGATCTTTGCAGTATCTCCAAGCTTGACCCAGTGCATGCAGATGAAAACAAAGTGTTTGACAAAGGGAGATACATGTTTTTCTTTTCTTGGTGGCCTTAGGCCATCAAGTGTGTTTGGTGATGCAGGTCAGTGCAGTATTTGACTCTGTGCCTAATGGATAAGGGACTGGTCTGCATCCCAGAGATCTGGGGTTCTCGCTGCAGTCTTGCACCTGCACATCCCTAGACAGAGCCACGGTTGGTGCCTGCATGAGCAGTCAGTTTTCAAGCATATAAACATGCAGGCACCTTCCCAAAAAATTCAAAAAGTTCTAAGTATTTGGGCCTCCTCAGCATGTTTTAACATCAGCATCATATTTTCTTTGGAGGAGGTCATCATCATCATATTTCCAGTTATCGCCGTGTTGCTTGCGAGGGTCATCATATTTTCTGCCTGCATGATCTTTCGCGGGGTGATATTTTAACATCGGGTGATCTTTGTTAAGATCATCCTAATGATGTTGCTGCAAAGTCCTAAGTATGATCCGATCTTCATCGGGGTCATCATATTTGAACATCGGGTGATCTTAGTCAAGATCATCCTAATGTTGTTTTATCACTTCATGTTCGTTGTTTTATCACCCTGATGATGCTGACGTCATTCTTATGTCAGGGTGATATCTATTTCTCTGCCTATCTGCATCATGATATTTCTGAAGGAGGGGGTGATATTTTCATATTTGAATATCACCCGAATGTATGTTTGTTCCAGCATCATGATGATGCTGATATCAGGGAGATATCCGCCTGTCGGCTTCATGCATTATCCAGTGGGGGGTGATCATTTCAAATATCTGTCATATTCATATATCACCCCGATCTTATAGCGGAGCTACAGTGCAGCATGATATTTGTGCATTAGGATGATATTTCCAAATATCCGGTTATCTTCCGAATATCATCCCGATGCCGACATGTGGTGGTGATGTCATCAAGGTCCGGGGGGTCATATTTCTAACATTACTCATCTTATGAAGATCCCCCAATGTTGCGAATATGACGATGACGTCATCCGGATATGAAGAGGTGCGCAATAGGCAGATATGTTGATGACGTCAGCAGGATATGACGATGACGTCATCAGGATTGTTCATCGGCCAGACATTTGGTATCGGCTAAGCAAGAGGATCTTCCTCCGATGGATCAGGTTGTGCCGATGAAGGTGATTATCATGCAGGTTATATTGCGATATGATGCTGACGTCAGGGTGATATTTCAAACAACAGGATATCATGCTATTGGAGGATGATGATGAAGGCTTATACTAGTGTCGTCGGGAGCAAAAGCACCGACATCATATATGCTCGCGACCTAGTATATAAGGTGATGAGGAGGTTGCTGCGGGGTGCATGTGGGATAATTCGACCCTGCATATTTTCAAATATCATGACGATGTATCTTGGTGGGAAACGGTTGCGACGCACAGTATTCTGCATTTCCCAAGGCCGCGGGTTGGTGTGCCATTAATGGCAATTGTTGCAGAGGTATGGGCGATGGTGTGGACGGATCCAGTACCCGATTGAAGATGTGGATCCCTAGGCGGCGGCACAAGGCTCGAGATTTCTTCCTGTCTCCTCTCCCACCTGCTGCATTGAATGTTTGAGCGCCAATCTGATGATACTGTGTATCTGGCAGGTTTTTTTTTGGTCAACTATGTAATTAAGGCTGAGCACCTCCTTGCTGTATATAGCAGGTTGTGTTGCTCATTTGAGGTTGTTGAAAGTTGAAGATTTTTGGCTCTGTAATTCAAAACAAGCTGATCTGGTTGCTCTGTACAGCTAAACCTGTGAGTCTATGTATCTCTTGTTGTATGTTTTGGCATGGACCCACTGATTTCATGATTAATCTTATATGAGAAATGCTATCTTAGCATGTGTTTTGTTAATTCTGTCTCCAGTATTGCATGTATCTTTCTTCTGAGTCTGGATATTTAAGTAATATTTGAGATTCTAGAACATAGAATTCCTATGTTGAATGTCTGATCTTTTAACTTCTGCTCAAGGGGTAGATTAAACTGTTTTCAGGTTGAACGTTGGGAAGGGTATACTGCAGTAGGGATGCCATAAGTAGAGATAACTTAACACTCTGTATTGGGAGATATCTGTAAGGCAGGTATCACATATATCCCCCTGAAATCCAGTTTTAGCTGTTCATGCTGATCATTCACAGGTGTATGTCTACTGACTCCAGGCCCTGGATAGGCACCAATCTTGCTTTGTGTTTGTGTTACAACCATGTCTAGCTTTGCATCCAAACTTAAAATCAAAACCTAAATCTAAAACAATCTTTAGGACATTAGAATTAGTTTTAGGATCCTCAGTCCTCTGTCTACAACTGCAAATAGGCCCAAAGCTAGCCCCTTTGCTCTTATCTTTCAGTTTTGGTCTACTTACAGGAGGACTTATCTGCTTTCTGTCAGCATCCCAGCCTTGTATGCATATCCTCATGGATGTTGAGTAGGGAATACCCCCCTAGGTCTTGCAGAGCCTGAAGAAGAAGAGGAGATAAAATACAGAGTCTATCTCCTACACTGTTGGCCCCTGGCCCAGAGATCCTGTTGATCACTGATGGCTACCTTGTAGGGAAATCTGGGAATAAGCATCCAGTCTGGGAAAAAACCAACACTTTATATTGGAGTTATTGGAGATTTGTCATGTGTGTCAAAAAAGGGTTGATTGTGATGTCATTAGAGTATGTGATTGTTAGCAGATATATGTCAGTCTTCATTATAACAAGAAGTGGTATTGTGCTTCAGGATGTAAGTTTTCAAATATGTGTTTCATAATGACTTATTTCTTTCAAGTTAAAATGTTGTTCAAGATGCAGATGTGCAGGATAAAGCTTTCAAGATAAGTTTTGGACAGCAAATTGCAATAATGATCAGTGCCTTAAATTTTTTGAGAGACTAGTGGTATCAAAGGTTTGGGTAAGTGATATTTTAATTCTTGGTTGGTATGAAAGATAACAAGGTCAGTGATAGTGTTTGTGATCCAAGAAATGTGTAAACAGTTGATTGATATCAGCATACTTTGCTAGTATTTTACTAATGATCTATATGAGTTATTTTTCTTAGGGGGAGATAATAGTCTTTGTCATCAGATGTCAAAAAGGGGGAGAAAGAAAAAAGTATCAGGTAGTTTTGTCATCAATGACAAAGGGGGAGATTGATGAAAGTAGATTGTCATTGATGTCAAAAAGGTGTTGGTATTGACAGGAGTTGTCATGAGGATCAGTGGATATTCAAAGTCTTCATCATGGGATTGCTCATGATTTCATGATCATAGTTGAGGGGTTGTTTACTTCATAATGCTCATGGTCTCATTTTAGGATGCTTGTTTGAGTTCATATCTTGTTTATGTTTCTTGGTTCATTCTTGTGTGTGTTGGTTCATTGCAGTTGATATCTGATATACAGTGGCATGGTCTTTATAATGTCAGTGTTTTGGTGTTGATAGACATTGTAGTTGATATCTAATATACAATGGCATGGTCTTCAAAATGTCAGTGGTTTGGTGGTATGGTCTTTATTTGATCTCAGTTACATTTGATCTTCATTTGTTGATGTTGATAGTTGTGACATATGTAGAGGTATATAGTGGCTTTCAAGTTTTTTACAAGTCATGTCTTCATGTCACAAGGTCTTCAGGTATTCATGTCCTTTTAGTGTCTTGAGATCATTGGCATTGAGACAATTTTATCTCAAAGTTTTTAAGTGTTTGGGAATCATTATGACTTCGAATAGCATATTCTTAGGGGAGTATTGTTTATTAATTAAAATCATTCAAAGATTTTTTTGGTTTGAAAAGCATGCAATATATGGCATCCAATACCATAAAGCATCGAATTAAAAGGAGGGCTCAATGCATATTATAATGTGGAGATGGTATTTGACTTTGCTTTGTTTTAAAGATAGAATAATTCTCATAAGCATATTCTAAGGAGAAAATTCATTGGAAGATTTTTTTATATTAAATATGCTATGGGGAGTATATTATAAGGAGCATCGAATATTATAAGGAGCACGATTTTTATGAAGAAGCTTTATGCTTTAAAAAGCAATCAAAAGATTAGTGGTTGGTGTTGGTTTTTCTTCTGAATCAGCATTAGGGTTTGCCACTTCTAATGCACAGGCAGATTCAGCCAACTAAATACAGGAGGTTACGTGAGCTGCCTCCCCTTCACTTCTGGTTCTGCCGCACCAAGGGGGGTATCCCTATAACTCAAGATGTAACCTTGACTAGCTCAAAGATAGAAAGATCTAACTTGACAACAACAGGCAGAATACTCTCATGTATGGACCAAGATCTACATGATAGATCACAAGGCTGGCAACATTCTTGGACATGATGTCTGGTTGGGTATGAGAGCATGCAGGGGGTTCCTAATCCTACTCCTACAACTAACAGGTGGAAGTATGAAATGGTTTGATATGGGTTTTGGATGCAAAGCTGGACATGGTGTATAACCTCAACACAGAGCTAGATTGGTGCCTATCCAGGGCTTGGAGTCGGTAGACATACACCTGTGAATGATCAGCATGAATAGCTAAAACCAGATTTCAGGGGGATACACATGATATCTGCCTTACAGATATCTCCCAATAAAGAGTGTTAAGTTATCTCTACTTATGGCATCCCTACTGCAGTATACCCTTCCCAATGTTCAACCTGAAAACAGTTTAATCTACCCCTTGAGCAGAAGTTAAAAGATCAGACATTCAACATAGGAATTCTATGCTCTAGAATCTAAACATTACCCAAATATCCAGATTCAGAAGAAGAATACATGCAATACTGGAGACAGAATTAACACAACACATGCTAAGATAGCATTACTCATATAAGATCAACCATGAAATCAGTGGATTCATGCCAAATCGTACAACAGGAGATACATAAACTCACAAGTTAAACTGTACAGAGCAACCAGATCAGCTGGTTTTGGATTACAGAGCCAAAAATCCTCAACTTTCAACAACCACAAATGAGTAACACTTCCTGCTTATAACAGCCAGGTAGTGTACCATAGCAATTAATTACATGGTTGACCAAAAATCCCGCCAGATACACAGTATCAGGAAAATGGCGCTCAAACACTACCAGATTGGCGCCCAAACATGAATGCAGCAGGTAGGGGAGGAGACAGGAAGATATCTTGAGCCCTGCGCCACTGTCCACTGATGTACACCTTCAATCGGGTACCAGATCCGCCCATACCTCTGCAACCTTCACCATTAATGGCGCACCAACCCGCGGCCTTGGGAAAAACATCTAACAGTCGATCGCAACCATTTCCCGCCGAGATTCATCATCATGATATTTGAAACTGCAGGATATCAATTATCCCACATGCACCCCGCGATGACCTCTTTAACACTTTATATACTAGGTCATGAGCATATATGATGTCGGCGCTTTTGCTCCTGACGACACTAGTATAAGACTTCATCATCATCATCCTCCAGCAGCATGATATCCTGTTGTTGGTTCCCAAAAATGCAGGTTGCTAACCCTAAGAGGATGCCAGACTCTATGTTTGGATTTGCAACGTTTTTGGACCAATTGACAGAGTTATCAACTCCCTACACTTCAGGTCCTGCAAACCTAGGCGGGTGTACCTTTGTAACTAAAGCAGACTTAACCCTATATGACTTGATTGGATTTAGGTATCTACTCACAATGGCATAAAATGTGGAATAGATAAAAGCTTCTGAACTACTCCTACTCCTAATACTAAGATATGAGTTGTATTTGTTTGAATAGGATTTTATGGAATTCTAAAATAGAAATGGTATGACCAGTGCCTATTTCTGTTGGGCTAATGGAGTCAAGGTGTATATGATATATGATTTACTTATAGGTTACATTCCTAATTGTTTGGCACATGTGTTTGTTTATAGCTTGTATAAACGTGCAAGAATGTGACTGACAAACTCTACTTAGTGATCCACTCGAATCTTACCAGGTTACTGTGACTTATTGAAAGGATTTTTTTAATCCTTGCTTGAAGGAACCGATCAAAAGAATCACACAATGACAGCAAATGTGTATTGACAAATGGAGTTGATGCTCAATTTGAATAACAAGACAATATCGAGTTGGAGACAGTATGGCAATCTTGACAATTATAGGGCTGCTCTTACCTATCCAAATGCTACCTCCAGGTTACTGTAATCAATCAAAAGGATTTTATATCTGTAATGGAAACCAATTAATTTGATTACACAAAAACAACAAGTGTGTTTCAATGAAACTGAAATATCAACTTGGAAACTCAGGTTCAAATAACAAAGAAATAACAGTATGGAGACAACCAAATAATTGCTCAGCTCAACAAACAATAGACACCAATATTAAATCATTAATTTCTGCATTTTCTCCATTATATGTAATTTCAAAAGATTTTACAATGTACAACATAATATTTTATTTTGGCAACTGGTCAACCCATCCAGCTATCTAACTGATGTTTTTCCTAATCTACTCTTGATCCTAATCTACTGATGATGTTCCTCTGTCCTCCTTTGATTTCACCTTTATACATACTGTGTATTTTAGGGTTGTGACCCTTCGCTTACCGTCCTGTGCGTCTCTTCATTTCCGTGAAGGACAACAATTTTTATTAATGCAAAATATTAGCCTCCGGCCCTTTAAAATTCAATTATTTCTCTTCATCTTTGTTAGGGTTTACTTTCATGTATCTTGATTCTTTATTTAATTAATCTTCCTGGGACTTGTATTCTCACGAAAATAATTTTCCAATATGACTATGATTGTTTGTTATATCCTCTTGCGCATATTTTCTCCCACTGGAAAAATATATTTTACCCTTCGAGTAAGAAACAATTTCTGCTCATGAAATCTTGTTTTTAACAACCTTGTGAAAATATTTTACATCCTTTAGTGAAAATATCTTATCTCCTACAACTTCCTCGGTGAAATATTTTGCATAAAATGTTCTCCAGTAAAATAATTACTTCGCTTGTGAATTTCTTGGTGAAAATGTTTTCTCACCTTTTGCATATACTTCCTCAAAATATTTTTAGGTAAAGTAATTACCTATCTCGTGAATTCGTTGGAAAATATTTTCTTTCATCCTTATAACCCCTTTGGTAAACTATTTCATATTGCATTTTAATATTTTACCTCGGGCATGCAGCTCACATTTAAAATACTTACCACTTTTAATTAAATGACATTTCTCCCCAAAGAGGCATCCATCGGTATGAGGCATAAACTCGGTGTGTTTTAAAAATTTCTCTCCGATTTGCTTGGTCTTGCCGATGAGATTTTCATGGTGCAGTGACTTTAATAATATTTTTTATTGTCTTGCATAAACCCATTTTTTAAGTGAAAATATTTTCATGGGCCATTATACACATTTACACAAAATCTTCAATTAACGGCTTTGTGAAAATATTTCCCATCTTTATTTCAAAAATATTCTACATATTTCTCCTTGCTTCCATATCTCCTTTTCCATTGTTTTACCTCATTACTTTATTTACATAATACTTGGGCCCACAACATCGGTGTGACACATCAAATCGGTATGATTTACAATTTTTACTCCAATTCATTTTCTTCTGCCGATGTATTTTTATGCCTTGATTTTTATTTAGCATTTTACACATTCATATGTTAAGGTTATAACCTTTCTGATGCATCCCTTTATTTAATCAACTATCTTTAGTTTGATTAAATTAATTTCAACCTTTCTAAGCTTTGTATTCCCGTGCAAGATAATTTAATAATAATTATTTCCATCTTTGGCTGACAATCTTCACGCTTTCATTTATTCGTGTGCTTTTTCACCTTCACTGGGCTAGAATAATCATTTGTGTGAAAATAATTACTCCTTATGGTTTTACTGGCCATCTTATGCATTCTCACATAAAAATATTATTTAGGTAAAATAATTACCTATTTGATGAACTTCTCTAGAAAAGTATTTTTCTTCTGAGTAGAAAATATTTTGAATAAATTCTCACCTTATAACTCCTTCCATGAAAATAGGATATTTATTTGCACCTTTTGTAAATATTTATTCTCCTTTGAATAAACCTTTCATCTCACGGGACTCCATCGGCAAGACTTGTTAGATCGGTGTGACTTGAGATTTTCACTCCGATGGTATATCTCTTGCCGATGAGTTTTCCATCGGTGAGACCTATATGATGTCTTGCCGATGAAAATTTTTTTTATAGCTTTTGTTCATCAGTGAGACTTTTGCTGAAACTGTGTCCATTGTAGCAAATTGTTATATCACGAAAAAGGATAAAAAGTATTCCCAGTTCTTTTAATTCCATTTCACACACCTTGCATGGTGATCAAAATAGGCCAACTAGCCTTCGGAATTAGCCTGAAAAACTAATCAAAACTTTTCCCGGAGCCACAAAAATACACCAACATGTTGAATTGTGATAGGGGAGTATGGTTGTCAGACGGATTGGCATGAAGTTATTGGGATTAAAAGCTGCTCGCAATCAAAGTAGCTCACTCAGCGTGTTTTGCACCTGTTTTAAACTCAACTGAAACCTATTATTTTGCCTCTTTGGAAAAATATCAAATCTGATATTGAGAAGCTGCCGTCCTGGGGATTAGTTCATTTAGGCCACATGAACATGTGTGCAAAAGGATTTTTCATCATTCCTCTTCCTTCATAAGATATCGGGTGTCAAAGTTGACCTTTCTGAAGCTGCCTGGGAATGCAGTCACAGAACTGTGTAAAATCCATTTGGATTTGCTTTTGAAAAAATATCAAACGAAGTGCTGGGACCTTGAGAATTGGCATGTGAGCACATTAACATGGGAAGAATTTGAGACATCAATTTTTTTTTATGAACACGACCCGATTGTTAGATATTACCTTCCAAATTAACCTCCTTGAAAACTGCCCCTGTCAAAACCTGATTCGAACTCACCACTTGCAATTTTAAAAACCCATTAAATCTCTTCCTGGGAACTTGTAACTGGAAAGTTGAGTTCATTTAGGCTTGATGAGTGCATGTGTAAGAGGATTCTTCTCCATCCATCTTCTGTCATGAAATGTTAAGGGCCAAAGTTGACCTCTCTGCAACTTTCTTGAAACACAGATATGGCAACTGAACTTTTTACATTTGCTTTTGATTTTGAAAAAATAGCAAACGAGATGTTGGGGTCCCATAAACTGGCATGAAAGTACATTATCATGAGGGGAATACAGAACACTAATTAGTTTGTTAGGATCATCATTTAGCTGCTAGATATCAACTTCCAAAGTTGGCCTCTCGGGCTGATTTCACATTGTGCAAGTAACAAACCTTATCAAAACCCTCCAACTTGGTTCTTCAAAACCTAGTCAAAATTGATCGTAGGAAGCTGAAATCAGGTGTGCTCACTTACATATGGCAGACAAACATGTTTATGAAATAATTTTGTATGAAGACGAACTGGCTCCGAATTATAATGCTTCAAAGTAGGCCATTTGAGCATATTGTGCAGGTGTATCTATGAGTGTTGAAATTGAATTTTTCATATGGGAACCTAAAATCTTGCAAAAATTGGTATGAAATTTTAGGTCCCAACACCTGTTGCTTGAAATATCACCCTGACGTCAGCATCATATCGCAATATAACCTGCATGATAATTGCCTTCATCGGCACAACCTGATCCATCGGAGGAACATCCTCCTGCTGAGCCTATACCAAAAGTCTGGCCGATGAACATCCTGATGACGTCATCATCATATCCTGATGACGTCATCATCATATCTGCCTACTGCGCACCTCCTCATATCCGGATGATGTCATCATCATGTTTACAAATATCGGGAGATCCCCACAAGATGATCTGTGTTAGAAATATGACCCCCCCGGACCTTGATGACGTCATCATCATATCGACATCAGGATGATATTCGGAAGATAACCGGATATTTGGAAATATCATCCTGATGTACAAATATCAGGTTGCACTGTAGCTCCACTATAAGATCGGGGCGATAGATGAATATGATGATGCTTGAAAAGATCACCCCCCACTAGATAATGCACGAAGCCGGCAGGCGGATATCTCCTTGATATCAGCATCATCATGACGCTGGAACAAACATACACCCGGGTGATATGAAAATATCACCCCCTCCTTCGGAAATATCATGATGCAGAAAGGCAGAGAAATAGATATCACCCTGTCATAAGAATGACGTCAGCATCATCAGGATGATAAAACAACGAACATGAAGTGATACAAGATCATCAGGATGATATTGACTAAGATCATCCTGACGTTCAAAATATGATGACCCTAGTGAATATCGGGTCGCACTTAGAACTCTTCAACAACATTATCAGGATGATCATAACCAAGATCACCCGATGATAAAAATATCACCCCGGCGAAATATCATGAAGGCAGAAAATATGATGACCCCCGCAAGCAACACGGTGATAACTGGAAATATGATGATGATGATGACGACCCTTAAGAAAAAACAAGTCAGGTCGAACAACTCAAAGAATAACCCCTTCAGAATATCGGGGCAACATCATCATCATGTTTGGGCAAGGTGATAATTTGAAGATCACCGGATACTTGAAAAATCACCCCCGCAAGCAAATCAGGGCACACTGTAGCTCATCAGCAGGATCAGGATGATATGCAAACATCACCCGATAATAAAATATGATGATGACGATGAGAAACCGGTCGACAGAGAACATGATGATGCTGACCACCATCGAAGAAAAGATGATGATGATGACCTCCTCCTCAGGAAAATATGATGCTGCAGCTGAAAAATGCTGAGGAGGTCCAACACTTAGAACATTTTTTGGATACTTAGGGAAAGTGCCTGCATGAAAATTGCTCAAAAATTGTCAGTCAATTCAGGCACTAACAGTTGGAATGCCATATAAATGGCTTTATTTTGATTTTAAAAAAAAACTTTTCAACTCCCATTTTTGGCGGCCACTTATGAGGAGTTAAAAATATTTTTTATGAGTTTTTTTTTTAAGGCGATCTTTTAGCTTTCTAAAAAGGGGGAACGTGAATATGTTTTTTTTTTAAATATAGAAACTCTTTATCTCCTATTTTAGTGGCCTTCTTAAAGTCATGAAGATTGAGTTTTTTAAGGAGTTTTTAATGGAGATCTTTATGGAAGATTTTTTTAGAAGATTTTTTTAAGGAGATAAATGAAGATTTTTAAGATCATTATGGCAAGTTTGTTGAGTGTTCCAAGGAGTTTTTGGGAAAAAGACTTATTTGAATATTTATTTTTTTTTTGTTGGAGACTTGATTTTTTGAAGACTTGACCTTTTAGAGGAATGCCTTTTATGGGATGATTTTCTTGGGGAGAAGATTTTACAGAGCTTTAATTAGTTTTTGTAAATAAAAGGCTTTTATGAAGGACTTGTAATATATGCAAATTATAAAAATGAATTGAAGATTTTATTGATATCATTTTGGAGAAGATGAATAGGTTTGATATCAAGGGCAATTTTTTAGATGGTGGAGATGATTTTCTTGAAGAAGAATATGAAAGGATTTTTGGAGATGAATAGAGACATTATTTATGCAAAAATAAATATGATTTCTAACTCTTATTTTTGTAGATTGAAGGTTTATGGAAAATGTAATATGAAGAGATTTATTTGCAGCAAACAGAAGATATTATATAGAATTATTTTATTCTTGAAATGGTGTAGATAGAAAATTGAAAAAGTGTAATTGAAAGGTCATCTCATTTATAATGGTTTTGCAGATGCATTGTTTGGTAGAGTTATTGTTGTGCAGATCAATGATGAAGATAAATTGATGATACAGATGAATGATTGACTGAACCAATTTGTAGAGTAAAAGACATATTGTGTGAGATATTCTTCATTGTGAAAAGACTTGTAATTAAATGGTGAAGAATTGTTTGCAATGATTGATGAAAGATTGATAGAGACAATTTGCAACTTTGTTTAGAGAGATTTGTAAGGAGAGCTTGTTTGCAGAGATGTGTAAAAGTATTTATTTTATGGTGTTGATTTGAAAATCAAATAGGAGGGATAAGGATGTTTGATGAAACACAAAATGTATATTGGTGCAAATCATATTGAGGTGTAATCATTTCTTGCACACAAAAATTTTATGTTTTGATGATGGTGATTGTTTATGCCAGTGAGGCCTTGTATTAGCTAGTGAGGCTTGTAGGTCAGTGAGACCTTACATTTGTCAGTGAGACACCCATATCAGCTAGTGAGGCTTGTAAAGATGTTTTCAAGATTAAGCCAGTAAGGCAGTTTTGAGTGGTTTTTCTACCCCTGGAGGGTTTTCCACTCGTGAATCTTCTTGTGTTATAATCTCATGTCTTGGTGTCTTGCATAGCTTCATTTATAATATGTGATTTATGTGATTAAACATTTGATGATTGATTGTTCAAGTAATTAGTTCATTTTTTTATAAACATCTTTGACAGTTTTGAGAAAGTGATAATATTTGGTTTTTGTATCAACACTGATTCACCCCCCCTCTCAATTTTGATTGTACTCCTACAACTATTGGTTCCAACTGGGTTATGGAGTAGGCCATTATGGGTTTTTCTAGATATTTTGATTACTAGGCCATGGTTGAGTATTCCAAGCAGAGAAATTTTGGTTTGCAATAGGAAAGGGTGAATTGAAACTTAGTGGATCATAGGGCATACCTTGTCTTTGTTGCCAAGGTCTCCTTTGATTTATGTAGAATAGTTGTTTGTCCTCTCCTTCATATGGTTGAAATTCTAGCTTTTCAACCTTCTCTTGTTGGATACTTTCCACCCTCTTGTATTTACAATTGGCCTTAATGCAATTGTCCTTCCTTTGCCTACAGCTGGGACAATACTTAGTAAGCATTGCATTTGCCTCTTCCTATTTCTTCTTGATGTGAAGAGTGTCTAGCTATGTAGCCATATGGCTGATGATATCCTCTTTCATGTTGGATAGCAAGTTACTGATTTCCACTCTTGAAACCCCATTGGTTGTTTTATTTGTAATGGATGTCCTTTCTCCACTTGGTCATCTGGTGAAAGTTCTTGAATAATTTTTGCAAACTTTACAAATTGACTCAAAAGGTAATTGAGAAACATCACCTTGCCCAATGAGATTCAAGGCATCCATGCAATCATCCTTAACCCCTCTCAAAAAGACTAGCTTCAGCGATTCCTTAGACAATATGTTTTGGGGGTTTTTCTTCATGTTAGAATCTGAAAAGATTATTAACCCAGAAAACTAGTGCAAAGAATAGATATCTAAACTATGAATGCAAATAATACGAAATCAAAATAGTAACACAGAGTTAGTCTCCAAGAGAGTAATGCAAATGCTAGAAGGAAAATAGCATTAAGAGGATGCAAAAGCAAAAGATGCCAAATACAAGCCAGGTTGCATGCTTATATAGACTAGGAAGAGAGAGGAGGTGGCAACACTGACCAATGAGGAGCAACCATCTATCGGACTAAAGATAGCAAAGTATCTTCCCAAGATAGCTAATGGATGCTCACATGTAGGAAGGTGACACCTCGCAACCACTCACCTAATAAGACATGCTTTATTAACCTAAGCGAGATTAATAGAAATGTAGGAAAAACCTAGGAATATAGGAAAAATAAATAACCCATCTAGGAAATAAAAACCTACACTAACACCCCCCCATAAGCGAAGCTTAGGTGGATGTAGAAATGGGTCCCGGCAAATCAAACCTGATGAGGTACCCATGTACCAAAAATTCCCCCCCAAAGAGAGAGAAAAGAGACACCCCAAAAGTAGAGAGAGTCAGGACTCCGAGTGAGAGGAAGAAGCCCCCCAGAAGATGAAGCATCCCGCACCCCCAGCAAAGCTCGCAAATGTAGGAACTTGCTCTTAGTGAAGGGTTTGGTGAAGATATCAGCAACCTGCTCGGAAGTCAGACAGTAGCGAAGGTCGATGACATGGCCATGGATGAGCTCTCGGATGTAGTGCATGTGAACCTCTATGTGTTTGGTCCGCTGATGATGGACCGAATTCCATGAGATATGAATGGCACTCTGGTTGTCACAAAATATGACTGATGGCTGTCTGATCTGGATGCCAAACTCAGTGAGAAGATTCTGAAGCCAAATGGCCTCAGTAGAGCCATTTACAGCCCCCCGATACTCAGCCTCAGTCGAAGATAGAGCAATAGCAGATTGCTTCTTGCTCGACCAACAAATAAGACCTGAACCAAGTGAGAAGCTGTAACCTGAAGTAGACTTGCGATCCTAAGAATCGCCCGCCCAATCAGAATCTGTGTAGCCCACCAAGTCAAGCTCAATGCCTGCTGCATAGTGAATCCCAAAACTGTAAGTACCCTAAATGTAGTGAAGGATCCCCTTGGCTACTTTCCAGTGTAGCTCATGAGGCTCCTGCATGAATCGAGAGACCATGCCTACAGCCATATGAAACCTCGAGAGCAAATCTAGAGCATACTTGGACTGTGTGATGGTGATCCCAGAAGAAGACTGGTAAATCTCAATCCTGAGAAAGTAATGCAACAAGCCCAAGTCAGTCATCAAAAACCTGTCATGAAGGGCAGTTTTGATAGCCCCAATGGTGGATGAAGAACTCCCTGTGATCAGTAAGTCATCAACATACAGAACCAAAAATAGGAGTGAATTAGCCTGCTGCAGAATGTAGACATTGGGATCAGAATGGCACCGAGTGAACCCAACTGATAGAAGGAAGGAGTCCATCTTGGCATACCAGGCCCGAGGAGCCTGTTTGAGGCCATAGAGAGACTTCTGAAGACGGCACACAAGTGAAGAATCCTGAAGGAACCCCTGTGGCTGCTCCATGTAGATCTCCTCCTGAAGGTCACCATGAAGAAAAGCACTCTTCACATCCATTTGGTGTACTTCCCAACGATTAGTTGCAGCAATGGCAAGAACAAGTCGGATGGAATTCATTCGGGCACCTGGCGCAAAAGTCTCAGAGTAGTCAATCCCAGGAACCTGGGAGAATCCTTTGGCGACCAAGCGAGCCTTATACTTGTCAACCGACCCATCTGCTACAAATTTTGTCTGATAGATCCACTTACATCGAACAAGTTTTCTTCCCTTAGGAAGAGGGACAAGATCCCAAGTGTGGTTCCTCATCAAGGAACTATACTCCTCCTGCATAGCTATATCCCACTCAGGAATACCAGAAGCCTCATGAAAAGACTGTGGATCTGAGGCAGTAGCAATGAAGACATGTGGAGCATCCTGAAACTGTGAACGAGTTCGCCTGGTGTCTGATGGATCCCCAACCCAATCACCTACAAATTGCAAGGTCTGTCTAGCCTAAAGTGGACCGAAAGATGGAGAATCTGGAGGAGAATCATCAACCTCTAAATCATGACTAGGAGAAGAAGGAGGTGAGTCCTCTAAATCGCTCTCTGCATCAGAAGTGGAGGTAGAAGACTGCTCAGGTGAATCTGACTCATCAGAAGATCTGTCATGTATCCCAAGTGACTCCAATGTCAAAGTAGAGGGAGTTGGAGAAGTGATAGAAAGTGAGCTCGAAGAGCCCTCCTCAAACTGAACACTCCTCTCAATGAACAACTCATGTGTAGTAGGGTGGAGCAACCGATAACCCTTCACACCATTAGGATAACCTACAAATATGCAAGGTCTGCTCCGTCGATCCAAGGCCTTACGTTTCTCTGTAGGAATGTGGGCCCATGCAGGAGAACAAAAAACTTGAAAGTGCTTAACTGATGGTTTTCAACCACTCCAAGCTTCAAAAGGAGTGACTCCCTTCAAGGCTCGGTGAGGAACACGGTTCTGGATATAACAAGCACAGTTAATGGCCTCTGCCCAATACTGTGGTGCAAGAGATCTGGAGTGAATCATGCAGTTTGCCATTTCCTTCAAGGACCTATTCTTCCATTCTGCAACACCGTTCTGCTGAGGATTGTATGGAACTGAATGCTGCAAATCAATCCCCTCTGAAGTGCAAAACCTCTCAAACTGATGGTTGACATACTCACCACCATTGTCAGTGCGCAAAACTTTGATGGCTTTCTTGGATTGCTTCTCTACAAAAGTCTTGAAGTCCTGAAAATGATCAAATACCTCTGACTTCTGTTTGAGAAAGTACACCCAAGTATTTCGAGAAAAGTCATCAATGAATGTGAGGACATATCTAGCCCTGCTGAAAGAAGGATGCTGAAATGGACCAACCAAATCACTGTGAACTAACTCCAGTATCTGTGAAGCTCTCCATGCCTTACCTTTGTCAAACTTTTCCTTAGGATGCTTACCAAGAATGCAACCTTGGCAAACACCACCTGAAAACTAAACTGAAGGCAACCCTGTGACCATGCTCTGCTAGTTGAGCTACTGCAAGTAGTGGAAGTTAAGATGGCCAAACCGCTCATGCCATAATCTACTCACATCATTAGAATGAGTGAGCAAAACAGTCGAAGGAGGATCAGGAACAAAGTGAGAAAACAGATAGAGTCGTGACTAATGATCTGCTCTCCCAACTGCAACTGTAGAACCACTGTGCAACTCATGAATCTCCACTGAATCAGGAGTGAACTCAACCGGCTTGCCTGAACCTGTGTGAGTGATCTGGTATATCGATAGGAGATTAGTTGATAAGGAGGGCACACAAAGAACATCATGGAATGTGCCATCCCCCACATCAACAGACCCTCTCCCACACACCTCAATAGGAGTGTTATCACCCATCAAAATAGAAGGCATAGTACATGGCTCCAAGGATGCAAGTTCTTCCTTAGATGAAGCCATGTGGTGCAAAGCACCCGAATCAAGAACCCAAGTGGATGGTGAAGAAGCAACTGCAACAAGGGCCTTGCCCTTTCCCTTTCCCTTGCTATTTTCTTTTGCCTTATTAGACCCCTCATTAGAACTCTGTTTGACAGACTCAGGAACACTGATATTATTCTTCTCAAGAATGTGTGTCAAGTGATCAATTTGTTTCTTCAGACATTTATGTTCATCATGACTGGGTCTTTTACAATAGGCACATTGGACCCTCTCTTTCTTAGGCTTGTCGCCCTTGGAATATTGGGTCTCATTAGTTACTTTTGAAGCAACCGTTATCTGATCCTTCTTCTCCTTGCTATTCTTTTGTTTCTTATCCTTACTATTGTTGTTACTACTTTGTCCTTTCTGTTCTTTTGTACCTTGGTTGGCAGCTAAGGCATGTGACTTAAAGGACTTAAGAGTGCCCATCTGGATTAGCTTGTCCTGTTCTCGAGTGAGATTGACAACAAAATCATCTAAATATGGCATGGTGAATTGAGTACCAAGTGCACCCTTAGTAGCATAGAAAGTAGAAACAAACACAGAATATTTTGAACTTAGCTTAGAGAGAATACTAAGAATCAGTTGTTCATCTTTCTTTTCAATTCCACATTGTTTTAACTGTAGCCTTAGTGATTTCAATTTGGTGAAGAAATCCTAGATTGTGTTGAAATTGCTTGGACTTAAACTAATTAGTTCATTTTCCAACATATGACCCCTCATTGAATCTTGTGTGCCAAATAGTGTTTCTAGCTTTGTCCAAATTTTATTTGGTGTATTCAAAGACTCAATGTGAAAGAGCAAATCAGGAGAAACAGACAAACACAATGTTCCATATGCCTCATCACATTTGTTAAACCACTTAGGCTTATCTTCATCTTTAGCAGGTTCAGTTTCAAGTCCCATAGTTATCCTATTTAATCCAGCTTTCCTTAAGTGAATTGTCATGCATGATTTCCACTCAAAGTAATTGTATGGAGTTAGGATAGGCAAATTTGTTTGATCCATGATGAAGAAATGCAAAGAAGAAGTGTCGAAAAGAAGAGAACCCAACCAAGACAACCCCCCCTTTTTCACTCAATCAAAGAACCCCCCCAAGAAAATACGATTTGGCACTTTATATTAGTGTGTTTACAACTACCACTAGTAATAAATACTAAGTGGTCTTGATTTCAATGCATTACAAAACCCTCATGAAGAGCATATGTTGAAAATACAACTTTGACATAATATCCAAAGAAATAAACAGCACCACTGCGATCTACTCAAAAAATCATGCACTTTCAAAAAAAGAATCACCTCGATACGAGGTCGTATGTGAAAGTTATGATCCTCCAAAGTTTCCAAAACGAGAACCGTGCAATGTCATGACTAAGAATCTGCAATTTCTAAAAAAACTTGGCATCAAAATCAAAAAATGACTACACTAGTGCATAGAGCACGAAAAAATAGCCAAAATAAAAAAAAATTGTGGGAAAAGGAGTCCGTATGAGCAAGAACGGAGCATTTTAAAACTGTCTTCAAAATTGCAACTGCCAACAGAGAGGGGTCCTGCTGTAGCTTTCTGAGCATGTTTTTGCAAAATATACAGACTGCATGCAAAAACAGAAAGATACTCAGATGGTTTTTCTGTGCTGCAAACAAAACCCAGAAGGTGTTTTTCTTGCAAATACACAGACGATGTTGCTCCAGTGTAAACTGAACGCCTTTAACTATAAAAAATAACCCCAGCAACCAAAAAATGACATGTAAAGGATGAATCAGATGCTGGAACCTACAATATTGATTTAAAAGACCAAATATGCAAGCTGGTTGTCAGATTTGAGCTCGAAACCCTGGTTCTGCAACTGTGTATGACGATCTCCAATTTCGGTGAAACGAAAGCCAAATCTGACTTTCTCAAGCCTCCTAGACACATTGGAACAACCAGAAATGCTGCCAGTATAACCAGAAATGCTGCAATCACTCATATTTCATAAAACACATGTGCAACCCCAGAGATTAAAAAAATTTCCGTCAAACTTTTCTGATTCTCAAGATCATCCGAAGATGCAAGAGAAGAGCATACTGGGTTTTTCGAAAACCTGCAATAAGATTTATTACCCCCCCTAAATCTCTCAAATATGAAAACTAAAATCTACTCTTGCACATAGAATAGCTCTGATACCATGTTAGAATCTGAAAAGATTATTAACCCAGAAAACTAGTGCAAAGAATAGATATCTAAACTATGAATGCAAATGATACGAAATCAAAATAGCAACACAAAGTTAGTCTCCTAGAGAGTAATGCAAATGTTAGAAGCAAAATAGCATTAAGAGGATGCAAAAGCAAAAGATGCCAAATACAAGCCAGGTAGCATGCTTATATAGAGTAGGAAGAGAGAGGAGGTGGCAACACCGACCAATGAGGAGCAACCATCTATCAGACTAAAGATAGCAAAGTATCTTCCCAAGATAGCTAATGGATGCTCACATGTAGGAAGATGACACCTCGCAACCACTCACCTAATAAGACATGCTTTATTAACCTAAGCGAGATTAATAGAAGTGTAGGAAAAACCTAGGAATAGAGGAAAAATAAATAACCCATCTAGGAAATAAAAACCTACACTAACACTTCAAAGAAAACTAGAATCTTTCAACATAATCTTCCAGTGGCTCCTCTTTTTGTGACATCCTGAAGATGGCATCTCTCCTCCTGTCATGTCCTCTGCAGTAATCTTGGTATTTCTCCAAGAATTTCTCCTTCATTATCCCCCAATCTTGAATGACATCTTTTTCTATCCCCATAAACCATCTCAAGGTTGCATCCTTGAGAGTGGCAGGAAAGAGTTTAATCATGTGAGCATTTTAAGTGTAGTCATAGCTCCTACATAGGATATCAAACTCAAACAAAAATGTATCTGGTCCTCTGTCACTAGGCCATAGAAGACTAGTAATGTTGAAGGTGGAATGTTCTTCAACATTGTAGCCCTCTCCTAATTAGTGATAGGAAACTCAAATGTTACTTGCTCTGGTGGATCCTCCACTGCAACATTTGCCATGGTTCTAAAGGTCCCTTTTGTAGTTGTGGAAGAAGCTGATGAAGATGTAAGAACAAGTCCTTCTCCCTTAGTAATTATCAGGGAGGAATCTGCCTCAGTTGTCTCTCTGCCTCTGCATATAGTGGATTTAGCTTTGTATATTAGCGGTCCTACACAATGTTAGTATAATTTCTGGTGTTTCTTGAAAAGTGAATCTATCAACCCTAATGCAAGAATCAAAATTTAAACTATGAAAACATGTAAAATGAGCCTATGAAGTTAGCACCATCTTCGACAACGGTGCCAAAAATGTAGAGGAAAACTAATGCGTTGTAGACTTAACATAATTCAGGGGTAAACCTATCTAAATAGTCCATTTGACATTATACTCCCACATTAAATTATCAACCAAGGAGCGTAAGCTTATGATGGCACTACACTGTATGTGCCTTCAGGGGCTCATATTCTCCTAAACTATCTTATCCAAACCTACTCAGATTATTCTACTTTGTTGGAATTCACAGAAATGCAAGTACAGTAAAAATAGTTACAGAATCTAGTGGCTACGGGTACCTTCAACATAAGTTGTAGATAACTACTAACAACAGGAAAATATAGAACTAATCCAAAACCATTCAAAATGATGAGAAAGATAATGCTAACCTTCAGACGACTTAAGATGGACAAAGTATACATTTGTTCATGAACCACAATTACTGTAATTAACAATCAAAGTATTCTAATTAACTCACAATACATTTATAAACTAATGGAAAACAACTTTAACAAGAATGCATAAATGGATAAGAAAATAAATGAAGTGAAGATCAATACCTTGAGTGGCCGGCTTAGGGGACTAACTCACTTAGCTGGAAATCAAATCTAACTCAAATACTCATGCATCCACATAACACATAGTTCCATTCAATTCATATTATAAATAGAATCTCTTTTCAGATTGTATTCAATAATTGCATTTTAACAAAATATGTCTAGAGCTTCTAATATTGAATAAAAACAACAATCAAGTTACTGGATAATGAAGTAACTAACTTGACTCTAAGCTCATCCCCATAACTTATACAAAAATGGGAGAGTCTTATGCAACTACCAACTAACTACAATCATTAATCCATTCCTAGATATTAGGATACAGGGTTAAGATTAATTTATTAATTCTAACTAAATAGAGGAAGGAGAATCCTATTCAAATAAGAATTCCTATACAATGGCTCATATGAAAAACACATAAGCTACGTTTGGAACAAGTCTACTTCTTCTGCATTTATTCCTTCCCATAATTCACATTCAGCTTCCAACTACCTGCACTTTTGGTGGCTTGACTTCAACTTCCTTTAATTCTATTGTTCTGTGACTTGCTGTAAATTCTCCTTTGCTTGATGCCACATGCTTGTTGCTACACAGGGGTTAATTCACAAAACATATGCATGCAAATAACTTTTATAATTAAACCATAGAATCTCATCTATATTGCATGCATACTCATGTTCAAATCATTCAATTGATAAATACCATTGCCATATTTCATATTAACAAAATAGGTTCAAGGTCTTGCAAAGTATATAAAAAGATAGTATATCATGATGGTAATGTTTGAAAAGTATCTGGAAGATCATGTGGAAAAGGTCTAAAAGCATATAAAAAACAACACAACAGAGGCCAATATTTAAACCCATCACCTGCTATACCTTCATGTACTTCCTTTTGTATGTCCACTCTTTCATGTTCATATACCACTCTCCTTATTATATCATCTTTTCCTCTAATATGTAATTCTCCTTTAATAAGTGTATATGGAAAAGCCTTCCGCATAAGGTTTTATTTATCTTGCGAAGATGTATCAAATAGAAATTCTCCTGTGGCAAGTAAATATGCAATATCTTTCAATTCTTTTGGTACTGCATTAACCCTAAATAGGTTTGCACCAAGGAGTTCTTCTTCTTGGTTTTCTGGTTCATTCCTTGTTTCAATTCTAGATAAGTAGTCAGGACCTTGGTTTTCTTTCCCCAGTTTCACTTTGATGGTGAATTCAAATTCTGGGAATAGTAATAACCATCTACATATTCTCCCTTGTATGACAAGTTTGTTTAACTATTTTAATGGTTCATGGTCAGTAAAGAAGATGAAGGGTGTGGATAATAGGTAGTGTCTAAATTTTTGTAGTGCATATACCATTGCTAGGGCTTCTCTTTTTTTGTTATGTATTTTTTCTCAACATTAGATAACTTCCTATTGGCAAATGCTATAGGATGGTCTTTGGTCCCCTTAGGTAGAGCTAGTACTACACCCACTTCTATCCCTGAAGCATCTACATGTACATGAAAGGGAATGTTCCAATCCAGAAATATCAAGATAGGAGCTTCAGCAATTTTTTGTTTTAGTATGTCAAAAGAAGATTGACATTGATCATTCCATTCAATATTTTTCCCACTTTTCTTTTTGAGTAATTTCTCCAAAGGTGTTGCTATTGGTGCATAACCCCTAATAAATTTGTGTTGGTACCCAGTGTAACCTAAGAAAGTTTTCACCTCTATTGTTGTTTAGATGGTGATAGCGTGAGGATTAGAGTTACTTTCAAAGGATCTACCATCAACCCTTCCTTACAAATAATGTGACCTAATAGATTCCCAAAAGGTACTGCAAATGTGCATTTCTTGAGATTCATTGATATTTTTAAACTTCTGAATTTATTCAACATCATTCTTAAGGTTTGTGTGCGGTCTTTCACCAATCCATAGACAGTCCAATCATCTAGATATACCTTTAAGAAATCATGTATAAACTCTTTGAATGCATTTACCATTATTCTACTAAAAATTGTTGGTGCATTCTTTAGTCCAAAAGGCATCATTGTATGCATGTAGGATCTTGGTTCAGATGCAAATGTTATTTTAGGCCGATCCTCTTCTCTTATCTTTACTTGATGGTAACCAAAAAATCCATCAGTGAATGAATATATTTCCCTTCTGGCAACTGATTCTAATATCTCTTCTAAGAAGGGAGTTGGGAATGGATCATGGATGCGAGATTTATTCAACTCTTTGTAGTCTCTATATATTCTTATCTCTCCTAATTTCTTATTTTGTACTACCATTGGGCTAATTCATTTTGCTTCTTCAATAGGTTTTATGATCCTTGCTGCTAACATCTTGTCAATTTCTACTTTGACTCTTTTCTTCATGTTAGGATTGACCATGTATGGCCTTTTCTTTACTAGTTTAACTCCCTCTTTCAGTTGTATTTTCATTATCCCTACTTCTTTAATGTCTTTCATTTCAGTAAAGGTCCTTGGGAATAAGTCCTCAAACTCAGAGAGATTATCAGTTACTTGTGCTACCACTTTCTCATCCCAGTAGTCTCCAATCTTTGCTAATTTGGGGTCACCTTCTTTTGCAATATTCTATTCTCTTATTTTAAGAGGTTTATTGTAACATTGATCCTTTGGTTTAGTTAATATTTCTAGCTCTCTTTCTCCTTCTTGAACGTCAATGTCTAGATCCTTATTATCTTCATCATCCATTTTTGTGGTTTTATAGCATTTTTTACCCATATTTCTTGACTGTTGGTCCATCCATTCCACCATTTTCCATATTCCTTCAGATCTTAGTGGTGGTGTATTGTGCTCCAATTCTTCTTTCTCTTCCTCTATTGTTGAAAAATTATTCCTTTTATTTTCAAAAGTGTATTATGTATAGAGTTTACTTGACTATAGCAAGAAAAGCTATGTATAAAGTCAGCTTGTACTTCTTCCCAATTACTTGTTTCTTTTCTTCTTTCTTGGTTGATATACCAAGATTGGGCTATTGGTGTCAATGTCCAGTAGAATAGATGGGTGTATATATCCTTACTATGTTCTTTTCTACTTTCTCGTGTTGTTACACTAGTTAAATGTTCTTGTGGTGGGTTTTGTCCTTCATATTTGGGTGTATCTTTGTATTCTCCTTGCTCCGATAAATATATCACACTGATAAGAAGCTTAAATGTGGACCAATCTTTTACTGAATCTCTATGTGTTGACCACCAATTTGCTACATTACATACTAGTGTATGTTGTATTGCCTTTATTCTTCTTTTTTCTTCTGAAAAATATTATCTCCATCTCATTCAAGTATGGTTGCAGGTCTTTCACCCTTGAGAACTTAGGTAGTTTGATATGGGATATTCCTGTCATAATATGATTAATATGATGAGATATCTTAGACTCCTCTATATTTTGGTCTTCATTGATGGCACATATCTCTTGCGGTGGACTTTCATTTGATGCGAAGGATTGTAGTATGTTTTCCTTACTAATTTTAACCATACATATCCTCCTAAATCCTGTCATTCTCTGGGTTTTGAGCTCTAGTTCATTTTTTATCCATGCTTCTAGGACTTCTTCACTATCAATGCTGCCATTATCATTTTTCGCATCTATTTATCCTCCTAAATTTGGTTCTTCTTCTGTTTCATTTGTTTCCAATCTTGATATTGTGTGAATGTTCTTAGGATAGTCATCATTTTCTTCTGCATGATTGGATTCTTCAATATAGACCTCTTCCATGGGTAATCCTGAAGGTATGAATACACTCATTATTATCCATAAAAGATAATTCTTCTTTGCGGGAATCCACTATGCCATTGGCATCTACAAACCATCTTAATCCGAGTAGTGCATTGAAGGAATATCCTTGTTCTTTCATAGCGACAACCACAAAGTCTATGACCTATTTGATGCCCATCATGTTTACCTCTACTTATTTCCAAGTTCCAAGAGTTGACATGGTAGACCCAAAGTAATATTGTAGGGTGTTTGAGACAATCTAGGTCTTCCTAGTTGTTCCCAAAGATTCTTAGTGATCGTGTTGATATCTGTGCCCAAGTCTATCATAAAAATTTTGACCTTTTTATGATTAATATGAGCATCCACCAATAGTCATTTTGTCTTCCAATGTCTTTCATTTCTGCCCAATTGCCTGATTTGATTTCGCGGTATTTTCTCCTTATTCCAATATTTTGCAAATTGCTTAAATTTCTCCATAAGGTTATGTTATTGCATTAGTGATGTAAATTGTTTGAGTGCAGCAAATTCTTCTGTGCAGAATTGATTATCTCATCTCTGTTTCTCTTTTTCTTGTGTCACAATTTGTTTTGTTTTATGCACTATATCATCATGTTGTCTCTTATCCAGAAATAATATATCTTCCTCTTCACTTTCTTCTCTCTCTATTTCAATAGTATCATTTCCTCCAATATTTGTACCCTGTCTTGTGACTATTGCCACTTTTTATTTTCCTTTATTTTTATCCATTTTAGGATTTCCATCCTTTATTCTTTTTCTTCAAGGTTTTCTTCTTCTAATGAAGATATGTTTGTGTTGCCATCGTTATCTCTCTGGCGAGTCCTTAGAATCTGACCTTCTTCTTTAGGGACTCTCCGGATTACTCTTGTGCCCCTTTTTGTTTGTCTAAGTCATAACCTTTTACTTGTTGTGGTGCATTTTGAAATTATTTATGTGCTTTATCACATGTGAAAAAGGTCATGCTCTATGTTGTTTCAAAATGTGCATTATCTTCTTTCTTCCCAACACTCATTAGCAAAATGCCCCAGTTTTCCACATTTATAGTAGGTAGCTTCATCTCTCCTTCTACCTCTACCTCAGCCTCATACTCCTCTTTAACCCCCAAATTGGCCTCTATCATTGTTACTATAGTTATTTTCATATGGTGCATTAAGGTTTGTATTATGAATAGTGTTCATGTTTCTTTGATTTCTCCATGAAGGTTGCTTATAACCCTAATCTTGAAGATATAATGATCTTTCCTCCAAGCCTTTTAGATATGCCATGGTATCATTTTGTGCTTTATTCTTGTGATTTGCATTATACCATGAGTCACTCTCTTCCTCATCTTCTCTCTGGTGTTTCATGATCATCCCATTCTCTACATAATCTGCAGTATATTATATTGTTCTTTTTAGGTAGTGCTTTGATATCAACCTTTATTGTGATGGCTTGTCTTTCTCCTTTCAGTTTCAGACACATTCCTGATGTGTCCTTCCTTTGTGCAATAAGAACACCACATATTCGGCCTCTTTTCTTCCTATTTTGCCAAAATCTCCTATTTAAGTTTCAACTTCTCTAATTCTAGCCTTAATCTTTCTAATTCCATGTTTTCCTTATTTTTATCTTATTTGTGCCATGTTTGTGATTCAATCCGGTAGACTCATGTGACAACTTCGGCATATGTTTCAAATATTCTACCGTCTAGAGATGCTCTAACATTTGGGCTTATCCTGGATGTGAACCATTCAATATTCTGCTTCTCACTTAATGGTTGTTCTAATTTTTAGACTGTTTCCTTAAATCTTTTGTCAAATTCCTTTATAGTTTCTCCATCTTTATGTATTAATTATCTCATTTTGCTTACCCCTTCAGTAGGTATCTCTAGAGTTTCAAAATTCTCCAAAAATACCTTCTTCACTTCATCCCATGTTTTATCATGTCTAGGACATGCCTCTATGTTCCATTTTAAAGCATCATTCCTTAATATCCCAATAAAGACAAATAGTTTAGTGTCATCCTTGGTTATATCATTCCGACTCCAAATTGATTCTAGAATAAAAACATGCTATATTGCTTCAGTTGTATCCTTTTCAAATACTGCTATTTTAATTATGGCATCCATATTTCCTTTCTTTTGTTTTTCTGGAACCTCTAGTGTTTTGTGGTGGTTTTCTTTCTTATTTCTCTTCTCCTTAGGTTTAGGCCTTTGTATTAGGGTTTTATGTTCCTTCCTTTATCTCTTTGCAATTGGATCTCAAAATACTCTTTTCCCAAAATTTCCTCAAAATCTTTCTTAATCTTTTCTTCTCTCTCTTTCTCACTGTCAACTTGATATTTTCTTAAAATTATTCTTACTTTATAACACACCTGGGGTGACTCTTGGTTGAGGGGTTGTGTCTCTTCAAATTATCTTTTCATTCTTAGGGATCTTTTTTCATTTGTAAATGATAGTATGTTTTCATTGGGTAACTTTTCACTATTTTGTCTTATACTTGCAGAACTAATCTCTTTATATACCACATTTTCTCTAATCTTAAGTATACTTTGATTTACTAGGTGGTCTAGGTAATCTGCATCCAACTTTAAGGGCTAAAGGTGCCGTATAGGATTTAGTAATTCTTCTCATTGTTTGTCAACTCTAATTTGAATATTAGCAAGAGGGATAGGTTTTGGTTATGTTCTTCTCTCCACATACTTCTTAATTGATCATATGCATCAATTCTTCCTCCTATACTTTTTAGAAGTTCTGTAGTCCTATCAATATGCATTGTGATAGGCTCAAGATTCTCTATATCTCTTTGTATCAAATTTGCAGTAGCCTCTATGGTTGTTTCATCCATTCTTTATTTTCCCTTTATATTCTTCTCTTCGGTAGCACCCACCTTAGTGTGCTCAGCAACACCCTCATTGGTGTGCTCATTCAGCTGATTCTTCTCTTCCATAATTTCTCTTCCATATTTTCTACTTGCTTCTCCTACCTTCTCCATCCTTTTGTGATAACTTTACTATTGTTCCTTGGTTTTTTTTGTCTCTCCTCTCTACTTAGCTCATTCTGGTTAGTATAATTTCATTGATTTTCCTTAATATTTTGTTATCCCCTTTTGCCATGGGTGTTTTTAATTTGGTATCATATTAATCCTTATGTACCCCATTGTTGGCTCATCTTGAAGAGTTACATCTTTTCAAGGATCCTTTCAAATCCTCCCCCTATTCCATTTGTCATCCCCTTAAGTGCCTTCCCCCCTCTCACAAGGGTAGGAACTTAAGAGAATTCAAAGTCTTCCACAAATCATAAAAAATTTCTTGTCACTCTAGTTTCCTTTACTCTGCACTTTTCCTTTTTACTGTTTATCCTCTCTTTTCTTCACTATCATTTTCTAGGGTCCCAAAAATAGAACCAAATGTTGGCAAGAAATGGGAGGGAACCCAGTTCAAAGAGCTAGTCCTCAGTCAAGTGTCTAAAGTCTAGTTTATACCCCAGTCAGATAGTGAGAGAATCATAGATAAACAGTAAGGAAATTAGTTATGCGGTACAATCTAAGTAAAGCATTCATAAGACACATATACACATGTCATAACCCTTATATCTCCTTTATATATATTCATAATTAATTGGTACATATAAATTCATTCTGTCAGGTCTAAGTCTCTGCCTTGTACATATCTATCTTACTCTAATACTCTCTTACACACTCTTACACTCTTACTTTACATTGCTTACATGTATATCCTATATATCAACAGAGAGGTGTGTCCTTTCCCAAAATACCTCTTTATGTGTCAGATCCATCCTCTACGTGCCCTTTGCGATACCCTGCGGTAGGTTCTGCTAGGTGCCCTATACTCTACCAATAGTTAGTACTTAACAAAGTAAATATACAACAGAAATCTAGTGGGCTATACCTGTCAACTAGATTTGGTTGTCTTGTTGATCTTCTAGGAATAGGAGTAAGGGGCTCTTCCGGTTCTTGAGCTTGCTCAAATTCTTCTTGGTTATCTTCCCCAACCTCTTAAATTTGCTTAGTAACCTCACCTAAACCCTCTTCTTCTTCATCTTCATTCTCCTCATCCTCAAATCCATCTCTTTGTTCTTTCAGAGGTGTATCTTCCTACTTAATCTCAAAGTGCACTCTCATTTCCTTATCTTTTTCTCTTGGCTATTTAGAATCTGAAATAACTCTAAGTTCCCTGAAAATGACATCTCTAGAATAGATAATCTTATGGGTTAGTGGATTCCAAAGCTTATAACCTTTAACATTATCACCATATCGAATGAAAATGCACTTTTCAACTTTTGGGTCCAACTTAGATCTTTTTTTGTAGGCACATGAACATAAGCCTCATAGCCAAATACCCTTAAATGTGAAACAAAAGGTTTCTTACATGTCCACATTTCATAAGGAGTTATTTAAGAGCCTTACAAGAAGATATGTTCAACAAGTAACAAGAAATACTCACATGTTATACCCAAAAGCATCTATTCAAATGTGAACCACTTAGCATACTTTTGGCTAATTCCATGATTGTCTGAATGATCCTTTCTACCACTCCATTTTGCTATGGAGTATATGGAGTAGTCTTCTATCTAACAATTCATGCATGCTTGCAGAATTCATCAAAGTCCCCAAAACAATATTCCCCTCCATTGTCAGATCTCAAAACTTTTATTTTACAATTTGATTGCTTTTCAATTAAGGCTTTAAATTCCTTATTTAGTTAGTGAATACTTTAGATTTATGTTGCATAAAATAAATCCAGGTAAATCTCAAGACATCCTCAATGAAGGAAACAAAATATCTAGATTTTCCAATTGATTCAACATCCACAAGACCAAATACATCTAAATGAATATGTTCCAATTTATTCTTAAATTTATAATTGCTTGAAGGAAATGGATTTCTATTATGTTTGCCAAAAACACAATATTCACATAAATCAAAACTCTCATCAAAATAAGATAAACCGTCTAACAATTTTTTATTCAAAATGGTTTTTAAACTAGTTTCACTTATGTGGCCCAATCTGCGGTGCCACAACATACAAGTATTTTCAGACTTTTCAGTTACATTAGTAGAGTTGTAAATAGTAGTGGCTTCTAGCTTAAATAGAGTCCCCTTACTTGTCCCTCTCTCTATCACCAAACTCCCTCTTAGCAATCTACAGCCATGCTTATTAAATGTTACATGCATTCTAGCATCATTCAACTTAGAAACTGAAATCAAATTCCTAGCTAAACTTGGAATATGCAAAACACCAGGGAGGGTTTTCATGCTTCCATCACTAAAACACAAATGTACCTTGCCCCAACCAATGATAGGATATGAATTGTTGTCACCATGGTATACTTCACCTCCAGCATACTTCTCATATGTGGAAAACCATTCTCTATGAGGATTCATATGATAGGAGCAACCTGAGTCAATCAACCACTATTTGTTAGACATAACACTGCAAGAAGAAATCAAAACATCGTCACCTGAATCTAAGGACTTTTCTATAGAGGAATCAAACTGCTTCTTTTTATTCTAACATTCCTTCTTCACATGTCCCTCTTTTTGTAGTTCCAACACTTCACTTTGTTATTTTCCCAAGAGTCTTAGATCTGCCCTTAGAACTGTCCTTGGGTCCCTTATGATATCTCTTTTGTCCTCCTTCCCTGGACCTTCCCCTGACATGGAGTGCATCCTTTGAACTATCCATAGCCTTCTTTCTCATTTTCTATGCTAATAGAGTTGCAACAAGAGCATCTAATTTCAGATCTTCGAGATTAGTACTAATATCAAGGAGAAAGTTTTACCATGACTCAGGCAAAGAACAAAGTAACATGATACATTTATCTTCTTCCTCTATCTTAACATCAACAGAAGCCAACTAACTCAAAATCAAATTAAATGTATTCAAATGCTCCGCTATCGAATCACCCTCCTTAATTTTAAGTGAAAATAAATTTCTTTTTAGATAAAGTTTGTTTACCCTACTTTTGGCTTGGTAGATCTCACCCAACCATTTCCATAATGCAAATATGGTCTTTTCTTCATAGACATTTAGTAGGATAGAATCTGTAAGACACAACTGGATTGTACCCTGTGCCTTTTTGTCCATCTTGTCCCACTCATCTTAATTGATTACATCAGGTTTCTTTTCTTTTGTTTTAGCCAACCATTGATCTCATTCTTCAAGTAGATCCTCCATTTTCAAATTCCACATCTCATAACATGTTCCATTGAATTTTTCATTGCCAATCAGGATGAGGATGCAGCCATGGCTTCTACACAAAATTTGCAAAACAAATTCAACCATAACTCCCACTATAACTCAAAAAACCTTCACACTTCCACCTAAGACATAGAACTAGCCAGGCTCTGATACCAAATGTTAGAAATGAAGGTGAACAACTATAGAATGGAAATTTGATTTCAACTGTTACAATAATTCAGTTTAGAACCAAATGGAGATTATAAGAAATCAAATCATCAAAACAAAGAAATAAAGGAATAGAAGAATTGAACACATAACATAATGTTTACGTGGAGAAACCCTTTTAGGAAAAAACTCCGCACAAGAAGAGATGCATCAGTCTATATTAACTTCAATAGAGTTTACAATAAATCACTAATTGTTGGACACACCTAGATACTGAGAAGAGGGGTGAATCAGCATTCAAACAAATCTCAAACCCTCCGGAGTAGATTAAAACTTAAACTTTACAACAATAACAGAAACATGAAAGATCAACACAGAGCACAAAACCACATAACACCATATTTACATGGAAAACCCAAAGGGGAAAAACCACGGTGAGAAAAGATGCTAGGAGCTACTATCCTAATCCAGCCTCACAAAAGAATCACAATTACAACTTTGTTTTAGGGATACAACCCAAATAAGCTACTACTCCTTGAAGAAAGGTTTTAGGGTCACTCCCAAGGAAGCTGCAACTCCCTACAGACTTTGTTTTAGGGCTTCAACCCAAGGAAGCAACTACTCCCTGAACTGAGAACAAACTTCGAAAATATTACAATATGACAGTCCTTTTACTGCTTGAAACTGACAATGAATCTCACTCCTTTTGATGATTGCAATTCTACTTTTTCACTCCTCTTTTGATGATTGTTCTTCTGCTTTGACAACTTATGCAACTTGTTCAAATGTCTTCTATATCTTACTGACTCACTACTTTTAGCCTTCAAAAAGTTTTGTCTTTGGCTCACCATCTTCAACAATCAGTTAAGTATACTCTTCACTTCCCTTCTATCTCAAAAATATCTTCAAGATGAATCCGGATAGGATCTATCACTTCTACTCTTTCTCTTTTAGTCGCACATCATAATGCATTACACATCCACATTCTGCTTCTCACATTCACACTCGCAATCACATATCACCTAGATCAACTAAGTTTACAATATATACATGATATCACATTGATTACATTACATGTCGGCCAAAGACAACAAGAATATTACAATTACAAGTTGGCCAGAGATCAAACAATGAAACATGTAGAGGGAAAGCCCTAAAATGAACTACACTCAACACCAGAAAGAGGAACACACCTTGCAGACTCCAACACATGCTTAACCTAGTCCTAAACACCTTTTGCCGCATCATCCTTCAAAGAATAGCATCTGCATGCTTCACACATTTTAAATAGGTCAGCCTTAAGCAAGAAAACATGAAGCATGTAGCACATAGGTCATTACAACCTGGAGATACTCTTGGAAGATTAAACATTACTTGCACTTCTCCTAGATGAGTCAGCATGACCCACACAACATTTCTAAACACTCCTTGAACTCCACACAGCAAGGACTTTGTGACACACACCTTCAACATACCTCAGTCAGCCAGGCAAAAGCATAACCTAGCAACAACTTCATTCCAGACCACAACTTGTTTCAGAGAAAGAAAAAACACCTTACGGAGCAACAAGAAACATCACAAGATCATTAAGATCACTCTCCATTATCCAATTCACCATTTCATAGAGAAACAAGTTGGCGCAAGCCAATAGACACTAAAACTAGCCATTGGACAATACAGTGCTGCACTCTATCACTTACAACTTTCTCTACGAAGGGACAAATGATGTGAAACTTTGAATGTAGCACCTTCACAACCCACTAAACTTAACTTCTAAACTGCATTACCATATCTTCAAAGGCGGAGGAATGCAGAGCATTTTCCCAAGCAGTCTTCAAGGCAACTTCCTGCAGCAGAAACCTTTGCCAACATCTGAAGACTAGAGCCTCCTTGTAGTGACACATACTTCCTTCAGAACAATAGGAGAGAGCATACAACATGCTTTACACCACTAGCACCATCTCCCCAACATCAGCATTACTTTTAATCCTCATCTTAATGCTTCTAATTCCCATCTTAATATATCATCATGTTATCATCTCTACTAATAACAAGCATACTCAAGACATTAAATAAGGCATGGCATCAAACCATGAACATCAGCAACATCACAATTATCACATCATCAACATAAGCATCAATGACAGCCCAAATTAAGTGTTGACATCAATGATAACCACAACTGTGACAACCTTAGGTAACGTATGTGCAACAATCTCCCCCTTTGGCATTGATGGCAACACACACTTGCTCATTCTCCCCCTTTGACATCAAGGACAAAGGGCAACTACTTCTCCCCTTACGGCACAAACTCTCCTTTTCAACCTTCTCCCCCTTTTAAGTACATACACTCCTTCTTGAAGCAACTAATAGGCTCCCCCTATCATCAATGACCACTACCTACTCCCCCTGAGAGGTAGCCACCATCAGTCCAAGAAAAAGATATAGCATGAATTACTCCCCCTGGATAGATGCACCAACTATGTATCTAGCAAGAAGGAGGGGCAATTACCCCTAACTTCTACCGAAGAAACTCAAAAGTATCCTTTCCAAGAGCCTTTGTAAAAATATTTGCAATCTGATCCTCTGTTGGAACATATTCCAACTTTATTTCTTTATCTGCAACCTTCTCTCTCAAAAAGTGATAACTGATTAATATATGCTTGGTTCTAGAATGCATCATTGGATTCTTGGAAATATTGATAGCACTAGTATTATCACACAAAATAGGAATAAGCTCATGATATTGTATCTTGATATCCTTCAATGTTTGCTTCATCCACAACACTTGTGTACAATAAGATGTTGCAACAATATAATATGCATTTGTAGTTGATAAAGGTATTGAATCTTATTTCTTACTATGCCATGAAACCAATCTACTTCCTAAAAAGAAAGCACCACCACTTGTACTTCTTCTATCATCAACACAACCAGCCTAATCAGAATTAGTGTAAGCACTTAGATCAAAGTCATTACCTCTTGGATACCATAAGCCATAATCCAGAGTTCCCTTCAAATATCTAAATATTCTTTTTACTACCTTCTCATGAGTTTGCTTAGGATTAGCTTGATATCTGGCAACCAAACATACTGCATGCATAATATCAAGTCTAGAAGCAGTCAAGTACAATAATCCTCCAATCATAGATCTATAAAGAGTCTAATCAACCTCAGGTGACTCATCAGCCTTGCTCAAATGACAACTAGTAACCATAGGAGTACTTACTGGTTTGGAGTCTTACATACCAAATTTCTTCAACATCTCTCTAACATACTTAGCCTGAGAAAAAAAGATACCATCATCTAGCTAAACACTTTGAAGCCCAAGGAAGAAAGACATCTCACCAATCATAGACATCTCAAACTCTTTCTGCATTCCTTCTACAAACCTCTTACACATATCATCATCTCCATCAAAGATGATGTCATCAACATATACAACAACTATCAAAATCTTGTCTCCCTCTTCCTTAATGTAAATATTACTATCTGTAGTATCTTTCATCAAACCTTGCTAAAATAAGTACTTATCCAATCGAGCATACCAAGCTCTAGGAGCTTGCTTGAGTCCATACAAATCTTTCTTGAGTCTATACACCATGTCTGAATCTTTTGATAGTTGGAAACCATCTGGTTGCTCAATATAGACCTCTTCCTCTAAATCAAGATTCAATAATGTTGACTTGACATCCATCTGATAGACCTTGAAGTTCTTGTGAGCAGAAAAGGCAATAAACATCCTAATTGTCTCCATTCTGGCTAGTGGAGCAAAAGTCTCCTCAAAGTCAATATCTTCAAATTGTGAATAACCCTTACACACCAATCTTGCCTTGTTCCTCACAACTTCACTATCTTCATTTAGTTTGTTCCGGAATACCCACTTTGTTCCTATAACATTCTTATCAGCTGGTCTCAGAACCAATTCTCATGTTTGATTCTTTTCTAATTCAATTCTTCTTCCATTGCATTCAACCATCCATTACCTTTGATAGCATTAGCAAAGGTTTTGGGCTGTACCTTTGACAGTAAACATAGATTCACTTGCTCACCTGCTTTTGCAAGCCTTCTCCTGGTCTGTACACCTTCATTCTTATCCCCAATGATTTGATCTATTGAGTGATTCCTCTTAACATACTTTGTTGGAGTCTTAGGGATCTACTCGGATTCTTGTTCCTTCTCTTCTTTCTCCTCTTCTTCTTCTTCAATGTAGGGAAGTATATCAGATCCACAATCTTATGCACAATCCTCTGGTTCTTATGAGATCTGACACAAATCTTCATCTACCTTAACATTTGTACTTTCAATCATCTTTCCCAATCTCTTGTTGTGGCATCTATAGGCCTTTCTTCTGGTTGAGTAACCAATAAAGATCCCTTTATCACACCTTGAATCAAACTTTCCAAGATCTTCATCTCTCATGATGTAGCATTTGTTGCCAAAAATCTTGAAGTATCTGATAGTGGGAGGTCTTCCATACCATAGCTCATAAGGGGTCTTAGTGCTATTGACCCTCAATTGTACTCTGTTAAGTAGGTAAACAACAGTGTGAACTTCTTCCATCCAATACATATCAAGCAGATCTACATCTTTCAACATTGCTCTAGCCATCTCTTGCATAGTCCTATTCTTCCTCTCCACTACCCCATTCTGCTGAGGGGTCATAGGAGTAGATAGATACCTCCTAATACCATGATCTTCACAAAACTTTTCAAATTCATTTGAAGTAAACTCACCTCCTATATCAGATCCTAAGCATTTGATCTTAGCATTCATTTCATTCTCAACTATAGCTTTGAAAATCTTAAACTTATCAAAGGCTTCTGATTTTTCTCTTAAAAAAGTAAACCAAGTCATTCTAGAGTAATCATCAATAAGCAATATGAAATACCTTTCACCTTGTTGACTTTTTGTTCTTGTAGGACCACATAGGTCAATGTGAATTAGCTCCAGTGGCATTGTAGAAGAGTACTCCTTACTCTCGAAATTTGTCTTTGTCTGCTTTCCCATTTGACATTCCTTGCATAAAGTGTTTGCAGGCTTGGTTATCTTAGGCATATCTCTTACCACATGAATAGAGCTTATCTTTACCATATTGTCAAAGTTGATGTGTCCCATCTGCTTGTGCCACAACCAACACTCACCAGATTGAGCCAATAAGCAAGTTCTTCTATTTACCTCCTTTAGATGATAGATATCTCCATATTCCTAGTACCTTCTGTAACTAGTCTTCTGGACCCTGCCTTCTTGATCTCACAACCTTTGGCATGAAATGTGTGTATCCTTTACTTCACATCTGACTAACACTGAGGAGATTGTGCTTCAGCCCTTTGACATAGAGGGCATCCTCAGTCTTGTCCTTTCCATCAATGGTTATAGCACCCTTTCCATAAATTTGTGCTGACTCATCACCACCAAACTTGAAAGCTCCACCATTCCACTTCTTAAGGTTGGTGAACTTCTCCTTGTCACCAGTCGTGATTAGAGCACCACTGTCAATTACCCAAACATTGGTTTCTTCTCTTGCATGAAATGCAGTCCATACAACCATTGATTTCTCATTATCTTTGTCACTATTTTTGTCACCAACTTTCAAATCCATGAAAAGTGTTTCATCATTTGAATCATCATGATCATAATCTTCTGAAGAGCAGTTGTTCTCCATGGAATAAATACTTCTTTTGGACTTATCTCTTTTGTTGCTATCCTTTGATTCTTTAAAAGGACATTTAGAGGCAAAATGACCAATTTTCCCACAATTGAAGCATTTGAAATGTAACTTACCTCTGTATTTGCCAGTGCCCTTCAATTTCCTCACAAAGTTAGGATTCTACCTCATCAAGGTCACCATCTTGATCAGTTGTTTCATCTTCTGCCTTCTTACTGACTTTGAATGTTGCTTCCTTCTTTGGAGCCCCATTGTTAAATTTTCTCATTTCAAAGGTTGTGAGAGAACCAAACAATTGATCTACTATATAGTGATCCAAATCCTGAGTCTCCTCAATAGCAGATACCTTATGACTGTAAGATTTAGGGAGAGATCTTAGAACCTTCTTCACAATCTCATCTTCTTTCACTATTCCACTAAGACCTCTGATGCCATTAACTATTTCATCCACCCAAAGCTTATAACTAGCAATGTCTTCATCTTCTATCATCCTCAATGTCTCAAATTTGCTCTTGAATATTAACATCTTGGCTTGCTTCACTTTACTATCTCCTTCATAAATGCTACTAAGTTTTTGTTAGATTTAGGGCAGACAACTGAGAGGGGGGGTGAATCAGTTGTCCAAAACTTTCTTCACTTTCAACACTTAAATTCACTTAGCATTATAACAATAAATCAATCATGGAAACTTAATGCAATTAACCAAGAGCAGAAACACATCAACACATGAGACACCAAGATTTTGACGTGGAAAACCCGGTTAAGGGAAAAACCACGGGATGACTAACCCAAGATGTTATTCTCTGTTAGAAGAATAAAAGAAATAAGATGGCACATGCCAATTAGGGCTCATTGCCTGAGCACACTACTCACAAGAGGCTCACTGCCTACAAGAGACACACTGTCTACAATAAATAAGTATTACATACTTGAACTGGTAAATAGCATTGTCACCATGCTTGAATTAGTTCCATTGAAGCCCAAATCCTTCTGCTCTGCCTTTCACTCTTCTCCTCGCTACCACACACTCATCTCCACAAGTCACACACTGAAATGACTTTGCAATCCCTTATTTATACATGACATCAACTTAGGAACAAACATCTAAGTTGGCACACATCCACAAGAACATCCGCAAGATGAATAACTCATCCGGTCGGCCAGCCTAAGTAAGAACACCTTCATCCGGAAGTATTTCTTCAATTCTAAGCTCCAACTCTAATGCGAACCAACAACACGAACTGAACATGATCCAAGGATCTCCACAAGCTTTCCTGAATCACCAGGGACATCCGCACTTCCTCTACTTACTCAAATCTCTTCTCTCCTGCATCTGGTGCCTCAAGAACATAGTCTGTCATGACTATCACAAAGGAGTAGATTTTTCTAGACCTTCAAACCATGAACAAATCGAGATGACACATAACAAGGACTCCTCAAACACTCCTTCCAATCCGCAAAACAGGACAATGCACTTCCGGATCTCACCGGACCTTTCTGTAACACTCTATCACTCCTGAACATCTCCCGGAACCGGTTCTACTAGATCGATCACAACTTCTTCATATCTTCATGCGAACCTCTAAAATCTTAACTAGAACATCTTAAGACTCATATACACAAACCCTTTAATCTGCATCTTCTGATCCTCAACCTGGCTTGAGCTTTTGCCTTGCTGTCATCACTGTTCTTCACTGTTCCTGTCTGAGACTAATTTTCTCAGTATCCTCAACATATAACTCATCCAATCCTTATCACTGATACAACAGAAGTATGTTGACATCAATGACAACACCAATTAAACCCATACTTGCAACAATCTCCCCCTTTGTCATTGATGGCAACATATGATGTGAAAAACCATCAAGACAAGAACTTCTCCTTACTATCACAACTCCCCCTATCAACAACAACTATTCACATGTCTTCTCTTCCTATACTGCTCCCCCTTTGGTCATCAACCACTTGTTTTTCACATGTCTTCTCTCCCCCTTTGACATCAATGGCAAAGGGCTCATACTTGCAACTTTACCATTTCAGAATCATATTTGTTGCTCCTCCTAAGTAGCAGCTCCCCATCATCAGTCCGGACCACAAGACGTGACTGTGATATGTACCAGACTGATGCACATTAGTGCATCCTAGTTCATCATCGGAGGGGCAATAACCCCTAACTTCTCCTTGAGATACTCAAAAGAGTCCTTGGGTAGAGGTTTAGTAAAAATATATGCAATCTGATCCTTGGAGGGCACATACTCCAACCTCACTTCATCCTTGTTCACTTGTTCTCTCAGAAAGTGAAACTTAATAGATATGTGCTTGGTCTTGGAATGCAACACCGGATTCTTGGAAATATTTATTGCACTTGAATTGTCACAGAAAATTGTGATAGGCTCCTCATATTCTATTTTAATGTCTCTTAGCATCTGCTTCATCCATAAGATTTGAATGCAACTACCTGCTACTGCAATGTATTCTGCTTCAGTTGTAGACAGAGATATTGCCTCTTGTTTCTTGCTTAGCCAAGAAACCAACCTTTTTCCCAAAAAGAATGCTCCACCACTGGTACTCTTCCGGTCATCCACATCGCCTACCCAATCTGCATCTATATATGCATGAAGAGAGAAATCATGATCTCTAGGATAACATAGACCATACTCAACTGTCCCCTTTAGATATCTAAAAATCCTCTTGATTGCCATAACATGAGATTCTCTAGGATCAGCGTGGAATCTAGCAACAAGACCAATGGCCTGCATAATATCTGGTCTAGTTTAAGTGAGATACAACAGTCCTCCAATCATTGACCTATATTTTGTCTGATCAACCTTGGGAGAGTCATCATCTTTGCTCAACTTGCATCCAGTTGCCATTGGAGTGTTCATTGGCTTTGAGTCTTCCATCCCAAATTTCCTTAACAATTCTTTCACATATTTTGACTAAGAGATGAAGATTCCTTTCTTTGTTTGAGTAATTTGTAGACCCAAAAAGAAATTTATTTCTCCAAGCATTGACATCTCAAACTCACTTTTCATTTGACTTGCAAAAGTTTTACACATACTGTTTCTTCCTCCAAAAATGATATCATCAACAAATACTTCAACAATTAAGATATTTTCATGATCAATTTTGAAATACAAATTACTGTCAGCAGTACCTTTACTGAAACCAATCTTTAAGAGATGCTTATCCAATCTTTCATACCAGGCTCTTGGGGCTTGTTTTAGTCCATACAGTGCCTTTTTTAATTTACAGACCATGTCATTATGATCAGACAATTGAAATCCATCCGGTTGCTCAATATACACTTCTTCTTCCAAAATACCATTTAGGAAGGCAGATTTGACATCCATCTGATACACCTTGAAATCCTTGAAGGCAGCAAATGCAAGAAATAATCTGACTGCTTCAATTCTTGCCACCGGAGCAAAAGTTTCTTCAAAATCAACTCCTTCTATTTGAGAGTAACCTTTGCAAACTAATCTGGCCTTATTTCTGATTACTTCACCGGCTTCATTCAATTTGTTCCGGAAGACCCATTTGGTTCCAATCACATTTTTGTTTCTTGGTCTGGGAACAAGATCCCAAGTGTGATTCTTCTCAATTTACATCAGTTCTTCCTCCATTGCCTTAGTCCAGTTTTCATCATTGTAGGCTTCATTTACTGTCTTAGGTTCAATCTTTGAAATTAGACAATACTCATCTGAATTTTGAGCAATTCTCCTCCTTGTTTGCACACCTTTGCTTTTGTCACCTATGATCTGATATTAAGAATGGTTCAGAGTTACATACCTTGGAACTTTGGGAGTTTCTTGCACCACTAACTCTTGATCAGTCTCATTGAGATTTATCTCTTCTTCCTGATTTACCGGATCAACTTGACTTTGTTTCTCAGAAGAGGCTTGGATACTTGGAATCTGAACATCATTCTGATTTTCTTCATCATACTCATAAATTCTTGAGGGTCTTTCAACTTCTTCATCCACCTTCACATTTACACTTTCTACAATCTTTCTCAGTCTCTTGTTGTAACACCGGTATGCTTTACTTTGAGTAGAGTAACCCAAGAATATTCCTTCATCACTTCTAGCATCAAACTTTCCTAGATCTTCATCCCTTTTAATGTAACATCTGCTACCAAAAACTCTGAATATCTCATAGTGGGAGTAATGCCAAACCAAAGTTCATAAGGAGTCTTACTAGTATTGTTTCTTATTTGAACTCGATTGAGAGTGTAGACTGCAGTGCTGACAGCTTCTCTCCAATAGATCTGACGAACATTTGCTTCCATCATCATGGTCCGGGATGCTTCCTAGATGGTCCAGTTCTTTCTCTCAACAACTCCATTCTACTATGGAGTTCTAGGGGTAGACAACTGTCTCTTTATTCCATGTTTCTCACAAAAGTTTATGAACTCACCAGATGTGAATTCTCCACCTCTTTCAGACCTCAGACACTTTAATTTTAATCCAGTTTCATTTTCCACCATAGCCTTGAATATTTTGAATTTCTCAAGAGCTTCTGATTTCTCTTTCAGAAAGGTTACCCACATCATCCGAGGATAGTCATCAATTAGCAACATGAAGTATCTATCCCCTTGCAAACTCTTGATTCTTGCCGGACCACATAAGTCAGTGTGAACCAAGTCTAATAATCCGGTAGAAGATTGTTCCTTGCTTTTGAATGAGATTCTGCTTTGTTTACCCAACTGGCATTCTTTGCACAAACTATTTGTAGGTTTTACCAATCTTGGAAGATATCTTACAGCCTGAGTATTACTTATCTTGATGATATTATCAAAGTTCACATGACACATTCTTCTATGCCATAACCAACTCTGATCAGTTTGAACAAATAAGCAACTTTTACCAGTACCAGCTAAGTGAAAGATGTTACCTTTTGTTTGGGTACCTGATGCAATCTCTGTTCTAGAACTTTCAAAGATTTTGCACTTTCCATTCTTGAATCTAAGATCATAGCCCTTGTCCACCAACTGTCCCACACTGAGAAGATTGTGTTTCAATCCTTCAACATATAATACATTACCGGTTTTGTTCTTTCCATCAAAAGAAATAGTTCCTCTACCTCTAATTCTACCTGCAGAGTTATCACCAAACTTTACCAGTCCTCCTTCATACCTTTCCAAATCTACAAACTTATTTTTGTCACCTGTCATGTGGTGAGAGCAGCCACTGTCAATGACCCAATCATCCTTTTCTTCAACTCGGGCAGCCAGGGCTTTATGATTTACGGATTCAGAGGGTATTGGATCTTCTTCCTTGATGGCAATGAACACCCAGTCACTTCCGGATCTGTCTTCTTTCTCTGATTCATCATCTGTTACTCCTTCATCATCTCCTTCATGAGCATAGTAACAATTCTTCTAGAATCTTGGTCTATTACTGTTTGGCCTAGAAAATCTTTCCAAACACCTTGATGCAAAATGACCAATCTTATTGCAGTTAAAACACTTAAAAGCCAATTTTCCCTCATACTTACCAGATCCTCTTGGTAGTCTTTTTGCAATAAGAGCTTCAAGATGAGCAGTTTTAGCTTCTTCTTCTTCCAAATCTTTTCTTGCATTTTCATACCATGATGGTTTCCTTGAAGAGTTTTCTCCCAGATCAAACCTTTGTTTTCCTTTTACCAAGGCACTTGCTTTGAATGCAGATTCAGTTTTTGGAGGATCATCTCCAAACTCGGCCATTTCAAAAGCAGCTAGCTTACCAACCAATTGAACCCTTGTGTCTGTTGTGTGAGCTCTGAATTCGTCAATTGCAAAGGCCTTCATCTTATAAGAATCAGGAAGGGATCTAAGAATTTTTCCAACAATCTCATCTTTACTCAGGGTTCCACCTGCATTTCTGATTCCACAAACCAGCTCATTCACTCTTGGCATGAAGGTGGTAATATTTTCATCATCCCTCATCTTCAATTTTTCAAATTTTCCTTTTAGACTTTGTAACCTTGCACATTTGACAAACTGGTCTCCTTCATGCAAAACCTCCAGTTTATTCCAGATCTCAAAGGCAGTTGGTAGATCAATAACATTTGAGAGTTCTGAATCAGATAGCGTGCTTAATAGAGCCTCTTTGGTCCGCAAATTGTTTTCAGCATCCGTGATTTCATTTAGGGTTGTCAGACCACCCTGTGGAGGTACATAGGCCTTTTTAACCATAGACCAATATGTAAATCCCATACACTGCAAGTGACATTCCATGCGACCTTTCCAAAGAGCAAAGTTAGTTCCATCAAACTTTGGACTATCCTTCTTGTAGGACGACATCCCGGATCTCCTCAAGCAGTTAAGCTCCTTTCAGAGGAACTCGGCTCTGATACCAATTGTTAGATTTAGGGCAGACAACTGAGAGGGGGGTGAATCAGTTGTCCAAAACTTTCTTCACTTTCAACACTTAAATTCACTTAGCATTATAACAATAAATCAATCATGAAACTTAATGCAATTAACCAAGAGCAGAAACACATCAACACATGAGACACCAAGATTTTGACGTGGAAAACCTGATTAAGGGAAAAACCACGGGGTGACTAACCCAAGATGTTATTCTTTGATAGAAGAATAAAAGAAATAAGATGGCACATGCCAATTAGGGCTCACTGCCTGAGCACATTGCTCACAAGAGGCTCACTGCCTACAAGAGATACATTGTCTACAATAAATAAGTATTACATACTTGAACTGGTAAATAGCATCGTCACCGTGCTTGAATTAGTTCCATTGAAGCCCAAATCCTTCTGCTCTTCCTTTTGCTCTTCTCCTTGCTACCACACACTCATCTCCACAAGTCACACACTGAAATGACTTCATAATCCCTTATTTATACATGACATCAACTTAGGAACAAACATCTAAGTCGGCACACATCCATAAGAACATCCGCAAGATGAATAACTCATCCGGTCGGCCAGCCTAAGTAAGAACACCTTCATCTGGAAGTATTTCTTCAATTTCGAGCTCCAACTCTAATGCGGACTGACAACACGAACTGAACATGATCCAAGGATCTCCACAAGCTTTCTTGAATCACTAGGAACATCCACACTTCCTCTACTTACTCAAATCTCTTCTCTCCTGCATCCGGTGCCTCAAGAACACAGTCTGTCATGACTGTCACAAAGGAGTAGATTCTTTCAGACCTTCAAACCATGAACAAATTGAGACGACACATAACAAGGACTCCCCCAACACTCCTTCCAATCTGCAGAATAGGACAATGCACTTCTGGATCTCACTAGACCTTTCTGTAACACTCTGTCACTCCTTAACATCTCTCGGAACCGGTTCTACTAGATCGATCACAACTTCTTCATATCTTCATGTGGACCTCTAAAATCTTAACTAGAACATCTTAAGACTCATATACACAAACCCTTTAATCTGCATTTTCTAATCCTCAACCTGGCTTGAGCTTTTGCCTTGATGTCATCACTGTTATTCACTGTTCCTGACTGAGACTAATTTTCTCAGTATCCTCAACATATAACTCATCCAATCCTTATCACTGATACAACAGAAGTATGTTGACATCAATGAAAACACCAGTTAAACCCATACTTGCAACATGTTTTACCCAGACATCCTTAGAAGAACTGCAACTCATTACCTTTAGAAGTTCTAAACCAGCTAGGCCACTCATGATAGCATTCTTTGCCTTGCCATTATTATCATACAACATAATCTCAGCTGAATCTGTAGGATCATGAGCAGGAGCAATGTAACCATCGTTGATAGATTGTCAAACACCAAACCCTAGAGAGGATAAATAGTTTTCATCCTTAGCTTCTAAAAGGAGTAATTTGTTCTATCAAACTTAGGTACCTTGCTAGATCCCTCATATGCCATCCCAGACCTTCCTCAAGTGGTTAAGCTCCTTCTGAGGAACTTGGCTTTGATACTAATTGTTGGACACACCTAGATATTGAGAGGGGGGTGAATTAGTATTCAAACAAATCTCAAACCCTTCAGAGCATATTTAAAATTAAACTTTACAACAATAACAGAAACATGAAAGATCAACATAGAGCACAACACCACATAGCACTAGATATATGTGGAAAACCCCAAAGGGGAAAAACCACGGTGAGAAAAGCTGCTAGGAGCTATTGTCCTAATCTAGCCTCACAAAAGAATCATAATTACAACTTTATTTTAGGGTTACAACCCAAGGAAGCTACTACTCCCTGAAGAAAGGTTTTAGGGTCACTCCCAAGGAAGCTATAACTACCTGCAGACTTTGTTTTAGGGCTTAAACCCAAGGAAGCAACTACTCTAGGAATTGAGAACAAAAGTAGAAAAGATTGCAACATGGCATTCCTTCTACTACTTGAAAAAAACAATGAAGCTCACTCCTTTTGATGATTGCAATTCGGCTTTTTCACTCATCTTTTGATGATTGCTCTTTTGCTTTGACAACTTCTTCAAATGTCTTCTCTATAGCTTACTGACTCACTGCTTTCAGCCTTCAAGAAGTTTTGCCTTTGGCTCACTGCCTCCAGTAATCATTTAGGCACACTCTTCACTTCCCTTATGTCTCAAAAATATCTTCAAGATGAATCCGGACAGGATCTATCACTTCTGCTCTTTTTGTTTCAGTCGCACATCATAATGCATTACACATCCACATTTTGCTTCTCACATTCACACTCGCAATCACACATCACCTAGATCAACTAGGTTTACAATATATACATGATATTACATTGATTACATTACATGTCAGCCATAGACAATAAGAATATTACAATTACAAGTCAGCCAGAGATTGAGCAACATGAAATATGTAGAGGGCAAGCCCTAAAATGAACTACATTCAACACCAGAAAGAGGAACACACATTGCGGACTCCAACACATGCTTAACCTAGTCCTAAACACCTTTCACCACATCATCCTTCAAAGAATAGCATCCGCACACTTCACACATTTGAAATAGGTTGGCCTTAAGCAAGAAAACGTGAAGCATCTAGCACATTGGTCATTACAACTTGGCAGTACTCTTGGAAAATTAAACATTACTTGCGCTTCTCCCATATGAGTTAGCATGACCCACACAACATCTCCAAACACTCCTTAAACTCTACACAACAAGGACTTTATGCCGCACACCTTCAACATACCTCAGTCGGCCAGGCAAAAGCATAACCTAGCAACACCTTCATTCTAGACCACAGCCTATTCTGGAGATACTAGAAAACACCTTGCAGAGAAATGGGAAACATCACAAGATCATTAGAATCACTCTCCATCAGCCAATTCACCATTTCATACAGCAACAAGTTGGCGCAAGCCAATAGACACTAAAACTAGCCACTGGACAATACAGTCCTGCACTCTCACTTAAAACTTTCTTTACAAAGGGAAAAATGATATGATACTTTGAATGTAGCACCTTCACAACCCATTGAACTTAACTTATGAACCACATGACCATATCTTCAAAGGTAGAGGAATTCAGAGCATTTTCCTAAGCAATCTTCAAGGCAACTTCTTGCAGCAGAAACCTTCACCAACATCTGGAGACCAAAGTCTCCTTGTAGAAACACATACTTCCTTAGGAACAACAAGAGAGAGCATACAACATGATTCAGACCATCAGCACCATCTCCCTAACCTCAACATTACTTTTAATCCTCATCATAATGCTTCTAATTCCCATCTTAATATATCATAATGATATCATCTATGTTGATAACAAGCATACTCAAGACATTAAATAAGGCATGACATCCAACCATGAACACCAACAACATCACAGTTAGCACATCAACAACATAAGTATCAATTGTTGGCAATGTGTGTTGTCATTGATGTCAACATAGCAGATGGAAATGTATAGAAAAACTTGTATAGAGGAAGAGTTAGTATGGTCAAGACAAACCAATTTGGGAGAAGATAAAATAGTCTAAGTATGGGGAGATGATTTGTTTTGGGTTTGAGCATGATGTAGAGATAATCACTCATGTTCTTGCATAAGTCCTACATTCTCACATGTATATCTAATCAGTTGGGTGTACCACACTGTTGGTAAATAGATTGGTCGCTACGAATGAATTCTTAAGAATGATTCTGTTTCACTCAGAAAGTAGCAATGAACTGACAAACAGTTGGAGAGATCGTGACAAAGCAATGATCTTCCTCTGCATTTAAGAGGGGCAACTCCATTGTATGACCAAAATATGGGTTTTTGTGGTATTTTAACCAAAAATACCAAAGGTAGAGGAAAACTAAAGGAAAATGAATTATAGGAACCCTAGTGGTAGACATATGAATACCGACTGGGATTTCATAGATTTGTACAAATATAAATAAGGGTTCACCATAAAATTGAAAACATGCATTCCCTAGATTTATATGATGAAGAGAAAGTGGTCACAAATATTGGAACTGTGTCAATAACCAAGAAAATAGCTCATGAACCTCAACATACAAAGAGATAGGTTTGCATGAACAATATTAAATCAAGATACCAATATTAAAACTGTATTTTCACAGACATATTGCATGATTCACAAATATTCCAGTAAATAACCAATGTATTTCTAGAATAATACAGAGAATATACCTATTCAACCTACGAACAATCGATAATTAAAACACACAAAACATCTGAAACATACAAATCAACTACTTTATGTATTTATTTTGAATTTATACAACTACAAAACTTCTATGTACAATGCATGAAATCCATTAGCTCTCTATTTTTCTTCAGTTCTGCTCAATACCAAAAAAGAACCCAAAAAAATGTAATCACTTGGACCTCCTCCCCTCTTTACATTCAAAGACATTGCTTTTATAGACCTCCAGCCCATAACTAACTCATAACTAACTTCTAACTACTTCGCAACTACCTTTATGAAATACAATAATTAAAAATAAGCTTTAAATTCTAAGTAGATTTTACCTAACTTTTCTAGAAACAAAGCTCATTTTCTAACTTTTGAATTACAATAAGTGATGTAAGTCACTTTCCCAAAAAGGTAACATGAGATCATAACTCAAAAGGTAAACCAAGTTATTGGTTTGTTAAGGCGAGCACAGTCTCTTGTTGCCAATCATGAATCACATGCTCACCAACAATTGGCCTTCAATAAAACACACTCCAACTGCATCTTCTTTATTTCCATGCTGGTGATGATTCCACAGACTCAATGGTTTCCTTTTCACTGCAATCTTCCTTTGATGCTTTGGCATCTATGACCATGACTCTATTTTGCAACATTTTTCTTCCTCTCATTTTTCTTCAAAATTTTAGTGTCGATCTCCTCAATGAGAGTGCTATGAAGAGATGTATCTTTGCTCTTATGCGCAATATGACACCAGTGATTCCAATCTCAGGATTAAATGTTGCCACCAAAGTCGTAGCTTCTTGGCCATGATAATTTCCATAAAGAAAATGACCCACATAACATCCTCAGACAATTGATGGCATCAAATAGAAAGAATAATTTGTTAAATTGATGGCACCATGCTAGAATCAGAAATTTTTGACTACCAACATCTTTATAATGCTTTAGCGTATTCTTCTTAAATTCTTCATAGTGATGTTGCCTAGCTATTCAGTGGGGAGTCATTATTTGGTTCTCTCAAAAGGCTCTGAATAGACAAAAGTACACTTTGAGCATCATATGTAGATGACCATTTATCCTAGGAGGACATGTTATCAGCCTTTAGAAATGCTAAAACTCTAGGATCACCACTTATCATCAATACCATCAGCTCGGACTACAACCTTCGTGAAACAACGTGGTTATCGATAGGCTTAGCCATTGCTTGGGATTGTTTAGAAGTGACATGTGCGTATTCACAGTACTTTTGCTATTGTTGTTCGTTGTTCAAACTCATCTTAATCTCATGGTATTATGTAGAGAGGGCCAGTTGAAGGAGATGTTACACTTTCCTATTTTAGACCTTGTGAAGCAAAAGTTAAAAGTCAAATCCTCTTTCCACTTTATGCAGCAATGTCTAAAATTGGAGCCTCTCCATTGCCAAGCACATAGGGTAACAATTTCAACAGTAATACTTGTGCAAACCAACCAAGAAAAACCCTTCAAAAATTTAATATTTAATGCTTCAATATTGAACTTTCAAAGCCACTCCAACATGATACTAGAAAGGATGACATAGGTGCCAAATGCCATATAATTAGGTGGTTTGTATGTGAAGCCTCTTATACAACTATCCTTATCCAGTAACCCTCGTGGCTCTACATATGCATGTATGTCTACAGGTGAAGATCATTGTGGAGTTTGACTTTACAACTGCCAAGTGCATTGGTTAAAAGTTTCTAAAACTTTTTCAATGAATCTACTTTGTGTATACCCTGCAATCATTACAATCTTCTGAAATGCCAAATCTTTAAGATTTTCTGGTAGATAGTACCTTCAAAAACTATTGCCTAAGTCGTGAATACATGCGGTGAGATGAAACCAGTTAATATGCTTTGTCCGTGCTCCCACATTTGTAGACATGGTGGTTTTTCTGAGAGCCCATGCCTTTTTAAGGGATTTTATAAAACATTTCTTGTGCCTTAAGAGAAAATTTCTTTGAGGCATTTTGTCAGACGGTTCACTGGTCTTGTCTATGTTTCCGTACTTCTTATTCATGCATGTCTACCAATTAATAGCATATTGCCAACTATAATATCTCACAAATATCTTCCTTCCATTACATCTTCTTGATGTCCGTATGTTGTTCTAGGTGATGTGATAATTAGTTTTAGATCAACTTTTGTATCCCTTGTAATCGGCCCAAGTCAGTTACTCAAACTGCTTTTTTTTTAAATTCTTGATAAGCCTTGGTTGTTGGGGTTGTATGTGTTTATGAAAACTTGCCAAATCTTCGATGATAGTTTCAAAACCTTTTAAAGTGTCTGACATGCAGATACAACAATTGCTTGTTTTAGTTTTCTTTGATAGTTATCTTAACTACTTCGGCGCTTTATCGGCAATGTAAGAGGTTTTCAAAACCTCATCAGGAATAATTAATACTTTCAAAACCAATGACATTAGCCGATGACAAAGGTGCAAGTCTCCTTTATCAGTGATTTAATGAATTTCTAAAATTGACTTAACCACTCGATAAAGGAAGGGATCTCTTTTTACAAAGCTTTGTCAGCAACTTAAGGTACTTTACAAACTTCATCGAAAGTAAATGATACTTTCAAAACTAATCAAAAACCCCTAATATGAACCATTTTTATCCTAGTGGCTTTAAATATTTACTTCTTTCTATTATCGATGCTTGGAGAGAGATTTACAAAACTTCCTTGGGAGTCGATGGATGTTTTAGAACCAATCCTTAAACCAGATGAATGAAGAAATTGCCTTTTGAAAACCTTTTAAAACATTCAACACAATGTATTCTGATATAGTGTATGCTTTAAACTCTCACAAAGCATGGAGTTAAACAAGAAGAAGCTCACAGCTTTCTATTTTTGTTTTCACATTTAGGTAGCAAATACATACTTATGGGCTTATGGCATGCTTTCACAACTTCACCACTTTTGAATTCACCACTTTTATAATTATTTTGTCTTTATCAGCATTCATAATACAATCTTGAACTAGAAACTACTCAGAATAAACACTCGTGCCCTTGTTAATTCCAAAATGACTTCATCAGTGGTCTGATTTGTGCTTTCTCAAAGTTACGTAAATTTTCACATGCCTTTGTTACTCCGAAGAATGATTTAAAATGTGAGTGAAGAGTGAATTTTGGCTTCATCATTTAATTTTCTAACTTAGAGCATTGGAATCAAAATTGCTAAGTGCTCGAAATTTATTTTTAAAAACTTCACAAAATTTGCCTGGCAAATGAAGATATATGCATAACTTTTGAAAATTTTGATATTTTTGCATGCAATCTTGCCATGTTGCCAACGATGACTTCACGAGACCCCCTGTAAATGCATTTCATTCCAGCCTCCATAAAGCTTTTGTTTCAATTGTTTCCACAGATTGTCGATGGAAAATCAAAAGTTTAAAATCTCCCAATCTATAAGACATCTTAACCTAAAAAGTTGTCACATTAGGAGAAATGGAGTCACGAACATTGCCATAAAAGGATTTTGCACCATCTACCACAAATTTCAAGATTTAATTATCTTCTTAAAATGTCACAAACCAAATAAGTGCACTTGAGAAATTGAGTGAAATAATGGTTGATCTTCATTCAAAATGTCATCACTATACAAAGTCCAATGCATGGCAATAGTATGAAAAAAGAAGAATGCGACATCTCAATGCTGAATTACCACCATGACTGATGCATGAAGTGTGTGAAATTGACGACTTGCAACCGAAAAGGTGACTCGACAAAAGGCCTTCAAGCATGATTAGACTTGCTATTTCAATACAAAAGTTTAAATTTGGAGGTATTGAAATGTGGTCAACACACAATGACAAAAAGCAAAAATCTCACTAAGGCATTCATAGTGCACATCCTAAGGCAAAGTCATCTTGAGTTGGTTCACATTTCTTCACAGAACAATATTTTATCTTGTGGTTCTGAAGATAGATTTACTAAGGTATTGGAATGATAAATCCAAGTTTTCAATTCATCATATCATTTGTATGAAAAGTTACAAAGGACAGAGTATTGACCATCACTTAGACAGAAGCAATGTAGACTATTCCGGAGCCCATCTGCACAGGGTTAAGTTTTGCAGAGGATGAAACATGTATAGATCATTCATTAGAGGGTGTGCCAAGACACTACATGTTCCAAGGGATATCAGGTATGATCTGCATGCAGACAAATTTTATTGTCTGGTACCATATCAGGTTATTATGTTTGCAAGTAAAGTACTGATCATAACTATCTCCAGACTCCGGGTTATCCATGTCAAACTTTTAAATTCCTCCAATATCATCAGATAAAGGTATGTGGATATAAAAAGAAGCATATAACGATGTTTAAGCTCATTCCCAAAAGGTTTCAAGTCTTGCATTGCACTGCAACATCCTATTTTGAGATATGAAGTATCACATATGATTTAGAATGCTTTGTTTTCTACAGATAGTCTTGTTTCCTGTCTTGCGGATGCATAGATTGAGTTGATACATCAGCAGTAAGGAGTATGAAGGTTGTTGAGTTCATGTGTGATTGAATTCTTGGTCTGCATAGAGTTTTTGGCTTCTCCCCAACTACATGAAGATGAATAGTTAGTAGTGTTGAATAGTTTGAGCTGATTGGTTAAGTATTTGACATGTGCGGAGGATCTTGATTAGTTTCCTTATCTTTGGATGTATGGAGAGACATGCATTGATCCCCTTAATGAAGCCCTGAGGTCCGCAACAAGTTTTTCTTATCATATTGCATGTTTTGAGGCTGACTTGTGAAGAGGTACACGTTTCATCTAATAATGTTTTGATGCCGACCTAATCAGTGTTTTGAAGTGATGCGGAGGATATTTATAGAAGATAAAATTCATTTGTAAAGATATAATGTGAGTGTGAAAACATCAGAGTAGAGAAAAAGATATGAAGTGTGCAAAATCAGTTTGAGGATATGTATTGAGTAGAAAAAGCAAACTGCATTATCAACATAAGTCAAATGTGTTCTTTATAGCAGTCCATACATTTGTACTACCTTTGTAAAACCTATTGCAGTGAGAAGATACTTAGGGAGTAGTAGCTTCCTTGGGTGGTAGCCCTAAATCAAAGTTGTAATACAAGGAGTAGTAACTTCATTAGGTTAAAGCCCTAAAATAAAGTTGTAACATTTTTGCACTGAGCATATTATATTGTGAGCTAACACTCACCATGGTTTTTCCCTGTATTAGGGTTTTCCATGTAAAAGTACTGGTGTCATGTGTTGATTCTTGTGTTGCATGATTTCCTTTCTATTCTAGATGTTACTCAGTTTTATTTGCTGATATCTGGTTAAGTTTTAATATGTGTTAATTCACCCCCCCCCTCAGCACCTCGTTCTGTTCAACATAAATGACAACCACAACAATGACAACCTTAGGTAACATATGTGCAACACTAACTACCTCCTCTTCAGTCTTCAATCCAGCAGCACCTATTTTTTCAGTCTCAACTCTCTACCATTCCACAACTATAATACAATGCCCTCATTAAAAGAGTGTTACCATCTAGGGGAAAAATTCTAACATAACTTCTACCATCATAGTTGAGACCTAATGATGAACAATCAATATTGACTATGAAATTACAATATTTTACACGACAATTTTTCAAAAAATAATTCTACTAGGATCCAAATGCAGCTGAAACAAGACTGCTACTTGGTGGATACATCTTCCCTTATGGAAATTTACAAACAACATTAGGAGTAATTAATTACATAGAATTTACAAGGTTGATGGCACCTTAATCCTAACACTTATGCGTCATAGATGCTCTTACATTTCTGAAGTGGGAGCCTGAATTTCAAAAGCCATAACTTTTGATATGGGAACCCAATTGAGCCCATTTTTTAAATTGAAAATTTTAGGGAGCTCTATGTCACCATAATCCAATTTAGTTATTTAAAGCCCATTTTGGTAATTTTTAAGGCTAAAAATGACGTTTACAGCCCAAAATTTACATTTGAACATTAGGATGCAAGGTTGAGACACCTTTACTAACACAATGTAGGTATTTATACATAATGGTATAGTTGAATTGCCAACTAGACTCCAAGTAGATGATGACAATTGTCTAACATGTATGGCCATGTGGCATATGGGGACGGGGGTGATGCCAAGTGTCATATACTATGGAATAGATGTTGCCAAAGGTTGTGTGCATATGGTGTCAAATGTCAAATCCATATGGTGTCATATCTTCTGGTGTAGATGCCATTAGGTGTTGCATGTGTATGGTGACATTTAATGTGTTGTATATTCCCTCACATGTCAAACACATGTGATATGGCTAAGCACAAGCATGTGTAGCACACCACTATGCATGTGACAAGTGTTGTGTAGTTACATGCAAGAACTATGCACAAAATGTTGCACAGAGGTATGTGAACATAATGATGTGCATGTTATGTAATGTTAAGGGCACTAATGAAGTTGATAAAATTGGTGCATGAGACCACACTTAGATCAGAGGAAAATGATGAACTGTTAACTTTTGTTCTCTACACATAGATGTATATAAGGAAATATACCCAAACCCCTTAGTAATTAATCTTAAATAAAAACTTAACTACTAAACATGTAGGTACTTCCACATTAATCCTATGAGAAGAATATTACAAAAATTGATCTACAAAATTTTTAGCAACATTCTAACATATAAACAATGACAAGGGTCATTGTACCTTGGCTTTTAATCATGTTTTATGTGTCAAATCTAGGGTTGTGTCCATAGTTGTCTGCAATAGAAACTTGATAATCAACAGTCCTTAATTAATCTATTGAATTGAACTTCCCTAATTAATCAAACTAATGCTTTTAATTACTTGCTTGAAAGGAAAACCTAATCTAAGAACTAAAACAGTAATCTGCTAAAATGATCTATCTAATTCACACAAAAGCTTAAACATTCATTTAACAGAAACAAGATTGCTTTAACAGTAATTGATCTATCTTATGAAAATAGGAAAACTATATTTAAGAAAGCTGCAATAACATAATAAAGCAGAGATACTAGCCTCCTATCTATTGGTGGGAGTGGGCCCTTGCTCCACACCTTCAGAACTAAAGGCTAAACAAATATTTCAGAGCAAAAGTATAATAGTATTGCTTTCCTTAATCCAATTTATCCAAAGTATATTGTATTCCAAAATATATGTTTCTACTAAAGAATGAAATTACATAAACATCCACTAAAAATCTATTTATCATATTCTGTTGTCTCCATCCATATATATCAGTCTAGGTGACATCATATTATGGAGTTAATTATCTTTCTTATCAATTCAACTTGAGATATAAAAGATCTCTTATTTTCAAAACTAAAACATGTATCTGTCTATCAAAAGTATAATCATGCAAATCTTTAAAAGGACTTAAGTGAAACTGAAGGTGTCACTAACTCCAGAGTTTGACTTTTAACAATAACAGGTCGTGGAGGCCCTAATAAAAAGGAACTTAACTTCCCAAAATAGTGAACTATGAGAAATCCTCTAATCTCATGCAAAAGTAAATAAAAGTGCATTGTGTCCCCTTGGACCATTAAAGTTATCTTCGTGGACACCTAGGCCTAGATATGTGAAACTCCGTAGCTCCTCAAAAGCTCTGGAGATTCTGGTAGTTAGCAATTAGCTTCGAAGATCCTGTGCAACTCCAGAGATTCTGCACGCAGTTGCCAGAAGCTTTGGAGACTCCTTCAAAGCCTATTAGGACACAACTCTGGAGATCTTCATGATCATTAATATTCTCTATCTTGTTGCATCAACTCTAGAGATCCTCCAACAAAGATGGAAAATGTTGGAGTATTGTATAGTGTCCTTCCTGCTCAGCTCCGAAGATAACTATGATCATCTCTAGAGTTCCCAAAACTGTCTTCCACCTAAGCAATGGATACCTATGAAACCAAAAAGAGCTAATTCTTCATAATTCTGTCAGTTTCACTACAAACATAGGTCTTCTCATCATAACAGTAACTTCAACATTTCATCTCTTATTAGCATAATTAAAACAAGACTTCACAGTTCTATAGTGCAATTGCCAGGATAGGCTATGTATAAAAATGAGGAAAAGGGAGTAAAAAAGCATGTTTAGATGAGTGCTACCTAACACTTGTCATTCCCCCTGAGATTGAGGGTTTGTAGGTCCTCCTACACTGCTTATAACCTAGATTTATTGAGCTTGTACAACCTATCTGTGAGGTTGTACTCCTTTTCATAGATTGTCCAAGTTGTTGTGTTTGTATTTCCATTCCCCCTAAACTAATCAACTTGCTTCACCCATTCTTGAAATCTAGTATCTTCCATTTGTTCACCCACATGGGCAAGGGCTCATTGATTAGGGGTGGCCTAAAGCATCCCCCTATCCACTCTTGCTTATATTTGTCCATCATTTTGGATATAGCTCTTGCCTTCCTCATAAACCACTTAAGGTTGGCTAGGGATACTATGTCTCTCATTTTTTGATCTTGGGTGAGGGTATTCCACCTCTTCTTACAAATTGCCATAATCTGATTAGATGAATTATGCATGCATAACCCAAATTCAATGGCACACTCCTATAGGTGCTTCTCGTATAGTGGTTGAATTTTTGCTTTTGGGCAATAGACTACTACCTTGAAATGGATTTCAAAGGCCATTGGGTTTGGGTAGACTCTCTTGAGGAATAGGCTTGTACATGCTGTCTTCTTTGTGTAAGCCTCCATTCTCTCATTCCATATCTGATGGTTCCTCATGAATGACATAAATGCCCTCAGTTGGCAATCTCCTACAAAAAGGTTGATGAAGAATGTATGATCTTCAATAAAGAAGTTATGCAAATATAGTTCGCATAGGAATTTCCTTTCTTCATCCTTGCTCTACATATATACCTTGAGGAAGTCATTTCCCTCTTGTATGTTTTCAGTCAAGTCAGAGAGAACCAATGAAAGTTTCCTTTGGAGGACCCATTCTTGTAACTTCTAAACATTGCATAATTGCCACTTGGGGGTCTACAAGCAAGGATTTATGATGAGAGTGTGGCCACTGTCATGACTTTTTCTTCTAGAGCCTTCACTTTTTTAGTCATGACAGTGACTGCCCTCTGTAATTGTACCATAAAAGTTGTGCCTTCCAATTCCCTACACCTTCTTTCCCAATTGAACAAGGCTCCAGGGATACTCAAATGGAATGTCCTCAAAGAGACATTTGTTTGTGTGTCATGTTCATTGTTAGAAGTTGGAACTAATTCCTGAATCATCTCTTCCTAATCATTAATTTTATTGTTGGCCTTTGTCAATTCCCAGGCCTGGTTCTGCAATTTTTCAATCATGGATGAGATCAAAATGATGTTTTTATCTATGGCCTTGATAATGTTAGAAGTGTGGAGATCCTTCTATGTTATTGTTGCATCCTTTCTCTTAACCTTGGCCTCATTTACCTCAATGACCTTTTCTTTTTCCTCCACTTGCTTCTTCAGGTCACTGATCTATTGGTTTTTAGCCGACTCCTTCTCTTGCATAACCTTTTTAAGGTTTGTGATGATCAGTTGCTTACCCCATATGTGACCTCCTTTTTGAAAGTGGGGTGTGTGGAGTCATGATGACCTCATCACCTTTTTTATGCCCCCTCTTTGACATTTTGAAAGGTAGGCTCCGAAGGTCAGACATCTCTTTGTCTGTTGAAGCACTGAAGGTGCTCCTAGTTAGCTCTAGAGATGCACTTGGTTAGCTCCAGAGATACTCCTAATGGATTCCTACATGAAAAAGAGAACTACCATTTGTTGGTTTTCAGTTCCCTAGGTGAGAAAGACCGCCATTTGACTAGTTTTCAATCTTTCTCTTTCTTTTTTTGAGAAGGGATGCCATTTACTGGTTTTCAACCCTTTTTATTGTCCATTGAATCTTCTCAATTTGTGGTAGAGGATATGACCTCTGTCACCAAGCACAAGTCCTTGGTAAACTCCTCTTTTGTAGTTGGTCATTAGTAGAGGTGAATTCTATGACCATTCACTAAGAATATGTTTTCCCCTCCATCAATGGGTGCCAGCTGGACTATCCCATTTTCATAAACTTTCATGATAATTTGGTAAGGTCCCATCCAATGAGTTTGTAGTTTTCCCTTGAACTCCTTGAACTTAGAATCATATAAGAGAACCCAGTCTCCTGGATGAAATGTCCTCTTCTTGATGTGCTAGTCATGCCACTGTTTCCTCTAATGTTGAATTAGTTATGTTTGTTGTATGGCTTCCATTCTGATTTCATCCAATTCATTGAATTGGAGAATATGATCTTGCTATGCTATTGATAATGGTAGTCCAATGTAAAATGACATATTGACCATTTGTAATTCAAACTCTACTAACAGTATTGGTTTCTTCCCATAGATAGGTTCATAAGGTGAGAACTTGGTTGTTGACTTCCATGTGGTGTTGTAAGCTGAAACTGCTTCATGTAACTTGTTGGCCCAATCTTTCCTATTCATTGCCACTGCCCTTGTCAAGATATTTTCTAACTCTCTGTTTGTTACCTCCACCTGCCCATTTTCTTGGGGATGATAGGGTGAAGACTTTTTATGCTTGATCTGGTACAAACCTGTGAAAGCTTGTATTACTTGAAAGGTAAATTGTGGACCTCTGTCTAAAACTATTGCTCTTGGGGCTCCAAACCTTAAGTAGATTCTATTATATAGGAAATCAACAACTTTTTCTTCTCTTACAAATTGTAATGCTTGAACTTCTACCAATTTGGTCACATAATTTGTGCATATAAAGATGTATTCCTTTCCTGAAGATGTTGTAGAGATAGGCCCCACAAATTCTAAGCCCCATTGCTCAAATGGTTCTAAAACCACTTGGGGGTAAAGTGTCATTTTCTCAGTGAAAGTTGGTTGACCCATCCTTTGGCATTGATCACATTGCTTCACATACCTCTTCACATCCCTGTGGAGAGATGGCAAATAATAACTAGCTCCAAGGATTTTGTGGACTATCCTCTGTGAGGATTAATGTCCATCTGAGGGTTCATCATGACATGCCCTCAACACATCAAAAATTTCATCAGCTCTCAAACACCCGCATAGCACAAAGTCGAGACCACATTTGAACAGCAAACCATTCAAGCATTTATAAGATAAACTTTCTTTTACTAATCTATTTTTCTATTTAGAAGTGAAATGAGAAGGAAATAAGCCTATAGCCAAGAAATTTTCTATATCAACAAACCAAGGTGTAATGGAAGAAACAACAAAGAGATGTTCATTTAGGAACCTATCTTCCACTAGCTGGTTTTCTCCACCTGTATGTAACCTTGGCAAAAAGTTAGCAACCAATTTGAATTTCCCTAGGTTATCTATGATAGTAATATCAAATTCTTGCAACAATAACAACCATATGATGATTCTTGCACCTACCACTAGTTTGTTCATTAAATATTTAATGGCTACATGATCAGTGTGTACAAAGATTTTGTATCTTGTGATGTAGTGTTTGAATTTGTTAATAGCATAGATGACTGCCAGGAATTCTTTTTCAGTTGTTGTGAAGTTCTTCTTAGCACGGGTAAGGTTTTTACTTATGTAGTAGATTGCATGCATGTCTTCCCCTTCTTTTTGTCCTAAGACTTCCCCTATTGATTCATTTGATGCATTTGTTTGGATGTGGAATGGGAGATTCCAATTAGGTCCCCTCAAAATAGGTGTGACTGTAAGTTTTTCTTTGATGGTTTCAAATGTTATTTGCCAGTCCTCTGTCCATTGAAATTTAGTATCCTTAGTTAGCAGGGAAAATATTGGGGTAACTATCTTGCTGAAATTTTCTATGAACCTCCTACAATATCCTGCATGACCTACAAAACTCCTAACATCAGTTTGGTTTTTAGGTGGGGGCAATTGTCTAATCACTTCTACCTTGTTTTGATCTACTTTGATTCCTTTTGCTGATATGGGATGCCTAAGGACAATTCCTTATTCTACCATCATAAAGCATTTCTCATGGCTTAAGGACAGTTGCTTCTTCTCACAACATTGTAACACTTTTTCCAGGTTCTTAAGGGCTTCTTCAATGGTATTCTCATACACAGTAAAGTCATCCATGTAGACCTTCATACACTCATTGGCTAATTCAACAAAAATGGCTAAAATAACCCTTTGAAAGGTAGTTGGAGCATTACACATGCCAAATGGAAGGACTATATATGCAAAGGTTCCCCATGAGCATGTGAAGGTAGTTTTATCTTGGTCTTCTGGTGCCACTTAGATCTAGTTGTATCCACTAAACCCATCTAGGAATGAAAAGTACTTTTTCCTTGCTAGGTTATCTAGTACTTGGTCAATGAATGGCAAGGGAAAATAATCCTTTTTTGTGGCTTTGTTCAGCTCCCTGTAATCAATGCATGCTCTCCATTTCCTGTTCTTCTTGGGCACTATAACCAAGGGTGAAACCCACTAGCTGTCTGAGATAGGATAAATGAATCTAGCCTATAGCAATTTTTCTATCTCAATTTTAACAATGTCTTTGAGTGCGGGGTTTAACCTTCTTTGGGGCTATCTAACAGGCTTGCCATCTTCTGTATATATGTGATGGGTGCATATCTCAATAGGGATGCCCTTCATGTCTTTATATTCCCAAGCAAAATCTTCTAAATGGGAGGTAAGAAGATCAAGAAGTGCTTCTTATTGTCGTGATGTTAACTGATTGTTGATGTTTAATGTTTTCCCAGGTAAGACCATGACTTGTTTTGTAATCTGTTCCATGGATGCTCCTAACCCATATTCTAGACTCACAGTGTTAAGAGGGCAAGAATGTGGAAACAACAAATGAAAAGTAGCTAGGTCTCTGTAGAAGGTTCCCCCACAAGGAATGATATTAGCAAGGGTACAATGGGTAGCAATCAGAAATTCTTTCCTTAAGTCTTGGGCTAAGTCCGTTGTTTTTTCTTCAATGAGGGTGTGAGTTATATCTTCAAGTGTATCATAGTTTATTTCTTCTTCCAACTCTCCCAAGTGTTCTATGATGGTAACCATAACTAAGGAGGCACTATTTTCCATGTTGTTAGGCTCATCTATCCACACTTTTCCTGAATAATGTATGGATGGTTTAGCTAGAGGATGCTACTATAGTAGCCAACCATGGCCTACTTAAAATTAAAGGATAAACATTTCTTTGATTTCTTAGCTCTAAGATAAGAAAATCCATTAGAAATTCCAATGATTCCACAACAACTGGGACATCAATCAACACCCCTTTTGGAATGGCTGTTGATTGATCAACCAATTGTAAAATCATGGAAGTGGTTTGAATGCCTGTAAGGGCCAATTTATATGGGGTGTGAATTGTCATGACATTTATTGTTGCTCCTAAGTGAACTAAAACATTGGATATTTCAACTCCTGAGATGTGGACTGTTATGACAGGGTTCCCAGGATCTCTATACTTTGGGAGGAGCATTTCTCCCACCAGAAGATCCACTACTTTTCTTTCCAACTGAATGGTGGTAGTAAAGTTTTTCTTCTTGCCTTGAGTCTTAACACAATGTTGTTTGATAAATTGATTCAGTTCAGGAACATCCCTGATTGCTTAGAGGAGTGGAATTTCAATGTTTAGTTGCTTGATTTCTTACAATAGTTCTGATTCAATGGTGGGTTGGAGTTGTTTTTGTAGGACTATTTTTTGGGGAACATTTTGTCAGAGTCATTATGGGTATGGTGCCTGCTTTTCAATCTTCTGAGCAGCTCTAGAGTATGTTTTGGAAGCAGCTATGGAGGTGATCTCTGGAGCTATTCCTTTAGGAGGAACTCTAGAGTTACCCGAGGGTGTTCTTGTGGCACTTTTTCTACTGTAATTTCCTCCTATGGTTGAGTGGATGTATTTTCAAGTTTCATGTCATCTATTACTTTAAATATGAGTGGAGGAGATGGTCTTGGAAGAGCTTTCCCAAAATGTACCTGAAGGTTTTTTAAATAAATAGTGTTTGCAATAGCCATGTTTTCCTGCTCAGTCATGTATACAGCTACTCCATGTTTATTGCGTGGATTTTCAATAGGTTGAGCTGGTAAGGGTGGTTGACTAACTGGCTCATTTTGAGACTATCCCTATGTATTTGTTGGTCTAGTTAGAAGTGCTTGTGGTTGGTTTTGGAAATGTCTAGGTTTTCCATGGAACTATTGATTTTAGCCTTGCTGAGGACCCCATTGAAGCTGCATATTTTGTGGTCCAAATTATGATGGGAATTGTTGTGGCCACTATTGATTACTCCACAACTAGTTTTTCCATTGCTGGTTTGACCAGTCTTGTGGTACCCATGGAGGAATGTTTTGAGGTCCATGTCAGGCTAGATTCCATTGGTTATTTCTCTAATTTGAAGGCCCCTATAAGAAGCCTGAGTTGGCTATTGATTGTAAGGGAAATGACCAACTTATTTCTACCCTACATAGTTCAACTCCTCTTCTATTTGGACATTCTTTTTAGTTAGCCTTTTTAAGGCTGGGAGTTGATCACAGTGACTAGTAGGGTGTTCTTTGTCATAGATCTGGTAGATCTTAGATTTATCCAATGGGCACTCTCTCAAAAGGTGCTTATTCATGCATATAGGACAGTAAATTGATAGGGGTTCAGTTGTTTTGTTCCTTGCCTAAATCCCATCTAAGGTGGTATTCAGCTAAACTAAGATATCTATTTTTAAGTTTGCAAACTCCTCCATTAACAACCCTATATCATCTTTCCATTTTAGAGACCTTGGTGCTCTTATCCATCTTGTGTTATGGAGTAGTTTCTGTAAATTTCCTCAATTATAGGCATGTCCATTTTGTTGATATTCGCCCTTCCCATTAGATCCATTGCTTGTTCTAACTATTTATCCAACCCTCTTATAAAAAAGGTTTTGGCCAAGTTGTGTGCTATAGGGTTGCCATACCTTCTAAGGGTAAAGTTGAATATATCTAGGTAGTCCTTCAAGTTTTCCTCCTCTTTTTGTTTAGTTCTAAACAACTCTTCCTTTCTATGACTGATTTTATAATAATCCCGGTATCTATCCAGCAACTCAGTTTCCATTTGTTCCCATGAGTGGATAGAATCTGGGGCTAAGCCCATGAACCACCTAATGGCAAAAACTTCTAGTGTAGATGGGAAAAGTATGAGCTTTTGGTTGTCAGATCCATAGTCATATGTTTGGCATGTAAGACTTTAAACTCAAAGAGGAGCTAATCTAGATCCTTAGAAGGAAGTCCCCTAAATGTTGGAAGATTTGCAAGTGAAATGTTTTTCATAGGGGCATTTTCCCCAGGGTTGAGGACAATGGGATATGAAAAGGTTCTTGCATTCTCTTGCAGAGGGTCTGCTTGGTCATGATTGTTGCCCATGTTTAATGGTTCTTCTTGTTATGCTTCTTCCTTTCAAGATTTAGTTTGAGTTTCTCGTAAAGTGGATCTCCTTAACAAATCTGCTTAGTGTTTCTCCTACAGTTCTTGAATGTACTCAGAGAGTGTAAAGTTTTGAGGGCTTGTGGGGATATCTAATTGTGGTGTGATTTCCAAGGTAGGTCCTAAATGTTCTTCTTCCTTTTGAACAAGATCTTGTGCTACCCCACTACTTTCACCTATAGTCTATGGTTGGGGTGTCTATTTGATGTATCTACCTTTTGGATCTCTAGGTCTAACCATGCATAATTAATCTAGAATCCTAAATGGGACTATTAACTAGGGTTTCTATTAACACATTATCCCCAACAATGGTGCCAAAAATGACAAGGGTCATTGTATCTTGGCATTTAATCATGTTTTATGTGTCAAATCTAGGGCTATGTCCATGGTTGTTTGCAATAGAAACTTGATAATCGACAGTCCTTAATTATTCTATTGAATTGAACTTCCCTAATTAATCAAACTAATGCTTCTAATTACTTTCTTGAAAGGAAAACCTAATCTAATAAATGAAACAATAATTTGCTAAAATGATCTATCTGATTCACACAAAAGCTTAAACATTCATTAAATATAAACAAGATTGCTTTAACAGTAATTGATCTATCTTATGAAAATAGGAAAACTATTTTTAAGAAAGTTGCAATAACATAATAAAGCAGAGATAGTAGCCTCCTATCTGTTAGTGGGAGTGGGCCCTTGCTCCACACCTTCATAACTAAAGGCTAAACAAAGATTTCAAAGCAAAAGTATAACAATATTGTTTTCCTCAATCCAGTCTATATGAAGTATATTGTATTCAAAAATATATGTTTCTGCTGGAGAATGAAATTACATAAACATCTACTAAAAATCTATTATCTTATTATGTTGTCTCCATCCATATATATCAGTCTAGGCAACATCATATTTATGGAGTTAACTATCTTTCCTATTAGTTCAACTTGAGATATAAAATATCTCTTATTTTTAGAACTAAAACATGCAACTATCTATCAAAAGTATAATCATGCAAATATTAAAAATGACTTAAGTGACACTGAATGTGTCACTAAATCTAGAGTTTGACTTTTAACAATAACAAGTCATGGATACCTTGATAAAAAGGAACTTAACTTCCCAAAACAACAAACTATGAGAAATCCTCTAACCTCATGCAAAAGCAAATAAAAGTGGATTGTGTCCCCTTGGACCATTGGAGTTATCTTTGTGGACACCCAAGCCTAGATATGCGAAACTTCATAGCTCCTCAGAAGCTCTAGAGATTCTGGTAGTTAGCGTTGTTAGAGACTCTATTCAGCTCCGAAGATCCTATGCAGCTCTGGAAACTATATGCAATTGCCAACAGCTCTGGAGATGCCTTCAAAGCCTGTTAGGACACAGATCTAGAGGTCTTCATGATCATCAATCTTCTATGTCCTACTGCATCAACTCCAGAGATCCTCCAACAAAGTTGGAAAATGTTGGAGTGTTGTGTAGTGTCCTTCCTGCTTAGCTCCAGAGATAATTAGGATCATCTCTAGAGTTCCCAAAACTGTCTTCTCCTTGAGTAATGGATACTTGTGAAACAAAAAAGAGATAATTCTACATAATTCTGTCAGTTTCACTACAAACATAGGTCTTCTCATCATAATAGTAAATTCAACATTTCATCTCTTATTAGCATAATTAAAACAAGACTTCACAATTCCTATAGTACAATTACTAGGATAGGTTGTGTATAAAAATGAGAAAAAGGGAGTAAAAAGGCATGTTTAGATGTGTGCTACCTGACACTCATCAAACAACACTAAGGAAACAAAAATGAGACAGGAAGAAGAATAGAAGCAATCAGAAGAACGAGAGTGACAAATATATACCCTAGGAAATCCCTTTAGGGAAAAATCCAACCTCCAAAGTAGTGAAACCAATATATTTTAGTGACAACAATGTTACAACGCAATATAAAGCTTCATGCCTTCCATGGAGACCAACATTTTTTAATCCTTAAGGAAAATTGACAACATAATCATACAAGAAATAATGCTTAATGCCCCTATCTTACGTCCTTAATATATACTTAAGGAGGCCTAGAAAATCACCGTATGATTTTACCATGCCCCCAAAATGGTCCTAAAATACCACGGTAAAAAATCACATGACCCACTTCAAGAAAGCAACCTCCAAAATATAATGTAACTCCCCACACAAACATCTTTGACGTCCATCATGAAAGTTGGCATATGTAGCTTGCAAGCACTCCCCTATGAAGCATTATTTACACCCACGTGTCATCTAATAATAGTATATGCTCTTACAATTCCATTATGTAACTACCTCATCAATGCCTCATTACAATAATATTTTCAAGTCCCTAAATAATAATAAAATAATTACATATGTCCCCACCCTCACATGGGCATCCTATTTTCCCACTCCATGATTCTTGGAGATACATAAATTACGTACCTATCTATAAACAATTAAGTTACAATAGACCTTAGGATATGCAAAGTGAATAACACACCTAATCCTAACATTCTCCCACTTGATATTCACATTACATAATCATAAGGGGATCTGACAAATTGAACTAACCACTAGAAACAAAATGTTCACAGCCTCAATTGACTCCTTTGTGCTCACAAGATCAACAATGACCACCATCTCGACCACAATACTGTCATCCTTTATCCTTCCCAAGCATGAAAGTTAAGTTAAGAAACCCAAGAAAAGATCACACTCTAAATATCACATAGAAACCATTGTATCATGGTTCAACCTAAATAAAAAGAGACTAAGGTCCATCTCCTCCATAACATGACTTGGTATTTTCCATATACTCTACTCAATAGTTGAAATAGTGACCATAACCTATCACAAACACATCCAACTAAGCACACCTCAAAACATGGTAAAAGATATAACAAATAGACCTTATGCTATCCACCTATCCAACCTAATCTACAATCACAAATCCTTGTATATACACTATCTTGTATAACGTAGTACTCCCAGGTGGAAAACACACACATGTGTACAAAAAATTGAAGACCATTCTATACTATAATACAATGAAATTTGTCCAACAATAGACACATATACATCTCAAAACTCCCACTTCATGGGTGATGACTAATATAGAATTGACCATAACATCCAAAAGTCCGCTAATAACACTCACATCAAGGACATGGCTCCTGTCCTCTATAAAATCTAGTACTGAAGAACACACATTGACTTGGATACCTACAAATAGAACCACTATAAAGGATATTCTACAAACTAAATCATGTCCTTCCACCAACACTTCCAAGTGCTCAGGATATAACAAGTGAGATCTCCACCTCTAAAACCCTAAATAGAAAACTAGTCAACATCTAATTATTTAACCCTAAGGTTAAACACAATAGAAATAGATTTAAGCTTCTCAAACTAAATGAAGATCTAACTAACAACCATTCTTGCAACAAGGGAATAGGCTCAAAGCCACTAAACATCTCATGTACTCCTTGAAATAGTCCTTAGAATTGACAACCATGACTTGAGACCCAAACATAAGGAGACAATAGAAAAAACATAACCATGCATCTACTACTTAAACAACTCCTTAGAATTGACATCCACTACTCAAGACTCATGCACATGAGAAGATAGGACACAAAGAAAGAGTGCATCTTAAAACTAGGTGGGCAATATCTATTAGATTATTCACTATCCAGTGGACCGTTGAGAGTTAGGTATGAGAATGTTTACATTGACTCTAAAAACAAAAAATCTCCTCGATAGGTCCATGTTGAACTCACATCTGGCTCTAGGTGGAGGCTCCTTAGTCTTTCTATAGAAACCAAGTCAAGAGACTCACTATTCCAACAGACAATCTCTAAATTAAAAGAGATTTCTAGCCTCACTCAAATTAGATATAGGTGCACAATAAATAATTCCATGCTAGTTGAACTCCAATTACATCTTTGTAATAACAATAAGCTCACACAAAAAATGATCACATCACTTAGCTAGTGGATTTACCTCCCAAATCATGACTAGTGCTCCCATTCCATAACAAAAAATAATGTAGACTTTAGGAACTCCCTATGGTTCCATGATTTGTATCTTCATGAAAGAATATCATATGTCTCCAATTGACAGATATGCTCAAAAGCATCTACGTCATACCAAAACTCCAATTGATAATCAAGAGTTCATCATGGCATAATAAAACCATCCTATAAACCAAGGATCACTTTTCTAAATCTAATAGATCATAACCAATAACTCCAAGAGTTCTCCATAGAAATAAGTTGTCTACATCTCTAATGAACATGAAGATAATCATCCTTTACCAATAGAATAAAAAGGTCGACAAACTCTCACTCACATGAAGCGGGAACCAAGAGCTTCTCACAACACCAACATCCACCATAGAATATCATCCAACACAAGGTGACAGATCCACATCAATGCTAAAGCTCTCGTTGAAAGTGATCTATACCTACACATAGCATCATGATACACATCTAGTTGAAGATCATACATGGCCCTCAAATAATCGAAGAACTCAATTGAAACATTGGGAGCTCCCAAGGGGTAAAGTAAAACCATGATCTCTAAACAAATAAGATAACTCTAACTATTTAACTGCATAAAGATCACACTAAAACATGATCTAGGGCATCTCATGATAGCACAACCAACTACTACAGGTTCCAAAAATACAATTGTAAGTGACCTAAAGTACTACTACAAGAATGGAACAAGCATCCCAAAGTACCACAACGGGAATCACAAACACTCCAAGCATCCATCTCTCTAGCTCTTTACAAAAAACATACCAATGCACCAATATGGCCAAAGGCCAACCAACCAAAATTTGCAACCCCATGTCATCCAATAGTCTACAACAAGATCCTTTTGCACATGCATGATACCAATGTCACTCTAAAGATCGACACCTATGTTTTATGTGCAACATGTAAGTACAAACAACCCACAAAAATAGTACATATGGAACATCTCAAGGGTGACATAAAAGCATGATCAATGCACTAACTAAACCAAATAAATCATAAAACTCAAATCTTAAACAATGCAATAAACATATTTAACAATGCATCAACAACAAGTAGAACAAAGATAGCTAGAGACAACGTGTAGACTCTCCATGACACTAACTATTGGAGTACAGACAACACTGAGAGGGGGGGTGAATCAGTGTTGTAGATAAAAACAATTCAATTGACTTCTTATCAAAACTTAAAAACAAAAGGTAAAGATATTGATGTAATGCAAGATACCAAAAACTATACAATAAAGGACAGGAAATTCAAGTATGAAGAGCAAATTTACTATGCATCAAATGAGACCATAACACAAAGATTTTAGGAGTGGAAAACCCTCATGGGGCAGAAAAACCACGTAGTAAATGCCTCATTGGCTTAATCAAAATGTGCTTCACTAGCAAATACAGACGCCTCAATGGCTATTTGTGCATCATTGGCTTTTATACAATCTAATGAATGCAATAGAGAATTTGAATCAATACAGAGGGTTACTCTGTTTCCTTACAATCTAGTTCTTGACTATCTCATTATCTGAGACTCAAGAATTAACTTTGCACATCAACTCAAGATAGATCTTGCATTACCACTCTGTTACAATCTCAATGATAGTGTAACCATACACACACATCAATATCATACAGGTGTTGTATAAATAACATTTCACAATGCCTTCCTTCTTTCATGAAACAGTTTGTGTCTATAACTGAAATAGTTGAACTGTGAAAAATATTTTGTTTTTGAACAAGTAACTTTCAGAGCCATATGGTCGAATGATGCCATTTGAGTAACTAGTTTTGAGATCATTACAAAGTTTAACCCATAGGGTTACAACCATCTTCTAACTGTCCATTAACCACTGCAGAATATCCCTCTAACTACGGAAAACAATATTTAAACAAAAGTAGTTCATATGATGTTCCCACACTATTCAAAATAACAAGAAATGCCTTTTTTTCAAACAGAGTTTAAACAAAAAAAAATTGTCTTCGAGATCATCAAGTTATGTGGGTGTGTCTTTTTCAAACCCTAGCATTATATGCTTGAAAACCCTACCATTAAAAGAAACCTCAACAAATCTTGATAAACCCTAACCGGAGTCAAAGAATAAGTTTGTCAACAACCTTCAAACCCTAACCACACTCTGCATAGTTTACAAAAAGGTTTCCATAAAACTGTTTCCACTCATAATTGTTTTCCAACAAAAAGAATAAGTGAAGTATATGAGACAACACACTCCACTCGAAGTCAAAGACTTCATAACTGTCACTCAAGTACAAAAGACACAAACAATACTATACTGTCACAGATCAAAGATGCAAGATCTCAAACAGAAACCCATATCAAAAACATATTTCCTTTTGCTCCAAACATAAATGACTGTAACATAAACTAATCAAAAATAGTAAGCCAAGCTCCATTTAATTATTTCTCAGGAGCCCATCAAAAATATGAACTCAAAGGAAGAATATCACCTGAATATTGTTGCCAAAACAAAGATTTTGATGTGCCTTAAAAATAACTATTGAGCTCAAAAATTGACTTTGCTGAAGCTCATTGTAGCTCATCATATTCCCAAGATTCTTCTCCATCATAGCTAAATCTTGCAGTCTTTTGCATACAAATGAAACCCTAGGTCGAGAGCCAACATGTCTCTAAGTTCAACTTTACCAAATGAAACTTCAAACAAACTTTTTCATTGTTTACACCTTTGACTGGTAGTCCCGATGTGCCCTAAAAAACCTAGTGACAAAGAATACAGAATATCAACATTTACCTGCTGAACAAGCCCGATACCTGCTGGATAGGTTGTTCACTTAAGTGACCCCGACAATGCCTTTGCCAACTTTGATTTTTGTTTAAAACAAATCAACAACCTTTAACCATATGATGCCTTCTTTAGATACAATAATAATCTTCTTCATACAAGATGATATTAAGGGATGAACAAATAAAATGATATCAAAAGCAAGTATAGCCTTTTCTTTCTATCCCCTTGGAAAGAGATCATGTCTTTAATCATGCCTTTGTAATATTGAGTTGCAAATCAAAGACAATAATATTTGAATTTCCTCTAATAAAATGAAGTCCCTTGTAACATGCAATTGAAACAAAAAATCATGTCAATGATGTCATTTGAAATGAAGCAAGTAGGCTTTGTGTCCCTTTGAAAGTGAACAAGTCTTCAAAGAATCTATACATTGATTTGAAGTCAAACTGAAACACACATCCTTTCATATCAATGATGACCGTAATGAATATTGTTTGCATATTGGATCAAGAGAAGATAACCAAGTGCCTCATTCAACTTAGATGAACCACATCAATTGTCATAATGCCAATTTGTAACAGACTTGCAACACAACAATATTGCCAAGGAGATAAAAACACTATGCAAGCAAAGGTGATCATGCCATACTACCAACTCAACATCATTGCCAACTCCAGAGTAACCATGACCAACATGCCTGACCATATGACCCTCAACATGGAATCATGGAAATCAACCATTCAAACATCCTTATCAGTAAAACATAGATGCATAGTATAAATTTCATAAACTCTTCAACACCATCAGGTGAAGATGTAGCAACATAGCAGCTATATCATACTCTTTTATACACATCATTAACCTTAATGAAAACCATCATATCTTAGAAGCATCATGGTATCAACAATATCTTACATGAACACATCTTATTTTGCATCACAAGACATCAAAGATAACTCATTCATCATAACAAGGCATCTCTTGCAACTGTGAAGCAACTCCTCCTGCACCTACTTGACACCTTTTTGTCATCAATGACAAGCTGCCATCACTAACATCATATCAAAATCTAGATCCAACATGTCATAAATCCACAACACAGTAATCATAGTTCAAGAATCCAACAAGCATTACCATCGAAACGTTAAGTGATCAATCACATACCAACATTTCCACGCCCAAGAAAGTAGCAAGAGGATTCCTCAAACCATTCACAGATCATGCATGCAAATTTTAAATAGACTTTGTCTAAAAACCTCTTGGTGATTACAATCTAAAATATAGTCTCCCACATATCTACAAAACTATAGCTTTTGATTAACATGTAAAACCATATGTGCAAATCTAAATACATTGAACATCTAGAAACCCACAAATTTGAAAATACCAAATATGTAAACTAAAACAATGGAATATCATAGATATGCAAAACCATAACAAAAAATTTATAAATCCATATATCTAAACAACATGAATTGGTAACCTGCAAGTACAAATATCCAAAAGGACTAGACTAATTCCACAACCATCACCACGTGCATACAAATAGAGGAACTGAGTTATCCAGGAAATTCAAGGTCACAAAAAGACCAACTCCACAACCTACATGCATCTAGAGGCTAAACATCTAGTGCTCTCCCACACCAAGGGTTGCAACCAAGCACCCAACATAAGCACTCCAAATAATATCCAAAATAACTAGTGATCTCCCGTACGACTAGGGGGAAAGGAGAGGCACCTAGTTCATGAACACTCCTTCACACAGACACAAAATAAAAGAAACACAATTACTATGCTAGAGATTAGTGTCATACTACCAAATAGGAGCTCTATGTCACAACCATGAAGCATGCAAACACATGACCAACTCTAAGATCTTCCACCTTGAGTATCCAAACCCCAATGTTGAGTCCAATGAACCTGTCACATCTAGACTTTTTGCTTGCATCTATAATTCAATATATTTGATGAGACTATTGGATATTACCTTATGATTTTTTGACTATTGGATAATTACATGTGTGCAAAGGTAATTTATCGCTACTTCTATAAATGCATAAATTGAAATTGAAATAATGACGGATTATTATATTATAATTATGACTTTATATTTTGCTCATGCTTCAGCTATGGTTTTATGGGCTAACCTATTGAGGAGAATTTGAGTGCGAATGAGTGCAGGAACATGTCAAAGATGAGAACATGGTTGAGGTAGAAGTGTCCTAGCCACCCAGCAAGAGTTGGCATGACGGAAAACCCGTTGCACACATACACTCACGTAGTTACATACCTACTGTATTATGAATGGCTTTGTTATGCATTTATGTTAGCATGGATACGTAGTTCTAATTGTGCATTTTACTTTGAATATTGTTTGTGGTTATGATGTTTAACGATTAGTTTATCTATGTGTAATTTTGCTTACTATGTACGTTCTTTTCAAATGCATGGTTTCACCATGTAATTATTTTTCTTTTATTCTTTTGATTAAATAGATTTATAGTGATTGATTTCTGATAGATATATTATAATTAATTCAAAAGTGTTAGTTCAAAAGAAAACTAAGAAAAAAAGGTGGTGGAATTAATTTTAGAACACCTAAAATAAGGCATACATATTCATAAAACACAAAGGAAAAATCATAAAAGGGATTATCATCAGCAGGCAGAGAAAAGGGGGGGAAGAACGAATTGTGAAGGAATTGATTGGATTTTTTGGAAAGTTGTTTTGCATTGAGCATCAGGGAATTCTAGTATTTTGGAGTGGCAAGGGTATCATTCTAGCTTATTCTTCTTTGATATAAATTTGTATGTGAATTCTTGATTGTCTTTCTTGCTAGTGTTTATGGTGAAAATGGAAATAAAATCACTGTCCCCATGTGAAAATAACAACATTTTCTCTTTTCAATCCACCCTTTTCATGAGTGGTTGAGCACGAAGCCATGACTGATGTCCTCTCACTACACTAAGATAGTAGGTTTGCTAACATTGTTACAATTCAAACTTTAAACATGTTGTAGCTGCTCAAATTCTCACAGAAACTAAAGCTGAAATGGAATGAAACAGGAAATATGAGACAATACACAAATCTAGACTTGCAATGAATTTTTGAATTTGATTTTTTTGTCCATAAAATTAATCTTTTCTTTTATTGTATACATGTACATACATACATGTATGCATGTTAATGTATGTAAATATACATAGTTACCTCTATTGTTCACATTGAAATGAATGATATTTAGTTATCTCTACTGTTCACATCGTGAAATGAATGATATATAGTTATCTCTGTTGTTCACATCACGAAGGAAAGACATAAAGTTATCTCTGCTATTCTAAATTTTACATTCAGCAGTAGTTTTAGAATTGAATATGATGTCTAGTAAGGTTATTATTTTGTTTATATGTATGTATGTATGAACCTAAAACTAAGTGGAAAGATGATTTTGTCAATCCTTTATCATATATCTCGTACTTGCAAGAAAAGTATAATTTGCAAATCATGTAAATTTTGCATGAAAATAAAAAGGAATTGTTTATTGGGAAAATGCATGTGCTACCATGGATTGTTTTTATTAAGAAATTAGTTTATTTTTCTATGAGTGTGATGGGTTTACCTTCTGAGAAAGGGTGTCAAATGTGGGCTAACAAAGAAGGTTGATCCTCTTTTTGGGATCTGCCGATATATTCACAAGTGCTTTAGCCAAAGCTGTGTTTTCATTAAAATAGATGAACATTTGCCTAGTTTATATTGATATGTTTCTCTACCATATCCTGATAGTAGGACATTGCACATTCTTGATAGAAATGCATATAAATATCAGATTGCACCAGGTTTCCATCCTGCCTATTATTTCTAGGTTGCTAGGCACTTCGTGTAGGGTCAGGTATTCTTCATGTTAGGAAGAATTTCGGGGAAGTGCAAGATTCGTGGTTGGGCAGAAAAGTGCTTGGGCCATGTTCTTGTCTCTCAGCTTTGCAGATGATTGTGTGGGTTAGTGGTGGCTAGTGACAACGACTGTATTCATATATCATTACTTGTATAATTCTTGTATTTGTACATCATTATTGTATGGCATGAGAGCCAAAGTTGTATCATTTGTGTATCATATTTTCTTGTCCTAACTCCTGGATTAGGCACTTGTACTTGTTACATGTAAATTGACATCCTTACATATATTGAAGATGTATCTTTTCCATTTTATATTAATGTGAATTTTCGATGTTTATTTAATTTTGTGTTATAGTTTATGGGATGTGTACTTTACAAAACCTCTCCACCACTCTACATGTGCTTATCATACTATTTCTTGAAATAAAACAAGATCACTATAAAACTACCAATCAAACAAGGATCAATAATCAACCCATTCCTTCCCACAGATTCCCATAAGCTTGCTAGGCTTTAAAAAAAGAAGGAATACATAAAATTCAAATTATTGTGGATTCATCACATGCAACAATGTGCAAGTGCTTGTAAGCACATGCAAGCACATTAACCCACACAAGAACACATGTAGCCATGTGCAATCACATGGAACCCATGGAACCAACTACCTACTCTAATACCAAATTTAAGGAAATATACCTACAAACGCCTTAGTCATTAAACTTCAAACAAAGCTTGACTACTAAACATGTAGGTATTTCCACATTAATCCTATGAGGAAAATATTAAATAAACTAATCTATATAAATTTTAGTGGTGTTTTGGAATATAACAACACTTGGAAAGGAAACAAGAATGAGAGAGGAGGAAGAATAGAAGCAACTAGAAGAATAAGAGTGACACATATATACCCTAGGAAAACTCTTTTGGGAAAACCTAGCCTCCAAAGCGTTGAAACCAATGCATTCCCAACAACAACAATGGTACAATACAATACCAACCTTCATGTCTGCCATGGAGATCAACTTTCTTTAATCCTGCAAGAAATAACGGCTAATGCTTTTGTAATGCCCCAAGATTACACTAAAGACATTAACAGACAAAAGAAATTCACAATACAAAAGTGGCATTAAGAAAGCCACACAACACTCTTACATGCCCAAGGTGACATAAAAACATGTAATGACACACTTGACACGCACACCAATGCACAATGCAAGGTGACACAAGCAGAAGACTTTAAAACACTGTAGAACAAAACACAATGGTTGGCATGGAAAATGAGACAAGGAGGAGAGTCAAGATTTCCAAGGTCACTAAAAAACCCTTACAATATCCCTACTAGACCACCCCTCAGCTATCTCGAAGCTACAAAAGGAAACAAGGTCAAAACTATCAAAGTTCATACTTCAGGGAAGACATGCAAAAAGTTTAGACTTTTACTTGGCCTTGCAACTTGACTTAGCAATTTAAACTTGCATTTTTGGGTTTCATTCCTAAATTATAACTAAGCCTAACACTATCTTGAACTTCAACATTAGGCTGCAACTCACAACTAGCAATACCCACTCAAGTTTTAGGAAACAAAAACAATTTGCACTATATAATATGTGAAGAGACTCTGATCTGTAGGCTCAAGTCAACTTCAAACTTTGAGAACTGATTACAACATGCAATTTGAACTTTAGGTTCGAGAAGCAACCCACCATTTGTAAAAGCCCAACAAAAGTTTGGAACAAGACATCATTGACGGTTCATCTTTAGGGTTTCACTTGCAATTACAACTTGCAAAGTGTTGGGTCAACTTTGAACTTTCATCCCTTAGACAACTCAAACTTCAGAGACTAGATGCAACTTGCAACATGTGATGGGACTCTGAATTATGGACTTCCCACGACTTCAGAATCTAAGAATTGATGACAACTTGCAATGTGTAGTGTGCAATGGACTTCCAAACTCTAGACCTCCTACATTTCAAGTATTGGGGTCTAATTGCAACCTACAACTTCAGATTGGCAAACTCGTCCTACACTGCATTTTAGATTATTTTTGACTTGCAACTAGAGAGTAGGAAAAACACCAAGGTAAGAAAGATAGAAAGCTCTATTCTCACACTCAACGAGGTATAACTTCCTTGATTTACAAGCTATTACAAAATGGTTTAGGTCAAACACTCAAGGAATCATGGGATCTGACCTGGTCACACAAGAGCCTCTTGACAGACACAATTCCCAAGGAACAAGATGGAAAGTGGATCTCACTTCCACAACATAAATAAACTCTTCCAAAGCTAAACAACATAATTATCACCATATGGAAGCAAGAGAATAAAACAAGAATAAAGGAAATACTTTTTCCAATTCAAGATACTACACATAGTTAAACACAAGGAAAATGATACAGAAAGCCATGCTCATTCAACACCAACATCAAGACGGGCCATAGGAAAAGATAGAACTATTATCCATTATGTGGGAACAATGCAACCCAACACAAACATAATATAAAATAACTTTTACATAAATAAAAGAGGACTCCAACATCCCAAATTAGCCATTTCTAAACATAGGATAGATATCACAACATGATAATTTCCATCCAACACAAGGATCAAATTCCAACCAAATAAGAACATAACAAGATTACAAGATAGGGGCTACTTCCCAAACATTGAAGGATCTCACTCCAATATAAAAATGATGCAAAGCATATTATTACATCGATAATGAGCCATACCAAAGGTGCTCCAAAAACTACAAATCAATACATGAAATATTGAACCAAGAACTCTTCCACCTCCCAAGAGATCTTCAAGAATGGACCAATGGGGGAATGTTATGCACCTCCCAACCATATTACCATCACCAAGTGCAATAGATGTCTATTTCACTCTAGGAAAACCTTGAGCTATGGAGAAGAAGATTATGGAAACATTGTTATCAAGGCCAAGGCTCACACACATACAAAGAATACATGGCAACACTCATGCCAATCAATGAACACAACATCACATGTGGTAGCTCATGCCAAAATAAGGCATATAAAGCAATATATGGCACAAATGACAATCAATGCACATACAAATGATCACAATCACATCGAATACAAAATCTAACTAAAGGTAAGGATGAGGATCCTAGAGCTAAGACAAGGAGTGTCATCACAATAGCATGATAACCATGCGAGGTTTGGGATTAGAACTTTCTCATACGAAGCTACTCAATGACATTCACCAACTTCCATGAGTTGTGACATGTCCTTCATGACTGAGATGAATCCATCCAATGCATTCAACCAAGGCATGGGCATCTTTATTAATTATTTTTTTATCCCGATGTGTATTACATTATCACTTAATTAAAATTCTTCCCCATTCAATCTTCATGTATTACTCAGGATTGCGACAAGCGGTGAGAGCCCATTCCTTTCCTACTATATACCTCAATCCTAAAAATCCAATGCTCCAAATTTATAATTTAGATATGGCACGTAAATCAATGCAAAATTTCATGTCACATTGCTAAAAGATGCAAAATCCAAAAATAACAAGGAGACAATTAATTTCGCAAGTTAAATCATTTAAATGAGTCTTAAAATACAAATTTTATAATTTTCTTATATGGTATGCAAAACCATAAAATTCTCCGAGCTCCATTAATGGAGTCACATGATACATTCAAGAATCTATACAAATTTCTAACATTTGAAATAAAAAAAATTTCCAAAATTTGAAGATACCCATGTAATGCCCCAATCTTACACTTAAGACATTAATGGACAAAAGTTGGACAAATAATTTTTTCTGTAATAAGAAAGTGGCACTAAGCAGGCCACACAACACTCTTATATGTCCAAGGTGTCATAACAACATATAACAACACACTTGGCATGAACATCAATGCATGATGCAAGGTGACACAAGTGGAAGACTTAAAAAAACTATAGAATAAAACACCATGGTTGGCATAGAGAATGAGACAAGGAGGAGAGTCAAGATTTACAAGGTCATTGAAAAACCCTTACAACATCCCTACTTGACCACCCCTTAGCTATATTGAAGCTACAAAAGGAAAAAAGGTCAAAATTGTCAAAGTTCAGACTTCAAGGAAGACCTACAAAAAATTTAAACTTTTCTCTAGCCTATTTCAAGTTTCGTTCTTGAATTGCAACTAAGCCTAATACTACCTTAGACTTTGACATCAAGTTGCAACTCACAACTAGTAACACCCGCTTGGGTTTCAAAAAATAACAACAGTTTGTCTCTGTAATATGTGAAGAGACTCTGATCCCTTGGCTTATGTTGACTTTGAACTTTAGGAACCAATTGCAATGTGCACTTTAAACTTTGGGTCTAAGAAGTGACTCACCATTTGCAAAAGCCCAAAAAGTCTAGTACAAAACATCATCATTGAGGTTTCACTTGCAATTACAACTTGCAAAGTGTTGGGTCAACTCTAAACCTTGACCCCTTAGACAACTCAAAATTCAAAGACTGGATGCAACTTGTAATATGTGATGAGAATCCGAACTCCAGACTTCCCATGACGTTGGAATCTAGGAACCGATGACAACTTTCAACATGCAGCATGCGACGTACTTCTAAACATTAAACCTCTTGCATTTTGAGTTTTGGGGTTTGATTGCAACAACTTTGGACTGGCAAACCCATCCTACACTATATTTCAATTCATTTTTCTGACTTGCAACCAAAGAGTGGGAAAAACACTAAGGCAATAAACAACAAGGTTTATTTCTCACACTCAATGAGGCATAACTTTGTCTATTTATGAGATGTTACAAAATTGTTCAAGTCAAACACTCAGAGGATCATGGGATCCAACTTGGCCACATGAGATCCTTCTAATGGACATGGTTCCCAAGGAAGAAGGTGAAAAGTGTATTTCACTTCCACGACATAAAGAAACACTTCCAAATCTAAACAACATATTTATCGCTATAAGGAAGCAAGATAATAAAACAAAAATAAAGGAAATACTTTTTCTAATTCAAGATATCACACATAAATAAACAAGAGGAAAACAATATGGAAAGCCATGCTTGTTTAACACCAATGCCGATATGGGCCAAAGGCAAAGATAGAACTATCATCTATTATGTGGGAAACCCAACACATAAGAATAATATAAAATAAATTTTGCAAAACAAAAGAGGACTTCAATGTCCCAAATTAGTCATTTCTAAATATAAGATAGATATTACAACATGATAATTTACATCCAACACAAGGATCAAATTCCAACCAAATAAGAACATAACAATATTACAAAATAGAGGCTACTTCCCAAACATGGAAGGATCACACTCCAATATAAAAATGATACAAAGCATATTATTATATCAATAGTGAGCCATACCAAAGGTGCTCCAAAAACTATAAAACAATACATGAAATGTTGAACTAGAAAACTCTTCTAGCTCCCAAGAGATCTTCGAGAACGGACCAATGGGGAATGTTACACACCTCCCAACCATATTACCATCATCAAGTGCAATAGATGTCTATGCCACTCTAGGCAACCCTTGAGCTACGGATAAGATCATTGAAACACCGTTATCAAGGCCAAGGCTCACACACATATAAAAAATACATGGCAACACTCATGCCAATCAATGCACACAACATCACATGTGGCAACTCACACCAAAATAAGGAATATAAAGCAATATATGGCACACATGCCAATCAATGCACATATAAATGATCACAATCACGCCGAATACAAAATTTAATTAAAGGTAAGGATAAGGATCCTAGAGCTAAGACAAGGAGTGTCGTCATAGTATCACGACGACCATGTGGGGTTTGGGAGTAGAACTTCCTTGTACAAAGTTACTCAATAACATTCACCAACTTCCATGAGTTGTGACATGTCCTTCACAATTGAGATGAATCCATCCAATGCATTCAACAACTCAATTAAAATTCTCCCAATGTGTATTACATTATCACTTAATCAAAACTCTCCCCCACTCAATCTTCATGTATCACTCAATATCCCACTCCTTTCTTACTCTATATGTCAATCCTAACAATCCAATGCTCCACATTTACAATTTGGATGTGGTACACAAATCAATGCAAAAATTTATGGCACATTACCAAAAGATGCAGAATCCAAAAATAATAAGGAGATAGTTCATTTCACAAATTAAATCATTCAAATGAGTCTTAAAATACTAATTTTATTTATTACATGATATGCAAAACCATAAAATTCTCCCAACTCCATTAATGGAATCACATGTTATCTTCAAGAATCTATGCACATTTCTAACTTTTGAAATAAAAGAAATTTTCAAATTTCGAAGATGCCCTTTTGATATAAAAAAACACAATACTTCCATGCAATCATTTTTCCAAATTTCCAACACACATGGTTTTAGAAAATTTTGCCATAACTTAGCCTCAAAATTGTAGGAGTACAGTCAACACTGAGAGGGGGGGTGAATCAGTGTTGATACATAGAAACAAATTTTTATTTCTTCTCTAAAATTGTCGATAAGATTTGTCTCAAATGAATCAATTAACAAAAGCACATTCACCAAATCTTCAATTATATAGGACACATGAAATTATACAAATCATCAACACAAGAAATTATACAGGACATCAACACAAGAAGAATTAACAAGTGGAAAACCATCTCGGGGTAGAAAAACCACTCCAAAAACTACCTCACTAGCTTAACTGAAAAACATGCCTCACTAGCTACAATATGTGTCTCACTGACAAATGTTAAGGTCTCACTGACCTATAAGCCTCACTGGCATATTGTGCCTCACTAGCTTTTCTCAATCAATCAAAACAAAAAATCTCATGTGCAAGAAGTGAATGCCATTCAATCTGGTTTGCACCATTCAAATCAACTTATCTGCAACATATATTCCATCATTCCAATCCCCTGACACTTTATCCTTGAAATCATCTAATTCACCTAATTAGGGAAATATGTCTTTTTCACTACAAATTGGTTTTCTCATTTATTTGTCTGTATTTTCTTTTCAATTTGAATCTTCATAAAATTCTCTTCAATTCTACATATTGATCTCACACTACCACACCTTTACCAATGTACCTATAACTTCATTATATACAAATTTAATGTCCTTTCACATTCTCAAAAAACAAAATCATCTTCTGCGACATTGTCTGCATAAAAACATCATATATTTCTTCACTACATCTATAAAATCAATTTTCTCTTCATTCCCATGACCATTCATTTTCTTCTTCTCTATCCTGCAAGAAAAAATAAAATCAATCTTTTTCAAGGCCATTCTCTTTCCTCTATTTTTCATATCTCTATATGAACTTTAAAAACCTCTTCAAACTTTTCATCTTCTCCTTCAAATTCTTCATTTTCTTTTCAACAAAAACAAGTCTTAAAAAATCATTTTTCCCTTGCATAAAAAATATCATCTGTACATCTTCTAAATACACAAATGTCTTTCATATTTTTGAAACCTTCAATCTTTCATTTGCAAAAGATCTCTCTCATTCATCTGCAAGAAAAAATAAAAAGACTCCAAGAAAATGATTTGAGTCTTCTCACAAGGAAGCCAATAAAAAAATCTCTCCTTAAAAATAATACTCTTTAAAAAAATCTCTTTCCTTAAAAAACTTCTCCTTATTATCTTTCTGCCACGAGTGGAAAATAGAAAGAGACTCCACAAAATCTGCCTTTTTCACAGATACTAAAATTAGCTTTTTAAAGCATATCTTCTGAAGTTATAAATCCTATAACATCCTCCAAATGCCATGAGGAAGATTTAAAAATATTAAAGAGAATCTTCTTAAAAATAGTGCCTTTGCATCCATAAAAATTTACCTTTTGAAAAAGACTAAAATAGACACTAAAAATCACATACACTGTAGTTAGATAGGAGTGATGTTTAAATACACTTCAATTTGTAAACTCACGATGGAGGAGACAAAGTTTAAATATGAATCATTGATTTTCAATTGCGCGCCCGATGAACTTTGAAACATAACCTTTGATTCACTTTTGCAGCTCAAACTTATGAAAGAAGACCTGTGGTATCAATATGGCTAGGAAAGAGGGTCAGTTGCCCATGTTGCTCGACCCTTCCATTTTGTCACTTAAGTGATAGTTACCTGCTATAGCAGGTCAATTAAAAAATAAAACAAAAAGTGTTTGTTTATGTGACGGGCAATAAAGAGTTTTAATAAAATGCTTTAACCTTAGGGTTTTAAACAAAGAGCTTTAGGATGTAGACTTAGATTTCCACATAACCCTAATACTTTAGAACAATTGATGAATGAAACATCCATTTCTTAATCTCTGCCTTTGTCATATAGATCCTTTACTTCTTAAAGAAATTTACTTTGAAGAGAACACTAGAGCTTTAGATCCTCTTAGTGTTTAATGAGATGAAGTATGAACAACCAATCTAAACTGATTGTATCTCCTTTTTACTCTCAACATACTAAAATTGTCATAATGAGATCTACTATTGACAAAGTGACATCAATGTATCCCTGTTGTCCTCTGAAGCATATGAACACTTAAAGGAACCTGTGAATAATCCTGTGAACCAAGTCACCATCTAACAACCAACTTTGACAATCAAACACCATGTGAACCTTTGATAATCTTGTTTATTTGAAGCATAGTCATGATATGAATAAGGACCATCATCTGAATACATCATTGAATATTCTAAACCACCAAAACTGCTATTAGAATAAAGCAATCAACCTATTACAACCTTGGGGCACAACAACAATAATATATCACCAACAACCTTGCCTTGAGGCACTCCTAACAACATAGATGAGCACATCCTGAGATGACCATGTTTGCCTTGTTGATAGATCTTTGACATCAAACTTATATCATGAACCCATGCAAAGAATGAATAACACCAATCCATCTTATCACCATGAGATGAAGCAACCTCTCTCAGATCCACAGAGAACATTAAGAACTGAATGTGAATGATGAATGAACATCCTTGCAACCTCTCTCAGATCAGCACAACACCTTTTGTCATCAATACATTCATCAATAGAGTATGAACACCAAACCATCAATAGAGTAAGAAGCACTCCTTGAAGCATCTTGAGAAGGCATCCTATGATGAAGCCACAAACTAACCATCCTTTTGACATCAATGACAACCTTACTCATAAAAAATGCCCATTTTCAAAAAATTAGAACATAAATTAAAACTACAATTTTGCAATCCTAAATCATTCCTATAGAATGATGCCACATGACTCCACCTAATGTGGGCATGACAAAAGGAATAAGCTTTATTTTAAATGCAATTTAAATAAGAAGATTACCTCTTCTTAAACTTGTAACAATGGAGGAAATCCTCTTCTTTGGCAACACACACACACACACAAGCAAGCACTCCTCCCACTTTCAAGCAATCCCACTCCAAGCACAAGCAATACAAATCTAATTTCCAACCATTCTATCTAATACTTCTCTCCAAGTCCATTTTTTTTGAAAAGGGGAATAGAGAGGGTTTTGGGCAAGAAAAATGCAAAAATGCAAACTGAGGCAAAATAGCAAAACATCCTTCTAATTTCTTTTACTCTTTTTCCCTTCCATTTATTTCTTTTTCTATTTCTTTTTGCAATATTTTCAAATAAATCAATCAATAAATATATTTAACTTCCATGCAACTAATTTAATTCTAATTGATATTTTTCCAAAAACATGAAAATAAAACCAATTAAATTAAATTATTTTTTAAATAGCAATTATTTTACTAAGCCAAATATTCCATTTCAAATGAATAATCAAATTCATATAAATATTTTCTACCAAGAATATAATAATGCAATAGACATTTTCCTACTAAGGCATAAATATTATCTTTCTGACACAAGCATTGAATATTTTACAAACACGATAATCACACATTTTGAAATAAATTTAAATGCAATGCAAAAGATAAATTAAACACATGCAAAGGACTCAACCACACTTTATGGGTTTTCACGACATATAGATTCCAGAATCGCCACAGATTTGGATCAGGGTTAACACAGGGATTCACAAGGACCGAGTAGGGTGAGATGGCTAAGTGTAATCCATGTCAACTTCTCCACATACCAACCATTGGTCTAACACCTATAAATTTCTTGAACTCTTAGGTCAAACATTAGGAGTACCTACTCCACATAATAATAGCCGAAGCAACAAAATTCAACCAAGGTGGTATAAATCATAACATGATATCAAATTATCACATCTAACTGTAAATCATCTACGACTAGCATGATCTAGGAACGAGATGCATAATCAACCATAATTCATAATGATGAACAATTATAATAATCGTAATTATATCAAATATAATAAAAATAGTGAAGTTGAAACACCGAAATGTTCTAACATACATAGACACAACATATGCATCCCATAATGCATAATCAAAAAACCAATATCAATACATAGCATCATTGGAAACACCTTGATGATCATACAAAAATCCCCACAAAAGTATCCAGAATACACCATAAGAACCCCAAGATGGTAAAACAAACCTCATTGGCAAGTTCAGTGTAATGACTCATAACCCAAGCATCACATAATACACTGATGAAACACTTAACACAACATTTATCATGTGAATAAAAAAGCAACTATAAGGGAGTGGTCTCCAAAATAGAATGTGACTCCTCACACAAGCATCTTTAGGCTTTGTTGTGCAAGTTGACATATGTAACTTGTAAGCACTCCCTGTTGAAGCCCTAATTACACCCACATGCCATCTAATAATAGAAGATGCTCTTGCAAGTCTATTATGTAACCCCCTCATGAATGCCTCATTATAACAATATTTGTAAGTCCCCAAAGAATAATAAAACAATTACATATGTCCCCACCATTGCATTGGCATCCCATTTGCCCACTCAATGATTCTTGGAGATACATAAACTATTTAGCATCTATGAACAATTAAGTTATGGTAGACCTTAGGATATATAAGTTGAATAACATACCTAATTATAACAATGTATCCATATGGGCTTCTAAGGAAAAGACACTTAAAGTTGAAAGAGTAGGAGCACAAGGAAAACATGTTTTAAGGCAATGAGTAAAACAATCTATAAAAGTGCATGATACAACATAGACTAGAAGGTAAAATAAACATGATGTGAGGAAAACTATTGTAATTCTCTATCCTTGAAAGGAGTGAATTTAAAATGACTCTAATAGATATATATATATATATATATATATATATATATATATATATATATATATATATATATATATATATATATATATATATATATATATATATATATATATATATATATATATATATATATATATATATATAATCATGTAAATGCTTATAGTGTGAAGATAAAAATGATCTAACATGTAATATTACATCTTCTTTTCCACTAAATGTAGCTAGCATAGATTCAATAACATTTACCTTTGAAACAACTAGATAATCATGAAACATAAAAGCCTCCATACCATCAAAACAATCATCAAGAGTTGCTTGAGAAGTATTATCATCATCAAGCGACACAACATCATTCAAGAAGGTGAGTATAAATAAGATGCAGCACTAAAAGACATGCCACTTTCACTAGTAGTAGAAGTACAACTGGTATCATAAACCTAATCACTAGTCATATGATAGGTAACATAATAGATATCATCATTAGGTATTGAAAGAACAAAAATGAACCCTAGGTTTGTTTTAGTGTTATAAATGAGTAAACAACTAACCTAAGTTCTTTCTTTATTTGTAATATATAAATCTAAATTAAATTCAAAATTAAGTTTTGTTGTACAAAAAATATATAAACATATATAGATTTTTCAATTAAGTCAAACTAATGTTATGGTTGGGATTGAAACTAGCAAGGGAAATATAATAGGGTTAAGAGTGTAGATCCTTCGGAAAACAAAAGACTGGAAATGACTGGGTAGGATTGCTACAGTAAATCAGAGGAGCAACCCTACGAAATTTAGAACTTCTATGACCTTTCTGGATAATAACATCCAACGTGGACGCTCTTGTAGGTCAATTTTGTAGTGGGGTGCTCTCGAGGTTCAATTTTATAGTTGGGAACTCTTGTTGGTCACCCAAATAATGGGGCACTCCCATTGGTCAACCAAATAGTTGGGTGATCATGTCTTTATTTGCTAGAGTCTAAAATTTTTAACATTTGCTTACCTTTGTGTCCTGATGCCAAATCTACTAGTAGATCCTCTATAAACATCTCTAATCTCCTAATATTTAGATATGAAGCTAGATGGAGAGAATAATAGGGGTTGGGTATTTAGGAGACTACCTTAGTTGGTCCCTATGTGGTATATTCCAACCTTCAATTGTAGCCTTGGAAATGTCTAGGTGTGTAAAAGCCCTTGTGTGGTGAGAGAGTGACGGTACGTAGCTTTGAACCCAAAGGAATATAACTCTAGGAGGAAATCTACCTATAGTGTTGTGTGCAAGTGATTGAAGATTGATGGGTGATGAAAATAATGGACTGATTTAGGGAAAGGAATATGGGGATTGGTTGTTTGATCTATGGGAGAACACAATGGAGAATGGGGATATAAGGGAGTAGGCATTTTAGGAGACCATTAGAAAGGAATTTGGGAAATTAATGGATAAATTGTAAAGAAGGTAGGGAAGGGAGGAGGACAAGGTTGAGATTGCTACAGTGGAAAAGATTGATAATGGAGGACTAAAAGAATACAACTATTGATCTTTTCTACAAGGTATCTTCAACATGGTAGCTTCAAATTCCTTGTAACACGAGTGAATAGATGAAACTTAGTAGCAATCGAGAGTTGTGAGTGTGGAAATCTTTCAAACGAACATTCATATGGCTTTATTTCATGTCTAGGCCCAAACGACCATTGAAAAACTACGAGGGCAAACCTAGGTTCAAGGTTTTGCCCACATGTGATTTCAAACGTTCAAAAATTCCAAGTCAACACCAACATCTAACTATTTAGGTATCTAGGATAGAAGCATCTAGGTGTCCATTTTGGAATTTTAACCTAAATTTTTGGGTGGATTATAAAGGTTAGCATATGTTTGAGGTGGTTATAAATTAGTCTAATGTCGATATAAGGCTCAAAAAGGAAGAAAATGAATCTTGGAATACACACCTAGTGGAATGGACACTAATTGAGTGTAAATATGTAAGGCAAAGAATGCAAAGTAAGAATTTTCTAACATTATATGTATATCAACAACATATGGAAGTGAAGGTGAAACATGTGTATCCATCAAGAATATATCACAGGATCCTAAAGGAATAATGAATCAATAAGTACACATGTTGGAGAATCCATAGATGTAAGAGGGAAACTATCACTAGATGTAGGAAGTATGTTGTCACTAAGAAAATCAATATCACACAAATCAAAATCCCTAGATGTATCACTATAAGTTAGGGCTAAGTCATCATCACATGTCATACAAGGTGTGTAACCATTACAAATTACATAGACAAATGGAGTGAAGTCTTCTCAAATAGAAGGAAAAGTGCTAACAAGGTCCATGAAAGATGAGAAATTGGATAAATATTCACCAGCTCACTCATAGAACACGTACAATCATCCATGTGGTAAAAGGATGCAATATCATAAAAGATCAAAGGATACAATGCAATGAAGTTAAAACACAACAATACTTGATATGAGCATGAAGGTAATTCCAAGGTAAATAATCACAAGGGTTTATGATGAATGATATAATAATCAACAAATAATGGATGAAAGAGAAGGAACAAACTGGGGAAAACTATAGGTAAAATGATAGTTTATGCAATAAAGACACTCATTGATTTTAGATATGAAATGTAATCATAACTGTTGTTGATTAGATACTACAACCACTTATTGCAATGGCTAAGTGCATTCAATACCAACATTGTGTCTAGAGACAATAATGGGAAATTCTATAAGCATGGGACCTAACCTACAAAATGACCTCTAGGATTTTCAAAATTGGTCCCTTCTAAGAAATCTAATGAACCCTCAAAAAACCACTAGAAGGGGAAAACACGGAAGAGAGGAATGCATAAAATGGAAATCCTAATCTACGGGGGTGAATCCCCAAGAAAAGGAGATCTTTCCATGGTGCAAGGATTATAACACATGGTCTAATAGTCTATGAAAGCAAGAAGACACATTTGCAATGATGAGAGACAAGAATGGGGGTGTATGTATTCATCAAAATGCACAAGGTCAGGAACTTATCATAGGAGATCAACATGTTTCAGGCATAGATAAAGGCTACTTTAACATGAATGGAGAGAAGGAACAATAGAGAAGAATTCTAAGTAAAGTAAACAAACATAAAAATTAAAAGCATCTCAATCACTAGATTGAACACACTTAACAACAACACAAAAGGAAAAGTAAAAATACACATTTGTATTAACTATTAGAGGCTCAAGAACAAAAGAGATACAATTTCCCTCAAGCTCAAATCTACAAAATGGTAGGGCTTCACCTATAAATTTTCTTCATTCCCTCTTAGCTCATATGAGATCATTACATTTATAGCCCATAAGAAGAGAGGTAGGAAAGGATGATGCAATCAATGCCTTGACCTGCACCAAATCCTACAACATGAGATCACTCTACATGACCAACAAACATGTCACATTTTGGAGTTGCTTCATTACATTTTCTATTTAATTATAGGAACAACTTCTCTCATTATCGAATTCCCCACCAATAAAAGATGTGTTATTAGATTTTTTTTTTGCTATGCAATTGTAGGAAACTCGATCAAATTAGGTTTTATGGAGAAACTAAGGAAATCTCCCTTCAATTCTTACAAGCAAATCACTTGGATTGACAAAGAAGAATGACAACTTGTACCAAAGTTTGCATGAGATTTTTTGAGCTTTGAATGTGTTAGTGAGAGATTTAATTTTTAAATCCAATTCAACATCGAAATCTACATTCAAAATAATGGCACATACCCTATTAAGAATTGTGAGCTATTGAGATGAATAAATGTTGTCTACTGTTCATGGTGGGCATCTAATTCCTTACCATAATGCTAATGGGCTAGAAAGGTCAACTTTAAAGATATTGTAGACTATTGATTGCATTTAATCATATGGTTGATAAACATTTACAATGCTTTGTCATGAGTTTTTCCCTTCAACTCGTGTAGATCATTCAATTAGAGATCAATGACTAGTAGAGCACACAATATAATTGTTCTTTCAGATCCCTTTGCCTCCTACTAAACAATAAAACTACTATGTTGAGGCCTTGAAATAAATACCATCCTACTAAGACTGCCACATCACTCAAATGGACCAATGGTGCTACTTGAGCTTTGACACTTCCTAAATTACCATCGTAAAACCTTGGGAGCCACACGATCACATAGATTGACAACCACTACTCATTCATAAACAAATGCACTACCTCCCTTGATGATTCATTGAGTGGTCTAAAGGACCAATATAATCTATTTATCATTATTGACGAATGGCACGAACCAATGAGATACAAACACAACCATGAGCTCATACCAAGCTAGTGATAAGGGCCCACCATATTGCTTCAGCCAATAGGAAGTTGGTTGCATAACACACTCAACATGTAGAGGAGGAGATCTAACAACCCACGTGTGCTCCTTGAAAATGAACTAATGGCTTGTAGAGCCTGAGACAACATTTCCCACTGACACACTTAGGAACTTCTATGAACCAACCAAAATTCCATGCCATTATCTTCCAACCAATGGTAGGATCTCCTTCATTTCCCCTGCAAATACTTCATGACTCTCGTTCACTATTAGATTAAGGCGATGGATGGTTGGCAAAAACCCAAAGCACCAAGGGCATAAAAATGATTCAAACATCCCATGTGACGTTGGATAAAGAGATATAAAAGATAGTGAAGGTTGAGACCTCTATGAACATAACACTTCCCTTGTGCCAACTTAGAACACAAGAGCGTGGTTGTAGGGATAAGAACTCAAATCCTAATTGCGACATAGAAGATTGAACAAGTAATATAAAAAGGGAAGAACAAAGGCATGAGGACATGATATACGACCATGCAAAATTTCTCAAATTAGTTATTAACATAGAGCGTTGCAAAGAAGGAACATGGAAATAATGAGACTCAATAGGAGCATGAAAATGGATCATTAGTTGAAATATCTCTTGTTGATTATCAATTATATGGCACAAGAACACTATGGAAAGCGAGAAACAAGGGGACAAGGATGAGAGGAAGCAAGGAGAAAGATTTAAAATGGAGTGCAATAATTGCTCTTCAAGAACTATCATACTAGAAATTAGGATGGGGAGAAGGACAAAACCTAAGGTAAAACCCTAGGGAGTGTAGGATTGAATGGGTTAACCAAAATGAAAGGAAATAAAATGACCTTTCAAATATGTCTAGGTTGCTAGAAATGCTAAAAAGATAAATACATAAAATAAATACAATTAACAATGTTACATTAGATATAAGGAGTTGAGTCATGACATGTAAATGTAAAAGTGTAATTGAGTGAGAGAGAAGGGATGAGAATGTGAGTAACTATCTTATTGTGTCTTATTGACCAATGCATTGTGCTTAATGGTGACTACGTACTATATTAGAGACCAGAGTAATATAAAAATGATAGCAATTTGGTGTTGAGGATCAAATGGCTCCTTGCCTTTTGGTGGATAAAGTTAAAAAGGTGGCAATAGACGTAGATGTGTAATTAAAAGAGAGAAGGGATACAAAGGTGAGTAACTATCTTATTGTGTCTTGTTAACTGATGTGTTACATTTAATAGAGACTACATACTATATTAGAGATTGGAATAATGTAAAAATGATAGTAATTTGGTGTTGAGGATCCAATGGCTCCTTGCCCTTTGGAGGATAAAGGTAAAAAGGTGGCAGTAGATGATTTTTTTCCTGTAGTTGATTCTAATGGTGTTGATATTTCTTTTGGTAGCAGTGATGAGATTTCCTTAGGGCTATACCCAAATGTTATTATTAGTTTATACCCAAAGGAGTGGCTTAAAGATTGTGTTGACTTCAGAGTGAACACTTTAAGGAGGAATGTTGAACATTTGGTTTATAGTTTCACCAAGAAGAAAGATTCCAAGGATTCATAATGGGTTAAGAGTAGTGTTGTCTTTAGCTAGTGGTGGTTTTTGTGAAATGTTCTATAATCTTGTAATAAATTGTTGCTATTATGAAGTTTTTTGTATACACGGGGTTTTTGCTTTGTACCAAGGAATTAGTTCTAATGTCTAATATGTTTGCTTCAGTTTCAATTAGTTTGTAATTGGTTTACATCTGTAGACTTTGTGACTTGGTGCTTGATCTGAGCTATATTTGTAACCCTTTTTCAATAAAAAATGATAGCGATTGACTAAACTCTACTATCCTATGTTCTTAGACAAAACCGTGTCTACAATCCTAACTAATTCTAGTGGTTTTGTCCTTTAGCCATGATCATGTCCTTCACACTTGCAAAACATGTAACTTTAATCTGTCTTTGCTAGCTACTTGAATGGGGAATGCAACATCGAGGAACACCTTTAGGAGTTTGCTATAGGAGGGTTAAAGTTTGATACTTCCTTATATCTTAGTCATGATCCTATTATTTTTCACATGATTGAAGACACAATGATGTAGTTTACCTAGAATGAATATCAATGTAGCATATGTTCTTGAATGCTAATACAATCCTTTGATTAATAATGCTTTGACTCCTTTATTAGTACCTGCCTTCGGCTGGTACTATTGCAATGAGTTCAACTTATCTAGTTATTAATCTATTGATTGCAAACCAATCAAAAGATAGGATTATTTTTCTTGTCGAACAAATTTGATTTAAATTTGTACTTTTCCTATGTGAACATGATAAATTTTTAACAAAAATTATTTAGAAATGATTTATCTGTATTGTCATTGGCTGAAAAAAAATGACCTCTTCTCTGCAGATTGTCGGTTTGTCGGGAGAGTGCAACCAAAAACTATAAATGCGGAGATAATCTTGATTTAAAGGAGTACGTGGCAAGTAAACAAATTATGAACACAAATTTTGTCTTCCATAGTTAAGTCATGCCTAAATGGATGGCGATTAATTTTTTGTTTCATTAGCTAAAAGTAATATAATTTGAATTTAGTTTTTAGTGTTCTACAGATTTTATTTTATGTAATTAGATTATTTATTTCATTTAGTCAAAACTTTAAAATATATAGTATCATGAATTTAATTATATTTTTTATTTTATTCTTCAAACTTACAATATTTTAATGCATTTTAAATTATAAAAGTATTAGTATTATTACTATACTTTAGGGTTCTACACATAAATAACCTAATTTCACTAAAATATTTTTTAACTATTCATTTGATCTTAACCATTGATGTCTAATTAAATGGAGCTAAACTACATACTTTTATTAAATGAATGCACCCAAAATTATTACTAAACCACAATATGACATTAATTAAAATAATTAAAATCATGTTGTCTAAAAGTACTTACTATTATTATTTAAATAAAAAATTAAGTGACTTATATTATGTAATTATTCTTCAAACTTATAATATTTTAATGCATTTTAAATTGTAATAGTATTCAATATTATTACATTTTAATATCTTAGGCAGACATTTCAAATCTATCCACACTGTTATTATATTATATAATTATTTTTCAAATATACAATATTTTAATGCATTTTAAATTGTAATGGTATTCAATATTATTACATTTTAATATTTTAGGCAGATATTTCAAATCTATCCACACCCAGTTAGGGTTAGGGTTCTACACATTTTATTTTATGAAATTAGATTAGTTTTTGGGATTTCAATTTTATTTAGTCAAGAGTTAAAAATCTAGGATTTTAATTTTATTTAGTCAAAAATGAAAAATCTACATTATCACAAAAAATATTTCGCCATGTTATTACATTTTTTATTTTATTTTTCAAACTTACAATATTTTAATGCATTTTAAATTATAAAAGTATTAGTATTATTACATTTTAAGGAACTATTTGTGTTATTTAATAGACTTTGTAAAAGTTTAGTTTTATAGTTAGGAAATATTTTAGTCCTATTTTATTTTTACCAAATTAGATTGTTTTTGAGATTTCAATTTTATTTATCTAAGACATTTCAACACTCTTCAAAAATTAAATTTTCAATTATTGGAATACAATTTGTCTATACAACCAATACCTAATCAACAAAAAAATTACAACTAAACAAATACTATATACGACCAATAGCTAATCAACAAAAAAAATTACAACTAAACAAATACTATAATAACAACACTACAAGACAAGTACTGGGCACTACGTGGCACTTGTTAAAGTGGTGATTTAGTTATCTTAAACTAGAGACCTAGGCCATGTCTTTATATTTGACAACCTAGACCCCAATTCAAACAATTTGACATGCAAGCCGACAGAGAACAAACAAAATTTCAATTTAAGATGACTTAGAATAAACAAAAAATAAATTTATATTTAGGTGAACATGACCATGCCAACAATTTTGTCTAGGGGACAAAATTGTGTCAACAATCATATTTAGGACGTGCAAATATATGGAATGTGTAGTGTACAAGTGAGTGAAAGTTAAATAAAGAGATGGAAGTATATTTTCCAGGTTCTATTAACCTTTTGCTCCTAAATGACCCAAATTAAATACCACTCACTATATCTCAAAACAAAACTAAACATAGCACTTGCACCCATAGGAGGTTCAAGGAATACACCGACGAGTTTAGAAGAATTTCTGACTAGACAATTCTGAGCACTATAATGCTCACATATAAAAACGTATCGGCTAATAAACATAAAACAAATTTAAAAACATAAAATATGCACTTATCTCCTCTAAAATATTATATGTTTTAAAAGTAGATATGTGGCCATCAAAGTTCACCCCCAAAAGCTTAACCCCTCTTAAAAAGGGTTACAACATCAATTAAAATTTTAGTTCTATAAAAATTATACACAAATACACGGAACTGGTCTGGCATAACCACCAGCGGTGGTGATAAAAGTAAAAGCAAAAGCAAAAGGTTTCGACATTCATAGCAAAGAGAAACCCTTGCCCCTTACTCTATCTGTGGGTATTTAATCATTTCAATTCTCCCCTTTGCTGTTGCCGCTCAGTAAAGGTTAGTGAAAATGGCTCCTGCTCCAGCCCACACCGACAATGGCAACGTGGAAGCACCTCCTCCTCCTTCCAAGGACGCTAAGAAAATCAAAGATGAGAAGAAGGAAGAAGACCTGGTATTTTTTTGCCTAGTTTTTGTACTAATTAATCTACTCAGAGCTAGGGTTAGGGTTTTGATTCATTTTCCTTTTATGGTCTTTCTGTGGAAATAGTCGGAGGAAGATTTAGCTTTGAAACATCAGTTAGAACTATATGTCGAAAGAGTTCAGGATTCGGATCCGGGACTGCAGAAGACGGCTCTCGAGAGCATGAGGTACGGTACTCTGTTGTTTTGCCATTTTTATTTTTTCGACCATTCTGGAAAGTTAATCACGTTTTCAGACTGCAATTTTTTTCTTTTTCTTTCTTTCAATATGGTAAAGGGTATGCTTCCTCTTGCAAAAATAAAAATAAGTATTCTGTAGCTGAGAGAAAATCCAATAAATTGAGATGAATTAAGGAAGGTCAGTTCGTCCTTTATATTACGAGTCTTTGGTCAATTCGTCCTTTATATTGCAAGCCTTTGGTCAATCCGTCCTTTATATTACAGGCCTTTGGAGCAGAAGGCATGACCGCTGAGGCTGGAACTTAGGTCGCTGTAGCAATAAATGCAGCGCATTACCCTCAGACCACAACCTCCTGGCCTAGCCTGTAGCAATTATTGCTTTGCAGAGGTGTTGTTGAGCTTTAGAATTCCTTGCTTCCCAATTATGTTTGCATTGCAGACTGAACTTTAAGTATTATAAACTGGCTATGAGGATGCAATTATTTGTAATCTATGTTCTGTCACGTACCCTTTTGGCTATATCGGTGGCAAGCTAAAGGGATGGCAAAAGCCCGGGATCAATATTTGAAGGGATGGGATAGGAGAAGGGGATTGGGAACAGTAGACCCTAGGGCTGTGGATGTGACCCCGCGGAGCACAGATTTCAGTACAGTGTGTACTTTGAATTCTCAGTTTGAAACAATTGCAGAGTTATGGATACGTTGCTGCTATCACAAAGTGCTCTTAGGTTCTTATCTATTTGAAGAATATAGGAGGGGTTCCAGGAATTGTTACAAAGTATTGTAGTGCTGATTCAGAAGATAAAAAAATGTTTAAAACATGTGTTTTTGAACTTGATAATGGATATAAGCCTGTTACTGTCATGCCCTGCCCAGTCGGAACCCACTATCTGCAAAGACTGAAGTTCCATGCTTATATATGATTGAATATGGATGCATGCTGAGAAAATTGATAGATTGTGGAGCAATGCCAATCAGCCAGAATGCAGAAAATGCTTCAGAAAGCAAAATGATAGAAGATAATGCTTCTGAAAGACATGATAATCGATAAGACTGCCAGAGCTGTGCTGGTTCTGATCTTCAGAACTGAATTTGCTATAACTAAGATGATCTGATCTAAGGCAGCAGATTGGATAGCCAAATGTAGGAATTGGATTACAGATCAAAATGGCAGAAACATTCAAAATATAAAAATGCATCACAGTTGAAAGCAAATAAAGGCAGTATTGTTTCTGGCAGAAGGACAACCCACCGTGGTACATTGTTTAAGTTGGGCAGCATATGCAGACCAGATTTTTTGTATTATTCTGTAAATAAATATTCCAATTTCTCAGAGTTGAATTTTATGTAGTGTTGGTAGAAGTATTCCACATTGAGAATTGCAGTATTCATCAATTGAGTTGTTTTGCCCAGCATCATGGTCCACAAGACACTTTCTATCAGATATGCGTGGTATTCTGCATTGAGAATTGCAGTATTCATCAACTGAGTTGTTTTACCCAGCATCATGGTCCACAAGACACTTTCTATCAGATATGCATGGTACCATCAAGTAAGGCAAATATGCTAGGTACCATCACTTAAGATGTTATTGTCTATGACTAGATAAGATTTGAAAGGCAAAGTAATATATTTATCAGTTGTTGGTAAGTTTCCAACTTTAAAGTTCTCAATATGTTGATAGGTCAATCAATATGTATATACCCCACTAGGGATTGTGGGAGATAATTGCTAAAGTGAGTTTAGCTGTCTATTCATGCACTTGGATAGTTGAAATCTGTCATTAATTTTGGAGATTAAAAGGTCTGGAGCAATTAATTACTGCAAGTTGCAATCTATAGATGGATATATTGTAGAGTCACATGTGTATTCATCCATATTGTAATCAGTGATTCATCTATGGCATAGTTGGTCTGAATTTTAAACTGTCCAAGGAAAAAGTTCTACTTCCTGCACGTATTCATAACAAAGAGACTTGATCTGTTTTTGACATGTTACTCTGTGAATTCTCATTTTTCTTCCTTTTTTAAAAAAAAAGGGAATCTCATTCTGCACTTCTATTTGCTGATGATGCCAGTGCCTGGACCAAGAAAAGATAGATGTTGAGAAATATATTGAATATATTATATTGACAAGTATGAATTTATAGATATCATGATTCCATTAGGAGGGTATTGCATGTATAGACACTATTAGAGCATGCATCAAGGAATACATCTAACCCGTCCTAACAAAAGATAGCCCAGATGATACGTCAAGGTCAATTCCCTATGGTATGACCATAGTATCGTAATGCTTACACAACAACAGGCCAAAGCCTTTTTCAGTTACATGGATTTAATATGACAGAAACACAACAAAACATGGAAATTAAGAACTATGGAGTAATCATAAAATAGCAACAAAAAAATTGATATTTCATGCCAAATACGGTTCATAGACATCAAAATAAAACAAAGAATATGTATTAGATATGAAAATGATAAGATCTGTGCTGAAAATTTTGGCAAATAGGTCAAGATCTTCAACACCATCAAACACTAATCCCAAATTTTTTTCCACTATTTTTTCAATTTTCAAATTTCAATATCATCATCAATGTTTTGCTTTGTAGAAGTTAAGGTTGTCAAACTAAATGGAAAGCACACAACAAAACATCAAACTAGGAGGCTATAATTGTGAAGTCAAAGGTCTTGTATTTTGGTTATCGGGCAATCCTTATTCAACTGATGTTTCATCCAAGGTGAATTCCTCATCTGAGAAAAGGACCCATCATATCCAACATTCCATTTTGAATGAGATCAACCTTATTAAGGTCAATTGGACAAACCTCATCAAGGTTTCAATGGAATAAATTTAGATAAATTGTGATTTTTGATTGCTCAACTTTAAAAAAAATCAAAGACATTAAAATTTAAAACTGGTGACCAAGTTATAACTGAGAAAAGGGCCCATCATATCCAACATTCCATTTTGAATGAGATCAACCTTATTAAGGTCAATTGGACAAACCTCATTGAGGTTTCAATGGAACAAATTTAGATAAATTGTGATTTTTGATTGCTCAACTTTCAAAAAAATCAAAGACATTAAAATTTAAAACTGGTGACCAAGTTATAACTTCTAATCCCCCAATCTTGTAATGTGGAGTGGGGTTTGTAGCAGACAGAAACCATATTCTTCATCTCCTTCTAGCTTAACTAGTTGAGTTTTGTGGAGTTTATATGTTCTACCATACTCCAAAGAGCACTCACAAGTGGAGACATTATAGGGTTGGTTCAGAATTGAACAACTATTTTGAACGTCAATATTAGGATTGCCATTGTCAAAGAAATCCAACTATTGACCTTAGATATTTGTATTTTAAAAACATATTATATTTCTTTAATATAATTCAAAATTTTAATTAAAATAAGAACCTCTGTAATAAAAAGAAGTTGATTGGAACCTAGTATAATCAGTTTTTTTTAACCTAACAAAGTTACAACAATCTGGTAGACAAAAATCTTTTCTATTGCTGGTACAATTGCAATGGATTATGGCTTTTAATTGTCTTGTAGGATTGCAGAAAATTTTATTTTACAATGAAACAAAAACAGATACGGGTTCAATTATGAGGAATGTCTATTTTTTTCAGGGAGTCTAAATATTGTATGACATGGGATCTTTTACACATAAAATATGTGAAAAGGTAAGATCAACATTTTGTACATAGTCAACATAAAATTTAACAAAAATGAAGAAGACCCTTCATTAGTTTTTTAGATTAATTAGTGGGGGGTTCTGTCGGGGCCCCTGCCCTTGAATTGTGAAGGTTTACCCACATCGCATACAATTGGTTTGCAAGGATACTGATTTAACTAACGCTCTACCAGTGGGATATCACTATAGTTATGTTCCAAACTCCTCTTGCGACGCTCCTATGGCTTGAATGTCTCACCTTCTTCTTGCCTCCTTTCTCCTCCTATAGGGAATTCACTTTCAGCTTCTCCATACTTTGCTCCTATAGCTAGAATGCTTTCTCCTCCTCCTGCAGAGCAACTACTTTCCTCCGTGCTTTCCTCTTTCATCGCTTGTGGCCCTGTGGGCCTACTGCACACTATCACTGGAGCGGGAATATCACTCAGCATGCTCTACCTGCACTTAAATGTCCATGGGGAGAGTTGAACCTTGGTTTCCAACATGAGAACCAAGTGGCCCTACGAATTAGCCACAACCCATTTTACAAAAAAATTTAAAAAACCTTATTATTGATAATATTATATGTTGGGCTAGCTTGGGGGATTACGAGTGTGTTGTTAGTTAAGGTTATCTTTGAAAAAAAAATTGCTTTTGTCTTTAGTCACTTAAAAGTTAAGGCTGTGCGATCTTTGTGGAAATGCCATGATAACGTTGGTCCCTTTGGAAATGTTGTCAATGTTTTTGAGCTGCTTCTGTGAAGGGCCCTACATTTTTGGAGAATCTGTATGCATACTAGGATTTGAAACATTTCCAGGCTGGAACCAATGTGGTAGGTTCTCTTCCTTGCAACATAGGGAAAGGTATCTCAATGCATGCAAATGATCTTCTATCTTTTATTAATTTTTCTTATAAACCAAGGATGTGTTGAAATTGTATCTCACTATATGTAAGTGGCAATGCAATGCAATAGTATGTTTTTATTCTCATCATGAATTTATGTGACTTTTACTGCCTCCTTAACCCTATCTATGGTCCTGTATAGAAAAGATATGGGTGGTTTATCCTTATCAACCACTCTCAATGCCTGATCAAATGGTTCATAAAAAACAGGCATGAAACACTTATGCCATTTGCAGCTCTAAAGAAAGACATCTCTTTGTACTCTCAACTTGGAGAGACTTTTCTTAGGGGATTTCAATGCAAGGATAGCAAACGAGCAAACTAGAATGTTATGCAGCAAGGAAGATAACAATCCTTTATGGCCAGCATTAGAGGAAAGCCATCAATGGTCAAGATGTTAAGAGGATAAAGGAGCCATTAATCTTTGTTTGTGTAGAATTATTAGCTTTATGTGGCATGTATGGTTTGAGTATTTGCAATGGATTAAGTATGTGGAAGAAATCTGGAAATTATACATGCAAAACTTACAATGGGGTAATCGTTGTTGATTATGTCATTTGCTCACAAAATCTGATAAAGAAGATGATGGAGGTAGTGATTGAAGATTTTCTAACATAGCTAAAACCAGACCATAGCCCAGTGTGTATATAACTCTCATGGCAGGAAAGAATAAGCAAACAGTAAAAGTGCAGCCCAATCAACAACCCTTAACAAAGGAAAACATTTTAATAACCCAAGAGAATTGTTCAGTTTTCAAGGAGGCAATAAAGCAAAGAACCCAGAAGAAGGAAAAAGGAACAAAAGTACAAGGTTTTGAAAGCCGCATGTTGACAAGCATAATTCAAGATGCACTACAAAGATTTAAAAGGGCAAAAAATAGGAGGAAGAAAATGGACAGTTTTCTAGCAAATGGTCGGTATGAGAGGATTGCAAGGGTGCAAGGAGAGCTCTGAAAGGGCCAGGTGAAAAGGAGGCAAACAAAATTTTGTACAAATAGATAGTGAAAGGAAAAAAAGAGGAGTTTGTGAGCACAAGGAGAGAAGAGCTAATATATTTAGAGAAACAATCCAAAAATATTTTGGAGAGAACTTCAGCAAAGAAAAAAACAAACAAAGAATAACATTACAGCTACCCAATTGCTAGAATATACAAAGCATTTGTATGAACAGGAGTTAGAGGAAGAAGCCTCCCACAGTGAACACAACAACAAGAATATTCACTTTATAGGAGGTTAACAAAGGTATTTAAGAATCTGGGTACAGGTAAGGCTTGCAACATGGATGGGTTACATGCAAAATACTTAAAATGAGGAATTAAAAACCTAGCCCCACACATTAAGAAGATGTTTACAGCGTCATTCAACATGGCTTTCCAAGAGATTGGACAACCAGTCTGGCAATACCTCTCTTCAAGAGCGGAGATGTAAATCAATCCTTCTGTCATGTCCTGTTTTTCAGGTTAAGGTAAATAATATTATTTAAGTTGGGACCGATAATTCCTAATTTAAGGGCAACTTAATAATATTATTATTAATTAAAATAAAAGGTTTTTTTAAACACTAGTGCTAAAATGAAAATAAAATAAAATTAAAAAGTATTTTTAAATACTTGGAGGGAAATTTAGGACCCAAGGGGCCCAGTTCGAAAAGGGTATATCAAGGAGGCACCTATCTTCATTTGGGCATTCATTCAAGTCATCTTATTACATCCAATTTTCAGATTTGAGCAGTTTCTTCAATCTAGGGCATCCAAGGATGAAAACCCTTGGCTTGTTTGCGATTTAGGAGGACGAAAACCCTCTTGGGTCTCTTTCCAGAGGTTCAGAGATAAGGATTTGCAAGCAAAATTTCACATCCACGATATTGCTGGAGATTCAGATTGGGGTTCATAATTGCAGTTGGTTTGTGTTGTTAGATTTTGCTCGGATTGTGTTATCTAATTCTGGTACAATTTCCCATATGTGTTTTGTGAACGGGTTTCAATGTTATTGTTGTATCAGGGCTATTAGATTCTATTGAAGTTTGCATATTCCAGTTCAGATTTGTGGATGTTTTATAAACTATTGAGAACTGCCATTTTATATTACTGTGTTTATTGCTTAAATTATTCTGAAATTCTTTTGTGTAGATACTGCTGTTGTGCAGCAAATAATACTAAATCTAGCTAAATAAGCTGTACCACCTCAAATCAAGTTGAACAGCCTTATTACCAGCCATTCCATTCCATATGCTGGTTGCATCATTATTGCCGTACGAAATAGGAAGGGGATTCTATTAGATTTGGAGGCTGCTGGGCAATCACATAATATATGCTGGATTCCTACTCTTTGAGGAAGCAGCAATTCAAGATAATTGGCTGCCATACAATATCAAAGGAACTGTGTATCTTTTTAGGGGACAAAGACTGACATCTTTTGTCTGTCTGCCATACAAGTCCAAAAGGAGAATCACAAGTTTAAGTTGGCTGTTTAATATTTGACTGCTGGTTCATATGAGGAGGTATATGAAATTGCTGCTTTTGATTAATCCTTGTAGTAGGGTCTGCCATATGAGTCTGGAAATATTGTTTGGGAGGAGACAAGTCCTAACAACAGCTGCCAGCTCAGACTTACTTTGTGGATAAGGCTGCCAAATCATCTTCCAAGTTTGATCGCAGCAGTGGGTGTTAGGTTTTATATTTCTCGATGGATCTAAATGTCGGCATAAATACTGAGGTATTAATGTATTCTGTAGAGAAGTAACTTCTGCTGATTATCTATGCTATTCGAGCCAATACTGGTGTAGTAAGCTCATGTGGATATTATGCACCAATATTATTATATATTCAGTTTGTTGATTAAATCCAACATATTAAGGCATTGGAGCATTTGTTCGCTTTGGTGGACTGTGAAATTCTACTACATGATAATGTTGTCGCAAAAAAGTAAATGATACCACAGCTGTACAATTCAGAAAATATTCAAGGTTTGCTGCACATTGGAAGACTGCTGTACCATCTAATCTGATATGGATTCAAGCTTGTGGTTTATTCTGCTTATAACAGTATCAAGGTGGTAGTGCTCTTATATATAGATGTTGTTAAGGAGTAAGGGTTTACACAAATACTTTGTGCATTTTCTTCATTCATGCCCATACATTAATTCTGGAAATACAAAGTTGCACATTTACAAAAAATTCCAATTTGGGACATTCAACCCAGAGCTTTTCATTATCAGTCAGTATAATCTTGGATGACAGTTGTATGCCTTTTGAAACAATTTAGAAACTGTTATAGCTGTTAGTGTGTATTTCTTTTGAAATCATCTAGAAGGGGTTAAATTTAGCTGGGGACACCACACCTTCTAGCTATAGGACCATCGTGATGAATCCCATGTTTGCAAAGCTGTTTGGAAGCATAGTTGAGCATAGAATCAGCAAGTGGGTAGAAGAAAAAGATAAGAGGGCAAAAGGACAAGCATGTTTCAGATCGAAACACTCAACAATAGATCATGGCATTACTTTGAGGCATATCATTAAAAAAAATGGAATGAAAAAGAGGAAGCTTATTGGTGTTTTGTGGACTTCAAGAAAGCTTTTGACACAGTTCCTAGAAGTAAATTATGGAGTAGAATGGAGAATCTAGGTATACCAGAGCAGTATAGGGCACCAATTCATAGAATTTATAAGAAGGTTTGAGTAAAAATCATAACTCAAGCAGGCTTTTTAGAAAGATTTACGAATGACATGGGAGTTAAGCAAGGATGTCCACTATCCACTACCATATTTGGCTTATAAATTGACAATTTAGAAGAATGGCTAAATCAGCAAGAAGGGGATGGTGTTCTTTTGAGAGAGTTTGCTGTGAGACTTCTTTTGTATGCAGATGATCTCATTTTGATTGCAAGGTCTGCACAAGGGCTGAACGAGTACTTGAAGTCTTAGAGCACTTTTGCAAGGATGCAAGTAAATACTAGCAAGACCAAGATTCTGATCTTCTCAACCCAAAAGAATAAAAATCAACTTAATGTTTATTTTGAAGGGGGTCTTCTAGAAGAAGTAATAGAATGCAAATATCTTGGGATAGACTTCAACAAGCTTAGTTGGGAAACTTGCAAAAGGAAGGGAATTTTGGGAGGTTGGAGAGCACATTTTGCACTACAAAATAGAAGTAGAGAGGCTGGGTTATGGGACTGGAAAATTATTTGGGTTTTATTCGGGCTATTAGTAATTCCGATGGTGCTAAATGGGTGTTAAGTGTGGGTTAGCAGCACATTAGAAATAAAATGGAGACAAATAGAGAGGATTCAAAAGTGCTTGATTACAAGCAAATTCAAAATAAAAGCTTCGGTTCATTATGAAGTTCTTCTAGCAGAAATAGGTACCTTCCCTATTTAGGCAGCTGCTAGGTTCGCCTCTTAGGAGATTTGAAAAAAATTGAGCAGATAAGAGGCAAATGGATGATTAAAGTTGTCACCAAAGAAGTCTTGAACGAGAGAAAAAAGATTTGGATGAACCAAATCAACAAATGGATGAACAAATGGAATATCAACTTGAAGGCATGTCGAAATAATAACAAAGAGATAAAGACAGTTGTCATTGATAAATTCCGCATGGCTATGTGTGAAAAGATGTTAGAGAGAAAGAGGAAGTATTATCTGGATAAGTTTAACCCTACATATGATTGCCTCCAAAAGGCCTATATAGGGGCAAATATCACTTGGGCAAAGATGCTCATAGCCCAATTGAGAACTAACTTGCATCATCTTCAATGTGAAACAAGCAGATGGAAGAGACCAAAAGAAGAACGGGAGGAGCGGGCATGTGGCTTTTGCACAGTTGGGGCAGTTGAATCAGAGAAACACATTATTTAGGAGTGTGAAGCCTATAGTGACATTTGAGCCAAATATGCAGATACTTTAGCAGTGGTTTTTTTTACAAGATGTTCAAAGAGGAGAAGGTTGAGAAAACAGGGGAATTCCTCATCAAGATATATAGCAGAAGATCAGCATTGCAGAAAGATAAAATGGCTGGGTCAGTTGTCATATAGGCTGTCTTTGGCTTGTGGACATTAGAAACCTTATATTCTATTCTAGTGAATGGAAAAACTGGACGCAATCCACTACAAAGAATGAACATTATTTTGAAGTTCAGTTTTTATAAGCAATATTATTGATAGTCAATAAAGCTGGTGATAAATTTGGTCATACCTTGGAAAACAAGCTCTTTCCTCTTTGTCAGTAAAAGTAATAATCCTATCGAGAACTCTTTTGTGATTTTAAATGAATTTGTTATATTTCTGTCTTCTCTATATCAGATTTAACCCATTGAAGTTTGTCAATATCCTTAAGGATTGAATCAATGCAATGCATAATACATGGGCTCAATAATAAGGTAGGGAACCTCTCCACCAGTTGCTTGCTAGAAGCTGCACAGTGTGCATCATTACATGTAATAAATTGCACTATATTTTGTGGCTGAACCTCATTTATAACTTACTTGTAAATGCTGAAAAAGTGTAAGAACTGATTTTATCTGGTTTGAGGCATCAACAAATTTTAGGAAAGACTAATCCTTCGTATGAAGCCAGTAGGAAGTCAATCAATGTTTGGTTCCTTATTTGTTCACGGTCCACCAATCTGTTTTTGTCCATTCTTTGTGGTGATTAGCATCAACATTATCCACCTCTTTCTTTGAATCTTTTAGCATTCCATCCTAAGGGCTTCATAATAAAGAGGCTTGAAGGCTGAGATCAACACCAGTGGTTGCATAAAGTATAGGTTGGCCATAGGGGCACCTTGTAACATGGAATGGAATTCTGGAATAGCGCCAAAAATTGGCTATAGTTTTTCTAGTCTATGCATGTACATCTTTATTTTCCATCTAGTATTCTCCAAGGTTCTTTGAGCAATAGTTGTAATATGGGGTGCAAAGAAGGCATTGACATTGCCCCCCTAGTATTAGGCATTTTTATGCAAAGAAATAGCGGTATTTGAAGGCAGAGATATTTGCAGGATAGGATTGAATTGCAATACTTCTTCCTCTTCCTCTCTTCCTTTAGAGTTCCAGTTGCAAAAGAGGACCTTGTTGTGTTGCGCGAGCATGTTTCAATTGTAGTAATAGCCCTGGCCTTTTTAATTTTACTTTTTGCAAGGACATGACACTAATTAGTGCTTGGGGGGGGGGTTTGTTATTGGGGGAGTTTCTCTGCACAAGGCCTAAAATTTGAAACGATTTATTTTTCTATCTGACTTATGCCTACAAAAAGTGCATTTCAGCTTGTTTGAGCATGGTGTAAGTTTGCATCAGGTCCATGCAAAGTCCCCTCTTTCATGGCACTGTTAATTAAAAGCTTGATTCCAAAAATTGTTATGGCTAGGATTGGAAAGGAACCTAATTACTTTTAGGGTTTATGTGAATAATAATGTTTAGGACTAAACTTGTTGGTCATGGTATACAGCCTCCTAGTATAGTGCTAGTCATAGGGACACCAATTTAAAACGGGCATGGCAAAAGTGCAAATGAAATTAAATTACCTGGGAAAAACTCAGCAAATTAAAAAAGATGAAATATTTGTAAAAATTGAAAAAACTTGACTGCTTTTTAATATTTACTTAAAAAAATGGGGAATATTTATTAATCATGTGTTCTTGAATATTGAGTTATATTAAGTTATTCTCGGCTTTTTGAAAAGATGACAAGTTTTACTTTTTCCTTTTTTTGTGTTTTGGCTGTATAACGGCACAATTATTTGAATTGGCATGGGAAAACTGACAAGCTGCAATTACTTATGAGCTTTTCCTGATTTCTGCTACTATGGTGCTGTCCTTTAGTATTAACATAAACCTTAAAATATAATAGTAAAAACTAAAACAATTCCAGTCTCTAGGTTCTAGTGTCAGAATTGTTTCTAGTATCTAGTCTTACATGGCTATATAAAAAGAAAAAAGGGTCATGGTTAAGGTTTAAACTTCCAGAGTCTAAACCCTGACCCCAACTCTGTTTTGCTTTTACAATTAACTTTTAAGCTTTACAATGTAAATTAACCCCCAAAAAAATTCAATTAGAAATTAAAAAATTATGTAGGTCCTGATGGTTGAATCAGAAAGACTTGACTCATTGAGATAGTTGGAAAACCAATAAACAGCACTCTGATAGGTGTGATATGTTGGAATCAAGCTTTGACTGATAGATTGAAATTTCTGTTTGCACGTGCTCTGGATTTTCTGATTGACAATGACAAAATGTGCCAAAAGAGTTTTTCACCCATCTTATAAGTGAAAATCCTGTGTTGTATATATTTTCGGATTTTCCTCACCGGTTTTCAATAAACTGCATTCAACTTGTTAATTTTTAATTGCCTAGTCTATTTCTTAATTTAGACACAGTTTTTACTGAGTAATTCTCAGGTTTGAGCACCATGCCATTTGTCAAGTCAAATTGTCTTGTCAAACTCCCCAGGCATGTTTAAATGCGATTACTAGTGAGTAATTGCTGTCTTTTTATATCTATACAATAGTTAACTAACTATTGTTAAATGCATAACATGGCTTCTATTTCCAACTTGTTATCGTATATGCATGCCAAATTTTGGCTATCATGTGGAGAATTACTTTTGTTGGTGTATTCTCTTTCCAACTTGTCAATTCTTATCTCTATCACAAGCTTTAGTTATTATATTAGGATATCGGGAAGTATGTAACAAAAAATAATGAATTGGCACGTGGTTTCTCTGCTGATTAATGGCTGTATGTGGACGCTTTTACAGGCAAGAAATTCGAACTGCAACTAGCTCTATGACATCAGTGCCTAAACCTCTTAAATTTCTACGACCTCATTATGGCACTTTAAAGACATACTATGAGACGATGATAGAATCAGATATAAAGGTATCAAAGAATCTTGTCAGCAGTGATTTTTTCTTCTTAATCTTTTGTTTATGATTCGATTCTGTACATGTTCCTTATCATTGCAATATTCTAAGTTGTGCTTTTTTCTGAGTTGCAGAAGTACCTTGCAGATATATTATCTGTATTAGCTTTGACTATGTCTGTGGAGGGTGAAAGGGTACTGTGTTTACCTGTCTAATTTTCCTATTTTGCATAAATTTCAGCCGTGCACAGTTTTGTCTGTGTTTAACTTGTCACTTTCAGAATAATTTGTGTGTCTTATATCTTTACTTATTGCAACGACAGGAAAGTTTAAAGTACAGATTACTTGGATCAAAGGGAGACATTGGTTCTTGGGGTCATGAGTATGTTAGGTAAGCAGGCACAAATTGCAGCTCATCCTTCTACACATATTCCTCTAAATCACATTTGACTGTTAATGAAAATATTTGTCTTCAGTTTTGGCTCTTCTTTGTCATCAGTCATAAGTTCTGCAGGCTTTGGTTGAATCAGGGAGCATTTTTGTCCTTCATGTTACTAATATGTCCTCGGTGCTCTTGAGAATTGACCACTGTAATTTTATGCTATCTTTGAATATTATTCCAGGAATCTTGCTGGAGAAATTTCACAAGAATACCAGAAACGGCAGGTTAGTTTATACTATCGTGCTGCTTTGTAGTGAGGAGAAAGGATTTGAATCTGGGTGGTTTTTTTTTTGTACTCTATGAGACAGTGCAATCTTGGAAAGATATCTATAGCATTCACTTCTTGTAAGTAATGCACCCTGATTAGAACCAATTGTGGTCAAGTGCATTTACAACTTTTGTGAAGGGTAGTCAAGATGCTAAGTAATAGGTTAAGATGAGTGCGTATTATATTTCACTTTTCCTTTGCTGTTTTTAGTGACTTCTGCTGTGAAACTATATGGTTCTTTGCAGCAGTGGTGCTTATATAACTTTGTTTTTACTGAATCATATATGTGCTTAGTATTGGTCAAATATGGGTAATTCAGATATAAATTTGAGTGTTTTAGATCTTTGCACGCTGAAGACAAATGTAAGACCAATTATCAGCTGAAACTTAAGTGCTGATGCTCTTTGTGTACCTGTAATCTATGTCACGGAGTTTGCCAATCTTATTATAAAAAATTGAATCTGGTGAATATAAGAAAACCTAAAATTCATTCTACGTTGCCAATAAATTCGTAGGTACACAGTCATGAATTTTTGAAGGAAAAGTAATGAAGTTTGTTTTAAAAATCTGTTTTAAATTAGGGTTTTACATTTTTTTCTTCTGTAAAACACGGTCCAGTCTCTGCAAATAAACAACCCATTTGCTTTCAACAGCCATTGTTTGTGTATGAAGATTTCTAGTGTCCGTAGTGTCTCTGTTCAGTTCGTGGATTAATCTTCAGCGGTCACCTGTATTCTCTGAAGTCAACATTAAAAATCTGCAGCAGCATGTGTACTTGCTGAAGGTGATGTTGAAGATCTGCAATGGTGTCTGGAGGGTCTACAGCAGTGGTGTTGGCATCGGTATCAGCATCACATGTTATTTTTTGTTTTAGCTTTATTGTTTTTGTTCTTATTTTTTAATTAGTTTTAGGTTTATGTTTTACAATTCGTTTTTAATTAGTCTCTAAATTAAATATAGTTAAACTTCCCAAAATCAAAGGAACATACACATTCCCCTGAATTTTACAAACTTGTCAGGACTCAAGGACTTGGTGAGAATATCGGCTGTCTGATCCTCAGTTGGAACATACAGCAACTGAACTGTGCGGTCTTCAACTAGCGATTTGATGAAGTGACAGTGTGTCTCGACGTGCTTGGTCCTCTCATGGAAGACCGGATTCTTGGCAAGTTTGTGAACGCCCTGATTGTCGCAAAATAGGGGAGTTGGTCCTGCTTGAGATAGTTGCATATCTGCAAGCATCCGACGAGGCCAAACTTCCTCACATGCTGCCTTCACTGCACCTCGATATTCAGCGTCTGTTGAGGAGAGTGCCACAACCTGCTGTTTCTTACTAGTCCATGTGATAGCACCGGATCCCAAACTGAACACATACCCAGAAGTTGATTTTCTGTCATCAACTGAACCTGCCCAATCTGAATCTGTGAAGCCCCGAAGGCTGGGATCAGAATTCCTTGTGTAAAGGATACCAAAGTCAGAGGTACCCTGCACATACCATAGCACATGCTTAGCCGGTACCCAATGATCAGCGTTGGGGGCTGTCAAGAATCTGGAGATGTGGCTGACTGCAAAACTGATGTCTGGTCTAGTAGCAGTTAAGTAGATAAGACTGCCTACTAGCTGTCTGAACAGAGACTCATCAACCACTGGTGAGTCGGACTTAGCTAACAACTTAAGTCCCTTTTCCATAGGGGTGGAGGCTGGTTTGCAGTCCTGCATTCGGAACTTATCCAGAAGACTGCGAGCATATTTCGACTGAGAGATGAAGATGCTATTCTGAGTTTGCCAAACCTCAACACCTAGACAATAGTGAGAAAGGCCCAAATCTGTCATATCAAAGGCGGTGCACAGGTTCTGTTTGATCTTATCGATCAAGTGCGCCGAGCTGCCAGTAATAAGCAAGTCATCCACATAGACAACAAGCAACAGGATATCACTGCCAGTGTGTTTGATATACAGATTGGAGTCAGATGGACTCCTCTGAAAGCCATGTTCTGTGAGGTACTTATCAATTTTGATGTACCATGCTCTGGGAGCCTGCTTCAGGCCATAAAGTGCTTTAACCAGCCTACAGACTTTATGTTCTTGACCGGCAACCTTGAAACTAGGAGGCTGCGTCATGTAGACTTCTTCCTGCAACTCACCGTTGAGGAATGCACTCTTCACATCCATCTGATGGACTTCCCATCCAAACTGGGCTGCTAAGGCAAGAACAAGCCGTATGGTGCTCATCTTGGTGGTAGGAGCAAAAGTCTTCTCGTAGTCGATGCCTTCTTTCTGCGAGAAACCCCGAGCAACAAGCCTTGCTTTGTACTTGTCTAGGGTTCCGTCAGCCTTATACTTAACTTTATACACCCATTTGCAGCTAATGGGTTTCTTCCCTAGAGGAAGATCAGAGAGGACCCAAGTGTGATTCTTCTGAAGGCTCTGGAGTTCTGATTCCATCGCCGTATCCCACTCTGGAATACCTTTAGCCTCTGAATAAGTCTGAGGCTCATAGACACTGTGCAGATTGGCCATGAGAGCAAAGTTTACTGTATGCTGCTATTTGCTCTTATTCTGGGAGGATCTACCCTCAACAAGTTCATCATCATGAAGATCGACAATCGTCTTTAACCACCATTTTGGACGACGGGTAGAGAGGCCAACATCAGGTTCAACAGGAGGTTCTGGATCTGGAACAGGGGCATCAGAAAAAGGTTCTGCATCATTCTCAGGTATGTCAGGCTGAGACTCATCGGAATCTGATTCTGAGGAAGAATCAGCATCCCTCCCATCAGGTGGACCTAATGGAAGACGAACACCCAGGTCAGAATCCTTCAAAGGCTGATCCTCGGACGGTTGCACAGAAGAGGGAGAGAAGAAAGGTCCTCGCTCTTAATCAAAAACCACATCACGACTGAAGATGAGACGGTCTGTCTCAATGTCAATTAGCTTGTAGGCTTTGTGGTTATCGCTTATCCTGTGAACATGAGTTTCTGACTCTTGGAATCCAGTTTGGAGCGCTTGGCATCTGGAATCCAAACATAAGCAAGAGAGCCAAAAACCTTCAAATGACTGACCCACGGCTTGCGACCAGTCCAGGCTTCTTCAGGAGTTTTATCCTTAATTGCATAGGTCGGAGACCTGTTAAGAAGATAAATGGCAGTGAAAATTGCTTCTGCCCAAAATTTCTTAGGAACACATCTGTGCTCCATCATGGAACGTGCTAACTTAGTTATAGTGCAGTTGTGCTGCTCGACAACACTGTTCTGTTGTGGAGTGTAGGGTGTGGTCAATTGGCGTTTGATGCCATGTGTATCATAGAAGTTGGAGAATTCATTAGAACAAAATTGCTCCCCATTATCGGACCTAAGAGTTACAATGGAACAACCAGACTCTTTCTACTAAGGCCTTAAACTTCTGAAAAACTGAAAACACATCTGATTTCTGTCTAAGAAAATAAACCCACATTTTCCTACTGAAATCATCGACAAACAGTAAAAAGTATTTGCATCCACTAACAGAAGGAGTATTCATAGGTCCACAAATATTAGCATGGACAAGTTGAAGTACCTTGGATGCACGCCATGAGTCACCAGTCGGAAAAGGAGTGCGGTGTTGTTTGCCAGCTTGACAAGATCCGCAGACATCGAAGTGTTGAGACTGAATCTCAGGAAGCCCATCTACAAGGTGCTGTCGGGAGAGCTGGGACAGGTAGTGCACATTCAGGTGCCCATACCGCTGATGCCAGAGGCTGGTGATGGAGGAGTTCCGAGTTGCTAGGGCTGATTCTGGAGAACCACCTGAATCCACAAGTCTGTATAGACCATGATCCTCAATGCCAACAACGACAGTGCATTTGGACAGTCGGTCAATGATAGAGCACTTATGAGTGCTGAAGACCACATCAAGGTGCGGAGAGTGTCGCATGATCTAGCTGACTGAGAGTAGATTAAGTTCCATGCCAGGAACATAATACACATTGAGGAATATGAGATTCCTCCCACCAGACTGGATCTGAACAGTGCCCTTGCCGGCAACTGTGTACTCTTCACCACCACCGAAAATGACGGAATCATGGAAAGGGGAGAGGTCGGTGAACCAATCACGTCTGTGAGTGAAGTGTCGCGAGGCACCAGAATCTATGTACCAAGCCGAGGATTTGACATGGTCTGCTGGTCTTTTAGCCATGAAGGCGTAAAAGGCAGACTCTCTCTACTCAGTGTGCTCCGCTGTGTTGGCCTTCTGCTGAGACCCTCCCTGCTTCTTTTGCTTAGAAGCCAGACGTGCCCGACAGTCTTTCTTCAGATGTCCAAATTTGTGGCAATAGTTGCACTGCACAGTTTTCTTCTTGCCATTGTCAGAGGATGGTGCTGACCCCTTTTGTTGATTCTGCTGTGGAGGCTGACTTTTGCCTTTATTCGGAGCCTGAAACTTGGCTGCAAAAGCCTGCTCTGAAGAGGACAAGGAAGCACTACTACCAAACTGTTGTTTCCAGCGATCCTTCTGCAAGAGGAGAGTACAGAGTTCTGGAAACTTCAGATCAACATTAGCTGATGTAATGTTGAGAGTCTCAATGAAGTGTTCATAGGACTTAGGTAGACTTTTCAGAGTGATCACAACCAGGTCTTCTTCCTCCATGTTTCGACCAATAGCCTCCAGCTGATCTCTGATCCCCTGGATTTTGTTCAGGTGCGTCTGTAAAGAGGTTTTCTCATCCATCATGATAGAAAACAGGATATTTTTCAGAAAGAACGCACGGCTCTTGTCAGAGGTTTCATGCATACCCTTTAGATGGTCCCAAATTTGCTTGGCTGTTTTTCCAGTCGGAATCTGGGGTAGCTGATCATCAGTGACTGAAAGCTTAATAAGCATGACAGCTTCACGGTTCTGCTCATCAAACTTGTCCTGGTCTTTTCCGGCCGTTGCGGGACGAGTAGCAGTACCCAAAATCATCTGATCGAGGCAACGATATTCAAAGATTATCATCATTCGCTGCTTCCAGGTATTATAATTTTTGCCACTAAATTGCTGACTGCCTTCCAACATGATGTTCAAACTCGCCATCTTGCACGCTTTTCGAGGCATGAAAAACGAGGTACTGAGAAGAGGCGGAAAAACACAACCTAAAGCACAAATTTCAATGTACTGAGGCAGGTACAGGAACAGATTTCAAGACAATGAATGGCACAAAAATCGAGGCACAGACTTCGAGATAACAGAAAAAATCTGGAGTCAACCCAGAAAAGATCTCGAAAAACCCAGAAAGAATATCTGGTTAGAAAAATTTTTCGACTGAAAAAGGAGGGTCAAAACCCTAGCCGAAAAATCCAGATGCCCTAGGCGGCCATGGAAGCACAGAGATGGGCAGAAAACGCCAGAAATCAGGAAACCACTCAGGTGTAAACGCAGAGAAGTCACACCATCCAAGAGCACATAAAATCGCAACCGCCACACAGATCAAATCGCGACCAGAAGACGGTGAAATCGCGGCCGTAAAAGGAATTCGCGCTTAGAACCGCCGAGAGTCGCACCAGAAGAGGCTAAAAAAATGTCGCGCCGGAGAATGAATGAGAAGCACGTCTCACGGAGTGTAAAAAAAATGCAGCCAAAAAAAATATGAGAATCGCGTCTATAGGAAAAAGTCGCGGCCAAAAGAAACACTTCTTTGACGAAACCGCGATAATGCAGAAGAAGGAATAACGTGATTTTCCAAAGCAAATCCTTCACGAAATTTAAAAGAAGACTATAACCCTCAAAAACCAGAAGAAATCAATCTTTACTGGAGCAAAAATCGCGATTAGGAGGAGGCCGAAAAAAATTTGCACCAGAGAGCAACTTGGCTCTGATACCATATTACACAGGTAATTGGTAAATTATTGGATGATATTAACAATGAGCGAGTGTTCAATATATAAGTTACAAGATGTACAATAATAGGCACGTTTCTATATTTAGAAACTGCCAAGGATCGACACACGATCCAAGATATGAATACAAGACCGTTACACTTACACGGTGCTGACCATTAACTAAAAATAGATGATTCTAGAGGAATATCTTAATACATTCATGGTTTTGCACATTTGAAGTATTTACATAGTTTGTATTGTTTGATATTTTTAGGGTAGGCATTATATACAGAAAAGCACAGTTGAAATGATGGTCACAAAATTAATGTTTAGAATTTAATTAAAGTTTAAATTTAACTATAGTCTATTATTACAATTAGTTAAGTTTAAAAACTTTAAAGTTGAATTATTATTAATATTTAATATATTTATTTTTAGGTTGAAATTTAATTTTTTAAATTATTTAAATTTTAATATTTATTCAGATTTTAGTATTTTGAAATTTATTTGAAGTTTAATATTTTAAATTAAAAATAATATGTTTATTTTTTTGAATTTTATCATGATTTTTTTTTCATTTTTTTGATACATAAATGTGGTCATGGGGGGCACTCCCTTTTATATATATTGATAAAAAAGTACAAAAACCCTTGTTGCCAGGATTAGGAAATTGGCAGACAAAGCATGATATTCATTGAATATACATCACCACCACCATATCTGGTATTGACTAATATATCTTCATATTGCATCTATACCAGCAATACTAATTGTTGTCACTTGAACTGATATAGATATATATTATGTTTTATCTCCTCCTTTTACTTCCTTCCCTTGCATTAAATGGTGGTGTTGTGTAACAGAAATGAAATGGCATTGGTCACCCTTTTTACCCGCTCTTACAAAACCCTCCAAGAATTTTGCCTTGGTAATTCAGAAAATCATTGAAGTCTTCAGAGCATAGTTGAAAAACTCAGACTCGGCAATTACTCGGCGGACCCAAAAATTTTAAAAACTCGGGACTTGGCAAAATCTCAGGGAAAAACTTGGCAAAGTTATCGAACATCAAAAATACATTAATTTTAAAAAATATGCTTTAAAAACGTGCATATTACTGAATATATGGACCATATTATTGATTTCCTTCAATACATTTCATATAAGTTGCCTAGAATTGGCACGGGATTGGGATTTGTTGCAAATTTTTTTCCCGGATACACGTACTATATATATAATAATAAATTATAATATTAGATATAAATATTGTATTAATATAATAATAATATATAATATATTATATCAAATTTTAATAATAGACTGCTGTTATATATTATTATTAATATAATATATTATAATATAATTATATATTATTATTATATTATATTTTTATTATTATAATATATTATAATATATAATATATAATAATAATATATAATTATCAGTGTTTCTCCGAGTTTCCGGAACGGGGGGACGGGTTTCCGGGACGGTAGTTTTTTTCAAAAATTTAGGGGACGGCGAGGGGACGGCAAGGGGACATTTGTGTCCATATATATAATAATAATATAATAATGTTATAATAAACTTATTTGTTATAAATATTAAATAATAATATATTATATATATACTGGTATATAATAATAATATTATTATTAAAATAATCTTATTTGTTATAAATAATAATATATAAATATAAATATTAAATAATAATAATATATTAATATAAATATTAAATAATAATATATATACTTATATATTATAATAATAATAATAATAATAATAATAATAATAAATTATAATATATATATTATAATAAAATTATAAATAGAGTTATATATATTATATATTATTATAATATACTAATTAATAATTATTAAGCGATAGCCTTTTATTATTATACGTGAGCATTATAGCGCTCCGAATTGTCTTACGCCGTAAAAAAAATTCATGCAAGAAGTTTTTTGAAACTCGTCGGTTGTTCCTGTCAGCGTTTTCGTCGAACCTCCTATGGGTGCGAATGCTAGCAAAAGATGCTGTCGACGGTGGAGGGCACGGGTCCGTGGAAGCCGAGAAGCCGAGAAGCCCTGCGAAAAATCTTAAAATATTAGGGGACGACTTTGCACCGGAGGGGGCGTCCCTGGGACGTCCCCATTTTTCCCTGCATTTTTGGGACGGTAGGGGGACGTTTTGTCCCCGTCCCCCTGTTCCCGGGACGTCGTCCCCCTTTGAGGAAACGCCTAAAAAACCCGGGGGACGCGTCCCCGGGGTACACTGATAATTATACTATAATATATAATATATAATAATAATATTATAATATATAATAATTTATTAATAATAATATTATAATAATATATAATGATATATTAATAATAATAATAATATAGTGCTATTTATTAATAATATAATATAGTGCTATAATATATTAATAATAATATATCGCACTATATATATATATATATATATATATATATATATATATATATATAGTTGAAAACTTAGAAAAAATATAATATTAATTTTTTTTACGGCGCGAGACAATTGCGAACAGAGCTGTAAAAAAATTCACTCCAAACAATTTTCTAAACTTGTCAGGTTGTTCCTATCGGCATATTCCTTCGGCTTCTTACAGAGACGAAGTTAAAAGTCACTATAGCAATATTTTAAATTTACAAAGAAAATAAAACAAAAAACATCAAAATCGCGTCCTGAAAATTGCGTTTTTCAACTGATAGTGTGAAGGGTTTCATTCTGTGAAGGGTTTCCGTTTGAACTTACCAGTCATCGTCTCCTCAATCCACGAAATCGGCGGTGGAAATGTCCACAAAATCACGCTAGGGTTTCTGGCGAGTTTATGGCGATTTTGGCGATTTCCTGTGATCTTTTCATGCAAAAATTGCAGCGAGTTTTTGTAAAAACTTGGGCTGAGTTTTTGGAGGTAAAACTTGTAGGCGATTTGGACACGCGAGGACTCGCGATTTTTGCGAGTTTTTGGCGATTTTTTCAACAATGCTTCAGAGATCCATCAATCAGACTGTTCCTGGCTGCCCACAATACACAATTTGCTTCCGCAGAAGATGCAGGAAGGTCCAATGAGAGTAATCCACCTACATCTGCCTCCCCTGCCTCTATATCATAGGCGCTAATTGCATTGCTCAACTTGGACTTTGGGATGTAAATGCCCTGTATGAATGCTTTAGCCATTGCCTGCACCATCCCCCCTTTCAATATTTCCATAAGATTTGATAGGGAAATAGATGTCACATTTCTAGTAAGTTGCTGTGGAAACTCCTTGAACAGCTCGTTCCCAACAACCCTGCATATGGTGCTTTCAATCAGAGGTGAACCTATAACAAAAACTTATCTTAATTTTTCCAAATCATGTTTTGCCATGTTGCCATTTCCCATTTGCCTGGTTCAAGGTAATTTCTGAAATTCATTGCTGAAATTGGCATTCATAGCACTCCTTGAATCCCATTAGCACATTGCTGGCTTGTACTGTATTTATCTTTTAATTCTTATAGACACACCATCCGGACCAGATCTGGCCATTACCACTGGTTGATCCAGATTTAGGGGTGCAATGTCAAATCCACATTTCAGTCCTTGCTTGGAGTCCCAGGGCAATCAAACCTCTTGGCAGTGATGACAGATATCTAAGGATTGCATCCAAAAATGTGTGGGATGACAACACAACCTGTGTCAGCATGAATGAAGGAGAGATCCCATATTTAGCCTTTACATTCTACTTGAGCATGTTATTCAATTAAGTCTTGATTCACCCTGATCCTCCCATCTGGAAATCCTCTGGCTAATGGTTTCATTTTTTTGTATGATCTATATCCCTACGACAATGCTGCATTGAATAAGACATTAACAATGCTAAAATCTGCCAAACTTGTTTCACATTGTTTTTGATTTTCTAGCTAGTGGTGTTCTTATATTTAATGGCATTTATGATGACCATGGAGTCACCCTCTATGATAATAGCCTGAATTTCATTTCTTATGCAGACTTGAAGGTCCAACAGAAGCGCTTGTGCCTCCACTTCAATATTAGTCCCTGAAACAAGTCTTTAGAAGCAGCCCACATCATTTCTCCATTCCAGTCCCTTATAACACAGCCAGCTTCTGAAATACCTGGATTTCCCCTAGCCGCACTGTCAAAATTCGGCTTGAACCTCCCATTTGGGGTGGGATACAATTTTCATTGCTATGCTGTTTACCTTGGCTTAGCCTACAAGTCCCATGAACAGGATTTTTTCAAATTTTATTACTGTTGAACTTGTTTTGAATTTTTACTTTTGCCGAAGTTGAACATGGACATGAACCTGGTGACTTAGCCTGTAATTGATGCTGAGTAAGCTAAACCTTGTTGTGTTCAATTTACTTTATTTGGTAGAACATACATTATTTTATATGAAAAAATTTATGTTGTGCCACCAACGAACATGGCTCTTTCTACTTAATTGATGCTGAGTAAGCTAAACCTTGTTGTGTTCAATTTACTTTATTTGGTAGAACATACATTATTTTATATGAAAAAATTTATGTTGTGCCACCAACGAAGATGGCTCTTTCTACTTAGCTGCCTATAGGACCACATCAACTTCAAACATGCCAACTTACAAGCATGCATGATTATCAGTGACTCTTTTCACCGTGAGTGGTGCTGTCTGACTGTGGTTGACATATTCAAATTTACTAATTTATTTGCATGCTCTCTCAATGCGTGGCTCCTTGTTTATCCTTCCATTTACTTTGAGATATCCAGATTTAGTTTCTAGTTCAAGGATTTTTTATTATTCCTGATTTTGTCCAATTTTTATGTTTTCATTAACTCCCCTCATTTCCTTGCTTATGCCCAAGATCTGTTTCAAGCTGGTAATTTTCTTTCCTGTTTTTCCTGTCCGGTTTTCAAATTTCATAATTCTTTACTTATGTTGATTTAACTTGTACTCTTCTGTTTCCTTCTTTTACTTCTGCAACCAAATGTTGCTTCTTTTCTCACCCATTCTATTTTTTTTTCTTTTATGTACTCCATGATGTCAGAGCAAGATCTTCCCAAAAAATAGATGCAGTATCAAGAGTCCTTTGTTAATGAAACATTTATTCATAGTTGACATTTGACATGTCTCTACCCTTTTATAAGTGTACTTGCATTAATGCCTTCTGGATATTTATTCATAATTTTATGACTGAATAGGGTTTAAAGTCAAGTAAGATGCATTTTTCATCTAAATGGAACAAATCTACATTTTTTAATTCTGCATTACATTTGTGGTTAATAAGAAAGTGCAGATGTCTTAGGAGACCAACAATGCTGAGTGGTATATGTGATAATATTTTCATCATTTGGATGGGACTACCAATGGAGTGAAGGTAATAGGTAGATCCTGGATGCTTTTGTACATGTAACTGATTCATAACGTAATTTGTATTGACTTCAGATTGAAGAGGCACCTACTGATGATCTTATGGATCTTGTCACTCAAATTGTTGCATTTCATGTTAAGGTATTGTTTTCTTCATATCTACTGTATTATCTATGTATGCATAGAGAGAGTTTGAATACTCAACTACTTTTGTGTACTTTGTGTAGATGCCATATGCAGACTTTTCTTGTAATCTTCTCTCATTTATGTTTTTTAAGTTGATCAAATTCGGGATGATGATTTTACTGCAATTTACCCTTCCTGTATAAACATCAACATAAATTTATCTTTTGTTAAAACTTCAATACATTGTCAAGAAGCTTTTCACAAATTCTATTTCTTCAGGACGATTCATTTCAATCTTTTCTCTTATTAATAGGTAAATTTAGTCATTGCTTCACTACATGGCCAAGGATTTACACTGTAGTCATGAGGCAACAGAAATACAGAGTTAAAGATTTAGACAAAGAAAAAGAAAATATAAACTATGCATGGAAACAAATTCAAGAAACTGTGATTTTGTTATATTAATATGTTGGAATGGGAGAAATTTTGTTAAATATTGAGATTCCTCATGTTGTTTGAATACTTGGGGAAGCTTTATATTTTTGTTTATTTTCTCCTTCTATATTGTGCATTTCACTGGGCTTGTCAATCCATAACTTTAAATCCTAAGCAAAATAATCAATGAAAGCACAGTTTTTTCAGAATAAGTGGAAAATACAAATTTGTATAAACTTGAGAGTTTAAGATTTTTCTTTGTTCCTGGAATTATGGTCATGTTTTCCTTCTTTGCAGCACAATGCGGAACCAGAAGCAGTAGATCTTTTGATGGAGGTAATTTCAGATTTATTTAGTTAAATACTCTGCCATACTTGCAAACATTAGTCTTTTAAAAATGTGTATTTTTCCTAGGACGTTTTATGCTGAAAAATACTGGCAATTTTTAAAATCAGTGATTTGCTTGTGTTCAAATTGATAATTTAATCACTTTGTCAATTTTTATATTTTTTTTGAATTTCTTATATTTTCGAAAATTTTGATAGTTTTCCAAGGCATGATTTGCATCACATTGATACTTATTCTTGATTAAATATTTTCCAAACTTCAGGTGGAACAACTACAGCTGTTAACTGAACATATTGATGCTACAAATTACAAGCGAACATGCTTGTACTTAAAAAGTTTCGCGAGGTAAAAGTGTATGCTGGGATCACATGAAAAATTCAGACTAGAAAGATATATGTCCAAGCATTTGATGTTATCGTTGATCTCTCTGTTCCTTCCAAATGCTGTTACATTAGTCTTTTGGCAGTTTATTTGAATCTGCAAAATCATGCACTTTGTATCTTTGTATGGAAGATTACAATAAGATGCATTATTCTATTGAGTGATATGTTGTCTATGCACTCAATTTTATTGTTGAACATCATTGTGCAATCCATGCCACCAGAAACTGTATTTCTGAAAGTTAGATGTAATGTTACAGCTATGTGCCAGGACCTGATGACATGCAAGTCCTTGATATTGCTTATACAATTTATACCAAATTTGGTGAATACACAAATGCCCTGACAGTTGCACTGTGTATGCACAACATGAAGGTATGTGTCCTATTTCAATCTTTTGATAGCGTCGTGATATCTAATATCTTGTTTTTGGGTTTGTGAGGGAAAGAATGTACTGACTTAGCAAAGAATATGCAAAGATGCAATATGACTTAGTGCCAATGATCGATTCTGTAGATGGTCATGTCCATGAGCGAGTCTGGATGTCGAGTGTACAGATGCTCTCTAGTTCCTGTTTTTATTGAGCTTGGTCAACATCTTATAATGCTAATGATCTGTTTGCTGGTTTTTATTTTGACAGTATGTGAAGGACACATTCTCTGCTTGTGTAGATCCCTTGCAGAAGAAGCAGCTCTGCTATATTTTGGCTCGACAGGTAAGAAGTTAATTGTCTAAATTGAGAAGAAAATGTGTTTTGCTTGAACTTTATGTGGGATTTCGATATGGATCTTTTGTTGCTTTGCCATAAAGGTTTGATTTTCAGCTGGTGACTCGTGTTGCATGGTTGAAACATTTATTAACTTTTGAACTAGAGATTTCTTAGATAAAAGAGTCTTAATTTCAGTCTTTTAGTTAACTGCACTAGATCTAAGAGAAAATTTAGGAAGGAGGCAAATAAATGAACTGTGAAATTGTTTGTTTTCTAATGAAGGGAATTCAGAAGTAAAATCAGTCACTACCTAATCAAATTTAAAAAATGCAAGGCTGGATTGGGGCTTGTTGAGTGCATGATGATTGCAATATTTATTTATTTATTTGTTATATGTTCCGATAGAGAGTACAGAAATCTCTCAAAGTATAGGCACCCTAAAAAAAATTGCTATTGAAGAAAAAAACCTAAAAGATAAAAATACTAAATCCTATTTACATACATAATTTCATTTGCTAGATACTTTTTCTTATTGAAAATTTCAGGGGCAAGAGTTTCAGTACGTTGTTATATGGTAATTTCAGGGGCAACGGTTTCAGTACGTTGTTATATTTTTTGTCAATTCTATCAACATTATTCAAATTTTGCATCGTACATGTTTGAAGCAAGGAAGTAGGTCTATGCATTTTAAAATACTGTCTTAAACATTTCATGAAGTAACAAGGTTTAGTTGGGGTCTCCTCTCTCCAAGTGGGGTTTGGATTCTTACTCATAGGATTGTAGGTGCCATTTTAAGTGATAAAATTATGATTTATCTATAAGCATGCTATTATTCATCAAAATGGTTCTAAGAGTGAAGATTTGAGAAAGATCTGAACCCTAACTCTTGACGTGGACAAATAGTTGTACAGATGCCACAGGCTGAAATTGAATCCCTTATATAGGAGAATGTTCTTTTGACGCCTGGGATAAAATAGGTAGGTGCTTAGGCCAGTCTAACTTCAGCTTGGACTTAAAACTTGTTATAGTAAAAAATTATCTCTCAATTAATTCCTGAAATCTCTATCAGACCTATGGCCGAAGACAAAACAATTGAATCACTGATTGTGCTTATCTCAGTAGGAAGAGTGGTCCATTCTAGAGTTCCTCAATAATTTCCAAAATGATGATAGACTTACAAATGGCTCAAATTGTTAGTACTTCTCTTTTTTATTTCTGTTAACCTTTCTTTGTTCTTTGCTTGATAATTTTTGTGTGAGTTGGACTCATGCTCCTAATTATCATGCTTTCCACAATTTTTCTTTCCTTTACTTGGCTTTGCCAAACAGGTAATTGTGCAAAGTGAAATAGGATATCTTTTTGATTCAATTTCCTGAAAGAATACCTCCAAGCACCCATTTTGTAAGGGTTTCCCTTTTTACAATAACTGAACTAGTATAGATATCTTAAATACATTTATCCAAAAAATGCCGAGAAATATCAGTCTTGAGTTATTTTATTTACTTGAGAGTTATTTATTTAACTTCACAACTATTTTCAGATTTTTTTTTAATTTACATTGTTTACATTATTAATTATTTTTCTTTGAAGAACTTTTTTTATTTAGTTATGAGTTATTTTATTTACATAAGAGTTATTTGTAATTTTGTATAGTTATTTTATTTATTTAAGAGTTATTTTGTTTTACTTTAGAACTATTTAAGAATTATTTTCTTTTATTTACATTGTTTACTTTATTTTTATTTGAAGAGCTATTTTTATTTACTTAAGAGTTATTTTATAGATTTAGTTTAAAAAAAATGAGTTGGCTGTGTTTTGGATTTTATTTACACAGTCACGACTTGATGCTCTGTGCCTTGCTGCCACTGTAGAACGCCTCTCGGGGTAAATATACACAAAGGATCAAATGGAGATACTGTGAAACTATAAAGGATGAAAATGGTGTACTTACTTCATTCATAAATCTCTGCTTAAGGCACAGAAGAAACAAACTTTTAACTTAAAGATGTGTAGATTTTCCATTCAATTCTGTTTCTCTGTTTTCATCTGGAAGCAAATTTAGCATATGCTAGCATAGTTGTCATGTTTTACATGCCCTGGCTTGGGTGTGCATTTAACACAGGCTGGACAACTGTTTTGGAAAATGTTATTTTGATCAACAAAGATTTCACTTTATAAATTATAATGCATATTGATCGCTCATGGTTTTATCATCTTTTCATTTTGGTTGCTTGTGCAATTTATTAGCATTATACTTCTGAGTCTTATCAATGTTTCTATGGTGTTGTGCCTTTGTAGGGAGTGACATTGGAGCTGGATGATGAAATGACAAATAGCAATGAAGAGCAAAGAGATCAGTTACAGGAAATAATTAATAACATAAAATTGAGCGAGGGGTTTTTATCCCTGGCACGTGATCTTGAGATAATGGAAGCCAAGTCTCCTGAGGACATCTATAAGGTGACATCATTTATAAAATCTTAATACTGTATTTTTGTGTAGCTTTTACAATGTATCAGAAACTCACAATGAACTTATTTTGTTGCTTGTTTAATATAAGCAAAATTAATAAAAAAGTTGGGAATCTTTAATTTTTGAGGGATTTGACTTGTGTTTTTTATTTATCACAAGATGATCTCCATGATTAGTCATTTACCCTAATGACATTTTCCCTCATGTATGTTGTCAATGATTACAAGGCAAGGGGGATCCACTTAGCACACAAGCACCTCTAGGCCTTTGTTAGTAGGGGGAGGAGTAATGGTAAATATAATTCACCACTTTGTGCTTTTACCCTCTAGTCTCTTTCCCCAGTTTTTGGAGCATGTAATTCCTTATAAGTCATCCTTACCTCACAATTCTAAATATTGTGTGATTAGCCCAAGCACAACCCAATCCTGTATTTTGTGTTAAGTATTCAAGCCTTTCATGGGCATTTAAATAAGAATTTTTTATTGTTGCATAATTTGACCTGTGTGTTTTAAGTCATCACAAGGTGACCTCCATGAGTAGTCATTTACTCAAGTTAGACATTCTTCCTGATGTATGCTGGTAATGATTACAAGGTAAGGGGACCCACTTAGTACACAATTACCTCTAAGCATTTGTTGATGGTTGCTTGCTTGTGTTGCATTGACATTTTGCAGAATGTTTATATCTTCATGGATAGAGTACAGTCGTGATGCTTAATCTTGCATGGTAATGATAATATTAAATATTGTGCACCCAGTTTAAATTTTTAATCTTCTTTTCTGCTGCTTAATGATATAGCAAATAAAATTCTTATTTGCAATTATATGATTCATAAATGGTCATTGAACAACATCTGTTTGTTAAGCCTATATGTTTTTAATGAGCTTCATACTGCTGTCATGACAGATTTTTTAAAATGCCCTGAATTTGTTCTCCTATAGAAACTGTGAATGCATTTCAGATTTTACCCTTTTTGCTATTCCAAATAGCTTACATTATGGTTTTGTTTGGCAAGAAAGAATATAGATTTCTTTCAGTGATTTAATGGGCATATTTGATTCAAGTTATCTGATGTTTATAGGCACATTTGATTGATGGGCGTGCCAGTGTGACCGCAAGTGTTGATTCTGCACGTCAGAACCTGGCTGCCACATTTGTGAATGCATTGGTAAATGCTGGATTTGGTCAAGTAAGTTGGAAATGTAGATTCTAAAGTCAATGATATTGTTACAGTTTTTTTCTTGCTTTAGAAATTAAAAGAGCACCTTATCAATGGTGCCCATGTGCAGGACAAGTTGATGACTGCTGCTTCAGAGTCATCAAGTGGAGGCAGTACAGGAAGTTGGCTCTTCAAAAACAAGGAACATGGAAAGGCCAGTGCTGCTGCAAGTTTGGTATGGCTTTTGACTTCCCAACTGCAGTTTTTAGAAGGTGGAATTTTATGGTTTTGTATTAAGATTTGCTGTGATAACACAGGGCCTAATTCTTCTTTGGGACATTGATTCTGGTCTTACACAAATTGACAAGTACTTACATAGCAATGATAATCATGTCATTGCTGGAGCATTGCTAGCAGTTGGTATTGTAAATTGTGGTATCCGAAATGAATGTGATCCTGTAAGTAATTTGGGTTTATTTCATATCAAATTCTTGTTTAGAAGGCATGAATAATGTTAATTCCATATCATATTAATGTTTATATATATTATATATATATATATATACGCAGGCATTTGCACTGCTGTCAGATTATGTATGTAAGGACGATTCCAGCATACGGATTGGGGCAATTATGGGCCTTGGATTAGCATATGCTGGTTCTCAAAAGGAAGATGTAATGAACAATTTACTTAATATGATGCTTAGCAATATAATAACTCATGGGAAATATAAGCAGTATTCTTTTCTCTTGGATACACGTGCTATTTTTAATGCTTTTCATATATTCTTGCAGGTGCTTAGATTGCTTTCCCCTATTTTGACAGACCCAAAGGCTCCAATAGATGTTATTGCATTCACTGCTGTCTCTCTTGGATTGATTTATGTTGGATCTTGCAATGATGAAGTGGCCCAGTCTATTATTCTTGCTCTAATGGAGAGAAGCGAATCTGAACTAGGAGACCCACTTACTCGTTTTCTTTGTTTGGGACTAGGTCTTTTATACCTCGGGAAGCAGGTGAGTGCAATTGAATCTGAACTCGATTAAATTAAAAAGAATCCATTTTTCCGTTAATGTGGTTCTGCATGATGTTTCATCTTGGTTTCAAATAGTTTAGTAGTACATCATGCTTGATTCATCAATGAGTTATCATTTTATTAGCAATTTTTTTTTTTTTAAACTTCAAAACTCAATATGTAGTCCAAAATTATGGAAATTTACACTTGTATAGATGTTGAAAATATTAATGACTGTTAACAGATAGTCTATCAATATGTTCTGGACTGTCACTCTACGTTTTATGAATTGAGTCGTGATATTTGTGTTCTAATAAAATTTTACTGAAGATACCGTGGTTTTAAGTCACAGTTTGCTGGGTTTTATCCTAGAAATTCAAAATATAGTGAACCTTAAACAGCCCTAAAATTCATTTGAAATCACCATTATATTTGTCTGTCCATGGTAATACAGTTTGTGACAGGAAATTACTAGGGTTCGCAGTAAGTGTCGGGTGTTCTCCACGTGGCTGTGGCATTGAGAGTTTTCCAGATCTGCACGACACGGACACTGACTATACCCTTGACCTAAGTCAGTTAACAGATTTTCATCCATGAAATTTGAAATCTAGCAAATGTGAACACAAACCCAAAATATTGTTTAAATTTGCCTCCAAATTTGTATGTATGAATGCATACAATTAATTAATTCTTTTTAGGTTTTAATTTTTTTAATCCTGTTTTTTGGCTGTTGTCGTGCATGAGACGGTGGGTGAATGTTGGGAATTGAGTGAAGCTTATCATCACACTTCTGTTTATCTGCACATGCAGAGCCAGCTGAGCAAAGCCCTGGCCATCATAAGCAAGCATAATTTCACCAAGCGCAGAACTAGCTGAGGGAAGCCCTGGCCATCATGAGCAAGCACCATTTCACCAAAGGCGAGGCAAAACCTGCTGCCAGAGCTCCAGGGTTTCCTCTGACTACATAGTGGTCAACAAAATTCTTCAAATTGCCAACTTGATTTTCAAGAAATTTCAGTACCCGTTCAAGAGCAATGATCTCAAGAATTGCCTCGACAGCTTGTGGTGCCATTGCTCAATATTTTCTGTGTACGGGACAGCTTAAGTTTAAAGTTAATTTCAGAATATTTAATTTTAATTTTGTATTGATTAAGATTTTAAGTTTTGACTTTAAAGTTAATTTAATATTTATAAATTATTATTAATATTAACATTTTTAATAGTTTATTACAAGGTTATTGGATACACCACCACCCCTTCCCACTGGTACATGTACCGGTATACTTGGTACGGATACGAGTACGATATGGCCTGGAAATGGCTTGGGTACTGTGCCTGCCCCTACCCAAAATATATGCAAACTTAGAGCTGCACTAGATATGTTTGGATTTGGCGACTTGGTTGGACTTGTGCCGTATCCTAAATTACCGGTTCTATTTCGGATCCTGATTCTGGTTCGCGGGTTCAATTCGTGGATTCGGCAAAAAAAATTTTGCGGGTTGGGTTCGTTATATATGTAAGTTATAATATAAATATAAATATAATAATATAATATATAATTATAATAATATATTATAAATATTATAATATATATTAATAATATATAGTTATCTTTAATAATATATTAATAATAAAAATATTAATAATATAAATATAAGAATATAATAACATATTAATAAGCTATGAATGTTTTAGTTATAGGAGGAGGATGAACGCAAATCATGTGAGCTGTAGCGAAAAATAAATTTCCCTTCTTTCTATTTAACGGGAAAGTGGATCATATGTGCAATATGCTTCTTGCGCTTCGTAGATTGTAAGGCCATTGGGAATCGTGGGCGTCATAGTCAAGGTCTTCAGAGCTTCTATTCTTGCTAATCGTCAAAGTTTGAAGTTTGTGGAGTTGAGGAATCAATTTTTCAATCGATGAGAAAATAATTTCTCCATGGATGTGATAATTAAGGTTTAATTTTGTCTTTATTAGTGTTAAGTTTAACTTTATTTATAACTTTATTAATATATTAATTTTATTAATATGTAATTCTTTTAGGCAAGTTGCTGCCATGGGGGCAGCTCCCTTTCATTATAAAATCAAGGAAAAATACATTAACTAATTGTTACTCCATCATTTAGTTCTTCCAACCTTTCCCTTTGAAGATTTGACAGCAAATCATCATGGCTTCTAATAAGAGTCCAAAACTCCTTAAGATTGCCTTTCAAGACCCTGACTGCAAAAGGCGAAGGCACACCCTCATATCACTACAAATCTTTAGTGCGATCCTCCCAAAGAAACCACCGACCTTATGTTGAGCAACCCTCCTATCATAGTTAGAAATAGTCTCAAGAACTTTTGTGCTACTCTTCCATTATGAATATGATCGCTGCTAGCTTAGCACACTGTATTCTCCCCAATACATCCATGGGGGGAGTCACGAAGTATTCCAGGATTGTATAGTCATGCATATGGCCACTTCCCATTAGGTTTTTTCCTATGAGTTCTTTGATCACCTCTTTCGTTGGCAGAACCTCTAAGATGAATAAATGCCATAGTTGAGTGAATACATCCTCATCTCCACACTTGCAGATGCCGTTCCATATTGCTCACCCTATTCTCCATTGTGTTGATCAGAATAGGCCGAAAGTGGTCCTTAAATCTTTGCGCATTTGTTCTAAGTTTGCTAGGCCAAATGAAGCATGATGCATGAAGATTACACTCAATCTATACTTTATTACGGACCATCATCCTTCTCTACAATCTGGATTAAGTCTGGCCACCTATCTCTGGTCTCTGCTACAAAGATGTCCTTCGAGATCTCCGTACTGTGATTTGCTAAGAAATCCGCAGCTTTATTAGATTTGTGGTACCCATGCATGAGAGAATAAGTGTCCAATCTGTCTAACAAAGGCACTATCAACTCAATCCATTTCTTGAACTTCCAACTTTGAGGAGCTTGTGAGGCAATCGTTTTGATGCAAATTTTACTATCTCCCTCGATGTCCATTGATCTAATGTTCTTTTTCTCACACATCCTTAATCCTTCATAAAGGGCTCCAAACTCGACATCGTTATTGTTTCCCCAATGAAGCTTTTTAGCCATGGTCCACGCAATATCACCATCCTCATTGCTGATCATGCGGCCCCCTCCAGAGATACCTAAGTTGCCCTTCAAGGTCTCGTTGAAACTAAGTTTTAGCCTTCCACTCGAAGGGGCCATCCATTTGGCCATCTTCCTTATTTCTTAAGTGCAGCTTGCAAAAGAAGAGAAGTTGGATGGGCACTCGAGTAGGGTCCAAACCTTCATTACTCTGTCATCCCAACTAGTAAAGAGCTTGGATTTGGAATTTCTAACCTTGAACATTGAGATATGCATTGATACCAACTTCAATTTTGTTTTTTTATCTTAGTAGTAGAAGAGTGTACATCGTTGAATATTCAGCAATTCCTTTCCTTCCATATGTGACACAAAACCAACGACGAACTTGCTACCCACAATCTTGCCCACATTGAGTTGTAGTGTAGACGTGGCCAGGCTTGAAAAATTCCACCAAATCTGCTTGAAGAGGACCACTCCAACCCAGACGATTGAGAAACCAACTCCAGGATTCCCTTGCTAAAGGACATTGTAATAGGAGATGGTCAGCCATTTCTTCCGAATTAAGACAAAGCAAGCACCTAGATGGTCTTTGAATGCCTATCGTGTGTAATTTGTCCCCCATAAGAATCTTCTTATGCAGTGTAGACCAAGCAAAGGCATCCACCTTTGGTAAGATATTCCCATTCCAACATAAATCCAATGGCCCAGATGAGTTCCAGTTTTGGATATTTTGGATGTGGTACCCCAAATTTACCCCACACCAAATAATCTTATCCTTTGTCATAGTGAGCAGAACCTTCCTACTTAGAGCATCAGTTAACCTTTCCTTGGCCAGAAGCGGTATGGGATCTTTGCTGAAATCTTTCCATTTCCAAATTGACCCATTTATATTAATTATACTTAATAACTTTGTAATTTATTGAGTTTAATATCATTTATTATTGATAGCAATTTTTTTGTTGTTGTAAAAACCCCGGTTAGGGACTAGGGACCCATCCAAAAACAGGGCATAGCCCTTCAGTCTCAACTGTCCTACAGAAACATAAAATTGTCTTACAGAAGCATATGAACAGGGTGAGAGGGCAAATTACAAGGCCCTCTCCCCATCTACTATCTAAAAACTTAAAAGCTTAACATCATGTCTACCTTGCCATCAAGTTCCACCAGGTCTACTTCCTCATCATAGGCGCATTTGTATACTGGTTGAGCATGCTCCTCCACAGGTACTCCCATTTTAACTACCATACATTCCACTATTTTCCGAGTCTCCACGACGCCTAGCATCACATCATGAACATGGCCGAGGATAGCTTCATGGTTTTCCTTGGTAGCCTTAGTCACTTCCACCATATCCTCATGAACCAGAATAGAGGCCGCTGCAATGGAAGTCAAAGTCGCTAGGATTAGAGATTGTGCCGCACCGAATACATTCCAGCGTCCCCTCGTGGTGCCAAGGTCGAGCAGAAAGTTAGTCATCGCCTCCCTTATCTTCTCACCATCCTGGCCATCCACATCCTTTGTTGGAGCAAAATTTTGTTGAGCTACTTGCGTGGGGTATATGCCCGAGTCATCCTCCCCCCAAACGAGCTACTTGCCACCTTCCTCATGATGTGACGTTGCCGGGGAGAGCAAGCCCCCGCCATTCCTTTCCCTTTGTCTTTGCCGTGATCGCTACCTCCACCCATCTCTCTGCTCTGGCCTGAAAAACCTCTTAGCTCCGTCATAACATAAACACAATGAAGAAGTGCCAGTTTGCAAGGAAATACAAGTACAGAATGGGAAATCGCCTCCACCTCTGCCACACGCCACCCCAATTTATGAGTGGCCAGCCTGGCCACCATCAACTCTCACGTAGCCACCCCAATTTATGAGTGGCCAGCCTGGCCACCATCAACTCTCACGTATCTTCTCTTGGGAGCTCAACTATCATGTCTTCACTCGTTATCGGGGGATTATTGATAGCAATTTTATTTATTTAGTATTTTTATTAGTATTAAAATATAATAAGTATAATATTAATTATTAATAAAAGTATAATATTTAAGTATAAAATAATAAATTATATTTTAGTATAACAGATTATTTAATAATATATATTTTTATTTTGCAATATATATTATTTTTATTAGTAGTTAAAGTTAATAAGTTTAATGTTTATTATTAATAAAATTATAATATTTACGTATAAAAAATATATAATATTTAATTATATATAATTAAATAATCTATTATATTTTATTTTTGATACCTAATATCTATTAGGTATCAAAAATAAAATAGATTATTTAATTATATATATATATATATATATATATATATATATATATATATAATAAAATAGATTATTTAAATATATATAATAAAATAGATCATTTTTTTTTTTTTGATTGGTGAATTAGGCTTAAGGGAGCCTACCCTATAAATAAAGGAGTGCAAAATAATTAAGTGCATGCCCTGTAAATAGGGGTGCATAAGGCAAAAAATTCACCATCTATGATGGTAAACACCCTAAAAAATATTTATCCCTGCCATTCTTGCCTACCCATCTCAACACAGGAACGCAAAGTTATGTTGCATTTCTCACTTCCTACTGATATTGCCTTTGGAGTGGGAATGAAGCTTCATATTAAGGGCTGGGAGGTCCTTTTTTCCTCGCACCACAGTCCAGTTTTCGCTGACATTCCCATCATTTGAGGCCTCAACACTAGTGTTTGGGGAGGTAGAGTTTCCTCCCTTTGTAAATTGTGATTTATTATCTCTCACTTCTGAATATTCTGTATGTGAATTTTTGGACTTAGAAACCTTCTTTTCTGAAGCATTATTGCTTCCTACCCCAGAAGGAGGAGACTCATGAACAACTATAGTTCCTTTCTCCAGAGTACTCAATAATATGGAGAGGATTCCTTAGCATCTTGGGAAGGAGTAGAAACCTCTTTTTCCACTGAATAATGGTGGATAGAGGCTTCCTTCCACCATGTGGCTTGTCCATCGAGCTTCTGTTTGGAGCAATCTGCAGCCATGTGTCCTGTATTAAAACACTTGCGGCAATGGAAGGGTAGGCCTTCATAATCCAATATCTGAATCCAAATTCAATTAGAGGTTTTTAGAGTAATTTCAGTTGGAAGATTTTTTGAGGTATCTATATCAACCAAGATGCGAGCGAAAGTGGTGTGCAGGAAATCAGAGGAGCCATCATCAACAGCCAAAAACTTTGCCAGTTTATCTCCAATAGCTTTAAAGCAAGAATCAAACCAAAATTGTAGCGGCAAATTAGGAAGCCCTACCCATGTTGGCGTTACAGAGAAAGATTCAGAAACATAATTAAAACCTGGGTGCCAGGTTTTGAGCATGAGCAGGTCTCCCGACAACTCCATTGGTAATCACATAGAATGGTATTTCTATCCTAAACCTAATTGAAAACCACAATAAAGAAACCTCGGGCACATGGGTAAATTTGTAGATCACCTTTCACGATGGTGCTCTAGGTATTTGTGATCCATATGTGTAAATCATCGAGACTGGGCCAATACCTAACAAATCTGCCGATTAATCCCTTCTCTGCCAAAAATATTTCATTCTCATTGACTTCTCTTTTAATTTCATCATTGAATTCAATCACTGGGTTTGTATTAGCACTTTGTAAGGGCCAAATTGGCTGTGAAAAACCGGAATGACAACCTTCCATTGATCCAACGAACCCTGGATCCTTACTCATCGCTGAGATTGTGCCGGATTCTCATTTTTAGAGGGGTAATGGATCCCCTACTTTGCATCCTTAACCCCACACTGCGATATTGCCGGCCGCCGTTTAGTGGATCCCCCAAATGTGATTGAGTAGAGGAAACCCCAACTTTGTCCATCTGTGCGTATTTGGGTGGGAGATGAGTCCCCTGCTCGGCACCCATGAACCTGTTATGTTGATGCTGAAAGCCATTCAGCAAATTATCCCCTTCCTGTCACGTAGAAGGAGCCCCATTCTCCAGCAGTTTTGGCAGTTTCGACATTAAAAAAAAGAGTTTGCATTAAGTGTTAAAAGCTTCCAAAATAGATTAATTATATATATAATTTAATTATCTATTATATTTAATTTTTTTATACCTAAATATTATAATTTTATTAATAATAATAATTATTATTAATAATTATAATATTTAGGTATAAAAAATAAAAAATAAAAAATAATAGATTATTTAATTTTTTATATATATAGCTGTCTCCAGCCGTATCCATATTAGGGGCTTTTGAAAAATAGCCATATATATATATATAATAGCTGTTTCCAGTCATATACATATTAGGGGGTTATGAAAAATATCCACCTTTTGGATGCCAGCTCCAGCAGGGCTGCTTCAGAGCATTTCGTTTCTGATATATATATAGAGCTGTTTCCAGTCGTATACATATTAGGGGGTTATGAAAAATATCCACCTTTTGGGTGCCAGCTCCAGCAGGGCTGCTTCAGAGCATTTCGTTTCTTGAATCAAAGTCATATCCGATAAATATTCTTGAAGTTCGTTTTTGGCCAATCTCCTCTTGTTAGGGGCATTCAAGCCTTTTACCCTCGGTGAACTAGAAACGTAGGCATCAATTTTGGTTTGGGAACCAGCCCTAATTTCCTCCAACATAGCTTCTTTCAACTTATACACTTCTGTTCTCTGATCTCTTTTCTTCTTCCTTGACTGAGAAACTTTCTCAACATCTAGTTTGGCACTCTTGATTCCACCCAAAGCATCCAGCATTCCACTTTCCCCTTGTCAACTGAAATTTATGATCTTGCTCCTCTGGAGAAGAATGAGAACTTTGCCTTTCCCAAGACAAGGGACGGAAGAGACATTCTGTCGCTTCTGGGCCATTGGGGTAGAATGAATGTCTTCAAGGTTGACCACAGCGGCCACTGCTAATTGCTGTTCCCTGGCTCCTGCACAGCTACTGCAAATTACTTGTCTCTAAAAGAGGGCCAAGTGGAGGGTAGATATTTTTAGAGTAGAACCAGTCATGATGTCTGGCTTTAAAAAAAGGTTTTACTAAGATCTAAACATTTCTTCAGCACTCAGGAGCCTCTTTTGCCTTGATCAGAAAAACAAAAATCCCAGAGGCAGCACTCGAGATCTATTAGTCCTTCACTACATCTCCAACCCTATGAATAGAGTAGCAACGAAACAAAACCTTCTCATAATCCACACTTGAAAGAAGGATCTCGTTGACACTGAAAGACAGATTTGCTTTGGAAGCCGAAGGTCCATATCTCTTCTTATTTTCACCCTAGCATACACAATATGAGATTTCAAAACATACTGATCATTGACCTCCGGAACCTCTCCCAGACATTTTTTGATATTCTGTAGACATGAGCAGCTCCAAACTCAAGGGAAAGATAATAAAAACAGACCCAAATCTCAGGAAAAAATGTCGAGCAAGGGGAACTAGAAAAACTTACTTTGGAGGGTTGCACCATGATTTCCAAGTGATTAAAGGTCTTGCAAGATCTTTGGAGCGCTTCCTCTTGGGTATTTGAAGAAGGGAACAAAATGACGAAGAAGCCCTTGGGAAGGCAGAAGACTAAAACCATAGTTCCACGGAGTTTCGGGGACAGGGGGACGGCAGGGGACGCGTTTCGGGGACGAAGGGGCGGGGGTCTAATTTTGGGGACGGCGGGGGATGGTAGGGGACGCATTTCAGGGACGGGGGGAGCGGGGGGTCTAATTTTGGGGACGGCGGTGGGGGAGCGGTGTGCTAAAATACATATAGTACTTGAAAAATTAGTCATAAAAAGATGTATAACTGTAGAAGTCTATAAGATGTATAAATTAGTTATAAATTAGACATGTATGCAAAATGTGGAAGCATAGACAAGGCACATGAACTGTTTGACAGAATGCCTCAAAGAAATGCAGCGGCAAAACTGGGGGACGGTGGTAGCATGGCGGGGGACAATGGGGACGTTTCCCTGAAGTCTCCCCATCTCGGAAATGGGGAGACGTGGGGGACGGCTGTATTTCAGGGGGGGACGCGTCCCTGTGGAACTATTCTAAAACCTTCTTTCCCATTTCACCATGGCCCAAAGCAAAAGTTTGTCTTGGGATAGCCATTTGTCATTTCAAGAACCAATAACTGCCCTAGAAAGAAGAACATCTGCATTTTAATCCACCTCAAAGTCCTGCAAAGCTGCCATAGGGACCTGCGCATCGACCAAAACCACCTTTGGGAAAACGGGCAAGCCAACATTGCTAGGCTTACACTACCTCCCATTCTTATGCTGCTGGCTGGATCCATCCAAACTAGGGTGGGGAAGAGAGGAGGGTTCGCCAGGGTTGAAAGAAGAGTCAAGACTGTGAGGAGCCACTTCTTGCCCAGATCGATTTGAAAATGCATCAACTCCGGTCTCCTTGAAAATGTGAACCATTAGATATTCTTAGCGAAGACAACTGACTGATAAGACCTCTTTGAAAACCAAGTCGCCTGAAGTCAAAATGATGCCTATTTGACCCAAGCATCCTACAACCCATTACCATCTCAGCTTCCAATAACTTATTATTTTTATTTTAGAATATAAAAATATAGTTTTAATATAAACATTTATATTTTTCAAACAGAGTAACGTTTCTAACAATCTCATACTAACTTTTTTGCCTTCCTGTTTGCTCTGAAATATTCAAACATGGTAACTAGGATTTCTGATACTGAAATGGATCCTGATCCTTGTTTGATTTGCTTACAATGTATTGGAAATAATAGGGACTGTTCTTGGAAAACACACTTTCTTTCTATTTGGTTGTCAAAAACAACTGGTTCATTCTGGGCATATTCTGAAATGATTATAAGTGGGCTACACACTACTTAAATTTAAATTTAGAGCAGATGAATAGAATTGAAATAAAAAAACTAACTAATGCCACCTCTAATCCATTTCTCTTGCTGTTCTCATGGTCCGGTGTGCTCAGTGGTTTTCATGCTAATGCAGTTTGCATAATGGTTTGTTGTTGTCGCCTACATATACAATGATGACCCAGTACATGCCTTCAGAGGACTCTGCTGACTAAGCATGGAGCACTTACCCAGTGTACTTTTGTAAGCAGTAGAAGGCTGGTCAGCTTCAGTGCTAAATTTGTCATTTGACATGGTATTTGCATAGATGAAGTGGTAATCTGTACAGTCTTATTGGCACAATAAAATCAATACTATATTGAAGGCTGCAAAAACCTACTGCAATGTTCTTCTTTCACAAATTAATTATATATGATTTTCTTAGCATATGTCAAGATGGCTATACAAGGATCTTCGCCAAAGCAGTGCATCTTGAGCTTTGCAGCACAAGCAAAAAGTATACTTGACGAATTTAGTTCTGTCCCAAAAACACTGGTTGAATTGGAAAAATTCAGAACAACCTGTAATATCCCGCCCTGATAGGATATTTGATTTCTAGATTTTACCTGTCTGTTTTAATCTGTTTTTTTGCCTTTCTGATTATTTTTGGGTTTAGGGTTTCATTGAATATATTGCATGTTTGATATTTGCATTGAATACATGAAATAAAGAGCATATTACATAAACCCAGAAAATCTAACAGAGATATCAACAAAATAACAGCTACCCAGATAGCAATGAGCCAAAATATGAATTATAATAACATACCCATATCAAGTTTTACAACTTCATGCCGGGGTCATTGCTGGACTAGCAAGTGGGTATGGCTGGAAATGCCTCAAATCTCCACAGAATCATAAAGAATGTTCATACAATGGATATCAGTAATAATAAGGCACTAGACGCCTCACAAAGACCAAATATGAAGCTGCAATGGAATAGAATAGGCTTCTACAAGACCCACGCCTCACTATGAAATGTACGACCTGGTTGGAATATGCATATCAGCAATAAACTACCCAAAAATCAGTCTCAACTCCTCCATTTCCAACTGCAATAGCTGTATCAACAAGGACGACCAAGGTAAGAGATCAAACGGCAACCAAAACAACACCCAACTACCTCAAAATTGGTACGGCCACACTGTAGAATGGTACGGCCAGCAAATGGAAAATGCAGCAACAACAAACTCTCCTCAAACTCTTGATAAATCTGCTCCTACAAATATCAATGCACAGCTGCAATCACAAATCCTTCAAATATATTTATTACATGCTTGAGTCTTCGCCGAAATGTATCATCTGAATGCACAACTGCAAACACTGGATGTATTTGCCAATACAATATTTGCTAATTGAGGTTTTTGTCCCCAAAAGCTAAGAACAACACTATCTTGTAGAGGTTTTCGTCTCAACAAGACAATACCAAACCCTAGAGCCAAGCTCCAGAAACCCTCGAAGGGAAAATCTCAAAAGAGAAGAAATAATAATCCAAACATATCCAAATGAGATCCCTTTTACCTCATTTATAACTCTCCAAGAGGGGTGTTTCATTTTTTGGGGGAAATATTCTTTTAATTTCACTTTTAATATTTCTCAATGTGAGCGCTCCATAAAATGACTTAAGTGACTTAAATATTTTATTATTCATCACTTAACCAATAAAACCCAAAGTCCAATATTAAATAATAATATTAATTTATGGACTTTAAAACGGAGGCCCAAATGAACTTGAAATTCAGTGATCTATAGAAAGGTCTCGACGAGAGGCATCCAACTCCACTCTGAAAAACCAGATCCGACACCGAACCTGAACTTACTAAAAATAGTAAGTAACAGCCATAAGCAAATTGAGCCAACATAGAGAGTGCCAACTGGATCCACAAACCATCTGATAACTTAGCTCAATGCAACATCTGGGGGGGGGGGCAACAACTGACTGCCAAGTCGCCAAAACAGCGTCAAACTGACACTTACTAAAAATAGCAGTGTTCCCCTAGGACCAAAGAGAACAAACTCAGAAAAATCTAGAAAGATTGTTGACATGCAAGCACTTACTATAAATAGTAAGTACAAACAAGTTGTCCGAAATCTCTCCGGAAAGTGTCAACCAGCTCCACTGGATCACTCGGACACCTTGGTGACATCGAAATACTCGTCTGGTTATGCTGTCACCAACCCAAAAAGTCAGCTCCAACTGTACTACAATAGGACTCGAAAATGGAGACATCTACAGCTGAACTTTTGCACGTAAGTGATCTGGCAAAATAGACATTTTTAGACACAAATATCCAGATGCATCTAAGGGTCTATAAGCACAAGCAATTTCTATAATTCCAGTTATATTCTTTCTATAATGGATGGGGAGACCTATTGCAGACTTCAAGGACAGAATGCTCAGGATTAAACTCTAGATCTGTGTCATAGGTAGTCTGTTAAAGCTTTTCTGGCTTCAACTTTTTCTTCATCTCACTCAACAGGATCCAATCTTGATGTAGGGTATGTTTAACATTATAGTTATGGCTAAATCCAAATACATATTTTGATGACAGTTATCTATGAACTAGCTATATAAGAATCTTCCCCAAAACAGTGCATCTTAAGCTTTGCAGCATAACCAAAAGTGTATACTTGCTGGACTTAGTTCTGCCCAAAAAATACTGGTTGAATTGGGAAAGTTCAGAGCAACCTGACATGTGCATACAGCCAAACTTTTGCATGTAATTTGAGATGCTAATATCCACGTCCATCTGAGGGCATGTAAGCACAGGGTTTTTTTATAATTCCAATTATATTATCTCCACAATGGATGGGGAGATCTATTCCAGACTCCTCAGACAGAATACTGAGGATTAAACTCTAGATTTGTTTAATAGTTAGTCTGTTAAAGCTTTTCTAGCTTCAATTCTTTCTTCATCTCACCCAACAGGATCCAATCTCGGTATAGGTATGGTTACTATGTAATAGGCCACAATCTCCAATTACATACAAATACAAAAAATGCAAAAGATGTTTATATAAATTAAAGCCTAGCCAAGATTGCTTTGTAAACTGTTTTCAGCAGTAGTACAACTGAACTTTGTAGTATGTACCAATTTTCACATGGGGAAGGACTAATTTATGTTTATGATAAAGTTTTCATGCTTAATGCTCATTTCTTTTGAGAGACAATGTAAGAGAATTTGCTACATTAGATTCATTACTATAATATGGTGATTGCAATGTGTTTTTTTTTCATTAATCTAGTGTTGTTGGAGCTACATTATGCTTGATTTGGGTAGCTGTTAAGTTATTTAAAGCACTAGATAGGCACTGTTTTACATGATACTCTTTTTGCTTTATAAATTTTAATCTTCTGTTGTTAAAATAAACAGGAAAATGTTGATGCAACTTTGGAAGTGGCAAAGACATTCAATGAGAAAATATCAAAATATTGTCAGGTTACATTGGAGTCTTGTGCATATGCTGGCACTGGCAATGTTCTTAAGGTGTTTGTTGATCACCTCAAACCTGGCGAGATTAAATACTGTATGAAGTATGGCTATGTCTTCCCCATCTAGGGTAACATGTTAATTGTCTTACAAGAAACAATTTTTTTCCATCAGGTACAAAGTCTTCTAGGACTCTGTGCAGAACACCTCGAGAAGGGTGAGAGTCATCAGGCACCAGCTGTAATTGGAATTGCATTAGTTGCAATGGCTGAAGAACTAGGCCTTGAAATGGCCATTCGTTCTTTGGAGCATCTCCTGCAGTATGGGGAACAGAATATTAGAAGAGCTGTCCCATTGGCTTTAGGCCTGTTGTCAATATCAAATCCAAAAGTAATGGCCATTTGTTCTGTCCTTTTCCTTTACTAAAATATTGTACCTATTGGCCCCTCATTTGCTTGATTATTTATGCAATAAAATTTTATTTTTGAAATCTCATGTGTAAACATCTATACCAGGTTAATGTGATGGACACTTTGAGTAGGCTTAGTCATGATACCGATTCAGAAGTTGCTATGGTAAGTGGTTATTTGATTGGTCTTTGAAGTCTGATTTGTTCTAATATTTCTTTATATTGTTTCTTATGTCCACAAGAAAGTTTTTTCTTATGAAGTTAAATTAAGATATGAAATCCAAGGAATGACGTGCTTTTGTAGGCAGCAACATTGTCTTTGGGATTAATTGGTGCTGGAACAAATAATGCTCGGATAGCTGGCATGCTACGAAATCTTTCGAGCTACTATTACAAAGATCCTAGTCTTCTATTCTGTGTAGGCTATGTTGCCAATCATTGAAGTTGTAGCTGCAATTTATTCTTAGGTTTGACTTCGTGTAACACATCTTAATGCAGGAATCTTACATAAATAGATGTATTGCAGGTCCGCATCGCTCAAGGTTTGGTTCATTTAGGAAAAGGGTTGCTAACACTGAGTCCATATCATTCAGACCGCTTTTTGTTATCACAGTAAGTATCTACATTTTTTAATTCCTGAAGCAACATTAGGCATCCGCTTGTATTCAATACAGATCACTCTTTACACTTGTTTTCTATTGATTTGGACATACCGGATTCTATAAACTTGTTTTCTATTTATTTGGTTTGTGTCTTGCTAATTACAAACCAAACTTGTCCTGCAGCTCTGCAGTAGCTGGTATTATAACTTTGCTTCACGCGTGTTTGGACATGAAGTCTATTATCTTGGGAAAATACCATTATGTTCTCTATTTCCTTGTGTTAGCCATGCAGGTGTGTATTATGTATTTGATGCATGTTTCTCTTTTGTGTATGATGCGCTTTAAAAATTTGTCTAATTCTTCTGACCTATAAATGCACAGCCAAGAATGCTGATGACGGTGGATGAGAATTTAAAGCCTTTGTCAGTTCCTGTTCGAGTAGGGCAAGCTGTAGATGTTGTTGGTCAGGCTGGCCGCCCAAAGACTATAACTGGGTTCCAAACGCATACAACACCTGTTCTACTTGCGGCTGGTGATAGAGCAGAACTGGCAACAGAAAAGTGAGATGGTCTTTCTTTTAGTTGCATTTGCTAAGCTTGTACAAATGCAAAATAGATCATGTAGTAGAATTGCTGTATTAATAACTAACTTATAATTTATTCTTTTGCAGGTATACTCCTCTTTCTTCAGTGTTAGAGGGTTTTGTGATTTTGAAAGAAAATCCTGATTATGAGCAGGACAACCTTACCAGCTAAATCCAAATGTTTTGAATGTATGATTTAAAGGACGTGACGATTGACTCTGGATTTGGGGAGAGTTTTGTAGTTTTATTTATTTATTCTTGGTTCCATGTTTATCAATTCCACATTTTCTATACGAATGGATGTAAAAGTAAGTTCCTTTCAAAAGCTACATCATCCAGTTCCTGATCAGGCACTTTCTTTGTCTGATATTAGAAGCATTCATCGGATAAAAGAAAGCAAATGGAATCCATTTAATCAAAAGAAGAGTTGTTATTTTCTCCTTAAAGATATTAGTTTTAGTGGGTCTCAATGTTTATCGATGTCTTTGATAAGCTTTTGCTTTAGGTGTTATTTTTCGAGAGTTTGGATTCAGCTGCCTACTTTCACCTAAATTTGATGCAATGATTCCGTATACCTTAAAGATTTACGCTTTGTTCTTTACTTGAATTCTATCTAAAACTGTGATTCAACTAATGGTTGAAAAGTAGACAGTGATACTCATTTAATTAGTTAGCTTAAATTTAGCATGGTGAGGATGCTTTTAACTAATATGGAGTTAGTTTAGACAATGCCCCTGTAAACAGCCACCTGCATTTCTCAGTGTGGACTGGCTATCTACTTATTTTGATTCAAATCACATGGGATCATTTTCCTGCAATTTGAATCAAATTTCAGTTGCACCAGATTCTGGGCATACCATGGGATTAGTTACTAAAATAAAATTGGAGAAAGTTAATTTTAGTTAAATAGCTATTTATCTGATGGACACGAGCTTAACTGTCATTTAGTTTCTTCATTTTTACAGCAGGCTACTCTTGATCAGGACATGTGGACTTTTGTTCAAATTTGTGAAACCTTTCTTACATCTTCCTCTTGCATTTCCATCACGTTGTGGAATGCCATCAGCTCGAGCAGGAAAATCGTTAAAGTGAATGGCTAAGTTCAAATTTTAGGGAGTGGGATAGTTTTTAAAATTGGGTAAAATAACACAACATGCTGGGTGCGGTATGATCAGTCATGGCAATTGAAACAAAGATTGCCCTCAAAAAAACTAATTCCTTCGATTATTACAATGCCTTTGAATCAGTGTCCCCAGGATGTGGTGGGGACTTGGGGACTCGAGGGATGTCCCCTTTTCTAGGGCCTGTGCAACCTGTACCATTTGGTGCATAAACACAGCATTTTAAAAAAAAAACCCTCTTAAAGCTTAAGAGGGGAGGATTGCCATTGCAAATTCAGCATACTGTATTTACTTTTTAAAATTTTAACAGCTACTAGTTTGTTTAATTTATTTTAATTGCTGCCCCCAAAATTTGGGAAAATATTGTACTTGTAGAAACTCAGAGAAACACTGCTTTAGATGAATGGAAAATATTCTACTTAAGCTGTCGATGCATTGACAAGTTAAAGTTGACTAGTTAGCTTGGATGTGATGTCAAACCCCAAGGGTGCGTTAAACTTTTAAGAATATATAAGGTAAATGGAAAATGATTCCCTTATGGGCTTCCACAAGGGGGACTATTGTACAGCAAATTGGTGTCTTACCTTACCGAATTGATGTCACACTTGGGGTTTACATTTGCCTTCACCTATGACCCTGTATATTCTACCTTTCTTTTGCAGCTTCATTACATTACTGCCGCATATGTTGACGGTCACAGGTTTAGGAAATTATTATCAAACATTTGCCCATTATTCGATAGTGAAGCTCGAGTACGCTTCATGTTTAATGGGTATGTGGAGACAGATAGTCTTAATGGGTAAGTTGAGGTTTTTTTTGAGTTAAATCAATTCAAAGCATAGCCATGTTGATGTTAAGGCACTTCCTGAAACTCTGGGTTCAGTATTTTTTATTTTCAGAATAGCGTGGTGCTATGGATCTTACATAGATCACGTGGAAGGTTTTCATAGAAACCCAATGATTATATTTAGGCGAGGCCTACCTTGATTATATGACTGTTCTTTAATTGTAGCGATTTAATTGATTTCCTACTTGCATTGAACGTATAGTGGGGCAGGTACTAGTTAAAATTTTTAAATGCATTCAAAATACTTTAGCAGGAGATAAGAGTATCCAATGGATTTTTGGTATATCCTTTGAAAGACCAGCTGAAAATAGGTAGTATGATATAACAGTGTCCAGAAATGTTTTCTATATATTTTGAAATTATGGATTATAGATACTCCTAGCAATATTTATCATTGGGATCATTGTTAGCTTATTCGATGATTTCAAGAACGTGCTATATTTGTCTAGGGAAATATTTCGAGTCATTTGTACAGTTTTTCGAGGTTATTAATTCTTCATTCATATGTAAAGTATGTAGGAAAATAAAATAAATTGTGCATTGGCACATTCAGATTATGGGAAAATTGAGGGGAACAAATGAAGTATGAGATAAAAAGTTACAACTATACGATAAACAAAACAATAGTACATGAATGGAGATCTTCAATCCTTCGAATAAATTGGCTTTTCAGTTCCATATTTTTTAACTGTTATCTTTATATGCCCTTTTTTCTTTGTTGTTAGAATACCTATTACAAAAACTCCTTAATAAAATAAGAAGCGAAAGTTTCCTTATATAAGAATACAAATGTTTTATCCATAGAGGATAAGAGTGACCACGAATAAGACAAAAAGAATATAGAATAGTTTTAAAGTCTATCTTAGGACCATTATAAATAAAACATTTTCTTAATATCCTCTCTTATAGGTCAATCTATTAACTACATCAAATTTATCTTGAAATTTTACAAATTTGTTAGGACTCAAAGACTTGGTAAGAATGTCTGCAGTTTGATCTTCAAAAGGACAATATTGCAACATAATTGATCCATCTTTTACAAGTTGTCTAATGAAATGATAATGTAGTTCTACATGTTTGGTACACTCGTGGAAGATTGGATTCTTGACAAGTTTTAGCACCCCTTGATTGCCATAGAACAAGCGTAAAAGCTCTGTTTGAGGTATTTTCATGTTTGAAAGCATCCTTTTGGGCCACACTGTCTCACATGTTGCTTATACTACTCCTCGATACTCTATTTTTGTTGAGAATATAGTTGTTGCTTGTTTCTTGCTAGTCCATCAAGAAAGCATCCTCTTGAGCCACATGAGAACTTGCTGAATTAGAATCTGTAAATCCAACCAGTCTAGGATTTTTGTTTCTGTTATATAGAATGCCAAAGTCAAGTGTCCCCTTCACATATCTCAACACCCTCTTCGTTGTAGTGTAATGTTTAGGTGTAGAAATTTGGCAAACAGATGGCAGCATTTTTGTTTCTCAATCCAAGTATGTGCTCAAAAAATTTAGAATGACATTGCAAAATCTCATCAAGACCTATGGAGAAAGCACTGAAACTTTCAACCAAAAATAACTCTTAAGACAATCAATGAATCAACTTACATGCAACTAATGAGGAGTTTAATATATCTTAAAGCCACTAGACCTAATTTGAGCTATGCTATGAGTTTCATTTCTCGATTCATGACAACACCCAAAGTAGAGCATTGCACTACAACGATCAATCATGTCAAAATTGTACTCATCTGATTTGATCTGTTCAATTGGTTGTGCCTATTAGAATGATGTCATCTACAAATATGACTAGCAAAATGACGTCATCTACATGTAATAATGATGTCATCTACAAATATGACTAGCAGAATGATATCGTTATCAATGTTTTTGACATACAAATTTGGATCCCAATGCTAGAAACCTTGTTTAATCAAATGCCTATCAATTTTGATGTACTATGCCATGGGTGTTGACATTAGGCCATATAAAACTTTTTTCAATTTGCATATAAGATGCTCCTTCCTTGTAACCTGAAAACCTAGAGGTTGAGACATGTACATTTCTTCCTAGAAATCTCCATTAAGGAAGGCATTCTTTATACCCATTTGATGGATTGTCTAGCCAAACAGAGATGACATGGCTAGAACTAATCGGATGGTGCTCATTTTTGTTGTAGGAGCAAATGTCTCTTCATAGTCAAATGCCTTCTCAGTGAGAACCCTTTTGCGATCAACTGAGCTTTATACTTGTTAAGAGTACCATCTGCCTTGTACTTGACTTTGTACAACCATTTGCAACAAATGGGTTTCTTCCCTAGTGGAAGGTTTAAGAGATTCGAAGTCTTATTTTTCATAAGACTTTCATGTTCAATTGCCATGGCCTTTTCCCATTCAGGTTTTCCTTTTGCCTCCTCAAACACTTGTGGTTCATAAACTCCTTGAATATTAGTGATTAGAGCAAGGTTAATTGTGTTATGCTTGCTCTTGTCTCTTGATGATCTACCCTTGATCATTTCACTTACGAAACATCTCCACTCGTGCTTTCTCACCACTTTAGTCTCTTCTGCCAAATCAGTGTTGTTACCATGACTTGGCCTACCTGTTCTTGTGTCATTTGGATGCTGATTTAGGTTATCATCAATGAATTTTGATAATGTTACCTACTTGGGAGACTAATGCTCAATTCTTAGCCATAACAGGGTAGTCTTCAGTAATCTTGATCTCTAAAGAAATCTGGAAGGGCCCATCTTCTTCATCAATCACATCTCGGTTGAAAGTGAAGTGGTAAGTGTCAACATCAATCAATCTGAATGCCTTATGATTGTCATTGTACCCTATAAGCATTAATTTCTTACTCTTAGGTTTTAACTTGATTCTCTTTTCATCTGGAATCTAGCATATGCAATAGAACTAAAGACCTTATGATGACTAACTTTCAGTTTCTTTCTAGACCATGCTTCCTTTGGGGCCATTTGCTTCACTACATGTCTTGGAGATCTATTTAACAAATAAGTTGCAGAATATATTGCCTCAATCCAAAACTTCTTGGGAATGCTCCTATTCTCCATCATACATTGGGCCATCTCTATGATAGTACAATTTTGCCTCTCAACTACTCCATTTTATTGTTGAGTGTAGGGTGTTGTATACTATCATTTTATGTTGTGTTTAGCATAAAAGTCATTGAATTCTTTGGAACATAATTCGCTTCCATTAGCAGATCTAAAAGTGGCTATGTCAAAATCACTCTTTTTCGACTAAGGCTTTGAACTTTTGAAATTCATTAAACACATCTAATTTTAATTTTAGAAAATACATACACATTTTCCTACTAAAATCATCAACAAAGAGCAAAAAAATACTTGGCACCAGTGACTGATGCTATGTTCATTGGTCCACAAATATCTGCATGAACTGGCCATAGGACTCTCTTGGCTTTCCAAGCCTACTCGAAAATCAAATGGAGTTCTGTGCTGCTTCTGTGCTTGGCAAGCTCCACAAACACCTTGTATCTGATGTTGGATGTTAGGAAGACCATCTACCAAATTCTTTCAACCCAACTGAGTGAGATAAGATAAATTGAGGCGCACATATCGTTGATACCAGAGTGTATTGATATCAGACACTCTTGGCTACCAATGCACACTCTTTGATCTATTCAGTGTCAACTAGTCGATACAATCCATGATCTTCTATCCCAACTGCAATAGTCTTCTTTGTCTCTTTGTCAACTGTGTAGCATTTATGTTTGCTAAAGATGACATCCAAATTGGGACAATGTCACATAATTTGACTCACTGAGAGCAAATTAAGTTCCATTCCCGGCACATAGTATACACTGAGAAAAATTAAATTTTTCCCTTTAGAGGATATTTGCATATTCCCTCTACCAACAACTGTGTACTCACCACCACCAAAAATCACTGAATTAGAGCAAGCTGTGTACTCTGTGAACCAATCTTTCTTGTGGGAGAAATGATGTGATGCTTCTAAATCATGTAGATGACTTAGACTGATTTGCTGGTTGTTGGCTATGAATGTATAGAAGGCAGATTCCTTCTCCGAATGCTCTGCAACATGAGCTTTTTACTATGACCCTCCCTAGTTCGATTTTTGTTCAACCATCCTCTTTCTGTAGTGCTTCTTTATATGACCCATCTTATCACAATAATGACGTGATGTTTTTCAGATTCTTTGAAGTATCCTCATTGTTACCTTGTCCTTTCTTCTGTGACCATTTGCCTTTGCCCTTGTCTTTGGCTGCAAATGTTTATTCCACACCTTGTGTCTCACTGCTACTACCAAATTATTTCTTCCATTTGTCTTGTTGTAAGAGCTTAATGCACAACTCTTTAAACTGTAGGTCAACATCGGTAGAGGTGATATTGAGTGTCAATAAAATGCTCATAAGCATGTGGTAATCTTTTCAATGTGATTACCACCATGTCCTCTTCTTCCATCTTCTGACCTATAGTTGACAATTGATTTTTGATGTCCTTGATCTTGAGTAAATGCTCTTATAAGGATGTTTTCTCATCCATCATGATTGAAAAGAGCATATTCTTCAAGAAGAAGGTAGTGCCTTTATTTAAAAATCATCAACATGTGCTGTTTTCACGTGTTGTAATTTTTTCAATTAAATGCTAGTTGCCTTCCAATATGATGTTGAGTAAAGAGACCATTATTCTTCAAAAAGAATAAATGCCTAAATGCTGAAATGAATCCTTGCTGTTTTTTAAACCCTGAAATGAGGGTAAAAACCCTAGCAAATGAAATGGGTAAATCCTGTGCCCTAGACATTGAAACCTACAGAGTAGAACTACATAAACCCTACAACAATCCCTAATCATCGTGGCTTTAAAAATTGTCCAAAATAAATCTATGCTTTTTTTGGCATAGGGGCAACTTTTCAGAAACCCTAGCATGCGATTTGTTGATTGCCGTAGCTGGCGTGATTAGAACAAAAATTTGCGTGGTTTTTTTATTTTAAAAAACTTTCAGAGCACAAATCTGAAACCCTTCATGATTTATTCCAAACAAAATCCATCGTGATGCAGTAGAAAAGAATCCATAATTTTTCAAAACATTAATCCACCCACAATTTTTTTCAGAAACGCATTTTTTAGTAGAAATTAAAAAAATGCAAATTTCACCATTTGCAATCCGTGATTTGCCAAAAAAAAAAATCCACTCAAATATCTAATATCTTCACCATAAACAGGTAATTTAAACCAGAAACCTTGGTAAAATTTTACACTAAAAAAATTGTAAATTTGAATGAACAAATTTTATGATTTTTTTAATGAGATTAAATTTTTTTTTTCTTGCCCTTGAATTTGTACATACTTTTGGCTCTTTACTATGCTACAAAAGTAATCCTGCGATTGTTGCTAGTAGTCCATAGGATGAGACACTTTCATAGATCCCAAAGTTCTACTTAGACTCTGATATCATATTACGAAAGTTGAACACATAATGATTACCAAGATATTTGATAATAAAATAAGGAGCAAAAAACATCTTTATATTAGAATATAAACACTTTATCCAAAGAGGATTTGAGCAACAACGAATAAAGAATATTCTTAAAATCTATCCTAAAAGCTAATTGACTATTATAAATAAAACATTACTTTAACAATACCAACTTTAGCTTCCTATTTTTTTAAACCAAGTTCTTAATTTTTACTTTTTGTCGACATGATACATTTTTTTGTTGTTGGAGGGTTTTATGTCAGACCCAAAGTTTTGCAACCCAAAATGGGAGCATGAACCTAAGATGATACCTCTTTGGATAAGAGCCAAGGTCCAAGGAGTAATCCATTCTACCAAAGTCACCTTGGGCATGATCCTCGCCTCATTTTTTATGGTGTTAGGGCCTTGCATCAACAAGACTTGATCCTTGGTGGGATCATTCAAAACCATTTAACTTGACCAACAAACCAAAGGTTCATTGACGACATGATACATTTTTACAATGCCAAAACACAAGAAAATGTTCACATAGATTGAAAAGATGATATATTATTACAACATTAGGGAAAGATTGACTTGACAATAGTACCATGTTGTTGATGTCCATTATGGCATTGTCATGGAAAATTAGATGTTTACTACATGTGATGTAGGTTCACTTTTGTGAATAAAAAATGTAATCGACGATGCTGGAAAGGTTGATAAATTGATAATTCATGTGGCGAAGAGTGAATATGGAAGAGATGAGGTCTGCATGGTGGTTTGATTAAATGAAACAATGGATGCCAAAGCATTTCAATGGTGTCAACTGAAAACATTATTCAATAGATGAAAGCGATTGTCAAAGTTCGATACACACGTTTTGATTTGTGATGGAAATAATTTGCATTGGATTCACACTTAAATGTTTGCTATTTGAAATCTCAATTTATTCATCCAACGGTAAAAACTATTTCATGGCACCTTGGATAAGTATGATGGTGAAAACCTACTTGCAGGTGTCATGTGTAATCAAAATATCAAAGAGAAAGAAAAAAGTAAAGAGAAATATTTCATCCTATGGTGAAAACCACTCTTTGTGGTACCTTGGATAAGTACCATGGTAAAAACCTGCTTGTAGGCGCTATGTGTATAGTTGAATCCTGTTATCCTTGAGGTCCTCCTCTATCATTCCATCTCCATTTCATTTTCTAGTTTGCCATTTCACCTATATCCTTACCTATGACTTTGCTTCATAATTGGGGGTCATTGATTAGGTTATGCTTTCTTCTAGAATTTTGGTATTTACCTTGATAATCACTCAACATCTTGGATGAGTCCCTTATCATGATTTAAAGCTTCATATACTTGTAAATAACTTGGCATAATATACTTACACTTGCAATTTAACATCCAAAACAATAGAACTTCGTACATCTTGAATCAAGAATCTACTTTACCTTCATAGAATTGCAACCGTAAACCAATTGCCATTGATTTCTTCATATCTTATCCTTTGCCTTCATGGGATATATTGTTCCCCGCATCAGGCATAATCATTTTCATCCATTTTCAACACATTGGCAAGATGCAAACTTTTGAATTTCAATTGATTGTTAATATTAGATTTTGGTTTTATCTTTTGTCCCATCACTTACCTTATCAGGGTTGCCACAATTGTTATATCATGGTGTGTCTTAAGTGGTATACATTGGGGCAAGTGTCTATTGTTTTCTAAGTTCTGTTTGTTGGTTGACCCATCATGGTTCCTGCCAAGGTCATCAAATGCCTTGTGCTATATTGGGGTAGCCTTGCTTGCTATGTTTGTTTGTTAGTCCTACGCATGGGATACATCGTCACCTTGATCTTTATACCTTGGTGCATAACATCTCATGCTATATTAAAATAGGTGCTCACCATGTATCAACATAATACCTACATTCAAGATCGCTCACCTGTTATCCCAAAAGCTCATTATCCATTATCGTTTATCCTTCATCACCAAGTTAGTTCTATCTTCTCATCCAATCCAAATAATTTTTCATCATCCATCCATTCATCTATCATTCTCTAGTTGCACATTTGCAACATTCATCATCCATATTTAATTTTCAACTCTCTTTTCCATTCCCCCTTTAATCACTTATGTCTATTAACTTTTAATCCATTTTCTCTGTCCAATCTTCTATATCCATCTTTATTTTCCATTATCACTAAGCATTTTTACCAACATCTTCATCCATTTCGAGAGCACACCCGTGTTCTTCGAATTCGCCTGTCCTCTTGAGGGGGCATCACCATTCCTACCTTCATTTCTCCTCGTCACTCCTATTTCAAGTGGCTGGGGCATCATCATCCCTAATCTAACCTTCTTCTAAATCAAATTATTCTTCAAATCTTCTTCCAAATCAAAATTTTCATCTAATCCAATCAAACATTATGTTTTATTTTTCTTTGAAATGATGTTGCTTCACAACACCATCTCAAAGAGGGGCAACATGTAGACACCTAAATTTAACTACATCCTGCCATCACTTAACTTTCCTAACATCATCTAATTTATCTCACTTTCTCACTTCCTAGCATTAATTATATAATTTACAATTAATTAATTAATTCATTTATCTAATATTAATTAAATAATTTATAATTAATTAGTTAATTAATATTCCAACATTAATTAAATAAATCAAATATTTATTTAATTAATTAATCTCAATCATATCCCTTTTGATTTCTTTTTATTTTTAACTCATGTGTATCTAATTAATTAAATTAATCAGATAATTCTATCAATTATCATTTAATTATCCTATCTTATCCATCTTGATTTCTTTCTATTTCCAACTCATGTGAACTTAATTATGAAAATCAATAATTAAATCTTCTAATTATCTTCTCACATCCTCATCTTATCTCTTTCGAATTCTTTCTATTTCCTAACTTATATGCAACTAGTTAAATAGAAATAAATCAAGGATCCTCATCCTTATCTCGCTTTTCTCCAAAAATCTAATCTTTATTATCCTTATCCACCCACAATAAAAAATCTATAAATTGAACATTTTGGAAGCCATTATCATCACAATCTTGAATGCAATGTTTTGCTGTCATAGCAAGTACCTGACATCAGCCATCCTGAACCAATTTACCTCTCGGGTGCAAAGGTGCAAGGAGTTGGGTGAGAATAATGTTTTTCTTGCTTTATTTATATTCTTTAGGTTTAATATGATGTTGCATTAAATGCAAAACAATGTTTTGATTTTTATATTTTAATCTATTGCTTTTTCACATTTTATTGTACATAATGACTTTTATTACAACTAATTTATTCTATTATGACAACATATAAAAGAAAACATGGAATTCAGAAAGAGGCCGACAAATGGTGGCTATCATGTATTTGTTGAAAGACAGCTTAACTTAATTCTTTAAGTCATTTCTTGTAGATTTCATATAGCTAAAACAAATAATATTTCTTTTACTTTTTGTATTATTATAGTATCTTAGGAGAAACATATATTGTTTAAGAGATCTATGCCTTTAAAATCTTTTAATGAATATCAACGATTTACTTTTGTCATTCTTTTCTCAAAAACTATTTGTTGGTTTGGAATATAGATTTCCTTTATTATAAAATATTAATTTTTTAATGGAGAATTCAATATTAAAAAAGATTTGTTAGGGTCAAAGGGGTTGAACTCAATTGGTGAAACTATTGAGTTCTTATAGTGGGGAACCAAGTTCAAATTCCCAAGGTGACATCCTAGGTGGAATTCCCAATATAGACTCTTGGGCTTCTATGACTTAAAGTTAGATAAAGTTGTATATGTTAGTCAAAGTAGATGAGTTGGCCTTTAATGGATGAAGTGATAAAGTTTGAGATGACGCCCCACTTTCATGGCTTGATTGGCTCGAGCTAGACTAAAAATTCTCAAGATACCAAAAAAGAAGATTTGCTAGGATTTTTACATTCTAAGAGCATGCTTCTTTAAATATTATTTTTAGTGTTGTGGTTGCTTTGCTTGACAACACAATGCCATACAAATATCCCACAACATCAGGGATAATAATAGATAGACAATTTTGACATGTTTCAACTTAGGACACATGACACCATTGTATGAGGCCATGATACTCCAAGTTGATGTGAATAATGAGAGGCATCACCAATGGTTATTACCATCCATTTTGCAGTATATTAAGGCATAATAAATGTTCTAATATATTGAGTTATATCGCTAGTGAATGAGAGTATGGCATGAGAGCCAAATATAGGAAGTAGCATGAGAGAGATTATAATAGTAGATTGTAATACATTTGAAATTTAATTAAGAATAAACTTGTTGAGGAAATTGATGGTCTTGTGGCCCACTTCAAAACTTTGAAGGATTTATGTAATTTTAGAGTAAACATTTAATTTTAATATTCTCTTTAATGTTTTATAGCTCTAGACGGGGTTGATATCATAAGGTATTTTTTAATAACAACTTATCTCAATATTTGGTTCAATTACTACAACATTAGTTATCTGATGTTGAAGTGAGAGTACTCTATATTGCATTTGAAACTCACCTTCACAAAACTTGTCAATTGGTTGAAAAGAAAACTAAAGAAACTATCTGTTTAAAATGGGCACAACTAGAGAGCATTATACATTATCAAGGTCTAGGTTCTTTAGAGAGTTAAGATTATAAGTTTTAAGCACTCTTTAATGGAGAGTGTGTGAAAAACCTAAAGTGGTGGATTACATTCACCCTTTTCCCCACTAGGAAATGCTTAAAAGTGTTTGTGTGCTAAATGAGTCCCCTTGACTTGTAATTATTACTAATATATATATAAGGAAACATGTCATTAGTGTAATGACTACACATGCATGTAATCTTGAGATGGATTAAATATAAATGAGTCAAATCCCCAAAAATAAAAATCTAATTAAAAGTAGAGTAGCAGATCAAACACAAGTACAATAAATATTTACATTAAAGTAGAAGATGGAGTCAATTTATAGAAAAGGCTATCCAACAAAGAACCATCATTACATGTATCCAATCTTGAGATGGATTTAAGCACAAATGAGTCAAATAAAAAATCTAATTAAAAGTAGAGTAGAAGATCAAACATTAGTAGAATGAATATTTACATTGAAGTAGAAGATGTTGAAAGAACAAATTATGAGCCTCGTTAAGTGTTAATACCTAGTAGATACTAAATCCATTCTATTTTATCTATTAACATTTATAAGATCTATAGTAGAAATTATAGAAATGAAACTCCTGTGCAATATGATCTAAACTAATAAGTATATGAGTTGGGAATGGAAAACATGAAATAAAAAATGACTATTGAAAAGAAAAGACAAAATAAAATAACTTGTGCACCTTGTATTTATTGGATTTGGATTTGTAAATAGCCTTGACATGTCTATAGGGTGTTTTCCTACAAATTTGGATTTCGTAGGAGGAGATTTATGTAAATTAGGTGTTGTAACAATGTCTGTGGGGTGTTATAGTAGTGTCATGGGGCATTACAATAGTGTCAAGAGGTCCTTCTACCCCTCTTGAGTGTTAGTGACTTCTCATCCAAGAGTTCTACAACTTTTCATAGTTGTTCACCTTCATCTCCTGAGTCTATTCATGCTTGTAGGATGATCATGTTCACTCTAGCCTCAAATACTTGACTTAAAGAATGGGGGTTGATGGATGGTTGTGTTGAATGAGGGATTGGCTTAGTCCCTTGGGTGGTGTATTTCAACCTCACAATAGCACTAATATGGAAAAGAGATGTGTACACCTCTATGGCCTAGTGATAGTGGTGTGTACAACAATGCTCAAAACATAATAAAAACCCTAGGGGAATCTAATACAACTGGTGTGTACTTGTGATGGAGTTAGTAGGACATGAAAAGGATCACAAAAGATGTATAAAGGGGATAAAAGGGATTAGATTTGACGAGGGAAATAATGGGGTATATATGTAGACTTTGGGATGGCTATGGAGGTGGAGGAGAAAGAGTTTCTAATGGATGGGATAGAGGAGTAAACATGATAGATAGGAAGAGGGTGGATGAAATTGCAATAATTCCATGGCTAATGAGCTCCAATAGGTCTTAGAAGCTTTAGATTTGCAACCTTCAATTAATTACTTTTTACCTTTGATGATGTTTCTTGCAAATTTCTTTTGTGTTGGAGAAGTGGAGTGCATACGAAGTTTTCATGATGATATTGTTTGTTTTGTGAATGGAGGGAAAGAAAAAAGCTTAATTCTGAACCCTTACTAAGTTTTTGTGTGATTGACAAAAACAAAGTAAGAATTAGGTCACAAAAGGGGTAGGAAACACTTTTCTTGCTTTTCTAAGGTGGACACTAGTTTTGGTGACCTTGGATGCTTTATGTCTAAAAACTCTTGAAGTATCTAGGTATGGGTTGATGAGGTTTGGGGTGTTTGAAACATCATTTTGAGATTAATGGGATGGTCATAAATAGGAAAAAGTGGACCTAAAAAACTAGGGGCATAGGCACTAAAATGAGTAGAAATGTAAAGTGGAGATTGCAAAGTAGGTGATTTTTGACCTTACATAAGTCAATTTGTAGAGAAGGCTATACAACAAAGGACCCTTACATAAGTAAATTTTTAGTGCAGGTGATAGAGAAGGATATACACTAGAACTTGACAAAGTAATGTGCAACTACTTTGATACCAATTTAGCAAGAGACAAAAGGAGGAAACATCTTAGAAGAAGAGACTAAGTGAAAAAGAGTGAAAATATTGTAGATTCTAGCATATAGAACCTTAATATATGGTGGGAGATAATAACCAAGGTGGGGAAATCTAAATTAGAACAATAAAAATAGAAATCAAGAGGGAACCAATATGAATACAAATAAAAACACTATAAGAACTACCCTCACCTCTCCCATTGAGTATATTTGGAAGTAGTTGCCAAAATTTGGTAAATTTACGAAGGATGCAATATAATATTTGTTAATTTTGGATTCATGTTGGAGAAATCACAATATTATAAATCTAGCTATAAAGACATCTAATCTCAGTAGGCATGAGCTTTTCACAATCCATAGTAATTGTGAAATTTACTTTTGGATTACACTGTGTGTGTTTTTGTCTCAACGTTTTGGATCACACTCAGTGATCCATCATTAGGAAGAGGATACAAACACACAACGTTCCTAATGATGGATCACTGAGTGTGATCCAAAACGTTGAGACAAAAACACACACAGTGTAATCCAAAAGAAAATTTCACAACATCTAATCTTGTTGAGACATTGAAAGACAAAGTTCAAGAATGATTCATCAAAATTCAAAACATAAAGTAACATGACTAAAATTAGAGACCACACTAAAAATTAATTATAATTACTTCAGAGGTACCTATAGAAATTGTACACAAGATAAAGGATTGTTACAAGAGAAAAATGAAACAATATAGAACTATGGCCAAATATTTAATAATAGTACTAAAAATTTGTGTCTAAATCAAAATAAGATAATAATTTGTATCTAGATTACAACCATACTCAACATCAAATATATGCAAGACCAATCATAGAGAAGAGAAATTAAATCAACATTACAATATGAATTAGCAAGGGTGTAATAAGAGTTAGCATAATTAAGATTAAAAAAGATTGGCTAATGAAAGGGGAGGTGGATACTAAGTCAAGCTACTCAATTCCCTAGTAAATAAAGTACACACATGAAGAACTAAGAAACAATGTATAATATTATGCATGGAATGTTATGATAGAAATGAGTTCCCATTAATACGAGATTTTAGGAAGGGTAGAAATAGCAAGTTCATGCCATATAAGAGTACCATACGGGATGACACAAGCCTTGTGTGAAGAGATGAGTCTATAGAGTATGGGACCACCATGCTCAACATATGTCCATTATATTTTTGGCTTATTTATATAGGTTCTCATTTTCTAAAACTATGAGTTCATTATTAGAAGTTGCACCACTCATAAAATAGTTAAGTTTTGCAATAAAAACCTCAAGAAGAGATAGAGTCACAATCAATGGCTTTGCCACAACAAATAGTGGCATAAACATATAAATGAGTTATAGTGAATCTCTATTGAAATCACCAAATTTGACTAGGAGAGTAAATAGAGTAGAATTAAGTCCAACAATTTCAACAATAGAGATCCAATGTATAGAAGGTTGGAAGAAATGAAAAAATGGAGTGATGTAATGAGGTGAGCTACAAAGGAAAATTGAAAAAAAATAGCAAAACATTCAAATGATGAAGAGCTAGAGGAAAGTTTGAGATTAATGGTCATAACTAGATATGGAACAAAGATATTTTTTTGATTGATTTATTGAGTCATAGTGGATCCTTGGCTTCAATTTTGGCTTGCCTAGTAATGGTGGACCATGTTGGGACTCATTTTTCAGCCCCATATTGCAAAATCTTGTCAAATTCATCAAAATTTTCCCAAGAGGTTCTTGTGTATTCACCTTGTTTTGTGTGTCTGGTGTTGTCTCATGTTTGGTGTTGTCTCCTCTAAAATTTGATTGTTTGAAATCTGTAAGATCCTCCAAATTCTAGAATCTATAGTCTAACTCCTATGAATGCGAAACCACCCTCAAACTTATTGACAATATCTACATTAAATATAACTTGAAGTATAAGAAAGTAAATGTAAAAGATGAAATGTAAAACTTATACTTAAATGTTATATTATATATATATACTTCATGAAAATCCTAAGTTTTCCTATCCCTTGCAGAAATTTCACCCTCTCTGGAATTGCTAAATTTTGGCTCCCTTCAAGATGTAGAAGTTTTACCCACTCTTGGACATTGTGGGAATTTCATTTGGTTCAGGACATTTCCACGTCCCCCCAAGATTTCTGCTTTTTTCCTTCTTCTATTTTAGGTGAAACTTTTGTGTGCTTCTGGATCTAGCGAAGTTTCTTGGCATGTTAGGATACTTCCTTAACCCCCCTAAACTTTTGTTGTCCTCCTTTGCCATTCCTTGGTGAAACTTTCATGCATGTCTGGACATTTCTACTTACCCTTAGAAGTCCCACTTTTCCTTCTCCCAGTGTCTTCTCTGCCCATTCTTTACCCCTGTCTCCTTCTGCCAACTCCTTCCTTTTTCCCTTGCGTGGATTTCCTATCAACCAAGACATGGTCCTGACATGCCTTAAACTTGCACCCATCTAGTACTACTTCATTCTTCCACAAAGATTCCATAACATCCTCTTACATTGATTCCTTGTGGTTCAAGACATGTCCTAAACCCCTCAAAAGCTCCACATCTTGATCTCCTTCATAGGCCTGCTTCATCCTGAACACCTTCAAAGTTTTGCTTTCTTCTTCAGCTTTTCAAGTAGATGTTTGGTGGAGGTTTAGACACATTTAGGATACCCAAAATTCCCGCATCTAGAACACCCCAAAAGTCCCACTTTCCAACCCCCTCAGATTCCCGCAATTCACCAAAAGGGGCGTAAAAATGAAAAGTGACAGTCTCCTACGTCTTCCAGATGGACACCATACCAGGTTGCCATTAATGTGAAATGGGTGGTTGAAAATGATATTTTTAATGCAGTTGGTGGGGTTTTTAGGGTTTTCCCTCCCATTCCATCATCATACTTGAATTGTGAAGGCTATAAATAGAAGATTGAAACTCATTTCAAGGGTTGGTCTTTTGACAGTTTTTAGGCAACAAAAGTGCAAAGCTCTCTAGGGTTTCTAAGAACATAACTTCTAGTTCTCCAGCAAGGAAGGTAACAAGCTTATGTACAAATTCAAATTGGTTTCAAGAATCAATGTATGAACTTCTCCTTTCTCTCATGTAATTTTTCAAGGAAATCCTAAATTGCAACAAGGGTTTCCTCTTGCTACACTTTGTGGTGTGATTGTAATCATTGATCAGATGAATATGACAAATTTTGAAAACATTACATGTTATGTGATGATCTCTATATGGTTGTATATGAATGATTGCATTTTTATAAAGGATTTCTAAGCATATTCCTCACTGGTTGTTGTTTTTCTACATCTGGATATTCAGAAAGTGCCTGTTTCCATTTCTATACTATCTTATCCTCTGTTGAACTGTGGACGCTGTAGCCCATATTAACAGGCATTGGTCTAAAACTTCTGATCACCCACACCTCTTTTAAAAACTAAAACAAATTTATCAAGTGCAAAGTAAAATAGTTACAACTATATGCATTGTTGTGGTTTAGTGCTGTAACCAGGAAATATTGTTAGCAAATCTTCCAATTGCCAATTTTAGTAAACCAAACATGCACACTAGCCCAAGAGTGCTTTTTATAATCTTAAATAGAGGTTTTAGTGCAACAAGTTTGTCTTAATCCAGTGATTGTATTTGGGGATTAAAGCAACAATTTGGGTATGTTGCAATGATATGAGTCTAAAAACATTTTCTATTATTGTTAATCCCTATTAAGGGATACCTCACTTAGCTGAGCCAGAAGCAAAGGGGAGATTATCCACTCCTACTCATTGGCCCTCAATCACCCTCCTCCTGTGGATGAGCCTATTTCTTATCTCTCTTATGACACCCTTGGCTTGAGAGATTAGGAAATTAACTCCAGGGTTTTAGGTTATCTATTTTGGGACCCAACAAACCACATATCAAGATCCCCATTCCCAAAAAACACAAAGCTTGTGACCACATTGACTTAGTGGAGATTTGAACTTAGGTGAGTGTTGAAACAACATCACACCTTAACCATTTCACTATACCCTTAACAAAGATATGTTATAATAAAACAATAAAGAAAAATATTTTAAAAGATCCTTATTAATATTTACAATGTCTATGCAAACTAAGATTTAATATTTGATTGGACTAATCTACAAATTTAATAGTCTATTTGATTGGACTAATCTACTAGTCTATTTATCAATTCCTCTTTCACCATCAGGGGTACTTCAGGATTTATTAGACTAAAATTCTTATAATTGTATTAACATTTTCTATAACAAGGTTATGGACAATCAAAGAAATTAGAAAATTTAGTGTGGAGTTTCTTATAAATTTTAACCTCTTTAAATGTAAGGCTTTCACCAACTTTAGTAACTTTATGTTCATTTCTAGGAAGTTAAGTTGGAGGTCCCATGAGTACAAATCTTCTAAAGGATAGAATCTTATCCTAAAAAAGAGGAGCTCTTACTTTTTAGTTTTTATATTTCTAGTGGGTGCCTTTAGGGAGGGGCTTGAAGTTTCCCCCACCAATTTAGGAGTTTTTTTGGTCACATGTCACACATATATGATTTTTAACATTAATTGTTGCTAAAAAAAAATAGCTAAATTAGTTGTTGTTGCTTAGCTTATTTTAAAGAGTTATTTGTGAAGCTAGTGATCCCATGAATATTTTATTTTTCTACTTATCTTAAGTAGTTATCTTAGTTTTTCCACTATATAAATTAAAAAAATAAATTATTAATAAATAACTATTTATTAATATAGAAAATTTATGAGATAAGATTTGGAGGAAAATGAAAAAATATAGGGAAGGGAATATAGCAACCATGTGAAATATTTTTCATTATGCAGTTGTTGCATAATTTTAACCCCTTTTTTTAACAACATATTTTCAATCCCTAAAATGTAGCTACTCCACAATAATGGGGAAAGATTCTAAATCATCCTTTATACATAATTTAAAATTTAAACATGACCACCCATGCTAGTCAAATTTAAGGATCCACTTATGCAACCAAATGAAATAATGACATCAAAATTTTTATTTTGCCCACTAATATAAAATCCATAGAGCCACCCTTTTTGAAAATATTCTAATAATTCTGAATACCCATGTATATTTTAATGTAAATAATTCTTCAATAAGATAATATTTACCCTCTCAAATTAAGATATATTCGAAGATGGCTATTCTTAAATATCATCCACTTCAACAATCAAAGGTCAATTTTGACCAATAAAAATAGGACAAATATTTACCACTTTTTGTTGTGAATGAGGTGTAAAATTGCTATTGACTGTTTGACCATGGACATGGTGTAAGGAAGTTAGAGCAGCAGAAACAACTTTCTACGCTAATCTTGAGGAGAGATATTATGCAAACTTTTTAAAAACTGATCTAATAGTTACAGAAATTCTAGAAACACATTCATAACAGAAAATAAACAATGAACACAAAACACCTAATATACATGGGGAAAACCCTTTCGGGTGAAAAACCCCACACTCCAAAAGCCTTCTCAGTGTATTGTGAATCCAATAACAAGATTACATACACTTGCAGAGCAAGTTTATTATAGGAGTATCACCAGTAAACAATTCTGGAAGAATTTTAGTAGCATTCCGACAGCATAATAGTACTTACAAACTCAACAGTCTACAAACTGCCCAAGCCTTCAATTTATAGACCTCTCACAATTAGGAAACCATTATGTGGTTTACAAAACCTCGTGCTTAACTTCTCAACCAATATTCTAGTCTAAAAATAGGCTCTCATGTCCAAATTGATATCCCCTATTTTTGACCCTTACAGGTGTCATAAAATCTGTCATAATGTGCCTAAAAATAGGCATTCCATAACATACCGCTATGTGGGCATCTTTTGACACCTAATAAACCAATTTTGAAAGCACCGACAATATGTAACAGTTGTGAGAAAATATTAAATACAAATAAATAACTATAGGAAATGTGCAAGGTTGATACACCTAATTTACCAACATTCTCCCACTTGTCGAATACCTTGCAAGGGCCAGGGGAAACATACCATCATGGATCAACTGCTAAGGGTCGAAAGGCCCATAGACTTGGAACACCACCTGAATTTCGCTGTGCTCATGGGATTAGTTAATGCATCTGCAACATTTGCCACTGTCTCTACCTTTTCCAACTTCACCCCGCCATCCTCGACCATATCTCTTACGAAGTGATACTGAACATCAATGTGTTTGATCCTAGCATGAAAAGTTGGGTTCCTCACAAGGTAGATTGCACTCTGACTGTTGCACTAAATTGTACTTGTACCATGTTGCAGTCCAATAACTGAACATAAATGCTTCATCCAAATGGCCTCTTTATAGGCAAGAGTAGCTACCAAGTGGACAAAGCAACCACAACCTGTCACTTGCTCATCCAACTAATTGCACCACCATTAAGAGTAAACACATATGCATTGGTGTACTTTCTACTATCGACATCACCAGCCCAATCTGAATCCACAAAACCATGAATACTCAGGGAATGCTGATCTACTGTACCATGAAAACATATAGAGTACTCTATTGTACCCCGCAAATATTTGAAGACCCTCTTAACTGCATCCCAATCCACTCTTCCAGGATTAAACATAAAATGAGAAAGAACTCCCACTACTTGGGCAATGTCTAGTTTTGTACAGACCATAGCATACATTAATCTTCCAATTGCACTCTGGTAAGGTACTCTACTCATGTTTTCCATCTTCGATGGGGATGCAAGACATTGTGAAATAGAGAGCTTTGTTCCCAATGTAACAGGAACACAAAGTGGTTTACAATCTTTCATGTTAAACCTTTGCAAAATTGAACAAACATACTTACTCTGGATAAGCCATAGATTTATGTTCTCACGATCTCTTCTGATCTCCATCCCAAGTATGTGTTTTGCTACACCAAGATCTTTCATTTCAAATTTCACAAAGAGCTAAGATTTCAATTCTACAATCAAACCTTTTCCTTTCCCAACAAACATGTCATCAACATATAAAGCAATTACTAGGAAACAATCACCATCAAATTTAAAATATACATAGTAATCAGATTTAGACCACACAAATCCCAAACTCAACACATATGTATCAAACTTCTGGTACCACATCCTAGGACTTTGTTTAAGACCATACAAAGATTTCTTTAACTTACAAACCAACTTGCTTTTACCTTTCACCACGTAGTACTCTGGCTGTGTCATATAGATTTCTTCCTCCAAATTACCATAAAGGAAGACAATTTGCACATCCATTTGTTCGACCTCTAGGTCATAAGCTGTTGTAATAGATAATAAAAACTGAATGGATGTCATTTTAGCAACAAGAGAAAAGATCTCACTGTAATCAATACCCTTAACTTGAGAGTATCCCTTCGTAACCAACTGTGCCTTATACTTTTCAACATTTCCATATGAACCAATCTTTTTCTTAAACACCCATTTACATCCAACATGTTCTGTCCTTCAGGCAATGGTACTAAGTCCCATGTATCATTTCTTTCAAGGGCTGCCATTTATTCATCCATGGCAAGTTTCCAAGACTCTGCATCATTCATACCCAAAGCCTCTTGCACAAATTTTGGTTCATCAATGTTAGTATTTAAGGCAAATATACATTTCTGATCATCATGTGAATACCCATACCTTTCTGGTGGTTGCCTATGCCTTGTAGACCTTCCAACATATTGAGGTGGAGGTTCTTCCTCTTCTTCCTCTTCTGAAGATTCAGAGCTTGATGAACTCTCCTAAACTTCTTGTCTATATTGGGGCCTCGATTCAACTTTTTCAGGCACAGTAGGAAGTTGAATCACATCCTTTTTTTGTTCTGTTACTTTAATTTATTTTGGCTAAAAATTAACAAGAGAAGATTTAGTCTCTCTAAAAATAACACTTCTGGAATAAATTACCTTATGTGCAATAGGGTCCTAAAGATTGTATCCTTTCACACCATAGTTGTAGCCGATGAAGATACATTTTACAACCTTAGAACCCAACTTTGTTTTCTTCTCCTTAGGCACATGTGCATATGCCTCACAACCAAAAAATCTCAGATGTCTAAGTGAAGGCTTTTTCCCTAACCACTCCTCCATTGACATTTTATGAACAAGCACTGATGTAGGAGATCTATTGATCAAATAACAAACAGTGGTAATAGCTTTAGCCCAAAACTTTTGTTATAGACCATCTCCACTCAACATGCTCCTAGCCTTCTCCATCAACATTCCGTTCATTCTTTCTGTAACTCTATTCTACTAAGGAGAATATAGAGTTGTCTTTTGTCTTTTAATCTCGCAATCTATACAAATTTTGTAGAACAGTACTCACTGCCATTGTCAGTCCTCAAACATTTAATTTTCTTTCTAGTTTGAGTTTCTACTATAGCCTTGAACTCCTTAAAATGATTGAAAACTTTAGATTTACTCTTTAAAAAATATACCCATGTCCTCTTGAAATCATCAATGAAAGTGACATAATAAACTGATTTACTAATAGAAGTAACATCAATAGGGCCAAATACATTTGAATGGATAAGATCCAAGATACATGAAGACTTGTGAGAAGATGAGTAAAACTAAACACGGTTCTGTTTGCCATAAATACAATGTTCACAGAAATCAAACTCTAGATTGCAATCATTTAACCCCTCAATGAGGTTCTTATTTTTCAGGGCTTTTAAACCCTTCTCTCCAATGTGGCCAAGCCTTTGGGGCCATAACATGGTCTTCTTTGCAGGCAACTTTGATTCGGTAGACAGAGCACCCTTGGGTACCTAGAAGCTACGACCATCCGCAGAAGAGGAAACCATCTCTTTTTTAGTGAAGTAGTTTCTGGCTTAATCTTATGAGAAGTGCTATTGCACTCAACCGTGCATGCATCAAGATGGTACAATGTACTCAATCTGCTTCCTCTTTCTATCACCATAGCACCTCTCAGCATTTTCACACTTGCTTTAGAAAACTGTACATGCACACTCGCATCTATTAGCTTGCTAACAGATAATAAATTTTTTGCTAGTCCTGGGATATGCAAGATACCATCAAATCATCTAACTCTACCATCAATTTTTTTTGCATGAATACTGCCACGAACAACAATGTCAAGGAAAGAATTATCACCCAAATACACCTTACCACCATCATAGTTTTCATACTAAACCAGTTTCTGTTAGGAGTCATGTGGAAAGATGCACCTGAGTCTATTAACCATGCATTATCACTTGCATGAGTGGCCAAGGCTACAATAAAGGCGTCTCCATCTTCCTTTTCAAACTCAGAATCAGAATCTTGGTTCTTCTTCTTCTTTTTCTTCTCTTCTTTACAATCCTTTCAGAAGTGTCCGGATTTGCCACAGTTCCAACATATTGCCTTGGACTTACCAGAAGATTTTGATCTCCCCTTATTCTTGGACTTGGAACAACCACATTGCTTCTCATCTTTGCCTCATTCTTTTGGTCTTCCTCGAACACTCAAAGCCTCTTTGGCATTCAGAGAGACCTTCCTTCTCATCTCTTTGGAGAGTAGAGAACCAACAACATCATCCATCTTCAAGATGACTAAAGTGCTCCCAATAGCCATGACTAGGCTGTCCCACGAGTCTAGCAGCAAACAGAACAAAGTTTGGCACCTTTCTTCTTCGTCCATCTTAACCCTAACCGAGGTCAACTGAGTCACCAACATATTGAATGTTTCCAGATGCTCAAAAATTTGTCCACCTTCTTCCATTCTCAAGGAATACAACTTCTTCCTCAAGAAAATATTATTTACTAGAGATTTGGCTTGGTATATCTCACTTAGCTTCTTCCAAAGCTTCTTCGTGGACATTTATCATAATTGTATCTGCAAGACATAGTCTAATGAGACCTTTAGCTTTTATATCCATCACATCATATTGTGCAACCAATGTTGGATCCATAGGCATTTGGACATTTTCATCCACTGCATCCCATAGATCCTAATCAATCAACAGATATTCCATCTTCAACTTCCACATTTCAAAGTTTTTGTTAGAAAACTTCTCTACCTCAATCCTCGTAGTTGTGCTCGCCATCTGAAGAATATTTGCAACAAGATCACAAAGTATCCTCTACACAAGCTCCCACTCAAACCTTGATTAGCACAAAAAATACAACAACCCACAATTGAAACCAAAGGTGATCAAGCTCTGATACCACTTGTAAGGAAGTTAGAGTAGTGGAAACAACTTCCTACGCCAATCTTGAGGAGAGATATTATGCAAATTTTAAAAAAATTGATCTAACAATTACAGAAATTCTAGAAACACATTCATAACAAAAAATAAACAGTGAACACAAAACACCAAATATATGTGGGGAAAACCCTTTTGGGTGAAAAACCCCACACTCCAAAAGCTTGCTCAATTATTACGAATCCAATAACAAGACTACATACACTTGCAGAGCAAGTTGATTACATGAGTATCACCAATAAACAATTTTGGAAGAATTCTGATAGCATAACATTGCAAACTCAACATTCTACAAACTCCTTCTCAAGCCTTCAATTTATAGACCCCTCACAATCAGGGAACCATTTTGTGGTTTACAAAACCATGCGCTTAACTTCTCGGCCAAGATTCTAGTAAAAAAATAAGCTCTCACATCCAAATTGATATCCCCTATTTTTTACCCTTACATATGTCATAAAATCTGTCATAATATGCCTAAAAATAGGCCTTCCATAACATACCACTATGTGGGCATCTTTTGACACCTAATAAATCAATTTTCAAAGCACCGACCATATGTAACAGTTGTGAGAAAATATTAAATACAAAATAAATAACTACGAGAAATGTGCAAGGTTAAGATACCTAATTTCCCAACAAATGGATGATATTTAAGTAGAGTATTTGAAGATAGGTGTTGGGCTTTCTCTCACCCTTGATAAATTCTAGGCTGTTCGCCTTGGTCCTTGGTTTCTTGCTTTGTATTGTTTCCATTCTCATGGAACGATATCCCTTCTAAATAACCAAGTTGTGCCTTTCCGCAAAGTCATCCCTTGCTTTGCATCTTCAGAGTCAATCATGGTGTTTATTGTTTACAGTTGGATAGATAATTGGTCTCTTTTTGGCACCTCTCTTCTTTCTCCGTATCCTAGTTTAAACCTCAAACAATCTCTAGTCCAGATCCTTTGTTTGGTCTCTTTCTCTGAGGCCCTATTTTGACACTCTACTTAAACATCATCCATTTCAATGGTCAAACAATCTAGCAATTTTACACCTCATCCACAATAAAAAGTGGTAAATATTTGTCCTATTTTTATTGGTTAAAATTGACTTTTGAATATTGAAGTGGATGATGTTTAAGAATAACCCTATTTTGATCATGTTTTTCTCCTTGTTTGTCTTGGTCCTTATTATGTTTCCCTATGGTTTCAAATTTAGTCAAGTGAACCAATATGTCCGGGTGTGTATTGTCACTTTGTAAACTTTGAAAATCAGTCATGTTAGGTGCTGTATAGAAGGATCCGCTGCTTTAGCTATTTTCAGGTCTTTTTAGAGAAATCAGATGCGAAGTGAGCTCAAATCTGACTTATCTGAGGTTTTGCATGTAGGTTTTTCACATATTTTGAGTCCGGACGACCTCTAATATTATTATGGTCAAGGGTTAATTTTCTGAGGTTTTGCATGTAGGTTTTTCACATATTTTGAGTCCGGACGACCTGTAATATTATTATGCTCAAGGGTTAATTTTCTGTCAGATATGGTTTCGCTTTGCACTGGTTTCGTGCCTTTTTCTCTTCAATGTGATTCGAGGTAGTATTAGATGCAAAACCATTTTTAGTTCAGGTTAATCTTCTTGTCTGGATCCAGATGTGGACTTGTTTTCCTTAGTTATTTGAGTCTCAGGTTTCCAATTCTTTATGCGTTTGACTGAGGGTGAATTAGGGCCTAAATTTGATGGTCAACTCTGCCTGTCAAAGTAATTTTTTTTTTTTTTTTTTTTTTGGTGACGGTCATCTATTTGAAGTTGCCTTTTATATATATAGTTTACTTATAATACGGTCTTCCTAAAATTTTAATTGTATTTTACAATTAAAATGATTAAATAAGGCCATACAACCATCAAATTTAAGTCCCGAGGGTGATAGTTTGAGGAAGGGGCTGTTCCCCTTACAATTTGTACCTGTGGCCTTTAAATACACATGTTTAGCCATTATGTCCATCTCATCACTAAGAATGTTTTTTTGAATTGTTAAAAAATAGTATGTTTTCAATATTTTGACTTTTTTGACCAATCGTATGGTATGGATGCATGCATGATAAGCATAGTGCATTTTGTTAGGAGAATAACCAATTATTTTGAAAGATTGGGTTTTGTGTTCCTGTGACATGTGCCTTTCCTAGAGGTAATGTGGGCTTGTCATGTGGCATTATTGTGCACTTGTTGGCTTTCACAAGCCTTTTCCTCTTGATTGGCATTGTTTTGTCTATGGTGCCTTGCAGATCCAAAATGGTATAAATAGGTTTTAATCATGGTTTAGAATTGGTTTTCGAATAGAATAGAAGATTTTTAACATCCGGGAGGCTAAGAAAAGCCTATGGGACAACAAACCCTGCCATTTTTGTTTTCTGAAGTGTTGGTCTTCGGCTACTCAATTTGATAATGAACTCCCCCATTTTCACAACCAACTCCTCATTGAACAAATTTTGTAATGAAGTTGCTGCTAAATTACATTTGTAATTGACCCATATGCCATTGTAAGCTTTACATTCCAAAATAAAGTATTTTTCTATTTCTATTGCTCCAACTATGCAGAAGACACAAACTCTTTCTTTCCATACCTCTTTTGACACCATACTTTAAATCAAAGTTCTAGGGTAGTGTGAGATTGAGCCATGTGGCACCATATTGTAACTTGGCAGTTGTCATTGGAGGAAACTGATTGAAAGTTAAGTCGAGGGGTTCAAAGTATTTCTAGACCTAAAATGTGTTACAAACTAGTTGATCTTTGATTTTAGATTTGAATGTTATTGTTGTGAAGACTAGGAATCATATTGTAAGCTACAATCTTGAGATGGAATTAACCCCAGTGTAATCAATTTTGTATCTGAGTATTTCTACATACAAGTTTTAGTCAAAGTTAGAGGTTTTGGTGCAAGAGGGAAGTGGATCCAAAGTAATCCTTAAATCTAGTTAGAGTAGGGTTTCAACTATGATTTTTGTGGTGTTTTTGTTCCAAGAAATTTGATAGGGGGTGATAATGTGAGTATTTTAAAATGAGTTTAAATTTTTCCCACACCCAAAATGAAACATTTTGGCATCTAGATGCTCCAATGATCTTTTGAGTCTAAAAGGTTTTATGTTATGCACTTTGTTCCTAGGGTGAAGTCTGTGTGTGAGGGAGCCTAGTGGCGATGTGACATGGTTCATGTGGCAAGTTTTTTTCCTCAATTGGTGTATTGGTTTGATCCCTTTGGATCCCTTGTGGTGACTTAATAGCTCCTTGTTGGTTCTTGGTGAGTGGATGAGACAAAGGGTAAACCCAAAATAGTTTCAAATTTGATTTATCTGGGGATTTCAGGTCTAAGTTTGTTTCACACTACTTGGGTGAAAATTCTTCACCTTTGTTAGTCCAAGTGAGGGATAGACCCATAATACTTTTGAAATTCAAATAACTAAGGTTTTAGATCAAAGTTTTTGCTGAGGTACTTGAGGGTATTTGGTGTGTGCTTATAATAATTTTAATGGACTTTTGACCCCCCTGTCATAAATATCAATTTTCTGCCTAGACTTAGGGTCTATGTGCTCTTGGCCTTTTCATACATTTGGCCAACCTTTGGCCCTTTTTATGTTTTTTGGTGTTACCTCTTTATTTTCTAGTGTCAATTGTTGTATGTTTAGGATACAAGTTTGTAACGTTTTGCATATAAATCTTGATGAAGGGTCTGAAAGCAAGGGCCTCTCACTCAAGGAGGATTCACTATAGAGAGTATCATGTTTTTGGGAGTGACCACTTTAGCACTTCTAGTGGGACATTTTATGATCTTGAGTTAGTCTTGTATTAGTCATTGGTATCACGAGCATGTCCCTAACAAATGGATGCTTTCTAACTACATATAGAAATATTTGTCAAGCTAATATAAGGGACATGGTGGATAATTTATGGCCTAGAAACAATTTCTATTTTGGTTGATGTCCATTGATTTGATTGAGTGTTGTGATAAGTGAAGATGCAATTGGACTTATAGAAACTCTAAGAACATTCTAGTTCACATGTGACAAAGGTTAAGTTTCTCTTTGATAAGGCCACTGACTTAGTTATAAATATTACAAATGATTTAGCCATATTTTCTCCTTGAGGTTCAAGTCAAGTTTCTCCCTGAAGCCAAAGTTTAGGTTTAGCTATTCTCTTTTAGAGTGCAAGTGTTCTTGAGAAACTACATTTTCTATATTGGGAGTGAACCATTCAAGAGAATAGCATTAGAGTTGAACCTTGCTTCCCTTGAGTGTTTTGTTTGCTGATTTGAGGTATTGGGTTTATAGGTTTGGTAAGCTAGCACAAGGAGTAATTAGTGACAAAATATTGGGTCATCCTAATTGCATACGATGTAGCTAATCCATGTGATTTTCTCCTCCATAGTTGTTTTTAATTGCTATGTAGGATCTTAGGGAAGCCCCCTCTTGGTTTGACAAAGATAGAAATATGAAGAGTTATCCTCTCTTGTCAAGTGGCCTTGATACACCGATGACTTGATTGTGCATCTTACTTGACAAACCATTTATTCTTTTCTTGGGAGTTGGCCATGAATGTTTTTCTTGAGTTATATGGGGAGTAGCTTGGAGTACCAAATAAATGGCACCATTGTTGGGGAAGATTATTTATGGGGTATAATCTTGTTTCATCTATGATAACTTCGCTAACAACACCACCAAAAAAATGACACTATTGCTAGGGCATACCATTATTGGGGTATAGCGCTCTTTCATTTGTGATATCTCAACTATTAAAGCCACAAATAGAATTGACAACCAATAAATTTATGACCTTGCTTGAAGAACCAATAAATAAAGTTACAGATTCACATTTAGTTTTCTCTTGGCACTGTGACTATTTGGGCACCATGGTAACCGTTCTAGGGAATTAAGAACCTGGGTCCCTTGTTTGTAACATCTTACACTCATTTTATCAACTTTGTATCCTTTGTTTTCTCCCTGGTTGTTTATGTTGAGTGTAGTTAGAGTGATTTCATAGTTGTCATGGCCACTAGATGTGTGTTCTTAGCCTTACAATAAGTTGTCTTTACTTGCATATGTTAGGCAACACCTAGAATATGATTTGGCTCTTATTTGGGGCGTTACTCATATCTTTTGGTGTTGTTTGTAGTTACTACTTGAGAAGCATATAGTTCATCACAATGTATTTCTTGTTTGAATGTGTTGTTAAGGTCACTTGTTCCCATTCAATTGCTCTAGGATCTTTTACTAATGTCTTCACATGATTAAGGGACTTATGTTTTTCACATTTACAAGTATGTGCATACTGCATAATCCACTACATTGTTTTCTTCACTACTTGTTAGGATTTGAGATATAATCAGGTTGTCTATCACTTTCCCTTGATGATATTCATGTAATTTCCTTGGCTCTATTAGGATTTGTGCTAGTGCTTGCCATAGCTATAAATTTGTCCAAATTTATTAGATGCTTTTGAAAATTTATCAATACGGTTGCTCTGAGGCATTGGACTTGACTATCATATCCTCATAGGCACAATATGGACATTCATAAATAAATTAAAATGATATTAAATAAGTTGGTGAGGATAGAAGAACCTTGGTTGACAACAATGAACAAATATTTTGGTTTATTGAAATTGACTTCCAACACTAAGGTTTGAATTACTGTCTATCAATTAGAAGAGGAAGCATCTCTATGGTGGGACCATTTGCTAGAAATTAAAAAGTATGATTTGAGCCAGTTGACTTGGGACCAGTTCATGAAATGATTCCGTAAGGAATACCTTTCCGCCCACCAGCATAATTAAAAAATGATAGAATTCCACTCGCTACACCAAGGAGGAATAGCAGTTGTGGAATATAAAGCTAAGTTCATGGGCCTACTCCATCACATTCCCTACATGAAGGAAGAGGAGGATCATGTGAACATGTTTATCTTGGGTCTAAATAAGATCCTCCTATATGTGACCAAGCTTTCTCTACCTAAGAGCCTAAATCAAGCAATGGAGGTAGCCTTGTTGCTGAGGAAAAGCATAAGAGAAAACAAGAATGAAAACAAAAGCCCTACACATTTTACTACTCTAACAATAAAAGGAAGGAATGCAAGAAACTATACCTGAAAAAGAAGGTAGGTAATAAGTTTAGAAAGAGCCATGGCGTTAAGAGGAATCATGAATCAACAAAACCTAGGAGCAGCGAGGGAAAATGATAGAGACCATCAAAACATGTAGCAAAAACCAATTTTCCTAAGAATAAGGAAGTAAAAAGGGTAGGTCCAGTAGGAGGATGTTGGACTTGTGGGGGAAACTGTTATGGAAATTTCTGAATCATAGTATTAAACAACTAAATATCCAATAACTCAATGGAAATAAGATAAAATGCAATAAACAAAATTATACCTTCGTAGACTAATTTTACCTCGTGACTTCCATTGTTGCCTATCTCTTCTTGATCTTATATGATAATAAAGCTCTTAGAAGTTGTACTTCCTTGCTGTTTGAAGATGACAATAAGAGAATGGATGTATGATGGATTGTGCAATGAAGATGAAGCTACAATGTAACTCTAAGATGATTGATAATGAAGATATGAAGCCATGGATGATGATTGTGATATGAAGATGAGATTATGCAAATGCAATGAGTGGGTTTGTAATGCAAATGCAATGGAGCCAAAGGCATGCTTGGGATCTATGGTGGAATTCTTACAGAGTAAGATTGTTAAAGCTTGAGTTGATGCAAAATGGGTGTGAGGACCTTACTTTTATAGGCTTAAGAGAGGCCAAGTCCAAGTGTCAATAGATCCACGATTGGAGGAATTATCTATGAGGTGTACGGTTGAGATGGAGTTGAGAGAGATGGAAAATGTTCCTACGAAGTTTACAAGGTAGAGGAATAAGTGGATCCATGAGCCACATGTCATTGTGCTCACAAATGACCTGTGAGTTAAAGGTGGAAGTCTTTGAGGAAATTGTGGAAGAAGGACTCTTGATTTGTGGGAATGTGAGAGATGAACTAGAATTAGAAAGACAAGTGTCTTTGAGCATAAAGGTGATTGAGAAATAATAGGACACATGTGGGTGAGGACAATTAGCTAATTAAATATTAAAATATTTAATTATGTGTGCAACATGGTGAGGTGGAAGATGAGGTGGAAGAATGACATGGATGAGATGATGTGGAACTATGGAATTTAGGACTTTGGAATAGAGGAATTTGTGATTAATTAAATAATTTAGGACTATTTAATTAGATGAGACATTAGAGGAATTAGGGAATATTAATTAAATAAATTGAATTTATTTAATTATTAGAAGAATAAGAGAAATGTGAACCATTTAAATAAATTAGGATATTTATTTAATTGATAGAAGAATAAGAATAAAATAAATATTAAAATATTTATTTAATTCGACTCAAGCCATTTTGAGGCATATACTTTTTGCCCCTTTGATGCAATGTGTTTTATCACATTGCTTCAAAGAATAAAAATTTTCTGACTAATGTATGCCCAAGTTTGCCCCTAGTTTAGGTTTAGTGACGATAGGATGCCCCCTCGGGAGATTGGTTGGGTTGGATGGTTTTGGCAAAAAGATGACGAACAATCTCACAATGAACAAGAATGATAAAGGATGGCTAAGAAAATGGAGGATGCAAGATAAGAGATGGATGAAAGAGTTGAATGACATGTTATGCAAGATAAAATGATAACACACACATGTAAGCAAGCAAGTATGCACAAATGATTCAAGAACAAACAAGGTACTGCCCTTGTCAAGTTGTAAACCGATGATTAATTGATAATGATTAATGATAGTGTTTTTCATTGCGAGGAATGATATATCCCTAGATCAACACAAAGATGCAAGAAAGACATATCCCACTGATGATGATGATTGATTGATTAATTGAGTTGGTTTATGACAAGATTAGGATCAAGATCATTGATTGCGATTGTATAATTTGACAAGATTGATTTACTCGATTGGTATGGATTAAGGATGGACTTGTATTTGGTTCATTGCTTGGATTGATTTGATGATCGGATTGATGCTTGGATTGATGATTGGTGATGCCCTAGTCACTCAAGAGTGAGGGTGACAAGGAAAGATAACGGTAAGTTAACAAATAAGATGAATGATGATGATGATGCCCCCTCAGGAGGGCAATTGCTGTGCTCTCGAAACGAAAAGAGAGAAAAGGGTGAGTAGATAAAGTGATGTAGATAAAGAAAGGACTTGGATCTTAAGCCACTTGGAAAATGATACGTATGAAATGCTTATAAATGAAATGAAATCAAACCTAAAATGCACAAATGAGGCTTTGTCATCTTGTATACAAGTATTTGAAGTATTTTTCATTATTGAGCTTTTAAAATGTTGTAATAAAATACAAGCATCTAGGTATAATTAAACCATGATGACCTGAGTGTCTCTTACATGGATTTTGATTTAGCAAGTTAATATAAGCATCTAGTCAAAATTGAACCTAGATGACCTGAGTATTTCTTGCATGTATCAACATACAAGGATTGCACTTTTTCATGCTTAGACCCATAACATCCTCGATGATCTTTTGATGATCATGTACTTAGACAAGTTGTTACATTACTAAAGGTTGATCCGCAGACAACAAACAAATGAAAATTATCATGCCCCCATCATAGCCACTCTAGTTTTTAGACATCCTCAAGTAGCCTAGGAAACATGATAACAAAAATCAAGACCTGAGACTTAAACTTCAATCATCAAAACCTTCTTGCCATAGATATATTTTCTTGCAATGAAACAGATAGAGTCATCCTGATAGTCTAGGCACATTGTTTGTTTGATATAGGCTAATGTCTCATGTCAAGTTTTTGTTGAAAAAGGTCTGTTTGTAGTGTTGCATGCTATCTTGGTGATAGTATCGCAATCCTGATTGTTATCCTCTGAGTTTATGACATTCAAGAATCCAATTCTCCAACTAGGTTGAGGATTGTGCCCCCAGTCAAGTAAAAGATTGATTTATTATGGATGAAACATAGGGATTAATTGATGGTAGACATGATGCAACGGGCCCTAAGGGACTGACCTAGTGCCTCGAGGGCTCATCGATGATGGCCTTGCCTACGTGATGATGCAAAGGCAACATAGTTCGGGGTGTGGACCATGTGGACCTAAGACCTAGAGGGTGGGAATTGGGTGGACAAAAGGATGGGTGATAAGGGATGGAATGGATGGGAAGCCTCGGGGGCTCATCAATGATGGCCTTGCCTACGTGATAGCTCAGAGGTGATGTAGTTCGACACGATGGATGAAGGACTGGATTAAAAGTTTGATGGGACAAGGTGATAAGGCCGAGCGAACCCAAGCCATGATAGGTATCTTCATGTGATTGGATGGATGCGGTAAGAAAAGATGGATGAGGACTAAAATCCTAAGAGATGGAGGAAGCGTTTTATTATTGACATTGCTTTTGATTCCCTTGCATTGGAGTTTGTAGGATTTGACGATTGGATAAATGATGGGTGATAAGGGATGGAATGGATGCACGCGTGATAAAACGAGGATGTGATCTCCAAGGACAATGTCGCCTAGGAATAACTTAGGATTTGACATGACAACGCTTCTGACAAGAGGGTAATAGGATTGGATTGGTTTGAAAAAGATAAGGTACATCCAGAGTTTTTCCAAAGCATGTTTCGACATTTTGCCCCCATATCTTTATCAAGATCAAAATAGGAATGGAGGATGAATGGACTCAATATGATAGGTATATGTAGGATAAGGATGATAGGATGGTATGGTAAGATAGGATGGAAAATGATAGGGTTAATGAGACAATGTGCTCCCAAGGGTAAATGACATGTAAGATCAACCTACACATGATGCTTATTTTCCAGGTTTTCATCATGGTACTTATCCAAGGCGCCACCAAGGGTGGTTTTCACTGTTGGATGAAGGGATTTTTCTTTACTTCTTTTTTGAAAATTTGGATAGGATAGGTGGAATACAGATGAGAGGGACTCAAGTGTCTAGTTCCATGAAAGGTGGTAGTTCTACTAGGGATGAATGTCATCAAATGGACCATATCAAATGTCATTATGCTCATAGATGTTGGTAGGGGATTGCATGAAAGAGATATGGAGTAGGTAGATAGTGGATTATGATGTGGATTAAGGAGGACTGATACCAGGAAGATGGATGAAAGGCTTATGCAAAAGCATGGACCATAGGAATAGGATGGGGAATATTTGTGGATAATAGTTGAATGATGGGGTGATGGAGGTATGGAAAGGCATCATGACCAACGGTTGCACATACTATGTTAAGCATTGAAGCTTTTGATGTGGAGGTGGTGTAGGAAGCAATAACAATGTTTGCTTAGGAGATGGATGACGTAGTTACTTTGGTACCCACATAAACTTTGTATTTTTATGATTTTTGTTTTGCTTGTGGGATATTTGGAATTTTTGAATGGAATAGGTGGATATGGAAGGGGATTGTTGGGATTTTTGAGATGTGGATGCTTCATTTTAATTTCTTTCTTTTTGCTTAGGTACCCAAACCATTTTAGTTTTGGACTTCGCTTTTGGAGGTATGGGCTTGGATAGCATTTTAGATGGATTTTGCTTTGAATTTTTGGATTGATTTCCTAAGGTATTAGGACCCTTAGGATTTTTGACTTTATGAAAGGAGGCATCCCAATGTTTATTTTTGAATCCCATAGGTTTGGTGGAATGAGTGAAAGCTTCATGTTTAGACAATATGTGCATTTGTCGGTCATGATTCAAAATGTGAGGGAAAGCGTGGATGGATGGATTTGGTGTTGGGAGAAGTGATGGTAAAATGAATGGAGGGATGTTAGGAGTTGGAAGTAGCGGAGGTAGATTGGACGGTGGAAGGTGTATGGTCACATACTTTTGGGATTTATATGATAAGGGAGGTGGAATGGCGACATATGTTTTGGGGATAAGATAGGATGTGCGATGAGAATGAGTGGATTTAGAAGGCATGGAGGAAGTGCCAACATCATGAGATTGCTTTTCTTGGGGGGTTTAACCAAGGCCATAAGAGGGTGGAGGGAGGAACTTCAACATGGATAGGCTCTAAAATACCTTGTTCATGAAGGCTTAAGCCTTTACCTTGATAGTTCATATTTTGGAGTATGAGGTGGACAATGGGATTATGTGTGTTTTGGACACTAGATGTAATCTCAATATTTGATGGGGAAGGTGAAGTGGTAGATAATGGTTGTTGCTCTCCTAAGGAAGAACATTCATCAATGAAGGTAGTGAGACTAAGGGGATAGGATAATGGATTTGCAACATGGTTGATAATGGATGGTGGAGGATCATTACGATCTTGATTATCATTATGCTCACTAAGATCCAAGTTATTGGTTTGATCATCTATGTGCACTTGGGAGGCAAGTGTCTCATCAAGGAAAGTGTGTGTTGTTGGATCATGGATAGGACTAGGTGGAGGATGGATAGGAGTAATGGAGGTTTCTTGCTCATGAATGGTTATGGGGTTATGGATAGATGGGGTAATAAGCTTGTGACCATGGAATGCATAAAGTCGGCTAAGAGGATCATCATGGTTCGCTTGATCATAGATGGGATCTTGATCATAGATAGGATTAAGTGTGATATGGATGGGATCAATTTTCTCGTGTATAGGTTCTTCATCAATGATAATATCTTGATCATAGAAATGATATAGATTATGGATGGGTTGGATTTGGATTTCTTTCTCATGTATAGGTATAGGATCAAGTTGCTCATGGATATCTTCTTCATAGGTAATATCTTGATCATGGAAAAGATAAATGTTATGGATGGGTGGAATGAAAGTAATTTGATCTTGATTAGGATGGGGGTTTGTTTCTTCCACATGCTTAGGATTAGGTTCTTGACATAACTTTTGGGTTGTTTGAATAGAAGTGGAAGGATCTTGGATAGGCTTGACATGCTCTTGAGGGTTATCATCATGAGGGGATGATGGATCTTGGCTTGGATTCATCAAGGGAGATTCTTCAATAGGCTCAAGGGGTTGTGGACTATATGATGGGGTTGTAGGATTGGACATGGCATTGAAAGAGTTTCTTGTAGGTTCAAGGATAGAAATTTGGTGACGTGGTTGACTCCTTGCTAGTAGCCTTTGGATCACATCCTTTGTAGGTGCATGGGTAGATGAATGATGTAATGGATGGGTGGATTTGGGTGAAAGAGGTAATGGTGTGATACAAAAGGTTTTCTCAATGGAATACTCTCCTACATCTTTATCCTTGATCTTGAATTTTTGTTCTACGGATTTTGATGTAGAAGGTATTGAGCTTGGGTCAACATTGTTTGTAGAGGGTGAAGTTGCATGATTGGTGGGGATTACAACTTTGGGCTTGGATTGGATGGAATTGCAATATTGGAATGGATCAGGATCACCTTGAATAGTGATTTCTTGGCCATTGTGAGGGAACTTGACACATTGATGGTAAGTGGATGGCACGGCCTGCATTGCATGTATCCAAGGTCGACCAAGAAGAATATTGTATGCTAGTTCCATGTCAAGCACTTGACATACCACATCTTTCACGACCAGTCCCACTCTTATTGGTAACACAATGGTTCCTTTTGATGTTCTTTCTTCTTCATCGTAAGCCTTGATGGTAATTTTATTTTTAGGATCAATGGCATTCTTTGAAAACCCCAATGCAAGGATTAGTTTTAACGTGCAAATATTTAAACCTGCCCCTCCATCTATTAGGACCTGTTTTATTTTATGCTTATGGATGAAGGTTTCAATATGGAGGGATTCATTGTGTGGTTGGGTGATAGACATATCATCTTTTTCTATGAAGGATAAGAAATGGGGTGTAGTTAGATGACCTACCATGGCCTAAAATTGCTCTTTAGCTAGATTGGTTGGGACGGTCGTTCCCAAGAGAGATTTTTTGAAGATGGCTTTGTGAGACGTATTGATATGCGCCAGACCACTGAGAGGGGGACGTGAATTAGTTGTCTCAAAAACTCAATCACTTAAACATTAATCACTCATCCACAATTATTATGATTTATCAAGGAATGCATGAAATTAGAAACTTAACCACAGATACGACATTAAGCATAAGAGACACCAGATTTTAAGTGGAAAACCCCAAGGTGGGGAAAAACCACAGAGAGTATTATCTCTAAAAATATATTGTAATCTTTAAAAAATGATGTTCATGCTTGGTCACTCCACGGGCCCAGAACATACTGGTTCACTGCCATGAAGTATAGCTAGGTCTAGCAGGCTCACTGCCTCAACCCTAAACCTAGAAAGATTACAATAAGGGCTGTTAAACCCCGAGGGTTGTTAAACCCTACTGGTGGCTCACTACCATGATCAACATCTTCTTCATGTCAGATAGTAATACATTGAAGTACAACAGTTCCTCTGCTCCACTTTGTCTCTGCTCTTCTTTCCTTATCTTCCCATCTTCGCACAAGGACAATTTTTTCACAGCTCAACTACAAGTATTTATACACTTCATCAACCTTGGAATGATCATCAAGGTCAGCATTACAATCATCAACCATTAGAGCAATCTCCAAGGTTGACATTACAAGCATTTACAAAATAGGTCCTGACCTATTCCAACATTATGCAAAGAAAATGAAGTAAAGATGTATGCAGATCACACCACACCTTAGCTGGGACTCAAACATGATCTTCCACACTTCAACACGCTTCCATGATCTTCAAGGGATCTCCACAATTACTAGAATTAATCAAGTCAGCTAAGACTGGTTACATGCTACATTATCTGGGAACAATCTTCAATACGATCTGAATTCCTTAACGCGAACCAATGTCAAGATAGGAACATGATTAAGAGACATCCACAAGTACATTATAATTATCAGGATCAACCGCACGAACCTTAACTACTTTAGCCATAGGAATCTTCTCATCGGAACACATGAACTTCATTGTCTTTGACTGTCATAAAAGAAAGATAGCTTGCGGACCACCAAAACATGAACCACTTCAATTGTAGACACTTATCATCATCCCAAACTTCCCTCTAGAACTATACAGAAAAATACTTTATTGCGGAGGAATGTGGAGCAAAACACTTTCTCCCTGTCACCAGAGAATAATCAGAAGGAAGAGGCTTTACTCTGTTGAATGCAACTTTCTCACAACTTCACACCGGAGGCTCGAACTCAGGATTTAGCATCTTCAGACATCCCTTTGAACAACTTCCAATCCGTGGACCCAGATCCGTAAGCAGAAGGAAATGTGAAACAATCTACCGGACTGTTCTTTGGCATACAACTCACTGTCTATATTACACCTCACTATAACTCACTAGTTTCTTTTGGAGAGGCCAATTTTCTCAATATCCTCAACATACAAGGCTTCTAAGCAAGTAATAGAATAGGACACACTTGACACCAATGACAACAAAGATATGTTGACATCAATGACAACACCAATTAGGCACATACTTGCAACAATCTCCCCCTTTGTCATTGATGGCAACATATGTTGTGAAAAATTGCAACAACCATCAAGACAAGATTTTCCCCGTATCTCTTTACACATCTGCAAGATTCTCCCCTATCTCTTTACACATCTGCACTACTTGTCTGCTTGAGTTTTTCACATGACTTCTCTCCCCCTTTGACATCAATGGAAAAGGGCACATACTTGCACTCTTTTTCTTTGATCCATTCTCTCTTTTGAACCTTCTGACTACTCCCCCTAAGAAGTAGCCCTTAAAGCATCAATCCAGATCTAGATGTAAAACTCTGAGCATCACCGGACTGATGCACTCTTGTGCATCTTAATTTAGAGTAGGAGGGGTGATAACCCCTAACTTTTCTCTGAGATACTCAAAAGTATCCTTGGGTAGAGGCTTAGTGAAAATGTCTACAATCTCATCTTTTGTAGAAACATACTCCAACTTAACTTCATTTTCTGTCACCTTTTCCCTTAGAAAGTGATACCTAATGGATATGTACTTTGTCCTTGAATGCATCACTGGATTTTTTGATATGTTTATGGCACTTGTGTTGTCACAAAAGATTGCAATTGGATCTTCATACACAACTCTGATGTCCTTCAAAGTCTGCTTCATCCATAACACTTGAGTGCAACTACATGCTGCTGTAATGTATTCTACTTCTGCAGTAGACAGGGATACTGAATCATGTTTCTTGCACAACCAAGATACCAACCTTTTTCCCAAGAAGAATGCACCTCCACTTGTACTTTTTTTGTCATCCACATCTCTGGCCCAATCTACATCAGTTCTTCTTACATAGCCTTAACCTAGTTTTCATCATTGCAAGCCTCATCCATAGTTTTAGGTTCAATCTTGGAAATCAGACATAAATTTACTTGTTCCTCTGCAGCTTTTCTTCTAGTTAAGATCCCTTTGCTCTTATATTGTCATCTCATCCCTTTAGTGCATGAGTGACCGGTTCATCTATCACATCATATCTCTAGTGCAGATCTGGACTGCATATAATAATTTTCCCAAAATCCATCACTTACCTCACACACTTCTCATAGTTAGTCATTTTAGGCTTTCAGACTAAAATTCTTTCGTGGAATACAACATATTTTTGTGCCGAATCTTAGCACAGGCTATCTGGCTGGGGGATTTGAATTTTTCAATATGGCTCTCCCTGAGCCATAGATCACAATTCACTTCCTAGAGGAAGTAGCTACTCTAGATTCTAGAGCAGGCTTATCGTTTGCTTCATTTATTCCCTTCCTGACACAAATCTTATTCATTTCTACTTTAACTTCTATTGAATCACTTTTTTCACTGGTATCTCTGATCCTAATTGATCATCTTTCTTCACGTTCTCATTTCTGCAGTATCTTGCACTATGTCCAGGTCTGTTGCAATTGAAGCACACAATACTTCTCTGATCATTGTTTCTTCCATTTATTCTTGATCTGCATAGGTTGGCTTTATGCCCAAAATCATTGCATGTATAACAGTAGCCACTGAAAGATTCCATTTTCCTATTTGTCCCATATCCTTTTCTCCCTTGACTCCTGCATTCATTTGCCCCGTGTCCAATTTTATGACATGCATAGCACCTAGTAGAATTCTGACTTACTTTATTTATCCATTTGACAACTTTATGATCAATTTTATTACATGTAAAACACTGACTAGAGAATGATGGGATATTTTGATTCATCCTGTTCCTACATCGAATAGCCTTGTGACCAAACTTGTTACATGAATTACAGTAACCATTGAAAGGTGGATACCTTTGAGTGTTTGGCTACCTGATTGATGGTCTTCTACTTCTTTGATTCTGATTCTGTCTATTTATGTTCTCATCCTGACTTGCTCTGAACCCTTTATCTTTTTCAATTTTCATGCTTTCTTTGTCCTCATCATTTTTCTAGCTTGCCATTAGTTTATCATATCTAGCAGCACTCACACTAAATTAGTCTCTTTGAACCCGCACATGTTTCAGATCATCTTTCAAGTCTTCAACTTCTTCAAGCGTCATGCTGTCTTTAATTTTGTCTTTTAGACATTTTTCAATTTTTGTCTTTTCTTCATTGTCCTCTTTTAGTGTTTGCTGTAGCTGCCTGATTTGTTTTCTTTACTCTCTAATGTGATCATTTGCTTCTATTATATTTTCTTTCCGATTCATGTCTTCTTCTACAGTTTTTGAATTGTTACTATCAATACTGGTAATTAGGCATAGATTCATTTGATTCACAGCAGCTTTGTGACCTTCCACATCACATTTGATGGTCTAAGAGCCTTGCAAATTCTTATTGGTTGAGACCGAGTACTCTTGAATGTTATCATTAACTTTAACATTTGTACTTTCAACAATCCTTCCCAATCTATTGTTGTAACAGAGGTAAGCTTTGGTCCAAGATGAATATCCAAGAAAAATGCCTTCCTCATACTTAGCATTGTCCTTTTCCATTTTAACGAGACATTTGCTTCCAAAGATTTTGAAATATATCACAGTGGGTATTGATCCATACCACAACTCAAAGGGAGTCTTTACTTCTTTTGTTTTTACCTGAACTCTATTTAATGTATAGACAGTGGTTTGAATTGCTTCCTTCCAAAATGTATTTGGCAGATTTGCTTCTTCCATCATTAATTTTGTAGTTTCCTGAATAGTTCTACTTGCTTCTTCCATTCTTATTTTTTGAAGAGAGATGTTTTTCTATCCCATAGGTTTCACAAAACATATTGAAATCATTGGAGGTGAGCTCTTCTTCTTTGCCAATTCTTAGACTTTTGATTTTCATGCTTAGCTCATTTTCAACAGTTTCTTTAAAAACTTTGAGTGCATCTAGAATCTTTGATTTATCCTTTGAAAAACTAACCCAAGTCATTCTAGAAAAATCATCAATAAAAAATATAAAGTACCTGTTATCATGGAGGCTTGGTATTCTTGTAGGACCACAAAAGCTTGTATGAATCAATTCCAATCGTTCAATGGAAGATCTTTCTTTATCCTGCAGTATTTTCCTTGATAGTCTTTGACATTTCCTGCAAATGATATTTTTCGAGTAATCAATTTCTGGTAGGTCCTTCACAATTTGAATTGAGCTTATTTTTGTTAAATCATCAAGATTTGTATGGCAGAGTCTTCTATGCTAGACCTAGCTTTCATTGGTTTGAGACGTGAGCCTAAGAAAGTCACTTTTTCTGAGATGATAGAGATTCTCTTCCATTCTTTTTCCAATTGCTATTGTAGCTCCAAATTTTTCTTTGATTTCAAGGGAATCATTCTCAAACACAAACTTAAAACCCTTTTTGCATAACTATCCAAAGCTTAAGATGTTTTGTTTCAAATTATTTACATAAAGAACATCTTCATAAATTTGTCTGTTGCCAAAATTGATTGATCCTATTCCACAAATTTCAGCAGTGTAGTCATCTCCAAACGTAACTAGCCCTTCATCGCATCCTTCCAAACTTACAAACTTACTCCTATCGCCAGTCATGTGGTTTGAGCAGCTACTATCAATAACCCAATAGTTTTCACTTTGAAACATGGCTTCATCATTGGTGCATACTAAAGAGAACTTGTGTCTCAAATTACTACTTGAACCTCATGTTTAATCATTGTTCTTTGTTAAACCTTTTTGGAGTTCATTGGGTTCAATGGTTCAAGGGTTCATTGAATCGTTCATCAAGTTCCAAGGTTCAACATCAGACATCAGGTTCAATGATTCAAGGGTTCATTGAACCGTTCATCGAGTTCCAAGGTTCAATGTTGAACATCAGGTTCAATGGCTCAAGGGTTCGTTGAACCTGTCAAGAGTTCAACGGGTTCAAGGCTCAATGTGAACAGTCATTACTGTGACTGAACACCGTCGGTGGATCTTTGTTAACCTTTACCGATGACTTTGTGTTACTCCGATAGGAGTTAGTGATGGAGTTCAATCGGCGTGAGATATATCATCGCCACAATGTAAAGTGTTTGGACCGATGGTGGAGGTCTGTCCAATGAAAGATGGAGGACTTGGGCATCACGGAGACATTGAACTATCAGTGTAGAAAGTGAAGCGCTCACCGATGGAGCGGGTTATTCTTATGGGTCTTTGGTTTGGCATCGTCGCAACAAAATTACTGATGATGGTATTACTGAGAGTTAAGAGATATAAACCAGAATGTTGTCTGTGACCTGGTGCATGTGGGATTAAACATCTCGCGAGAATGTAAACAGTTACGACGGTTTGATGGCAGCGGTGCTGGGGAAGTTAGATTGATTAGTTAGGGCAAAAGTTGAATAACTGTCTTTGCTCTTGAAGACTGGAAATATAAATAGATTTGTTGGTGTCATTGTAAAGAGATGAAATGATTTGAATTATACAGTTTTATTCTATAGATGTGTAGATGAAATAAATGACTTTGTATAATTGTAAAGGAATCGATATTTGAGCAAAAAGGAGCTGGGATCTTTATTGTAATCTTTTAGTTTACTGTAATAAAGATAGCTTCTATTGTGGTGGTGGGTTTTTTACCTGAAAGGGTTTTCCCACGTAAAACTGGTGTCATTTTGTGTTGTCTTAATTGTTTATTCTATTTTCTGGTGTATTCATCTGTAGTTTTTGAATTGAAAGTTACCTGTCTACATTATCCTCTCTGAATTAACATTAGGGAAGCTGTATTCCGCACCTGTGCTTTCCTTAGAAGTGGTATCAGATCCTGGCCAGTTGTGTTATCCGTGTTGGTAGGTTGGGTTTTTTGTGTTAATTCTGTGAGTGGGAGTTCTGTAGCAGTCTATTTTGTGAAATAAGATGGCAAGTACATCAGAAAAAATAGACATTGATAAGTTCAATGGCACAAACTTTGAGTTGAGGAAACTTAAGGTTGAAGATGTGTTGGTTGACAGAGATCTTTGGGTTGCTGTGTCTGGGGTTAAACCTTTAGGCATGAAGCAAAAAGATTGGGATTTGGCAGATAGGAAAGCCAAAGGACTGATAAGATTGAGTCTAACAGATTCTATTCTATTGAACATCCATGAGGAGAAGTCAGCCAAAGATTTGTGGAAGAAGATGGGAGATATTTACCAGGGCAAGTCCTTGGTGAATAAACTTTTCCTTAGGAAAAAGTTATATTCTCTGAATATGGATGAAAGAGCAGCTGTAGCAGATCATCTGAACACATTTAATACAATTGTTGCACAATTGACTTTTGCAGGTGTAAAAAGAGAAGAAGAGGACTGCTGTATGCTTCTGTTATGTTCCTTACCTAACTCATGGGATAATCTTGTGATGGCTATTGGAAGTACAACAACCACGTTTACAACTGAAGCAGTTGTTGCCTCGCTATTATCTAAAGAGATGCGAAGGAAATCTTTTGAGACAACCAAAGAGGCCCTGTCCATTTGAGGTAGATCAAAGGAAAGAGACAAGAAGAAGGACAAGAAGTCTAAGTCCAAATCAGAGGAGAGATCAAAATCTCTTGGTAAATTTAGTCCAAGGTGAAGTGCTGGAATTGTGGGCAGAAAGGACACATCAGAAAAGATTGCAAAGAGGAGAAAAAGAAGAAGAAGAAGAACTTCTCTGACACTGATTCTTCTCAGAGTGATGTTGATGCCTTCATTGCTGCCTTGGCAATGCCTGCATCTGAAGATGTATGGTTGGTGGATTCAGGAGTGTCTTTTCATATGACATCTCACAGAGAATGGTTCACTAAGTATGAATGGTATGCTAGTGGGAAGGTGTTCCTGGCAAGTGATTCGACACTAGAAATTGTTGGCCGAGGAAGAGTTAGAATCCAATTCTCGGATGGCAGAATAAAGGGAATGAATGGAGAACTACACATACCAGGTCTGGCTCAAAATTTACTTTCTGTTAGTAAGATTAATGATGTTGGAGTGCAAGTTACTTTTGTGAATGGTGGCTGTAAGATGACTAGAGGTTCTATTGTTATGGCAAAGGGTGAACGCATTGGAACTTTGTATAGGTTAGATGCTAAACCAGTGTGCTGTAATAATGTCTTTGTAAAATCTGAAAAAGCTACTATTGTAACACATGATGCAAACTCTATGGAAGTTAAACTTTCTATAGAGAAAACAATGCTCTGGCATCATAGACTTGGTCACATAGGTGAAAAAGGTTTAAAAACCTTGAAGAACAAAAACCTGGTAGATGGGCTGATTGACTGTAATCTGGGATTTGATTTCTGTGAACATTGCATATATGGAAAATAGAACCGTGTTTCATTTTACTCTAGTTCTCATAAATCTTCTGGTATTCTGGACTATGTACATTCTGATGTTTTTAGTCCAGTTGATGTTCCTTCTTTGTCTAAATCAAGATACTATGTATCGTTCATTGATGATTATTCAAGGAGGGCATTTGTATATTTTTTGAAAATAAATCAGAAGTGTTCAGTCGGTTTAAAGAATTCAAAAATCTTGTGGAAAATCAGACTGGTAGAAAAATAAAATGTTTGAGAATGGATAATGGTGGTGAATATTACAATGCAGATTTTGATAAGTTTTGTCTTGATCATGGAATAAAAAGGCATAAGACTACACCTTATACTCCACAGAAAAATGGAGTTGCTGAAAGGTTGAATCGATCATTGATGGAGAAAGCAAGAAGTATGTTGAGTTATGCTAGTCTTGAACAAAGGTTCTGGGCTGAGGCAGTTGCTACAGCTTGTTACTTGCTGAATCGTTCTCCTACTTTGGCATTGGTTGATAAGAGGCCTATGGAAGCATGGTTTGGAAAGAAGCCCTCTCGAAGACATATTTGTGTCTTTGGCTATGAGGCATATGCTCATATTCCTGAGGTAAAAAGATCTAACCTGGATTACAAAGAAGTCAAATGTATCTTTATTGGCCATGGAGTCGGTGTTAAAGGGTACAAGCTTTGGAATCCTGAAATTGAAAAGGTAATTTACAGCAGGAATGTAATTTTCAAAGAGCTAAAACCTTTGGTTATTGATTCTCAACCAGATAAGACAGAAGAGAAGAAAGAAAAGAATGTTGTTAATATTCCTCTGACCCCTTTAAAAGAGGAACAACAAACACAAAGTGTAGATGATTTAGATGTGAGTTCGGGTAGCTCCAAAGATTCAGATCCAGAGCAAGAACCTGAACCAGCACCTCAGCCATTGAAGCGATCTACACGTGAAAGAAGACAACCAGAAAGGTATGGATTTTCAGTACATGATTCAAGTTGTGCCTATGCTTTGCTTACTGATACTGATGAACGTAGGATTGTGAAAGAAGCTATTAGTTTACTTGATTTAGATTCTTGGTTAGAAGCCATGGATAGCGAAATGTCATCGTTGGAGAAAAATGGAACCTAGGATCTGGTGCCCTTACTTGAAGGTAGAAAACCTGTGGGTTGTAAGTGGGTATTTAAAAAGAAATATGGTCCAGATGGTCGTATTGAAAAGTATAAGGCAAGATTGGTTGCTAAGGGGTATTCCCAAAAGGAAGGTATAGATTATGGAGAAATATTTTCTTCTATAGCTAAGCTGACATCCATTAGATTTCTGTTGTCACTTGCAGCAGCGTATGACTTTGAAATTGAGTAGATGCATGTGACAACAATATTTCTTCATGGGGACCTTGAAGAAGAAATTTATATGTCCCAGAATGTAAACTTAAAAAGTCTCTTTATGGTTTGAAACAATCTCCCAGAATGTGGTATCAAAAATTTGATATGTATGTTCTATCTTTGGGATATGTGAGATCTAAGTCTGATCATTGTGTCTATTATAAAACTGATGGTGATTGGATTCTTATAATTACATTGTATGTGGATGACATGTTATTCATTGGCAATGGTAAGGGGATGATCTCAGATTTAAAAGCTCAGTTGTCCTTGAAATTTGAAATAAAGAATCTGGGGGCAACGAAGTACATTCTGGGAATGGAAATCAAAAGGGACAGATCTAAGAGAAAGCTTTGGCTCAGCCAGAGCAAGTATATTACCAATGTTCTTGATAAATTTAGTATGTTTGATTGAAAACAGTTAGTTGTTCCAGTTTTGCAGGGAACAAAACTATCTATTGAAGATTATCTAGAATCTTCGAATGAAATTGATGACATGAAAAGAGTGCCTTATGCAAGTGTTGTTGGTAGTTTAATGTATGCAATGGTCTATACCAGACAAGACATTGGCCAAGCAGTGGGAGTTTTGAGCCGGTTTATGGTGAATCTAGCAGATCACATTGGGATGCTGTGAAAAGAGTTATGAGGTATTTGAAGGGAACTTCTGACTATGCTATTTGCTATCATGGAAACTCAGTTGGATCTTAGAGATCTATCAGCATTTAGGGATATGTTGATTCGGATTGGGCAGGGGACATTGACAGTAGAAGATCTACCAGTGGATATATATTCACGTTAAATGGTGGTGCTATTAGCTGGATGAGCAAGCGACAGGATGTAGTCGCTTTGTCCACAACAGAGGTAGAGTACATGGTAGCTACTCGTGCATGCCAAGAAGCCATTTGGTTGAAAAGGTTGTGTTTTGATGTTGGTTTTAATGCAGGGCAGATACAAATTCGTTGTGACAGTCAAAGTGCTATCTGTTTGGCAAAAAATCCTACATTCCATGCTAGGACAAAACATATTGATGTCCAATATCACTTTGTTCATGATATGGTGGAAGACAAAAAGGTAAAGCTGGAAAAGGTTGACACTTTGGAAAATGTTGCTGACGCCTTAACTAAACCAGTGAGCATGACCAAGTTCAAATGGTGTTCAGATGACATGGGTCTTCGGGCCCATAGTTTTCAATAATCGAATGAGGACTAAGAGGTAGCAATAATCTCTTCGACAAGTGGGAGATTGAAGAGAACTTGTGTCTCAAATTACTGCTTGAACCTCATGTTTAATCATTGTTCTTCATTGAACCTTTATGGAGTTCATTGGGTTCAATGGTTTGAGGGTTCATTAAACCGTTCATCGAGTTCCAAGGTTCAACATCGGACATCGGGTTCATCCGATAGGAGTTAGCGATGGAGTTCGATCGGCGTGAGATAGATAATTGGCACAATGTAAAGTGTTTGGACTGATGGCAGAGGTCTGTCTGATGAAAGATGGAGGACTTGGGCATCGCGGAGACATTGAACTATCAGTGTAGAAAGTGAAGCGCTCATCGATGGAGCGGGTTATTCTAATGGGTCTTTGGTTTGGCATCGTCAGCAACAAAATTTTTGATGATGGTATTACTGAGAGTTCAGAGATATAAAATAGAATGTTGTCTGCGACCTGGTGCATGTGGGAATAAACATCTTGCGAGAATGTGAACAGTTACGACGGTTTGATGGCAGCGACATTGGGGAAGTTAGATCGATCAGTTAGGGCAAAAGTTGAATAACTGTCTTTGCTCTTGAAGACTAAAAATATAAATAGATCTGCTAGTGTCATTGTAAAGAGATGAAATGATTTGAATTATACAGTTTTATTCTGTAGATGTGCAGATGAAATAAATGACTTTGTATAATTGTAAAGGAATCGATATCTGAGCAAAAAGGAGCTGGGATCTTTATTGTAACCTTTTAGTTTACTGTAATAAAGATAGCTTCTATTGTGGTGGTGGGTTTTTTACCCAAAAGGGTTTTCCCACATAAAACTGGTGTCATTTTGTGTTGTCTTAATTGTTTATTCTATTTTTCTGGTGTATTCATCTGTAGTTTTTGAATTGAAAGTTACCTGTCTACATTATCCTCTCTGAATTAACATTAGGGAGGCTGTATTCCACACTTGTGCTTTCCTTACACATACTTCAGAACATCTTTGATGATTGACATTCGCTTCCTTGGACAATCTTTCATTGATAATTTTTGATGAGCATTCGAGTGCAACGATGAGTATCTATTTTCCTCTTGACTCCATTTAGGATCTCCTTTAAGTTGTTAGACTTTGCCAAAGGAACTTAGCTTTGATACCAATTGTTGATATGTGCCAGACAACTGAGAGGGGGGGGTCATCAGTTGTCTCAAAAATTCAATCACTTAAACATTAATCACTCATCCACAATTATTATGATTTATCAAGGAATGCATGAAATTAGAAACTTAACCACAGATACAACATTAAGCACAAGAGACACCAGATTTTACGTGGAAAACCCCAAGGTGGGGAAAAACCATGGAGAGAATTAGCTCTCAAAATAGATTGTAATCTTTGAAAAATGATGTTCAGGCTTGGTCACTCCACGGGCCTAGAACATACTGGCTCACTGCCATGAAGTATAGCTAGGTCTAGTAGGCTCACTGCCTCAACCCTAAACCTAGAAAGATTACAATAAGGGCTGTTAAACCCTACTGGCGGCTCATTTCCACGATCAACATCTTCTTCATGTCAGATATTAATACATTGAAGTACAACAGTTCCTCTGCTATGCTCTACATCTACTCTTCTTTCCTTATCTTCCCATCTTCGTACAAGGACAACTTTTTCATAGCTCAACTACAAGTATTCATACACTTCATCAACCTTGGAATGATCATCAAGGTCAGCATTACAATCATCAACCATTGGATCAATCTCCAAGGTTAGCATTACAAGTATTTATAAAATAGGTCCTAACCTATTACAACATTATGTAAAGAAAATGAAGTAAAGATGTATGCGGATCACGCTACACCTTAGTTGGGACTCAAACATGATCTTCCATGCTTCAACATGCTTCTATGATCTTCAAGGGATCTCCACAATTACTGGAATTAACCAAGTCGGCTAAGACTAGTTACACGCTACATTATCTAGGAACAATCTTCAAATACGATCTTAATTCCTTAACGTGGACCAATGTCAAGATAGGAACATGATCAGGAGACATCCAAAAGCATGTTATAATCATCAAGAGTAACCACACGAACCTTAACCACTTTAGCCATAGGAATCTTCTCACCGGAACACATGAACTTCACTGTCTTCGACTGTCATAAAAGAAAGATAGCTTGCAGACCACCAAAACATGAACCACTTCAATTGTAGGCACTTATCATCATCCCAGACTTCCCTCTAGAACCGTAGAGAAAAATACTTTATTGTGGAGGAATGCAGAACAAAACACTTTCTCCCTATCACCAGATAATAATCAGAAGGAGTAGGCTTTACTCTGGTGAATGCAACTTTCTCACAACTTCACACCAGAGGCTCAAACTCAAGATTTAGCATCTTCAGACATCCCTTTGATCAACTTCCAATCCATGGACCCAGATTTGTAAGTAGAAGGAAATGCGAAGCAATCTACCAGATTGTTCTTCAGCATACAACTAATTATCTATATTGCACCTCACTGTAACTCACTAGTTTCTTCTGGAGAGGCCAATTTTCTCAATATCCTCAACATACAAGGCTTCTATTCAAGTAATAGAATAGGACACAATTGAAACCACTGACAAAAAACATATGTTGACATCAATGACAACACTGATTAGGCACATACTTGTAACAAGACAAAGATAGACACAAAAGCTCCAAAATAGATATATGTGCCGATATTTTGTGGAGCTAGTCAAGGACATTGTATTGGTTAGATGTGGAGGATGGTTTGGATGAAGTCCCTTGAAAGGTAACCTTTCCACCATGAGTGGTTATGTTACAATCAGGCTTTTTATTTATAGTGATCACATTTATATGTGAGTCACTCTCGGATATATGGTTAACAACATAATCATATGACACATTGGTGTAGTTGGCATTGTTACCACTGTTATTGTTTTGCTTGGACGAACTTCCCTTCTCATAGTTGGGGAGTGGACTTTTGAATGCCAAATGTGTTGTTATATGGAGCCTAATCAGACTCAGAGGTTAAATTTTCCCTACTTATATCAGCGTGGTTTCCCCCCAAATTATTTAATGGGGTCAAGGGGTAGTGCCCCTTGCAAGGGTTTAGGGATATCATCCCCAAGACGGGGTCTAGGGGCAGTGCCCCTGGTGCACTCCCTGTCGCGATACAGGGCGGGGTCGAGGGGCAGTACCCTTTAAACCTCAAATAAATTTTATTATTTTATAAAGGCGTCGGGAGTGATTTTTCTATTGGCCGACATAAAAACACCCTATTTTGTAACCGACATAAGACTTGTTAAAAGCGGCTAAGGGTTAGGGTTTCTATTGACGTATTGTAGTATTTTGCAGCAGTATTGAGTTGCAAGGATTGCTAGTTGTAATCAGTTTTGATTTACTAGGTAATAATATTGGACTCTTTGTTGGTGGATGTAGCCTGAGTTTGGGTGAACCATGTTAAAACTTGTCTCTCGTTGTTATTATTTCTATTTATTTTCATTCCTCTATTTAATCTTTATTTGCATTTAATTAATATCTTCTACATGTAATCCCTAACAAGTGGTATCAGAGTGGGTTGTGTTTGATTATCGTCTACAAGAAGGTCTCACGATTGAGTGGGAATCTCATGGTTGGGTGGGAGCAATGGAGGACGAGGGTAAATTAAAGGTAGATAAATTCAATGGGCAGAACTATCAGTCATGGAAGATGCAGATGGAGGATTATCTCTATCAGAAGGATTTATGGAGGTCGTTGGAAGGAATAGCCAAGAAACTGGCAACAATGACTGATGAGGATTGAAATCTTCTAGATAGAAAGGCACTGAGAACCATTTGGTTGTGCCTGGCACCATCGATGACATTCAATATAACAGAACCGAAGACAATAGATGGTCTAATGAAAGCTTTGGATAAATTGTATGAAAAACCCTCAGCCTTAAATAAGGTATTTCTCATGAAGTGTTTGTTTAATCTGAAAATGATTGAAGGTGGATCTATGACAGATCATTTAAATGAGTTTAATACAATTATTAGTCAATTAACTTCTATAAAAGTAAGTTTTGATGAAGAGGTGAGGGCTTTGTTGATATTATGTTGTTTTCCAGAAAGATGGAATAGCTTGGTAATGGTTGTAAGTAACTCTGTCTTTGGTTCAAATACTTTGAAATTTGATGATGTTGTTGGTGTTATCCTTAGTGAGGAAATGTGATGGAAAAGCTCAGGAGGGTCCACATCAGGTAGTGTTTTGAATGCAGAAAGCAAGGGTAGATCAAAGGAGAGAGGAAAAGGTTCTGGAGGTCATGGGAAGTCATGAGGAAAATCAAAAGACAAGAGGTCCCAATCCAGAGGATAGAAGGATTGCTGGTACTGTGGGAAACAAGGTCATCTGAAGAAAGATTATTGGTCTCAGAAGAATAAAGGAGACAAACAGGAAGGCAATAAGGAGGCAAATGTGGTAAGTAATAAATTTGAAGATGATGCTTTGATTCTAGATTTAGGGGCCTCATTTCATGCTACGCCCCATAGAAGTTATTTTTTTGATTATGTCCAAGGGGATTTTGGGCTAGTTTATTTGGGAGATAACGAACCCTATCAGATTGTTGGAAAGGGAAGAATCAAGATTAAGTTGCAGAATGAGAATCATTGGCTACTACAGGAGGTAAGGCACGTTCCAAGGCTGAGTAGCAATTTAATTTCAGCAGGGCAGCTAGTTGATGAAGGTTGCATTGTTACATTTACTGATAAAAATTGGAAAGTTACAAGAGATGCCTTAATAGTAGCAAAAGGTGTGAAAGTACGCACCTAATATCTTTGTACAGGTCATACTGTTCCTTCTACTTTAGTTGTTGTAGAGAAAAACTAAATAGGTTCAGGAACAGTTGCTGCAGGTTTGCAGGAAGAGACTGAAACGGTTGTTGCAGGTTCTGAGACAACACTGTGGCATAACAGACTTGGGCATATGAGTGAAAAAGGTATGAAGGTACTTCATTCTAAGAAAGTTTTACCAGGTCTAAAATGTATTAATATGGATTTCTGTGAAAGTTGTGTGTATGGAAAACAAAATAGAGTTAGTTTTCTCAAGGATGGGAAGCAAAAGAAAGATGAAAAGTTGGAGCTTGTGCATACAAATGTATGAGGATCGGCTTAGGTATCTTCTCTTGGTGGCTCTTAGTATTATGTTACATTCATAGATGATGCAACTAGGAAGGTTTGAATTTATTTCTTCAGGTAGAAATCTGATGTATTTGAAACATTTAAGAAATGGAGAAGCTTGGTTGAGAATGAAACGGGTAAAAGATTAAAATGTCTTAGATCTGATAATTGTGGTGAGTATTGCAACAAAGAATTTGAGGATTATTGTTCCTTTAATGGAATCCATAGGTAGAAAATGGTTCCAGGGACTCCACAGGAGAATGGAGTGGCTGAACGCATGAATAAGACAATAATGGAGCGTGCAAGGACCATGAGATTGCATGATGGGCTGCCTTTAACCATGTGGGTAGAGGCTGTCAACATTGTTGTATATTTAATTAACAGAGGTCCTTCAGTTCCTTTGGACTGTGGTATTCCAGAGGAAGCATGGACAGGTAAGAAGGTGAGTTATTTATTTCTCAAAACCTTCAGATGTGAAGCATTTACACATGTATATTCTGAAAATAGAACCAAACCAGATGCAAAATCAAAAAAATGTACCTTTGTTGGATATGACATTGATGAATTTGGTTATAGGCTTTGGGAATTTGAAAATAAAAAAAATTGTGAGAAGTAGGGATGTTGTATTTAATGAGGTGTTGTACAAAGATTAGTTGCAGTAGCATGAGAAGATAGAAAAGGATTATGTGGTGCTGGATGATATTCTAGATAGTGATGTTCTAGTGGTTCCTCATGCTCTGTAACAACAACAAGAAATACCACAAAATCCAGTGAATGTTAGACTGTCAACAAGGCTAAGTAGACCTCCTGAAAGGTTTTCTCCCTCTTTGTATTCTATTTTGTTAACAAATGCTACTGAACCGGAAGGGTATGATGAAGCTATGCAGGTGGATATACAGGTTTAGTAGGAGCTTGCAATGAAAGCAGAAATGGACTCCTTGTTGAAAAATTAGACTTGGGAATTATGTAAGTTGTCTGTAGGTAAAAAAGCTTTACCAAACAAATGGGTTTATAGACTGAAAGAGGAAGATGAAGGTAAGAAAAGATTTAAAGCCAGGTTAGTTGTAAAAGGATTTGTACAGAAAAAGGGCATTGATTTTGATGAGATTTTTTCTTCGGTTGTTAAGATGACCTCTATTCATACTATTTTAAGTATTGTGGCTACTGAAGATTTGCATTTGGAATAGCTAGATGTGAAAATTGCCTTTCTACATGGTGATTTAGAGGAGGAGATATATATAGAACAACCCCAAGGATTTGAGGTCAAAGGTAAGGAGAAATTGGTGTGTAGATTGAAGAAGAGTTTATATGGTCTGAAACAAGCACCTCGACAATGGTATTTGAAATTTGATAGTTTTATGGCTGAGCAAGGCTATAGCCAGTGTAATTCTGACCATTGTGTTTATTTTAAGAGGTTGGATAATGACAACTACATTATTTTATGTTTATATGTTGATGACATGCTTGTAGCAGGGTCTAACATGGATCACATAAGAGAGTTAAAACAACGATTAACACAATCATTTGCTATGAAGGATTTGGGGGCAACAAAACAAATTCTTGGTATGAAAATTTGCAAAGATAGGAAGAACAAGAAATTGACTCTATCTCAGGTCGATTATGTTGAAAAGGTGTTGTAGAGATTCCATATGGAGCATGTAAAATATGTCAGCACATCTTTGCCTAGTCATCTGAAATTGACTGAGGAGATGTGTCTAAAGACACAAGAGGAGGAAGACAAAATCTCCAAGGTACCATATGCTTCAGTTGTAGGAAGCTTAATATACGCCATGGTATGCACGAGACTAGATATTGCACATGCCGTAGGAGTCGTAAGCAGGTATATGAGTAATCCCAGATTGGAGCATTGGAATGTGGTAAAATGGATTATCATATATTTGAGAGGTACATCTGGTAAACACTTATGTTTTGGGGGCTCTAATACTGATTTAGCAGGCTATTTAGACTCAGATTTGGTAGGGGATATTGATACCAGGCGGAGTACTATAGGTTATGTCTTTACTATAGGTGAGACAATAGTGAGTTGGATCTCATGGTTGCAAAAGGTGGTTTCTTTATCCACCACAGAGGCAGAGTATGTAGCTGCAACAGAGGCAAACAAGGAGATGATATGGCTACAATCTTTCATGGAAGAATTGGGCAAACAACAGGCTAATAGTTATTTGTTTACGGACAACTAGAGTACCATACATCTTGCAAAGAATTCTGCCTTGCATTCAAAGACCAAACACATATAATTGAGGTATCAATTCATTCGATTGATGTTGGATGATGGACAATTACAGCTAAAAAAGATACATACAGATGAACATCTAGTGGATATGTTTACAAAGACAGTAATAAGGGAGAAGATGAACTCCTCTTTAGCTTCGGTTGGTCTTCAAGACTGAAAACAAAAATCAGAACAACAGAGTCCAGGGTGCTTATTTCTAGTGGGAGCTACAGGGTCAATAGTGTTATGATCAGTCTCCAAGTGGGAGGTGATATGTTGTGGAGTCTGATCAGTCTCCAAGTGGGAGATTTTTGTTATATGGAGCCTAATTAGACTCAGAGGTTAAATTTTCCCTACTTATATTAGCACGGTTTCCCCCAAATTATTTAACGGGGTCAAGGGGCCACGCCCCTTGCGGGGGTTTGGGGGTAGTGCCCCCAAGATGGGGTCAAGGGGCAGCGCCCCTGGCATGCTCCCTGTCACAATATAGGGCAGGGTCGAGGGATAATGCCCCTAAAACCTCAAATGAATTTAATTATTTTATAAAGGCGTTGAGAGTGATTTTTCTATTGGTCGACGTAAAAAAACCCTATTTTGTAACTGACATAAGGATTGATAAAAGCGGCTAAGGGTTAGGGTTTCTATTGATGTATTGTAGTATTTTGCAGCAGTATTGAGTTGCAAGGATTCCTGGTTGTAATCGGTTTTGATTTACTTGATAATAATATTAGACACTCTGTTGGTGGATGTAGCCTGAGTTTGGGTGAACCACATTAAAACTTGTCTCTCGCTATTATTATTTATGTGTATTTTCATTCCTTTGTTTAATCTTTATTTGCATTTAATTGATATCTTTTGCATGCAATCCCTAACAAAATGGTCATCATTGGATACGTGTCCATCAATTTTTATTACTTTTTGATCAATCAAGTCTTGAATGATATTCTTTAGTCTTTGGTGGTCATTGGTTTTGTGGCCCTTGCTTCTATGATATTCGCAAAAGTCTGAGTCTTTCCACCAAGAAGGTTTAAATTTTAGTTCATACTCCCGCACCATTGGAAGCATTATGAGATTGTTTAATATGAGCTTCTGTAGGACAGATTCAATTGATTCCCCTAATGGTGTAAACTTTCGATGAGGAAAGTTTGTGGATTGTGGTTCATTGTTTTGAGGTTTGTTCGATGGTGTGTTGTTTTGTGGATTTGATAGATTGAAGATTGGTTGTTTTGGTACCGCATGTTTAGCATCAACGACACCATCGTTTACAATGTTTTTGTTTTTGGTCTAAAACCTTGGCTTGTCCATGTTATTACTTGAACTAGGGGTGTCCTTGTAGAGTTTGATTTTCCCCTTTTCTATCAAGGCTTTCTTGATGAGTAGCCCCATTTCAATGACCTTACTAAAAGTAGTTGGACATCGTATTTGGATTTGATAGCTTAGTTCCATGGATAGATTGTCAACAAACATTTCTATCATTTGCTTCTCTAGTATGTGGTAGGGACACTTGCTTGCGAATTGTCTCCATCTTTGTAGAAAAGAGACGAAGGATTCTCCCTCTTTTTGCTTGTTATTACAAAGGTCTAACATGGAGATTTCATGTTTGATATTGTATGAGAAATGTGTGACAAATTTATCCACTAGTTCATCAACAGTGCAGATGCCGGGAGGTAGGTGAGAGAACCACTCCATAGTTTGTCCTCCTAAGCTTCTTGGGAATAGTCGCATAAGATATGTTTTGTTGTGTGCGATTTCTAGACATGCAGCACTAAATTCCCTTATATGATCTCTTGGATAACCTTTTCCTCTATATTTGTCAAATTTTGGAACCTCAAACCTTGAGGGAAAAGGTATCATGAGCAAAAATTTATCAAATGGATAAGGTGAGATCTCCTCAAGGGAGTAGTGCTTTGTGGTTGTCCCACTTTGGATATCCACCAACTGTTTTTACAAGGCTTGGATTTGTGTTGTTACTGTATCCAAGGGATTGAGTGTATCCTTAGCCTTTTCCAATTTAGAAGCATCTTTGTTAGTTTTAGAGGCATCTTTGTCATTTTTGGAGCCATCTTTTGAAGACTCAGCTTCATTTGAGGAATTGTTCTCTCTTAGATTTGAGACATCAAAATCTGAGGGCAACTTAGCTCCTTGTTGAGCTAACATAAGAAAATATTTATGAGGATCCGTGGCAATGACCCTATCCATTATCTTTTGAAATCTTGGATCTTGGAGGTGTTTAAAGATTTCCTCTTGGTTAATTTCCTCTTCATCAGAATTGTGCCCACTATTGTAAATGGAACCCATTTTTTGCTTTTGTTTTAGTTGGGACCTAGTTTGAACCATGCAAGTTTGAGATGTGGGTGAAGTTGGATTGTGAGACTTGGTAGACTTGGTTTGATGGTTTGCTATGAAATGATTTGAGGGTGAATTTGGTTGGATATGTTTTTGATAAGATTTTTCTAAGGTTTATATTGATCTATGTTGTCCAAACAATGTGCTCTTGAGCTAAAAGGTTGTCAAAATAGGGATAGTTGATCACCACTATTGATATAGACTATTCTTTTATCAAGATTACACTAGCATAGTTTTGAGGTGGAGGATGATTGATCCTGTTATGAAACTAACTAGATTTTGTTTGAATTTGGTAGTCTCAATAATGCCTAGATGAAAATCTTGGTTTGGTTTGGACATCAAGATAATGGTATGCAAAGGTGATGCTGTGAAAATGGTACGAAGGTGAGTCTGCAAGGTTGAAGTTATTTTCCAAGTGTATACTAGAGCAAAAAGGCTATCTAGAAATGGTTTCACTTTTATCTCAAAATGTACAAAACATCTCTCTGTTGTGTATGCGCAGCAAGATTTGGTGTATGCATAGGACTGCAGAAATTTTGCTCTTTTTTTTGCTTCAGTTTTGTCTTGTTTGTGTAAGTTTTCCTAGGATGCTCTAAAGTTTGTGGTATTGTTTTTGACTCAAGTTATTGCCAGAAAACACAGTAAACAAGAAGTTGTGATTTTTTTTGATACGATTTTTGATAAATGTAAAACAAACAAGTACAATCCTAAGGATGGCAAGGGCAATATTCATCGAATTCCAACTTGGATTTTACTCCAGCCACTTACATAAAGGCAGACAGTTAGTAACTTGGTAGCACCAGCCCCCCGTGCACACACTTCTCACGCATACCAAGTTACAATCCCTCCGAAGAGTTGGATTTTTTGTCTCTACACTAAATGAGTGTATTACGTTGGACGGCTTCAAAGGTCCAACCTCCTGCATCAACAAATAGGGGTTTTTGTCTTTCTAAAATAATGGGATTTTTAGTGTGGGCATCCGTTCGGGTGGTTATACGTGCGGCAATTCACTCTGTTATGGAGGCTTCCTAGTTTAAAGAGGTTAGGCTCAACAGATTTAAACGCACCACAAGGGTACTATGGGAAACATTTGTCAGTATAACACAATAGCACCCATTGTTTGTGACTTTCGTCACAAACATAATTTATTTATAGCGACTAGGAAGTGGCTTGGCTTTAGCCCGTTATCTCTTGAGGTCATCCCACTTGGAAGAAACACAATCCCAAGGGCAAACCTCTTCTAAAGGTTACACAAATAAAACAATGAGTTTGGCATTTTGATCACCCAAAAAGCGGAGAGCATAGTCCTATCACCATTTTCAAATATAGAATACATTGGTTCTTTATCCTCCTAGAGTTAAAACTAAGTGTGTTCTACTCTACCAAGCACAAGAAATTGACAAGATAAAAACTTTGAAAAGATGGTTAATTTTATCCTCCTAAACAAATCTATATGAAGATTGTTGTTGAAGAATCAAATAAATTACTTTCCCCTACTTATTCTAGGTGTGGATTTGTAATTGCCATAGTTGCTTGAAAGATTTGTTCAATTTTATCCACCTAGGTTGGGACTATGTGCAAGTTGTAATGCAACAATACAATTTACTTCCTTCTAATTAGATCTAGGTGAAAATTTTCATGAAGATGTCAAATTATTTCCCCCTAATTAAATCTAGATGAAGATATGATGCAACTAAATGATTTAACTAGCTTCTACACCTGCAAGATCATTGTGTTAAAAGCCTCCATTTGATGATTAAAATACCTGCAACAAAAGTTAGTACGAAAATTTATCTAGCATCTAATGCTTGAGCATTGAAGGCTGACAAGGGCTGAAGTTGGGGCTTCGTGGCTTGTTTGAGAATCCAAAATAGGACTCTTAACAATCTTATGGAGAGTCCAAAATAGATGAGAGTCCCTTCCATGAAGGACTGGAATAGCCTCTGAGACTGAACCGCCGGTTGGACTGTGTGTGAGTGGGAGGCAATTAGACCTCTTGTGGAATGAAGCAACCACGGTGCACTCCTTGAGCAACAAAAAAAAAACACGTCGTGTGAGCGGCCTTGGTAGATCACAGGTGGGGAGACGTTCTTCTCATCCATAGATTTCAAACATTCTGATTGACTTAGCAAAGAGAGTCAAGGTTTCACATCTGCAAGGCCTCCATAAACCCTACTATCAGCATTCTAAAATGGACACCAAGTGAATACAGTGCAAAGAAGACTTCAGCAGCTTGCAGATTGTAATGATGACTACAGAGATGATGAAGCTGATGAATGGTGTGAATGATCTGTTGAAGCTAGGTAAGAATGTTGGTGACCAGATCAAAAAAGCTTGCAGGTGCATGTGACTTCAACAAAGACCTTGAAGTTGGAGATGTTGCAGCTTGTAAATGGCGACAGGTAACAATAAAACAACAATATTTCAAACCATTACATAAAATGCCCTTTCAAACCGTGACTGCAAGAAGAAAAGTTTAACCAAGGAACTCAGGTGATGCTTGAGGTCAGCTCAAACGAGGGCGTTGAAGGGAGCCCATATGGGCCAGAAAATTCTTGGCCGTGTTGTGTAAAGGCAACTTCGGCCTTGAATGAAAAAAAATGAGCCAACTTCAGCCTTGATGATGGCTCTGAATGTTGATAGTGCAAACAAAATGAGCTAGCAATCCCTCGAAGCAGGTAAAAATGCCCAAATCACGCCAGAAAACTTCTCAGATTTGTACATAGAATGCTAAAAATCCTATACAAAAAGCACTCAAATGGAGATTAAAAATTGGGCTAGACCCCACGGTGGGCACCAAAAATGTAATGGAAATTTTTGAATCATAGTATTAAACAACTAAATATCCAATAACTCAATAGAAATAAGATAAAATACAATAAACAAAATTATACCTTCATAGATCGATTTTACCTTGTGACTTCCATTGTTGCCTATCTCTTCTTGATCTTATATGATAATGGAGCTCTCAAAAATTATACTTCCTTGCTGTTTCAAGATGACAATAAGAGAATGGCTGTATGATGGATTATGCAATGAAGATGAAGCTACAATGCAACTCTAGGATGATTGATAATGAAGATATGAAGCCATGGATGATGATTTTGATATGAAGATGAGATTATGCAAATGTAATGAGTGAGTTTGTAATGCAAATAAAATGGAGCCAAAGGCATGCTTGGGATCTATGGTTGAATTCCTGCAGAGTAAGATTGCTAAAGCTTGAGTCGATGCAAAGTGGGTGTGAGGACCTTACTTTTATAGACTTAAGAGAGGCCAAGTCCAAGTGTAAATAGATCCATGATTGGAGGAATTATCTGTGAGGTGTACAGTTGAGATGGAGTTGAGAGAGATAATCATGGGAAATGTTCCTACTACGTTTACAAGGTAGAGGAATAAGTGGATCCATGACCCACATGTCATTGTGCTCATAAATAACCTGTGAGTTAAAGGTGGAAGTGTTTGAGGAAATTGTGGAAGGACTTCTAATTTGTGGGAATGTGAGAGATGAACTAGAATTAGAAAGACAAGTGTCTTTGAGCATAAAGGTGATTGAGAAATAATAGGACACATGTGGGTGAGGACAATTAGCTAATTAAATATTAAAAATAATTAATTATGTGTGCAACATGGTGAGGTGGGAGATGAGGTGGAAGATGACATGGATGAGATGATGTGGAATTATGGAATTTAGGACTATGGAATAGAGGAATTTGTGATTACTTAAATAATTTAGAATTATTTAATTAGATGATACATTAGAGGAATTAGGGAATATTAATTAAATAAATTGATTTTATTTAATTATTAGAAGAATAAGAGAAATGTTAACCATTTAAATAAATTAGGATATTTATTTAATTGATAGAAGAATAAGAATAAAATAAATATTAAAATATTCATTTAATTCGACTCAAGCCATTTTTAGGTGTATAGAGAAACCATTAAAAGAATGAGTGTCCAAAGAATCAAGATAAATCTAACAAGCCTCCATATCAAATTTATGTAGCCATGGATAGTTGCTAGGTTGACAACTAAGCATCACTCATAGAATTGCAAGATATTTTTCATGGACAACCCATTTCTATTCTAGCAAACTTAGGGGTAGATGATAGATTTATTTAACCTCATGTGTTGAGAAGATGTAATATTGAGTCTAAAAAGATAAGTCGAGAGGAGATGGAGGTAGAGTTTGGGTTTGGTAAGACTCAAAAGATAAATTTTACCTTGAAAGAAGTATAAATTGATCTAGGAATTATGAAAACCAAGGTTAACCTATTTGTCACAAAGTTAGGATCTTATGACTTGACCCTAAGAATGGATTGGGTTAGGACACACCAAGCTAAACTAGATTGCTCTAACAAAACAATTGAATTTTTAGATGACCAAGGAAGACCGGTGGTGCTTTAAGGAATTCAAAGGCCTTTAGTAATGAGAATGGTTACAACCATGCAAGCCAAGAGAGATATAAGGAAGGGAAGCAAACTTTATATAGTAAATATTGAGGAAGGTAATGAGGACCCAGTTCTAAATATTAAGGATCATCCAATTCTTCAAGAATTTCAAGACATCTTTCTTGAAGAATTGCTAGGTTTACCCCTAAGTGGAAAATGGATTTCTCAATTGATTTAGTTCTAGGGGCTGAGCCTATCTCAAAGGCTCCTTATAGAATGAACACTGCAAAATTGTAGGAGATTAAAATATAGTTGTAGGATCTAGTGTAGAAGGGGCTAATACGACCTAGTGTGTCACCATGGGGAGCTTAGTGTTCATTAAGAAGGATGGGACTCTAAGATTGTGCCTCAATTATCAAATGTTGAACAAGGTGACCATAAAAAATACATACCCCCTTCTTGGAATTGATGATTTTTTTGATCAAATGGATAGAGACACATTCTTCTCTAAAATAGACCTAAGTGCTGAATACCACCAACTTAGGATCAAGGAAGAGGATATTCTGAAGATAACTTTCTAAACTAGGTATGGCCATTATGAGTTTTTAGTTTGGTTTAACAAATGCTCCATCTACCTTTATGAGCCTCATAATCATGTATTTCATGACTATTTGGATAAATTTGTGCTGGTAATTTTAGATGATATTCTCATCTACTCCAAGAACCCTCAAGAGCATGGGGAGCATCTAACAATTGTGCTACAGAGATTGATGGATCATAAATTGTATGGGAAATTGACGAAGTGTTCCTTCTTCTAGCCTAAGATACATAACATTAGACACTTTATATTAGTTGAGGGAATTTTAGTAGATCCATCCAAAATCTAAGCAATTGTAGACTAGCCTACTACCAAGAATGTATCAAAGATAAGGGCTTTATGGGATTGGATGGATACTATTAGAGGTTTGTGGAGAACTTCTCCAAGGTAACTAAACCCATAACATATCTTCAACGAAAATGAAAGAGGTTTGAGTGGACTGAAAAGTGTGAGAATGCCTTTCAGTGGTTGAAGGAACCTCTTACCACCACTCCAATCATGCAAGTACCCTACCCTGAAAAGGAATTTGTAGTATGGACATATGCCTCATTAGATGGGTTAGGATGATTTTTGATGCAAAATGAATGGGTGATCACATTTGAATCTTGAAAATTGAAAGATCATGAACTCAACAATCCTACTCATGATCTAGAACTCACAACAATAGTGCATGCTTTGAAGGTTTGGAGGCATTATTTAGTGGGGAGACCATTTAAATTGAATACTAACCATAAGGGACTCCAATATTTATTCACTCAACTCGATCTAAATGTTAGACAAAGAAGATGGCTAGAATTCTTAAGTAATTATGAGATAGACATTTCATATGTTAAAGGTAAGGAGAACCAAGTTGTCGATGCCTTAAGTTGTAGAGTCAGACTAGCAACAATAACACAAGTAAAATTTAGCTTGCTAGAGAGTATCGAGTAGATGCAAGAAAAAGACCCCTTTAGATAACAAACATTGTTAGAGTTGCATCAAAGGATTGGTATAGTAGAGTATCATCTAGGAGATGATGGCATCCTTCATTACCAAAAATGAATTTATGTACCTAAAGGATACTTAAGAATAAAAATACTTGACAAAAGTGATAATATACCTTACTAAGCACATCCTGGAGTAACCAAGATGTATGCAAATTTGAAAAATCATTATTTTTGGTTGAGAATGAAGAAGGAAGTAGCAAATTTTGTTGCAAAGTTCCTAGAATGCCAACAAGTCAAGGTTGAACATTGTCATCTGACTGTACCCCCATCAATTTCCTTGGCACAAATGGTTAGTGATCTCAATGGATTTTGTGATAGGTTTATCCAAAACATGACATCAACATGATATTATCCTGGTGGTAGTTGATAAATTAACCAAGGTAGCACACTTCATACATGGCAATGTTAAGGATGATGCTCCAACCTTGGAAAAAAGATTCTTAAAAGAGATAGTCAGGTTGCATGGGATGCCTACAGTGATTATATCTAATAGGGATAAACTATTTACTTCCAAATTTTGGATAGATCTCATGACTGCTCTTAGTAGTAAACTTAATTTTAGTACCACTTACCACCTTGAAACAAATGGCCAGATTGAAAGAGTTAATTAGATTATGGAGGATATGCTTCAAATGTATGTAATGGATCAACCCAAGAAATGGGAAGAGTATTTTAACTTAGTTGAATTTGCATACAACTCCTATCATTCCTCCATTCAAATGGTACCTTTTGAAGCGCTTTACGATAGGAAGTGCAGAACCTCAATAGGATGGGACAACCTAGATAACCGTATAACCATTGAACCAGAATTGGTTCATAAGTATGACATGCAAATAAAAATCATTAAGGAAAGACTGAAAGAAGATGCAAATAAAAAAAAAAGAGTTACACAAATGCAAAGTGAACACCAAGAGAATTTATAGTAGGTGACATAGTGTTTCTTCCTGTCAAGCCTCAAAAAGTTTAATAAAATTTGGCAAGGTTGCCAAATTATCCTTGCGATTCATTGGACCATTTGAGATACTTGAAAATATTATCCACGTGTCTTATAGACTATCTCTCCCACCATCTCTCTCTCTCTCTCTCACATTCATAATGTATTTAATGTATCATTACTTAAGAAATATATTGTTGATCCCACACATGTAATTGATTGGCAGACATTATAGGTATAAGAGGATGGAGATATCCACCTCAACCTGCTCACAATTATAGACAGACATAGCATACAATTGTGTAATCAAACAATACCATAAGTTAAGGTCCTTTGGGACTAGTATGGAGAAAAAGGAGCAACTAGGGAAGATGAAAATGCAATTAAATTCGAATATCTAAACTTATTTTAGCTAAGTCAAGCCGACTTAATCCTAAGGAGGGGAGAATGTCACATCCCTGTAAAAACCTACTCTAAGATCCATAGTCCTGATGTAATTTGGACTAGGGATGGGAACTAGAAACTTGATATTTAACTCTATGTATGTGTGTGTGTTTGTGTGTGTGTGGGTGTATGCATAAGTGTATGAACTCTCAATGGTTTCTAGTGATAAATGAAATCTAGTTATGTTTATTATTAAAAATTATATTTATACTTGATTATGTTTTTGACTAACCTGGACTAACATTACTTTGTGAATTGTCTGAGGAATATTGTCTGACTTGTAGGTGACATGGTGCAAAGTGAAGTGAATTATGTGGATCTATAGAAAGACAAAGGTTATAATGCCAAATCCTTGCCAATATATTAACTTAACCATAGGTTCAACCAAAGATAGTACTTGGTATGTATATCTAGCACCTAGTCGATCTCATTTGTCGATTTGTCAAGTCTGTAGGTCCTGTTTAAGTCCATGTGTTAGGTAGTAGAAACATAATTACACATTTCTTTTTTAATACATTTTTGCTTGAGCATTCCTATATCATAGTGATGATAAATGATCAAATTGATTATTTTTGGTTAACTTGAAGTAATAGCTAATATTAATGGTAAGAAAAAAGGTATTTAGGGATACAAATTTAAAAAGGAATAAATTATAAATAAGAAATAAATAAATCATTATTATTAATGTTAACATTCATTCCAAAATGTGGTGAGTGGTAGAGAACAATAAAAATAAAATAAAAAGTAGAAGAAAAGAAATCAAACTAATAAGTAAGAAAAGAGGAAGAGGTGTAGGGTTTAGAGAAGGAAGCTACGATCAAGAGTATTGAAGGAGGGTGGCCAGAATTGAAGGCTTGGTTGACCTCCTTGAAGAATGAATAAAAGACACATGCCCTAAAATATTGATGACCCTATGTGTGTTGAAACAGAGGATGTCCAGCCTAGGAAGGAGTATTAATAAAGGTGCCATAGGAGGATGTGTGGGCAGTGGGTTAAAGGCGATGGGAAATGAGTGCCTAGTAGATTTGTAGTTTTGAAAAGTGTAGAGAAAAGAAGGAAAAAGTAGAGGAAGGGTCGCGAGGGAGAAAAACAAATATTATAAGGTCATTTGGTTCAGTGTGGAGGCATTACAACTTGGTTTTAACCACTTGGATAGATCTTAGGTACCCTAATAGTAGGCTATATCTACATTATTGTTTTTCTTTCATACATGTAGTTTCTCTTTTATTTTCTACTTGTATGACTATGTTTGAATATAGTTTTCTTCATGTTGGTTGTGAATATATATATATAGATTTCCATTCATATGCTCATGTAACCTTAATCATACATAGCTATGTTATTTCAAAGCATGTGGGAGGCGTGGAGGGAAAAAAAGAGAGAAATTTTCTAAATTTAATTGTCATCCATTGCAAATTTTAGGGATTCATATACATAGCCCATGAGTTGACTGACAAAATGCCTCAAGGAAATGAGGCCTCACGAAATGCCACAATAGCATGATGTGTCAAATTAGTTTGTTGAAAAGGCTTTAGAAACTTTTGAGTATATGCAAATCAACTTCTTGCTGATCTGGGTTCAAATTGGGGATATGGAAGAGGGTATGGATACCCCTCACAATAGATCTAATATCATATTTTTTCCCTATTAGAAGTTATAATTGCAAATGTTGTTTCTATAACATTAATTTTCTCTCAATTTATGTGTAAAGTTTATTAAAGAAGGATTTTCACCATGTCTGGAATAATTCCATATTATGATTAATATGCTTGTAGTCTATAAGGGGTGAGTAAGCTAAGAGATTCCTTGTAATTTCCTAATGCCTCTTGTTAGGGTGGTTATATTATAGACCCCCTATAATGGATTTAATTCTAGATTGAGTTGTAACATGTAACTTAAATTGGTGTTGGTTGTTATTGCTATTATGAGCAAGAATTGAGTTGTAAATTCTTGATGTGAATGAATAAAGACTGTAAGATTGGCCTTAGAAATGCATTTCTTTCCTTGTGAATCTTTCCTTGTAGGAATGCAACATTGCCTTACCTTTGTAAATCAAGGTTGCCAACTATCCTCAAGATATGATAGATTTTATAGCTCTTAACTTGGGTTTATTTTAGAAACTATAAATAGCTATAATAATTCATTAATCACTATTAAATAAAGTACCATTTAGATAAAACTGGTTGTAATCATGATATCTTACCGTTGTGAACCTTTGTGCCAAACATGGCTGATAGGTGTCTTAACTTCCCCCTAATTCTTTGGTGAATCTACTTGTTGATTGAGTTGAGTTACACCTAAGTTGAAACCCAAAGATAAGAATGCGAGTGTAGGAGTGATCAGTGGCAGTCATAGACCTTTGTTTAGCATTTACTACACCACTAGTTGGTATTTAATCACATCACATAAATATTTATTAATAAGTAGTGTATGAAGAATAATATGAAGATATCTATATATTTTATATTTTTCATGTTGAAATGATGGGTATTGGTCTATGATGGAATCCTTCCATAAGCTTGTGTACTTTGTGGGAAGGTGAATCCTTATGATAAAATGACTATCAAGTTTCTATTATTAAAATTGAACCAATAGATAATAGGACAAGCTTGAGTGTAGTACACTATATGGTTTGGTCTTGTTTATCTAGCTCTAAGATGACTTATTCCTTTTATAGAACCAAGTCATATACAGGTGTCGGCCTCTATGGCAACACATGATGGTTGGAGTAAGGGCTCTATGATGACATAGGTAAGAGGAATGCAATACCTCCTAGAATTTAGCTTGTTTCTCTCCTTATGTGATGATAATCGACATTATAAATCCTATGACTTGCATCAAAGATAAGATTATAGATGCTCCATATTGACAGTAGTCAAGGAGTGTGCTCTGAAAGTAGAGTGATCTAGATGTATCTAGAGATAGTAGGCTATCACCCAAATATATGGGTGAAGGATGCTAAGAAATTCCAAACTATATGGTTTGGTCTTGTTTATCTATCTCTAAGATGACTTATTCCACTCATAGAACCAATATAGATACATGCATCGAACTCTATGGAAACACATGATGGTTGGAGTAAGGGCTCTATGAGGGCATAGGTAAAGGGAATGCAATACCTCCTAGAATGTAGCTTGTTTCACTCCTTACATGGTGATCATCGACATTATAAATCCTGTGATTCACATCAAAGAATACGCTTATCGATGCTCCATATTGATAGTAGTTAGGGAGTGTGCTCTACAAGTAGAGTGATCCAACCATATTTAGAGATAGTAGGCTATCACCCAAATATATGGGTGAAGGATGCCAAGAAATTCCAAACTATATGGTTTGTTCTTGTTTATCTAGCTCTAAGATGACTTATTCCACTTATAGAACCAAGCCAGATATACATGTCAACCTCTATGGCAACACATGATAGTTGGAGTAAGGGCTCTATGAGGGCATAGGTAGGAGGAATGCAATACCTCCTAGAATGTAGCTTCTTTTGCTCCTTATGTGGTGATCATCGACATTACAAATCCTATGACTCGCATCAAAGATACTCTTATCGATGCTCCATCTTGACAGTAGTTAGGGAGTGTGCTCTGCAAGTAGAGTGATGTAGCCATATCCAAATATAGTAGGCTATCACGCAAATATATGGGTGAAGGATGCCAAGAAATTCCCATGGAGCTTGGATGGCTTTCACTAGTAGCATGCAGGCTTTAGAGCCAGTGGCATGCAGGTGATGGATGCCATTATCTATTGCTTAGTATCTTTTGAGGATAGTGGGGAAAAGGTCATGTACTATATTTTGAGTAAGAAAAAATTAGAGATGAAGTTATTTCACATGTGCAAGTCCTTAGCAATACTTCCCTTCTATGTTTATTGCCTTAGGTGTGCTCACCTAGTAAGGAAGAAGCTTATTAGAGTGTCAATTATTATTGGTTGGTATTTACATGTCTCATTAAAATATTGGCATGAATCATCTCTCTCTGTGGGTTTTAGAGTCTAGTTGGTTGGGGTGGATAGGGAATTCTTATCCATGTGGTTGGGTTCACAATGCACATTAGTTGTCGAACCATGATTGAGGCAAAGACCCATATAACTACCACATCTTTCAGCTAGTTCAACAAGGGTAATATTCTTTGTAGGTGTTGTCAATTACTTTATATTATCTGAATACTGTTGTAATATTTGATGAGTATTTTATATGTAAATCTCAGGATGTACTTGCAACAAATAAGGTTGAAAATTGGTTTCTTATGGATAAATAAGGGGGGGAATTATGACTAAGACAATAATTACTATTAAATTAGTTTTCAAACCTATTGTGATGTAAATTAGGCTTGTGGAAGCTAAAAAAAATTGGAGTTGTAACTATATTAATAATAACTCTTCTTGTTGGTTGCCTGATGAGCATTACTGGTATTCTTATGTAATCATAGTGTTTTTGTAAAGTTGCAGTTATGTAGAAATGATTATGTTTATGTTGATAGGCTTATCACTTATAATTTTTTTTTTTGGCAACAACTAGTGGTGTTATTACATTACTCTGATGCCAATATAATAAACACCCTAGTTACTACTAACATATTAGCCCTTAAGTACATCCCAATGAGAAAAGGAAATGCTAGTGCATCTCATGCTACATTATGGGATCCATCCTTTTCTTAATTCCCTACCAATTGTGATTCTAAACAAGCATCCTATACTACTTATAGTCATCACTAAATAAGGTGTAAGTGTAACAACATATAACACATGAAGTCATTTATAATAAATCCATATTCCACTAAGCATTTGAGTCATCTTATAACAAGATAAACACAATTAGGAAGTCTTATGGTTTTACCTTGCCTAAGATGAGTGTTTGTGCTATCAATCACTTGGACTAATTTAACGATCGAAACCATGAGAAACATACTTCAGGAATGAAAGGAAGCAAGGTACATGGAATAGCTTCCTACACTAAACTAATGAGGGGAGAGTTATGCAAATTTTTAATCCTTATAGTAACAAAGAAGAAGATATATATCATAAAACATAAATCAACAACATAAGATAAACCATAACACAAGTATACATGGGGAAAACCCTTTCGAGTAAAAAAACCCACACTCCAAAGCACAACCTAATGTATTATTCAGTAAAAAATATGTGGTTATAATACACTTGCGGAGCTATACTCTTGTAGGAGTTCACAACACTTTGTTTCAGGAGCAATTTTGGTAGCATAATAGTACTTGCAAACCAACATACAAAACTAGCTCCAAGTAGCACCTTATATAGACTTTACAAGCCAGGAGAGGAGTCTTCTAGGAGGTGGGCATCCAAATCCACATGGCACACTTTCCCATGCCCTCCTTTTGCCTGTGTTACTTTTTCAACACTTTCTAATTGCCATCGACACTTGTCCAATCCTATCATTGGAATCTTCTCTACATGGGTGTCCCAAATTTACTATTTCTAGTTTATGATAGATGCTCTTATACATCTTACAACTATCATATAATCTATCATATATGACACCACTTATAGTTGTAAGAGAATCTGTCATAACTGACTATTTCTAGAGCATTCTCTTACAACTTGTCATAGGCCAACTTGGGTGCTCCAAAATGGCTAAGTCAAAGATGCCTCTTACAGGGCCATACATGCAAATGACACTTGTCTTCATCCCTTCTATTTCTGGCTCTTACACTATCATAGAATCTGCTATATCTTACGCGTCATAGAATCTGTCATACATCCTGACACATGACCTCTAGGTGCCAACACATGGAAAATCTATGCCAACTCAACATGGGATGCCTACCTCCTCATATAAGGGCAAAAATACATCTAGTCTCCTTCCATGTACGATGACACATCACACTGCCAACTCCCATAAAGTGACAAAATAATATTTACAAAAGTAGGCAAAAAATTACATAAATAAATAAATATAAACATTAGAAATTTCCAATGGTTGAGAGACCTTAATTCCCAATATTCTCCCACTTTTTGAACACCCTTCAAGAGCCAAAAGATAATCAGGAAATTAATTTCTAGGGGCCAAGAGACCCACAAACTTCGAACACCATCTGAACGTTTTCCGTGCTCACAGGCTTTGTCAAGGAATTTGTAACATTTGTCAGTGTCAACTTTCTCAAAATTAACCTTACCATCATCTACCATTTCATGAACAAATATGCTTTTTCCTTGTGTGGAAAGTAGGATTCTTTTCCAAACATATGTCACTCTGACTGTCACAACAAATATGGTACTAAACGTCAATATGCTTTGTCCTTGCATGGAAAGTAGGATTCTTTGCCAAACATATAGCACTCTTATTGTCACAACAAATAGTGATCATCCCTGCATCAAAACCAATGTTAGAACACAATCTCTTAAGCCAAATGGCTTCCTTACAAGAATGAGTTGCTGCCATGTACTCTGCTTCTGTAGTGGACAAAGCAATGACAACTTGTTGCTTACTCATCCAGCTAATTGCACCACCAAACATAGTAAAGACATAAACACTGGTGGATCTTCTGCTATCAATATCTCTAGTCCAATCTAAATCCACAAATCCATGAGTACTCACAGAATGTTGAGGTCTTGTAGGATAACCATAATAACATAGGGAATAATTAGAAGTACCACGCAAATATATGAACACTCTCTTTACTACATCCCAATGTATCCGTCCAGGATTAGCCATAAATCAACTAAGGACTCCCACTGCTTGGGTAATGTACGGTCTTGTATAGACCATAACATACATCAAGCTGTTAATAATACTAGCATAAGGACCTCTTGTCATTCCCTCCACCTCAGTAGGAGATTTTAGACTATCCAAAACAGATAACTTCATCCTCAACATCAGAGGAACAATCAATGGTCTACAAATTACCAACATACTTACTTTGGCTCAACCAAAGTTCTCTATTTGCTCTGTCTCTTTTGATTTCCATCCCCATAACGTACCGATCTACCCCTATATTTTTCATATCAAATTGTGCTAAAAGTTGAGATTTCGAAACAAAAATCAAGTTCTTTCCATTCCCAAAAATAACATACCATCAACATATAATGCAATAATGAGAATGAGATCATTATCCATCTTATAATAAACACAATGATCTGACTTCGATCTTAATAATTTGAAACTCAACACAAAAGCATCAAACTTCTGGTACCATATCTTAGGGGACTATTTCAAACCATACAAAGACTTTTTCAACTTGCAAACTAGATTTTATTTACCTTCAACAATGTAGTGCTCTGGCTGTGACATATAAATCTCCTCCAAATCACCATGAAGGAAAGTTGTCTTCACATCCATCTATTCAACTTCAAGATCATATGTTGCTACAAGAGATAACAATAATCTGATGGATGTCAACTTTACAATGGGATATAAAATCTCACCATAATCTATTCCCTCAGCTTGGAAATACCCCTTCACAAATAATCTAGCCTTATACTTCTCAACATTGCCATCTACACCAAATTTCTTTTTGAACACCCATTTGCATCCAACAGATTTCCATCCTTCAAGAAAAGGCACCGAATACAAATTATTAGTCTTTTCCAAAGCAACCATTCTTCTTCCATGACCTCTTTCCAAGAACCTGTATCTTTCATACCCATAGCCTCTTTCATAGTTCTAGGCTCATTAGTGTTAGAAATCAAGGCAAAAATACAACTAGAATCAAGCAATGAATAACCAAACCTCTTAGGTTCCCTCCTAATCTGTGTAGACCTCCTCAAAAGCCGAGGTTGAGGTTCTTATTCTTATTCTAAACTTTCAGAGCTACTAGAGCTCTCCTCATCACCAGGTCCAATAGGAGCATTCAGTTCAGTCTTCCTAGGGGTAGAAGGAAATTGAACCACATCCTCTTTCTTTTCTTTCTCTTCTGGTTGTAAAACAAGAGAAGGTTTCAATTCTATAAATATAATATTTCTGTTATACAAGAATTTTTCAGCCACAGGATCCCAAAGCTTGTAACCTTTCACATTGACACCATAGTCAATGAAGATACACTTAACCACTTTATTCTCCAATTTTGACGTCTTCTCCTTAGGTACATGTGCATATGCCTCACAAAAAAATAATCAAAGATGTCTAAATGAAGGCTTTTTACTAGACCACACCTCCATATGTGTCTTTTCAACAAGTGTTGAAGTAGAAGACCTATTAATTAGGTAGCATACTCCTAGTCCTCTCTAGCAACATCCTATTCATCCTCCTTGCAACCCTATTTTTTGAGGGGTGTATGGAGTTGTCTTATGTCTTTCAATCCCATGTTCTTTACAAAACTTATCAAAATCTGTCGAACAAAACTCACCACTATTGTTAGTCCTCAAACACTTAATCTTTTTACCAGTCTGTTTCTCTACAAAATCTTTAAACTCTTTGAACCGACTAAAAACTTCATATTTGCTTCTAAGGAAATAAACCATGTCCTACTATAATCATCAATGAATGATACAAATTATATAGATTTAGAAACTGAAGGAACATTCACAAGACCAAACACATCAGAATGAATTAGATCCAACACCTCAGAAGATTTGTGAGAATTAGAGTAAAACTAAACACGGTTTTATTTTTCATATATGCAATGTTCACAAAAATTAAACTCAAGATTATAGTCATTTAACACCTCGACGAGGTTTTTAGTTTTTAGGGCTCTAAGACCCTTCTCACTTATGTGACCAAGTCTCTCATGCCACAACATTGTCTTCTCAGTAGGAAGTTTCATCTCCAAAGCATGAACACCCTTAGATACCCAAAAATCACGACCATTAGAAGTAGATGCAACAAATTTCTTCACTGATGGTTCCAATGGTGAGGATGAAGAATATGAAGCTCTCTTTTTCAAAACAAAAGAACTATTGCACTGAATAGTGTATGCATCTAGCTGAAATAGAGTGCCTCTCTGAAAACCCTTAGCAAGTACCATAAATCCTCTAGTCATCTTGCATCCTCCATTCGAGAAGACAACTTACACACCCACATCATTCAATTTACTTATAGAAATAAGGTTCTGTGCCAATCCAAGGATATGCAGAACACCACTGATCCCCTTCACTCGTTAATTAGGGAATTATATCAAGAATCTTCAATGACCAACAATCTTTAAGTGAGATTCATCACTCAGGTACACCTTCCCACCATTTTGTTCTTTGTACTTTGTGAACTAACCTCGATGTGAGGTCATGTGGAAAGAAGCACCAAAAATCTATCAACCACACACCTTGTAATGCATGGGTGGCCAAGGTAGCAACAAAAACACCACCATCATCTTGGGACTTGTTAGAATCTGAATCGGAGAAGCTCTTCTTTTTCTTCTTCTTCTCCTCCTTACACTCCTTTCAGAAATGCCTAGGTTTGATGTAGTTCCAACACAGTGCCTTAGACTTTATAGGATACATAGATCTCCCATGGGATTTGGATGTTCCTTTATTAGCTTTCTTGTCCTTCTTCTTCCCTTTTTTTTGGGTCTACCATGAACCACAAGAGCCTCCTTAGCCATTTCTAAAGTTTTTCTTCGCATCTCTTTAGAAAGTAATGATGCAACCACCTCATCCATCTTGAACTTGGTGGTGGTAGTCCCAATAGCCATCACAAGGTGGTCCCATGAGTTTGGAAAAGGACAAAGCAAAGTCATACATCGATCCTCCTCCTTCATCTTCACACTAACGAAGTTTAACTGAGTAACTAGCTCATGTTAAAGGCATTCAAGTGATCTACAATAGATCCTCCATCTTCTATCTTCAGAGAAAACAACTTCTTTCTTAGGAATAAATTATTTAGAAGGGACTTGGCCTGATAAATTTCTCCAAGCTTCTTCCACAATTCCATAGCCATAGTCTCTTCATGAACATTCACCAAGATGGAGTTAGCTATCTAGAGTCTCACAAGACCCTTGGCTTTTTGATCTTTGAGATCCCAGTCTACTTGGTGTTGTTGGTTTTGTACTAGATATGGCTTCCCATAAATCTTGATCTATAAGCATGTCCTCTATTTTGAGTTTCCACAACTCAAAATTACTGCCATTAAACTTCTCCATCTCTGTTCTTCTAGATGTGCTTACCATCTCCTTCCTGCAACAAGATCACAAAATGCTTTGCACAAACTCCCACTCAATCGAAGATCAGTACAAAAAACCCTCTACCCAACAACTAGGACCAAAAGTTGGCTGGGCTCTGATACAAATTGAAATTAAACTATTCTGCATACCTTGCTTCCTTTCAAGGAAGACACAACACAAGAAGCACACTCAATTATTCTGATACCCCAATGCTAATACTAAATAAATACTAGTATCCATCGCCTGCATACCACTGGAAAAAGTTGGACTAATATTGGCCTTTATTGCTTGCATGCCACTAGAAAAAGCTTATCTCAATCCTATGAAATCAAGTAGCTCCTAGCGTCTATCACCTACATGCTATTAGTGAAAGCCTACTAATCCCAATGAAATCAGGTAGCTCTTGGCATCTATCACCTGCATGCTGTTGCTGAAAACCTACTAACCCTATGATACAACTGAATACTTCTTTAGGTAGAGCATGCTCCCTGACTCCTGTCAAGATAGTGTTAGGATTAAGGTGCCATCAACCTTGTAAATCCTATGTAATTAATTACGTCTAATGTTTTTGTAAATTTCCATAAGGGAAGATGTATTCACCAAGCAACGGTCTTGTTTCAGCCACATTTAGATCCCAGTACCTGACAAGGGGTGTGGGGGGATTTCCCCCACTAGTGTCACTAGGGGGTCCAAGGGGGTGGCGATAATTACTGGAGCCCCTCCTAACAGGGGTTTGGGGGTAGCACCCTTGAAGAGAAATTTTCAAAAAATTGCCTCGTAAAATATTATAATTTTATAGTCAATTTGGACCGTTCATCATTAGGTCATAGATCTAATGGTGGAAGTTATGTTAGGGTTTTTTTTCCCCAGAAGGAAACACTCTTTTAATGAAGGCATTGTATTATGATTGTGGGGAGTAGAGAGTTAAGATTGAAAAATAGGTGCTACTAGATTGAAGACTGAAGAGGAGGTTGTTAGTGATGCATTGTAATCTATTAAAGTTAATATAGGCGGGTGCATCTCTTCTTGTGTGGAGTTTTTTCCTAAAAGGGTTTATCCACATAAACACTATATTATTTGTTCATTTCTTATGTTCCTTTGATTCTTTGGATTGCTGATCTAATTTGATTTCCTATAATCTCCATTTGGTTCTGAACTAGATTAATAGTTATAAGAGTTGAAATTAGAGTTCCATTCTATAGTTGTTCACCTTCATTTCAAACATCTAGAGTAATGATAAGATTATTTATAAGTGGGTCATTGGTTTTACAAATTTTGGTGATCACCTTAGGATGAGTAGGACAAGCTACACTAAGAGAAATAATTATTCTCTACCTCTTCCTTTGTAGAGTCCCTTACTCAACCCTAGTTGTGATTCCAAGAAGTTAGATCTTGTATCGATCTAAATTCAACATTTTAACATTTAAAAGGTAACAGAACATTGATCTAAAACATACTATCCTAAGGGTTTACACCTTAGACTAGTTAATCTAATTATAATTACCACATAGGAATCCATTATCTTATACAATGGTCCTATAGGTCTTGGGGTCAAAATTACCAACATGCAAGTAACACATTGTACCTATAGAATTTGGGTCACATATACATAACAAAACAACTCATAAATTAATCTCAAAGGCCATTCATATCATTCCGTTGTTACTTCAAAAAAAAGCATTTGTGAAATAAAAATTCAAATCCCAAGTAGTAATATCATACAACATTCTACTTCTGAGTACATAATGCATTTACATATTACCAATTATAAATCTTATCATACAATTACCCACCAAATAGATATAAAGCTAAACACCATACCATATTTGGTAATACTTACTGTGAGTGTTAGAAATGAAGGTACAAACCACACAATGGAAATTTGATTCAAACGTTATTAATGTCCTCTAAATAATGTAGAATCAATGGAGATTGCAATAAAAATAAAACCCACTACATAGAAATAACATGCATTAAGAACTGAATACATAACACAATATGTAACGTGGACAAAACCCTTTCAAGTAAAAAAACTCCACCAAGAAAAGAGGCTCCAAATTGTAATATCTTCAAATATGAGATTACAATACATGCACTTCCTCTCTTTCTTTAGTCTTCAATCTAGCAGCACCTATTACTCTCAACTCTGATAAAAATGTAGTACAAATATCCTTATAAAATATCAATCGTCAGATATGTGACCTAATGATGAACGATCTAGATTTACAATGACAAAATATAAATAAAATGTGGTTTCGAGGGCACTGCCCCTAAGCCCCTGTCAGGGTGCATAGCACTTGGACCCGCCATTGGGGGGTCATCCCCTCGGACCCCTCACAGGGGGAACCCCCCTGTGACCCCCCTCATGGACAAATTAGTGTCGGGGACCGGATATAAACATGCAACTGAAACAAGATCACTGCTAGTGAAACCTTACATCTCTTATGGGTGATTTACAAATAATATTATGAGTAATTAATTATATAGGATTTACAAATTTGATGACACCTTAATCCTAACAATTAGTGGCCCACATCTGGCAAAGAAAATTATAAGGAATTCTAGCCTAACTCAACACAAATCTAGGCACATATTTAGAGTAGGTAGATCATCCACACATATTAAGAGTTGTTCACACCATTAGATCATAATGGCTTAGTTCAACAACAACATTAAATATAAAGTTAACACGTTTTCACAACTCATTCATAACCATGTCATGGCCAAGTTTATCATGATCTAATTTATTAGGAGAATAGACATTTGAAGGGTTTTGAGGCTAACATATACCTTCCTATACTTATTACTGATCCCAGACATAATTCCATAGTGTTTAACACACATGTCTCTGATATTTATAGTTAGACATGTCTAAGACACTCTTATACATTCACATTAGAGATGGACCATGATGATAGTTACTATAAAATTTCATCCAAGATTAGAGTAGATTGTGGAAGCCAAACTCCACAAACATCAAAGTATGTAAGATTGATGATAATGGAGTGCATTTTATCGGCTCAGGCCTCTATAGATAGGACATATTGATTAGAAGGTGAGTTTATAACCATCTGATACAAATTTAAGCTTCAAGATGAAATGTATTGAAGAGGGAGGCTTGATCAAGTTTAGGAACACCACTTAATTTGGAGAAAATTCCCTAAACCCCTCTCCTATGGACTTGGGTCTACGGGCATCCTTGGCCCAAAGACTGCCTACATACCCACTTCCAAATATTGTTTCTCTTAGTGCTTCTATTAAAAATCCAAAACTTGATGCCCTTGTTACTGCGTTCCTTACAAAGGAGATGCAGACAAAGCCCAATGATGATAATTCAAAGGAGGCATTAAATATGCAAGGAAGAGCTAAGGAAAAAGGTGACAGTAAGAAAAAAGGGGGTTAAGGATAAGTCTAAAGATAGATCTAAATCTAAGGGTAGATTTAAAATTCCTAGTAAGAGTAGGTTGAGATGTTGAAACTATGGTAATTGGGGGCCATCTCAAGATCAAATGCACACATATAAAAAATAATGATGTTTCCTCTATAGATAAATCCTTAAATGATGAAGGGGATGATGTCTTGTTTACTTTAGCTGACTTGTCTTTTGATGACTCTTGGTTAATAGATTATGGTGCATCCTACCATATGACTCCTCATAAGGAGTGGTTCTCAACACACAAAGAATATTATGGTGGGGAGGTTTTCCTTAGAGATAATCATACACATAAGATAGTTGGCAAGGGTGAGGTAAAGCTAGTTTTTAATGACAAGAAAGTGAAAACTTACATTGATGTATTGCATATCCCAGGTCTAGTAAGAAATTTAATTTTATTTCTAAAATGAATGATTATAGGGTGCTTGTAAATTATGAGAAGAGTGGTTTTAGGTTGATTAGAGGAAACTTGGTGCTAGATAAGGGTACACAATGTGGAACCTTGTTTCTATTGGAAGAATCAACATTTTATAACTCTGTGAAAGTAACTAAAAACTCTAATTCTTGTAAATTATGAAACCATAGATTGGGTCACATTAGTGAAATGGTTCTTAAAACTCTCATTAATTAAAAAATGGTGGATGGTTTATCTTGGTATACTATTGATATCGACTTTTGTGAACATTATGTGTTTGGTAAACAACATAGAGTATCTTTAAATTTGGTAGTTCTAGAGAAAAACAAGTTCTAGAAGTGATTCATAGTGATGTGAGTAGTCCTATGGATGTTACTACCATTGATAAATCTTTATACTATGTTACTTTTATTGATGACTTCTCAAGGCTCACTTGGATTTAATTTTTGAAGCACAAATGTACTATTTTTCTAAGTTTGAAGAATTTAAAGCACTAGTAGAGAAACAATAGATAGGAAAGTAAAGTTTTTGAGGTCAAATAATGGTGGTGAGATCTAAGGAATTTGATGATTATTGCAGACATTCAAGTCTTATTAGATAGAAGACTACTCCATATACTCCATATAAAAATAGAGTTGTAGAATGGATGAATAGAACCTTGATAGACAAAGTTAGAAGCATGCTAAGTAATGCTAAGTTGGAGCCATGTTTATAGGCTAAGGCTCTCACTTTTTCTATAGTTGACAAGAGACCTATGAGGTATGATAGGTAAATGGCCACCACTTTCTCATTTCAAAGTATTTGGTAATGAGGCTTATATTTGTGTTCCAACGAGAAATGATCTAAGCTAGATTTCAAGGTTAACAAGTGTGTTTTCATGGGTTATGGTGAGAATATAAAAGATATAATATTTATGATCTTGTAGCATTGAAAATAGTTTATTCTAGGGATGTGATTTTCAAGGACCTTGGAGTATTCTAAAATGTTGAACAATCTTAGGAAAAACCAAAGAAGACAGTGCATTTTGGAACTAAGAATGAAGATAAGGAAAATGTGTGTGTAGAACAATAACAATATGGATAGGTAGAGGAAGATGAAGGTTAAGAGGAGAGTTCTAGTGAGAAACAATAGGAGCCTCTTGTTACAACTCTAGAAGGTCCACTAGACAACAAAGCCACATCGAAAGGTATAGCCCATTTGATTTCTATTATGTATTTGCATTGCCATGCATGAATAATGAACCTAGGTCTTTGAAGGAAGCCCTACCTTTAGAGAAGCATAAATCTTGGTTGGAGGCAATGAAAGATGAAATGAAGACTTTGGACAGATGTGAGACTTGGGACCTAGTTGAGCTACTTGAGGAGATGAATCCCATTGGTTGTAAGTGGGTATTCAAAAAGAAACTTGGAGCAAATGGTAAGTTGGAGAGGTGAAAGGCTCAATTGGTGGCTAAAGGTTACTCCTAGGTAGAGGGAGTGGATTCTGGTGATATATTTTCTCTTATGGAAAATTTAACCTTCATTAGATCAATTATTTCTATTGCTACTACTTATGACTTAGAGGTAGAGCAAGTGGATTTGAAAATTGCATTTCTACATGGGGATCTTGAAGAGGAGATTTATATGATACAAACTTATAATTTTGTGGTAAAGGGGAAGGAGGATTTGGTATGTAAGTTAAAGTAGTTCTTGTATGGGTTGAAGTAGTCTCCATGTATGTGGAATAAATAAGTTTATGCATTTGCATCCGAGCTTGGTTTTGTTAGGAGTGAAGAAAATCGCTGTGTATTTTAAATTAATTGATGATTAGTTACTAATCATCACTTTACATGTGGATGATATGTTATTTATTAAGAACAACAAGGGGATGATTAGGGAGCTTAAAAATTATATATCTATTAATTTTGATACTAAAGACTTAGAGGATTCTAATTACATTTTGGGTATAGAAATATGCAAGGATTGAGTTAACAAAAAGCTTTAGTTAAATTAGAGGAAGTATGTTGACACTATTTTGCAATGTTTTGTAATTTAGGATTGTAAACTAATAAAGTATTCCCTTACTTGTAGGCACTAATATTTATATAGAACAATGTCTTAAACCTAAAGATGATTTTTAAGATATGTAAAAAGTTTCTTACTCTAGTGTTGTTGAAATTCTTATGTATGCAGTGGTATGTACAAGGCTATATATTGCTCAAGCAGAAGGAATTCTAAGTAGGTTTGTCTAACCTTGGTAAGAAACATTGGACTTATGTTAAGAATGTGTTCAAAAATTTGGGTAGAATTTCAAATTACTATATTTTTTATCATGGGACTAATGATGTGGGAAAGGTACTTGATATACAAGGCTTCTTTGATTCTTATTGGGCTGGAGATCTCAATGATAGGTAGTCTACAAGTGGCTATGTGTTCACTCATTTGTGTTGGAATTAGAGGTGACAACTAAGAGGGGAGGGGGGTGAATCAGTTGTCTTAAAACTTTAAAACTTGTAGCAATTAATTCCTCTTTACTACCTCACTAATAGATTAATATGTTATCATGAAAAGTAAGAATCAACAACACATGAGCAGATGTAGAAATAACACATTTGATACCAAGATTTTTGACGTGGAAACCTGGTTAAGGGAAAAACCATGGTGGGGGTTAACCCAGAAAGATTATACTCTGTTAAAAGTATTACAATGGAGAGTGCACATGCATTTGGGCTCATTGCCCAAAGCTCACTGCTCAAAAGAAGGCTCATTGCCTACAGAAAAAAGATTACAATAAGTTTGAACTAAGAATTAGCATCTACCAATGCAAGGATACAGTTCTAGTTAATCAAAGAATACTGACTTGATACACTTCATCCTCACTCTGCTCTGTTTATTGTTCTTCTAACATTTGAACCTTAGATCTTTGCCCTTGTCACACTTATTCCTTAGTCGCATCACACACACAAATCACTTTAATCCATCAACTATATATATCCGCATCATGATATTCAATCACTTTTCAGTCAGCTACTGTCTGCATTATCAAATTGTAACCCCATACTCAGATGCAAATAACTTTTGAATCCTTAATCACTGGAGGTTAAAATTCTAGATTTAGATTGTCCTGACAATCCTTATGACTCCTTTAGATCCGCATCATAATCTATTTTACCACTAGAGAGATCTGGACCAAGATACCGGACCCTGTCACATGCTCTGTTTCTGGCTACCCAGACTTAGATAAATTCTGATTCTGACTTCCGGTATGAAGAAATTAAGTTATGCGGATAAGTGGAATAGTCTTAGTTACCATCAATGACAACACCTATCATGTGAAACAATGTCTCTTGCCAACAATTTGGTGGTGCAACTAGTTGGATGAGTAAGAGACAACCTATGGTTTCTCTTTCAACTACAAAAGCATAGTATGTGGCTAAAACACGTGCTTTAAAAAAGGTAGTCTAGCTATAGATATTGTGCTTGGGTATTATTTTGGTTTATAAAAAGGTGAGTATTGGATGTGACAGGTAGAGTGTAATTTGTTTGACCAAGAACCCTATGTATCATACTCATACTAAACACATTGATGTGTAGTATCTTTTTTTTACAAGATGGTATATGATGGACAAGTCATGATTCAAAAGGTGGATACTTTGGAGAATGTTGTAGATTCACTCACTAAGCCAATGAGTACACATAAATTATGTTTGTGCAGGGAGGCTATGGTCCTTACCTCTCCTAGTACCTAATTCATTTTTTTTGTCCCTATTATGTCATTGTAATGTAAATATAAAGTGGGAGAATGTCAAGACTAGGTGATATTCACCTTCAAATCATAGGACTATGGTACTTTATTTTATTATTTAATTAGTTATACAATTTTCATTTGTATCTCGAAAATCATGGAGAGGGTGACTTGGACACCCCACATGAGGAAGAGCGATAAATATTTATGTATTATTGTCTTGGTGGCTTGGAAAATGTGTTGTAAGGTGGCATTAAATAAGGGGCATGATATTTTTATTATTCTACTTGTCTTTAATGGAAGAGCATCTATGATAGCTATGACAAATTACTATGGCAACATGTAAGAGTAGTTATGACAATGTGTAAGAACATCTTTTGATCATTATGATAACTATGACAGGTTATGATAGAATCCTTATAGGATGGAGTTGCATACTACTCTAGGAGGCTTCACATGTGTGAAAGGTATTAGATTTTTTTCTCTCACATATGCAAAAGTATTTAACATTGACTAGGAGATTGGGTGCCTAAATGGGGCTCATGGTTTCAACATGTTGTTTTGAATACCATTTATGGTATCTTGTTTTGTAATTGCATATATATTGAGGCCTTGGGATAGTAGTTTTCTAAGTTTTGTCAGTTATAGTGTTATGTTTCCAAAACGCTACTAGACTAAAGTGGAGAGTTGTGTGTTAGAAAATGAAAGCACAACTACTCAACAGAAATCTGATTGAAATATAAATTTCTGCAGTCTTTAACTGTGTGTTATCAATGGAGATTGTAACATGAAATTGAAACTATGCAACATAGAAACATCAAAATAGAAAATTGAACACACAACACATTGTTTACATGGAGAAAACCCTTGCGGGTAAAAAAACTCCACCATGAAAGAGGCACAAGCTTGTATTAATCTAAAAAAGATTATACAATACAACTCAACAACTCTCTCCACCAGTCTTCAACTTGACAGCATTCCAACAACACCTGAGTACCTAAAATATGTATTGCAGAAACAAATACAATGGAAAATATTTATAGAAGAGTTTTCCCTCCATTGTAGGCGTCCACTTTCTCTCTCCAAGATTTCCCCACATGCAAGCATTAAATGTCATCATACATGCAACCTCCAAGTGGCAAAAAACTTACCCATGCAAGGTGGGGTACCCAGGTCCAAGAATTGCATGTAAAAGCATCTTATGACACATCATAACCATCATATATACCACCAAAAATAAATCTTCCCAATATGGGCGCTTGGAACTGTTGCAAGTATGAGGTAAGCCAGTGTTGTCATTGATGTCAACATACTCATATTGCATTGACAAGAAGGATTTGATGAGCTGTGTGCTGAGGATATTGAGAAAATTAGACTCAGTCAGGAACAGTGAAGAACAGTGATGAGAAGAAGGTAAATGTACTGTATAGGTTGCGAACCGGAGGATGCGGATTAAAGGGTTAGTAGATATGAGTCTTGAGATGCTACAGTTAAGATTTCAGAGGTCCGCATGAAGATCTGAAGGCGTTGTGGCTGCCGGTATAGAACCGGGTCCGGCAAGTATCCGGAGGTGACAGAGGATCACAAAAAGGTCCGGTGAGGTCCGGAATTGTATTATCATAATCTGCGGATTGGAAGGAGTGTTTGAGATGTCCTTGTGATGTGTCATCCTGATTTGTGTGTGATTTGGAGGTCCGGAAGTACCTCTTGCATTATGACAGTGGCGACAGACTGTGTTCTTGAAATTCCGGATGAGGAAGACAAGAGATCCCAGTAAGCAGAGGAAGTGCGGATGTATCCGGACATTCAGACAGACTTGTGAAGGTTCTTGAATCATGTTTAGGTTGTGTTGTTGGTCCGCATTGATGGTAGAGCCCGGAATTGAAGTTATTCTTCCGGATGAAGTTATTGCTCTGTTTAGCCGACCGGATGAGTTGTTCATCCTGCGAATGTTCTTGTGATAGCCGACCGGATGTGTTATTCATCTTGCGGATACTCCTATGGTTGTTTGCCGACTTAGATGCTTGTTCCTAAGTCGATGTCTTGTATAAATAATGATTTGTGAATTCATTTCAGTGTGTGGCATGTGGATGAGCATGATATAGCGAAGAAAGGTGCGAAAGGCAGAGCAGAGATTGTTGGGCTTAATTGGAACTGATCCGGACATGGTAGAGATGTCATTCTCCAGTTCAAGACTGTGATTTTTATCACTTTGTAGACAGTGTGTCTCCTTGTAGGCAGTGGGCCTCTTTGTGAGCAGTGTGCTCGGGCAGTGAGCCCTTATTGGCATGTGCCATTCATTTTTCCTTATTCTTCTAACAGAGAATAAATCTTGGGTTAATCACCCCGTGGTTTTTCCCTTAACCGGGTTTTCCACGTCAAAATCTTGGTGTTCAATGTGTTGATGCTTATCTGTTCTTGTGTTTATGTATTGTGCTTCCATGAATGATTATTTGATATGCTGCTAACTAACAACAGAGAATAAAGTGTTTGAAAAAGATCAAGTTCTATACAACTGATTCACCCCCCCCCTCTCAGTTGTATGCCCTAGATCCAACAATTGGTATCAGAGCTAAGTTCCTCTGATAGGAGCTTAACCGCTTGAGGTGATCCAGGATGTCGTCATACAAGAAGGATAGTCCGAAGTTCGATGGAACCAACTTCACTCTCTGGAAAGGTCGCATGAAGTGTCATTTGGAATGTATGGGAAAAGCATACTTGGCTATGATTTCAAAACCATATATACCCCCACAAGGTGGTCCGACAACTCCAGATGAAACCACAGAAGCTGAAAACAATCTGCGGACCAAGGAAGCTCTTCTAAGCGCATTGAATGACTCAGATCTCTCGAATGTCATTGACCTACCAACTGCATATGAGATCCTAACTAAACTGGAACTTCTGTATGAAGGAGATGAGTTTGTCAAAAGTGCAAGGTTGCAAAGTCTGAAAGGGAAATTTGAAAGATTGAAAATGAGAGATGATGAAAACATTACTACCTTTATGCCAAGAGTAAATGAGCTGGTATGTGGAATCAGAAATGCTGGTGGAACTCTAGATGAAAATGAGATTGTCTGCAAAATCCTAAGATCCCTTCCTGCTGCCTACAAAATCAAAGTTGCTGCCATTGATGAATTCAGAGCCCACACAACTGTCACAAGAGAACAACTGGCTGGCAAACTAGCTGCATTTGAAATGACCGAGTTTGGAGATGATCCACCCAAGACTGAATCTGCTTTTAAAGCCAGTGCCTATGTGAAAGGCAAACAGAGATTTGATCCGGGTGAAAACTCATCAAGAAAAATGTCATGGTATGATCAAGCAAGAAGAGACATGGAAGAAGAAGAAGCAGAAACAGCTCAACTTGAAGCCCTCATTGCAAAGAGACTGCCCAGAGGATCCGGTAAGTATGAAGGAAAACTACCTTTTAAGTGTTTCAACTGCAATAAGATTGGTCATTTTGCCTCAAGATGTCCGGAGAGATCTGCAAGATCTAATACTCACAGACAAAGGTTTCAAAAAAAATGCTATTATGTTCATGAAGAAGATGACAATGAAGGAGTAACAGATGATGAATCAGATCCAGGAAGCAAATCCGGAAATGAGTGGGTGTTTATAGCCATCAAGGAAGAAGATTCCTTGCTCTCTGAATCTGTCAATCACAAAGTTGTTGAAAAAGCCTTGGCTGCTCAAGTAGAAGAAAAGGATGATTGGGTTATTGACAGTGGATGTTCTCACCATATGACTGGTGACAAGAATAAGTTCTTAGACTTGGAAAGATATGAAGGAGGAATGGTAAAGTTTGGTGACAACTCTGCTGGCAGAATCAGAGGTAGGGGAACTATTTCCTTTGATGGTAAGAGCAAAACAGGTAATGTACTATATGTTGAAGGATTGAAGCACAATCTTCTCAGTGTTGGTCAGTTAGTGGACAAAGGCTATGATCTCCGGTTCAAGAATGGAAAATGCAGAATCTTTACAAGCTCCGGAACTGAAATTGCATCCGGTACTCAGACAAGAGGTAACATCTTTCATCTGGTTGGTTCAAATAAAAGTTGTTTGTTTGTTCAAATTGATCAGAGTTGGTTATGGCATAGAAGAATGTGTCATGTAAATTTTGATAACATCATCAAAATAAGCAATACTCAGGCTGTGAGAGATCTTCCAAAGTTGATAAAACCTACAAACAGTGTGTGTAAAGAATGTCAGTTAGGCAAACAAAGCAGAGTCTCTTTTAAAAGCAAAGATCAGTCTTCTACCGGATTGTTGGAATTAGTACATACTGATCTATGTGGTCCGACAAGAATCAAGAGTCTGCAAGGTGATAGATATTTCATGTTGTTAATTGATGATCATTCCCGGATGATGTGGGTTACCTTTCTAAAAGAAAAATCAGAAGCTTTTGAGAAGTTCAAAATCTTCAAAGCTATGGTGGAGAATCAAACCGGATTGAAACTAAAATGTCTAAGGTCTGATAGAGGTGGTGAATTTACATCTGGTGAATTCATTGACTTTTGTGAGAAACAGGGTATAAGGAGACAGTTGTCTGCTCCTAAGACTCCACAGCAGAATGGAGTAGTTGAGAGAAAGAACCGGACCATCCAGGAAGCTGCTAGGACAATGATGTTGGAAGCAAATGTTCCTCAAATGTTTTGGAAAGAAGCTATCAGCACTGCAGTCTACACTCTCAATCGAGTTCAAATCAGAAACAACACCGGTAAGACCCCCTATGAACTTTGGTTTGGCATCACTCCTACTGTGAAATATTTCAGGGTATTTGGTAGCAAGTGTTATATTAAAAGAGATGAAGATCTAGGAAAGTTTGATGCTAGAAGTGATGAAGGAATTTTCTTGGGCTACTCCACTCAAAGCAAAGCATACCGGTGTTACAATAAGAGATTGAGGAAGATGATAGAAAGCACCAATGTAAAGGTTGATGAAGGAATTGAGAAGCCTTCAAGATTCTATGAATTTGATGAAGATGACCAAGATAGTGTTCAAGGACCTCAATCCTCTCCGGTGAAACAGAGTCAGCCTGATCCGGTAAATCAGGAAGAAGAGTTAGGTTTGAATGAGTCTGATCAAGAAACAGCAGTACTGGATACTCCCAAAATTCCAAGGTATGTAAGACTGAATCACTCTGAAGATCAGATCATAGGTGACAGAAGCAAAGGTGTACAAACTAGAAGGAATATTGCTCAAGATCAGAATGAATGTTGTCTGATTTCAAAGATTGAACCTAAAACAATAAATGAAGCCTGCAATGATGAAAACTGGACCAAAGCAATGGAAGATGAATTGATGCAAATTGAGAAAAATCATACTTGGGATCTTGTTCCCAGACCTAGAGACAGGAATGTAATTGGAACCAAGTGGGTCTTCCGGAACAAACTAAATGAAGCTGGTGAAGTAATCAGAAACAAAGCTAGATTGGTCTGCAAAGGCTACTCTCAAATAGAAGGAATTGACTTTGAAGAGACTTTTGCTCCGGTAGCAAGAATTGAAGCAGTCAGATTACTTCTTGCATTTGCTGCCTTCAAAGATTTCAAGGTATATCAGATGGATGTCAAGTCTGCCTTCCTAAATGGTGATCTGGAAGAAGAAGTCTACATTGAACAACCGGATGGATTTCAATTGTCTGATAATAATGATATGGTCTGCAAGTTGAAGAAAGCTTTGTATGGATTGAAGCAAGCCCCAAGAGCATGGTATGAAAGGTTGGATAAGCATCTTGTGCAGATTGGATTCAACAAAGGTACTGCTGACAGCAACTTATATTTCAAAATTGATCATGAAAACATTCTGATTGTTGAAGTGTTTGTGGATGATATCATTTTTGGAGGAAGAGATAGTATGTGCAAAACTTTTGCAAATCAGATGAAAAGTGAGTTTGAAATGTCTATGCTTGGTGAAATGAATTTCTTCTTGGGTCTGCAAATTACTCAAACAAAAGAAGGGATCTTCATCTCTCAGACCAAATATGTGAAAGAATTGTTAAAAAAATTTGGTATGGAAGACTCAAAGCCTATGAACACTCCTATGGCAACCGGATGTAAGTTAAGCAAAGATGATGATTCTCCAAAGGCAGATCAGACAAAGTATAGATCAATGATTGGTGGATTGTTGTATCTCACTCAAACTAGACCAGATATAATGCAAGCTGTTGGTCTTGTGGCAAGATTCCAGGCTGATCCTAGAGAATCTCATGTTATGGCAACCAAAAGAATTTTTAGATACTTGAAAGGGACAGTTGAGTATGGTCTATGGTATCCTAGAGATCCGGATTTCTCTCTTCATGCTTACACAGATGCAGATTGGGTAGGAGATGTGGATGACCGGAAGAGCACTAGTGGTGGAGCATTCTTTTTGGGGAAGAGATTGGTTTCTTGGCTAAGCAAGAAACAAGATGCAATATCTCTGTCTACAACTGAAGCAGAATACATTGCAGCAGCAGGTAGTTGCACTCAAATCTTGTGGATGAAGCAGATGCTAAGAGACATCAAAGTTGAATATGAGGAGCCTATTACAATTTTCTGTGATAATTCAAGTGCAATTAATATTTCCAAGAATCCGGTATTGCATTCTAAGACTAAGCACATATCTATCAAATTTCACTTTTTGAGAGAACAAGTAAACAAGGAAGAAGTCAGATTGGAGTATGTTCCCTCCAAGGATCAGATTGCAGATATCTTTACAAAACCTCTTCCCAAGGACTCTTTTGAATATCTCCGGGAGAAGTTAGGGGTCATGGCCCCTCCGGTGATGAACTAAGATGCACTGATGTGCATCAGTCCGGTGGCTATCACAGTCATATCTTGTGATCCGGACTAATGGGGAGCTGCAACTAAGGGGGAGCAGCTGGTATTATTCTGATGCATGAGAGTTGCAAGTATGAGCCCTTTGCCATTGATGTCAAAGGGGGAGAGAAGACATGTGAAAAACAAGTGGTTGATGATCAAAGGGGGAGCAGCAAAGGAAGACATGTGAAGAGTTGTTGTTGATAGGGGGAGCTGTGACAGAAAAGAGAAGTTCTTGTCTTGATGGTTTTTCACATCATATGTTGCCATCAATGACAAAGGGGGAGATTGTTGCAAGTATGAGGTAAGCCAGTGTTGTCATTGATGTCAACATACTCATATTGCATTGACAAGAAGGATTTGATGAGCTGTGTGCTGAGGATATTGAGAAAATTAGACTCAGTCAGGAACAGTGAAGAACAGTGATGAGAAGAAGGTAAATGTACTGTATAGGTTGCGAACCGGAGGATGCGGATTAAAGGGTTAGTAGATATGAGTCTTGAGATGCTACAGTTAAGATTTCAGAGGTCCGCATGAAGATCTGAAGGCGTTGTGGCTGCCGGTATAGAACCGGGTCCGGCAAGTATCCGGAGGTGACAGAGGATCACAAAAAGGTCCGGTGAGGTCCGGAATTGTATTATCATAATCTGCGGATTGGAAGGAGTGTTTGAGATGTCCTTGTGATGTGTCATCCTGATTTGTGTGTGATTTGGAGGTCCGGAAGTACCTCTTGCATTATGACAGTGGCGACAGACTGTGTTCTTGAAATTCCGGATGAGGAAGACAAGAGATCCCAGTAAGCAGAGGAAGTGCGGATGTATCCGGACATTCAGACAGACTTGTGAAGGTTCTTGAATCATGTTTAGGTTGTGTTGTTGGTCCGCATTGATGGTAGAGCCCGGAATTGAAGTTATTCTTCCGGATGAAGTTATTGCTCTGTTTAGCCGACCGGATGAGTTGTTCATCCTGCGAATGTTCTTGTGATAGCCGACCGGATGTGTTATTCATCTTGCGGATACTCCTATGGTTGTTTGCCGACTTAGATGCTTGTTCCTAAGTCGATGTCTTGTATAAATAATGATTTGTGAATTCATTTCAGTGTGTGGCATGTGGATGAGCATGATATAGCGAAGAAAGGTGCGAAAGGCAGAGCAGAGATTGTTGGGCTTAATTGGAACTGATCCGGACATGGTAGAGATGTCATTCTCCAGTTCAAGACTGTGATTTTTATCACTTTGTAGACAGTGTGTCTCCTTGTAGGCAGTGGGCCTCTTTGTGAGCAGTGTGCTCGGGCAGTGAGCCCTTATTGGCATGTGCCATTCATTTTTCCTTATTCTTCTAACAGAGAATAAATCTTGGGTTAATCACCCCGTGGTTTTTCCCTTAACCGGGTTTTCCACGTCAAAATCTTGGTGTTCAATGTGTTGATGCTTATCTGTTCTTGTGTTTATGTATTGTGCTTCCATGAATGATTATTTGATATGCTGCTAACTAACAACAGAGAATAAAGTGTTTGAAAAAGATCAAGTTCTATACAACTGATTCACCCCCCCCCTCTCAGTTGTATGCCCTAGATCCAACAGGAACTAATAATAGCAACCACAACTAATAATGGGTGTCATATGCGTCATACATGCATGGAATCTTATGACAACTTGCAGCTGCCATAAATCCACTTACACCACATTATGACAAGTTGTCATTCATGCCAAAAATAGTAGATTACTCAAGGGGAATGCCTACCCTCATTTACCTCTAAGTTTTACATTTGCCAACAGTAAATATCACTCCATAACTACCGCTGATAACTCTAAAATTACCACTGTCAACGAGACTACCTCATTCCCTTATGAGTAATTACAAATTACAAATAATAAATGAGATAAATACAATATTGGAATTTACAAGGTTAATGGCACCTTATTCCAACATTGTGTTGATGTAATATTGTTTGGAGATTAAACAATCTTACACTCTTTCATGGTGGGGTTTTTATTTGAAAGGGTTTTCCCCACATATATTAGTGTTCTTATGGTTTTTATTTTATATTTATACCATGTTATTTCCATTTCCATTTGTGTTTTATCAATGTTAATAATCTTTTAAGCACTAAGGAACAATAGTTTTTACGACATTTGTACCCAAGTTATCAACAATCTTCAACATAAACCTCCTTAAAAAAAGACTCTAACAAAGTAAGAGTAATAACCATTGAAAGAAGAGGTGGTCTAGACAACATATCAACCATCTTATTGGTCACATCTCATTTGTATTTGATAACCAAATGAAATTGTTAAAGGATCCCTATCCATTTGTAGTGTCTAGTTTATTGGAGTTTTATTTGAGCATGCAAATTTTGGAGTGGTTGATGATCCATATGCACAATTGTTTCTTTTCCCATTAGATAGTGTCCCCATTTCTTTACTACAAAGACAAAAGCATACAACTTTGTCATTATGGAGTTAACCACCCAAGTTCTAGAGGCCTAATAGAAAGCACAAATAAACAAGAAGATCAATATGATAAGTATAAACTGTATTCCTATCAAACAATGCAAATACAATAATACACAACAATACAATATTATGATATGATATGCCTTTCTTATAAAGGCAAGGTTGAAAGGTAGAACTAACTAGGATGATGATAAGTGTCTTAATCCTATGACATGAGACAACTATATGATAAGATCACATGTCTACTAGAAACTTCTAGAAAGATTCCTAGATCCATAAGTCAACTTAACATGTGAACATGTGTGAATAGGTCCAAAGTAATAACTAGTTAGATAATGTGCCTTGTTCCCACTACAAAGGGGAAACCGAATAGGAAATACCCTTGTTCACAACAACACCCCCCCTTAAGTGCAACTTAGGGAGAAGTAAACAAATGCAAAATGCAAAGATGGGTCCCAACTACAAGGTCATGTTAGGTACCCATGTACAAAAAATCTCTCACAAATGGAGAAAAGGAGAAAAATCCATGGGAAAAAACCCCTCTGCAAAAGAGATAAACCACAAGAAAGATACTTTCCAAAGTATAAGAAATAAAAAACCCAAATGAGGAAAAAGTCCTACCCATAAGAGAGAAAAAGAGAGAAGAGAGACCAAGTAACTACCCCTCAATGTAGAATCTCCTGCAGTGATGGTGGATGCTTGACAATGAATGTTGAAGATGATCCAAGATCGTCGAACAAAGTTCCTCGCCTGAGGAAGAAACAAAACCAAGGATGTATGCAGGATTTCTTCCCATTCTTGAAATGAATATGAAGGAAGAAAACTCAAGATGTATGATGTCTCTGAACTCTGCTTAGGTGTTGCCATGTCGATACCAAAAGATGCCACAACCAAATCAGGAGTCCTAAGCCTACCCAAAGAATGTGACAATCTAAGACTTAGTAGAAATGGATGTAGAACATGATCCAAAGATAAAGATGAATCTAAATTTTTCTCAAGGATCTCCAACTCAATGTCAAACTATGAAAAGTGAAGAGGAGAAGAAAGAATGAGAGGGTATGAAGGTTCCATCTGTTAGGTCACAAAAATGCAGGTTGTTAACCCTAAGAGGTTGCCAAGCTCTCTTAACACTTTTGGCTAACGACATGGAGCAAATATGGCTGAAACCCCCTTCACTTCAGGCTCTACTAGACCTAGGTGGGTGTACCTTAACTATTGGTGCAGACTTATATGACCTTCGCAGTGGAAAATGGGCATGAAGTAGATGTGAGGTTTGATGACTACTCCTAATGTGTAGTTTTGAATATGTACATAGGTTTTGAGGTGTAAAAATTGCTAATAATTAGGACCAATGCTTTATCTATTGGGTCAAGGAGTCAATAGTTAATGGTATATGGATCTTTATCTTTGGTTAAACTCAAATTGCTAGGCACTTGTGTAAATCTATACCTTGTATAGATGTGCAAGGATGTCGGGTTGCAGGGTTCTTCTTATCAAATCCCAGTGATATTTCCCTAAATTGCTATGACCAAAAGAAAGGATTTTAATTCTAATGGGAAGGAAACCAACCAAGATGACTTGTTCAAAGGATTTTAACCTTGGGCAGAGACCAATAAACAAAGACCACTTAACAGGAATTAAATCAACTTCTCGTAGAAACCAATCAAACAGATCACATAGAAACAACAAATTGTTGCAAGTATGAGGTTAACCAATGTTATCATTGATGTCAACATACTCATATTGCATTGGTAAGAAGGATTGGATGAGTTGTGTGCTGTTGTTATTGAGGAAATCAGTCTCCATCTGGAACAGTGAAGAACAATGATGAGAAGAAGACAAAAGTATTGTATAGGTTAAGGATCAGAGGATGCGGATTAAAGGGTTTGTAGATATGAGTCTTGAGATGCTCTAGTTAAGATTTCAGAGGTCCACATGAAGATATGAAGAAGTTGTAATCGATCAAGTAGAACCAGTTCCGGAAGATGCTCTGGAGTGACAGAGTGTTACAAAAAGGTTCAGTGAGATCTGGAAGTGCATTATCCTACTCTACGGATTGGAAGGAGTGTTTGGGATGTCCTTGTGATGTGTCATCTCAATTTGTGTATGATTTGGAGGTCCAGAAGTACCTTTTGCATTGTAATAGTGGCGATAGACTGTGTTCTTGAAGTTTCGGATGATGAAGAGAAGAATTTCGGTAAGCTGATGAAGTGCAGATGTTCTTGTTGATTCAGGGAAGGTTATGATGATCTTTGGATCATGTACAGTTCATGTTGGCAGTCTGCATTGAAGTTAGAGCTGGATTTGGTGTTATGACCACCGGTTGTTGGTGTTCTTCCTGTGACAGGCCGACCGGATGTTTTACACACCTTGCGAATGTTATTATGGATGTTTGCCGACTTAGATGATTGTTCCTAAGTTGATGCCTTGTATAAATAAGTGTTTGTGAATTCAGTTTGGGTGTGTCTTGGTGTGGATGTGTATGGCATAGCAAAGAGAAGTGCGAAAGGTAGAGCAAGTGTTTTGGGCTTAATTAGAACTGATCCGGACATGGTAAAGATGTCATTCTCCAGTTCAAGATTGTGATTCTTATCACTTTGTAGATAGTGTGTCTCTTGTAGGCAGTGTGCCTCTCTGTGAGTAGTGTGCTTGGGCTGTGAGCCCTAATTGGCAGGTGCCATCTTTTTCTTATTCTTGTAACAGAGAATAATCCTTGGGTTAATCACCCCGTGGTTTTTCCCTTAACCGGGTTTTCCACGTCAAAATCTTGGTGTTCAATGTGTTGATGTTTATCTGCTCTGATGTTTATGCTTTAAGCTTCCATGGATTATTAATTGCTATGCTAATGAATAACTAAGTGGATCTGAATGTTTAATTGAAGAAAGATTAGGATAACTGATTCACCCCCCCTCTCAGTTATCAACACAAATGTGCACTGATAAATTAATTATATCCTTGATATATTAATTTAAACAACTTAGGAAACCATTTTGGAGACAACCATGTAGCCCATAAAAATAAAACTCAACACAACAATTGAACACCAAATGTTTTGATTCACCAAATAACTCTGCTCCTTTGTATTAATTCAGAAGTTCATGATACATTTGAAAATATAGATTGATATAGATAGAAATTTATGAGTACTGTATTGTTTTGTATATATGTCTTTAAGATATTACAATTGATGATTTCTTCAAAATGGCCTTGGTATCCTATATTTATAGGATGCAAACAAGCTTCAGGCCTGAAACGATGTGTCTATCCATAATAGTATCTTTTCAATTAACTAAAGCATAATTAAGAAATAAAAAGACAAACAAAGGCAAATACAATGATCAGATTTTGGGCTCCATTAATCATCATAGAGGGACTCGTGACCACTGGCTTGGTAAATTCCTCCTCTCCATGCTATAGATTGACACGAATGCATTGCCTATTATATAACAAAACTTTTATATCCACTCCTTCTGAATACTTAGTATGCCCTGGCTATAAAAAAATTCACCTTGCCAATATGATTGATAAAATCCTAGCTAGTACATGTGTCTGTAGTGATTATATCATTCATAGATGACTCCAAAGCGAATATCTTCCCCAAACATGTACGGGTATTTTCTATCACCCTCTCTTCATTATTAACATTTTCCAGAAGTGGTGGCAACAACTAATCCATTTCATTCTTCCAAGTGTCTTTTTCTTGTAGATTACCTTCAGTATTGAAGAAGTTGGGAAATGCCATGTTAAGATATTGATCAAAATCATTTAGATCTTTTGTCAATATAGTGTTGAATCTATCATGTTTAGCAATCAGATCATTATATTCCTTGAATACCTTTCCTTCAACACCTATTTTAGCATTCAATTCCTCCTTTTTCTCTAACATCCTGAGGTGAAGTCTTTTGTGTTCTTGATAGACTTGGTGTGTTCTTTTATGCATTTCCCAGACTTTATTACTGTTTCCCATCATTTTGTCAATCAATTCAAAAGCCATGTTGTATTTGACAATCTTTATTTCAGTTTCCAATTGTTCACTTCTCTTCTGGAACTTTTTTGCTTTGAGCTTCCAGTTTTCTGAATCAATTCAAAAGCCATGTTGTATTTGACAATCTTTATTTCAGTTTCCAATTGTTCACTTCTCTTCTGGAACTTTTTTGCTTTGAGCTTCCAGTAATTGGTATTTGTTCTAGCTTCTATGACCCTTTTGTCAGCCTCCAGGTAGGGTGAATAACTACTTGATGAAGGTAATTTATAATTGTAAGTTGCAATCTCTTGCCCGAGCTGTGCATTTTCTGCCATATAAGCATTATTCTTTCTTACTAACTGCTCAATCTGTGCCTTTGTGAATTTTGCAACATTCACATTAAAGTCAATAGCCTCAATGGGATCAGTATCTTCAACCCTCTAGATCATGAGATGACCAAAGGCTTCACTTGGGTTGCTTATAACTTGGGGTTTCTCATGTGGGGGATAAAGTGACCATATCAACAATATTCGCTTGTCAGGGTCATATCCTGATCCAGATTTTATTTTTTCAATAGCTTCAATACTGAGTTGCATTTTCTTATCTCGATTCTTCCTAAAAGTATCAAATACTATTGCTGAAGTCATATCCCATCTGGGAACCAACATCACTCTTACTTCTTGAAGCAGTTCTCTTCCTCTCTCTGGAGTCATATTCTCCATAGCCTTATCAATCTCTGATTGAAGTTCTTGTAGAACCTCATCTTGTATCTTAGAGGTGACATTTTTCATCTTTTCTCGAGCTTGATTTCCTTTATATTCATACAAAAAAGCTTTGAATTCTAGGGTCTTAATGAACTTGGCATCTGTAACAAATTTCTTGCTAGCTAAATACCTCACATCTTCTGACAACTCATCAGAAGTTTCTATTTTAACCTCTTTTCTTTCTTTTGGAGGTTCATATTCCTCAATAAGAGGCATGGATGCTTGCAAGTCTTTATTCTCCCCCTCTTCTTCATCTTCAACATCAAATGAAATGTTAGAAGTCTATTGAGGAGATAGATGAGCAATGGGAATCTCATCTTCAGCCTGTGTCTCTCTAATAAATCTCCCCTTTCTCTCAAAGACATAGGGAGGAACATTCTTAATCAAATCCAATGCATTTGCATTTAGTGTATCCAATATCTCAATGGGGTCGCTAATATCCATAAAAGGACATGTATAATTGGGTTTTTGGCTACCCTCCAAGCCTCAACCAACATTATCTTATGATATAGGCTTCTTTCAACTGCAGTGTGTTCATCACAATTTCTAACCATATCATCATCAACAAACAACACATGGTGATACTTCTTCAATTTTTTACTAGCTTTTATTGTGTTTATAAAGTTTTTTGGGTCAAAATTCTCCCTGGCATTCCCCGAAGGTAACTTGAAATATTCCATTCTTTTGTCAATTAACTGATACCCCTTATCAGACATAAATGTGAAGTCTCCAAAGCACAAGGTTCCAAGGATGAAAGACTGCTTATTGTAGCTCTTCAAATGCATGAAATTAGAAAAAGCAAGTTGCCTTACAATTTCCAAGTAAGCAACTCTATCTGGGCAAGTCCTTGGCAACAGAAAAGGAGACCCTGCAAATCCAAACACCCTTATTTTTGTGCAGACCTTATAAGAATACCAATCACCCCAATTGTGACTAAACTTCCCATGCTCATATTTGTACTTAGGCCTTAAGAATCTTTATATTTCTGGTGACAAACTGTGATCACAAGGGTGCCCTAGCAACTTATATACAGGCTTCACAAAAAATTATTCAAAGTAGAGATAGTGGGACTTTTCACATCTACTATCCAATATAGAAGTCCACATCTGAACAAGTTTGACATCTCTATTCATGTACAAATCTCTTATTCTTAGACAGTCATCCCATAGTCTCATGTTCTGTCCTTCGTATAAGATAAGGTGCATAAGTAGAGAATAATGTCTAAACTTACTGCCCCCTCCTTGTATGGAAACTAATTCTTTGTGAAGGGCTTCGGCTAGGAATTCAGCATAATCAAAGTGTAGTGCTTGCTGGCTTTGCAAATCGGTAGTCAGAACCATGGGAGCAATTTCCATAAACATAGAACCTTCAACACCAAGCAACTGGCACACCGAGTAATAAGTGTATTGGAAGTCTTCTTCAAATAGTTCTATGGAGTATGGGGGATCCTCTGTTATGAAAAACACTCTAAACTTGTTTCCTTCATCTCGGGGTCTGTGTATAGGCAATCTCCACCTTTTGTAATTGTTTCTCATATTGTAGTATTCATTGAGCAAGTCCTGGATTCTAAATTTTACATCAAAGCTAGAGTCTAGCTGAAATACCATCGATATATAATCTCTTGTAACAAGGAAGAAACCATTTCCATCCTTCAACTCAACTAGGCATTTTTGCGAATTATAATTTTTTGCTACCGCTTTTAGGAATTCAACATTGACAAATATATTTGGTACTGTGAGCTTCCCTAAATTGAGTCTCCATGGGTTTGAGATTGGCATATGCCTATGCATCTTTCTGTAATGATACATAAAGAGGTCATATCCTCTCATAGGGGTCCATATATCTCCTACATGCTTGTATGTATCTTCTAATTTCTCTGCATTAGGATTTAACTGAGCATTCCTCCTAGACCTCTGTTTGGATTTTGGGTACTGATCTATTAAATCCTGATTTAAATGTCTTTCATCTAGTTTTTATCTTTTGGCCCTAGGGTTTTCAATTGTATTTTCCATAGCGTAATGCAAGAGAATTCTACCTCCTTCAAATGCAATTCAAACCAGAAGCTATAAATATTGAGCTCAGAATACTTACTTGGATTCTCAAGTTGTATCTATTGTAGAGGCCTACCCTTGCTCCTATGCTTGCATAATGAAACAAATTCTCTTAAGATTGTCTTTGATATACTCAACTCTAAGCATTAATGGCAGCTTTCATATCATCAGGAGGACATTTAATTCTCGTAACATAGCACATCTTGTCATCCTTTTGAAATAATCAATTTTACTTAAGCGGTTTATGATCCTTTGTTGCCATCGAGATTTCATTATGACCTAAATGGTTGTAACATCAGAGACCTGTTCTGTCAAGTCCCTCCAACATCTATTTTTCCTTTCGATGTCTATTATGTTCATCTTTTAGAGGGGACCAAATATTACCTTTCTTCGATATCTCAAACTCTCCTTTTATGTTGCTCTTTACTTGGCATTTATAGCGGCTTTTCAATGGGAATAAAATCTGGGTCATCTCGACATTCCAAATTTCTTTATATTATATGTTACTACTTTATCAGCGGGATGTCAAGCTGGTATTCTTTAGTCCCCTCGATATGCTTCTTACATTTGGGATGTTGAAGAGAATTCCAAAGGCTCATCTAGATACTCCAAAATTTTTTGTCCCTTCAACTTTTTAATATCAGCCCAAAATAATGCCCAAATGCTTGTCTTTGGATTTTTGAAGAAACTGTAGGACGAGTCTCCCCAACACGACGATCTCTCCTCAGTACATTATGTATCATATTGTCACTTTATCAGTGTGACACATTTAGGTGTCACACCAATCTCCCAATATATCCTTAATATCGAAGAGACCCCTGAGCTAGTTACTTTGATATGCCACGGGTCTTTTATCTGCACACTTTGACTTTAGGGTTAAGACTCCCGTGATATAATTTCGAATGATGTGGGTATTTTCAATGTGGCCTTTTGGTTTTAAGGTGAAAGTAATTGATTCAAGATTTATTAGGGCTCAATTTTTTAGGCCAATATGGGAATATTTATTTAAAATGGAAAATATCATTGTAAGGGTATCATGATGGCGCGAAATGGGTTTTAGATGAAAAATGTAAGGTTTTTTAAAATTTTGTCCCAACAGTGGCTCTGGCTAGGGATGAATGGCCAGGAGGTCATTGTAAGGATCTAGGATCACTCTCTAGGATGTAGACTAATGGAGGTGGGGGGGTGGGGAATGGAATCCTAACCTACTATGCATGGAAAATATTCTTTAGAGAGAAAAGATATTTTAGGAATTGTCCATGCACTGGTAATTTCCTGTTCTTCTTTGATATACTATGCATGGAAAAATATTTTATGAGAAGAAATGTTTCAGAAATTGTCCATGCACTGGTAATTCATGTTCTTCACCGCTCATGTTTTGTAAGTAATAAGAATCTTCACCACATTTGTTGGTGATGACAAATGGGCCTATCCATAATGCCTCAAACTTATGATGTTTCCCTTTATCTTGTCCTTTGGAATTCCACATGAGGACCATATCATCCACCTTGAATTTTCTTTCCTTAGTTCTCTTATCAAAGAGATATTTCATTTGTAGCTACAGTTGTTCATTCTATTTATGAGCTTGTGTTCTGATTTCATCAAGTTTAGCTAATTGTTCCAATCTTTCTTCCAAATCTTCTTGAAGAATATAAACTTATATATTGGTATAAGGTTATGCATGGGTAGTCTAGCCTGGGCACCATATACCAACTCAAATGGGGATTTCCCTGTGGCCCTTTTGATGGTGATCCTATCTTCCCATAGAGCCAATTTTAACTTTGAGTCCCAAGCCTTCTTATTATTTTCCAACATTCTTTTTATTATCTTTATGATGCTCTTATTGCTGGATTCTGCCTGTCAATTGGCCTGGGGATGGTATGGTGAAGCATATGAGATTGCTATACCATAAGACTCACAAAATGACTTAAACTCTACTGACCTAAAACACATGCCATTGTCTGTGATGAGTTTCACTGGTACTCCAAATCTAGTGATAATATTTTCCAAAAGAAAGTTTACCACAGTCTTGATGGTAACTTGTCTTGTCGGGACAACTTCTATCCATTTTGTGAAATAATCAGTGTCTACCAAAATCCATTTATGTCCACCACTAGATCTTTCTACAATTTTTCCTATAAAATCAAATCCCCATTGGTGAAATGGAGCTTCCACTTACATTGCTTTGAGTGGTAAGGACCCTTGATAATTTATTTTACTAGAAAACCTTTGGCAGGCTTCACATTTTCTTACATAATTGTGAGCATCTTTAAAAACTTTAGGCCAATAATACCTGGCTCTTAATATTTTATGGGTAGTAGTTTTGGTTGAGAAATGTCCTCCACATACACCCCTATGCATTTCTTGCAGCATCTTCTTAGCTTGTATCTTGTCCAGGCATAGTAACAAGATGCCATCTCTATTTTTCCAATACAAGTCCCCATCCATAAAAATATATTTCGAGGCATGGAGTTTCAATGTTCTTTTTTGATTTTCACCTAGGCCTAGAGGGAACCTCATGTTTTTTAGATAATATACTATGTTAGTATACCAAGAGGTATGTTCAATGCTTGCAATATAATGGTTTTCTTCATTCATGTTACAAATCTGTGTTGCCTCTAGATTGGATTCAACCATCAATTTGGCTAGACCCTGTCCTCTAAGAAGTTTAGTAATTTGAATGTCAATGTTAAATTCTTAGATTCTATTAATCCATCTACATCTTCGCCCAGTGACTTCATTTTAGACAAATACATCTTTTACTGCAACATTTGGCACATAGGCTATTACTTGAGCTCCTACCAGATAGGGTCTGAATGCCTTAACTACTTTCACCAGGGCATAAGCTTGTTTTTATGTTATGTCATATTTTAATTCTGCCCCCTGGAGTGATTTGCCAAAAAATGAGATAGGTTGTTCAAAACCTTCCCTATTGTTTTGCAACATTACTGCAGCCACAATGTGAAATGATGCAAAGGAAAATATTTGAAATGGTTTGTCAAATTTTGGAGATTTCAACAGAGGAGCTTCTTTAATTGCCTTTTTAATATCTCCAAATGCATCAACGGCCTGTTCTATCCAGTCCACCTTTTCACCTTTCTTTAACATTTTGGAGATAGGCTTGATTATTTCTACAAAATTTGGTATGAATCTCCTGACAAAATTTATCTGACCAAAGAAAGACTATATAGATTTTACATTTTTTGGAATTGGGATCCTGTCAATAGCTTCTACTCTCTTAGGATCAATCCTTACTCCATCCTTTGAAACTATATGACCAAGTAATTTACCCTTTGTTACAACAAAATGGCATTTCTTTGGATTCAATTAGATGTCGTATTCTAAAGCTCTAATGAAAATCTTCTCCAAATGTTCACAATGGTCCTCAGCCTTCTTGGAATATGCTGTCAAATCATCCTGATAAACTACCATGATAACATTGATTAGATCACCAACAACTACATCCATAGCTCTTTGGAACATTGCTGCTACGTTTGTGAGACCAAATGGCATTCTCACATATACATATGTCCCCCATGGTGTGATAAAAGTGGTCTTAAACTGTTCTGACTCTTTAACCTTTACTTGGTTGTATCTTGAAAAACCATCCATCATAGATAATAATTCACATCCAGTTACTTTCTGCAACATTGCTTCCATATTTGGAAGAGGATAGTTATCTTTGAGTGAGGATACATTCAGGTTTCTAAAATCCACACATAGTCTTATATCCCCATTTTTCTTTCTTACTAGCACTAGGTTTGAAAACCAAGAGGAATGTCTGATTGGTTTGATGATACCACCTTCCTTGAGTTTTGTAAGTTCCTCTTGCATTTTAGGACCTAGTGTAGGATTGATGGGTCTTTGTTTTTGCCTCAATGGCTTAGCATCTAGTTTCAGAGGCATCTCATGTTGAAAAAGGTCTTCTTGGTATGCTTTCAAGTCACCATAAGACTAGGCAAATACATGTTTGTATTTTCTAAGCATGGCAATGAGCATGCTTCTAATTTTAGGATTGAGCCTTTTTCCAATATACACTTTCTTAGGAGCATTTGTGTTCCAAGATTTATCTCCTCAACATCATCTTGCTTGACTAGTACATTTTTTATATTGAACCTATCATGTCCATAAAACACTCTCTCCAGAGCTACAAGACCTTTAGGAATTTTATTTGTCTTGAGTTGGACCACTTCCTTTCTAAAAAGAGTTTCCTTGCCATTATCTTTCTCTACAAATGCTTTAAAATCAATTTGTTGGGATTCATACTAGTCCACACAGTGAAGAAATTTTATCAAGTCCTCATCATCATTAAAAACTTGCCAATTACATATATTGTCAGGGATGGCATGTCTAGCTTTGAATTCTACTTCAGTTATTCCTACCAATGTGATGTCATCCTTTTTTAGGGCTATGTTTTCCAAGAAGTCTGCCATTATATTCTTGGATCTATCTTCCCAATTTAAAGAGAATGCATCAAATAGTTCAATATTATCCCAAACAACATTTCTATACTGCTTCAACCTCTTATTTTGTGATGAATATTTCTCCCTGACTTGAGAAACAATTAGTTCTGAATCCCCATATACATCAAGGAGTTTGATTTTATATTTTATAGCAATGTTCAAGCCTATGAATGATGCCTCATATTCAACAATGTTATTTGTACACTCAAAGGATAACACGAATGAATATTTGAATGTTTTTCCTATGGGTGAGATAAATACAACTCCTGCCCCATTTCCTCCTTTGTTGCATGTACCATCAAAGTACATCCTTCATACTCCATGCTCATCTATTTGAGTTTGTCTTTCTATTTGCTCTGTGTTCTGTAATTCAGGTTGTGATATTTCAACCCTAAAACTCCCAAGATCTACATCACAAAAGAAATTTATCTGATTTGGGTCCACCCGTTCAATTATGTTTTCATATCTTGGCTCTCTATACAGTCTGACTTCCTTCCCATTTACTGGTATAGTAGCATATGATAAATCATGCTGGACATTCCCTCCTACTGCAGCAGTCCATTGTCTAGAGAACAACATACCATAGTATGGAGGAGTATCTATTACAGTTATGTCAGTCCTGTAGATAGCTTCAGGACATGAGGCTAATTTTAATTCTACATCTTTCATAATTCTAACAACTGGAATAGATCTATTATCCATTGCGTAGCATCTGCCATAGGTAGTATCCACCCACATGCCTAGTTCTTTCATGACATCTATTGGCATGATATTTATGGAAGCTCCAGAGTCAATCATGCAATTCCTCACCAATTTGTTATTGATTAGGAGTGTTATGTAGAATGGGTCTACCTAGGAAGGATTCTTTGTGATAGTGTCAGCAAGATAAATCTCTGGAGTTCTTATAATCTCTTGTTCAATTTTGTTTTCCAGTTCCTTATTTTTGCTATGATTTTGATGTTGATTTGGTACATTAGAAATCAATTTAAGAGCACTGTTTCTATACTCCTCTATCTTCATCATTTCCATTAATGGCACAGATATCTTGATTTGAGATAATGCTTGTGTTATATCAAATGAAGGAGTAGCAGTGATCTATCTTGACTTTTCTTTATTGGAACCCTTTTCATCAGGCTGCTGCTTGTTATTATCATTCACCTTGTTTTGTTCAGCTTTGGATGTTTCTTTATATGTAATTTTATGATTTTCTCCTTTCTTATGGTTATCAAAGAATCCCTTCTTATGATCTAGTTCTTTGACAAACATAACTCTAGGTGTCCCTTGGTCAGTATTCACAGTCTTATTCCTTAGGTTGTAATTGTTTTTGGCCTAAGCCACAACAACAATTGTAAGGGCTCTCTTTTCTTCTTTAGTGGGCTTTCTTAATTGGAATTGTGGGACCATGTTAGACACACAAGCATTTTCTTTATCATCCTCTTCCTAATCAGAGAAAACTTCTTGTCTTCCCATGTTAACATTATGCTTTAGGTTTCTTACATTGTATTCATACCCATCTTCTTCAAAGGATGAGTATCCTTCATCAATTGAGTGAGGTGTCATTCCTAACATATTTATGGTATGATCATCCCTATTCTAATCATAAGATATTTCATTTGCTTGCAAGGATTGGGCTACCACACAGTATTCAAGTGAGTGGGGTAAATTGCATGCAACACACCATGGGTTGCTGTCCACTACATGTGTCCCATGTTTCTTTAAGGGGCCAGGAGTGTCTTTTCCATAGTTCTGCTTTCTATTGTTATCCAGAGGCCTTCCATTCTTCCAATTTGTATTATAAGGCATATCATGTAACCTTGGTCTCTCATTCCTGTAATAATTATTTTTCTTTACTTGATTGTTATTTGGATTTGGTGGGATTTTTGGATTATCTCTTTTCCCAATCTTCCTAGCCGCTCTCCTATTGTTTTCAATACTCATGACTAAATTCTGGGCCTCTGCCAAGGTCAAAGGGGCTTTGTTTCTAAGCTCATATCAAGTTTTAGGGTCAAAGGCATTCAAATACAAAGCCAAAGCCATGCAATCTAGAGGCTTCTATTTTGGTGGGATCTTATGATAGATCTTTGAAAACCTTTGATTGAAATCAACTACCGATTCATTATAATTTTTCTAGATACTTGTTAACTCATGTACAACAAAATTTGGATCAAATTGGCTCCCATATTGCTCTTTAAACTGTTCCTTGAAATCTTCAAAAGAATTGATTGATGCATCAAGCAAGTTCTTGCACCAGTCCCTAGCATCTTAAATAAGAGATAGCATAAATAATTTCATCTGGATATCTTCATATTGCACTTCATAATTATCCACAACTATCTCAAAGTTTCTAAAATCTTATTCTACTGAGATGGCATTGTTTCCAATGAATTTTGGAATGACATTTCTTAAATCATTATCAATAGGATCTGGACATATTTGATATCTAGAGAAGTCTAGCTGTCTATATCTGTTTATGTTAAGAGGTCCTTGTAAGTGTTGGTTTGGTTGGTATTGATTATGAGGAGGATGTTGCTAAATATTATGGTGTGGATTGATGCTTACATTTTGATGGTAAGGTGGAATGTACTGCTGACCAGGTGGTGGATAAGGATTAGCTATATGTTGGGATGTGGTATGGATATTAGGTGGTTTTGGATTTTGTGGTGGAAGGTTGTGTTGGGGATGGATAATATTATTTGATTTAGGTGGTATTCTCGAAGCATTTGAACCACTTGGATTCTGATGTGACCCCTATGGATTTCTTAAAGGAGCATGTCCACTTTGCTTATGGGGAGGCACAAACTTTGAACTGCTTCTATACTTCTAGACTTTATTTGTTGTAATTCTTGTGTCAACCGTTCTTTTTCTCTCAGTTTGGCCAGCTCAAGTTCCTCTTGTAATTTAAGTAGATCCTACTGCATCTCATCCTTATTTCTTTTGTCTTTTGGTGGAGTACTATGGGTTTGTGTGGATGTTATCTGATCTATAGACTCATATTGAATTTCTTCACCTTGTTGTGATGACATTTGATACTCATACTCTGCCTGATTTTGCATTATTTCTCTTTCAATCTGAGCTTGATATTCAAGCTGCCTTTGAGGATGAGGCTTGTATTGGGCTAAAATATCATTAGACTGGGCATGATAACTCTTGGACTAGAGTTCTTCTTATTCATGCAGGGGAGTGAAGCTGTTATGAGTTATTATAGGCTGCTCTGAAGTATTTTCTTGGGCATTCTGGTCATTAGTACATTCAGACTGACCTGCTATTCTAGTTTTCTTAGTAGGGGCCCTTAAAGGTGGGGAATATTGTAAATTTTTACCATCCATATTGTATGAGTCCGTAATTCTTCAGTACATAATATATATGAGATTTAGAGTAGAGTCGCCACCTCTTTTTGGAGAGGAATAATCTTATTTTCTGGGTTCCTTCCACCAACAGAGTTATGATTTTAACTTCCTAACTCTACTGATATGGTCTCCTACTAGGTTCCTTTATGTGTCCCCAGTAGAGTTGCCAATTTTGTTAGGTCACAAAAATGCAGGTTGTTAACCCTAAGAGGTTGCCAAGCTCTCTTAACGCTTTTGGCTAACGACACAGGGCAAATATGGCTAAAACCCCCTTCACTTCAAGATCTGCTAGACCTAGGTGGGTGTACCTTAACTATTGGTGTAGACTTATATGACCTTCATAGTGGCAAATGGGTGTGAAGTAGATGTGAGGTTTGATGACTACTCCTAATGTGTAGTTTTGAATATGTAAATAGGTTTTGAGGTGTAAAAATTGCTAATAATTAGGACCAGTGCTTTATCTATTGGGTAAAGGGGTCAAGAGTTAATGGTATATGGATCCTTATCTTTGGTTAAACTCAAATTGCTAGGCACTTGTGTAAATCTATAACTTGTATAGATGTGCGAGCATGTCGGTTTGCAGGGTTCTTCTTATCAAATCCCAGTGATATTTCCCTAAATTGTTGTGACCAGAAGAAAGGATTTTAATTCTAATGGGAAGGAAACCAACCAAGATGACTTTTTCAAAGGATTTTAACCCTAGGCAGAGACCAATAAACACATACCACTTAGCAGGAATTAAATCAACTTCTCGTAGAAACCAATCAAACATATCACACAGAAACAACAAATGTGCACTGATAAATTAATTATATCCTTGATATATTAATTTAAACAACTTAGGAAACCATTTTGGAGACAACCATGAAGCCCATAAAAATAAAACTCAACACAACAATTAAATACCAGATGTTTTGATTCACCAAATAACTCTGCTCCTTTGTATTAATTCAGAAGTTCATGATACATTTGAAAATATAGATTGACATAGATAGAAATTTATGAGTACTGTATTGTTTTGTATATGTCTCTAAGATATTACAATTGATGATTTCTTCAAAATGGCCTTGGTATCCTATATTTATAGGATACAAACAAGCTTTAGGCCTGAAACGATGTGTTTGTCCATAATAGTATCTTTTCAATTAACTAAAGCATAATTAAGAAATAAAAAGATAAACAGAGGCAAATGCAATGATTAGATTCTAGGCTCCATTAATCATCGTAGAGGGACTCGTGACTGTTGGCTTGGTAAAGTCCTCATCTCCTTGCTACAGATTGACACGACTGCATTGCTTATTGTATAACAAAATTTATGTATCCACTCCTTCTGAATACTTACTATGCCTTGGCTATAAACAAATTCACCTTGCCAATATGATTGATATAATCCTAGCTGGTACATGTGTTTGTAGTGATTATATCGTTCATATCTAACTCCAAGGTGAATATCTTCCCCAAACATGTATGGGTATTTTCTATCACCCTCTCTTCATTATTAACATTTTCCAAAAGTGGTGGCAACAACTGATCCATTTCATTCTTCCAAGTGTATTTTTCTTGCAGATTACCTTTAGTATTGAAGAAGTTGGGAAATGCCATGTCAAGATGTTGATCGAAATCATTTAGATCTTTTGTCAATATAGTGTTGAATCTCTCATGTTCAGCAATAAGATCATTATATTCCTTGAATACCTTTCCTTCAACACCTGTTTTAGCATTCAATTCCTCCTTTTTCTCTAACATCCTGAGGTGAAGTCTTTTGTGTTCTTGATAGACTTGGTGTGTTCTTTTATGCATTTCCTAGACTTTATCACTATTTCCCATCATTTTGTCAAACCTTTTCTGAATCAATTCAGAAGCCATGTTATATTTGACAATCTTTATTTCAGTTTCCAATTGTTCACTTCTCTTTTGGAACTTTTCTGCTTTGAGCTTCCAGTAATTGGTATTTGTTCTGGCTTCTATGAGCCTTTTGTCAACCTCCAGGTAGGGTGAATAACTACTTGATGAAGGTAATTTATCATTGTAAGTTGCAAACTCTTGCCTGAGTTGTGCATTTCCATCGTATAAGCATTATTCTTTCTTACCAACTGCTTAATTTGTGCTTTTGTGAATTTTGCAACATTCACATTCAAGTCAACAGCCTCAATGGGATCAGTATCTTCAACCCTTCAAATCATGAGATGACCAAAGGTTTCACTTGGGTTGCTTATGACTTGGGGTTTCTCATGTGGGGGATAAAGTGACCATATCAACAATATTCACTTGTCAGGGTCATATCTTGATCCAGATTTTATTTTATCAATAGCTTCAATACTAAGTATCAAATACAATTGCTGAAGTCATATACAATTGCTAAAAGTATCAAATACAATTGTTGAAGTCATATCCCATCTAGGAACCAACATCACCCCTACTTCTTGAAGCAGTTCTCTTCCTCTCTCTGGAGTCATTATCTCCATAGCCTTATCAATCTCTGATTGAAGTTCTTGTAGAACCTCATCTTGTATCTCAGGGGTGACATTTTTCATCTTTTCTCAAGCTTGCTTTCCTTTATATTCATACAAAAAGCTTTGAATTCTAGGGTCTTAATGAACTCAGCATCTGTAACAAATTTCTTGCTAGCTGAATACCTCACATCTTCTGAGAACTCATCAGAAGTTTCTATTTTAACATCTTCCCTTTCTTCTGGAGGTTCATATTCCTCAATGAGAGGCATGGATGCTTGCAAGTCTTTATTCCCCCCTCTTCTTCTTCTTCAACATCAAAGGAAATGTTAGGAGTCTGCTGAGGAGACAAATGAGCAATGTGAATCTCATCTTCAGCCTGTGTCTCTCTGATAAATCTTCCCTTTCTGTCAAAGACGTAGGGAGGAACATTCTTAATCAAATTTGATGTATTTGCAATTAGTGTATCCAATCTCTCAATGGGGTCACTAATATCCATAAAAGCACATGTATAATTGGGGTTTTTGGCTACCCTCCAAGCCTCAGCCAACATTATCTTATGATATAAGCTTCTTCTTTCAGCTACAATGTGTTCATCACAGTTTCTAACCATATCATCGTCAACAAACAACACATGGTGATACTTCAATTTTTTACTAGCTTTTATTGTGTTTATAAAGTTTTTGGGTTCAAAATTCTCCCTGGCATTCCCCAAAGGTAACTTGAAATATTCCATTCTTTTGTCAATTAACTGATACCCCTTATCAGACATAACTGTGAAGTCTTCAAAGCACAAGGTTCCAAGCATGAAAGACTGCTTATTGTAGCTCTTCAAATGAATGAAATTAGAATAAGCAAGTTGCCTTACAATTTCCAAGTAAGCAACTCTATCTGGGCAAGTCCTTGGCAACAGAAAAGGAGACCCTGCAAATCCAAACACCCTTATTTTTGTGTAGACCTTATAAGAATACCAGTCACCCCAATTGTGACTAAACTTCCCGTGCTCATATTTGTCCTTAGGCCTTAAGAATCTTTATATTTCTGGTGACAAACTGTGATCACAAGGGTGCCCTAGCAACTTATATACAGGCTTCACAAAAAATTCTTCAAAGTAGAGATAGTGGGACTTTTCACATCTGCTATCCAATATAGAAGTCCACATCTAAACAGGTTTGACATCTCCATTCTTGTCCAAATCCCTTATTATTAAACAATCATCCCACAGTCTCATGTTCTGTCCTTCGTATAAGATAAGGTGCATAAGCAGAGAATAATGTCTAAACTTAGTGCCCCCTCCTTGTATGGAAACTATTTCTTTGTGAAGGGTATTGGCTAGGAATTTAGCATAATCAAAGTGTAGTGCTTGCTGGCTGTGCACATTGATAGTCAGAACCATGGGAGCAATTTCCATAAACATAGAACCTTCAACACCAAGCAACTAGCACACAGAGTAATAAGTGTATTGGAAGTATTCTTCAAATATCTCTATGGAGTATGGGGGATCCTCTATTACTAAAAACACTCTAAACTTGTTTCCTTCATCCCGGGGTCTGTGCATAGGCAATCTCCACCTTTTGTAATTGTTGCTCATATTGTAGTATTCATTGAGCAAGTCCTGGATTCTAAATTTTACATCAAAGCTAGAGTCTAGCTGAAATACAATCGATATATAATCTCTTGTAACAAGGAAGAAACCATTTCCATCCTTCAACTCAACTAGGCATTTCTGCGGATTATAATTTTTTGCTACTGCTTTTAGGATTTCAACATTGACAAATATATTTGGTACTGTGAGCTTCCGTAAATTTAGTCTCCATGGATTTGAAACTAGCGTATGCCTATGCATCTTTCTGTAATGATATATGAAGAGGTCATATCCTCTCACAGGGGTCCATATATCTCCTACATGCTTGTATGTATCTTTTAACTTCTCTGCATTAGGATTTAACTGAGCATTCATCCTAGACCTCTATCCGGATTTTGGGCACTAGTCTATTTAATCTTGATTTAAATATCTTTCATCTAGTTTTTGTCTTTTGGCCCTAGGGTTTTCAATTGTGTTTTCCATAGCGTAATGCATGAGAATTCCACTTCCTTCAAATGCAATTCGAACCAGAAGCTAGAAATACTGAGCTCAGAATACTTGGATTCTTGAGTTGTATCTATTGCAGAGGCCTACTCTTGCTCCCGTGCTTGCATAATGAAACAAACTCTCTTAAGATTGTCTTTGATATACTCAGCTCTACGAATTAATGGCAACTTTCATATCATCGGGATTTTTTTATGACCTAAATGTTTATCACACCGAAGTCCCGTTCTATCAAGTCCCTCCGACATCTATTTCTCCTTTTGACATCTATTATGTTCATCTTTTTGAGGGGACCAAATATTGCATTTCTTTGATATCCTAAACTCTCTTTTAGGTTGCTCTTTACTTGGAATTTATAACGGTTTTTCGGCGGGACTAGAATCTGGGTCATCCTGACATTCTAAATTTCTTTATATTCTATGTTACTACTTTTCTAGTGGGATGTCAAGCCGATATCCTTTAGTCCCCTCGATATGCTTCTTCTGTCTGGGATGTCGAAGAGACTTCCAAAGGCTCATCCAGATACTCTAAAGTTTTTTGTCCCTTTGACTTTTTAATATTATCCTGAAACATCACCCAAATGCTTGTCTCTAAATTTTCGAAGAGACTACAGGATGAGTTTCCCCAACACGACGATCTCTCCTCAATACATTATGTATCATATTATCGCTTTATCAGTGTGACACATTTAGGTGTCACATTGATCTCCTGATATATCCTTAATATCGAAGAGACCCCTAAGCTAGTTACTCCGATATGTTGCAGGTCTTTTATCTGCACACTTTGACTTTAGGGTTAAGACTCCCATGATATAATTTTGAATGATGTGAGTATTTTCAATGTGGCCTTTTGGTTTTATGGTAAAAGTAATTGATTCAAGATTTATTAGGGCTCAATTTTTTAGGCCAATATGGGAATATTTATTTAAAATGGAAAATATAATGTTGTAGGGGTATCATGATGGCGGGAAATGGGTTTTAGATGAAAAAATTTAAGGTTTTTTAAAATTTTGTCCCAACACCATCATCACATTTGAAGAAGAATCAACTCCATAGAAGTTGTCATCAAAGAGGAGATGAATATCCTCAATGGTGTCCTCCAAGTCTGCAAGAAAGGACTCACAAAACAAATCCACAATACTTGTCAAGTACAAATCCCAAGTAGATGAATATAGAAGATGATGAATGTCCTATTGCACTGAATCACTTAAAACCATGGATGTAGAAATGCTAAGATTTGTGGATGCAACAAGAGATGATGGAGGAGATGAATTGTCAGCACATGTCTCTTGAACCTTAGTTGATGGAAGAACACCAAGATTCAAATGACCATACTACATCTCCTCAATAGTGTCCACATGAGTGTGAACATCAGGTGGATGAACAATAGGAGAAAAATGTGAGAAGGTGAATACTCAAGATTGATGATCTACCTCCCCAACTGTAACAATATCTCTGCTATGCAAATCTTGAATAATCACAGAATTTGGTGTGAACTCAACACTCTTTCCTACTCTGGAACCATGTGTGTTCTGATAGATAGAAATGATATTGGTTGACAATGAAGCACACAAATGACATCATTGAATGATCCTTCATCCAAGTCAATTGATCCCTTCCCACAAACACACATATATGTGTTGTTGGCCATCAGGATGTGTGGTGATGAACAAGTCTCAAATGAAGAGAACATACTCTATGATGAAGCCATTTGATGTGAAGCTCTAGATTCAAGGGTCCATCTCCCTGACTCAGAATCTATAACCACAACAATTTCTTTCCCCTTTTGTCTCTCTTACTTTGAATGAGAAGAAGAAGATGAACCCCCTGACATAGTTGAAGGTGAATTGATTTGAGTCTTCTTTAGATGATACTTCAACTCACCAATTTGTTTTATATAACATGTTCATCATGCCCCAATTTCTTGCAATATGCACATTTAGGCTTCTCCTTCTTAGGTGATTTCCCTTGTGAGGGAGATTCAAATTTTGATTGTGTTGCTTCTTATTGTGGCTTATGTTTTTTCTTCTTTTGTTTCTTTTCAAGATTACTAGACCCCTTCTCACTTTGTGGTCAACTAGCCACCAAATCTTGTGACTTAGATGGCTTGAGAATACCCATTGTGATTAACTTTTATTGTTCAAGCATCAACATTTTTTAAAATGACTCAAATGATGGTATAGTGTAGGCCTTTCTCATAGTAAATCTATGAGTGTGAAAACTAGAAACAAATGTTGCATATTCAGAAGGAAGCTTGCCTAACACATTGAAGACCAATTGTGCATCCTTCTTATCAATACCACATTCTTTGAGTTGTGCCCTTAGTTCATTAACTTTTGTTACGCAACATTGGATATTGTTAAAACTTTTTGGATCTAGATTAGTGAGATCATTATCAATTTGATATCCTCTAACCTCATCAGTTTGACTATACAAAATTGTGCAAGTTTTTACCAAGCCTCCTTAGGTGTAGTACACTTATCAATATGATAAATAATGTCAAGTGAAACAAATGTACGTAGATATCCAAGTGCCTTAGAATTGTTAATGAGCCATTCCATCCTTGCTTTATCATCCTTTGGTTCAAGTTCTAGATCTGTGATTTAGGTGAATACCCCTTACTCCTCAAGGCATTCCATGTATTTTATTTCCATGTTGCTTAGTTATATGGAGTCAAATGAGGAAAATTAGGATAACCCATGGCAAGAGTATAAATGATGACTCAAAGAAAAGATGAACACAAACACACAACACCCCACCCCAAAATCACTCAATCAATGACCCCTCCAACAAATTATGATCTTGGCACTTTATACTTAGTGCAATTATAATTACCACTAGCCAAAACAACAAAGTGGTCTTTTGATCTTGGTACATGTAAATGCCAAATTAGGCCTCAAACTAAAACTACAATTTTGATACAAAATGAAATTAATATGATCACATATCTAATAAGTAATAAAAAATTATGTACTTTCAAAAAAATCACCAAAAAATGTTACCATATGAGCCCAAATGAAGCCTCAAAAGTTCCCAAAACAAAAATTACTAAACAAGTGTAAAAATCTACAATTTAAAAAATAAATGCACTAAAATCAAAATCCATCTGCACCACTATGAAGCCTATGAAATTCTTCCCCAAATTAAAAAAAATTACTCCAAAAAAGGAGCAAAAATGACTGAGATACAGGCCTCCAAAGGTCAACTCTCAAATCAGAACTACAAATGAGAGGGGAGTTGGATTAGGGGCAAGAGGGTGCTGATGTCATGCTGATTTTAGCAAATCCAAGAACACAATATTCCCCTTTTGGCTAGAATATTCTCAGGGAGCCCAAAACTACCAAGAATTTTCATCGAAACCGCCTTTGCGATGCAAAACTATCAATAAATTATTGAAAACCGCCTTAAAAAGCTTGGAAGTGGTTTGGAGGGCAGTTTAGGGAGAAAATTATCTAAATCTGTGAAGATACTATCAAGTTTATTTTGGAAATCACTACTGGGAGGTTTTAATTACCGTTGAGTGGTATTAAGCACCACTAACAATTGTTTAATGACATTGGGGATTTGGTGGGCCTACATGTAGCACAGAAGGTGCCACATAGTGCCTGATTAATGGGTCAATGTCAGCTGAGGGTATAGGGTACTCTATCGACATAGGGTATCATACCTTGTGATGCCTGCAACAGTTTAAACCACAATAAAAAAATAAAAATAGTGAATTAAGTAGAAACCTAGTGGTTAAAAACCTTTTACCCAGTGGTTAATTGACTATGTTAACCATATGCTTACACCTACACTACACAAAGATTTTGCTTAAGAATATTCTGTGGAATATTCTACCTATGATCCATACAACCAATGAGTGGAATTTTTTTCTTAAGGGCTTGGGCCTTTTGGACAAGATGACAGTCATATTTGACCCAAAATACTCCAAAAATGCAGCTACCTCCCAGATCTTGCAACCACCTCCCAACTTCAAACCCTTGTAGATCTTGCCTCCAATGTTCAATTTGAACAAATCAAAAGGCTAAACAGACTTTCTTGGACACCCTGAACTTAATGGTGAGATCATAATTGCACCAACATGCTTCCAAATGAACCTGTAATACAAATCCACAAAAAAGAAACCCTCCCAAATCTAGTATTTCTATCAAGTTTTTCTGATTCTCCAGGTCATCATATGATGCAAGAGGAGCATACTCAAATTTTCAAGATCCACCATGATTTGCATCCTAGATCCCTCAAAAGACTAACCAAAGACACTCTAAAAGCTCTAATACCATGTAATAAATGGCTATGGAGATAGCCACCCAAGATCTAGAGGCCTAATTGGTGCAGGGGCACCCAGGTATATATTGTAAATAGGGGTCAAATATTGAGTTTTATGTTGTTAAGTCCAATTTTGGGGTAATAAGGTCTATTTAGATGATTTTCAATGTAATAAGTTTCATGGGGTTAGTTTCTGTAAAAAACAAGTTAAAAAGCTACAAAAGTGGCATTTTTAGTGTGTTTTAGGGAAGTTGAAAGGTCAAGAAGGTGAAAAGACATTGGAATCATTTATTTTTTGGTATAATGCATGTAAAGATGGTAGAGGATATTTTAATCAAGTGAAGAAGTGATAAGTTTGAAGAAAAATCAATAAAGATCAATGTTTTTCTGTAGTTTTCATTGTTTTCTGCTATTCCCGTGACTTGTACGGCCTGGTACAGTACAGTCAAGGATTGAAACTAGTTTCATGTTGTAGGGATATGAAATACCTTTCATTTGAGCCTGGTTTGGTCAATTTTCATTGAAGTGTGAGTGAGTTATGGCCTTTTTTGTGAAAACTGCTTGTTAAACCTAGTTAGCTAGGGTTTGAGAGGGAAAAAATGGAATTTTGAGCCATTCCACTAGTGCAAAATTATGAAAATCAGTGGAATGGAGGGTTTTAGTGTGTTATTTAGGATTTTGAAATTAGGTATTGCAGGAAATGGAATTTTGGGCGAATTTCGAGTAGCCCTAGCCTAATTTTCCTATGTTTTAGGCTTGTTTGTGTAGCTAGGAGTAGGGTTTTGTTAAAAGACCAAATGGGTATTGCTCCAGTTGATCAAATCTATATATTCAGACCCCATGGGATGTGAATAATGTCTTGAAGTAGAGTTTTGGGTTTTAGGTTTTGATTTTCTCAGACTTGCTTTGTAAAAGAGGCCTAATTTGGCCTAGTTGCAGCATGCCATTGAATTATTGAGGGTATTGTTCCAAAACAACCCTATCCAAAATGGAGATATGTTATCAAAAAATAAAATGGGTATCTGAAATTATGTTTGGTTTCTAGGTTTGAAGTCTTGGTGGAAAGTTATGCTTGAAAAATTAGCTTTGCTATCCTAATTAGGCTTTGTGAGCAGCGTAGCAACAAGTTTTTGAGGGGTTTGTTCCAAAACAATCATACCTGTACTCTTAATATGTTTTGAAACTCCAAAAAGGGTATCTATATTAGTCTTCAAAATGTGGGTTTGAGTTGTTTATTGCAAGTTATGGTAAAACTACCTAGCTTGCTGTCCTACTAGAGAAATAGTGGATTTGTGAAGGAAAACATTGTATTTGAGATGTTTGAGACTTTGTTAAAGGTTTGTTTGAGTTAGTTTGTGTTTTCCCATCCTCCTATGCATCACTAATGGGAAGTACAAAGAAACAAGAAGATCAATATGACAAGAATAAATTGTATTTCTATCAAAGAATGCAAATACAACAATACACAACAATACAATATTATGATATGATATGCCTTTCTTATGAAGGAAAGGTTGAAAGGTAGGCCTATCTTGGATGATGAAAAGTGTCTCAATCCTATGACATGAGACAACTATAGGATAAGATCACGTGTACTAGAAAATTTTAGAAAGATTCCTAGAGCCCTAGGTCAACTGAAAATGTGAACATGTGTGAATAGGTTCTAACTAATAACTAGTTAGATAATGTGCCTTGTTCACCCTACAAAAGGGAAACTAGATAGAAAAAACCCATGTTCACACCAATAAAGGACTATCCCTTTGAATAAATCCTAATGATAACACATTCGTCTTTCTTCTTGCAAAAAAACATTCCCCGTAGCATAGTCACTAGCATCAGTTATAACTTCAAAATTTTATTAGAGATTGGGTAAAACAAGGTAGTTGCATGATTAATTTTGTACTTTGGTTCTTCAAATGCACATCATTGTTTTGCACCCCAATGAAAGTAATCCTAAGCCCCTATAATAGCATGTAAAGGAGCAACAACATAGGGGAAAGATTTCAAAAACTAATGTATGTATTGGATAAACCCAACAAATCTCCTTGTCTTTGCAAGTGTGGAGTTTACCCAATTCATAATGGCCTTAATCATTGTAGGATCATCAATGATTTCACCATTACCCACCATGTGCCCAAGATAGATAAGTGATGTTACCACAAACTCACATTTATTAACATTCAAAAGAAACTTGTTTTCCTCTTCACACTTGAAGTACTGGATTAAGATGGGAAACATGTTCTACTAAAAATCATGATATCATCCAAATAGATAATTACACAAGAATCTATAAGTGGTCTAAGAACCTTGTTCATTATCCTCATAAAGGTAGATGGAGTATTACAAAATTTCAGTGGTAGAATGAGCCACTCATGATTTCCTCGCTTGGTCTTAAAAATTGTTTTCCACACATCCTCTTCTTTGATTCTTACTTGGCGATACCTTGACTTTAGGCCCATCTTTGTAAAATACTTGGAATGCAACAATTGATTGAAAAGTTCATCAATATTGGACAACAAATATCTATTTTTATAGCAATTTTGTTCAAATTCTTGTAGTTTACACACATTCACTAATTCTCATATTTATTTGGCACAACTATAACATGAGAATCGTAAGGTGAACTACTAGGTCTGATCACACATTTCTTAATGAGTGACTTTAGTTGCAACTTAACCATATTATCCTCTATGATACTTTAATAGTATAGCCTAATGTTTAGAAGTGGGTAATCAGGAAACAATTATATCTCATGCTCAATAGCTTTCCATGGGTGCAACAATGTGTGCTTAAGAAACAAATTTGAGAATTGGTGTACCCATTGATCTATTGCTTGTTGTTATTTATGAGTATGCAACCTAATGCAAAAAAAATCTAGGTAAATTGGACCATTAAGGTCATCATGTTTCATGTTTGTTTAAGTGTTGGCGCAAATGTAGGAGGTGGAGTTTGACACTTCTTGGTGGGTTTTTGTTGTATAAAGGGGATATTGTGTTGATTGAGGATGATTAGGATGGAATGGGACATCTTCAAGAGTATTTTGGATACCTCAAAATAATCCAAAAAATATATTTCAATGAATTTTCCACTTGTAATAGGAAAAAAACATGTAATTCACCTCTAAAAACTCATTAAGCACTTTGGTGAACTCATCATAGTGAGGTTAGAAAATGGAATTCAAAGAGTTAAACTTGGTGTTTGATATTCCCTTTTGGTGAATTTTTTTCCATTTTTGTGTATGGAAGACTCAAGGAAGGTCATGTATTTATACTTGATGACTTGTGTGGGGTTGGCTCTCATTCTATGGTGGTTGTAGTCCATCTTTTTTATGGATGTAAGTGTATTTACAAGTTTGTTTGATGAGAGAGTAGTTTTATAGATGTGTTAGAAGATCCAAAATTATTGTGTGAGCTCATCGATGTCATGGAGGAAATGTACATATATAATTCAACCTTTGTGTTAGTGGAATGAGGATCATTTACTCTCTAGAGATGGAGTTTTTCACTTGATGTTGGGTTTTTTCTAGGGGAATTTGTGTGTATAGTTTGTTGCACATGTTTTCTAATGTTTATTTCTATATGTTGAAAAGATATTTGTGTTTTCTTGATATAATTGTATCTCTTTTTAATTTTGCATCCTTATGAATTGGTTAAGAGTGTATATTGAGAGATTGTTGTAGTGTCCTTACTATGTCTAGTAAACTTGGTGATATTCACACAATTCAAAGGAGAAACCTAACTGAACAATCCACTATAACCCTTGAAAAGACCTTCATTGAATTATTGACCAGGGCTAGTAAGCTTGTGATGGCACTAGCATTGTATGTGCTTTCAAAGATCAAAAACTACTTAACTCATCTAGTATAGTGTCACAATTCAAACTACATAATGATAAAGAAAGTAATGTTGATATTGTTGCTACGGGTACTTGCAATATAAGACTGTAACTAATGATTGTAAAGAAATAAACACCAGGGTTTAACTTGGTATTGATAATCTATCCTACACTCCTAACATACACTCTACACTCCAGAGTACAACAAGTTGAACAACTAGAATATCTTGAAGAATCTAATACATTTATGAATTAATTGTTATAACAAAGTAACATACAAGAAATGAAGTGAGGGACAGTTACCTTGAGTGGCCCTTGCTCAAGTGACTATCTCCATTGATCTAATTCAAATCTAGTTTCTCAGATTGACACAATCATACTAATTCCAATTCATTCATTGAACAATCCTTACAATATCACATAAGATTTTGCTGGCAGATTTTATTCATGCATTCATCATCAAAAACATATTGTCTGTGTAACTAACTTGGAAAAGATTTGGTAACTATATCTGCGATTGAACAATCTACTTCAAACTTGAAAACTTAAAAAAAGAACTCTAACTACCTCAACCACCGAGCCATACATATAGGCATGGGGGAGTTTATTGGAACAAGGTCTCTGAACTGAAATCATAAATCACCACTCTCTACATACATGAGTGTGATAAATGCAAAGTAACTAATAATTGAAAAAGAAAGAAAGAAGAGTCCTAATGAAATTAGAACTTCTTGCTGAAATAGAGGAACATGGACTTGTTGAATTAGTCATGTTAGAATCCTAGCTGCAACAGAATCCTTCTCCTTCAATCGTCTTTATTATTTTCTATCACAATGCATAACCATCTTCATCAAGTGCCTCCATGTTGTAGTTGTTGTGTTTAATTTATCTTGGAACTTCCCCTACTCTGCTATCTAGGAACTCTTTGGCTGCAGGCTACACCTTGTAGTTGCTGCGGGCTATAGTCCATCTCATTCATCTGCAAGAGTCAGTTCACAAAACATGCACACAATACTAACAACCATAGCTAAGCACATATATCCTTTACAATCCAAACATATTGGTGCAGGGGCACCCACAGGTCCATTATGACCCAAGAGTCAAAAGATTGGATTTTGTTTTGGTTTATGTTATTTCATGTTAATAAGGCCATTTTGGGCCATTGTTGTCCATTTGGACTGATTTGTGTAAGTTTGGGGTCAACTGGTTACAAGATGTACAAGTTGCTCTTAATTGTCAATGTTATCAATGACAACTTTCCCTTCACAAAGTTGTTCAAAAGTTAGTTGTGGATTAGTTGAAGGGAGAAACTAATTGTAATAACATAAAATGAGCCCCATTGTATGACTCCAGGGGTTGGTGGATTGGATTTTGCAAGTGAAAGTAATAAACTACTCTGTTTTCTGTAGTTTTATAATATTTTATGTTGTTCAGACGTTCAGTACGAACTTGTACGGATGTGTCAAGGTCTGAAACTGGTTGGACATGAAATAACATTGAATTTACTTTCTATCACTTTTTGTTGCATTAATTTTCACTTAGTTTTGAGGGAGTTGTGTTAGTTTCTTTCCAAACTAGTCAAAACCCTAGGTAGGGTAACCAATGAGGAAGAAAAAATGCTTCTCTCTCCATTCCACCAATAGAAAACCAAAAAACTTGGTGGGATGGTCTATTTTCTCATGTATTTTAATAATCCTAATGTTGCAAGGGTAGGTGTGGAGACTGGCACGTGTGAAAATGCAAGAGAGGTCTAATATTCCTATGTAGCAGACCTCAAAACCCTAGATACTTAGAGTATTTGTTGAAAAGGCTATTATGGGATGGTTTATGAGGAGGGAGCATATCATTTGGATCATGTGAGATGTGTTGGAAGTGTTAGAATAGGACTAGAGACCTTTTGAGTCAAAAACTCCATTGTGACCTAGCCAAATAATCCTATTAGGCCTAATGGGAAAAGAGGACAGTCAAAAATAGAGCCATTCTGTACAAAGAAGTCATACCCCATTTCAAGATATGTGTTGTAATGGCGAAAAGGGTATCCCAAAATGGTCTCACTTGTTGAATATCAGGTCTGCTCCAAAATTTGTGCTCAAAAAGGCCTTTTTGAAAGGCTACAAGGACAAATGGTAGTTTGAGAAGGAAAACCCAATAGATAATGACCTAGGGTTTTGGTGAGTGTTTGTTTAGTTGTCTTTGATTGTGTTTGGTCATTTCATACCCCTACTCTGCATCACATATCCACACCTAATCATGCAATAATCATCATATTATAACCATATTCCATATACTTAATAATCTGGTCCAGACTGCATAATAAGCATAAAAGATAGTAAAGTGTAGGAATATGTATAGGACAAATGTTTGAGAATCTCTGAGAACTTGCATAAAAACATAAGAAAACTAGCCAATAATTAGACCCATCAATTGTAAGGTTATTTCTTTGGGATTTTGTTTTCTAATGGTAAAGCGAGGAATATCCTCCCTTAGATCATTTGGTATCAAAGCAGTTATGTCCTTTGGGTTGTTCTTTTTTGTAGAGTTTTTAGGTATATTCCATTCTCCATATTGAGTGGGGACAAGAATTTGCTACCTTTTGAGCCTAAAATTAGAACAAGGGAGTGGTTAAGGAGAGCAAGAATGGAAAACTAAGGTTCTAGAAACTCAAAGAGGATGTTGCACAGATTCTTAGTGTAGATGAGAAGATGGATATATTGGAGAGCATGATGCTAATCCTAATTTACACATTATCAAGTTTAGAAGAGAACATGGAAGGAGAAGATCCAAAAAGAAGAGAGATGAAGCAATGTGATTCCTCTAAGGGAAGATTATTCAAAGTGAAGGAAAAAATAAGTACAACCATAAAATGGTGCAATTAGAACTAAGGACTTGGACCAATAGGTCTCTCAAATGGAGGTATGCTTTAATACTCATCATTTATCTACTCACCAAGAAAATATTTTGGAAGGTTAGCATTTTGGGCATGCTCTTACTTGGTATGAGAGCTATTCTCACTATTTGGAAGATCAAAAAGTGTAATTGATTATGAAATAGAAGGACTTTGAGGCTACTATATAAGCAATTTTACTCCATATGCCATGAAGAGGAGATAGTGAGATAATGGAATTAATTGAGGTAAAGTTAAGGACAAAGCATCCAAGATTACACAAGTGAATTTAAAAAGAGAGCATATCAAATGGGTAAGGATGTGATGAATAAAAGGTCTCATGAAATACACTGGAGAACTATTTGGACACTTAAAGAGGTAAATCTTTATGTCCAAGCCCTAAGATATTGATGGGGTGTGTGCCCAAGCACACTATATCAAGCTTGATAAGAATGGGAACTCCTTCAATAAGAGCAACCAAAGTAATGAGCAACAATTTGGTGGTGACAAAACTAAGGAAAGCGGCAAAGGAAAAAATAAATTAAGTGTTGGTTACATAATTTTTATAAAGGGAAGAGGTAAATGAAAGTACCATTGCTCACATTGTGACAAAGATGGCCATTTAGAGGAGAGGTTTTGGAATTTACAACCCAAATTGGCACCTTCTAATGAAATGAAGGGTAAGGATAAGAGCTACTTGTGTAGCTAAGGGCATTGAAATACTTGGTGACTCTAATGAAAATGAGAATATAATGTGTCATGAGAATATATCTTCATGAAGAAGAAGAGCTCACCCAAATATTTTAAGCAAAGATACAAGTGAAATGTAAGAGGATAAATGCATTGTTTAACTCGTGTTCATAGTCTATTCTTAGTTGTTTAGTGAGTTAGGTTTGGAGAATGTGAATCACCCATGCCCATACTCTTTGAGGTGGTTGCAACATAGATCAGATATGAATATAACAAAGCAATGGAAATTAATTTTTGGTCTACATCTAGAGTATAAGGATGAGGTACTAGTAGATGTTATGACATTAGATGTAAGTAATGTGATTTTTGATAGGAATCTTACACAACTTACAAGCTTTAATTAAGCAATAATGATTTCACTTTTAATTGATATGTTAGTAGATCAAAAGTTGCAACTGGTAGTACTTCAAAAAAACCAAGAGACTAATCAATGCTTATGGAAGAGATGGCACCCATTGTTTGTAGGGTAGAATGTGCATGAAAAGGTTGTTAACATGGTTGTGGAGTCTTCAACTAATGTGGAACAACAAGATAAGAGGTAGAAAATGTAACAAGGTGCAAGGTTCTCACAAGCAGGTAAACATGTATGTTTTGAGAAAAATAAAGAGCATGAGTTCAAGTGGACCCGTTCAAGGGTGAGTTGTACTTTTCATTTAATTTTTTATGTGTTCCATGGATTAGTCAAGGGGCATAATTTCATGATTGATTTATCTTTGGTTGGAGGACAAGTTGGCTTGGGTTTTTTGTTGCCAAGTTGTCTTACAAGCAATCCTTATGGAGTTATGGGGATAATAATTCATCATTATTCATTTTTATAAGATTTTGGGAACCAAAAGCCTCTTGGTTGGGGAGGTATGATCTTAAAAATTGGGTCTATGTAAATTAAGCCATCAAGGTCATCATGTTTCATGTTTGTTGGAGTGTTGGCATAGACCTAAGAGGCAAAGTTTGACACTTCTTGGTGGGTTTTTGTTGTAGAAAAGGATTTTTATTTTAAATAAGGATGATCATGGATGGAATGGGACATCTCTGGGAGTACTCAAGAAAGATTGTAGACCTAAAAACCTAAAATATATATATTGGAAAATTTTCCACTTGTAGTAGGTGGTGAACACAAAATTAGCCCTAACAAATTCATTAACTATTATGTTGAATGGTTGTTTTGACCCTTGAAGAACTAGTGAACTCATCATAATAAGGTCAGAACATGGAATTCAAAGCATCTTTGGCATTTGATCTTCCCTTTTAGTGATTTTTTATCCATTTTCTATCTATAACAAACTCAAAGGTCATATATTACTTTTTCACAACTTGCACAAGATTGGATCTCATTATATGGTGGTTGTGGTCCATATATTTGGTGGATCCAAGTGTATTTATAAATATTTTTAAGGAGATAGTAGTTTGTAGGTGTGTAAGATGCTCCAAAATTATTTTATGAGCTCACTGATATCATGAAGACAATGTACATTATTTGGATAGTGCGATATCAAATTGGAATCCTAATGTATGTCATCTGTGTCTCCAACATATTGGGAATGGGTACTTGGATGCTTATGTAGGTAGTTGAGAGATAATATTTTATTATTATTCTCCTCAAAACTTGGAATATTAGTTGTAATAGAATTTACAAGGGGAGTTATAGTTGGTAGGAGTTACAATCATCATTGTCATAAGGTGCAATTACAAATTTTAGTGCTTGAGAGTTACTTTGTGATAATAAAGCATCTTGTTATGATAGTTGCGTCCCATGGGAGTTGGCCACTTCATTTTGGAGCACTACACTTTGGGATGTGTGCCCATCAAGGGTGTAATGCCTACTCATGAAAATATTAGTAAAATTAATAAATTAGATAGAAATAATGAAATAAATATGATAACATGAGGAAATTTATTTAAATCCACCTTAATAAAACTTCATTAATACATAAGTATTATTTTATTCATTGTAAATGAACATTTAAGATATGATTTTTATATACAAGTATACACATTTGCAATAATTAACATATGATCATCCTTTCTCAAAATGAGAAATACTTTCTTAGCTCTAGAATTCTACTTGGTTATCAGACCAAAATCTGCAAACTGAATAAAAACATTAGCTCTGCAAGGTCATTAGATACATAAAAGAGCTATCAATTTACACAAGTTAACAAGACTAAGGCCCTAAGGGGACGACCTAATGTCTCGGGGGTTCATGATGGCCTTGCCTACATAAACGTAGCACAGAGACTTCGTAGTTCAGAGTAACTAGTCTTGCAACCATAAGGTTGACTTAGATACTTTAACTCACAAGGGATCTAGTTCATCACATAATATTTTCTAGAGTCAATAAATCAATTAATATACACATCCATATTGTTCTTAAGATTAAATATACCATATGCTGACTAAATCATTCAAGTTCTAAAAAGTGCATGCAACAATTAAGTTTATAAATATTCCCTATAGGGTAAAATAGGGAAGTTGTAACAACAAAAATATTTCAACCATACTCTTGGATGAAAAGCATAAATTTCTACAGACAATTACTTAGATTATAATAAATGAAAAATTCTATGCTAATTATGGAAATTATCATCTTATATTCAAGTTCTAAATAAAATGATTTATAACACCATTCCACAATATATATTTTATCATTAACAAACACATAAAACCCTTATCAACACCTTACTAAAGCATGCAATATCTACCCACTTAGAATAGATGAAATAATGTCCTTTACACATGCTCAAATAAGGATAACTAATTTAATCATTATTTTTGGCATTCAACTTCCTACAATGCATCAAGCAAAGAAAGACATAACTTATCATCTTATATTCACTAATTCATTATATCATCCTAGACTTATTAAAAGAATGAACCCTTTGTAGTCAACCCTACACCATACTAGAACAAATGTATTGAAACATAATTATTAGAAATCTAAGAACTTACATGATATTAATAAATTAAACATAATTTCAACTTATAATTTCTACCTACTCATTCCCATGGACATTGATATGAAACACACTTTCTATTATATTTCTCTCATCCTCATCTATCCTATAATTTAAAGTTTTAGCCTCATTCCTAAATTATAATCTACATTTATATTATCCAAACACAAGTAAAATATAGCTTAAGGTATTTAATGAAGAGCCTACTAAATTTTCCATTCAATAAGAAAACCTACAATTCCTAAGTCATTAGAGCAATGCACAAGTATCTCAAGAGTTCTATTCTCTCATACATGGCTAGTTACACATTAAAGGTTCTAAGAAAATAATTCACTCTACTTACTTAAATTAGATTCTCAATTTCAATTATTGACCTATATAAAACAATTTCAATTGTTGACAAAACATTCTAGATGATTGGAAATAAAATGAATTAATTGAATAGAAATAGCCTTAAAATGAAAAACCACCCAATAGTAAATCTACAATAACTTTCTTATTTCTTAGTAGAAATGTAAAATTAAAGATGTTTTATAAAGGTAAGAATAAGGGAAATAAAACCCAGAAAACAATTAGAAAATTTTTATAAGATGAGGATGTAGTGTTTACTGCAATCATCTCTTTCCCTCAAATCCAGATTTAACTCAAACTTGATTATAAATCAGGAATGATTTGATAACTCAAAAGTATTACCTATATTATAATGAATGATAGAAATAATAAAATATAAAAGATTTGTTATTTTTCTTTAATTTTGACATTCAAATAACTATGCAATATATATATGTCTGATCTAACAACCATTCTTATAAACTAATCAACATAATGGTTTAATTGACCTTCTTGTACTACAAGTATATACTTGATTCAATCTAATTTTTAGATACAACTAAATATATGAAAGATTATCTAATCAAATCCATTCCAAGAAAGAAAATATGAGAATTCATCTAACACACTTATGTAATGAGAATAATTCATTTCCAACAAAGTAAACTACCAACAAAACCCTAGATTTTCAATTTTTCCTACAACAGTGGTAAAAATGCGATGACTTTCAAAATACTTAATGAAATCTAAAACCATAAAATGTTCCAGAAATCTTAAATAAGTATTCACATAACCTAGAAACAATTTTACAATCCCTTTCCCATGCAGAAAGTAATTTATAAAACATTAGTAGGGTTTACAACAGGGTTGCAGCAGTACTAAAATCACAATAACTTTCTTAATACTTAATAAAATTCAAAACCGTAAGATGTTTCAAAAAGCTGAAAACATGATTCTCAAAACCTAGAAACATTTTTATAAACTAATTCATATGATAAGATTAATTTCATGAGACAACAACAAGTTTTCTTAAAAGAAATTTCAAAATAACTTTAACATGAATAATGGTGAGTTTTCAAGGAAATACCTCAAGGATTTAATTAATGAAGAATACCTCCAAATGCATCTGAAGAGAGATTCCAAGATTCCTTAATGTGAGAGCTTCCATATTATTTAGTTGAGCACTTCCTTTCTTCTACCTAGGATTCTATTGCCCTCCTCATAAAATTTAAAAAAAAATCATCTAACAAGTCACTGTGGATGTATGTTTTCTTTGTCTCATCGAAATGGTTGTAATTTCCTTCAAGAATTATCTTCAACATCAGCTATGAATGTCCTCTTGATGACCTACAAAAATTAGAAATAAACTTGGGCTCTTCTCTTGATTTCCTCCTCTTTAAAGCCAAACTTCCATCTCATTATAATATCTCCTTTTGCCAAGTTTCATATTCTTCTTTTGGGCTCCAATGACTCCTTGTATTCCTCTTCTTGCTTGTGTCGTTCGTTTATTTTCCAAGAAAATGTGATTCTTCAGATTTCCTTTTATTTATTTTTCTTTCTGACTTGGATGCTCGAAGACTCTTTAAGAGAAGATGACTCTTCATCTGCCAAACTCGTCACTTATTTTCTTGTGCACTAAAAATGCATTAAAACTAGTATATTTATATTTAAAAAAATATATCTAAAGTATGCCGAGAGATATCTTTCAATTTGTTGGCATTTATAAATTACTTGCAGTTAGAATATTTGATATGCTCACATGAGTTAATTTAAAGACTATGCTGCGAGACTTTTAATATTCTTCAAACGTAATAAAGATTTCACTCTGCCCAAGTTTTTCTATTTTTTTATCCATTTGGCTTCCACAAATTTATTTATTTTTTGTTTAACGTGATAAAGATTTCACTTCATAACTGCCCAAGTTTTTCTATTTTTCTATCCATTTGGCTTCCACCAATTTATTTATTTACACATTTTATGAATTTTGTTTACATGGGAATCTAAATCTTAATTGTTTACAAGAATCTGAATCTTTCAGCCCTTGTTGTGAGTGTAGAACACCTCTCAGCGTAACAACTCTAAAACATAATTTTTATGAATAAACAAGTACCCTACCCATAGGTGATTAACCTATGGTCTTAAGTTTACCAAAAATAATGATAAAAGAGCTCTTATTCCTTACAACACACAAGGATAATTAATTTAAATCAATTAACTAAACCATAACAAGACCTTATTTCTAAATTCTAATCTCTTTATAACTTATATCATAATTTCATAAACAATCTAAAATTAGCTTCACTAACTTGAAACTACAAATGAATATTAATTATTCTCAATAAAATATCATAATTACATATTGGGAATGGGTACTTGGATGCCTATGTAGGTAGTTGAGAGATAATATTTTATTATTATTCTCCTCAAAACTTGGAATATTAGTTGTAATAGAATTTACAAGGGGAGTTATAGTTGGTAGGAGTTACAATCATCATTGTCATAAGGTGTAATTACGAATTTTAGTGCTTGAGAGTTAGTTTGTGATAATGAAGCATCTTGTTATGATAGTTGGGTCCCATTTGAGTTGGCCACTTTATTTTGGAGCACTACACTTTGGGATGTATGCCCATCAAGGGTTACAAGTTTAAATGTTTTTATTGACTAATAGAAGTTACATTCTATTCTTGGAAGATGCTCTTCATGAATGGGGCATTATATTTTTTACTTGGATTTGGATATGTAGTTTGGGCCTATGGTTTTATTCCATTATTTTGTAAACTATTTGTAGTTTCTAGTTTCCATTTGCTCTAAATATGGAGGCATGAGATAGAGGTTTATGTATGATCATTTATAGGTATTGTCACACTGTTAGAATGTTGTTAGATTAAGGAGAGAAGTTGGATGTATTATTGTAACTCAGTGTTATTGGATTAGGATAAATGTGTGATGGTGGAGTTTTCTCTAAAATGATTTTTCCAATCTTCATTTGGTGTTATGGTTTTCATTTTATGAGTTTGTTTGTTTCTTATTATTGTTTATATTCTTATCCATGTTCTATTTCATATTATATGATTAATCGTGTACCTTAATCTAGGTTAATCAAAATTATACACTTTATGCTTATACTATCATTGCTATTGTTCATTTATTTTCTCAACATACATTTGTAACTCAACATTTGTGTTAGTAGAATAGGAATTATTTGCTCTCTAAAAATTTTCACCTAATGCAAAGTTTTCAAGCTAGATCAATTTGTGTGTACAATTTGTTATGCATTTTTTCTAACTATTATTTGTGCATGTTAAGAAGATCACTATGTTTTTTTGATAGACATGTCTCTTATAATTTGGCATCTATATGAAGTGCTTAAGAGTGTATATTGAGAGACTATTGGGCTATTTCTTTGTGATTTTGTTTGCTAATGGAAGAGAGAGGAATATCCCCCATCTTTACAAATCACAACTCATGTAAAGATTCTATCTCAGGCCCTCCTGTAGACACCTAAATTTGTCCATGTCTTGCAACATCACCTTGTCAATACATTACTAGAGACATCATATGACATTTTGTCATAATTCCACTTAGCCCACCTAGCCAATTAATTAAATAAATCATATTTATTTAATTAATTTCCCTCTCCCATTTTCTAACTAATTCAAATAAAATATTTGAATTTGTCCTCACCTCTCATCTCATTGCAACACATGTCACATAGTACATTTTTCATTTAATACCCTTTACATGTCCCACTAACTTAAATAAAACATTATTTAAATTAGGTCTACCCTACACTTGTCACATGACTACAACTCCTTGTGGAGTGGGAAACCCTATTCAATCTCAACCATTCATTCAAATCACTCATCTCCTATAAACAACCCTCTCCCAAGCCATTTGGGGAGATCCATTTGCAAGTAGCCTCATGATTGATGAGTGCCAGGTAACACCCATAATAATACACGTTTTTACCTCTCTTTTCCATCCTTCTTATTTCGTTGTCCTGATAATTGCACCATAGTAGACTGATAAGATTTGTTCTAATTATATTAATGAGAGATGAATTACCAAAAGTCATGATTTTTTATTGAAGGACTAATGTGCAACAATTTAATGGAAATATGCATAAATTCTCTCTTTTTGAATCTACAGGTGTAGATGTTCGAGCAAAGGCAATTTTGAGCATCTCCGGAGATGGTCCTAACAATCTCTGGAGCTGACATGAAGGATACCATGCCAATCTCTAATGTTTTCCAATATGATTGGAGATATTTTAAAATAAGAGGACCAAGGGTGAATCATCTCCAGAGCAGGACAGAAGTCATAAGCACATCTTTGGAGCTGTAGACAAACAGTACACACCTTCGAAGCCCTCCTTAATACACTATAGAGTTCCAGCGCGCCTCTATCAGTCAACACTTCTGGTGGCAATTAGAGTGCTCCAGGGATTACTCAGCCAACACCTGAGTAATCGAGTGAAGACTCTAGTTAACTACTAGAAGTTTAACTCCTCTTTTATTGATTTTGCATGAGTTCTCGACAAATTGATTAAGTACCTATATTTTAGGGCCTCACTGGCCAGTTGTTGCTTGAAACTAAGACTTTAGATTTAGTGGGACTGTTGTATCACTAAAATCTATTTCAATTGCATGATTTTACTCTGCAGTTAAACAGTTGATAGAATAAGAGATTGATGCTATCTCATAGATAAACTGATAGTTAGAGTAAGTGATATCTCATCGTTTGATTTGATATAGATATATATAAGGTAGAAGCAGAAGAGATATATAATTTTTATTATTATTGTAATCACAGACATATAGATACTTTCTAAATTCATTAGACTGAAGAAGAATTATGATATTATATTCTTATACTAATTTATTGCCTTAGTCTTCAATCCTGAGGGTGAGGAGCAAGGGCCCACTCCTGCCATCAAGACAGGAGGCTAGTATTCGTTTGTTTATTATTCTGTTTCAAATTCTGATCAGGAAGATAGTTATTGTTTTCTCATAGATAAATGCATGCTTCAGTTGTATGGATTAGAATAGATCAATGTTAGCCATTTACTATTTCAACTTTGTTTCCAATACTTTCAGAATTTACTTTCATAGCAGATGGATCAGCAACATTAATTTCCATAGCAAATAAGATTAGCATAATTAGTTAAATGAACTAGCAACTATAGGATTCCTAATTGCAGATAGCCAAGGACACAACCCTGGCTTTGACACATGAAAACATGACTAAATTCCAAGGACCAATGACCCTTGTCAATGATGTCAAATTTCCTCTAGGATCTCCATTCTCATTCATCTTCTTCCTAATGCTATGCTGCTGAAATAGTGAGCAATCAACATTCATCCTTTGATATCTTGCATTCCTATGCAAGATTGAGAAGAGCAATGGAGGCAAACCAAGTTTGACATAGGAATCTAGATTAGTTTTTTGTTTATGCTTTGATTTCTATGTTCGTTTTGTACTCCATTGTGTTGTTATGGTTTTATGCTTCATGTTTATGATTTAGCCCTTATTTTTACCCTAATACACCTCCATGTTCTTCTTTTCAACATAGCAACAAAAGAGAAAATTTCCCCTTTGCATTGATTGACCTCTTGGCTTGAGAAGCACTCATGATGAAGATCTTTGACTTTCCTTCATATGAGTTCAAAGTGAAATCCTTCCCTTTGAACTGGAGCCTATATTGATTTTTCCTTCAAAACTAGATAGAATCTCTAACATAGATGTAGGTGCTCCTAAAAAATGACACCACTAACATCTAAAGGTATCACATCAACTAGTACTTCATCCTTAAAATTTAAATTAATCCCAAATGTCAACTTACATTGTTTGGTAACTGAGATGTGCACTCCATATTTTAGACATCCTAAATAATATAGTGTGGTCCATGGTCTTCAACCCAAGATTGCCAACAAAATTTTGAGAGAATAGATTTTCTTGTGAGTGTGTAGTATCAAACAAAATATAAATATTATTTATCTTTACCCAAATCTATATATTGAAGAGTTTAGTACATTCTTCTTTATCTTGAGTTCCATCATCCATTACACATGCATCTTTATGAACCATGGCACAAGATAGTTTTTAATCCACATCAAAGTTATAATCTCAATCTCTTTGACTTTGCTCACATACATGGTGTTCTTATCATATTTCTTCTTCCCACACAAAGATACCAACTCTAGATGCAACTTCCAATATTTTCCTCTAAATTCCCATATATCCCATAATGAGAACAATTAAAATTTCCCTTGCCTTTGCCCTTATCTTTTGTGTTGATTGTGGTAGTAGATTTTTTCTTTTTTTTTTCATTGTTCTTTCCCTTATTGTTATCTCCTTATGTTGTTGCTCTTTGCTATAAGATAAAAATTTACATACTTTACAATTTCCTTTGTTGTTTCTTTCATTCATTTTAGTTGTCTTATTACATGTGTGTTTTGACCCCTTTTAGACCATTTTTTTGTTCTCCCTATCCTTTTCCTAGCTTACCTTTTTCACCTTGTCCCCTTTTATGTGTTTGTTCTTTTTTATTTATTGTTTATTTTCTTATATCTCCTTTTCTTAGGCATCTTTCCCTCTTTCATGATCCTCTTCCCCCTTTTTAGACTCATTATTTATTTATTTGCTCTCATCATTTTATTTATTTCCCTTTATTTATCTTCATTCCCTAAGCCATCCCCCTTATTCATGTCCCTTCTGTTTTAATTATAATTTTATCTTTTTATCTCATTTTAATTTTTTGAACTTACATATTCATGATAAATATATCAAAAATTAAAACATCATATCTTCTTATACAGTATCAAAAATCAAGTGAAAACTTTCCAGTTTCTTTATTTTTGCCTCTTTTTCCCAAAATCCAAGAATATAAAGTTTTATATTGGTTTTCCAATCTATCTTGCAGGTCATCAAGTGAAAGATCCAAGGAAATGTTTTTACCAACTATCCCACAAAGTTCCAAGATCCTATCTTACTAAAATTAGGTGAACTCGTTTTGTTTGTCTACTCTCATTGTTTGGTTTAATTGTACCCATACATTATTTTCCATTGGTTTCATATATTTTCTAATAAATACATTCATTATCATCTCTATAAGTTTTTAGATCTTTACCATCCCAAAATCAAGATAAACCCTTTTGGTTCTATTTATTTTTTATCACTTTTAGCGTTTTTAAGACTATTTCTGATATGTTTAGAATTTTAATAATCTTGTACTCATTTTCATGATAGGTTCTAGTTAGAGTAAATTATCATCATCATAAAAGGAATTCCCATGTCAATTTTGGATAATTCTGAGATAATCAAATTTTTAGTTAAATATTGGGAGCTCGACAAGACATTCAAATAGAACTAAGTCATCTAGGAGGGCATTTTGATTCTAATTAGAATGAAATTTGGATTTTTGGACTTATATATTCATTAAATATGTATTAAAACATTTATATCTTAGATATTCTCATATAACATTAGAAAATTAGGTGAAACCTTTTTGTTTTCTTTATTTTTTCTTTCTTTCACATAGTTAAACTAGATCATTTGTTGTTCTTTCACCTCCACTTTTGTAGGTAACTAGGTATCTTCTTTAGAGAATATTAAAAATACATAAATCATCATACCCACAAATTTTTAGACTTATACCCTTCTAAAATCAAGTAAACCCATTCCTCGTTCTTCTTGCTCATCATTGAAATCTCTTGTTCCTATTTTTATTTTTTTCCAAAGTCCATTGGTTTGTTGAATAGTTAGTCTCAACTCAACATGTGTTGGTTTAGGTCATATTTAGAGGCTCTTTCATGAAAATTTAAATGTCCTTCATACCATATTTTTTTATCTTTCATTTACCTTTCTTTTTTCTTGAAGGAAGAGTTTCTCTCTTATTTATAACACTAGGTAGTGTGATTTTTTGCATGCCTCTCAATAAATTAGGGTTTATATCTAAGATTATGTCTCTTTAGGTGTCGAAAAAACCCACTTATATTTTTCATTATCACCTCATAGTACAAGACATCCATTGCCAATTGGAATGCTCTCTTCCTAAACTCGCTTGTGTATTCTTGAACACTCTATCCTGGCCTCTTCCTAGATTAATTAAATTACATCAATCTCTCTTCATGGAAAATAGGGTAGAGTTTCTTCTTGATTATCTCCTCAAAATATTCCCACTTGGATATTGGAGGCACTTTTTCAATTCCAAAGAATGTGCATAACTATAATACCATGTGGGAGTACGCCCAAAAATATTGAGTCTTGTAAATGGGATTTATTGATGAGGAGATATTTTATAGATGCTAAAATACATATTAATCTATGAAACCAATTAATCCAAGTTATTAGTACTTATCTCACCATTAAATGGTTGTATGTCCATCTTGGCTTCAACTTTAAGAAAATCTTAATGAGATTTTTCTCCTTGTTCTTGCTTGATTATCTTTAGTTCTTTCTCTTCTTCATGACTTGTTTACATATCTAGTTTCTTATTTAAGGCCAACATTATGATTTCAAGTCTATCATTCTTACCCACCATGCTAGAGATTCTTGCAACATCATCCTCCATCTTCTTGAACCATGTTTCTCCATCATCATCTTCTCTTTGCATTGATCTAATTATCCTTGTCCACTCTTTAGTCCAAATTTTGGGCTTAAAATGGAATAAATATCTACTTCTAATTGACATTTTTGTTGACATGACCTATCTCACACTTGCAAGGATGTATACAACCTTGCTCTGATACCACTTGATATGTAAAGTATTTGATATACTCTCTTAGCACTCATATCAAGTGGTATTAGAGAAAGGTTACACCACATAGACTGAGACACATAGAGAAACATAGACTGAGACACATGGTTACACCTAGAGAAACCCTCAAACAAGAAGAAAACTCCAAAATAGATATTTTTCTTCTCATGCCACTATCCTCTAGAATAATACAAGTGTTTACAAGGCCTCTATGGAGAAATAGAGCTTTAGCAATGTTACCACTAGCTCCAAATGCCTACAACATGCCTTTGCACCATTAAAACCCTATATTCTCTTTACAATAGTCATAAGATGAACATAGAATGAAGGTTACAATGACTTCCAACCCCACATATATTTTTAAATTATGTCCCAACATCCTTCCTTGGTGCTAAAATTAAGATCTAACATCAATAAATTGATTAGAAATGTCACAAACCCTTCATATTCCCTATTCTATTCTAACTATGATGAATTTATCGCGTGTCATGCAAAGAGGTGATTGTGAAATCATTGAGGTGGTTTTGAAATCACCATGGTAGATACAAAATTTCCACTTATATTAGAGAGGCAATTTTAAAAATGTCAAGTTGATTTCAAATTCACTACCTATAGAAACTAGTGGTTTTGTTACTATTGACACTTTGTTTCATTTTATCATCTAAAACCCTCATTTAAATACATTTCTCAAATGATTTACATCACCCCAAACATTCCTCTAACATGATACTAGATTCCTCAATAATTAATCACACCTAAAATATAAAACTACTTCTCCCATGGCTCAAGACAACTTGTTGAACTAAAATGGAAACTTTTGACCCCTTGGGCCAACAACTTTGACCCAATTTTTGGATCATATAATGCCTTGCTTGAAGATTTCCAATCTAGCACTTTTCATAAATATAATATAGGAAACTTCATAAATTCCAAACATTCCAATCATAAACTCATAAATGGCTACATCAAACTTTGGAAATCCGTAGTAAAAAAATTGATCATAACATGAATAATCATAGCCTATTCCAACTCTTCTTTATCTCATTGGAGCCTAGAATATAATACAAAAGACAATCTTCTTCTATCAATATATAAGAATCATTTTAGATATCCAAGAGACAAGACCATCTCGGGTATACCTATGAAACCCCAAAATCAATCCCATCCAAACCTTTCCCTCCTAGAACAACACCTATAATCCTAGGACCAAAAATCTCATCTACATAATTCAGCACAGAGACATACCTCCTACCAAATATTATCCCTTTCCCAAATATACCCTCTTATAATCCCTTGCACAGTCTACCCAACCTATGTCCATCGACACCACTAAACCCTTACTTCCTTTATATGATGATAGAAAATTTTATTTTTGGCATGCTAACTATTGTCATTTGCATGATATTTTTCATGACCTTAAAAATATGCCATTAACTCTTTTCCTTAATAATGACTCAAACCATGATGCCATGATATACACTAGATATGTCAAAATTCTTAATAACCAACAAGATCCTCAACCTCATATAAAAATAACCCTTTCCTTTTACAACCAAATATGTACCTCATGTAGAACTAATTTCCTCCTTAACTCCCCTTATCTTAGACCTTATCACAACAATTTATGGATCCTATGATAATAACTTCCTCAATTTCCAATATGTTAATGCCATCACTATAAGAATAAACTAACACATAAATACCCCATCACCATGCTAAATAATGAAGAAGTCATCCTCAAAGACACCATAATCTTATCATATGATCTAACTTCTACACAAAAACATAAAAAACAATCTATCTCAACAAATATAACTAGCTATCATAAACATGATCGAACCAACCATTCCATGCCAACACTAATAACTACTAGTGAAATACAAATATGGTGCATATACAAGTCCATCCTAATAGAAATTCCTTATAAAATACCTTTCATAGAAATTATGCATACTTATTACCATCATAGGTCAATCCTCTTCTTAAAAAAATTTAGCCTTAGAAAACAATAACCCAATTCTTCCATCTAAGAAACCCACATAAGGCTCAACTTGGAATCCTAACCATAGGCACAACCTTTACCCAAAAACCCAATTCAATATAGTTTCCCTTAGATGAAATAATTAATGATGAAGTCCTCTTTTGATTTGATGACCCCCTCTTTTCATTATCATTCTCATTAGTGACACCATGGTATGAAAAGTTGTTTTAGATGAAGGATCCGGAACCAAATTTAATTTTGTTGGCTTATCAAACATTTATGGTATCTTTAGAATGACCTTAAATAAACAAGATTTAGCTATCAAGATTTAAAAATAACAACCACACCCTAATAGGATTACTTGCATCACCTATCACTATTGGATCAAAGATCATTCACATAAAAATCATAATCCTTGATTTACAACTATCTTAGAACCATTTACTAGGAATACCATGAACTCACTACATGTGTGGTGTAGCCTCTTCATGGAGCCAATGCATTTGCTTCATCCATAATGGAATTAAATAAATATATATGTATTTTATGCTAACCCTATGGATATCCCTAATAATTCCCCTAGAAATGAGTTTCACATCAATACCTCTCACACCATCCTTAACATCCATTTACCTGCATACATAAGCCTATCCCCAATTCCCATATTACCATATCCAATTTTGATTATGAAGAACAAAATGAAATTTAAAACAAATGTAATACTGCCAACGTCCCTTTATCTATCACCAATTATATCTAATCTTTATTATGATCATGAGATAGAAATTATCCAATCCTCAACACCCCTACTAAAAATATATCATGTGATGCTAAAAAAACCATCAATAACAATATTGTATTTGAATATAATAAAGGGCTGGTGTTGATGGACCTTTTAACACACATGAAACACAGGAAAGATGAGATTCAACCTACCTCTCTTGAAAGGACAACCGATCCAAAAGGATCAACTATCCCCAAGGTCTAGGGAGTTGGGTCACAACTATGTTGTGTAAGCACAAGGTAAATGTAGACAGTTAACAAGGGGACTTGATTTTTCTTATTGTTCAAATTGGATCAAATTTAATTTGTATTCTACTATTGTTTTTAAAGAAAGCTCAAAAGATTATAAGGAATGCAAGAAATGATTGATGCAATACTTATGTTTCTGTCTTTATATCAACAAATCTATCTAAGAAATTCACTACCTATAGTATTAAAATTAGTTATAAATGTAATTGTTCATACCACTAGTGCAAGATTCAAAGGATTTCAATAAGATAACATGAATTATATTTTTGATTGTTGTATTTCACACACAAATCAAAAATAAAATTCAGAATCTAAGCTCATATTCAGAATTTCAAAAGCAAATATGGAATAAAGATTGAAGTTTAAAGCACTACACCAGATGCATGAAGATGAATCCAGAGGAATTGAAAAACATCTTGTATTAATTTTTTCAAATTTGAGTACAAGATATAAATCTAACAAGAACACACTGGAATTACAAGATCTGTTTCCAAAAGAACTATCTCCTCTAAACTAGAATATTGTAAAAACTAACTTGTTGAAATTTGAAAATGCTAAGTATGGACTGATAGCCTAATTCTTCAACTAGTGGACCCTTTTGACAAAATAGGTCCTTCACTTATATAGGTGCCCTAATAAGCAAATTACTTTCAAAACAAAAAGAAAATTGCTTTTAAAACACATGCAGTGCTTTGTCCTTGTTTTTATCTCCATCAATATATACAATCAAGAAACCAACACCAGTTAAAGTGTTGCATATCTACATGCATATCTAATTTTGACTTTTCAACCCACATATCATGCAAAATTCTGGTGCCCTAGAAAAGAGGAAATTTTTGAAAGTTTGGTAGGGTCCACTTCATAAAATAGTGAATCCCTTTTTACAAAGAATTTTGAATAAAGAATCTTTACAAAAGAATATTCCTTATAACCAAAAATAAGACTAACTAGAAGTAGACACCCTCCCAAAAGATTGCCTTCGCTTATGCTCTAGAAAATTTCATAGAAGCAACTCAAGACGCTCCTCATCAGACCCATCCAGCCACTCCATTATGAACTTGAATACATTAAACTTGCTAGAGACATGTTCACATTTATTTTCTAACTTCCTGAGGCCTACCAAATTGAAAGTTTGAAATGAGCCTTTGCCTTTACAAATTCATCCAAAATGTCTTCATTTAACCCTAAAGGGGCAGTCAACAAGCTCTACATTTTAGTCATGAATGCTTCCTTTACTTTCTCCTTTGTATCAATTCTATGTTTGTTAGGCAAAAACACCTATGGGCCAACTACCGCATTAATGAAGACTTCAAAAATATCCATGAACTCAAAAATTTCCCTTTGTAGGGATAGTAAACTAGGAGCATTATCAATAAGTTGATCAATCTTATACTGGGAGATTCTTATACAATGTTCCAAAAAATATGGATCTTCTTCCTACAAAATGTTGGAATTTAACAATTCTTCTCTATTCATTCTCCTTATTTCTTTTACCAACTTTAATCTTTTCTCTAATTTCTCCTTTTGCCCATTAGCCTCTGCCATAAAAGAACTTAAATTATCCTCTATTTCACATGCTCTCCTATAGAAAGGGTAATGCTCATCAAGAATACCAAGAGCCTCATTTAGAAATTTAGTCCCCCACCTATCTACCACAATTGATTTTTGTTTCATGGCCTATAGGGCGTCTACCTCTTACTTGGACATCAAAATTGGTACGTCTGTAGTAGTTTGTTGTTGAGTGATTGGGGTGAGCAAGTCTTTGACAAATGTCCTCATTTGACTCAGCTGCATTTTTAGCTCATCTGTGGCCTATTTTTATTTCTACATTCTCTCCTTCACTACACCCACCATTGAATCCAAAGAGTTTATTTGTTCATCTTGAGTCTTCTTACCCAAATTTACTATGGTAATATGATAATCTTTGGCCAAGAGTTCCCTGTCATCTTTGTTAGCTATAAGAGTTGCAATTTCTACAATCCTTTCCTTGTGCTCATTGACTTTAACAAAAGATAAGGTCCTAGGTTTCTTCCTTGACTTCTTCTTGTCTACCTCTACCATCATGTCCTGCAGGCTTAAAGTTTAACAACTATTTGTTGCCTCTTTTGTAGGTTCAGATTTAACCATGAGGGGACTGCATTTGTTTGTCCTATTGCTGCTCTTCATCATTGCCCTCCTTTCCTTCTATCTTTTCTTCCTCTTTAATCCTCTCTTCATCTTCAATCTTCTCTTCCTCCTTAGTTTTATCTTCCTCCTCAGTGGACTTCATTATTTCAGCATGTTTTTCTTGTTGTTCAATAGTTCTAATTAGTTCTTGTTGTTCTTCAATAGTCAAGGCATGCTCCTCCATTTGTTGTTGTGCCTTGTCCACATCATCAGAAAAAGTATGGGTTGAGGTTTCTTCAGGCTCATCATCTTTATTCAATACTTCCTCTAATTTTTCTTCTGAGGGCTCAAGGATAGCCTCTTCTTGAGTCAAAGGTATATCCACCTGATCACTTTGTGTGACTAGATGCTACTGTTGATGCTTTGTATCTTATTCATCTACAACAGTCTCTTCCTCTTGATTCTCTGCATCTTCTTCTTGAGCATCCTCTTCAGTAACTTCTTCATGTTGATGTGAATAGGGTTATTACCTATCCAACTTACCCTTGTAGTGTGAATTAGTTACATTATCTAACTAGTCATTAGTTAGTGCTATTTACACATGTTCACATGTTAAGTTGACTTAGGAAGCATTCTAGTTGTTTCGAGTTGTTTCTAGATGTTGATAGTTGTCTATAGTTGGCATTGTATCCTATAATTGTCTCATGTCATAGGATTAAGACACTTGTCACATGACTACAACATCCTACAACTCATCCTTGTCTTTATAAGCAAGGCATATTATGTACATTGTAAGAACAATCTTTTGCATTCATTGATAGAATAGAATTATTCTCATTTGATCTCTCTTGTGATTTCATGAAGTCCTAGATCTTGGGTGGCTACCATCATAGCCAACTCTTACATGGTATCAGAGCTCTAGGAGGAATCACTTTGTGTTAGTCATTTTTCAAGAGATCTTGAGTGCAAATTAATGGTGGATCTTAATAGTTGATTATGCTCTTCTTGTGCATCGTATGATGAGTTGGAGAATCAGAAAGACTTTATGGAAAAACATGATTTGTGAGGGTTTCCTCTTTGTGTCTTTGTATTGTAGGTTTATTTTGAATCATGTTGCAATCGATTTGAGCACACCATTATGTTTAGAAGGTTCGAGATAGTCAAGATCACCTTTCGTTTCATCCAGATTGGACATAGGAGGCCAAATCTATGAGGGTTTGAATTTGGGAGGTGTATGCCAGATCTAGCAGGTACCTGATCTTTTGGAGCAGTTTGGCCAAAATCAGATCCTGCCATCATGCTTAGGAGGCCCAAAAACTGCAAGATTAATTTTTAATTCATTGAAATCGAAGCAGTTGCACCAAAAGGTAATTTTTTTGTCCCTCGGTCGTACAGAATCTCACAAAGAATATTCTACATAATTTTCCACAGGCCTCATCATCCTACATAGGCATTCATCATTGAATCTCGATGCTCTTTTATCCACTGGTTAAAAGGTATATTTTTCGGTTATAAAGTTTATATTCATTGGTAAATTCTTTTTTTGCAGGTTTTAAACAATTTTTTACAAATTTTAATTGCAGGGTACAAAGTACCCTATGCAAATCCTCTTCAAAGTACCTTGTATTCACTATAGAGATCGGGGTGCACTCAGAAGAGGCCATGTGGCAGGCGCAGTGCCATAACCCACTTAAAATACATCGGCATCCATTTAACTGTCGACCGACACCTAAAACCTCCCAGCCAGCAGATAAAATCGCTTGGCGATTTCCATAATGCCTAGGGGTAAAAAGAAATCCCATCATTATAAAACTATTGGTAGAAAATACAACCACCCGACAGGGCCTTAAATAACCTGGGAACTCTTAAATAGCCCAAAGAGGAATATTCTAGCTGAAATCCCCCCAAAGCACCATTCAAAAGCAATAAGTAGTTTCCTGCCAAACGAAAGCAATTTTATGATAAAAATAGGTGGATTAAGGTGTTCAAAGGTGGTTTTGAGAATTTTCTCAGCAGTTTTGGAATATTCCAGCGACAAATTTTTTTTGTTTGCTAATGTTAGCATGACGTCATTTCTTGGTGATGTGATGCAATTTCCTAGAAACCATACGGAATATTCAGGCAAAATATTATTTTGATGTCATCATTTTGTCAGATGACATCATCATCTTGATCCTTTGTTGATGTCATCAAATCGGTCATTGATGTCATTATTCTGGGGGAATATGAAGAATATTCTGGTGAATCTCCAAAAATTCTAACCAAAGTTTCTGCTAACATCAGCACTTCGTCAGCAAACTTAGCCCAATTTGGCCCCCCTCTCATTGGAATTTTTGTTTTCGTAGTCCAACTTCAGAGACTCATATCTTGCTCATTTTTACTTCTTTTTTTGAGAATTTTTTTTATTTGGGATAGAATTTTAGTCTTCGCAGTGGTGGAATGAGATTTTGGCTTTGGCGCCTGGATTGTCCATAAATTATAATTTTTCATCACTGTACCTAAGCAGTTCCCATTTTCAAAACTTTAAAGGCATTGTTCGGGCTCATACAGTAACATTTTTTGGTGATTTTTTTTAAAGTACATAATTTTTTAGTACCTTCCAGATCTACTATTAGTTTGATCTAGTCTTTCTTAGAAATTGTACTTTTAGTTTTACGCCATTCTTATCTTTTGTATTGTACCAAAATCAAAGACCACTTTGTTGTTTTGGCTTGTGGAAACTATAATTGGACTGAATATAAAGTCCCACAGCTATTTTTTGTTGGGGGGTGATCTCATTGATTGAGTAAAAGGGGGGTTGTACTTGTGTTCTTTTTTGTACTCTTGTATATATCATGGATCAAAACAACCTTCCTCCACTCATACCATATAACTATCATGAGTGAAAAACTAAAATGGAGATTCATTTAAGAAGTTTGAAAATTCATAGAGTAATAATGGGTACAAAAACTGAACCAACAACAACTATAGAAAAGAGAAAGCGGTACAATAGATGCGATCAAGCCTATGGAACATTATGCTTGTCTATTTCTCCTAATCTTATTTTTCACATTGAATCTTGTAATACACCTAATGAAGTGTGGACTACCTTAGAGAATCTCTTTGGTAAGAAAGATACTATGAGAGGTTTCAAATTGGAGAATGAATTAATTGGTTTGAATCCAACTGAATTTGCAAGCATCCAAGACTTCTTCACAAAGCTAAAGTCACTTAGATTTCATCTCAAACAATGTGGAATTGAGAAAGAGGACACTCAATTGATTCTTTCAATCCTTGCTAAGCTTGGTCTTGACTATTCGATTTGTGTTTCTACCTTCTATGCTACAATGGATGATCTTGGGAAAGCTTTCACAATGCCTTCACTTGATGAGTTTGCCACATCACTCACTAGGGAGCAAGCTAAGTTAGTACACATGGGCACATTGAAGTCTCCTAGACCTCAAGCTCTTCTTGCTAATCAAGGTACAAAGGATCAAAATGCTTCAACTAGCAAAGGCAAGAAATAGAAAAATAAGGATTTCAAGAACAATGAGCAAGAAAAGGAGTCAAATAATCCACCTAATTCCTCATCCTCTCCTAATGCAGAATCATCTAAGAAAGAGAGACCAAAGTGTACATATTGCAAGAAACTAGGACATTATGAGCATAAGTGTCATGAGAAGAAAATTGATGAGTTGACTCACATTATTCAAAAGCACAATAGCAAATTTCTATCATCCATGTCACCTAGTACATCCTCTTCTTTGACACCATCATCATCTACACAAATAGGAATGTAATAGGCTTTCTAATGGGACAAACAAGGGAAAAGGATAGGCACTCTTTGCTCTACAAGTCTTCAGTCAGAGAGATGGCTTCTTGATTCTAGGGCTTCTCATCATATGGCATCTTCACAAGGGATGTTATCTGCATTTGATTCACGTACTTTACCACCTATTTTGATGGGTAACAATACATGCAAGCATTCAAAGTGGGAAATGGACTAGTTGAGTTCACTCATGATTTAGTGATCATATAAGACTTAGAGAGTAGATATATCATTGTTACTCAGATGGCTGATCATCCATCTCGCTTGTATACATTCTCCCATTTTTCTTCTGATAATGTTATAGATCCATTGATTGATATTCACATTCATGCATCAAGTGTGAATCATGTTTCTGAGGAGAAGTTCGGTCACTTGAAGCTTGGTGTTCTTTCATCCACTTTAGTTCTTGAGACTAGTGTTGAGATTCCATCTCCTCAACCTCCTACTTCTTTAGAGATCGACATCGACATGGCTTCATCCACTTTAGTTGAGCTAGATCATTCTAGTCTTTTATATACAACTTTGTGGGATACTTTCTTGATAGGTATATCAGACTTGTTTGGTGAGTCTCATATTGAAAGGAAGCTAGGTGTGCAAAAATTGCTTCCTACACTAATCTAATGAGGAGAGATGAGTGCAAATTCATTTTAATATTTATAGTTGCAACAATGTTAACCCAACAACAGAGATATTGTAGCAAACACATACACAAGAATGTAAGACAAAAGAAGAGAGAGATAAGATATACGTGGGGAAAACCCTTACGGGTGAAAAGCCCCACACTCCAAAACACAGCTCAAATGTATTATCTAAACAATGAGGTTTACAATACAGTTACAGAGCCAATGCTCTTGCAAGAGTCTTCAACACTTGTATCTGGAAATAATCTGGCAGCATAACATTACCTATCAATCACATAATACATCTCTCCAAAGCACCTATTTATAAAGAAAATACAAGGCAAAAATGGCTCTATCTTGGGATGGGCGTCCAACATGGCCTCATGGCCCAAAACCCATGCCTATGGATACTTGTCCAACACTATAAGATGTTCCTAACACTTGTCAAGTCACCCCATCCCAAAGATTTGGCCTATTCCCAAGTTGGGCAATGACAGATACTCTTACAACACTTACAACCGTCATAGAATTCATCATAGCTTACAACTATAAGAGAATCTGTCATACACAGGCTATAAATAGCATATTCTCTTACAAAATGTCATAACCCTCCTTGGGGCACCCAAATATGCCTTCTTCCAAGATGCATTGTGACACATGTCTTCACCTGTCATAGAATCTTCCATTTACGACTCTTACGTGTCATAGATTTGTCATAGGAATATGTCATGACCGTTTCGGTCAATATTCCCTTACACACTATCTAAGATGCTGACACATGGCAAAATATTCCTACCACTAAGTGGGATGCCTATCTCCTCATGTGAGGACAAATTTACAACTTGTCACCTTCCATGTAGGATGACACATCACCGTGCCAACTCCCACAAGAAAACAATAAGGATTTGCACCCTAATTACAATAATAGGCAATAATTAAATAAATTCAATGAAATATTACAAGGAATTACCAAGGTTGAGACACCTTAATTCCCAACATTCTCCCACTTGTCAAACACCTTGTAAGAGCCAATGGAAATAACAGGATTTAACTGCTATAGGCCAAGAGACCCATAGACTCTGAACACCATCTAAACTTCTCTGTGCCCATTGATTTCGCCAATACATCCACAACATTCTTCAAAGTGTCTACCTTCTCCAAATTCACCTTCCCATCCTCTACCATGTCTCGTACAAAGTGAAACTATACATCAATATGTTTTGTTCTGGCATGGAAAGTTAGATTCTTTGCTAGGCAAATCGCACTCTGATTGTCACAACAAATCGTAATCTATCCTGCATCAACACCAATATCTGAACACAATCTCTTAATCCAAATGGCTTCCTTACAAGCATGAGTTGCTACCATATAATCAGATTCTATCATGGACAAAGCAACCACAGGTTGTCGCTTACTCATCCAACTAATTGCACCACCGAACATAGTGAACACATAGGCACTGGTGGATCTCCTACTATCAATATCACCTGCCTAATTAGAATCCATGAATAAAAACTAAATGCAGAGGTCCTGTAGCATTACCATGATAGAAATGGAATACTTGGAAGTACCCATCAAATATCTGAACACTCACTTAACTGCATCCCAATGTACCCTTCTAGGATTAGCCATAAATCGACTAAGGACTCCCACTGCTTGGGCAATGTCTGGTCTTGTGCAAACCATAGCATACATCAAACTACCAACAACACTAGCATAAGGTACTCTGCTCATGTCCTCTACCTCACTAGGAGATTTTGGACAATCATTAATAGACAACTTTGTCCCCAAAGAAACAGGAACACACAATGGTCTACAATCTGCCATGCTAAACCTATCCAACACGGTCATCACATACTTACTCTAGCTTAACCAAAGTTTTTTGTTAGCTCTGTCTCTTCTGATTTCCATTCCCAGAATGTACCTGGCTGCCCCTAGATTTTTCATCTCAAACTATGCTGACAACTAAGACTTCAAATCAGAAATCATATTCTTACCATTCCTAATTAACAACATATCATCAACATACAATGCAATAATGAGAATGCAATCATTGTCAAATTTTTAATATACACAATGATCTATTTTCAATCTCAGAAATCTAACCAACAACACAAAGGCATCAAACTTCAAGTACCACATCCTAGGAGACTGCTTCAAACCATACAAAGACTTTTTCAACCTGTAAACCAAATTTTCTTTACCTTTCTCTATGTAATGCTCTGGCTGTAACATGTAAATCTCTTTCTCCAAATCACCATGAAGGAATGTTGTCTTCACATCCATCTACTCCACCTCTAAGTCATAAGCTACTACAAGAGATAACAGGAATAGAATAGATATCAACTTTGCAACGGGAGAGAAAATTTCACCATAATCAATTCCCTCCACTTGTGAATACCCCTTCGCAACTAGTCTGGCCTTGTACTTTTCAACACTGCCATCTGCACCAAATTTCTTTTTGAACACCCATTTGCATCCAACAGGTTTCTATCCTTCAGGCAAAGGCACCAAGTCCCATGTTTTATTATTTTCCAAAGAAGCCATTTCATCTGCCATGGCCTCCTTCTAGGAACTTGAATCTTTCATGCCCATAGCCTCTGTCACAGTTCTAGGCTCATCAATGTTAGTAAGCAAGGCAAAAGCACAACTAGAATCAAGTAATGAATAACCAAACCTATCAGGTTGCTTCCTTGTTTGTGTAAACCTCCTCAACGACTGAGGTTGAGGTTCTACTTCTTATAAACTTTCAGAGCTGCTAGAGCTCTCCTCATCATCAAGTCTCACAAGGTTTGTCAGTTCAGTCTTCTCAGGCGTAGAAGGAAACTGAACCACATCTTCTTTCTTTTATGTCTGTTCTGGCTATAAAACAATAGAAGGTGTTAGCTCTCTGTTCAGCGACAGGATCCCAAAGCTTGTATCCTTTCACACCGACACCATAGCCAATGAAAATACACTTAATAGCTCTGTTCTCCAATTTAGTTCATTTCTCCCTAGGCACATGTGCATATGCCTCACAACCAAAAACATGAAGATGTCTAACTGAAGGCTTCTTACCAGACCACACCTCCATAGGTGTCTTACCAACAAGAGTTGATGTAGGAGACCTATTTACCAAGTAGCAATCAGTGGCTACAACATCAGCCCAAAACTTTTGTTCAAGGCTTGCTCCAATAAGCATACTCCTTGCCTTCTCCATTAGTGTCTTGCTCATCCTCTCTGCAACTACATTTTGCTGCAGGGTGTATGGAGTTGTCTTATGTCTTTCAATCCCTTACTCTTTATAGAACTTATCAAACTCTGCCAAACAAAACTCACCACCGTTATCAATTCTCAAACACTTAATCTTTTTACTGGTCTGATTTTCAGCAAAAGCTTTAAACTCTTTAAACTAATTAAGGACTTCAGTCTTGCTTCTAATAAAATAAACCCATGTCCTTCTACTATAATCATCTATGAAAGATACAAAATATACAGATTTGGAAATCGAAGGAACATTAACAGGACCAAACACATTAGAATGAATAAGATCCAATACACCAGAAGACTTGTGAGAACTAGAGTAAAACTGAACACGGTTTTGCTTTCCATATACACAATGTTTACAAAAGTCAAACTTGAGATTACAATCATTTAACCCCTCAATGAGGTTTTTATTTTTCAGGGTTCTAAGACCCTTCTCACTAATGCGGCCATATCTCAAATGCCATAACATAGTCTTTTCAGCAAGAAGTTTAACTTCCAAAGCATGTGCACTACCATCAGAATGTGTTACAACAAATTTCTTCACTGCTCGTTCAAATGGTGGGGATGAAGTGACTGCGGCTCTTTTCTTTGAGTCAAAAGAACTATTGCACTGTGAAGTGCATGCCTCTAGCTGAAATAGAGTACCTCTCTGAGTACACTTCGTAAGCACCATAGATCCTCTAGTCATCTTGCATCCATCCTTCAAAAAGACAACCTACACACATGCATCATTCAACATACTTACAAAAAGCAAGTTCCGTTCCAAGCCTAGGATGTGCATAACCCCAATGATCCTCTTCACTCATCCATCAGGGAATTAGATTGAGACTCTTCCATGACCAACAATCTTTAGATGAGAATCGTCACCCAGGTACACTCTTCCACCATCGAACTCTTCATACTTCATGAACCAGCTTCGATGCAAGGTCATGTGGAATGATGCACTAGAATCAATCAACCACACATCATTAGATGCATGGGTGGCTAGGGCTGCGATGAAAGCATCACCATCATCTTGTGATTTGTCAGAATTTGAATCTGGGACATTCTTCTTCTTGTTTTTCTTTTCTTCCTTGCATTCCTTTCAAAAATACCTAGTTTTTCCACAGTTCCAACAAAGAGCCTTGGACTTTCTATGAGATTTGGATCTCCCATGAGATTTGGATCTCCCACGAGATTTGGATCTACCCTTCTTAGATTTCTTGTCCTTCTTTTTCCCTTTCTCCTTGGGTCTTCCATGAACCACAAGAGCCTCTTTGGCTACCTCAGATGACTTTCTCCTCATCTCCTCAGATAACAACGAAGATACCACTTCATCCATTGTAAATGTGGATGTGGTGCTTGCAATAGCCATAACAAGATGATCCCACGAGTCTGGCAGAGAACAAAGCAAGGTCATACAATGATCCTCCTCCTCCATCTTCACACCAACTGATGTCAATTGTGCAAATAACATGTTGAAGGCATTCAGGCGATCTGCAACAAATCCTCCATCCTCCATCTTCAGAGAATACAACTTCTTTCTCAGAAAAAGTTTGTTCACCAAGGATTTGCCCTAATAAACATCTCCCAACTTCTTCCAAAGGTCTTTTGTGCTCTTCTCCTCATGGACATTTAATAGGTTAGAATCAACTAGACTGAGTCTTATGAAACCCTTAGCCTTTAGATCTTTGAGATCCTAATCAGCTTGTGCTATTGCAGCTGATTTTACACCGAATACAGTTTCCCATAGGTCATGATCAACAAGCATGTCTTTCATCTTAAGTTTCCATAACTCAAAATTAGTGTCATTGGATTTCTCCACCTCTAATCTTTCGGATGTGCCTGCCATCTCTTTCCTACAACAAGATTACAAAATGCTTTGCACAAAACTCCCACTCAACCTAAGATTAGCTCAAAAAACCCCTACCCAACAACTAGGACCAAAGGTGATCAAGCTCTGATACCAACTGAAAGGAAGTTAGGTGTGCAGAAATCACTTCCTACACTAATCCAATGAGGAGAGATGAGTGGAAATTTATTTTAATCTTTATAGTTACATCAATGTTAACCCAACAATAGAGATATTACAACAAACACATACACAAGAATGTAAGACAAAAGAAGAGAGAGACAAGATATACGTGGGGAAAACCCTTACGAGTGAAAAACCCCACTCCAAAACACAGCTCAAATGTATTATCTAAACAATGAGGTTTACAATATGGTTACAGAGCCAATGCTCTTGTAGGAGTCTTTGACACTCGTATCTAAAGACAATCCAGTAGCATAACAGTACCTATCAATCACATAATAATCTCCTCTCCAAAGCACCTGTTTATAAAGAAAATACAAGGCAAAAATGGCTCTATCTTGGGATGGGCGTCCAACATGGCCTCATGGCCCAAAACCCACACCGATGGACACTTGTCCAACACTGTAAGATGTTCTTGACACTTGTCAAGTCACCCCATCCCAAAGAGGTCACCTATTCCCAAGTTGGGTAATGATAGATACTCTTACGACACTTACAACCATCATAGAATTTGTCATAGCTTACAGTTGTAAGAGAAGCTATCATACACAGGCTATAAATAGCATATTCTCTTACAACATGTCATAACCCTCCTTGGGGTGCCCAAATATGCCTTCTTCCAAGATGCCTTGTGAGACATGTCTTCACCTATCATAGAATCTTCCATTTACGACTCTTACGTGTCATAGATTTGTCATAGGAATCTGTCATGGTTGTTTCAGTCAATATTCCCTTACACACTATCTAAGATGCCGACACATGGCAAAATATTCCCACCACTAAGTGGGATGCCTATCTCCTCATGTGAGGACAAATTTACAACTTGTCACCTTCCACGTAGGATGACACATCATCGTGCCAACTCCCACAAGATGACAATAAGGATTTGCATCCTAATTACAATAATAGGCAATAATTAAATAAATACAATGAAATATTGCAAGGAATTACCAAGGTTGAGACACCTTAATTCCCAACACATATTATAGATTTGGAGGACACATTTGAGGGGATATCACTCCTCTTTGATGATAGTTACAACACAAATGTTATCCCAACTACTTCATATTTGGAGGTTGTTGTTCATGAGTCTACCCAAGTTTTTGGATTGGTCACACCTCATTGCATTATGCCATCCTTTGATTCTAACATGTGTACATTTGAGCAGTTTTCAGAGGCACCCATCCTGAGACTTCTTTCGTCATCTCTCTTCTTGGAGATGGGGTTTCTTCTACATTAGACTTTGGATTGGTTTCTTCCTAATAGGACAAATGTTGTTTGTAGGTACAAGACACTTTCCAACATTCATCTTTAGGCATTCACCATTGACACAGGAGCTACTTCTCTGTTGGGGGGACCTATTGTCTCACTCTTTCTCTCCTATGGGGGGTATTTGATTGTATATATGTGATAGAAGTAGTCCTTTGGGGGGTCTGTTAGAAATAAGGCTGATAACTAAGAGGGGGGGTGAGTCAGTTATCTTAACTATCTTGACTTTCTTTTCTTCTTTAATATTAATGCAGCATTAAAACTTAGGAGCATACATAATCATGAAAGTAGAAATAAAATCAACACACATAACACAAGGGTTTTTACATGGAAAACCATGTTAAGGGAAAAAACCACGGGGTAACTAACCCAAGATTGTATTCTCTATTAAAAGAATAAGAAGTACAAAATGGCACTTGCCAATTAGAGCTCACTGCCCGAGCACACTACTCACAAGAGGCACACTACCTACAAGAGACTCACTGTCTACAATGTTTATGGAAGGTAACCAAGTGTTTGAACTGATGAGAGGCATCCACATATGTTGAGGTTCAGTTCCAGTTAGGCTCAATATACTGATTTACTGCACTTCATTCTTCCTCTGCTTTAGTGCTGCCGTTCTGTCACATACCAGACTTGTATTGCTACTTCCACACTGCTCTCTGCCTTTCCTCGCACACTTTTTCAACACACACACACTTCTTCATACCGAAATCCATTTGGTATATATATCCGCATCAAGGATTTCAACATCTTCTCAGTCGGCAACCGGAATACTAAAGATATTTCCAAGACACTAATCTTTCAGCTGAATCCATGCTTAATATGTGATGTGTATCAAGGACATAGATATAGAAGTCATCATTCATGTCGGCCAACCATGTATGATCTCTAAAATAGCTTGACCACCATCAATTTCTCATCTAGATTAAAGTCTGATGCTTTGTTGGTCAGTTCTTCCTCAGTCTACTCTGCTTGTCAAGAACCCAACACTTAGATGCTCATATCTTTTCACTCTTTCATCATCGGAAGCTCAATCTCTGGAATGTAGCAGTCATGGTACTCCTCTTGACTTCCCCAAGTTTGCACTTTGCTAAGATACATCCTCTAAGAGATCCGGTCCTGATTGTCAGACCTTGCTGCATGCTCTATTCTTGTTTACCGAACCAAAACACTCTTCAATCTGACTTCCGGTAAAGACATACTATGTGTTGCGGATGTGTAGGATAAACTTTGTTGCCATCAATGACAACAATCATGAAGCCACACAGTGTCTCTTGCCAACAATCTCCCCCTTTGGCATTGATGGCAACACTTAGAGAAAAATGACTAAGTGTCATAGCACACTCCCCCTTGTCTGATGCTCTGTCTTATGTATTGTTTTATCAGAGCTCCCCCTTAGCTAGATTCCACATTTTTCACTACTCATCACTCCCCCTTTGACATCAATGGCAAAGGGTGGAATCTGCACACCAAAATTTGCAAAAATTAACCTATACATAGTCGCATAAGTATATATACAAGTTATAATTACATATACTTAAGTATATCTGCAAAAGTGGTCTACAACTAGACAAATTTTGTTGCCCAACTCTGCTTCATCCTGTCCAAAATTGAGATGTGACCACTCAACAAAAATGCAAAAGCTTCTGCCCTTTTTTGGTCTATTGGATCACTGGTCCGGGCTATGGTCTGAGCATCAATTAATGCCTCATGCATTGCCTCTAACTTAGGGATAATTATCCCTCTTAGCTCACTCATCCTGCTTATTCTATTCTTCTTTTCCTTTTTAAGCCTCTTTATTTCATTTATAGTGGCAATAGCCTGGCACTCTTGATTCATTATGGATGAGGTTAGAGGATCAAAATTTTGAGATAAACTTGACAGTTTACCCTCTTGTTCTTCCACCTTCTTTACAATGTCGTTTGTCATTGTGGACCAAGATAGACAAAACTTGTATAGTTCTCTGCCATCTTTAAGAGCATTTTCTAGGCTCTTTATCCCAATATCCATATTTCTCCTATCATTAGTTATGAGTCCTTGCACTTCAGTGAGTCTCTTTCCCAAAAATTATTTCCAGACTTTCTCTTCTGCCAATTTCTCCAAAGAATCAAAATGTGTGCTGACAGAATTAACAAGAGATTTCAAGTTACCAGATGAAGAGGCCAAAAGATCCTTTTGGAAGGATGGCATGATCTTCTCCAACACACCGGATGCAATCTCTATCAACTCATAGTCTTCCATGTGAGACTTCAGAAGCTTTTCTTTTGCTTTAGCTTGAGCAAAAGATGCTACCTTCATTGTCTGGACCGGAGAGAGGGAGTCAAAATTGAGTGGTCCTTGAAATAGTTTTGGTTCATCTATTTTCATCATCTCTTTGGTCAAGAAGTTTTTCACTGCTTCTGTAGGTCGCTTGCCGGAGACAGGGTCTTCTTTCCTTTTGTAGCCTCAGAACTATCATTAGAGATCTTCTCTGTGTGTTCTTCTTTTCCCTTTTTCTACTCTAATTGACTCAATTTCTCCTCTTTTCTTACTTCTCCTTCAATTCCAAAGTCAGCAGGGGGATCTGGGAGAGAGATGTTTACTTCTTCATGGACTTCCTCTTCTGGAATAGAGGAATCCAAGTCCTTAGTCCTCTACTCACCTATCTCCTTTGGCTCTTCTGCATTTTTCTCAGTAGATTCTTCTTTTGATGTACTTAGTCCTTTGTCATCCATGGTAGAAGGTTCATCATCTATGTCCTTTATAACAGGAAGATTGAATCTTTTAAATGCATTCTAAAGGATGTCTTCAGTCTCTTTTGCCACTTGATCAGTCTCTCTGAGCATAAGTTTGTTCATTCTTGCTTTGCTCTGGAACTCATCCTTGTAGTCCTTGAAGATCATGGTCATTTGTTTTTGAGTAATGGAAGGATAGAGCTGAATTGTAATCTGTTCCCAGATCTCCAAATCCTTTTCCTTGGCATTATCTTTTCTGAGTTCAAGTACCTTCTCTAAACTTTTGGGAATTAGAGAGATGATTTCAATAAATGCTTTATTATAAATGTTTAGGTACTTAACTGTAGCTTCTTCCAAGATCCTTTTGTCTGTGTCACCATACTCATCATAAAATTCTGTCGTTGGTTGTAGATTCCCATCCACAGTGACTACCTTGATGACATCATCAATGGAGAGAGTAGGCCTTTCAATAAATTATTCTACCTCTTCTTCTTTGTTTGTACCAGTAGAGGATTCCCCGGTAGTTTTCTTTTTCTTCTTCATTTTCTTTACCTCTTCATCAATTTTTGTTTCTTCATCATCCTTTTGGCTTATGTATGACCTTGTGGCCTTGGTTTTTGTTCTCTTTTCTCCCTTTTCGGATGACTTGGCTTCCCATTTTGAGGCTTTCGGGCTCTTAGAGGTGGCAGGTGTAGAGCTCTTGGAGGATCTAGTCTGGGAGGAGGCTTGTACCAGAACACTTTCCTTTTCTGCTTCTTGTTTCTCTTTCTCAGCTCTTTCTATATTTTCTCTATTTGCATCAACTGCCTTTTTTGAAATTCCATATCTTTTGGCAACTTCCTCTATTTCCCTTCTCACTTTTCTTTTCATCTCTGGTTGTCTTAGTTCAACATGAATTTTTACACTCAATTCTTGAAAGGTTCCAAACCTTTCTGCCTCAGGGTCCTTAGGCTGACTTAGCAAGTGTTGGACATGTAGCTCCAAGATTTTCTCATCCACCTCATAGCCCATTGGCATAATCCAGACTGTTCTGGGCTCAACTGCGTCCATTAGGCATTGATCAGTGTCTACCATGAAACACACTATATCTTTGTAATTTTCAACTATTGTTTGTAGAATTCTTTCTCTAGCCTGCATCAAACTTTGGAAGTTTTTGAAGTATCCCAGAGTGTTGTACTTTGAGCCTTGGCATCACCAAGCCCATACATATAATCTCTGATTTGTATGGCAATTGGTCTGTCATTTTGCCATACCCAACCACTTGATCTGGGTAGCTCATTCATATAGTAAAAGAATAAACATAGTATTAAACCACCATATTTGAATGAGTTCTTCTTGTCCTTCTTAATCTTTTTCAAGTTTTCTAATAGTTGGCTCAGGAGAAGCTCGATAGATCATAGTCTGCATTTTCCCTTAGCATCTGATATGTAGTATAAATTACAGTTCCGGACACAGAGTTCTCCCTGCTAGAATGTTATATTTTATAGCCAATTATCATAGAGGCAAATTTGATATCCAGATCTATGATATCTTCTATTGTCATTGCTCTTTTGTCAAACTTTGATCTGGTAGCCTCACTCATTGTTTGGTTCTTGACCGATTTGAGAGCAAGCAACCCACTGAATGAATGCAAACTGGTTACTGCCCTAATGGCATCTTTTGTTATCTTGAATGGTCTCATCAGCGACATGAAGTTATCATGTATTCTGCTAAGAACATACCGGACCCATTCATCTTCAGTAAAACAGGGAAAGTGGATGCAATGTCCAAAATGCTTATCCTGGATGGCCTTGTATTGAGGTTTGAGTTCAAAGGTTTCATCTATTAGTTGTTTATGGTAGATATCCATTAGCTTTGATTCTCCAAACTCCTCAATATTTGTATGGATGTATACCCTAACATCTTCTACGTGCAGAACCCCATGCAGAATGCTAGAAAAGGCGCCTAAGGGATCAACTTCTAGGGATTTGTAGGGGTGTTTCTTAAACTTTGGGCATGGCCTATCAGTGATCTTAACAACATTTGGAGTAGCCATCTTGCAAAATATTCAGAGAGAGATATTCAAGAATGGAAATACCTTTTTACGCTTCTAGGGTTCACAAAATGAGATGGAAAAGATCGCTAGTTGAATCGAATTCGACAGTTGATCTTTGAGAGAGTTGAAATAATCTTGTTGCAAAGCTCTTCCTTTCTTCTTTTTGAATGCAAATGCGCAAAAGATGAATAAAAGAGTCCTTATATTTCTGTGCAAACCCTAATTTCATATTGTAATAAATACACACCTTAAGTCATTCTGGTTCCCTTGTTCTGACCTTGTTCAGAGAGAGATCCTTCTGAATCACTGAGATGCACTTAGATTTATTCTTAGTGATAATTGACAATGTATCTTCCTTCCTCCAATCATGCCATTTATCCGCAAATCAAGATATTTCAATTTTGAATCATACCAGATCTAACTGTGAAAATCTTTCTTTTACTGGATGGCTATCAAACCGGATCAATCTTGGTTGATTAAACTCTTCAAAACTTCTTATGAATCATTCATATTTTACTGAGGGTTATTTGGATATTTCTCTGAGAAACTTTAATCTGCAACATTCCATGTGCCAAATTTAGGCACCAATTGACTAGCTAGGGGAATTTATTTTCTTTTGTGACTCCCCCTAAGCCAGAGCTCATCTATTTAATTTCTAGAAGGAATATTAGCACCAGATTCTGGTGTGGATCCATCCCCAACATTTTCTGTACTTCTCTTCACCCAAATCTTGTTCATCTCCCTTTTAACTTCATCCACATTCAATTTTCTTTTTCCTTTATCTTGATTTTGATTATGATGCACCAGACCCTTTTTATCCTAATTCTCACTTCTGCAGAGTTTGGCAATATGACCGGATCTATTGTAATTGTAGCAAACAACATTTCTTTGCATATGTGACTGATATCCTCTAGATCTTCATTGATTAGCCATATGTCCCATTCTATTGCATGCAAAGCATCTACCATTGAATGAATTGTTTATTTACATATTTCTACATTCATGAGATTTGTGACCATACCTTTTGTAGTTGAAACACTGTCCGGAGAAGGATGAATTAGTCTGAATCATTCTTCTTCTGTACTGAGTTGCTTAATGATGAAAATTGTTGCAATTGTAGCAGTATCCATTGAAGGATGGATATCTTTGAGCATTTGGTTGCCTTACCGGAGGTCTTCTAGGCCTATTCCTTGGATTTCCTAATCCAAAGTTCTTCTGACCGAAGCTTTCACCTTTCTCATATCCCAAGCCATGCTTGTCATCTACCCTCTTTTGGATTTCAAGAAGAACTTCAAGTTGAGCAGAGCTTATCTTGAATTTCTCTTTGTATTCATTTATTGTTTGAAGATCCCTTTTAAGAGTGTCAATCTGATTTTCAAGTTGTTCTTCATTATCTCTAGCTTCTTCAAGATCAAATTCCAGATGCCTGATTATTATATCCATTTTGTGGCAGTCTTCTGACTTCTCCTTGAGAGATTGTTTTAGATTATCTTCAATTTCTTGGGTGAATCTCATAACCGCTGATTCCATTTCATGTCTTACCATAATGACCCCTTTTGATAGCTTCTCACATAACTTGTTTTTCTCATTCAAATCTTCATTAGTATCATTAGCTTCACTTTGACTTGCTAATTGTTGAAGTAGTTCCTTTCTCTTTTTCACAGAGATACTCAATTTTTCTTTTAGGTCATTTATGAAATCATCAGCTTGTTTGAGTCTTTCTCTCAAGTTATTGACTTCAGAGTGAGATTGCTCAAGATCATCTAGGGCAGACTGAAGTTGTTCCTTCATACCATACATATCCATTGAGATTCCCAGATCTTACTCAAGTTGTTAGGATCTATTTAGAGGAACTTGGCTCTGATACCAATTGTTAGAAACAAGGCTAATAACTAAGAGGGGGGGTGAATCAGTTATCTTAACTATCTTGACTTTCTTTTCTTCTTTAATATTAATTTAGCATTAAAACTTAGGAGCATACATAATCATGAAAGCAGAAATAAAATCAACACACATAACACAAGGATTTTTACGTGGAAAACCCTGTTAAGGGAAAAAACCATGGGGTGACTAGCCCAAGATTGTATTCTCTGTTAAAAGAATAAGAAGTGCAAAATGGCACTTGCCAATTAGAGCTCACTGCCTGAGCACACTGCTCACAAGAGGAACACTGCCTACAAGAGACTTACTATCTACAATGTTTATGGAAGGTAACCAAGTGTTTGAACTGATGAGAGGCATCCACATATGCTGAGGTTTAGTTCCAATTAGGCTCAATATACTGATTTACTGTACTTCATTCTTCCTCTACTTTAGTGCTTCTGTTCTGTCACATACCGGACTTGTATTGCTGCTTTCGCACTGCTCTCTGCCTTTCCTCACACACTTTTTCAACACACACTTCTTCATACTGAAATCCATTTGGTATATGTATCCGCATCAAGGATTTCAACATCTTCTCAGTTGGCAACCGGAATACTAAAGATATTTCTAAGACATTGATCTGTCAGTTGAATCCATGCTTAATATGTGATGTGTATCAAGGACATAGATATAGAAGTTATCATCCATGTTGGCCAACCATGTATGATCTCTAAAATAGCTTGACCACCATCAATTTCTCATCCGGATTAAAGTCTGATGCTCTGTCGGTCAATTCTTCCTCAGTCTACTATGCCTGTCAAGAACCCAACACTTAGATACTCATATCTTTTCACTCTTTCATCACCGGAGGCTCAATCTCTGGATGTAGCAGTCATGGTACTCCTCTTAACTTCCCCAAGTCTATACTTTGTTGAGATACATCCTCTAAGAGATTCAGACCTGATTGTCGGACCTTGTTGCATGCTCTGTTCTTGTTCACTAGACCAAAACACTCTTCAATCTGACTTCTGATAAAGACATACTATGTGTTGCAGATGTGTGGGATAAACTTTTTTGCCATCAATGAAAATAATCATGAAGCCACACAATGTCTCTTTCCAACAAGGTCAAGTTGAGTCCTCCTACTATAACTTCTTTCACTTTCATGTTTTTCTCTCTTTTGGAGATGGGTTTTCTTCCTACGGGTTTTTCTCCTTTACTTCGTTTGTGAGAGAATTGTTTGTACATGGGTACCTAACATGGCCTAGTAGTCAAGACCCATCATCATCACCTTCATGCATCTTTACATTTGTCTGCTTCTCCTTAAGTCACACTTAATGGGGGTTTTGGTGTGAACAGGGTTATTACCTATCCGGTTTACCCTTGTAGTGTGAATTAGTCACATTATCTAACTAGTCATTAGTTATTCTTATTCACACATGTTCACATGTTAAGTTGACTTAGGAAGCATTCTAGTTATTTCTATTTATTTCTAGATATTGATAGTTGTATATAGTTGGCATCTTATCCTATAGTTGTCTCATGTCATAGGATTAAGACACTTGTCACATGACTACAACATCCTACAACTCATCCTTGTCTTTATAAGCAAGACATATCATGTACATTGTAAGAACAATATTTTACATACATTGATATTATTCTCTCATTTGATCTCTCTTGTGCTTTCATGAAGTCCTAGATCTTGGGTGGCTACCATCATAGCCAACTCTTACACTTCCTGACCTTCATCTTCTCCTTCATCCTCAGAGATATCAATAGGAGCATTCATTGTAGGAGGCTCATTTTATTATATTTTTACTTCTTTCATAGGGCAATTTGCTTGTGTTTGATCATGTTCACCCATGGTCTTAGCTCCCTCTCCCAGAGTTTGTCCTAAAGTTGGCTTTGGTGGAATGACTGGTGCTTGTGGAATAGCACCCAAGCTAGCAACAACTCCTGCATTTGCAACTTTCTTTGTGATAGATGCCTTTCTAAAAGCATATCCTAACATGGATGCTAGCTGCTCAGGAGAAGTTGTATCAATTGATCCCCTCATTTTCTTTGGTGTGGCCTTTGGGCTCTTCTGATATATTTTAGGCTTAGAAACTAAGGATGAACTTGTCTCTAAAGTATTCTATCTTTTATATACTTCTGGCTTTGATGAAGGGGTCTCATTTCTTTTGCCTTTACCTCTTGTTGAAGGTGGCCTGGAGTTCTACAGTCTAACCTATTAAACCATTCATTGTTGCATTGTAGCACTACTGCACTGAGCTCCCTTAAGGAGATGTCCTCCTTCCGAGACCAATCAATTGGATCCAAACCCTTAGTGTGCATGGTATCTAAATGGTACACCAGATCCATAATGTGTCCATCATCTGAGAATTCTACAGGTATATAATTCCTCAATCCAAATTCCCTAATCTAGAAAGCAATTAGACTTGTATACTTCATTTTCCTTACTTCAAAATCATCTTTGCAATTGGCCTAAAAGTCTTCAAGAGAGTGCATGTGTTCAAACCCCATTGTGGGAAATAATTGCTTGAGTCTACCAACAAGGTCAAATTTCTCCCTTGCCTCATACAATTTTAAATTTAGGGCATCAAGCTCCTCTTCTGCTATCTTGGCCACTTGTATAGATGGGCACTCATAAAAACCCAACTTGAATGGATACTTGACTCTAGAATTATTTTTCCCAAATAATTTAAGATGTACTTCACTTATTTATCAGGAGAATTCAATCAAAATTAGCCTATCACTGCAATGCTTAGGCAAAAAAAGGGTGCCCTCTTGAAACCTGCAACCCTGATGTATGTAGATTTGGGGAATTGAATGAACCATTCTGCCCATCCCCTCACCAACTCCATAGCCTTATATGACATTCTACATCCTATATCTCATGTGACCTAGAGGATTATTGCATATAAGAATGCATCATTCACCCTTTTAAAATGTTTCTCAGCTTTTTTTATTTCCAGTTGAGGGAAGAAATCTCAAACCTTATTATGTCCTAGTCCTTCTCATCTGACTCCCACTGCGGTCAAACCAAGAAAATCACCAACTCTGGCTACCAGGTACACAATGTAGGATGTCATGTAAAACTTCTTGGTGTTGGTGACTAACAAGATCTTCTCATAATTTGAGACCATTGTACCCCAGTTTAGGCCCTATCCCTCCTTTAAGAATAATGTAAATAAATTGGAACATCGAGGTCTCATAATTTTAGGACTCTTCTTTACCAAATGCCCTACTAAGGAGGGTTATTAGATCACCAACCTCCCCTTTAAAATTTGTTGTGGTAAGCTTTGCTGGGATTTTTGTTATAGCTTTCATATCTGTAGCCAACCTTGATGCTTATTTAGATGTTCCTTATAACCATTCACATTTGTGTCATATTATTTTGTAGTCTGCAATGGCTAACTTTCCCATACAGAGGAAGGTCAAAATATTCCCTAATCATAGGGGGTGTAATATCCAATACCAAGTTTCTATTTGTAGATCTACACATCTCCTGGTGTCAGGATCATAATGATGAGCAAGTGTAAGAATTAGCTTTGGACATTGAACAGCTTGGGGAAATCCTTCCACTTGGGCTAGGCCAAATGCAACTATCCTCCTAGAACGAGGTGTGGCATCTGGTGAGAAGGTATTTGAATTAAATTGCACCAAGTCAATGTGTCCCAGGTCTATATCTTTAATGTTTTCTAGTTTACTTTTGAACTTAGACACTTTGGGGATGCCTTGAAGTTTGTACGTCATGGTGATAGGTGGTTCTTTCTTGGTCTATTGCTTCTTCTTCTCTTTCTCTATGGTCTCAGCAGAAACAGTCTCTTAGGAAATGCCCCCTATAGATTTATCAAAGTCTGAGATAGTTTCCTCACTTGCTTGGGTAGCTACTTCAAGTTTTGACATTTAATTGTACCTAAAAGAGGCATAAGATGAAGTAAAAACCAAAGAAAATATAAACCTACATGAAATTATGATCATTTTGAGTATTTTGCCAATTTTGGGGTTTTCGAGTCCATTTCAGACATTTGGACCAAGTCCAAATGTGCTCTCGGGGCTCGAGGTCTTGCTAGGAATATATCTCTTTCTTATTAGGTATCAAGTTAGTGAGAGGATGATGATTTTTTTGTCATTCCATGTCTTTTGGCTTTAGGTCTGAAAATCCTTTCGGGACCTAAAGTCCTAATCGAAATCTTTACAAGGAATTGTGAATTTGGAAGCAGGGTGTGGGGATCTTTTAGATTTTGGGACTTTTGAGATTGGAGCCAAAAATCCCTTTAGGACTTGAGGTCCTGAAGGATCTTCCTTTTGGAAGGTTTTCTAAGTAAGCGAAGTTCGCGTAGGTCGTAGGACTTTGAATAGATTTTGGACATCTTGACGGATTTTGGACATCTTCATCAAAAGAAGTGATTGAGCTAAGGAGTGATGTGATACATGAAGAGGCACAAACACATTAAAAAGAAAGAGGCACTTGTAATGTCCCCTTTTGTAAATGCCCTATTTTTAACCCTAAAATCACAATTCCAAGCAAAGCAAGAAATGAAATAGATTAGCGATATTATTTACCAATTTAAATTGTTGAACAAGATAGATCCTGGTTGAGATTCTCCAATCATGTTAGATAATCATTGAAAGCATAATCCATAAAATATACCTTTCCTACTATGCTTAGGAACATTATCTTATTCATTTGATATGTTTAATTCATTAATGGAGTCCAACCTTAAAAGGTCTAGGATAAGGGGGCATGATAGGGTGCCTGAAGTGATCCTCTACACTAGGCCCAAGAGTGGATATACCATCCCTCTTGGCCTCATGTGGCCCTTTCCATCCAGATGAGGGGGTGTACCTAGAGAGGAATCCTATAGTCATTCCCCCTCATCTTACCACCCTTGGTTGCTTGATGAGAATTACAAATACATCCAAATTCACAACAATAAATATATCATTATACACAACAATCATGATAGAGATACCACAATATTTATTAAAAAATAAGACTTCTATATTCCCCGAAGCAAATGTATTAATTGTTGACTCTGCCTTGTCTACTGAGTGCATATAAGTTGATTTGATTGATTCAATAATAGAATAATAGAATGATAGAATAATGGAAGGATAGAATAATTGAATGATAAAATGATACAATACTCAAATGATAGAATGATAGAATGATATATTGATAAAAGAGTAGAAGGATAGAATAGAATGATGATATAATAATAGAATGATGAGATAATAGAATGATAGAATGATAAAATAGACATGATATGATGATAGAAGAATAGAATGAAGGATGACTAATAGAATGATAGATTGATAGAATAGAATGATATAATGATAGAGGAATAGAATGAGATAATGATATAATAATTGAATAATAGAAAATAGATTTATAGAATGGCTGCAATAATTCTTTGTATATTTGTATCATTATTGATCTATTCTTGTTAATCCATCTCTACTAAACATATCTCTCTCCTTGCTTCTCTATGAAGCTCTCTTCCTTGATCCTATTCCATACTCATGACAATCTGATTATATATCCTCTTGAAAGAATGAAGAGACACATCAAATGGTGTTGTCCCTATTTGGAGATTGCTACCCAAGGAGTCACAACCTTTTGTTAATACTTCAAACTACCTTCAAAGTATCATCACTGCCTTCATAACCATAATCACAATTCTTCATAAACTTAATCATGTCTCTTTCTTTTTAATATGTTTTTGCCTCTTGATGCATCACCTCACTCCTCAACTCAATCATTTGGACCTTATTTTTCTACTATCTAAGTCAAACACTCATTTGGGGCACGGAAGCGTAGGCAAACATGGGTTTTTGTGTTTCAAAGGTTTATGACCAAAAATCCTTTCAGGACCTGAAGTCCCAATCAAACTTTTCCTTCAATGACTAATGCTTTGGGAAGTGGGGCTTCAGGGAAGTTTTGCATTTTGGGCTTCACAACACAACATCTGAAAACCCTCTTAGGACCTGAAGTCTCGATAGGGTATTTTTCCTATGGCAAATTTTTAAAGTTTCCTAAGGCGATCGCAGGGAGTGGGGCTCTAGGTGGATTTTGGTCTTTTGGTCCCGAGGTATCAAGTTCCTTAGATCCTTTTGAGACCTAAAGTCCCTAAAGGATATTTCACTTGAAGAATTGTTCTAAGTTTTTCTAAGGTGGTCGCAGGGAGCGGGGCTCCTAGCGGGTTTAGGACTTTTGGTTATGCATCCTTGGGGACATGAAATCCTTTTAGGACCTAAAGTCCCAAGGGGATTTACTTAAAAATTTGCATAGGATAGTGGGGGCGGGATAACAAATAGGTTTGGGTCCTTTTTCCTGGAGTCCTAATATCCTTCCAAGACCCAAGGTCCCAAAAGGATCTATTTACATAATTGTCACAAGTATGGCTAGTTTTTTGAAAATTCAGAGCTAGGGTTTGAATTCTAACCTAGGGTCCATTTATTATAACCAATTTGTTGAAATAAAAACTAACTATAAAAGAGAAACATGAAAACCCTAAGCTAAAATGATAAACCAAAACAAAAAACCCTAACCAAAACACAAAATTTAAATCTAAACTAACCTAAAACAAACCAACAACAACAAAACAATTTAAACAAATAAAACTAAACAAAGAAAGAAGATCAAAAAGATAGAGAATGAGATCAAAACCCCTACCTGGAATCAACAATGACCCAGGGAATGAAGAAATGCAGGCGAAAATGATAATAGTGACCTCCAACTTTTGAATTCCCAGTTCAATCGAACAAAAAGTCCTTTGAATATTTGCAAGTTTGGATGCAATTAACTTTATGGAGCTCTGGGAGTCAGAAATCATGAAAATACAAGCATAAAATGAGAAAGAAACAATGAGTGAAGGATTAAATACCCTCGTATTTAATCCTTCGTACTACAATAAATGTGGTAGGTCAAGGGCAGAGATGCAGGAGGAAACTAGAATTTTGGACCAAAGCCCAAAAGTTCAAAAAGTTGATTAGGGCCTAAAGTCTCGATCAGAATTTTGAAAAGAAGCCCAAATCTATAATTAGACCTGAGACCCAGGATCCCAGGAGTTAGAGAACTCCTAAAACATTCACAAAAACACTTCAAAACACTTGTTTTGAAAAAAGACAAGATGCCTAAGTGGGAACTTAGGACTTGAAAGGGGAAAACAAAAGACAAATCCAAATGAAGAAAGAAGGAAAAATAAAAAGGGGGCCCTTGGTTGGAAAACAAAGGTGGGGTGTGTATGCAGGGCATAACAGGTGGCTAAACTCTTTGAAGAGCCAATACTAATTTACCACCATGCATTTATAAAAATGGGTATCATAAACAAAACTGTAGTCAAACAAGATCAAAATGAACCAATAAAAAAAGGTGTTATCATTGGTAAATATATTTGATTTGTCAAATCATAATAGTTATTGGGGAAAAATCCCTTCCTCAAGATGGTGAGGTTATCTTTATTATATATTAGAAATTGCATACATTAGGGAAAGTGTAATACATCTTGGAGAAATTTTTATTAGGAATAAAAGGTAAAACTACTACAAATGGAAATCTAAAAATAAGTCTGTAAATATGAAATTAAGACTTAATGTTCATGAAAACCCATTCATCCAAATACTATTTAACTGTAGAATGCCAAAAGGATATTATGGAAATTAAACTAGCACAATAAGAAATCAACAACACCATGAAAACATCACATAACGCAATGTATAACGTGGAGAAACCCTTTCAAGAAAAAACTCCACTAGAGAAAAGAAGACAAATATGTATTATTCTTCAATGTACATAATACAATATCAACACACTACCACTCCAAACTCTAACAACATTTCGACAACACCTGTGTACTTGTGAAAATAAACTATCATAAATCCACTATCTCATACTCTCAATATATAGGCAAGGAAGAGGCCAAAATCACAAATGGTTTTACCAAAACAATGGGTGCCAAAACCATGGTATGTTACATAGAATCCCACACCCAACTCAGAGTATCTTTTGATAATAGTAAATAAAATAACTTCACATTGACTTCTCATGAACTCAATCAATGAGTCTCTAATTAGAAACTTAACCATTATAGCATCTATGACAAAGTAACTCCTACATCCTCAAATATAGCTCTCTAAGATGGCTCTACCAACTCATGCTTCATAACAAGTTTCTATTCCTCAATCCTAGTGCCAAGAATTGGGAAAGTTCCTTAAATGAGTCTAAAGCCATAAAATAGTAACAATTACCATTGTGCTCCACTTCCTTCATGAATGCATATGGCAACTAATGCCTAGAATACAGGGAATATAAAATTACAAATTAATTATTCTAATAAAATCCTAGGCACCCAAGGACACTTTCCAAGAATGTTGGAGACACATAAAAAAATATACATAGGATTTGCAAGGTAAATGGCATTCTAATCCTAACAATTTTACATATTTTTAAGTAAAAATGTAAATTTTAAAAAAGGAAAGGCACACATAAGTTCCTCAAGTAGGAAATATAATTTAAAGATGATATATGTAGACAAGATTTTAATAAAGATATGTAAACTTATCAAGTAGGAGAACATACTTTAATAAATTACACAAATATTGAAATATCAAGATTTAAATTGATGAACTCATAACAAAATCTTAGAGCCGCAAAAGGAAAATCTAGGAAATGTGTTTATATCCAACATAAGAAACAATACATTCACAATCACATCTAACATAAGTAAAGATGTCATAATAACACCACAAGAGATTTAGAATTCAGATATGGCATTATTGCTTCCTAGAAAATTTTGGTGATTTAAAGTCCAACTTCAAATGCAACTTTGCTAATAAGTTTGTTCTAAGTTCCAATCCTTAATAATTACAAAAATTGCATATTTATAGCCATGATTCATAACTAATGAGCAGTTATGAGAAATACAAATATAATTTAGAAAGTATCCATAAAACATAAGTCTTTTGAATTGTTAAAGTCTAAAACATCATAAAGATAGAAACATTTAATGATTATGTCCAAGATTAAATTTAACATTTAAATAATATTTGTAGGTGTTCGTGTTGTTGAGTCCTTGTTGGTGTCTTCTCTATCAATATTGACATCTTTGATGATAATAGTATCGTGCATGGTCTTATCTCTAGGTTGATATTCTTCAAAGGTTGTCAACATTTAATTGATTGCATCTATATTTGGGCCTTCAACATATCTAGAATGAAAGTACATTAAGAAGTGTAAACATTTATAATTTGATGGGCTTTCACTTGCCTTTTGGTTCCCTATCTTCTAAATTCTTTGAATAGAAACTTCATTCTAACTAATTTGTCCAAAGTAAAGAAATCAAATTTGAATAGTTCACTAAGGCCCTAATTAATTATTTCAACCAACTATTGCTTATGAGAATCAACATTATTGGCAATATGTTCTTGATAATAATGTCTTGTCATATTTTTAGTTGAATCATGCATGTCCATTATGATAGCAACAACTCCCCCATGAATAACCTCCATCTTCTTAATTCCTTGTTCAAGCAAATTTGTCCTTAATTTTACAATTTCTATCCATTCCCCTAATAGAGAAGAGTCACCTCTATCCAAGATACCTTCATTGACAAGCATATTGAAATTAATTTTTATCATGGCTTTAATTTGTGAAAGACTATCTGAATGAACATGCTTCTGCTTTAAATTTTCTCATTAGATATTTAATATAATTAAGATCCTATTTAACCCAATTGTGTAAGTCCATGGCCTCATTAATGATCTTTATATGTATATGATTAAATCATTTAACCATTGTTTGGTGGCATTAGTAATACATTTCATTTATTCTATCGAAGAAGCATCTCCTTGGGAAACTATAAGTGGAATGACAATATCATCACTAAAGGATTGCAAGGGTCCAACTAAATGCTTGATGTAGGTAGTCAAGTGCCATACTTGTTCCTTCATCTCCTATTTTGTCTTGTGATCTTTTTCCATCCTTGAAACAATAGTAGTAATAGTTGATTGCATCTCATGAATCTTTGCATCTCTAGTTTGTATTCCTAGGTTGACTCTTGAAAGTTGATAATTTGATGATGATAGTTCTCTTTCATCTTACCAACCATGGGGTGGCAATTTTAGAAATTTGTGAGCATCGAGCATCAGTAAAAATAGAATAACTAATCCTAGCCTTCTTTCTAGGAAGAGGCTCATCAATCATTGAATAAATGGAAGAGAAATCATTTGTCAATGGCTTCACAACTTTTTTCCTTTTTTTAATTGTGATATCTAACTAGGTGGGTATTGTGGATAAAGTAGAATCGCCATGCTGAGAAGTTTCTCCTTGATCTAAATCTCCTTGAATCATTTGCTCAATTTTTTCCATAGTTCATTCAACCTCTTTCATTTGTTCACTTTCTCGTCCTATACTCTATATTCTACAAAGCCTACTCCTTATCCCAACTTCTTTGTTCTTTGTTGTTAAGTTATGTCTCCTCCTTGTTTGGCTCTTTATTTTGTACTATTGAAGAGATGGGAACAAATTGAGTAGTTATTTCTAAGGAAGAAGTAGGAGATGATTCATTAGGAGTAGGGTTTACAGGATCCTGATCTTGTGCAGGCAAAGTTGGTAAGTTCATTATTTTTTCTTGGAAAGCTTCTTGTGTATGAGAAGGAACAATTAGATCATGTAATGGGGGACAATGGGGAAGGTGTATAAGAGAGGGGAGAGTGATTTGAATAGGAGATTGTAAAGAGACTTGGAAACTAGTGTACAAAGTTGTGAATGAGATTGAATAAAAGGATGTGTTATAGTTTTCTCATGTAGAGGAGAAAGATTTTCAGTAGGCACTAGTTTCTCACCCCTTGTTATAGAATAATCTCCTAATTTGAATTTGTATTTTGTGGTTTTCTTTCTCTAGAGTGTTTCTTCTTCAACTCCATCCATATCTACATCCATAATACTCAAATTAGGCATGTGTGATTTCATTGTATCTTTCTTCTTTTCATCGGAATGGGTTTTCTTTTTGGAAGTCTCTTTGATGGCCTTATCACCTCTTGTCACTCTCTTGGTAGGGGCATTCAATTATTTCTTCATTTTATTCAACCATGTCAAACTATTATCAATCACTCTTTTTCTTATAGTTTCCAAGGATCTCTCTTCCCCTTGGTACCAATTGACAAGTGGAATAAACAATTTTAAAATGCCTCTATTATTGTAGGTGTCACTTAAAACATTTCTATTGTTGACCAGATATCTCCTTAGGGACACTGGAAATTCCATAGTCTCTAATTTTAAAATTTATTAATTCTAACTGCATGTTCATCTTCACAGTCCACCCAAAAGTCCTCTAAACTAAACTTGTGTTGTGAATGGAGCCAATAAACTTATCAATGTTTCCCTTGGGTTCAAAGGAATATCTCTTATCATACATATATAGATTTAGTTTAGACAATTCCCCATCTAATCCTTTTGCATGTAACAAAGAAGACCCACTATAGGAGTTAATGGTGATAAGGAATTTCACACCTATCCTATGCTTTTCAAATAAAATTTTATGGACTTCGCATAATTGTCTATTCAACTCCAAAAGAATAAATTTATCACTTGTGTACCTTGGTAAACTATATGGAGCACCTATATATCCTCTAATTCTGATATATGTAAAAGTGGGAAATTGTATGAATCAATTCTCCCAATATGCAATTGTCACAATGGCTTCCAAAGAGGTGTTTTTTAAGATCACCTTCCATTTTTGAATAAGGAAAAATATGAAAGCATCATTGACTCTTAAATTTTTTTTACTTTCTTTGATTTCTAATTGAGGATATAACTCATCATTTTTTTATTGCGCTTCTTAAGAACCAAATGTTCCAACCCTAGTTAGTCCAAGAAAAATGGCTCTTCTAGCCATTGAATATACAATATATGAAGTCATGTAGAATTGTTTCATTCCCTAGACTTTCATGAGTTTCTTGTGAAGATTTTTGCTAGGGATAGTGGCCCAATCAATGCTCTATTATCCTCTAACATAATTTTGATGAACCTAAACATCCACAGCTAGAACTCGCATGCATTAGGGAGACCCATTATCCTATTGAGGAGAGTTATCAAACCATTGATTTCTATATGAAATTCACTCCTTAAGAGTGTCTTAGGAAATTTGAAAGTAGGAACTATTGTTTTGATCAACCAATTCTTGTTTAGGTCTCTCAAGCACAAAATTGGATCAAGGTTATAGTATTCCAATCCATTAGTAATACTCAACGTTATAACCTTTCTGTGGTGAGGAATTAGGAATGTCTCTACAATGCTCTCAAGATTAAGGTCTAGAAACACTTCATGAGCAATCCATATGATATTTTTACTATTGGCGTCATAGAACTGAGCACATGCTATGATAAGTTTAGGTTATTGGATAGAAGTAGGAAAACCAACAACTTGCACTAATCCACTCTTGGCAATGCACCTCGCTTATGTTGTTATGTCATCTTTATACATTCTCTCAAAGAACTCATCTAAATTTATGTGCCCTAGATTAGTGTCAAACACCTCATTGAGTCTAGAAGTAATTGTAGAGAATGGTGTCACTCCTTTAAACTCATACTTCATCTCTTTTGACTTGGTTGAAATCATATAAATTATTTTGGAGGGGGGAAAAGAGGATTAGTTCAATTACCCTAGTAATGTCTTTCATATACCTAGTTCTTTTACAATTTCTAGTTTGTGGGAATGTAGAAATAGGAAAGAAATGAGGAAAAGGAAGTTTGGGTTAGACAAGAGTCGGTATTCCCTAAACTGATAAATGGAAACTTAGGGTTAATGCAAAAATGACTGCAATTGGGTGGCACTTTTCAACACGTGTGAGGACAATTCTCTTGAGGCATATGATAGGTGAAATTTGTGCATGTAATAATAAATTATAGGGTTTATGGTTGAGATATTGGACAAGAGATGTATATGCATAAAACTACAAAAATACCCTAAATAAATCACACAAACATTTCTTGAAGTAAATGACCTAGTATAGGTTTAGATCTTTAGAAACCAAATTAAAACAAGATTATTCTAGTATAATACCTAGATATTGAAGTGCAATTGAGATATTTTTTATGAGATACCTTAGGTGACCATTGAATGGGTGAACTTAATGCACAATATATTTTGACAAGACTTACAAAATTGACTAACAGCAAAGGGAATCACAAACTTGTAATCAATTTGGTCACCTGATGCAAAGGAAGTGCTTCAAGAGAGCTACAATGTGTTTGTAAGTGTGAAAATGGGAAAAATATATGCAATTTATAAAAGCTAGATTCACGCATGCAAGCATTTAATGCTCTTAGGGTTTGTGAGAAACCAAGTCACAAAAGGAATTCACTTCTATGGAAGTCTAAAAGTTCCACAAAAGGGAGTGAGAAGCCTTTGCAGGAAGATGGTGTGTGGAGGGAAGAAAATGTAGGAAGTTATTGTGCCTTCTTGTGAGCTCCACAATTTCGCAAAGTGTTTAGGTGTGGAAATGTGGAAAGATAAAGGAAGGATGGAAATTTCATATTTATCTTTTACCATGGAAAGCCTACAAACCCAAAAGTTTGGTGAGCTCCAAGTGAAATGTAGGGAAAATGTAGAAGTGTGGATATTCCATGACCTCTCCACTTTTCCACATACATAAGGAGTTCTTTGTGTAATTTTTAATATAAAACTTGTTGTAGACACCTAAAAATGTCCAACACCTTATCACTAGCATGTTTTGCCCTAGGTACCCATATCATTCACCTAATTTTATTCCCCTTTCAATCCCATAATCCTGTCTTCTATAATTAAATAAATTTTAATTATTTATTTAATTATTCATGGTCATTAATCCTCTCTAGTTAAATAATTATTTTTAATTATTTAATTAGTCAGTTATTTATTTTCCTATAATTAAATAAATTTGTATTTATTTAATTATCTATTCACATCATCTCCCATCACAATCCAAATTAATTAAATAAATTAAATATTTATTTAATTAATAAAATCCTACTAAAAATCCTCTTTCTTTCTTTCTAAAATTGCAACTCATACATATCTAATTTATTTATTTAATTAGATATTTCATCAATTATTCCTCTCATCTTTTTAGGATTTATTTCCTTTAAAGCACAAATCAATATCTTTATATCCTTTTTAAAATCCTATCTTATCTTGTTTTATTTCCTCTTTTGTCTAATAAAGCAAAAATCAAATCAAATCAAATCTTATCACATCTTATTCTCTCCACATTAGCCTCTCACCTTTGTCTATAAATATGGCTTGTCACAAGTCATTTGGAGGCATGATTTGAGTTTTAAGTATCCTTATTCTGTCAAGTTATCTCCGCAACTTTTCTCCATCATATCCTATCAACTTTATGCTGCAATTTGTGGGCAATCAACATCCAATCATCTACATCAATCAATCATGCATGTATCATTCGAGGTATTCAGAAAGATTTGGGTAAAAAGATAATTTGCATTGTATTGATTTATATTGCATTTATCTGAATTTTCTCATTTACACTTGTAGAACTTTCACATATGTGGGAAAAGAGAGTTAGGAAGCTATTTGAATTTCATGTTTCCTTCTTTCCTACAGAACTCCACTTTTTTGAATACAAAGAATTTGTAGAAATGTGGGAAAAGAGAAGTTGTGGGGAAATGAATTGAGTTAGGTAAGTTCCTTAGGAAGATAATTTTTGTGCATCCTTTTGTATCCTAAGGCCTTTTTTTGGAGATGCAAGAATAACAAGGTTGGGGGAAATTTGGGTAAATTCCTCCCTTTCGCGGAAACCCCTTCATCTCCACAAAAACTCTATATTTTAATTTTATTGACTCCTTCCTTCTTCAAACATAATCTAGTGACTTTCTCAATGACCTAGAGACTATTTTAATTCCATTTAAACATCATAAACACATGATTAGAAGGATTAAAGGTCACACGACTAGGGAAATACAAGATTGAATAACATATTAGATTAACCAATAGGTTATCCACTAGTAAAGATGAAATTTAGAAAATATGACCAAAAGTGGGGTAATAGTTATATAACCCTCTTATGATGATGACTAATCCATTTCCTATGTATAAGTTCATCACCTAGATTTCCTTTAGTATCAACAACAACTAGCACATATATACTCTCAAATCATACATTAATGGCATGTCTACCTTCGAAAGTACCTATGATGATCAAAATGATATCCCTTTTAATCCATTTGTGAACCCAAGATTAGACAACCCTACATGAGTCCTCCATCAAATTTTAGTATACAACCAACCTAATCTCCAATAACCCCTCCAAAATCCTTGTTGAGATGGAATTTTATTTTTTGTCAAATAGAAATCTATATCGTTGATGATATTCATTAGTCAATTTCTGATCTATAAAATGTTGGAGATTTCTCCTAGAGCAATCACTAATGGATACCTTCTTGTCAACTCTACAAAACATTTTTTCTCTAACTCTAAGGATTATTTTAGCAATATAGCATGTTCAATACAGTTACAACATCATAAATAAGTGCATAATAGAAGCATAAAATGCAAAAGAAACACACAAGACTCAAATATGTGGTTACACCTAGAGGAACCCTCAAAAGGGAAGAAAGCTCTAGAAGAGTGGGCTCTTTCTCCTCATTCCACTATCTTCCAATCAATTACAAGTGTATACAATACCTGTAGAGTGAATTATAGCTTTGACATCATGTACAACTAGGTTTAAACACCTACAACAAGTCTCTGCACCATGAAAACTATGTGCCTTCACTTACAATAGTAAAAATAAATAAAGATGAAGGTTGCAATAAGATCCAACCCCTTCATAATATTTTTTTCATGATTTTATGCTCTTCCCACATCCTTCCTAGGTGAGACATTAAAACTCTTCAAATCCTAAGATTTATTTTTACTAAGATAAATTTCCCACTTACAATAGGGTAGTGATTTCAAAAATATCAAGGCAATTACAAGTTTTCTTTAGTAGTTATGAGTTGACCACTTTTTATAGAGCAGCAATTATAAAATCATCAACTATGAAAACTAGTAGTTTTATCACCATTATTTTTCTACTCACTTTGACTATTTGAATCCCTAATTAAAGGCTTCTCTTTGATTCTATATATCATCCCAAGTATGCCTCTAACATGAGACTAGACTTCTTGGAAATGAAGGACATCAAACACTTGGATGAACTCTTACTTCCACGGTCTAAGACAACTTCAGGACTAAAAGTGGTAACTTTGACCTCTTGGTCAAATACCTATGATCCATTTTTTGAATCACAACTCCCTAGTAATGAGGATTTTTGTCCCCAACATCTTAGGGAGCCAATAAATGATTAAATGCTTCCCCGCATCTTCTTTGGGACACCATTTGGATTTTCTTGATAAGTTCCCATTCAACCCCACTAACCATGTCTCATGATCTCCTCTCCTTGTCTTTCTCACCTTATTGTCCATACCCACATCTCCATCCATTTCCTCTTAGCTATTGGGAACCAAATCATTAATGGAAGGAAACAAGTCCTCTTCATCCAACATTAAAGTTTCAAATAATTGGAGCTTATCAACATTAATAACTACATGCATCTTCATGTAGGGAGGCAAATCTACTTGAAAATCATTCTCTCGCACTTGTTCCCAAATCTAAAATAGATTATACCTTACCATATTGAGATTCTTAGTTATTCCTTGAAGCCTCTATTACCTAGGTACACCCAAACATGATTTTCAACCTAAAACTTATGGTCCACTCTATATTGGTCATGTCATCTCTTGTACCTAGCTTGAGACTCCTTCAACTTCTCTTTCACTCAAAAATGAATTTGTTGAACCTTTTCAATGAACTATTCAACATTGTGGACCTCTAAAACCACATTTTATATTCGATCTCTTAACTATCCCATCAATATATCAAGAGGATTAGGATACAAATAACCAAAACATGCTTCAAAAGGTGACAATTTGGTGGATGCATGGACTACCCTATTCTATGAGTGTTGTATGTATGTGAAGTTTTCATTCCAAGACTTAGGATAATTTTTATTATATCCCATCAAGAGTTGTACTAAGGTATGGTTCACTACTTCTATTTGTCCATTAGTTTGACGATAGAAATCAATGGAACACTTCTACCAACTATCTATCTTCTCCAAAAACATGCACCAAAAATTCCCCAAGAATTTTTTAGCTCTATTTGATATGGCACTTTTTAGAAGAAGAAAATGAACCCACACATGAGTGAAGAACAATTCAATTGCATCACTACAAAAAAGATTCTTCTTACACAATATGAGCACACACTTCTTACTAAATCTATCCAACACCACACAAAAATAATCATGCCCCTTCTTATACATGGGTAAACTACCCACAAAGTCCATGGAGATATTATCCCATGGCCTCATAAGAATAGATAATGGTTGGTACAATCTCAATTTCTAATTACTCGTCTTGCTAATACAACACAACTTGCAAGCCTTATAAGCCCAAATACATCCACTTGGATGTATGACAAATAAACATACCTTTGAATATTTTCCATTGTCTTGTCACACCAAAATAACTTTAGAATATTAGGGTATGATCCTCATGCATGAACAAAAATCTCCTTTCTTTTGATATTCACAACTTCCATGTTTTGTACAAGAGTCTATCCTTGAGAAAAAAGTCCAAATTTGGATCAAAGTCAACCACTTAAATCCTCACTTTTATTTTTGATATATTACTAAAATCCTTATCAACCATGTAATATTCAACATATACATCTTTGGAAAAAGGATCTATGCTAATACAACGCAACTTGCAACCCTTATAAGCCCAAATACATCCACTTAGATGTATGACAAATAAACATACTTTTGAATATTTTCCATTGTCTTGTCACACCAAAATAAATTTATAATATTGGGGTATGATCCTCATGCATGAACAAAAATATCCTTTCTTTTGATATGCACAAGTTCCATGTTTTGTACAAGAGTCTATCCTTGAGAAAAAAGTCCAAATTTGGATCAAAGTCAACCACTTAAATCCTCTCTTTCCTTTTGATATATTGCTAAAATCCATATCAACCATGTAATATTTAACATGTACATCTTTGGAAAAAAGATCTAATTGAGAATAAGTACATATTGTTGAAAGAAGAGGTGGCCTAGATAGTATATTAGTTTCCTTATTGGTCACACCTTGTTTGTACTTACTCACCAAGTGGAATTGTTGAAGAAATAGCATCCACTTGTAACACCTTTGTTCTTGTAACACCTTTCTTGTTGGAGTTTGAGCCTATAAATATTAGAGAGGTTGATGATCCACATGAACAACCATTTCTTTTTCCAACAGATAGTGTTTCCATTTTTTATTACAGAGACTAGAGAATAAAATTATTGTCATAAGTACTATAGTTTAGAAGTGCCCCTCTAAAAATATCTAATTGGTAATGTATAAAACTTTATTGTTGAAATATAATAATCCCAATTTTATAATCAATAGCATCCATTTCTACTTTGAAATCTTGTTGGAGGTTAGGCAAAGCAAGAACTAATGTATGACTAATTTTATGCATAAGTTACTTAAATGATCTCTATTATTTTCCACCCCAATGAGAACATTTTCTAGCCCATGTTATAGCATGCAATGGAGTAACAATGTAGAAGAAGGATTGAACAAATTTTCTCATGTATTAGACAACCCCAATAAAGCTCCTTGTCTTGGTGATAGAAGGAGGCTTTACCCAATTCACAAGGGCCTCTATCTTAGTGAGATTGGTCATAATCTCTCCATTACTAACCATGTGTGCAAGGTAGACAAGTTATGTATGTGAAGACACATTTATTTCCATTCAAAATTAATTTATTCTCCCCCAACACTTGAAGAACTTTCTTAAGATGAGAGATACGCTCCTCATAAGTCCTATTGAAAATAAGGATACCATCCAAATAAACATAACACAAGAGTCTATAAGTGGTTTAAGTATCTCATCCATCTATGTCATGGAGGTAGTTGGAACATTTCATAGCCCAAGTATTAAAACAAGAAATTCATAAATCCCTTGCTTCATCTTGAACATTGTTTTCCAAATATCCTCCTTTTATCCTTGGTGATACTCAAATTTAATATCAAGCTTGGAAAAATAGTTAGCATGCTACAATTGATCTAATATATCATCAAAGTGTGACACGAGATACCTATTAGTGATGGTTATCTCATTTAAATCTTTATAATCCACACACATGCGCTACATACCATCCTTCCTAGGCACCATCACTATGGGAGAACCACAAGGAAAAGTACTAGGTCTAATTACTCCCTCACTAATGATAGTTTTCAATTGTGTCTACACTTCATGTGCCTCTAATGTACTTTGTTGATACAAATTATTGTTTGGAAGAGGATAATTAGGTAACATCTTGATTTCACTCTCAATAGCTCTATATGGGGGCATCCCCTTGAGCTCGAGAAATAAATCTAATTTTTTTGCACCAACTAATCTATTTACTGTTGTTATTTATGTGTATGCATCCCATGTTTTGAATTAATTTATACTCCCCCTTTCTCTTCTTTATTATGCAACAACAATAGATAAAAATTGCCACTAGTTTGATTAGCCTCTTAACTTGTGAAGTCCTTACCATGGGGATTTTGGACCTTCCCACATAAGAATTCAAGATGAAATATTTTCAATTCAAACAGAGTATATTAGGATTTCTTTTTAAATAGATGACCTTTATAACATAGAGATAAGGACTCCTAAAGATGACACCACAAACATCCTATCACATCTAATACCACCTCATCTCTAAACTTTGGATTAATCCTAAATAGCAAATTACATTGTGTTGTCATTAATATATCCACCCCTTGCTTCAACAACCCTAAAGAATATGGATGAAAATAGTCTTATGTCTTTAAACCAAGATCACCAACCAACTTTTGAAAATTTAGATTTTCTTGTGAGCATGTATCAAACAAAGCATCTACCTTCTTTACTTTCACTTGGATTCTAATGTGAAAGAATTTAGTGAGTTCCTCTTCATTAGGAGAACCATCACCTATTATGCATGCATCCTTATGGATCTCTTTTCCTTTTATCACATAAGTGACATTCTTGTCATTCTTCTTATTCTTTTTCCATGAAGGTGCCAATTCTTTATGCTATTTCCAACATCACTTATTTGAATATTCATTCTTCTCACAATGATCACAATGAAACTCCCCCTTACTTTTTCCCTTAGTATTGATTATATTAGTAGTATTTTTCTTACCTTTATCCTTGTTCTTACCCTTGTTCCTATCACTACCATTTTTTGCTCCTTACCCTATTGTTTTTTCTTCTAGGAAGAGATTATTTTCTTGTAAAACTCTAAGTAGTGTGACTATGTGCACGATTCATCAATATCTTAGGTTTAGCCATTAGCATAGGTATTTAGGTGCCAAAACATCCCACCTATGCTATCCATAAGCAACTATTGGTCCAGGACACCCCTTCCCAATTAGGTCACTCTATTCTTAAATCTACTTTTATATTATTGCACACTTTGGCCTTGTATTTGTTTGAAGTAATGTCATTGCATCAATCTTTATTCTTCATGGAAAATAGGGTAAAATTGCTTCTTGAGTAGTCCCTTAAAATCCTCCCACTTAGGTATTGATGGCACTTTTTTAAATTCCAAGGAGTGAACACAACTTTCAAACCATGTGAGAGCATGGCCAAATAGATTAAGTCTTGCAAATGAAATTTGTTGATGAGTCATTTTGTGGAGACTAAGTATACCTCCATTTGAGACACCATTCTCCACTTCTATTTCACCATCAAAGGGTTGTATATCAATCTTTTCCTTGGCCTTGAAGAATCCTCCATGTGACATCTCTTCTTGTTCTTTCTCAATTTTCTTAGGTTCTTTTTTTGTTACTCCCTTGGGATTCCAAGTTTCTCTATCAAGGCTAGCATGATGATTTCAATCTATAAATCTTTCTGATAATTCTAAAAATTCTTACAATGTCATCTTCCAACTTCTTAAATCAAGCTTCTCCTTCTTGATTCGCAGTTGGTTGGTGTTTTTCTTGTGGATAATTGAGTCTGTCTCAATTCACAAGAGTGGTGTACTTGTGAATAATTGAGTATGTCTCAATTCATAGATATTTTGAGGATTTACATGTTTAATAGTTAGGACATTCATTGATTGGTTCAATTTGGTGTGTCTTGGGTGAGCAAGGAGATTTGGTGTAGATGGTTTGTTGTGTCTAGTCCATGTAGTGTTTTGTCCTTTGTTCAGATTGATGTAATAACAGGGGGAATGTTGGAATAAATATTACATCATAAGAAAATAATAAATTAATGTTATGTTAGTTAATAGTTATAAATAAAACAATAGTTAGAATAGTTTATATTGGGAAGTTACTTTCTCATAAATACGTTTAGGTAGTTAGTATGGGAAATAAAGGCTTTATAAAGCCATATTGAAGCAATGTAAAAATCAAACTATACGTATGGAATCTTAGAATCAATTATTATTGTGTTATTCATCATGTAAATCTATAATATTGTTTTTGTGTTCAATTATTTCAATATGAAATCCCTTGCCATTGTTCTAGCTTTCCTATTCCACACTCTAGTTACAAGCCTGGGCTTAAAAAGGAATAAATATTTGTTTCTAGATAGATCTTGTAGAGGAAATAACCAGTAACACACTTGTAAGGATTTCCAAACCCTGATTTGATACTACTTGATACATAAGATACTAGTGATACTTTCGTAGCAATCACCATGTACATATGTCTTCTTGTCAACCCTACAAAATGCCTTAAAAACACTAATTTTCTAATTCTAAGGGTTCTTTTAATACTCTAACATGTTCAATACTGTTGCACATCATAAATAAGTGCATAATAGGAGTATACATTACAAAAGAAACACAAAGCAAGACAAATACATGGTAACACCTAGAGAAACCCTCAAATAGAAGAAAACACTAGAAGAGCTCTTGCTTCTTGTGTCATTCTCTTCTAGTCAATTAAAAGTGTACATAATTCCTCTAGGGAATATTTCATAATTGATATTATGTACAACTAGATCTAAACACTTGCAACATGTCTCTACATCATCTAAACTATACACTTACAACAATTAAATAATGAAGGTTAGAATGAGATCCAAGCCCTCAACAATGTTTTCCCGTGTTCTTATGCTTTTCCCATGTCCTTCTTATGTCCCAATGGAAGTTCAAACCATAGACACCTAAATCTTACCGTGTTCTAGCATCACACTAAATGGCCCTTACCACACCAGATTCATCCTGCATACATTCCTCTAATGTTAATTAAATAAATTACTTATTTAATTAATCAATTTGACCATCCTCCTAATATTAATTGAATAAACTATGTTTATTTGATTAATAAATTTCATCATCCTCCTAGCATTAACTAAATAAATTATGATCATTTATTTAATTAATTATTCAATTCAACCTTCTAGCATTCTAGGCTTTAATTGAATAAATTTACATTTATTTAATTAAATCCATCTTTCTCTCATCATTCCCCCTAAAATTAAATAAATACATGACATTTATTTAATTTATCCCATAAATCCCCCTCAATCATTAGTTGATTAAATAAACCTAGTTTAATTAGCTAATTAATCATTTGCACATTCCCAAATCCAAATTAGACAAGTCAACCTTCCAATGGATTAAGGTTTGCACAAGGCTCCACACTTGCACATGCTTCAAAACATCCCCTTTTCAATCTCATCCCTCCATTCAAATATAGCATATCCCCGCCCTCCACATCTTCTCAATCCTTTCCCTAATCATGTGCACCAATCACAATGTGCCACATGTTGGCCTCTGAATCACTCTTGGCTCTAAATCAACCCTAGCCTTCCATCTTCAAGATCTAATCTCATCCATACATTGTCTCTCATTAAAATCTATAAATGGACCATTCCATAATCCATTTCTAAGGATTCTTGAAATACAAGGTTATGTTTTCCAAATGAGCAACCACATATCTACTTCAACCACAACATCAATCTTGGAGAAAATCCCTTCTTAGCAACAAGGTTGCATGGTGAGATCTCTCCTTTGTTTTCACTCTTTTTATGCAATCTTATCTCAATTGGAGGTGTAAGTTAATGTAGAATAGGATAAGTGTTTTTATATGCATTTGTCTTTGTTTATTCCACAGTTTGGCATGCCTAGTGGGACTCATGTCCCTATCTAATCTTGACATTTACAGAGTGTTTTGGAGTGAGTTTTTGTAATTTTTTTCATCCATGTGATGTTTTTCCCAGTTTGGCATAGGCAAACTGTGTAATGACACAAAAATTCTCTCATATGGCCTACACACACCTTTTGGCATTTTTGCATTGAGTTTGATCTTAAACCCTAAACCTTGTCTATTTTGGTGCACCTAAATAGTGAGTGGCACATGTGTTTGTTGAGTGGAATAGGCGTCTTCTATAGTGTAGGTGTCAATTGAGTGGCACAAGTGTCTACTGAGTGGTGTAGGTGTCTACTGGGTGGCCCAAGTGTCTTTTGTGTGGCATAGGTGTCTGTTGTGTGGAGTAGGTATTTGTTGTGTGGTGCAAGTGCTTTGTGTAACAACATAGGTGTTCTAGATTAGGCATTTTCTTGTCTTATTAGTTTTTGAGGACTAATCCTAATCATTTCAAGTGTTATCTTGATTCTTTTATGTTATTTATTGACTCTCTGTTCCATGTTACTTGTCAAAGTTAAATTATAGCATCAAACTACTAACATATGTGGGTTATAGGTTTCACTTGACAAATACTTATGTGAAAACCCCATTTATTATTTGTTATTCATTTTATTTAAATAAAATTAACATTGTTTGTTAGATTAGTTTTCCCAAGGGTGTGTATGCTCTTCCCTCACACTGTAAGGTGATCTTGGGAATAAAAAGCATCCCTTGTACATATTGATTTCCACATCTCACATTTTCTTTTCTTAAGGTCAATGAACATGGTTGTGGTGCTTGTGTGAATAAGAGGTGTTTATGCTCTTCCTTCAACTGCAAGGTGATCTTGAGAACCAAAAACACCCCTTCATTCACTTTTTGTTTAATCCCAAAAGATTAGGCATGTGTTTTCTCTTTCCTCATATTACAAGGTGATCATGGGAATCAAAAGTGGCTAGTCATTTTTTTAGTTTCTTTTTACTGAGCTTGGCTTGGATTTCATCACCAAGTGGTGACCCAAACTCACGTATTCCATTGGGGTATAGAAATTTTGGAGAGAATCAAAAGACTCTCCCATCAAGGTACATTTGTTGTTAAGGGATAAGCTTGCAAGAACTTAATACCTTGCAAAGTGAAGGGATAGTGGGTTACCCTCTCACATCAATCCATTAGACATACACCTTGTTTCATAGACTTTGGCCACATGCCTTCAAGTATATTGAGGACATCCCCTAGAAATCCTTGTTCAACCTAGATAGATACCATTTGATTGTTCATAAATAATGATGTATCAGTAAGAGGTTAGCCCTAAGAAGTTACTCACCATGTGCCTTGGAACCAAGATAGTAGGCCATAAACAAACAAAAATCAAGTTTTTGGTTAGCACCTTGAGATCATGGGCCAATACTATCCACGACCAAGCTCAAGCATTATCAATGGGCTCATAATCCAAATGCTCCTACTTGAATAACTAGGTTGTTCATGTGATTGATTTTTTTGTACCTCATGAAAACCTGTAAAACATCCAAAAGTCCAAAAAAATCAAAAAGTAAAAAAATTCCAAAAACATCCTCAAAATCTAAAATTGTGATCCAATCCAACACCCTAACTCCTTGTGACATCCATCCATCCAAAAACCAATATTTTGCAAATTAATCCCCAATCCCAAAATTCTAAAGTTGAAGATCAAATAGTCAACCCAAACCCAACCTCATCCTTAAACAATAAACCAAAAATAAAAAATCAAATTTCAATCCCCAAGTCAAACATCATCCTAAAATATAACAACCACCCATCACTAATATATTGGTTTAAGGACCTAAATCCCTTGAATTAAATCTCAAAAGTCTATCATAATAGTCATCAAGGGTCCTAGACCTCATCATCCACATCAAATCCAAATCAATCCTAATCAAATCCAATCCTAGTCCAATCCCAATCAAAGTATCATCCTAAATCTAAAGGTCCCTTATCAAAAATTCAAAGTTGGATAAGGATCTAGATCCCTTCAACCCCATCCAAATCAAAATTGGACAACACCAAGGGTCCTAGACCTAATCCTTCAAAATTAAAATACTTAAAACTAATCAAAAATGCAACCATCATCCTAAATCCAAGACCAATCATCACAAATCCAATTATTTAGGGACCTAAATCCCTCAAGCTAAATCTCAAATACAAATCAAACCATCATCACACTACCCTAAGGATCTTGCCCTTAATTAAATCATCCTCAAAATGACATCAATCTAACATCACATTCCCTAAGGTCCTAGACCTTGTGCATCATTTCAAGCCCAAAGTCAAATCAATGTCGAGTTACCTAGGGTCCTTGACCTAATCTCTCCAATCAAAATGAACCCATTAATCATCAAGATATCTCTAAATCAAAATCAATATTCAATCAAATGCATCAAGTTGTAAAAGGTCATCAACCTTAATCAACTCCAACATCAAGCATCCAAGGTCCTTGGAATTGATCAATCCCATGATTGAGCTATAAGAGGTCTTAGATCTCATCTAAATCAAAAATCAAATCCTAATCCACCTCATCCACAAATCACTAAATCATCCAAAGCCCTAGGTGATCCAAACCAAATCAACACATAAAAATCTAAAGTCCCAAGTGATGTACAAATCAAATCCTCCAAATCCTAAATCAAACTAACATTGGATCGTTTCATCCCAAATATAACATATTCAAACACAAATCATCCCCCAACCTAATCTAAATCCTAATTAACTCGTTGAAATAAAATCCAAAATTAAACCAACATCAAGTTACCTAGGGTCCTTGACCCAATCCCTCCAATCAAAATCCAAATTCAATCCATTGCCAAGCTACTTAAGGACCTTGACCTCAATCAAAGATCAGTCACTATTGAGTGACCATATCCAAATCAAATAAAAAATCAAACTACTCAAGGTCCTTGACCTTCATCATCACCCATCATCAAGTTACATAAGGTCCCAAACCTCATCAAGCACTCCAAAATCATAAATCAATTAAAAATTCATCCCCCACAAGTCCAAAGTCAAATGCTTCATCTTGTGGTGCACCTACACACTAAGTGGCAAAGGTGAACCTCTAATTGGTGCAATTGCACCATGTGGCACAAGTGTACCGTAAGTGGCACAGGTGCACCTTGAGTGGTGCAGGTACCCTCAAAGGCTTTGTATACACTCTATTTTGGTCAATCCTAGTCCAAAATCATAAAAACCAATCCAAAATCCCTCTAAATCATCAAATCATCCCCAATATTCCAAATCCTTAAAAAAATCGTGGAAATCATAAATCCATTTTATTTTCATGACTCTCCTCATCATAACCATTATCAAAACCCCTTTAAATATGATGATGATAGTCTTGTGGATCAAGATGAATATACCAATTGTTGGGAATTAAGTTGTCTCAACCTTTTCAAATTCCTAATGTTGGCGTTTAATTATTTATTTATTTTCAACCTACTATTGTAATTAAACAGGTAAATTTTATTTTGTCACTTTGTGGAGGTTGGCACAGTGAAGTGTCATCCTACATGGAAGGTGACTAGATATAATTTTGTCCTCATATGAGGAGGTAGGCATCCCATATTGACTTGGCATGTTTTTTTCCATGTGTCGGCACCTTGTGGTTATGTGTAAGGATTTATGACAGATTCTATGATGCATAAGTTATGATGGATTCTATGACATTGTAAGAGCTGGAAATAGAAGGGATAAGACAAGTGTCATTTGCATGTTGTTAGCAAACAGATTTGTCACCGCCTATCTTATTTGACTCACCTCATTGGCAGTAACAACTTGACTAACAGTTGGAAAATTTATTTTTATAAATTGTCCTATGAAGGTTTTAGAAGGTATAACTCCCTTCTTATGATAATTTGGAAATTTGTGCGTTACACTTTTAACCAGAAAGAAGGAAAGGTAATTGCATATAAATATGAAATCTAACTAAACCACAATACAAATTGTATTGCAAGTAGTAAATTTTATCAATTTAACTGATCCTCCATCAGACATAAGAATGAAATAAAACCAACAATCACTCCATAATAATATCATTACCACCTTTGCATCAAATCCCATCATAAGAAAGGAGACACTCAGATGGAAATAAACTTATATAGAAATAGGTTATAAATATTCTACATAGCGTAATGTAGATATTAGGATTCAACGCGCCATATATTCAACATATGAAGAATAAATAACAAATACCAAAGAGGCAATCAAGTCAATGTTGATCCTTCTCTGATATTTATGAATTCAATCAACATACACTATCTCAAATATCCCCCTTACTTCCCAAAAGAAATATTTGTGATCTAGTTTTGAAAAGTAAATTTTGACACCAAAAAGATCCCTTCTCTCTTTTACTAATCTATTATATAGTAAAAGAGTGAACCAACTTTCCCGTATAATAGTTATGTAACCAACAAGACATAATAAAACAAAGTTCATGAGAAATGTTAAACGAGAAGCAACCTCGAATAATAGAGAGTTTCAACATAATAAATTATAAAATCCAAAGAGAAGTTATGAAACTGTTTCATTGTCTTCCTCCTCTATAGCCTCAAACTTTTCTAGTTCATCTGGAATTTTCTTATCTGCTTCATCTTCAAACTTATGTGATGTATTCATCTTAGTGTGCAATAATTTGAATCTTCCTATGATTGAGAGAACATTTTTGGAATTGGGAATATTTATGATTCCTAGCCTTGCTCTCCATTTTTGCAATACATTGCTACCTTCCTCATACTTTCATTCCATTTCTACAATGTCCTTGAAATTAAACAAGTGAGTACACACATTATTGAGGTGTTCAATGGAATTTCCTTTAGCATATTCTTTTGTTTTCAACTCTTCAGTCAACAAATTCTTGAAGGCTTGTTTAATAGCACCTAGCTCCAATATGTTAGACTTAGTCTCATCATAGAGATCAACCCCCAAAGTTCCACAAGCACTCATGAGATCCAGCAAATAAGACCGATTATTCTTGGCTAGTCTCTTCAAATCATTAATGCATTATTTCTCCATATACAATTTCCAATCTACACTGGCTAGCCATTTCACTGATTCATTATCTTCTAGTTTTTCAATAACCTTTTCAATGACAAGGATAATAGAATCCCGTTTGACCATGGTGTTGAGATTGATCTTGACTACATTCAACATAGCTTCATATTTCTTTATTCTTTTCAGGTCATCCAAAAATTTTGTTTGTTTATCAGAAATCTTACCAAAGATATTATGAATGAAATGAAGGCCATCCAATATCAATTTCACAATCCACCCTTCCACTACATTCCCCATATATTTATATTTGTTTATCTGATCAAATACCCCATTAGTTACACCTTTAGGAACACCAGTGGTAGGGTCTAATGGTTGAGAAGTGGTGTCAACAATGGATTTAATATATGAGGTCAGAATGTCTACTTGGTGCTCCAAGATTTCATTTTCCTTTTATTTTTCTTCTAACCTGTTAGCTAAGATGTCTATAGATAACTTAGCATTATGAATATCACCTTACATGGAAGGTGGCCCCAAATCCATAGTACTCATTTGACAGTCATTTGCAGATATGTCTTTCATTTCTTTATCCACCATTGGCTTTGCTATTTCCACATATCAGTGCTTGGAGACTAGATCTACCAATAGTCTAGACATCCTTTTGGCCCTTCTTGGTGTAGACTCTAGTTTAAGCAGTCTAGCCACTACATCAAATTATGTGTCAATAATTTAAGAATATCTTCTTTTGTTCCCAACCTCTATTTTCAACCAAGTTAGGTTGGTTGTCACAGAGGATTCGCCTGTATCTTTTTGGGAGATCTTATCTTCGTTAGGAGCACCATCCACTATTGCTTGTTGATGAAAAGGAGGACTTTGAAACGACCCATCCTGAGGGATGTGAGGAGATGTTCCACTTTGCCTTGCATTTGATGTGTATTCTTCATCTTCCCCACTCTGCAGTCCCTGTTGTGGTACCTCTGACGCCTTATCTTCTTGTGGATTAAGACATTTCTTCATCTTTTATTTCTTCTTAGGTGTTTGAATATTTTCTCCATCTGAATTCTTGGAACTTGTTTTCTTTTTGGGCCCATCTGCCCCACTTTGCCCTGCAATGGGAGACTATAGCATGGTATCTTGAACATAAGAAGGATTACTGTGATCAGGAGTGCTCATAGAAACTTGTGGTATTTCCATAATTGGCTCCTTATGGGAAGGAGAACCTTGGTGGTGACACTTGACGAGAAAAGGAATGGTTAAGCTAGTTGTAGTTGACTCCCGGAGTGCTTCTTTAAATAACAAATAGCAAATGACACTTGTGAATAAGACTTTTTCTTTCTAAGTAATGAGAATAGGATTAAGACATTTAATACCCCTTGAAATAAATGCTACTCTTTGGCTTTACCCAGGCACTCTATCAAAAATTACATTTTCTCCTTTATCAGTAATTTGTGCTTTTTTAGAACTCAATTATCGGTAACATCTTCTATATCACAAACTTATTTTCTTAAGCATTGTTAGAGAAAAATAACTTTTACAAACCACCCATGTAGCTGGTCATAAGCACCCATTACTTATCGGCAAACTTTTTGTTTTGCAAACTTTGCTTTTGCGCGCTGCCTTTGTTCAGTCAACAAAAAGTGACTTTCACAAACCTCTTGTATGCCCGACTATAAGCTTCCACTACTTTATTGGCTTTTTGATCAATTCATGAACCAAAAGTATCAACCGTTGTCGACAAAATATAATATCCGTGAACTTTATTGAATTAGGCTATAAGCCTAAGGCATAACAGGGACTACCGGCTTATCGGTGAACTAGAGAAAAATAAAACTCTCAAACTGAAAACTTTACTTCACAAAAGAGATGGATAGCCGATACAAGGGCTTCTAGCATGATTTGTTAGAAAATTGGTAATCCAAAGAAAAATAGAACTTAAGAACCAAAATTTCACTTGGTAAAAGGAAAAGATAGCCAATAAAAGACATGCCAAGGTGACTTATTAGGAAATCGGTGAATCGGGGAAAACCTAACTTATGAACCAAAGATGGAAGTTTGTGAAATTGAAGAAAGGTTGACTAAGAAAAAGTAAGAAAATGAAGACTTGTGGGGAAAAATAAAGGTTCGAGAACATAAGCTTTTACCGATAAAGTTCATAAACTACATTATTTCCCAACAAGTTCGTCGATTGGGATATTTCCTGATAAAACCAAGGAATAAGACAAGTTTTTGAAAACTCAAATTTGTCGATAAGGCTCCAAAACAGTAAGGTTCCAAAGTTTGAAATAGAGAGAAATTGTCGACAAAGAAGAAAAATGGTACAAAACTTGGGACTGACTCAAAATACAGGACAAATAGAAATGAATCAAAAATTTCAAATTTGGGGGAAACACATGTATGACACTATAAGAGGCATCTTTGACTTAGCCCATCTTGGGGCACCTAAGTTTGGGATATAACATATTGTAAGAGAATTGTTTATTAATAGTTAGTTACATGACATATTCTCTTACAACTATAAGTGGTGTCATATATGACAGAATTTATGACGATGTAAGAGCATCTGTAATACATATTTTGGGCAAATTTGGGTTTCCCAAGTATGGAGGGTTGTAAGAGGTGTAAGGGAATCTTGTACAAGTGTCACAGGAGTCAAACATGTGTTTGAAAAGTGTGCCACATGGATTTGGATGCCCATCTCTTGTATCTTTCTCTAGAAGCTTCCTTCATGCTTGTATCTCGCTATAAATACAAGTGCTTGGAGTTGGAGTGGTATGGTAATGTCTAGGTACCATTATGTTGTCAAATTTACTCCAGTAATCAACATTGGTGAACTCTTGGAAGAACTTGCATTGCAAGTGTGTTGTAGTCTCATTTAGATTTGATAATACATTGTGCAAGTTTTGTAGTGTGGGGTTTTTTACCTGAAAGGGTTTTCCCCACGTACATCTTATGTTGTGTACATTGGTATTTGGAATTTGTTATTGTTGTTACCTTTTCTATTAATGTGTATCTTAATCTATAATTGGTTAAAATAAAATTGCACTGTCTTTCCTCATTAGATCAGTGTAGGAAGTTGTTTCTATGTACCTTGCTTCCTCTCAGTTGGTATCAAAGCCTAGCCAGTTTTGGTTCTAGTTGTGAGGTAGAGAGTTTTTTGAGCTGATCTTAGTTTGAGTGGGAGCTTGTGTAGAGGAATTTTTGTTGTAGGGAAGAGATGGCGAGTACATCTAAGAGGTTTGACATAGAGAATTTCAATGGAGGCAACTTTGAGTTGTGGAAACTCAAGATGGAGGACTTATTGGTTCTAGATATAGATATATGGCTCACAGTATCTGGAGCTATGCCATCGAGTATGAAGCAAGAAGATTGGGATCTGATGGATCAGAAGGCTAAGGGTCTGATAAGACTCTATTTGGTTGATTCAGTGCTCCTAAATATCCATGAAGTGAAGACTGCAAAGGATCTTTGGAAGAAACTTGGAGATATTTATTAGGCTAAATCCCTGGTGAACAAGTTATTCTTGTGGAAGAAACTGTATTATCTGAGGATGGATGATGGAGGATCTGTCACAGATCATCTAAACACATTTAATAAGCTTGTCAGCTAACCTTTGTTGGTGTGAAGGTGGAGGAAGAGGATCAATGTATGACATTACTGTGTTCCTTAATAGATTCGTGGGACTACCTTGTTATGGCCATTGGGAGTACCACTACTACCTTCAAGATGGATGAAGTGGTTGTATTGTTACTATTTGAAGAGATGCAGAGAAAATCTTCTGAAATGGCTAAGGAGGCTCATGCGGTTTGTGGTAGATCGAAAGGGAAAGGAAAGAAAAATGATAAGAAGAAAGAAGAAAAAGGAAGATCCAAATCCCGTGGGAGATCTAGGTCTCCTGGAAAGTCCAAGGACTTATGTTGGAACTGTAGCAAACCTGGGCATTTCCATAAGGATTGCAAGGAAGAGAAAAAGAAGAACTATGATTCAAATTCTGACAAGTCCTCTCAGGATGACGGAGAAGCGTTTGTCGTTGCCTTCGCAACATATGCATCAAAAGATGTATGGCTTATTCACTGTAGTGCATCTTTTCACATGACTTCGCATCAAGGTTGGTTCTCAAAGTATGAAGAATATGATGGTGAGAAGGTGTACTTGGGTGATGACTCTCACCTAAAGATTGTTGGTCATGGAAGGGTCTTGATTCGATTCCCTAATGGACAAATGAAGGGGATCAACGGTGTTCTGCATATCCCTAGTTTGGCATGAAACCTATTATCCATAAGTAAGCTGAATGATGTGAGTGTGCAAGTTTTTTTCTCGAATGGAGGATGTAAGATGACTAGGGGAACTATGGTGCTAGCTAAGGGTGTCCAGATTGGCACTTTGTTTTAGCTTGATGCATGCATGGTTTAGTGCAATAGTGCCTTTGTTTCAAAGAAGAGAACTTCAAAGTTTTCATCCTCACCATTAGAACCATCAACGAAGAAGTGTGTTGCATCTACCTCCTATGGTCATGCTTCCTGGGTACCTAAGGGTGCTCATTCTATGGAGTTGAAACTTCCAGCTGAGAAGACAATGTTATGGCACCAAAGGCTTGGTCACATTAGTGAAAATGGTTTGAGGACCCTAAAAAATAAAAACCTCATTGAGGGTATGAATGACTGTAACCTTGAGTTTGATTTTTGTGAACATTGCATTTATGGAAAGCAAAACTGTGTTTAGTTTTATTCTAGTTCTCACAAATCTTCTGAGGTGTTGGACTTGATTCATTCTGATGTATTTGGTTCGATTAATTTTCCTTCAATTTCAAAATATGTGTACTTTGTTTCATTCATTAATGACTATAGTATAAGGACATGGGTGTATTTCCTTAGAAGTAAATCTAAAGTCTTTGCAAGATACAAAGAGTTCAAAGCTCTTTTAGAGAATCGAAGGATAGAAATATTAAGTGTTTGAGGATTGACAATGGTGGTGAGTTTTGTTCAACAAATTTCAACAAGTTCTATAAAGAACAAGGCATTGAGAGGGACAAGACAACTATGTATACCCCTCAATAGAATGGAATTACAGAGAGGATGAACAGAATGTTGAAGGAGAGGACTAGGAGTATGCTAAGTGGAGCTAGCCTTGAACAAAAGTTCTGGGATGAAGCTGTTGGTACCGCTTGTTACCTGGTTAACAGGTCTCCTACATCGGTGCTCATTGATAAGACATCTATGGAGGTGTGGTCTTGTAAAAATCCTTCATTGAGACACATTCAAGTATTTGGTTGTGAGGCATATGCACATGTGCCTAAGGAGAAGAGGTCTAAGTTGGACCATAAGGATGTGAAGTGTATCTTCATCGAGTATGGCATCACTATGAAAGGGTATAAGCTTTGGGGTCCAGTGGCCTAGAGAGTTCTATATAGCAGAAGTGTGATCTTCAAAGAGCTCAATCCTTCTTTTGTTGACCTACAACCAGAGAAAGAAGAGAAGAAATAGGATGTGGTTCATCTTCCTTCCATCCTTGAGAAAGTTGAACCAAACCTATTTGTTGGACCTTATGATGAGGAGAGCTCTAGTAGCTCTGATAGTTCAGAAGAAGACAAAGAACCTTAACCTCAACTATTGAGGAGGTTCACATGTATAATGTGACAACCTGAAAGTTTTGGTTATTCATTACATGATTCTAGTTGCATTGTTGCCTTGATTTCTAACACTGATGAGCCTAGGACTTTAAAATAGGCTATGGGTATGTCAGATGCAAATTCCTGGAAAGAAGCCATGAATGAAGAAATAGTTGCATTAGAGAAAAATAAAACATGGGATTTGGTGCCCTTGCTTGAAGGACATAAACTTGTTGGTTGCAAATGGGTGTTCAAGAATAAATTTGGTCCTGATGGAAGTGTTGAGAAGATAAGGCAAGGTTGGCCACGAAGGGGTAATCGTAGGTGGAGGGAATAGATTATGGTGATATTTTCTCTCCCGTTGCAAAGTTGAGATCTATCAAGTTCTTGTTATCACTTACTATTGCATACAATTAGGAAGTTGAATAGATGGATGTGAAGACAACTTTCCTTCATGGTGATTTGGAGGAAGAAATCTATATGTCACAACTTGAGCACTACGTGGCTAAAGGTAAAGAAAATTTGGTTTGCAAGTTAAAAAAGTCTTTGTATGGTTTGAAGCAATCTCCTAGGATGTGGTACCAGAAATTTGATCCCTTTCTATTGAGTTTGGGATTTCTGACATCAAAATCAGATCATTATGTTTATTATAAGATGGATAATGATCGCATTCTCATTATTGCATTGTATGTTGATGATATGTTCTTCATTGGGAATGGTAAGAATTTAATTTATGATTTGAAGTATCAACTTTCAGCACAGTTTGAGATGAAAAATCTAGGGGCAACTAGGTACGTCTTAGGAATATAAATTAGAAGAGACAAAGATAACAAAAAACTTTGGTTAAGCTAGAGTAAGTATGTGAATACTATGTTGGAGAGATTCAGCATGTCAGATTGCAGACCATTGACTATTCATGTTATGATGGGGACAAAGTTATCTGTTGAAGATTGTATGAAGTCTCCTTCTGAGATGGAAGATATAAGCAGAGTTCCTTATGCTAGTGCGGTTGGCAGTTTGATGTATGCTATCTTTTGTACAAGACTAGACATTGCTCAAGTAGTGAGAGTCCTTAGTCGGTTTATGGCTAATCCTGGACAGGTATATTGGGATGTAGTGAAGAGAACTTGTTCAAATATTTGTGGGGTACTTCTGCGTATTCCCTATGTTATCATGGTTATCCCACATGACCTTGACATTCTATTTGTATTCATGGATATGTGTATTCTAATTGGGCTGGAGATATAGATAGCAGAAGATCCACCAGTGCTTATGTTTTCACTTTGTTCGGTGGTGCCATTAGTTGTGTTAGTGCCTGAATTGACTGACAGTTTTAGAGCAATTTTCATGCAGGCACTTTCCCTAAGTATCCAAAAAATGTTCTAAGTGTTGGACCTCCTCAGCATTTTTCAGCTGCAGCATCATATTTTCCTGAGGAGGAGGTCATCGTCATCATGTTTGCTTCGATGGTGGTCAACATCATCATGTTTTCTGTCGACTTGTTTTTCATCAGGATCATCATATTTCAATATCGGGTGATGTCTGGATATCATCCTGATCCTGCTGATGAGCTACAGTGCGCCCTGATTTGCTCGCGGGGGTGATTTTTCAAGTATCCGGTGATCTTCCAATTATCACCTTGCCCAAACATGATGATGATGTTGCCCCGATATTCTGAAGGGGTTATTCTTTGAGTTGTTCAACCTGACTTGTTCTTTCTTAAGGGTCGTCATCATCATCATCATATTTCCAGTTATCACCGTGTTGCTTACTGGGGTCATCATATTTTGAACGTCAGGATGATCTTAGTCAATATCATCCTGATGATGTTGTATCACTTCATGTTCGTTGTTTTATCATCCTGATGATGCTGACGTCATTCTTATGTCAGGGTGATATCTTTTTCTCTGCCTATCTGCATCATGATATTTCCGAAGGAGGGGGTGATATTTTCATATCACCCGGGTGTATGTTTGTTCCAGCGTCATGATGATGCTGATATCAAGGAGATATCCGCCTGCCGGCTTCGTGCATTATCTAGTGGGGGTGATCTTTTCAAGCATCATCATATTCATCTATCGCCCTGATCTTATAGTGGAGCTACAGTGCAACCTGATATTTGTGCATCAGGATGATATTTCCAAATATCCGGTTATCTTCCGAATATCATCCTGATGTCGATATGATGATGACGTCATCAAGGTCCGGGGGGTCATATTTCTAACACAGATCATCTTGTGGAGATCTCCCGATATTTGCAAACATGATGATGACGTCATCCGGATATGAGGAGGTACGCAGTGGGCGGATATGATGATGACGTCAGTAGGATATGATGATGACGTCATCAGGATGTTCATCGGCCAGACTTTTGGTATAGGCTCAGCAGGAGGATGTTCCTCCGATGGATCAGGTTGTGCGGATGAAGGCAATTATCATGTAGGTTATATTGCGATATGATGCTGACGTCAGGGTGATATTTCAAGCGACAGGATATCATGCTGCTGGAGGATGATGATGATGAAGTCTTATACTAGTGTCGTCAGGAGCAAAAGCACCGACATCATATATGCTCATGACCTAGTATATAAAGTGTTAATGAGGTTGCTGCGGGGTGCATGTGGGATAATTGATATCCTGCATATTCGAAATATCATGATGATGAATCTCGGCGGGAAATGGTTGCGATCGACTGTTAGATGTTTTTCCCAAGGCCGCGGGTTGGTGCGCCATTAATGGCGAAGGTTGCAGAGGTATGGGCGGATCTGGTACCCGATTGAAGGTGTACATCAGCGGACAGTGGCGCAGGGCTCGAGATATCTTCCTGTCTCCTCCCCTACCTGCTGCATTCATGTTTGGGCGCCAATCTGGTAATGCGTTGAGCGCCATTTTGCTGATACTGTGTATCTGGCAGAATTTTTGGTCAACCATGTAATTAATTGCTGTGGTACACTACCTAGCTGTTATAAGCAGGAAGTGTTACTCATTTGTGGGGGTTAAAAGTTGAAGATTTTTGGCTCTGTAATTCAAAACAAGCTGATCTGGTTGTTCTGTACAGCTTAACCTGTGAGTTTATGTATCTCTTGTTGTATGTTTTTGGCATGAACCCACTGATTTCATGATTGATCTTATATGAGAAATGCTATCTTAGCATGTGTTTTGTTGATTCTGTCTCCAGTATTGCATGTATTCTTCTTCTGAATCTGGATATTTGGGTAATGTTTAGATTCTAGAGCATAGAATTCCTATGTTGAATGTCTGATCTTTTAACTTCTGCTCAAGGGGTAGATTAAACTGTTTTCAGGTTGAACATTGGGAAGGGTATACTGCAGTAGGGATGCCATAAGTAGAGATAACTTAACACTCTATATTGGGAGATATCTGTAAGGCAGATATCACATATATCCCCCTGAAATCCAGTTTTAGCTGTTCATGCTGATCATTCACAGGTGTATGTCTACTGACTCCAGGCCCTGGATAGGCACCAATCTTGCTTTGTGTTTGTGTTACAACCATGTCCAGCTTTGCATCCAAAATTCAAACTAAACCATTTCATACTTCCACCTGTTAGTTGTAGGAGTAGGATTAGGAACCCCCTGCATGCTCTCATACCCAACCAGACATCATGTCCAAGAATGTTGCCAGCCTTGTGATCTATCATACAGATCTTGGTCCATACATGAGAGTATTCTTCCTGTTGTTGTCAAGTTAGATCTTTCTATCTTTGAGCTAGTCAAGGTTACATCTTGAGTTATAGGGATACCCCCCTTGGTGCGGCAGAACCAGAAGTGAAGGGGAGGCAGCTCACGCAACCTCCTGTATTTAGTTGGTTGAATCTGCCTGTGCATTAGAAGTGGCAAATCCTAATGCTGATTCAGAAGAAAAACCAACAAGTTGGATTAGTAAGCAGCAAGTTGTTATCGCTTTTTCCACTACAGAAGCAGAGTACATGGAAGAAACTCGTGCTAAGGAAACCATTTGGCTTAAGAGATTGTGTTCTAATATTGGGCTTGATGCAGGGATGATTACTATCTGTTGTGATAGTCAGAGTGCCATTTTTTTGGCAAAGAACCCAACCTTCCATGCTAGAACAAAGCATATTGATGTTCAATTCCATTTTGTTCATGACATGGTGGAAGATGGTAAGGTGAAACTTGATAAAGTTGACACTTTGACGAATGTTGCAGATTCATTGACAAAGCCTATGAGCATAGAGAAGTTTAGATGGAGTTCGGAGTCTATGGTCATCTTGGCCCCTAGCAATTAATTTCCTTTTTCTATTGGCTTTTGCAAGGTGTTCAAAAAGTGGGAGAATGTTGGAAATTAAGGTGTCTCAACCTTTACAAACTCCTAATGTTGGTATTTAATTATTTATTTATTTTTAGCCTACTATTGTAATTAAACATGTAAAATTTATTTTGGCATTTTATGGGAGTTGGCACGGTGAAGTGTCATCCTACATGGAAGGTTACTAGATGTAATTTTGTCCTCATATGAGGAGGTAGGTGTCCCATATTGACTTGGCATGTTTTTTCCATGTGTCAGCACCTTATGGTCATGTGTAAGGATTTATGACAGATTCTATGACATTGTAAGAGCTGAAAATAAGAGGAATGAGACAAGTGTCATTTGCATGTATGACACTATAAGAGGCATCTTTGACTTAGTCCATTTTGAGGCTCCCAAATTTAGGATATGACATGTTTTAAGAGAATCATTTATTAATAGTCAGTTATGATAGATTCTCTTACATTTGTAAGTGGTGTCATATATGACAAATTTTATGACGATGTAAGAGCACCTGTCATACCTATTTTGGATAAATTTGGGGCGTCCAAGTATGGAGGGTTGTAAGAGGTGTAAGGGAATCTTGTACAAGTGTCACAGGAGTCAAACATGTGTTTGAAAAGTGTACCACGTGGATTTGGATGCTCATCTCTTGTTGCTTCCTCTAGAAGCTTCCTTCATGTGTGTATCTCACTATTAATACAGGTGCTTGGAGTTGCAGTGGTATGGTAATGTGCAGGTACCATTATGCTGTCAGATTTACTCCAGTAATCAACATTGGTGGACTCCTGGAAGAACTTGCATTGCAAGTGTGTTGTAATCTCATTCAGATTTGATAATACATTATGCAGGTTTTGGAGTGTGGGGATTTTTAACCCAAAAGGGTTTTCCCCATGTACATCTTGTGTTGTGTGCATTGGTATTTGGCATTTTTTGTTGTTGTTACCTTTTTTGTTAATGTGTATCTTAATTTGTAACTGGTTAAAATAAATTTGCACTATCTTTCCTCATTAGATCAATGTAGGAAGTTGTTTCTGCATACCTTGCTTCCTTTCACCAATGACCCCTTTGATGACATCATCATGGGCAAGCTTGGCATAGGCTTTAACTAACAAACCATGAGAAATCAAGATACTTTCGACCAATAATCAAATATCACTAGCTATCTCACAAATCCTAATTGAATATCTATTAGTTGTCCCTATGGTACCTTCGCCAAGGGAAAAACAACTCTAGCCCAAGGCCCTCATAACCAATCCATATCTAAACTCTCACCCTTATGCAAGTGACTCATAGCCTCCATCTCTTATACAATTTCATCCTCAAAACCTTTGCACTCCACTCAATTCCATTAATCCAACCACCATTCATGTCAAGCATACCATCCATAATGCAATCCTACCTCATACAACTCATCCTTGATGAATCCCCTCCAAGGACTACTAGCAAAAAATCCTACCCAACATGGAAAGAGCAAAGTTATAACATTATGCAACCTAGCTACCCCAATGCAATCCCCCTTTAAAATAAATAAGTGTTTCATTGACAATGGAGTCATCAACCTAAATCCTATCAAGAACATCCAAGTGCCTCCTACAACCATCACCCCTACAAGTCTTCCTATGTGGTAAAATAAATCTCGGCCTTTCCAAAGGTCCATCAAATCCAAAATTCATAAGTGTCAAAGACCCCTCACCCAACCATGTGCACAACTAGGGGAGTATATCCATGAATTAATCACTAACAAATATGTCCAAGAAAAATGACACTCCATCTTGTCGATGAAGCAAATCAAGATATGTCAAGAGCTTGTTCCAAAGCATGCCCAAACTTGTCACCAACCAAATCAAGATCTAAGCACCCAAGATAATCTCTTTCATGATCCCATACACTCTCAAAACACCCCCATCGATTCTATTCCTCGAACCACAATTGTATCACCTTGGTTCCACCACTGTCTGATCTAGTTTTCTCGCAACCAAGGAAATTACATCTACCATCAATCCCTACCTATCTAAAAATGGATTCACATCTTTTTTCCAAAGTAACGGGTATTCCATCACAACTCAAATGTGTCACCTCATGCAATATCAAGGCAAAGGATTAGGCCTTCATGAGAAAGGAATCTTGGAGCGTGTAATTGTGCATGCAAATTGAGGATTTTAAGGCATCGGCTACAAATCTCAAGATGAACAATGTAAATATGTCGCTAACACCTCCACAAATCCTAAGGAGGCTGCTTCTAACATCAAAATTGTTTCCTCTCATCGCTCCTATCAATTTTGTTGCTACCAATCCTTTCGTCAACACCACTATCCCTATCACCAACCTTGACCATCCATCACCCAAGCTCACCGCTCAAGACCAACGAAAGCACACATCATTGGACTTAATCCAACATGATGAAACAATCACAAAATTGGGATTCCAAGATAATAGCTATCCATGGGACCATAATGTCAGCTTTCAACGTGATTTGGATGCATCTGCATATGTAGCAAAGGGCCCACAAACATCCAAGGATGACCATGTCACAAAGCATTGACATGCAGTATCAAATCAAAATCAAGTCACAAATAAAAATGGAACAAAAAGGCAACATGGGTCCACCCATCAAAAAGGAAGCACAAAAGTAATGTGGATCCCAAAAAAAAGTAAAGCAATGAATCGAATTGGAGCATCTAAATTTGCATCTCATAAAGTTAACTTCATCTCCAAATCCAAAGATCCATGTACCCCTTCTAAATCCTGAAACCATAGATCCTAATACAAACATCCCAATCCTAAAAATCTAAAATCCATTTAGGTCCCTAAATCCCCAAATCTTGCATCCAAAACTCTCCCACCCCACTCCTAAAATCCAAAATCAAGAATTACCATCCATCTTGAATCCCATACACCCAAAATCGCAAATCCAAATCCAAAGCTTCAAAATCCATCATCCAATCTACAACAAATCCAATTACATAACACAACATGGTGTGTGCCAATGTTGGTCCTAGTTCCCCTTGGTGCCACACAATTTCCTCATGCCTCCATCGTTCCATCCACTCATTTTTCATAACCAAATCCATAATCCAACATACATCCATAATTACACCCTTTAATCCAAACTTTCACATAATCCATCCATCCTTCATCCAACCTGTGTTCCATTCCATTTCCTTAGCAAAATCCTCTAACATAGGGTCTATGGTGGTACCATGTTTACATTTTGGAGAAGCCAACTTAGCAATCAACAAGGTTTCTTCCAATATTTATGAGTGCAACACCAATAACATGGTTTGTGTGAAGCAGTTATTCAACATAGGATATTATTTTCTCATTGTGGAACATTGTAGTCCAAAAATCCTATACCCAAAACCATCCATCCTATCTTGGCATCCAAATCCAAAGAGTATAAAAAGCAAAAAAAAAAATAGAACAATAAAAAAAAATCAACAGAAAAATCATCCAATGGTGAAAACTATTTTCATGGTACCTTGGACAAATACCATGATGAAAACCCATTCTTGAGCATCATGTGTAAATCAACTATCTTTGAGCACCTTACACTTGGGAGCAAGCCTCTCCCATCCTATCCTACTCATCCATCACATCTATATATCTATCTTATCATACCCATCCATTATATCTACATATCTACCCCATTGTATGCAGTCTATCCTCCCTTCCCACTTTCGACCTTGATAAGGGTAGGAGCACAATGTTGAAACATGCTTTGGACACCTCTTGATGTACCTAATATTTCATAGAAAATACTACCATATATCGTCACAAGCATTGCAACACAACATCATGAGTGGCATATCTAGAGTGGGGCATGTTATTTCTATGTGATATAGTCCTTGGAGATCACATCATGAACCCCTCCATCAATCCATCTTGAATCCTTCAAGCATCCATCCTAAACCTTGCATCCATTCCATCAACTATCAACAATCCCTCAATCATTCCATCCAATCCTCCCCTCATCCTTGTCTCTAGACTAGGTTTTCCCTTGTCATTGGTTCCAAGCAATAGGCTATCCAAATGCACTCCAATGCAACAATCCCAAGCACTCCCCAAATAGTCCATCTAAACGCAAGCAATCTAAATCCACACAAACCTAACCCAACAATCTAGCATATTATCCAAAAGAATATATCAATTTTGTTCCTAGCCTTGCTATCATCCTTGATCGGCTCTAAGAAAACCATCATTATTAGGATATATTGTTCCCAATCCTTACATTTCTCAAGATATATCATTCCCATATCAACAATGCTATCATCATCAATCAATTATTAATTTTTAGCTTGACTAGGTGCAAAATCTTTGTTGATCTTTGTATTGTTTGTGCTTGCTTGCTTATGTGTTTCATCATTTTTTTTGCATCTATAGTAATCCCAACAGCATATCACCACAATGACAACATGATCTTCCCTTTTATGGTGCCATATGGCATATGCTCACTTGCAACCTTTTCTTTTGAGCCAGTCTTTCACGCATATGGCACAACGCCATCATGGTCCCTCATACCATGGTGCATAATGTCATGCTACCTCAAACACCAAGTTGCTCAACCTACTAGCATAACCTAGCATACACCCTGTCCATTTGCATATCCCTCCCCTCCATTCCTCAACTAATTATTTCATCCTCAACATTCATCCTTACCTACTCTTTTCATCTTCTATCCATTCTCCCCCATCCCTTCATCATTAGCATCCCAAGTTCTATCCCCATATTTCTTTTCCATTCATCACTAAGAACCTTTACCAATGTCTTTTTCATCCATTCCAAGAGCACACTCATGTTCTTCAAACCCACCTATCCTCTTGAGGGGAAATCCCTAAGCCAAATCATTTTCATCCAAAATTAAATACTTAATCATTATATTTTATCTTTCTTTGAAATGTTGTTATGTCTCTTAGTTGCAACACCATCTCAAAGAGGGGCAAAATGTAGACACCTAAACCTTACCATGTCCCAACATCACACTAACTAAGCCCTCACCATACCAGATGCATCCCACATACCTTCCTCTAATGTTAATTAAAATAAATTACTTATTTAATTAACCAATCCGACCATCCTCCTAAATTAATTGAATGAGCCATGTTTATTTGATTAATAAATCTGATCATCCTCCTAGCATTAATTAAATAAATTACAATCATTTATTTCATTAATCAATCAATTCAGCCTTCTTCTAGTGTTCTAGCCTTTAATTGAATAAATTCACATTTATTTAATTAAATTCATCATTCCCACAAAAATTTAAAAAATACATAAAATTTATTTAATTTACTGCAAAAATCTCCCTCAACCATTAGTTGATTAAATAATCTAGTTTAATCAACTAATTAATCATTTGTGCATTGCCAAATCCAAATTAGCCAAGTCAACCTTGCACATGGCTCAAGGTTTGTACAAGGCTCCACACTTGCACATGGCTCAAGGTTTGTACAAGGCTCCACACTTGCACATGGCTCCAAAAATGCCCTTTTTAATCTCATTCCTCCATTCAAATCTAGTCAATCCTCACCCTCTGTATCTTCTCAATCCTTGCCCTAATCATGTGCACCAATCACAAGGTGCCATATGTTGGCCTCTCAATCACTCTTGGCTCTCAATCAACCCTATCCCTCCATCTTCAATGCCTAATCTCATCCATCCATTGTCTCTCATCCAAATCTATAAATGAACCATTACACAAACCATTTCTAAGGCTTCTTGAAATACAAGGTTATGTTGTCCAAGTGAGCAACTACATATCTACTTCAACCACAACATCAATCTTAGAGAAAATCCCTTCTTGGCAACAAGGTTACATGGTGAGTTCTCTCCTTTGTTTTCCTTCCTTTTATGCAATCTTAGCTCTATCGAAGGTGTAGATTAATGTAGAATAGGAAAAATGCTTTTATATGCACGTCTTTGTTTATTCCACATTTATCATATATACAAACATCAAGAATGGGAAATGAGAGATCAAAACTCTTCAAATTCTAAGCTCTATTTTTATTGTGATGTATTCATATTTTCAGTAGGGTGGCAATTTTGAAACCGATAGGATGATTGTAAAATCACCCTAGCAGTTACGAATTTGTTGTATTTCATAGATTGATGACTATGAAACCACCAAGGTAATTGTGAAGTTGTCACCTATGGAAACTGATGGTTTTGTTACCATTGGCTTTCTACTCAATTTGACTATCTAAGCTCCTACTTCAAGGCTTCTTGAGATGCTTTGGATCACCCAAAGGACGCCTCTAACATGAGGCCAAAATTCTTGGCTACAAAACACACCAAACACAGATGAACTTCTATTTCCATAGCCTAAGACAACTCCATGATTGGAAATGGAAACTTTGAACTCTTGGTCAACCATCTATAATCCATTTTTTATCACTTTCCTAGATGGCTAATGAAGTTTCCATCCAATTTGTTGTCCATATGAATAGTGATGTTTCCTACAAATCACTTGGCCACATAGCTAGTGATTTATCGTATCAAACCCCACCCTAGATGGCTAATTAAGTTTCATGTTATTGCCTACCTAGATGGTTGGTGATGTTTCCTAGTAGTCATCTAACTAGATGGCTAGTAACATTTCTTTCCATTCACCTGCTAATATTGGTATTGATGTTCCATGCCTATCACCTTTCTAGATGGATAGTAATATTTCTTTCTATTCACCTACCAATATGGTTAGTGATTTTCCATGCCTATTGCCTATCTAGATGGCTAGTAATATTTATTTCTATTCACCTCCCAATATGGTTAGTGATTTTTCATGCATTTCACCTATCTAGATGGCTAGTGATGTTTCCTACCTTCCACCTACCCAAATAGACAATGATATTTCCTAACATTCACTTGCCTAAATGGTTGATGTTCCCCTTTATTCACCTATCCATTTGGCTAGTGATGTTCCATGCTTATGATTGACCTAGATGGCAAGTGAAGTTATGTCTTAATAATATTGGCTAGTGATGTGTGACCGAATGTTAAACTTCACTACTCCCGCATGCCCCTAGACATATTCATCCCATTAACCAACCTGGTAAGATAACTAACATTTATAGCTCAAACAAGAAACAAATGTTGTTATCCTCCTACTCCCCCCAATGGTAAAGCAATCATAAAATTCCTTAATGTTCAAGAAGACCAACTCTCTCACTAGCCCTATAAGATGGGAACTTCACCTCTACCCTCCATACTTTGATAATTTCATCACGTCTGTTAACTCCATTGCATAAGAAATATAAAACTCCCTCATTTTCCATACCATTTCCAAGATCACAATATGATTCTTGTTAAAGATACTATTGACATCAATCACAAAACTAGTAATGTCTCACACACACCTAAATTAAAAGCCCTAAACCCCATTGAAAAAGTTAATTTCTTCCACTTGCTTTTCAAATTCAGATATCTCTTCACATAGGACTACTTTGGAATTCTTGAAACAGATCCCAAAGTCATTGTTCACTACATATTTATTTATGCACAAGATGTACCCATGCACCAAATACAACAAATGTTTCTCAAGAAAATCTCTATATGTCAGTTTCATTCATGTTAACTATTCCAAGTAGACCTCTAATATAGTCCACATCTATAAGGAATTTACCAATCAGCTGCATTTGCATGGATTGTAATCACAAAACTAGTGATGTCTCACACACACCTAAATTAAAACCCCTGAACCCCATTGAAAAAGTTAATTTCTTCCACTTGCTTTTCAAATTCAAATATCTCCACATAGGACTACTTTGGAATTCTTGAAACAGATCCCAAAGTCATTGTTCACTACATATTTATGCACAAGATGTACCCATGCACCAAATACAACAAATGTTTCTCAAGAAAATCTCTATATGTCAGTCTCATTCATCATGTTAACTATTCCAAGTGGATCTCTAATACAGTCCACATCTATAAGGAATTTACCAATCAGCTGCATTTGCATGGATTGTAGAAACATCAATTCCACATACCCTAAAGAGGACTTCCCCCTCCAATGCTATCATCAAGTCCACCACATGCTATTAGATTATTTCCCCATGAATGACTTCTCTGGATATAATCAAATATTAATTGTCCATAAATATCAAGAAACAACAACATTTACCACTGAGTGGGGTCACATTTTACTATGTCGTTGTGCCCTTCGACCCAAAAAACATTGAGGAAAGCCATGACCCACATCTTCAATGATTTGATACATAAGACAGTCGAATATTATGTTGATGAATTTATTTCCAAATCCAAACATCGTAAGGATCATCTTCTTGATCTATGTATGATATCTGAAGGCCTTCGCAAATATGAATTAAAATAAACCATCATACGTGCATTTTAGAGATACTGACGACAAGCTTTTAGTATTCACGATCTCTAGGAAACAGATTGATGTGGATCCCGTCAATATGAAATACATCATTGAAATGCCTAAATCTGTATTCATTCCTCAAATCTAAAAACTTCTTGGAAAGCTTGGGTCAGTTAGATGATTTGTCTGAGTTCCCATAGTGTAACCATAACATCAGCTCTGTTCTGCGCAAAAAGTAAATAATTAAATGCAATAACTCTAATTTCATGTGAAGCTTCACAACAGTAACAGACTGATATGAAGCTTCGTCTTTGTATACTGGTAATACCATTCTCTTATCATGGCAAACCGTGGGTATGTTAAAGAGGTTGGGAGGATATAGACACTAACCTGAGAAAAAGGAACACACACGACCTCTGGATCTAGCTAATAGAAAGAAGATATTAGGCCCTAGGTTAGTGCATATGTATCAATCCTTGAGACTTCATAACACTCTTAAACTTTTGTTCAGTCGTTGAATCCCTGAATAACAGTTAAATCATACTTTTCTAACAATTATTTAATATTATATCTTGCAACAACCATTGCTCTTTTGTCATGATACAGTCATTCGCTTCCAATTTACTGTTATAACTGTGAACATTTAGTTCTTATAGATATGCAACAATTATTGGTCTTTTAACATACAGTGTGACTCTTACTTCTTAACTTTTGAGGTTTTCAATAGGTATTTAATCTATGAGACTGGTTGCAGTCATTCAATACTCTCAATCTATATTGGCCATTGGATATTCCTGATAAACAATCATCATGGACCTTTGGATATGTAACAGGCATTAGATCTCTCAAGATCATTTAGATTGTTGGCATTCGAAAATGATGTCTAAACAAGTCCTATCTTTCCTCTAATTTTCCAAATGTTGTGAACTATCTGTCATTCTTTAGTTTAGATGACGACTCACTTCGTGGCATCATGTTATTTGGACTATGTTGAATAGATGGCAGCCTCATATATGCTCTGTCGTGCTTTTTGGAGCCATGCAATGAATCTTATCTGTCATATAAACACTTGTTTAGATGGGGTTGTCAGTCAGCATTTTAGAACCGACACCTTGATCCTGAATGCGGTACTGATTATTAAATTACTTCATAGTCTGACAAATAAGCAATATAGTGACCGAGACAAATCAGAAAGTTACTGAAAGTGATTGCTCCTTGACCTCAATGGTCTCATTCTTCCGTGCTTGCTGAGTACATACTTGTGTATTACATGTTCGGAGAGTCCTATAGTCCATTTTGGACCAATCAGCTTGAGTGGTAATAATTGTTTGTTATTTGGAGTCTTTAAAGTCATTCATGTGCATTCAGTCTGCTCATGGCAAAGCTGCAGGCAGTGACAAAGTTGTGGTCCATGGGAGCCACCTTCTCTCACGTGCCTCCAACCCTTCTATGTGTAGCTGAACTTGCATACCTTGAATTTCCATAGGAAAGGCTGCGAGTAAGTGATTTCACAAACCATTGCCTTCTCCGGATAGCAGGTAAGCATGTGCCTCTATCCCTTGTACAGAAGCACATCAATGTTGCACATTTTGTGTAGAGTTATTACATCATAAAAAGACTCTCAATTTTGGGTTATCTTATCTATCTTGGAGATGAGTGGTACATTTGTAACTTCTACTTGAAATCCTTGGCCATGGTATTCTGATTTTAATATTGTAACAACATCTGTGTTAGTTATTAAGTCACCCGTACTGGACATCTCTGCCTTCTCCCTATGCAATTCTTATCCATGACCCCACCCGTTAAGGGGATAATCCCACCCATATTGGATGGTGCACAAGGGACCCCACATTCTCCCCCCATTTTGGATGGTGCACAAGGGACCCCATTAAAGCTATGTGGTTGGACAAAACACGAAATGCTCCCAGTGTTATTTCTTCCTGTGTGCATCGTCATTGCAACAATTATATTATTTGGTAAGAATATCAAGGTATAATATGTCTTGGATTACATCTATTATTTGTATTTAACCATGATCATTTTTTGATAATTTTACACTTTTATTCAGACCCAGAAGTGGTGTATACTTTCATATCTGACACTAAAAATGTCTGCAGATTGTATATAATTTTAGTCTTATTGTTTACTGTACCATGTTGGTTGACGGTCTTAAAATGAATTTGGAAGGAAATCAGATAAAAACTATCATGCTGATATTTTGTACCAGTCTTAATGCTTGTACATTTGTTCATTTATGTACAATTGAATGCCTATTACTCTGGCAATGTAGCGATTAGTTTTAGAGATTTAGCTGAGCTGCACCTGCAGCAAAGAGAAACTAGATTTACTTATTTCGCTGTTTTATAACAGCCATGATGTATTATTTATGTAATTATTCTGAAACCAATTATGTATGAATAGTTTGGCTTTTGCTTAAGTGTAATCAAGTTATGCATCTATAATGTGATGAATTAATTTGTAGCCTAAGATCTAGTATGACAATATCCTAGGTTCAGTTAAAACATTATGTCAATTAAACCTTTGAGCAACATGTATATCACAATTAGTTAAATGAACAAAAAAAATATTACTATATTTTCTGCTAATATCCTCAAAGCCCAAGGGTGGGTTGTGACAATGTCATAAAATTGTTATACTGCTTCATGTTGTAATAACCATATAAACATAGAAGAAATGCAATTTCCGTGTATAAGAGAAAGATTTGTCAGAGAAGATAAAACTGGCCCTTCGGGGACTAGGACACATCTTCACATGCTATCAAAACTCTTGATACAATCAAAATGGCATTTGCCAAACATGTGTGCTGAATTTTTGGTTGCAAGTAATATGCCTGATATTGGGTGGAAATGAACTCAGGAGCAAAGAAATAGCATCTGAAGAATTTAATCCAAATACAACTATGTTTTTCAAAACAATATATATATGATACCATGTAAGACTCTTCACTGCAATTCTACCATTATCCTGAATATCAATTAGATGCAAGTCGCATCCTGTCCCAATTGCAATTTGGTAAGGAGCAAATCCATCAAAAACCTCCTGGAGGAGAAATTTGCAGGATTGGTTGAACTTGATTCCCAAATTTTCTAGCACTGTTAAATCAGTTTTCTTCAATGGCACTTATAATTCAAACAAAATCATAAGACTGGACTCTGCCACATGGAAATATCACTGACAAGATCTCGAAGTTGATCTATAAGAACCTTCAAATGATGATTCTTTTTTGTAACCTCCTGCAAAGAACAAGAATAGCATAATTAAAAAAATTGCCAATGAAAAAAGCATCTTGATTAATGTAGTCCACAAATGACAAAATAAGGACTCAATTCTTGCCAAGTCACAAATCCTTGATGTATTAAAAGCAACATTTCACCAAATAGCAACTTAAAGGTCTGGCATAAAACTAAAAGACTGCCTATTTTTCATGTGCAGGTGGCTCCATGGCAGTATTTCAAAGTCATTACAGCACCCACACAGATAACTCTACGCCAAATATAAGGATACCTATGGCCCGCCGGTTTGAAAAAAAATAACTGCTATGCTAATCTGCACAACAAAAAGATAGAAGCATATAACTGAAAGTTGTGTGTGTCAAGAGATCATTTTGCAGTTTACAGCTTTGTCTTTTGAACTTTTCCTCTGAAGCACCTGCAGAGAAAATTATAATAGTCTCCCTCCATGGGACCACTGCCTAAGAAACAATTCATCTTTTCTCTCTGAGGTGCACATGCAAAATGCATATAATTTGATGGTATCCATATACCTCAATGGACATGTAAAGTATTAGACTAAAATCAATAGTTAAGTTTCCTTAACAAAAATAGCTACCCAAAAGCCTTGAAATCCCCTTCCTCTAAGCCATTGTTTTTACCTAACCTGTGTTCCACAAGAGTAAGGAATAAGCATCATGCATTCAATTTCAAATTTTCAAGATATTCCGTCATTTCCTCAATAGCTCATTTTAGCTCAGTCCCTAGATGATAGATCATAAAACCATTATAATACTAAACAAATGCAACATCTACACCCACAATTTTACTCTAGTGAATCTATGGAGTCTAATGTGCATGTTAGTCATCTCTAGGTCCCCTGTAGTTTATAGCAAGACAAAAGATACGAAATTTTCAGAAGATGCCTAAAAGATGAGTGGATTACAGGTAGACTTGCTGGTAAAGAGCACACCAGCCTAAAATAACCACCTACTTGCCCATCCAAAATAGAAGTATAAATTTCTGTTGGGGTTTTGTGCATGTGTGCACACACACACAATAACGAAAAATGTATTGTAGCATGGAAGAGAATTTGTTGAAGGAACTCTTAAATATTAGTATAGAAAAAAAACCTCATTGAAAACCGAAGACAAGTTAAGTCATTCAGGCAATGAAACTCAAGTTCTAAGTTTTTTGCACTTACTCTCACACAGTATTAGAGTCTATGACTATAAATCCACAGGTTTTGATCTTTTGAAATCAGTGTGAAAAGGTGTAGCAATAACACAAAAGAGTGACAAGGATGTGTGTTTGGTTGTATTTTGCCATTCCATATAAGTTACTTTTCTTAAGTGGAAAAAGGATTTGGCAAATTAGTGGAGCAAATTACAGTTTTTGATGGTGCATGAAGAATTATTGCGAGTCTTTTGAGGTGGGGAGTGCTTCTTTGGAGAGTAGCAACTTCATATTTGTTATCTAGCAGGGATATGTCCCCAGTCCCATGTATGACTTCCTACACATTCCCCTATTGGGAGGGCATTTGGAGAACCCCTTTTTCTCTCCAGGATGACCTGAGGGAAGTCCAAGTACTTGTCAACCATCCTAGGGACGTTAGGACATCCCAAGCGGGAGAAAAAAATCAGTGTAATAACCTGCACCTATTGTTCTTTTGATTTATCTTTATTTAATGTTATAATTTTTAATTTTTCTGTGATCTTTCAGAACTAGATAGAAGATGCAGAAGGGGGTTTTCGTTTTCTTGAGATGTGTATGCCAAAATACAGAGAAAGATAACATGCAACTGAAACCCAAAAAATCTATGATAGATATGAACTAAATAATCAAGACTCGGTTCCTAGAATGGCATAAAATGAATATTCATCACATACCCATGTGGTAATACGCAACTTCAAATTTCTGTTGTTGACGGACCAGCAACATGAACATCGAGTTTTGCATTAAATTCGTCAGCAGTGTGAGGTAACTCATCTACAAACAACACAATAGCCTCATAGGCCAAATCGACCCCAATACCAGAAGAAAACTGCAAAGCAAACCACAAACCAAGCCTCCAAGGAAGTACGGCCAAGTCTGAAATGTACGACCAGCATAAGGGAATGTACGGCCAGCATGAAGAAGAGGAATAACAGTCCAAAACCTCCTCAAATCTGCAGATAAAATCAGTCCATTCTTTGTTCTCTCAGCTGCACCAAAAACTATGATGATGTAACACAAATCCCCTCCGAGACCGTCAAAGTGTATCCAACTGAAGCACAATTGCAACCACTATGTATAGCTGCCCAAAGTCCCCTTGGGTGATCTTTCACACCTGCGAAAAACTGATACCAATGGTAGTTTTCGTCACCAAAAGCCCTGGCTGGAAGAAATCCCCCAAACCCTCATTTGCAGAGCAAAGTCTCATAAAATGTAATATCAAGAATGAATGAATTGCTTTTCACTTTTCCTTCTTATAATCCTTCCTTGAGGGTCAACCCTTTTTGAGAGGGAAATAACTTTATAATTTTTTTTCATCTTTTCCCTTCATGAGGTGTCCAAGTCCATGGGTGACTTATTTTTGCCTTTTTAATAATTTCCACTAAGTCACCACTTTAATATAAAGTCCAAGCAATTAAATATAAATATTAATTTACAAACTTTAAATTGGAAGGGCAAACGGACTTGGAATCTAACGAGCAATAGACCGTTGGAAAGGTCTCATCGAAACACTCCACCTCCAATAATGAATTTCCCAAAATAGCCAACTTCCCGACTTACTAAAAATAGGAAGTCCTAGCCAGAATGTCAAAAACCAACCAAACGAACTCCCAAAGTTCCCTCACCACATTGGTTAGTATATAGGAACCAAATAGACTAACCCTCTAGGAAAGGGTACATTACAGTCCGCCCTCCCCAAGATTGCTTGCCTCAAACAATCTCAAATTTGGATGCAACAAGATTTGTTCATTCTCCCATGTAGAATCGTCTACCGGCAGGTTCTTCCATTTCACCAAATATTCCCTGATGACCCTCTTCCTCAGTGTACATTCCCTGGTGTCAATGATGGCCTCAGTTATCAAAACCAACTTCCCCTCTTCATCAAGAGGAGGCAACTTTGTAGAAGGTACCACATTGTGTCCCAGTGCCTTTTTGAGGCGTGACACATGGAAAACATTATGAACCCTGCTTTCTGTCAGCAATTCTAACTCATAATCCACCTCTCCAACCCTCTTGGAGATCCTGAATGGACCATAATACCGTGGCTTCAACTTCTCTGCACCACTCCTCTTAAGAGAGGACTGTCTGTATGGCTGCAGCATAAGGTACACCATATCACCCACCTCAAAAGAACGCTCAACCCTGTGCTGATCTGCATACTGCTTCTGTTGGTTCTGCGCCTTCTGAATATTTTCTTTCAAAGACCTCACGATGTCTCGACTTTCTTACAAGGTCTTTGGCCTTAGGTACTCTGTTGTCCCCAAACAATAAATTCAAGAAGCTGGGAGCCTCGTACCCGTAAAGTGCCATAAATGGTGTCATCTGGATGGACATGTGGTAAGTGGTGTTATAACAATACTCTCCCAAATGAAGCCACTTGACCCATGCCTTTTGCTGCCCGACTATGTAATTCCTGAGGTATCCTTCCACCCACTTATTAACTATCTCAGTCTGCCCATCAGTCTGGGGGTGGTAGCTAGTGCTAGGGCTAAGCTCTGTCCTTGTCAGCCTGAAAAGCTCCTGCCAAAAATTGCTACGGAACCTGTTGTCCCTGTCGCTCACAATACTCCTGGGCAACCCGTGAAGTCGGAATACCTCTCTGAAGAATAAATCAGCAACCTGAGTTGCTGTATAAGTGGCTGAAATGGCAAAGAAATGGGCAAACTTTGTCAACCTGTCAACCACCACAAAGATGCAGTCCCTGCCTTGAGCTTTCGGCAAGCCAGTAATGAAATCCATCGATATACAATCCCACTTCGTCTTGGGAATGGGTAAGGGCTGCAATAATCCACCTGGGTAGGAGTGCTCATGTTTGTTCTGTTGGCATACTGGACACTCCCTCACATACTTTTGTACTTCTATCTTGAGGCCTTTCCAAGTAAACATCTCTCTAACCTGCCTATATGTCTTGTAGTACCCTAGATGCCCCACCATAGGCAAGTCATGGAAAGCTCTCAAGATCTTTTGCTTCATAGCAGAAGCTGGCACTAGAAAGATCCTCCCTTTGTAAATGATCAATTCATTTACAATAGTGTACCTGTCATCACGGATAGTGCCATCCATAATCCCAGCCCACTTATCCTTTGCATACTCTGCAGTGATCATATCTCTCCAGTCCTCTGCAATCTCTCCTAAGGCACACAAGTGTGGTCTCCTGGATAAAGCGTCAGCAACTATATTCTTCTTCCCCTCGACAAAAACAATGTCGAAGTCATATGCCTGTAGCTTGCTAACCCACTTTTGCTGCCGGTCATTTAGGTCCTTCTGACTAAGGAAACTATTGTGATCAGATTTGACAATGAATTCCCCTCCAACCAAATACTACCTGAATTTAGCCAATGCATGCATGATGGCTAACATCTCCTTATCGTAGATACTATAGCTCCTCTCAAGACTTCTTAACTTTCGGCTCTCAAAAGCAATCGAGTGCTTATCCTGCATTAGCATCGTGCCTATGCCTTCCCCTGAGGCATCACAATGAAGCTTAAATGGCTTCAAAAAATCAGGAATGGCCAAAACTGGACAAGTGCTCATCACCTCCTTAAACCTGTCGAAACACTATTGAGCACCATCAGACCAATCGAAACTCCCTTCCGTGTCAAATCTGTAAGTGGGGCATCTTTTTGAGAAAAACCCTTCACAAATCTGCTGTAGAATCCACAGAGGCCAAAGAATCCCTTGAGTTGAGAGAGATTCTTGGGTGGTGGCCAGTCAACTATAGCTCGGATCTTCTCCGGATCCACACGAACACCCTCTGCACTGATGATGTGTCCCAAGTACAACAACTCTGTCATGCCAAACTCGCATTTTGACATTTTTGCATATAGGGACTCCTGCTCAAGTATACCGAACACAATATCCAGGTGTCTCAGATGATCCTCCCAAGTCTTGTTGAATATGAGTATGTCATCAAAGAATATGAGTACAAACTTCCGCAACTGCTCTCTAAAGACCTTATTCAGACAAGACTGAAAAGTGGCAGGTGCGTTGGTTAAGCCGAAAGGCATAACCAGGAACTCAAAGTGCCCATAGTGGCACCTGAATGATGTCTTCTCCACATCCTCCTCACGTACTCGAGTCTGATGGTACCCTGACCTCAAATCTATCTTGGAGAAGAAACATGCACCATGCAGCTCGTCAATAAGCTCATCAATTCTAGGGATGGGGTACCTGTTCTTAATAGTCTTCTTGTTCAGTTCCTTGTAATCAATGCACATCCTGAGTGTGCCATCCTTTTTCTTGACTAGTACGACAGAAGAAGCAAAAGGACTCTTACTAGGCATGATGTGACCCATTTTGAGAAGCTCCTGAATGGCCTTCTCAATCTCATCCTTGTATCTCTTAGGATGTCTATAGGGAACGGTGATAACTGGTTTGGCACCCTGCTCCATCTCTATAACATGCTCAAAACCCCTGTCTGGAGGTCTACCTGGTGGTATATCACTAAACACTTTGGAGTGTTTAGTTAGCATCGACCGAATCTCCACTGGGTAATCCTGTTTCTGTTGTTTCGGTACCTCTAGCATCACAAGTATCTCCGCTGCCCACTATACCTGATCATGTCCCAGTATCCTCTCCATTCTCTGAATGGGCACCGCTCTCAAACTCCCATCGGACATTCCCCTCAAAATATGTTTTTGACCATCTACTTCGAACTTCATCTCCATGGTTCTCAAGTTGAGGAAAAATTCACCTATCATGTGTAGCCATTTCATTCCGAGGACGACATCCATGTCACCCATACCGACCACATAATATTCAGCCTAGAACTCGTAGTTATTTAACCTGATGGTTAAATTGGGGATCCTTCGTTTGCAAGTAATGACAAACCCATCCACAACTCTGACTTTGAATCCCTCAAAGTCTTCTGTTTGGAGTCCCCTCTGTGCCGCAAGCCCCTTATCAATGAAGTTGTGGGTGGCGCCTCTGTCTAACAAAGTGGTCACTCGTTGTCCCTCCAATACTCCTCGTATTCTGAAGGAACCCTCTTTTTGAATAGCAGAGATATGCGCTGTTGGAATATCCTCATCATGCATATCCTGTGCATCCTGCACCTCCTCTACTACATCCTCTACATTGCTGTCCTCCCTATCACTCTACTGCCCTAATTGCTCTGAAGCTGCCTCCTCAACAAAATAATACTCCAATTGTTTTGCTTGCCCCTTCATTGGGCACTTGTGGTTAGGATCCCATGGCTCTTTGCATTTGAAGCATAGTCTCTTCCTCCTGTACTCGTTCAGTGCATCATCATCTAATCGGGGTATTGGTTTCCTCTGTGGAAAGGTGTCTCCCTGTTGTACGAGCATTTTATCTCTTCGTGGAGGAAATGGTTTGGAGACGAATTGTTTCCTAGGAACTGCAAACTCCATACTTCGTGTCTTCTTAATGGTCTCCTGAAGTGAAGGTGCGTCAAATGCCTTAACCCAACCCTTAAGTGGTTCCATTAGTCCTTCCATGAATTAGGACTACAAGTCTCCTCTCAGATATGCTGGGAACCATCACGCTAATCCTCTGGAACTCCGAAATATATCCCTCAATCGACCCATACTGTTTCAGCTATGCCAACTCTCTGAACTGCAACTCTGGATCCTTGGTATCAAATCTCTCGATGAGTCTGTTAGTGAACTCATCGTATGTGGTGATAAGGTCGTGGCCTAGAGTGACCAACCCATGGTACCACCACTCATGTACTAACCCATCCAAATGAATAGTGGCAAAGTTAAGTGCCTCATCCTCCAACATCAGCTTAAGTGTCAAGTAGTTATCCAACTTCTGCACCCAAGCTCTAGCTGAAATCTTGCCACTTCCATCAAATCGGTCCATAGGGACTTTGCTCAATGCATGCTGGTAGTCCCGGTTAGCTCTATTAGCTCTATAATCTCCTCGACCCATTATAGCTCCCCTTTGTCTTTTCTGATTCATATACTGGTTGAATGTCAACATCTCTCTGATACCTGGAGCCAATGTCATGTACTCTGCATGCTGTATTTGAACATCATCTGTCATGGGAAGCTGAACCTCTGATTCCTGCTAAACCACTACCTCCTCTCTACGCAGAAAAGTCGGTTGTAGAGGTCTAGTAACCGATCCTGAGGTAACCCTGGTGTTGTGCACACCACTTTGTCCTGCATATCCACTACCCTGTCCTGCATGTCTGCGGTGACCATCGTTAGAGCCACTGGTATCACCCTCGGGTGTGGTATTGGTGTTAACTACTAGAATTCCCTGGTTGAACTTCCCAAAGAGCTGGGACATCATATCAAGCATAATATCAAACTTCCTTTCCATTTTCGTGTTAGGGCTCTCCGGCTAGTCTGATCCTCTGTCCCCCATACTACCTGCTATGCTCTTGCTGCCACTGGAAGAGTTTCTGTGCATGCCCAGAATACCTGAAACTGTTTCAGCTTCTGGAACCTCAGGGGGATGCCAATTTGGAGTGGGTCTAGTGTAAACTCTTCTTTCGTCACTCATATAAACTGATCAACATAGGCTGGCAAGATGCACCGCCTCTGATACCACTGTAATAACCTGCATCTGTTGTTCTTTTGATTTATCTTTATTTAATGTTATAATTTTTACTTTTTCTATGATCTTTCAGAACTAGATAGAAGATGCAGAAGTGGATTTTCGTTTTCTTCATATGTGTATGCTAGAATACAAAGAAAAATAACATGCAACTGAAACCCAAAAAATCTATGATAGATATGAACTAAATAATCAAAACCCAGTTCATAGAATGGCATAAAATGAATATTCATCACATACCCATGTGGTAATACGCAACTTCAAATTTCTATTGTTGACGGACCAGCAACATGAACATCGAGTTTTGCATTAAATTCGTCAGCAATTTGAGGTAACTCATCTACAAACAACACAATAGCCTCATAGGCCAAATCGACCCCAATACCAAAAGAAAACTGCAAAGCAAACCACAAACCAAGCCTCCAAGGAAGTACGGCCAAGTCTGAAATGTACGGCCAGCATAAGGGAATGTACGGCCAGCATGAAGAAGAGGAACAACAGTCCAAAACCTCCTCAAATTTGCAGATAAAATGAGTCCATTCTTTGTTCTCTCAGTTGCACCAAAAACTATGAAGATGCAACACAAATCCCCTCCGAGACTCCGTCAAAGTGTATCCAACTGAAACACAATTGCAGCCACTGTGTATAGCTGCCCAAAGTTCTCTTGGGTGATCTTTCACACCTGCAGAAGACTGATACCAATGGTGGTTTTCATCACCAAAAGCCTTGGCTAGAAGAAATCCCCCAAACCCTCATTTGCAAAGCGAAGTCTCATAAAATGTAATATCAAGAATGAATGAATTGCTTTTCACTTTTCCTTTTTATAATCCTTACTTGAGGGTCGACCCTTTTTGAGAGGGAAATAACTTTATAAATTATTTTCATCTTTTCCCTTCATGAGGCGTCTAAGTCCATGGGTGACTTATTTTTGCCTTTTTAATAATTTCCACTAAGTTACCACTTTAATATAAAGTCCAAGCAATTAAATATAAATATTAATTTACGGACTTTAAATTGGAAGGGCAAACGGACTTGAAATCTGACGAGCAATAGACCGTTGGAAAGGTCTCATCGAAACGCTCCACCTCCAATAATGAATTTCTCAAAATAGCCAACTTCCCAACTTACTAAAAATAGTAAGTCCCAATCAGAATGTCAGAAACCAACCAAACGAACTCCCAAAGTTCCCTAACCACAGTGGTTAGTCTGTGGGAACCAAGTATAGACTAACCCTCTAGGAAAGGGGACATTACAACCAGCCATTAAAAATGAAGAGAAAATCTTTCCTTAAACCTAAACCTAAAAGTGGGGCAGACCAAGGTGCCCCAACCAAAAAAAAACTTTAAACCATGCTCTTTTGCAATTGCCAAAAGAGAAGAGGAACAAAGATAAAAGAGAAAACAAGACGAAGAAGAGGAAAGGACAGGAAGAGGAAGAATGCAAACTCCTTGAGATATGTTCCTAATTCCCATTGACCATTGATCTTTCATCTTCCTATTTTCAAGGTTTTACTTCAAACAAAATCATTCATGAAGCTGTTTTATTCTCCATAAATACTAGACATTAAATAATGCTAAATGGAACTGCAACTTCTGTGTATTATCTGCCTCTGCAACTCGTGTGCCCTGAATTAGGAAAAACACTAAGAAAATTTATGTTTGTAGCAACTAAATATTACTTTTATCTTTTAGTTGCAATGGGCTAATCAACTAATGTCTTAAGAGTCTTAGATAGATCAAAAAAGAATTGCAACTTCTGTGTATGCTTTGCTTATGCTCGTGCAACTTAGAAGTAAGAAGAGCAAGAAGAAAATCCTTGTGTTTGAAGCAACTTGTGATTGTTTTTAATTTTTAATTGCAATGGGCTAATTAAATAATGTCTTAGGAGTCTTAGATAGGTTGTATCTCAAAGGAGGATTGCAAATCCTGTGTATCCTTCTATGCCTTTGGCAACCTGAAGTAAAATAAAAATAAAAAATTGAAGGAAAATCCTTGCGTAGAACTAGAAATTGTGTTAAGTCCTTATTTTATGTGGTAAATAGTAAACTTAAATTTGTTTTTGCAGTGTCAGTATGAGTTCCTTTAGCTCAAGTGACAATGAGGATTTTAAAATGTTGGGTAATCCAGCAATTAGCAGTGGAAATGTGGGTAAGGCAGCAAAAGGGAAAACTCAAAGTGCTAGTTCAGTTCAGAATGCCATGAATTTTGATTGCCCTTTCAAGTTGTTGGAAAAGTATGCCAAGGGTCCATTAAATAAAACGGCCCCTTAATGGAAATTTGCAATAAGAATAGATGCCAACATAACAATTAATTCAAGGGGACTTGCAGATGGAAATGCCAGTTTTGCCCACTTGAATACCATCACAACTTTACTGGAGTGAAGGCACACCTCCCACACATCCCTGGTAAAAGGGTTGGGGTAGGTGGTCAGCTCTCACTTGAACAAAGGGTTGAGATAATTAGATTGTATAATGATGACATCTTCTGTTACCTTGACACCAGTGCCCTTTTCTAGAACTAGTAGTACTTGACACACACATTTGTTTTTGTGTCAAGTGTAGTAGAGCCTAAGGGGTAACATAAGGCCACAGGTTCATCTCTAAAACTGGTGGCAGATATGTTCAATGAACAAGTCAAAGATGAGGTAGATGATGCCATTGGCGAACTCTTCTTTGCCAAAAGCATTCCATTACATGTTGCTCAATCTCCTTCTTTTAAAGAGGCCACGTTCAAGGTTGCACCACAAGTAGGACCTCCATATGTGGGACCAGTAAAGACAAGAGTGTGGACTACTATTTTGGATAAGAACTATTCCAAGATAAAAGTATTGATGGAGGAAATGATGGCCACATGGGTCTCACACGGGTGCAACATTATCATGGATGGGCGGACAAACATTAAACATTATCCACTCACCAATACCATGGGTCACATGTAAGGAGGGACCTTACTTCCTTAGGGCAATTGATTGTTCAGGGATCCACAAGGATGCAGAGTTCTAGTTTTAGTCCATTGGTTACTCATAGTTATTCCATTAATTCTTCTTATGTTGCTCTTAGATGAGCTAGCTCTGCCTATGTATTCTAAAAGAGCCTTTGTCTGTTACCTTTGGTGATAATGCTTCTTGTGTCTGCTACCCATAAAGTTGTTCTTCCTTTCTGATGACAAGGTTGAACTTCTGATATGCCATCTTTTGTTCATCCCTCACAAATTATCACAGTAACATTAGGATGTGATCAGTTGCTTATGGCAGTGCATCTTTTTTTTTGGAGACAATCTCTTCAACTCTCAATTTATAATATTGTGATTTCTTGAAGCAATGCAAAGGTCCAACCCCAAAATAGTAGCATGGTTTGGACAATTAGGGTTGGTAAAGTTCCATCCAACATTTTACTGCAGTAAGTATCACAGCCTCCATCTTCTCACAGATGGGTGATGCTTATTTGTTGAATTTTCCTATAACCTCCCTGGATATTTAATGACTGTATATTCAGGTCACTGGGATTCTCCTTAACAATTGCTCAACCCCATGCTGGTTTTCTTTACTGAGAATTTGTTACAGAGAGTAGATTGCATCATTATTCAGCCTAACTACCTTTAGCATCATTGGCCACACAGCTTGAGCATTACACTTTCCTGGCAAAGGGTGTGCTCCCACAAGTTACAGCAGAAACTGACCATCATATCGCATGAGATGATAGATTCTGCCATATTTTCCACTACAGGAGGCTCAGACTACAAGCATTTCATTCTTAGGTATCATGACTACCATGAGATCAGGTCGTGAAACCAGTGTCCATACAGAGACTCAAGCATTCCTTACCTCCATTCAGTATGCTAATCAGAGAGGCCTGGCCATTTTTCTTCCAAAGCTTATCATTCGCAGACATATGTCCTTACAGGTTACGTCCTTCTTTCAGCCCACTACAAGTATCGGAGGCATTAAGTACCCCTTGGAGAAAACAAATTCATGCACAGAAGAAGACAAATCAGTGAGACAGTTTTCCTCTTTGCACATTAGTACTAGAGCAGCCCAACCCCCTCATTCTTTGTCTAGGTGGAATGGATCTACTCCATTTCAACATCAACGTCCTTCCTCTTACCTTCACTTGGATCTTGAAGAAAGACACACGACTATTTTTTCTTTGCTACCAAAGGTTTGTTAGCCTTTGATGTTACAAAGGCTGTGAGTATACGGATTCCTCCTAGGATGGTAGAGCCCATCCCATTTGACTCTGGACATTCATATAGAATAGCAATATTGATGAGTTCACTCATCTTCAGAAAGTGATCCAAAATAAATAATTGACAATCAGGTTGATCTTCTTCATACTACACCAGGTCTTCAACATCCTCCAGATAGAAGTTTTGTTGTTGTTTATTTGACTGATTTCCCTTTGGAAGTAGGATATAATAATTTGAGCCAGTGACCTTTGATGGTTCAATACTAAATGCTTTCCTGCCTTCATAGATGCATAATCAGATTGTGCAAGTGAGATCATATTAATTAGGAATGTTAACTCTTTGAAGGTGTAAAGGCACCTACAAGGGTAACCAAATTCAATTATATACAACATCATCAGTTGAAGATTCTAAGAAACTATTCTAAGAATTGGTACACTGAATCCACTAAGTGATTAGTGAATGCTTGATCAGCTGAATATCATTATCCTTTGACTCAAAATAGATCAAACAACACAAATCCAACTGTTGGGTCTCACAGGGTAGAAGCTAGAGCATCTATGGCAAATAAATTCTAATGGGGCTGGGAAAGGATGAAACAAAGCAAGCAAATTAGGAATTCTTCCTAAAAAGTAGCACACATTTCTTCTACTCTATCAGAGGAGAAATCCTCCATGCAATGAGAAAATAAAGCACTATTAGACATCCATAGACACCCATTTAAAACCTAAGAACAATGATAAGCTCTTTAGAAGACAAACAAGTAATATACCACCCATGTACTCTCCAACAATTTCTGATCCAAGCCCTGATAAAAGTATTTTTAGGGTTTTTAGTAAAGGCTTTGATAATGCCATTCTAGGGGGGACATCCAACAAAGGAACCAGTGATGCTTTATCCAATTGTTCCCAAGAGCAATTATATTATAAATTTTAGAAGCTTTATAAAAACAAGAAGATGGCCACACCAGTTTTCCATTTCCTTGTCAAACATCTTATGTAGTAACTTTCAAGCACCTTTGGGTGCCCTTGAAATTCTCTGAAGAACCTGCAGTAATAGCCACATTTTGTTGAGAAAGGTCCATTTATATACCTCACATGAGAGAGATATAACAGCACAGAACAATGGCAGATAAAAGGCATAAATAATACCCTGGATGCAAGGTCAAGGTAAGGAGGGCCTCTGTGATCATATCATAATGGTACAGACCCTGGCAGAGACCCCAATCGTAGTTTTCCTATAAATTTGAAAACGAGCATAAACAATGAGTAGCAAGTCTCAGTGGTCCCTTATATACAAAATAGATGTTCTTGAATCTCAATTTCTGTCATGTCCCCATTTCCGGCTTGATCATCAAGCAAAGAATGGATTAGCCTGTTGATCAATTCCAGAGGCTAATTCAGAATAATGAGGGAATGAATTGGTTTTTGACTAACTTAACTTTACTGTTTTGCAGGAACAAGTCAGAATCTGGAAGCCAAGAAGGCAGGAAGTTGACTCTTGGAGACTAGGCACTAATCCTATATCAAATTTCACAAATAAGCGCCTAACCAAGAATCATCAAGCTATCAAGCTATTCAATCAGTTCAACTAGGGCATTTTGGAAGAAAAGGATGTTTTGATCTTCAAAATGACTTATACATTGCAAATTTTTAGAGGATATGGCTAAGTGGATACTAGGCGCCCTTTTCTATCCAAACTGACCCTAATGAGCGCCTAGGGTATTGAAAGCATGCAACATGAGGCAAGGCGCTCTGGTAGGAAGAGTTGTTTGGCCTTCAAGATCAAGTTGCCTTGGTGAAATAAGTTAAGATGAAAGCATATTCACTCTAGGCACCAATCACCAGTTGCACAATCATGAATGGGCGCCTAAAGCAACAAAGCGCTACATCATGGTTCTAGGACCCTGAATTGGCGCTCAAGCATGTAGAAGGACTTCTCAAGGAGCTAGAATGTTTTGAAGAACTTATGGCGCCAAACTTGTGTCAAGGAGTCAAGGCGCTACTCCATGATTGTTCCTAAACCAAAATTGCGCCTAGGGCGCTAGTTCATATCTGAACAAACCCTCAAAGAGCGCCTAAGGTGTTGAACCTCCAGTTGAAGCTCTCCTCCACATCAATTTTGCACCTAAGTATCAAGGCGCCATTTTTTGATTCAAGTAACCCTCTGAGGGCGCCTAGGCGTTTGACCTTGACTGAACAAACCTTGAATGGCACCTAAGCTAGGTTGAGAGTTGAAAAGGGTAAATGCATCATAAAAAGGTCAAGTTTGATTCAAGAGATCATCCTTCCAATAGAAGTCATCAATTTTGTCTTCTAAGTGTGGTGATGAGAGACTGGGGCGCATCTCTCTTCAATCCCAACCTCACAATTGCGCCTTCCCTTGGAAAGCCATATGGCGCCTAGAAGAATGATTTTTGAGATGTCACCAAAGTTGCACTTGGAAAAGACTTTAGAAACTCTTGAAAAGCCTGAATGGAGTTAGAACTTGCTTCAAGCAGATGAGGCGCCATTTCACTCTTCCCCTGGCACCTTGTTGCGCCTAAGGGACTTGTCCCCAAAAGTGCACCTAAAGAGCTTTCAATCCACTCCAACTGATAGGCGCCTGGTAGAAGACAGTGTTTTGACTCAGATATAACTTGAGATGGAGACCTCATCATTCTTAAGGCGCCAATCTACACCCTTTTCCACCCACAAAAGCGCCTAAGGACTAAAAACAAGGTTTTAACTACTCTGGATATGGGCGCTCTCTCCAAAGGGATCAACACAACACTAAGGAGTTTCATCTGTTGCATAAGATTGTGGAAAATGACGAAACCTTCTCTGGGCACCAAAACCACTGCGGAACCTCCAAATCTAGCGCCCAAGTCAGAAAACACTAGAACTGCGCCTAAGCAAGCTAAGTGTCAATCCTCCTCTTTCCAATTCTCAGATGGCGCCTAAAATCTAAAAGATCTTCGCTAAGTGTTCCGAGGGTGTATGGAGTCATCAAATTCCTCTAGGCGCATATTCATGCCTCTGCTACCTCAGTTGGGCGCCTGGGTCTACATTGGGCGCCATTCCATGATCAAACTGCTTCAACTTGGTGCCTAGTCAGAAGATAAGGTAGTTGTAACTACCTGAGCTCTCATTGGTCAACAGGATGACTTTGGGATCCGTGACAAGGTCTTTGGATAAGTTTGCCAACTCAGGATGAGTTGTCGAGAAGAATATTCCCCTGAATATGCTCCTTGGAAAACGTGCCTTCATTTGCTTTTGGAAGGTCTATAAAAGGAGAAGCTCTCTCATTCATTTGGCATCTTCATCTTTTGGCGAATTTCTCTCTGCAAAGCTTTTTGCTTGTAATCTTGAGGCCTGCGAGTTTCAAGTGTTGGGGTGATGCTCCCTCAACTGACAAGGTGATGCTCCCTCAACTGACAAGGTGATGCTCCCTTGTTGCATTGTGAGGTGTTAACATTCAGTTGACATCACTGGATTCAACAAAGTTGTTCATTTGTGGAAACATTGTAAACATCAAGGCATCAAGGCCTTTCTTGTAATCAAGTTGAATAAGAACTATGTATTCATGCCTTTGAAGGCATCATCATTGTAATAAGACATTTGCAATAAGTTGAATCAATTAATAATACAAGTACCCAGCTTCAAGGTTGATTCATACAAGTTGTTATCTTTGATGTTTGTCATTAAGTTGTTGAGTAATTGATGAGTTAAGTGCAAGTAGATTTGTTTAAGGAAAAATTTTAGTAGAATTAATTGGGTATCTTACAATTTCATATTGGCATTTTGACAAGGAAAATGCCTAGTCTATGATCTGTAATTTTAATCAATTCATCATCTTGCAACATCATCCTCATCCTAATTCTCCTCAGACTTCTTCATGAATAGTACACCATAACACCACCAATAAAATAACCAAATCTGGTACTTCTCTTACTTCCCTAAGAACTTTTGCAATTTCAAGAGGAATGTCTGTAAGGCCCAGATCTTCTTTTGCAACTTGAAGAGGAATATCTGAGGTCCATAGGATTATAGGCCCATCCTTGTAGGACCTAATTTGTACTTTAAAGCCAATACAAGAATACAAATTGTGAGTAAAAACTAAAGCATTAATGGAAATTTAAGAAATTCAAGTTTCAACCTTTTAACAAGGAAAAGCTTGGTCTATGATCTGCCATATGGATCATCTTGCATCTCCCCATCCGTTTCTTCACTCTCTTCAAATGACTTTGGAATTTGTACATCATAACTGCCACTTATGTTTCCTTCCCCAAGTTCATCTTTTCCAACTCCAAGTAGATCTATAAAGCCCTTAGGACTGTAGGTTCCTCTTTGTTAAGATTATTTATGAGAAAAGTGGGGAAAATGCCAATTTCAGTAACTACGTAGTTAAAACTCGCAAATTACTGTATATCAGAAAAAATTGAGATCTCGCTTATGAGATCAATCTCATTAATAATCTTATAGGAATAGTGTATCATATGCATAATCTCCTCATATAATCAAATTCACTTTGTTTTTTAATCCCATATACATCCTTGTGTCCATTTAAATGTCTCACATATGGCACTTCTACATATTATAGCTGAATTTGTAAATGTTTCACTCAACTGGTTGACACCTGAATTCTACCTTCGGCCTCCATCCTACCTTCAGTAGTTCCTTCATAATTTTGGAAGGTCGTGATTGGTGAACCACTACAGATGTGGGAGATAGGCTACAATGTATAGAAAAGATACTGCCCTTGCAAACCTTGTGATCAATTGATTGACACCTGAATTCAATTGATGCCCTCCATCCTACCTTCAGTTTTGTCCATGATTTTGGGGGGCCTTAATTGGTGAAAGGCTAAGTTACCAAATTGGAATCGGGTATGGATATGGGTGCAGGTATGTGGATATGGTACACTGGTACGGCAAAAAAAAGGGGGGACTGGGAACGTCTGTACAAAAAACATATAAAAATCATTAATATATACATGTTTGCAAACTAAAAACTATAATATATTAATAATATATATATATAATGGGGGTTCTATAGGGCCCCCCACCCATGAAAGAGAAATTAGATAGCTTCCAACAACTGATAACAATGACAAAATAAAAATGGCCGCGAAGGGCTACAACAGGCATAACAAACCACAGCCACCTCCAGACATACATTAGTAGTATATTAATATAAAGCTAATACTATATTAAATTTATTTTTTAAACTATAGTCTATATTTGAAAAAGCTATATTAATACCATATTACTACCTATATCATATTAATATCGTTTATTTTTTAACTATATTCAAAAAAACTATATTAATACTATACTATCTATACCATATTAAGATCGAAACTTATATCAATAGTATTCATATCTATCGTACAAACCATACTATCTATTGCAACTAATATCTATAATATATGAAAATAAATATTGGATAGTTCATATTTTAGCTTTAATATGTTAAAGCATTCCGACTCAAGAATAGAGTTGAAAGCATAGTTTTCTTAAATTAAGTTAAAACTAAAATTATGTTCAGTTTTTTAAACAAAATGCACAGCAATGAAGGTAGCTTCTCTTTAGAATGTATTGGGCTCCAGCGCCAATGCCTCCATCTTCTTCTGCAATAAGATTTCATCCATCTCTGACCAGCTTTAAGCCATTTTGTATGTAGTGAACAACACATACCTCTTGTTCTCTACCTTTCTGATTTCTCGATGTAGCTGGGCTTCGCCATGCTCTATACGAAGTTCTTTAGGGTTTCACCAATCAAAATGAAAAAGTAGAAAAAATTGCCTTGGCCTGAAAAATTCGCCCAACGCTTGAAAAAACTGAACCCTACCCAATTCCACATGCAATTCAGCTCCATACTCAATTCCGATACAACTCATACTTGGATTTTACAACCGGTTCAGTAACATGGGTGAAAGGTCATGGACATGGAAGATAGGTTACAATGTATAGAAGGGAGTATCCTATATCTTATATCCTTACTGTCAACCCATTTGAAATTTATTATTTGGGAATCTAGAGAGACAAATTCCAAGTTATATACAAATCTTCTTGCCATCGTTATATATAAATCTCTCCTTATACGTAGCCAATTAGAAATTTGTTATTACAAAAGTAAAGAGATGGTTTCATAATTTTTTCTAAGCTCTCACAACTTCTAGCATGTAGAATGTCCCTAAACTAATCTGGCTATTGCCATATATCCTAAAAGTATTTTTTATACAAAGAGATGCATCCACGTTGTCTTCACTAATACTCCCAAAAATGCCAATGCAACAATGGTCACCTCTTCCATCTCTTGACAGCTCCATGACACCTCTCTTCTTTTGTCCTCCATCTCTTATAGGTAAATGGCACGATCAAGGTTATACCAAGTCCCTTGGAGCAAGGGACAAGATAGCATGTTTCAAGACTGTCTCACAAGACCCCACTACTATCAAGGAATAGTACAAGGAACCTTCATCCAAAAATTACAGAAAATACCAAATAAGGCAGACAAATAAAAAAACCTTTAAATCAAACTTTGAATTTCAAATACATTTCTAGCAAAATTCTAGTAAATTGTTAAAAAAAACACAAAAGTTTCACTAAAGTTATCACAAGAAAATACTACTGAAAAATGGTAGAGCATACAAAAAATGAAACTCACAAATCACATCTTTGCCCACGTAGAATGCAAATAGTATAGTGTATTAACTTCAGTGGGGTAACTTTTACATTGATGTGCATTGGCTTATAAATCTTATGGTTTCCCGTACAAAACTTCCCCACCCAACTAACTACCACATAACTAACATTTGGTTTATTTATTTATTTATTTATTAATATACTTAATGTAGGAGCATCCCTTGATGTCAAAGCAATCTTGCATCACCCAAAAATAGTTGCTTTTGGTTGTTTCAATTAATTTGTTTGTTTGTTGGTTTTGGGTTGTCAAACAGTTGCAAAGGAAGCCACTGCATTTCACCAGAGTTTGGAATATGGCTTCATGGTTTTGAACATGTTGTAAAGTGAGAAATGGATGTCTTATCAACATTTGAGGAGAATTGGATCGACAGAAGTGTTATTTGATTTGTGAACACCTAACAAATTGACAGTTTTACACAATTGTAACTGTTCCCACTTGCATTGAATTATTTGGAGTTTGCACCAATAGAGTAGTATATGAAAAGGTTTATTGGACCCCTGATGTGTCATGTCCCCATATTAAGGCATTGTTTAAATTAAAGATTTAAACATCATGATAAGATAGAGAAGTCGCTTCTGATGATATATATATATAATTTTATTAAAATATAATATATTTATTGTGTTTATAAATAATATATTATCATCAATATAAATATAATATGTTGTTATTATTATTATATAATAACATAATAATCAATATAAATATAAGTATAATATTAATGGTGATATAATATAATATAATTTATTGAATATAATATATAATATATATTATTTAGTATATATGACATATAATTGTTATTATAAATATAAATATTATTAATTTAGTTATTATTATAGTCATAATAATGATATACTATAATTCATTAAATATAATATATATATTATATATCTATAAATATAAATAATGATATTATAAGTTAATTATTACAGATATAATAAGAGTAAATTTTATAAAGGCCCCCATAAGGGAATGCTTAAAAGTCCAAAGTCAGTTAATAAGGCATGCCAAAGAAGGCAGCGACTAACATAAGCTAAAACTCAAAAGTAGATTAAGAATTTAAAACTAGTTTATAAGTCGGCAACGAATACATTAAGACAGGTCAACGATTAAAGGTGGTCTATCTCATGAACGGTTCCAAAGAATAAGGCAGCGCACCTATACAGACCATCAATTATGATTAGTCAAAGGTAATAGTAATAATGTAAATATCTTAAGATATTATTGGATGACCATTGAAAGTCAACGATTATGACTAAAGACATGGCAGCAATCATTAAAAAAAAGCAAATGAGTAAGATCAAACAATATAAACAAACAACAATTAATATGAGAGTGCGATTATGATATTTAAAAGCAATCACCATGAGAAGTGACGCCTCCCTATAAGGTGATGACCGGTGGGCAGGGAAATATCTCTTCAAAGATATAAAAGATGGAATACATCAGTCATCTAATCAATGAATCTCATCTTTTAAGTTCAGGGATTACATATAATTAGTAAATCGGGGATTAAAGGAAATCGATTCAAGTGAATAAAATTGCATGTGATATGTAAAGTTGGCAATATAATTCAAAAGAAGAAGTCCGCTTATAATAGAATCGTGAGCTGACGCATCTTACAGAGGAATGGAGTAAATATTGAAGTCTCGTTGGATTTGTAATCAAGCTGAGCACCGATAATAGATTTCCTTCGCATTGATTTGAAGACTAAGCTTTGGTTTTAGTTTTGTGTTCACAGCATTAAGAATCGGGAGGTTGAGAAGACAGCGATCTATGTCTTGCATCCATATTGAGGCAGCGAAAGGTTAAAGGATAACATTCATCAAGTTCTAAGGCAGCGAACTGTATTTCTCAGCCATACATAATACTTCATCCTAGGATCTGCATCTCATTACATTGAGGTGGCCGGTCAGCATAAGTAAGACTTGATTTCATTTGGAGCTGGCAATCAGCATTGAAATTTGTATTTGTCATCAGCGATCAATATTCTGTCATTGTTTGAAGACCTTTTATAGCAGATTTGAGTGTAGAGGATCATCATTTGCATTGTATTTAGACTCAATTGATAAGTTGGCGTGTCTCAGTATCTCTGATATTGTAGCAGCAATCTACATTATATTTGACAGCCAGATTTTCATGATACAGAAATAAGAATGAGATATGATTTGTCAATCTTCTTGCCGTCAATTTGTACTGGATGCAATTCATTTCATGGTTGATTAATTGTATGATTGTGAACCATCACTATTTTTGGCATATGCTTTCTGTGTTATTGAAGTTTCAAATTGAAGAGGGTGCAAACTAGAAACCAAAAATTCAGTCCTAAGGTTTCATTGAAGGATTAGAACTTAATTGACAAATGAAATATGTCATATTAAGTGTTTGGAAAAATCGAAAAATATCATCTACCAAGTAGGGGACACTATAGTGGTATCAAAGCTATCGTCCTGCCATCCTGTGAGGCAATCGTCCTGCCATCCTGTGAGGCAATTGTATGCAAGCATATACAAGGAGGAAAATGAAGAAGGAAAGAGAATTGATTTCAAGACCGAGTACTCTAAAAGGAAATATATATTGCTGATATATTGAGTGAAGCATAATAGCAAGCAAGAAAGAGGCAATCTATTATGAATGGCATGCGCCACATTAGATCGAGGGTACCTTATATGAATGGCATGCGCCACATAAGGACAATAATGGACTTCATATGAATGGCATGCACCACATGAGTCCGAGACGACCTCATATGAATGGCATGCGCCACATGAGGTCGACGGTGATCTATTATGAATGGCATGCGCCACATTAGATCGAGGGGACTTCATATGAATGGCATGTGCCACATAAGGACAATAACGGACTTCATATGAATGGCATGCGCCACATGAGTCCGAGGCGACCTCATATAAATGGCATGCGCCAGATGAGGCCGAGTCGATCTATTATGAATGGCATGCACCACATTAGATCGAAGGCTCCCTATATGAATGGCATGCGCTACATAAGGAGGACACCTCATATGAATGGCATGCGCCACATGAGGCCGAGGCAATCTATTATGAATGGCATGCACCACATTAGATCGAGGGCTCCTTATATGAATGGCATGCGCCACATTAGATCCATTCATTAGATCAAGGGCTCCTTATATGAATGGCATGTGCCACATAAGGAGGACACCTCATATGAATGGCATGCGCCACATGAGGCCGAGGCGATCTATTATGAATGGCATGCGCCACATTAGATCAAGGATACCTTATATGAATGGCATGCACCACATAAGGACAACAACACTCCATATGAATGGCATGCGCCACATGGAGACTAGGGAGGGATGGTATAGCCACCCTGAGACCTAGGAAGAATGCCCTCCATCACATTCTTGAACCTTGAAGGTGGACATAAGAAGTGATAGGTAGGAAGTGTGCCCTCCATCATGCTCTAACTTGCAAGTATTTCTGTAGATTCTATCAAAGGATCAACTTGAGGTATGGATACTATATGTTGAAATTAAATGTTATTTATGTTTTATCATTAATTATGTTATGACGTACTAATTTCATTATTAATTTATGGATCTTTAATATTGCTAATGTTCCTTTCTAGTAGTTATTCTTGTGTGTAGGTTAATAGATCAAGAATATCCCAAAAGGGAGGACATTATCTCATCATCAACCCCCAGGATCATGCTATACGTTATCATCAACTTGCTTAAGCAATCAAAGTCTTACTTACAACATCATTGATTCATCTTTTTGGATTTTCATCAATATTATTTCATTCCAAATCTCCAATCTCGGCTTATCAATACTCCCAAAGTTTTCTTTAACATTGAAAAATTCTTCTTTCCTGCATTCATTTGATTAACTACATTTCCTCAATCATATTGCTATTCAAAATCAAATCAAATCTTCTTTGATCATGACATCATATAATCAATTACTCCTCAAAGAACATAATTCTTCTCGATTTTGAGGTCAATAACATATAAGACCGAATCTCGTAACCAAAGATCAAGATGCATCTCGGAATCTCAATACTCTCAAATCTTCTTAATCTATGATACTTGCATCCCATCGTTATTATTCAAAACATCAAACAAATGCTCTTTTGATCACAAATTTTCTTTCATGAAATCACAATCAATTTCTTTTCACTAAAGCAATATTCATTCTAGATCAAATTCACGATTTCGTCTCAACGCGTCAGAAAGTAGACACTAAAAGGTGCAAGGTAATGAAAGAAATCGTTGTGATTGCTTGAGGGTAAGCAATCTAGAGAGGGGAGGCCTGTCATGTCCCCATATTAAGGCATTGTTTAAATTAAAGATTTAAACATCATGATAAGATAGAGAAGTCACTTTTGATGATGATCATATATATATATATTTTATTAAAATATAATTTACTTATTGTGTTTATAAATAATATATTATCATCAATATAAATATAATATGTTATTATTATTATATAATAACATAATAATCAATATAAATATAAGTATAATATTAATGGTGATATTATATAATATAATTTATTGAATATAATATATAATATACATTATTGAGTATATATGGCAAATATAATTATTATTATAAATATAAATATTATTAATTTAGTTATTATTATAGTCATAATAATGATATACTATAATTCATTAAATATAATATATATTATATAAATATAAATATATCTATAAATATAAATAATGATATTATAAGTTAATTATTACAGATATAATAAAAGTAAATTTTATAATGGCCCCCGTAAGGGAATGCTTAAAGGTCCAAAGTCCGTTAATAAGGCATGCCAAAGAAGGCAGCGACTAACATCAGCTAAAACTCAAAAGTAGATTAAGAATTTAAAACTAGTTTATAAGTCAGCAACGAATACATTAAGACAGGTCAACGATTAAAGGTGGTCTATCTCATGAACGGTTCCAAAGAATAAGGCAGCGCACCTATACAGACCATCAATTATGATTAGTCAAAGGTAATAGTAATAATGTAAATATCTTAAGATATTATTGGATGACCATTGAAAGTCAACGATTATGACTAAGACATGGCAGCAATCATTAAAAAAAAGCAAATGAATAAGATCAAACAATATAAACAAACGACGATTAATATGAGAGTGCGATTATGATATTTAAAAGCAATCACCATGAGAAGTGACGCCTCCCTATAAGGTGATGACCGGTGGGCAGGGAAATATCTCTTCAAAGATATAAAAGATGGAATACATCAGTCATCTAATCAATGAATCTCATCTTTTAAGTTCAGGGATTACATATAATTAGAAAATCGGGGATTAAAAGGAAATCGATTCAAGTGAATAAAATTGTATGTGATATGTAAAGTTGGTCAATATAATTCAAAAGAAGAAGTCCGCTTATAATAGAATCGTGAGCTGACGCATCTTACAGAGGAATGGAGTAAATATTGAAGTCTCGTTGGATTTGTAATCAAGCTGAGCACCGATAATAGATTTCCTTTGCATTGATTTGAAGACTAAGCTTTGGTTTTAGTTTTGTGTTCACAGCATTAAGAATTGGGAGGTTGAGAAGACAGTGATCTGTGTCTTGCATCCATATTGAGGCAGCGAAAGGTTAAAGGATAACATTCATCAAGTTCTAAGGCAGCGAACTGTATTTCTCAGCCATACATAATACTTCATCCTAGGATCTGCATCTCATTACATTGAGGTGGCCGGTCAGCATAAGTAAGACTTGATTTCGTTTGGAGGTGGCAATCAGCATTGAAATTTGTATTTGTCATCAGCAATCAGTATTCTGTCATTGTTTGAAGACTTTTTATAGCAGATTTGAGTGTACAGGATCATCATTTGCATTGTATTTAGACTCAATTGATAAGTTGGCATCTCTTGTGTATCTCTGATATTGTAGCAGCAATCTACATTATATTTGACCACCAGATTTTCATGATACAGAAATAAGACTGAGATATGATTTGTCAATCTTCTTGCCGTCAATTTGTACTGGATGCAATTCATTTCATGGTAGTTTAATTGTATGATCGTGTGCCATCACTATTTTTGGCATATGCTTTCTGTGTTATTGAAGTTTCAAATTGAAGAGGGTGCAAACTAGAAACCAAAAATTCAGTCCTAAGGTTTCATTGAAGGATTAGAACTTAATTGACAAATGAAATGTCATATTAAGTGTTTGGAAAAATCGAAAAATATTGTCTACCAGGTAGGGGACACTACATGATGATGTATTTTGTGCACCACACGGAACACCATTGTCACTGTATGGATTTAGAAGTTTGTTAACACTAGCCAACAACACGTTTCATGTGGCATAGAGCTTTGTGCCGCCTTGTAGCCAACACGAATCATCTTTGAGGTTTGGGATTGCTATATAAACAAGGCTTGTGATGGATTGAAGGATCCTCAATGAGGGAAGGAGAAAATATGACAATTGAGAATAAAGATTTTGACAAGAGGATTGGGTAAGAGGGAGGAGGTGAAGTTTGAGAGAGCGAACATAAGGATTTGAGATGGAGTTTGAAATTGAGAATGAAGATGTTGGTAAAGCGGCATGTAATAGGTTTATTCTGAATAGTTTAATTCTATGTTAGTAATCAAACAGCTATGCCCTGGCATGTAGGAAGTCCATTGTGGCAGTTTAGAGGAGCAATTTGAGTATAAGGATATTGCTGATCCAAATAGAGTGAAATTTGCTAAGACTAAATTGAAAGGCCATGCTGCCATTTGGTGGAAGGAGGTTCAATTGGAGAGGAATAGGAAAGGTAAGCCAAGCATTGGAAAGTGGGCCTGGATGGTAGAGAAGTTGAAGTCCAAGTTCATTCCGACAAATTATCAGGAATACACAATTTGAGGCAGAGAAACATGATTATGAAGGAATACACTGAAGAGTGCCATAGGCTAACAATTCGATCTAGACATCATAAGGAAGGAGCTGAGAAAGTGGAGAAATACATCAATGGTTTGAGGGAATCCATCCAAGAGGAGTTGGGTATGTGGGAATATCTAGACAGTAGAAGAAGCCTACCAGCTAGCACTCACCACAGAAAGGAAACTAAATTAGAAGTTGGAAGAGAAGCAGAACCGACAGAACGAGAAGGGAGATGTGACGACAAAGGAGCACACTCAAGGGGTCAAGAGAGAGGTAGCCCATACCACAATAAAGGGGGGAGTCGAATTACCCACCACAAAGATAGAGAAGATGGTGAATCTTACTGCAATGAGCGAAAAGATGACAGCACTACCCACCGCAGAGGCAGAGATGTTGGTAAAAGCTACCGCACGGACAAGGAAGGCAACAATGCATATTGCAAAGAACCTTGGCAAGTTAGAGGAGAATATGACACATACCGCATGGATTCTTAGTAGGTTAGAGGAGGTTATGAGAGGAATGAGAGAAGATCTTTCAAAGGGAACTTGTTTTAAGTGCAGGGAAGAAGGAATAGAGCATTTCAATGTCGAGGAAAGAGGGGAGAAGGTAGTGCAAGGACTACATTTGTGGATGAGAGGTTACCTAGCTCAAAGAGGAACCCAGAACATGGAGAATCACTTGTTTTGAGGACAGCATTAAGATGCAACAGTGGTGTTGTGACCAAATCACACATCGCCCCATTGCAAATGGTGACCCCATTTTTTTTGAATTCCAGTGCTTTGCTAAGACCAGGATGATGTCCTTTGCATGATGAAGTCAGTGGTGTTTGAGTCTTAGAGCCCCTTGATGACCTGATCCTGATGTTTGAGACCCTGAAAATGACTAAGTCTGGTATCCTGATCCTGAAGATCCTGAAAATTGGCTAAGTCTGAAATCTGGTGGATCCTCAAAAATCTAGAATCTGCATGTCAAATCTGGTGGATCTAAGACCTATCTCAAACATCCTAAAAGGTATATTGAAAAATATTTAAAGTATAAGAAATTGCTCCAGGGTACTGTCAGTTCTGGGCGCGAAATTGCTCCAGGGTCACCTCAAAACTTCGCCTAGAACTTAGGGCGCCTTTCATCATCTAAACAACCTCAAGATTGCGCCTTGGGCAAGGAGAGCTTCAAATCAAAGCGCCTTGATTGAAATTGATGTTGCGAAGCTTGAAACACTGCAAATTTGACAAGGAAGAGGCATTTAGGTCTAGGCGCCCATTGCATGTTCAGAGGATCATAAGAATTGCACCTTAGGTTGAAGTAGATGAGTTTAGGCGCCATTTAGTGTTGCTTTTGCCATTTAGACGCCTTGGCAATAGTGTGGATGAACAAACTCCAAGTTGCGCCTAAGGATGATCCAGCCTCCCAAGGATGTAAACAACTCCAAATAAGCAAGCAAGTGCTAGGCGCCCTTCATGCATTGGACTACCTCATTTTGGCCCCTTAGCATGAAAGAGCAAGAGATGTTCAAACTAACTTCAAGTTGCGCCTTAGGAAGAAAGAGTATGAAATCCTGATGTATGTTTGAGATCCTGAAAATGACTAAGTCTGATAACCTGATATCCTGAAACACTAAAAAATTGACTAAGTCTGAAATCTGGTGGATCCTCCAAATTCTATAATCTGCATGTTAAATTCGGTGGATCTGAGACCTATCTCAAACATCCTGAAAGGTATATTGAAAAATATTTAAAGTATAAGAAATTCAATATATTTTTCAATATACCTTACTCACTTGGACTTCCAAATTTAGGCGTGAATTCACTCAAAGAAGCTTAGGCGCATTCTCTCATTTGCAGATACCTGAATTGGCGCCTTAGCTTGAAGACTTCAATGTGCGCCCAGAGGAAAATCACCTTCCAGTCACTCCAAAAGGTGGCGCCTTTTGCATGTTTAGACGACTGTCAAAATTGCGCCCAAGAATGAAGGAATGAGTTTTAGGCGCCTTGATGAGAGGTAAGGTTTAAACTATGATTGATGGCGCCTTGAAGTCATGTGTTTTTGCGCCTTTAAGGAGGGAGGTTATTTTGACTTCCAAAGTTGATCCAATATGATAAACTAAGCCCAATAAGATTAGGCGCCCTTTACCTGCAAAGTAGACTTGTTTTGGCGCCTAGGTTGAAGACTTGTACAACCTCCAGTTTGCACTCATCAATCATTTCTAAATGACTCCTCAATGAGCGCCTAAAGGGAGTAGGGTCTTTGGAGTCATTTATATATCAAAGTAAGCCAAGGAATCTAGGCGCCCTTCAAGTAAAGTCACATTAAACATAGGCGCCTAGGAATGATTCATATAAAACATCTTTGGCCATGCCCCTTGATGAATATGACATTTTGAAGATCTTTCCCCTTGCTAGAATTCATTGGAGAATCATAACTTAAGCCATGAAGACATTAGGCGCCATTTTGCACCCAAGGAATCTAGGCGCCCTTTATGAAATTTCTTACCAACTATGAGTGCCTAGAAGGCAAGATGAGTGAAAGTGAAATATTGGAAATTTTGACTTACATTGGCGCCTTGGAAGAAACTACATGAAATGACTTCATTGAATGGGCGCTCATAGAGAAAGGGTTACTTTAAAGAGCATTTGATCATTCAAAGCCCAAAAAATGACAAGGATAAAGCTTGAAAGACTAGGCGCTCATGCCTACTTCTACCACCTAGATTGGCGCCTAAGGGAGAGATTGTATTGAAGACACCTTTTGAATGAATCTTTTAAGGGAGATTGACCTTTTTAAATCTTTGCAATTGATTAAAATCATTAAAATAATGAATATGGGACTAAATGATGATAGGCGCTTTGTTACTCCTCTTTTCACCTATAATAGCGCCTAAGCTTGAAAGGGGTTTATTACATGTTTCAAGTTATTCCTATATTATGAAGTGATTAATATATTGTTTACCTTGTCTTGTAGGAACATTAACAAAGCTAAGGAGTTATATAAGGAGTCACCTTTGAGCGAGAAGCTTGGAATCACCTTCAAGGAAGAGATCATGCTACCCACCTTTTGAGGTCACTTCAAGATCACCTTCAAGTTGTAGAAGGATCACACCTCAAGTCTTCTACATCAAAGACATCATGTTAGATCATATCAAGTTCAAAGTATACTTCATCCTTTGCATCATGTTCAAAACAAGGCGTTCCCCATCTAAGCTTCAAGTCAAGGTTCGTCAAGCTTCAAAGTTTCTTCTAGAGGCCATCAACATCTACTTCACATCCAAGAAAGGTGTTATCATCTACACTCAAAGAAGGTCACTTCAAAGGCCATCAATCAAGTATACTTCATCAACTTCTACATCATGTTCGAAAGACATTCATCTATTCCACTTCAAGTTCCAATAAACTTCAAGTCCAAGAGAGAGACTTCTACTCCGATTCATGAAGCAAGCTTCATCATCTACTCTTACATGAAGGAAGTATACATCATCATCATCTACTCTATTACTCACTCTTCAAGAAGGAGCATCATCAAAGAAGATCATCATATTAACTTACCTACAAGGAGAAGAAAGAATCATGAAATTAATCAAGTGAAGCAACAAGTATCATACATCCAGTCTACAAGAGGAATGAACAAGGCAAGATCGACAAGATGTATTCCTAAACATACAAGTTCAAGCAATCACATTGAATACATCACCACATTGATGATACAATTTTCAAAGTATGCTGAGGTGGCACCTATGTGGCGAGTACACATCATTTTAAATGCATTAAATGTATCATTTAATAAAAGAAGTCAGAGGGATTCCTATGTGGAAGATATATTAAATGCTTTCGCCTTATCCTTATCACATTGGAAAACGAGTCTTCATTGCCTCTCTTTTATGCTAAAAATAGCAATTTGTTGTAACTACCTGTGAGGTGGCATGACCTAGACCCTTGGCTATTGAATTAATCTTAGCCATTCATTGTATTCTGGGCACTATATAAAGGCCTTGTTGCCTCATTTGTAATATATAGAAATTAGATTGTAGGCAAGTAGGAGTAGAATAGGAGACTCGAGAAATTTCTGAGAGGACTTGGAATTGTTGTAAATATTTCTCAAGAGTAATGCAAAACATTGGAAGTTTATTTGGTGTTAACTGTTATCTTGTGGAGTAACTTGGTTTCCTGTACTTCAATGGAATGGAGAGATGTTTCAGAATAGATTAGAAGTAGATTAGAGGTTCATTGATGTAATGTATGTTTGTACTGAATATTTGATCAACTCCTAGCTCATGCTTTTAACATTCATCGTCGGTGAAGTGTTGTGTAAAGCTAGTCTGAGCCTTATAATTTGCATAAGTTCGATTGTGGATGTTCGTTTGAGCTGCGCCGTCTAATGGGTGTTCATATGAGCCTTCATGATTTGAAAACCATTCACGTAACCTTAGGAGATTGCACCAACTTCATGTAGTTGTAGGCATCCTTGGCGAAGTGAAATTAGGTTTACTTAGGAGTTTGTCTATTCAAGCCTCATCATTACTTCATTGGCCTTAGATTAGCTTCCTGAAGCTTTACCTTTGTTTATTTTTCTTCATTATTGAGATCTTGTATATACTTATCCACACCGAAGGAGGAACAAGCTAATGAAAGGAGAAGAGTCTGCATAAGTCCCTTTCTGATTATCAACAAGATCACATGTAATCACTGAGTTAACCCATCAGGAATCATAAAAAGGAACCTTGGAGTTACTTCACTGGATCACATAGTTCAGCCTTTGAAGAGCTTTATTCAAGAGAGAGTGGGATACTCTAGTGTTTTACTCTATTGTTGACTTGTCTAAAAACAAACATCAACAAGTGGGAGAGAACCAACACAAAGAAAATGTCTATTTAGGACAAGATACAAGGTTTGTAAAGAACCCTACTAGTTCTAACTGAATTTTTTCCCTAGTTGAACTGAAATATAAATGAAACAGACACCAAATGATGAAGTTATACTCAAACCATATCAATTAAAAAATGAGAATGACATACCCGGAAACAAAGCTTCACTTCTTTATTCAATTCAAGAGCTGGTTACAAATGTCATTGGTTGTAGCTTACAATCAGCAAGTCTGATTTGAAAATCAGATCACATACATTATGAAAATTTGCCCAAAATACATAGCAAACCCTAGCCAAATGATAGAGAATAAATCCCTATGAAAGGATGATGAAATCACCAACTAGGTATGGCTGCTATACAATTCAAATGCACTTCCCAAGGTCTGATATAATTGATGCAAGACTGTAACCCTGCTGATATGAAACCCTGATTGCTAATATCATCAAAAATGTGCCAAAATATCACTTCAAATGCAAGCGCTAGGCCCTAGGATGAAAGCGACTAGGATATGTAAGCCTCCAAAGTGTTCAAACCATTCCAAATGTCATCAATAACACTCAAATCTGAATAATAGACCCTGTTGTACCTGCTGTATCAGAAAATCAAAATGTTGTTGAGGGCTGGAAATGATCAAAAACCCTTCAATATGTCAAGCGATTCAACAAAAAACCCTCCAATGTCAACAAATGATGAAACTAGCTTCATATACAAGCCAAATCTGCTCAATAACTCCATGAACATGTCAAATTCAAGTTCTATGATGAAATCTATATAATATCATCCCATCATGGTGGAATGGGAGCATCATCAATCCACAAAATGCCAAGGGAACACCACCTTGAGCAAACTGAAAATGCAATTCCAGCCAAGAGAAATTCTCAAATACAAAGTTTGTCAAATGATCAATAGTTGCAAGATGAAGCCAAATGCCTCTATTTATACTATCCTCCTCCTAGGCATCCAATTTTTGCCAAATAATGAAAATTTCAATTCCACCAATCAAATGCAACTTTCAACTTGACAATTTTAAATGAATTGTACTTATCAACCACCATCATTTAAAAATAATAAAATATCAATATTTTATTATTTTTGCTTTCACCAACAAATCGACCTCATTTAAAAAAAACATTATTTTATTTAATTTCTTCTCTTCTCCTCTTGGGTGGCGATTTTCTCCTTGAGCAAATAAAAACATTTTTATTATTAGTTTTTTCCTTCTCCCTTGGGCGGCGATCCCACAAATTAAAAATAATATTTTATTATTTTTTTTAGCATTTCTTCCTTGGGCGGCAATTTGGCAATATAAAAATAATAAAATAATATTTATTATTTTAATTTTCTCTTTTTTTTCCCTCTAGGCATCAACTCCACAGAAAAGATAAATAAAGTATTGAAAATACAATTAAAGATTGCAATTTCCATCTTTTCACCTTTTCAATCTTTGATTTGACCAACATTTATTTTTCCCATCCTTGGCTTGGAAAATGTCCATATTTTGGCTATATGAAAAATGTGATAAAACAACACTAGCCAAAATCCCAATAAAATCACATGTTGAGCAAACATTATAGTTTTCCATCCTTCTATACCAAGCTCAAACTAAAATCATTCCCTTACCACTAGCATTAGCCTACGGGAATGGTGAATAGGCTAATCAACATCTCCACAAGTGATCACTCTGGAAATGGGGACATGACAGTCCTCCCACCCCAAGATTGCTTGCCCCAAGCAATCGCAAGTGCCAAATTAGATCCAACCGATACTAGGATCCCAAATCCATCTAGGCTCTCCATACATACTCACACAAACAACCTCAAATCTACTGATGTAAAAGATCCTGGCACCGCTTCTGCTGTCGTACAATGATACAAACACATCCATACCAATCCTCAATCTCCAATAGCTATAGTGATAAATCCATACCAAAATGTAATCAATCAACCCAATGATGAAGATGTCGATGCCAATCAATGAACCAATCAAGCTAGCATGAACAAAGGTTGGATGTCAAACACAAGTGTATCCAACCCTGTTACTTCGCTGTCATAAATCAGAACAGCGACATACAAACTGAAAATATCATCTAAAATGATGTAAAAAGTACCATCCATCATGCATGAAGATAGAAGACCATCATTAGACCAAAGCCCAACAAGAATATAGACATCTCCACTATATCAAACTGTCCCAAACACATCCAATAAGAAAGCATCGTCAAAAGAATGTTGTGTTATCTCAAGAGTAGGCTGATCTATCTCTCTAATAGGTACTAATGTATCATGCAAATCTTATTTCCCTTCATCTTCATCTATCCATGTGTTTATATCATTATTGGCAACCTCCATAACATCTTCATGTCTAACTTGAATGCATTCAATAGGAGATATAACAACACTAACTTCCTCATGAATACGAGTTGCTATCTCATAAGAATGATGGGATAAAGGGCTACTGTCCTCAAACAAATCAGGAATGATCTCATACCATTCTATAGTGTTGTTATCCATCTCAAACTTCAAATCCTCTCCATCAAAGGTTGATCAAATATGTGTCTCTCTATGTGAATCACCAATGTCTTCATGAGACAATTCATGACCCATAACTATCATAGATTTGGCTGCTATTTGATGAGGTAAAGTGTATTTGAGTTCTTTCATAACAATTTGTTTCCCATCATGTTGGAAACTCAACTCCATAACTTGTAGATCTTGGATGACCCATTGTAGAGAATGTAGCCATTGCATGCACAATCTCATTGTCCTTCAAGTCAAGTATGTAAAAGTCATCACAAAGTGTATACTCACCAAATAGAATGTTAAGCTTGTTCACCTTCTTTTTGAAAAGAATAGTGAGTCCACCTGCTATAGTCACATCAAAGCCCTCAAAGTCAACAAAATGCAAACCTCTTTTCTTTACCAAACCCTCATCAATGTAGTTATGTGTAGCTCCACTATCAAGAAGTGCCATAACTTTGCAACCAAACAATGTGCCCTCAAAGATAAATGGATTATATCTTGAAGCCCCTGAAAGATAAGAAATCCTAGAACTTTTGTTAACATCATTTACTAGTTCTAGTGTTGGCTGCCCATTATCATTTTCTGAAGTAGAATCATCATCCACCTCATCAATTACCTCTATATAATGCACCTTGCCTTTGCCAAGACACCTATGACCAATTTCCCACGGTTCTTTGCAATTGAAATACAACTTTTTCCTTTGAAGTTCATTCCTTTCTTCAAAATCCATCTTTGATGTACCTTTTTCATTCATTTTAGGAGTGGGTTGTGTGAAACCCCGATGTCAAGGCATTGTTTAAATTAAAGATTTAAACGTCATGATAAAACGGTGAAGTTGCTTTATTGATAAAGAGCACTTTTGGTAGTAATTGTGTATATAATAATATATCAATAAATGTATATAATATTATTAATATATAATATTTAATATTAAATAATATTATTATATAAATATTTTAATATAATTAAAATATAGTACATTTATTATAATTAACAAAGATATATTATTATATTTATAAATAACAAACATAAATATAAATATAAATATTAGTATTAATATAAATATTAACAATTAAATATTATTATAATTATAATACTAAGACTTTTGTCTTATCTATATAATATGCAGCACCATATTTAGTAAGACCAGTCTTATTTAAATAGACATACGATCAAGTAACATAATCATTTGTTTTGGATGACTTGGTGCTGACATGTAAATCAGACCAAAGTCAATAAAAACAAAGTTAGAATGTATGCAGCGATTATTAATATAAGGACAACATAAGACAAAACCTTATGCATAAAGCTAGCTGTTTATAAGGAGATAATCGTATCTTATATTATTTGAAATATGGAAAAGGGATACATCAAGGTGCGATAAATATCGTAGGCAATGATTATTAACTCTTAATGTGATCCATGGTATATGATATGATAAGAATATCGTAAGGATTGTTAAAGCTGTGCAAACTAATTTAAAAGGCAGCGATCATTCTGTTAAGGCAGAAATTAATTTAGTAAAGGTATTGAAGAGTTATGTTTATTAAAAAGACACACCCACTCAATAAAGCTATGTCCCTTAAGGGATGAATAATATATGAATAGGAGCAGATTGGGAGAGGAGAGGGGAGATACCTCTGGAGTATAAAGGAGGATGTTCATAGCAGACATAATCTGCAATATCTGACTATATATTTCTGAGTATATATGAATGATGCACTTCTGAGTATTAAGAAGAAGATTTATATATGACAGCAAGCAGAGGTAATACACTGGAAGATATATGGAATAGTCTAAGAAGACAAGGAGAGAGATACATATTTCTGATTTTATATATATCTGAGCATAACAAAGAAAGAAGTGGAATAATATATAGAGAGATCTGCAATCTACTTGTGGTAGGATTTATGTGGAAATGTAATGTATGGGTTAAGTATGTTAAATAGGTCATGCATATTGTATTGATAATTTATGATGTCATCTCCATAATTCATTATGTATTGTTGATATGATTATTTTCAAAATGTGAAATTGATAAGACTTGATTATGCATACACCTATACCATGATAGGAGGAAGGGAAAGTACAAAGGGATACAAGATCCTCTCTTAGGTACGCCACCCAAAAGAAAAAGGAATGAGTTCACATGAGCCAAAGGGGTTCTGCCTTTGGGTCTAGGAGAGATGTGCTCTTCTAGATACGCCACTCATGATAAGAAATGATAAGTCCACATGAGCCAAAGGGGCTCTGCCTTTTATTTAAAGGGTTTTGCCTTTGGGTCTAAAAGAGATGTGCTCTTCTAGATACGCCACTCGTGATGGAAATGATAAGATTACATGGGCCAAAGGGGTTCTGCCTTCTAGTTGAAGGGTTCTGCCTTTGGGCCTAGGAGAGTTGGATCACTAGGATACCCTTTTGAGACCTCGCTCTCCTATCATGGGTATAGTGTTATAAGGAGGCCAATCATGAGGAAATAAGGAAAGATGGCAAGATGAGGGGATAACAGATAAATTAGAATCCTCACTAGGTACGCCACCTCATATAAATGGCATGGGCCACATGAGGGCTAGGGGGTTCTACCCTTTAGTTGAAGGGTTCTGCCCTTGGGCCTAGAGAGGTTAAGTCACCCCATCAAGTCACTCTCTTCCATGCTTTCCTATGATTGATCATCCTAAGGTAAGATTCAATTGAGTTTATTAATTGTTATGGACTTACTGATGTTTAAAATTTCTAACTTGTTGCAGGGATTAAGTCAGGATAAGGTACTCTCTAAACCTTTGTTTACTTGGAAATTGTTAATTTAGAAAAAATTAGCGTTGTCCAAAAAGGGGACATTACAAGTGGTATCAGAGCTTTGATCCTACCAGTCTGGGGATCAAAGATAGTTAAAATTACAAAAAATAGAATTTGAGAACAATAAATAACTAGAGTTAATTTATAGCAAGGAATTAGAAAACATAAACAAGCATTAACAAAAGGAAACCAGTGTAAGAAGTGTGGTCATTATAGGGACTATAGGAGGCATGGGGTTGACTATTAGAAGAAATAAATTATTGGAGGAATGCACTAAGGTAAGACACATATAGAAGTTACACGAAGTAAATCGCAAGGAAAATAGTATGGAAGAAGTGGAGATGAATATAATATACAAAGCAATACAAGTAGTCAACCATAAGGAAATGGAGCATGTAGATCTATAACTAACAATACGGATTCAATTACGAAAATCAAATTCAGATTCTTGATTGCATCCTTCATCAACTACATTCAATTCTAATACACTTGCTGATTTGTTTCATCCTCCATGTCTCACGTATACTCTCTTCAACAACATGGATCTTCTCTCTTCTAATAATCTTATCTGTCATAGATTGTCTCCACGCTATCTTATCATCATTTATTAAACAATTCTATGATTTGTGAAATAATTGAAGTCTTACTTGAATCTACCTTCTCTACAACATCATTAGATTCATCTCTCCAAATTTTTAAGATGTTTTCATCATTCATATCTTTCATCAATATTGCTTCATCTTGGAATATTGTGCAATCTCGGAATGTTGATACTCTTAAAATCTTCTTTAGCATTGAAAATGTTTTATTTATTTATTTATTTATTGACTAAAACTACATCTTCACCTATGATACTTGGATTATCTCAATCACATCGTTGTTATTCAAAACATAAAAAAAATGCTTACCTATACTTTTTTCTAATCCTTTCAAGTATTCTTTGGTCACAAATTCTCTTTTCATGGAATCACAATCATTTACTTTTCATTAAAGCATGTTCAGAATACTATTCATTCTAAATCAAAACATGACTTCTTCTCAACATATCGAAAGGAAAAACTACAAGATGACAAGTACAAGACTGAATGTCGAAATCAAAGATCAAGAAGTCTTTTGGGTTCTTCGCTCTGAGAACGAGAGAAAACTTGTCTTAAACATCACTAGTTATCAACCCTTGTTGAGAGATATTGGGAGATACAAGTACATGAACCAAGAGAATGGGACGACAAATTGGCAGTGGAATGAGACAAGAATACTAACATCAATTCTTCAAAGAGATTGATTTAGATCCTGACGACTTTAGAAGCATCCTAATTGTGATTGCTTGAGGTCAAGCAATCTTGGGTGGGGCGGACTGTGATATCCCAATGTTAAGGCATTGCTTAAATTAAAGATTTAAACGTCATGATAAAACGGTGAAGTTGCTTTTATGATAAAGAGCACTTCTGATAGTAATTGTGTATATAATAATATATCAATAAATGTATATAATATTTATATTAAATAATATTATTATATAAATATTTTAATATAATTAAAATATATTACATTTATTATAATTAGCAAAGATATATTATTATATTTATAAATAACAAACATAAATATAAATATTAGTATTAATATAAATATTAACAATTAGATATTAGTATAATTATAATACTAAGACTTTTGTCTTATCTATATAATATGCAACACCATATTTAGTAAGACCAGTCTTATTTAAATAGACATGCGATCAAGTAACATAATCATTTGTTTTGGATGACTTGGTGCTGACATGTAAATCAGACCAAAGTCAATAAAAACAAAGTTATAATGTATGCAGCGATTATTATTATAAGGACAGCATAAGACAAAACCTTATGCATAAAGCTAGCGGTTTATAAGGAGATAATCGTATCTTATATTATTTGAAATATGGAAAAGGGATACATCAAGGTGCGATAAATATCATAGGCAATGATTATTAACTCTTAATGCGATCCATGGTATATGATATGATAAGAATATCATAAGGATTGTTAAAGCTGTGCAAACTAATTTAAAAGGCAGCGATCATTCTGTTAAGGCAGAAATTAATTTAGTAAAGGTATTGAAGAGTTATGTTTATTAAAAAGACACACCCACTCAATAAAGCTATGTCCCTTAAAGGATGAATAATATATGAATAGGAGCAGATTGGGAGAGGAGAAGGGAGATATCTCTGGAGTATAAAGAAGGATGCTCATAGCAGACATAATCTGCAATATCTGAATATATATTTCTGAGTATATATGAACGATGCACTTCTGAGTATTAAGAAGAAGATTTATAAATGACAGCAAGCAGAGGCAATACACTGGAAGATATATGGAATAGTCTAAGAAGACAAGGAGAGAGATACATATTTCTGATTTTATATATATCTGAGCATAACAAGGAAAGAAGTGGAATAATATATAGAGAGATCTGCAGTCTACTTGTGGTAGGATTTATGTGGAAATGTAATGTATGGGTTAAGTATGTTAAATAGGTCATGCATATTGTATTTATAATTTATGATGTCATCACCATAATTCATTATGTATTGTTGATATGATTATTTTGAAAATGTGAAATTGATAAGACTTGGTTATGCATAAACCTATACCATGATAGAAGGAAAGGAAAGTACAAAGAAATACAGGATCCTCTCTTAGGTACGCCACCCAAAAGAAAAGGAATGAACTCACATGAGCCAAAGGGGTTTTGCCTTTTAATTAAAGGGTTATGCCTTTGGGTCTATGAGAGATGTGCTCTTCTAGATACGCCACTCATGATGAGAAATGATAAGTCCACATGAGCCAAAGGGGTTCTGCCTTTTATTTAAAAGGTTCTGCCTTTGGGTCTAGAAGAGATGTGCTCTTCTAGATACGCCACTCGTGATGGAAATGATAAGATTACATGGGCCAAAGGGGTTCTGCCTTCTAGTTGAAGGGTTCTGCCTTTGGGCCTAGGAGAGTTGGATCACTAGGATACCCTTTTGAAACCTCACTCTCCTATCATGGGTATAGTGTTATAAGGAGGCCAATCATGAGGAAATAAGGAAAGATGGCCAGATGAGGAGATAACGGATAAATTAGAATCCTCACTAGGTACGCCACCTCATATGAATGGCATGGGCCACATGAGGCCAAGGGGGTTCTGCCTTTTAGTTGAAGGGTTCTGCCCTTGGGCCTAGAGAGGTTAAGTCACCCATCGAGTCACTCTCTTCCATGTTTTCCTATGATTGATCATCCTAAGGTAAGATTCAATTGAGTTTATTAATTGTTATGGACTTACTAATGTTTAAGATTTCTAACTTGTTGCAAGTATTAAGTCAGGACAAGGTATTCTCTAAACCTTTGTTTACTTGGAAATTGTTAATTTAGAAAAAATTAGTGTTGTCCCAAAAGGGGACATTACAGGCTGCTCATGAAAGTGTTGACTTGAGTTTTCATTCTTGTTCTTCTTTTGATTTTGAAATGATGTAGGATAGGTGTTCAAGTCAAGTGCAAGCTCTATAGCATCATCCAAAGTCTTAGGCTTATGTACCTTCACCAATCCTCTCATCCTATCATTCAAACCCTCTACAAGCAACATTGTGACTCTCTTCTCGAGCATTTATGGAACCATGACCGCAATCTTTTGAAACTCATTGATGTAAGTCCATTCTACCAACCTGTTTCAATTGTGCCAATTCCCTGTAGTAGCCTTCCACATCCTTCCTGTCAAACCTGTTAATGAGCTTACATGTAAACTCATCATATGAAGTGATCATATCATGTCGCTGTGAAACAAGTCCATGATGCCACCAATCATAGGCTAAGCCCTCCAAATGCATAGTAGCAAACTTGATGGCCTTATCTTCACTCATTGGCTTGAGTGTAAGAAAAGTATCAAGCTTATGTATCCATGCTCTAGCACTCATATTTCTGCTGCCATCAAAGTTGGCTAAAGGAACCTTGTTCAATGCATCTTTGAAATCTTTGTTTTTCTTTTTAGGTTTTGCTACCTTTTGGCTCTTCTTCAATTCCCTCCTTTGATTCGTGAATTGATTTAGATTAAAGGTTGTCCTAACATCAACTGGAAGTATGCGGTACTCATCATATGCAACCACGATATCATCGATGAGATTAGTCACTTCCTCCTCGTCTTCGGATGATTGTTCTTTTGCTATGGGCACAAACTTAGGACGAAGTGGTCTATCTGAATCTGTGGCGGCTGCTCTACCTGTATGTGTAGTATCTCTACCTACATGTATAGGCTCTCTACTAGTAACACTATGCCGTCCGCTACTCACACTCCTCGATCTCCTTGAGCGTGAATGATCCACCCTCAATTGGTCAATAGCTGTAATCATACGGTCCTGAAACTGCTAAAACATTTGCTACTGTTGTTGACCAAAAGCTTGCAAGAAATTATCCAAGTCGAGTTGGTTGTCCCTTCTTGGACTTCCACTTCTACCTCTCTCCATATCTGGTTGTGTACCTGCAACTGGATTTTCTCCTTGTTGACCTGTTCTCCTTCTATGGTAATGATACCTGTGTTGACCAACTTCCGGTGGCTGCATAACCCAATAGGCTGGCAAGATCTAGGCTCTGATACCACTATAAAAAACCCTACTAGTTCTAACTAAATTTTTTCCCTAGCTGAACTGAAATATAAATGAAACAAATACCAAATGATGAAGTTATACTCAAATCATATCAATTAAAACATTAGAATGACATACCCAAAAACAAAGCTTCACTTCTTTATTCAATTCAAGAGCTGGTTACAAATGTCATTTGGTTGTAGCTTACAATCAGTGTAAATTCAAATCGAACTTATAATCTCTAACTTGGATATTTTCCGAAAGTTGGATATTTATATAGCAGACTTCACTTATTACTTTCTTTTGTATTTCAGATGCAATTTCCACTTCTCATACACGTCCGATTTTTGTGTCAATCCATGGTATTGCAGGGCAAAGACATTGATATAAATATGTGAGTGACGATAGGAGTCACATCTGTGATAGACGTGACTCCTTGAGGAGTCACGTCTATCACAGATGTGACTTTGTCACCGTTTGCATTGTAATCGGTTTCACCAATTTTAACAGTTACTAATCACCATTTAGAATGTAGAAGATGTTTATGCTTTGGTAATATATCATTCGATCATAATGAATATGTTATCTAATCGAAGCTACAAACAACTCAACACTCCCTCTTAGCTCGGGAAGATAACAATATCACAATAATCTCTGTGAATATCAATTATCTGATCTGTAATGAATTTCACAAAGTAATTTAATATCACATAACTCATGATAAATAGTATCACCTATCTCGTGATACGTAGCATCACCTACCTCGTGATACTAAAGGATATACTATACTCGAGAACAGTACATTCTCCTTATATATCCTAGTTATGGTATGTGCACTGACATTAAGTCACATAATGTCTACCATAACTTAATCATGATAACTCCATGATTCATACAAATATCAAGTCACATGATATCAGTCTAATAAACATTATAAGATCGTCACCTTATAATGTTAAGTACAAGTGTAGATTATCCAAACGATCGTCACCTTTTAAAAATAAACACAGAATGGGTAGGCCCATAATGTCATAGTCACACATATGACACAAGATGTCTACACATTAAACATCTTTAGTATATTAGTACAAATCAATTAGAATTTTACATTTCAATCATACCAAGATTTTTCCTGAAGCATTCAACTTTCACCTTGAGGAGTGGTTTGGTAAGAATATCTGTAGTTTGATCTCCTATACTGATATACTCCAACTGAATCACATTCCTTTCCACCATATCACGCACATAGTGATGAGGAATCTCAATATGTTTAGATTTATCATGGAATACTGGATTTACAGATAGCTTAATACAGCTTTGATTGTCGCAGTGGATGATAGTTGGTTTCAGAGGTTTACCAAATAATCCCACAAGCAGTTTTCTAAGCCATACTGCCTAGCAGCCATAGAAGCTGCAATATATTCGGCTTCTGTAGAGCTCTGAGCAACTAAAGATTGTTTTCTGCTGATCCACGATATCATTGCTGACCCTAAACTGAAACAACATCCGGAGGTGCTCTTCCGGTCCGTTACACTTCCAACCCAATCTGAATCTGTGAATCCATGTAGATCTAAGTCAACCTTTTCATATTTTATGCCATAATTTAGAGTACCTTGAAGGTATCTCATTATATGCTTCATAGCCACAAGATGTATCTCCTTGGGCTCACACATAGACTGACTTAAGGCATTTACAGCATAGCAGATATCAAGTCTGGTATTGACCAAATACATCAAGGATCCAATTATCTATCTGTACAAAGTGAGATCTGCCAACGGAGAATCTGCTGTTGCTTCCTTCAATTTATGAAGATTTGTTTCCATGGGGGAAGACATAGGTCTACATTCCATCATACCAAACCTTTTTAATATATCAATTGTGTACTTCCCTTGGTTTAGAATAATACAGTTTGATTTCTGCCATACTTCCAGTCCAAGGAAGTGGTATAATAGACCTAAGTCCTTCATGTCAAATTCTGAAGCTAGATCTTTCTTACACTAATCAATAAGGTGATCTTCCCCTGTAATCAATTGATCATCAACATATAATATCAATATTAGCATATCACCTTTGCTTTGTTTGAAGTAGAGATTTGGATCTGCATCATTCTTTGAGAAGCCTAATCTCAAGAGATAACTGTCAATTCTTTCATACCAGGCTCTGGGGACCTGTTTAAGTCCATATAGAGCTTTCTTTAATTTACATACATGGGATCCTGCATTGTGAATCTCAAATCCTTCGGGTTGCTCTAAGTAAACCTCTTCTTCAATGGTTCCATTTAAGAAAGCAATTTTTACGTCCATTTGATGGACTTTCCACCCTCTGGCTGCTGCAATAGCTAGAACTGCCCTGACTGATGTATATCGAGCAATTGGAGCGAAGGTTTCGTCGTAATCAATTCCTTCCTTTTGTGAAAAACCTCTAGATACAAATCTTGCTTTGTATTTCCCTATACTGCCATCTACAGCATGTTTGATTTTAAATAGCCATTTTGAAGAAACAACAGATTTCCCTTTTGGTCTAGGTACTATATCCCACACATCATTCTTCACGATGGATTGATACTCCTCTGTCATGGCATCCTTCCATACTTGGTGCTTAAGAGCTTCTATAGCACTACAAGGTTCTGATTTAATGAATTCACTCATTAAAGCTACATAACTAGAGAATCTCTTAGGTCTTGTGCTTTCCCTAAAAGTCCCTGATGGAGCGGCATAATTTTTAGCTTCTTCCATTGTTTTGGTGGCCCAGAGTGGTCTTTTCTTGGGATTTTCTAGTGATGTGATTTGTTCATGATTTACCTCTTCCTCAGGATACTCCCTCTGAAACTTAGGTGTAGGATCCTCTTCTATGCTTGAGTTGGAAGTTTGAATTTCTGACTCAATATGATTTCTGGCTCTTTTGAAAGCTATGTCTTTCTCAAAAATCACATCTCTGCTTAGTTCAATCTGTCTTTGACCAGGTATATATATTCTATAAGCTTTTGATGTTTCACTATAGCCTACAAAGATGCCTTTTTTCCTAGAAGGTTCTAGCTTAGTTCTTTTCTCTTTGGGCACATGAATGTAAACAGGACAACCAAATATCCTTAAATGACTAATGTCTGGTTTTGTACCGGTGAAGGCTTCTTCAGGAGTTTTGTCATCAATATGAGAGTGAGGACATCTATTATGAATATAGACAGCAGTACTAGATGCTTTTGCCCAAAGTGAAGTGTCTATATTCTGATCAAGTAACATAGCCCTAGCAGCTTCTACAATGGTTCTATTTTTTCTTTTTGCAACTCCATTTTGTTGAGGATTATAAGGTACAGTGAACTCCCTCTTAATCCCAGTGTTTTTACAAAAGTCTTTAAAAATGTATGAAGTGTATTCATTCCCATTATCTATTCTTAAGGTTTTGATTTTTCTCCCGGAAGAGTTTTCAGTAATGGATTTGAATTCCTTAAATCTTTTAAGGATTTCCTGTGATTCTTTACATTTAAGAAAATAGATCCATGTCTTTCTGGAGAAGTCATCAATGAAGATTACATAGTATAGAAACCCACCTAAGGAGGGTACAGATATGGGTCCACATAAATCTGAGTGGACTAGTTCTAATACTTTATTTGTTTTGCTAGAACTATTTTGAAAGGACCCCTTTGTATTTTTCCCTAAGGCACACCCCTTGCATACCCCTGAATTACATTGTTTGAGTTTGGGTAACCCTGTAACTAGTCTTTCCATGGAAGATAGGGCACGAAAATTTAGGTGTCTTAGTCTTCTATGCCATATTTCATTAGAGTCTGCAATTTCATGAATTAGGGCTTGATTTGGTTCCGTACATAACTCGTACAAGTACCCTTGTCTATGACCTATGGTTTTGGCCTTCTTAATAGTAGAATTCTTTGGCCATGCCAATACTTTGCTATCCATAAAGGTCACCCTATATCCATTATCTTCAAGTGCAGATATGGAGACTAGGTTTCTTTTGATGCCCGGGACAAACAATACTCCAGTCTTTAATTTGAGGGTACATGTGCCAACACCCTTGACTGGATGTACAGAGTTATCTCCAATTGTTACTTCTTCGTCAGTCTCTTCTACCATGGTGTCTAGTAGTTCCCTGAACCCTGTGATGTGTCTTGATGAACCACTATCTATAACCCAGGTGTTGGATTTATTTGATACTTGGTTTGAAAGTGCAGAGTAGAATACATATTTCTCGGATTCATGCTCCTTTATTTTGGCATAAGATGCTTGTTGTTTGGTTCTGTCAGGACATCTGATTGCATAGTGTCCATATTGGTTGCATCTAAAGCATTGGATGCGAGAAATGTCTTTCTTGAATGAACCTTTCCCGTGATAATTTTTCCTCTTCTTGAAGTGTTTCTTCTCTTTCTTTTGAGAGTTTGTATTTAAAACATGAAGGTCTTCATCTATATTTTTTTGTTTTGACCCTTTCTTTGTCTGTCTAGATTCTTCTTGAAGACAGTTTGATCTTAGGCAGTCAAATTTTGGAAATTTGGACCTTGCACTAATGCCTTGAACAAATGTCTCTTAGGAATTTGGGAGACCATCTAGAGCAATAAGTGTTAGTTCCTTGCTTTTAATTTGGTACCCAAGTGTTGATAGTTGATCCCTTAGTGCAGATATTCTCATAAAGTATGCATTGATAGATTCTCCTTTGTTCATACTTATATGATTTATTTCTCTCTTTAGGGCTAAGGTTCTACTGGAGTTATTAATTTCATAATTGCCTTCAAGTGACTTAAACATATGATATGCAGTCTCATGTTTTGTCAGAGTCGGCACGATATGATCTCTAACTCCATCAACTATGATTTTCATGGCTTTGTCATTTCCTTCAATCCATGTCGTTTTATCAGGAACATTCTTTGGTTCCGTTTTGTTTTCTCTCACAAATGAATCAACTTTATTTTCTTTTAATATCATCATAATTCTGAATTTCCATGATGAGAAGTTATTTCCTCCTTCCAATCTGTCTTCGAATCAGATTGCTGCTGTCATTTGAGAAATGAGATGTATTAAATCTGAATTTCTCAAGTTCGATTTTCTGTCTGGATTCTGCTTAACTTGGCTTTGATACCATGTAAATTCAAATCGAACTTATAATCTCTGACTTGGATATTTTCTGAAAGTTGGATATTTATATAGCAGACTTAACTTATTACTTTCTTTTGTATTTCAGATGCAATTTCCACTTCTCATACACTTCCGATTTTTGTGTCAATCCATGGTATTGCAGGGCAAAGACATTGATATAAATATGTGAGTGATGATAGGAGTCACATCTGTGATAGACGTGACTCCTCAAGGAGTCACGCCTATCACAGGTGTGACTTTGTCACCGTTTGCATTGTAATCGGTTTCACCGATTTTAACAGTTACTAATCACCGTTTAGAATACAAAAGATGTTTATGCTTTGGTAATATATCATTCGATCATAATGAATATGTTATCTGATAGAAGCTACAAACAACTCAACAATCAGCAAGTCTGATTTGAAAATCAGATCACATACATTATGAAAAATTGCCCAAAATACATAGCAAACCTTAGCCAAATGATAGTAGAATGAATCCCTATGAAAGGATGATGAAATCTCCAACTGGGTATGGCTGATATACAATTCAAATGCACTTCCCAAAGTCTGATATAACTGATGCAAGACTGTAACCCTGCTGATATGAAACCCTGATTGCTGATATCATCAAAAATGTGCCAAAATATCACTTCAAATGCAAGCGCTAGGCCCTAGGATGAAAGCGACTACGATATGTAAGCCTCCAAAGTGTTCAAACCCTTCCAAATGTCATCAATAACACTCAGATCTGAATAATAGACCCTGCTCTACCTGCTGTATCAGAAAATCAGAAAGTTGTTGAGGGTTGGAAATGATCGAAAACCCTTCAATATGCCAAGCAATTCAACCAAAAACCCTTCAATGTCAACAAATGATGAAACTAACTTCATATACAAGCCAAATCTGCTCAATAACTCCATGAACATGCCAAATTCAAGCTCTATGATGAAATCTATATGATATCATCCCATCATGGTGGAATTGGAGCATCACCAATCCACAAAATGCCAAAGGAACACCACCTTGAGCAAACTGAAAATGCAATTCCAGCCAAGAGAAACTCTCAAATACAAAGTTTGTCAAATGATCAATAGTTGCAAAATGAAGCCAAATGCCTCTATTTATGCTATCCTCCTCCTAGGCGTCCAATTTTTGCCAAATAATGAAAATTTCAGTTCCACCAATCAAATGCAACTTTCAACTTGACAATTTTAAATGAATTGTACTTATCAACCACCGTCATTTAAAAATAATAAAATATCAATATTTTATTATTTTTGCTTTCACCAACAACCAACAAATCGCCCTCATTTAAAAAAAACATTATTTTATTTAATTTCTTCTCTTCTCCTCTTGGGCGGCGATTTTCTCCTTGAGCAAATAAAAACATTTTTATTATTTTTTTTTTTCCTTCTTCCCTTGGGTGGCAATCCCACAAATAAAAAATAATATTTTATTATTTTTTAACATCTTTTCCTTGGGCAGCAATTTGGCAAATATTAAAATAATAAAATAATATTTATTATTTTAATTTTCTTTTTTTTTCCTCTAGGCGTCAACTCCATAGGAAAAATAAATAAAGTATTGAAAATACAATTAAAGATTGCATTTTCCATCTTTTCACCTTTTCAATCTTCGATTTGACCAACATTTATTTTTCCCATCCTTGGCTTGGAAAATGTCAATATTTTGGCTATATGAAAAATGCGATAAAACAACACTAGCCAAAATCCCAATAAAATCACATGTTGAGCCAACATTATAATTTTCCATCCTTCTATACCAAGCTCAAACCAAAATCATTCCCTTACCACTAGCATTAGCCTACTAGAATGGTGAATAGCCTAATCAACATCTCCACAAGTGATCACTCCGGAAATGGGGACATGACAAAGGCAGGAGGTAAGTGTTGCAATATTGTTGTGGATAGCGGCAGTATAGACAATTTGGTATTCAAGGAAATGGTTGACAATTTGGCAACCATATAGGATTGGCTAATTGCAGTAGGGAGATAAAATACAGGTGGAGCAACGATGTTTGGCAAGGTTCAAGATAGGAGTGTACTATGATGAGGTGTTGTGCAATATTGCACCAATGGTTGTGTGCCATTTGTTGTTAGGTAGACCTTGGCAGTTTGATAGAAGTGTTGTGTATGACGGGAGAGCTAACACATACACAATTTGGAAGGACGGCAAGAAACATTGTTTATTGTTGTTGAATGAGACTTGTGAGCAATTTTATAACAGTGCTCAAGTTTCCGTTAGGGATGAGCATTATGCATTGATTCCAAGGATGTGTGGCACCGCAAGCCTGCCAAACAATATTGCAAGTACAAAGGAGCTACCGTAGAGGATAGAATGTGGGAGTAGAGGTCACCAAAGGGAAGTCATCTAGAGGACAGAATAGATGAGGGATACGATGAGGAGTTGCACCAAGGAACATGCGGCAACGGAAGGCACAATAGAAGGGTGTGAGGCAGCCAAGAAGGTGGATGACAAATGTGAGGGACTGGTTGATGAAGATAGAAAGGGCAAGAAGATTGCAAATGAAAGCAGGCCAAGAAGATGTAGTGCAAAAGATGATTGGTGGAATAGAGTACCACACCCAAAAGAGGAAGCTTGATGAGATGGTGAACAATGTGGAGGAAGGAAGCACACAGGATAGAGCATTGGAGGCATACTTGAAAAGATGGAAAGAATAGATCGAAGAGGTCAAAGGTTGGAATTGCCAAGAAAGGGTAGACTGTCATGGAAAATGAGGGACTCATTTCTTTTATCAACCTCGGATGTCTGATGCAGGAGCATCCCTAGGAGTCTAGGCAATCTTGCATCACCCAAAAATAGTTGCTTTTGGTTTGTTTTAGTTCATTTGTTTGTTGGTTGTTTTGTGGTTGTTAGATAGTTGCAAGGGAAGCCACTGCATTACACCGCATTTTGGAATATGGCTTTGCGATTTTGAGAACATGTTGTAAAGTGAGAAATGGAGGTCTTATCAACATTTGGGGAGAATTGGATCAACAAAAGAGTGTCATTTGATTTGTGAACACCTATTGGGCCAACAATTTTATACAATGTAATTTTTCCCACTTGCATCGAATTATTTGGAGTTTGTGCTAACAAAGGAGTAGATGAAAAGGTTTATTGGACCCTTAAGGATGTATGTTGTGCACCACATGGAAATTCTCCACCACTGTCACCATATGGATTTACAAGTTTATTAACACTAGCCGACGACACATTTCATGTGGCATAGAGCTTTGCGCACCTTGTAGCCAACACGGATCATTTTTGAGGTTTGGGATTGCTATATAAACAAGGCTTGTGATGGATTAAACGATCATCGAAGAGGGAAGGAGAGAATATGGAAATTGAAAATAAGAATGTTGAAGAGAGGATTGAATAAGAGAGAGGAGGTGAAGTTTGAGAGAGCAAGCATGAGGATCTAAGATGGAGTTTGAGATTGAGAAAAAAATGTTGGTAAAGCGACATGTAATAGGCTTATACTGAATAGTTTAATTCTATGTTACTAATCAAACGGTTGTAGTCTGCTATGTAGGAAGCCCATTGCAGCAAATTTTGAGTAGTTTATTTGCAAGTTAGTAATCAAAGGACTACGGCATGGCATTTAAGGAGCCTATTGTGGCAAATTGTAATCATTCAAATTTGAGAATTCAATATAGTTGTGTCGTTGTTTTGTCAAATTCTGTTGTATTATTGTACTGACTATTTTTGGTTGCATAGTTGGACAATCCTTCATTGGGTCCTTTGTCCATTACTGCATCAATACTACTAAGTCACTGTACTAGGGTGAACACTTCCCCACCCAACTAACTACCACAATTGAGTGTGGGTCATTATTTTGAATGGAGTAGACATATTTATGGTGAGGATGCATTGGTTAGAGATATGGCTCACCATCCTCACCACTTGTCCCAACCCCATTCGTGGAGATTTTAATGATTGAAGGGTGGCACACCTATATTTCTTATCTCTAGTACACTCCCACGACTTGGAATGTTCTCTTGGCCAACGGTTTGCAATGGGTATTAATCTTAATAACACTACTTCAAATTTGACCAAACCCTTTCCCCACACTATAAAACTGGTGGAATAATACGCAAATTGAAGTCTTTTCCCAAGCTATTAAACTGCTTAAATAGTATGCAAATTGGAGTTTTCAACATGGTGTTGGAGGTTGGTCAACGTGGGCTTTCTTATAGTTTGGTTGCATGTCATAATATTAGGCAGGTAGAGACTCACATAACTCTTGGCGTGGAGTGGGAGTTTTTCGTCCGGTGCAGCTGTTCCAGTTGGCAGAGTTTGCATAGGCAGTTCATCTGATGTTCCTGTTGGACCAGCAGAGACTATTGTCTTCTCGTTGGTTTGGGGGGCTTGAGTGCCTTCTTACAAACTTGTTGACATGACTGACAATTGTTCCATTTTCTTGTTGTTTCTAGAAGTCAAAAGCTTTGTTTGCTATAAATGTCTGGGCAAACCATGATGGGAAGTCTGTTGTCAAAAGACCAGAGATATATTAAGAAAATGACCAACTGGCCAACTGGAAAAAGGGGACGCTGACAGGAGAAACAGGTTGTTAAAATAAAAATAGAAGAGTCTACAGGAGGGTTGTTTGCAGGCAGACCATTCTGTGTTGTGATGCAGGCAGCCTTCAACGGTGTTTATTCTGGTTGCTGTTCTGGAATGAGTCACTATTATTGGAGTTTGCTTGTATGGTGTTGTGCATGTCTATGACTGTACAGCTGTAACTGTTTTATGTAATTTTTTTAGCTTTTTCCAATTTTAAAAGAAAAAACATACTACTAAGTCACTAGAGTGACTTTATTACAAAAGGCAAGCCTTATATTCTACCACCCTCTCTCAAGGCTTATAGTACAAAGAGCAAAAGTATACTAACTAAATTCAAAAAAACAAACTAACAGAAATTAGAAACATCAAAACCAAACAAAACCACGCATTCTTTAGAAGCTTCTCTTTGAAAACAGTTCTTCAACTAAGTAGAACTCCATCAAGCTACCTCATTACCTTAGTAAAGGTGTAGCTCCTGAGCTGAATTTCCAAGTTCCCATGTTGCACTACATCCACAATGTTCCATTAAGTTGTCTCATGACCCTCATAAGGTCATAATTCTTGAGATTCACAAACTCCTATACTATCTAGGCACCCATCCATACCAAGTTTCATCTACACTAGATCCCTTCCTCTCTTCAAAGTGTGAAGTTATTAATATACAAATTCTTCACCATCAAGTTGTCTCGTGACACTCATAAGGCTATAATTCCCAAGATCCACACACTCCCAAACTACTTAGGCGTCCATCCATAATGAGCTTCATCTACACTAAATCCCTTCCTATCTTCAAAGTGTGAACTTCTTAATATACGAATTCTTCATCAATGAATTCTTTGTCATTGTCAACATCCAGTGGAACTTTAACAATGGCTATATTAGTTACATTTGAGTCTCTAAAAACCCTTTTAGGTGTATCATTTATGGCTCCAAAAGCACAAGCATTTGGTGATATGATAAAAAAAAAATCATTTTCAAAGTGTTGGTTTCCACCGATAGTGCACCTTTTACAAAAAACTCCATACAGTTTTCCGTTACATGCAACCTAAATAATATGTTCTTTGAAACTTGTAAAATATTTGCCTTCAACTAATTATTGAAAATTGTCTTGTGGAATTTGTGTCTTGCTTTTAATGACTAAGCAAATAGCTATCAATAGGCTTCCCTTCTAAAAACTCTTTTAAAGATATTCACGTACTTAAAACATAATATATTTATCACCACTGTATATAAATATAGTGCCAACCTACCAATGCCAAATCTCCAAACCACAAACCACGAGAGGAAACCACTAACCATAGCAATCACAGGCTGGAAGACTCATCACCTGCAGTCTCCACCTTGGGACAAATGCTCTGTATAAGAAGAAGTGCAGATGCTCAACCAGCAGGCTGAGGGTAGAGAATCAAAGGATATTGTTATTCATTCAACAGGATCAATGCATCTGACCACTATTAAATTCGTACTTCACTTCATCTTAATGCGGATGTTGGTTCTCCATAACTGATACGAGTTCAACGTGCAACACTCTGAATGCGAGCGTTTGAAGAGTCTATCTAATGACACCGAATCCAGAAGAAGAGAAACCTTTCAATCATTTGCCGATTTATGCAGAAATCTTTGGTTAAAAACACGCGCATTGTTGGTGCCTGAATTCACTGTCAGTTTTTAAGCAGTTTTCATGCAGGCACCTTCCCTAAAATCCAAAAAAATTCCAGTTTTGGCACCCCTTCAGTGTTTTGTAGCATCCACATCATCTTTCTTGAAGAGGGGGTCTTCATGTTTTGTCCATCGGCATGAGTTTGGAGTGTGTCTTGGCGATCATGATTGGTACCAATGGCGTGTTATCTTCTATCGCTGAGACTTTACCTATCGGCGTAGGTGTTTTGTGGCTTGCCGACAGACTAGGTCTCGCCGACGAGGGTTTTGGAGTGCTATCGCCAAGACTTTGGCTATCGGATGAACAGGCAAGTGTTGGGCCGACAATTGGGGGTTTGGCCGATGGTGGGATTTGGAGTGGTCATCGGCGTGTGTTTGGCTATCGGCGAAGTGAATTTTTGGGCCGCCGATGTAAGGTGTCTGGCCGATGAGGGATGTTCAAGGTGGTCGTCGGCAGTGCTTGTGCTATCGGCCAAGGATTTTCTTGTTGCTCCGAGGGAGGATGGTCTCGCCGAAGACCTAGGTATGGTGTGCCATCGGAGTGAGATTGAGTATCGGCATAGGCATTTTGAGGTTGGCCGACGGCTTTGGTCATACCGACGGAGATGGGAGGCCGATGTCTATCGGCGAGACATGTGCGATCGGCGAGGGAATTTTGGGCTAGCCCGACGGTTGTTGTCTGGCCGACGAAGTGTGTTTTGATGGCCATCGGAGAGACTTGGTAGATCGAGTGAGCTGTGGAATGCTTGGCCGATGGTCTATATCTTGGCGACAGGTGTGTTTTGCTTGGTCATCGGGGAGAGTTGGTCTATCGGCCAAGGAAGCTTTTGGCTAGTCCGATGGTAGTAGTCTGGCCGACAAGGAATTGCGATAGGCATCGGTGTGATTGTTGAGATCGGCGGGGTAGCCTAATGTTTGGCCGATAGTGTTGGTCTCACCGACAGGGGAATGTGGTGTAGGCGTCGGCCAGACTTTTGAGCTCGGTGAGAGATTTTTGGGGCGGGCCGATGGTATAGGTCTGGGCGATGGGCTTTTGGCGGAAGCTTGTGCGTCGAGCGCGGCAAAAGCGCTCGACACTTAGTATGCATGCAGCTATGTTTATAAAGTGATAAGGAGGTCCTTGCACCGTGCATGTGGGATTAATTTTCCTACACTTTTGAACCTTCAGTAAAGCACATTTTGGCGGGGGGCTTCCATTTGAATGCAGCGACTGTTTTCTCAGCGTAACGCGAGTGGTTGAGCCATCAATGGCGACAGTGTAGGGGTATGGGCAATGGTATAAGCGATCAGGTTGCCTGATTTTTGAGTAAAGACTTCCAGATGGCAGCGCAGGGCTCGAGGCCTCCCTTGTCTGTTGCATTGATAGCTTCTGAGCGCCATTCCCTCTGATGGATGTATCTGGCGGATTTTTGACTTCTGGCCATGTAATTAATTGCTGAATGTACACGGTTCTGTATAAATGGTTTTGGCTATGTTACTTTTTAGAGGTTGGAGGTTTTTTGGGCTTTCGACTCTAACTCTGAACATAAGGTGTTCACATTTTGAAAGGCATTTTTTGCTACAGACTCGGTCCTTAGTCTGGTGTACTAATCTATCTTGGATTGTAAATGATGATTTTTTCTGTGATGACCTTCTATGCAGATTGATTTTAAATGAAAAACACCTGTGTGTGTATTGTTTCTGATTGTCTCCTGTATGTCGTTTGTTTTCCTTTCAAACAAGGTTGTCAAGGACTTCCAAGTTTTTCAGTGTATGCATACTGTGTGTCTGATTTATTGTGTCTGCTCAAGGAGTGGTTAAATAGGCTTTTGATCAGATACAAAGGGAAATAGATTGCATCATAGGATCTGTTAAGCATGATCATTAATGATACTCTTTCTTGGACATGTTGTTGTCAGGCAGTAGCATTATTCTCAGGTCCTCTGGATATGAATTTATGTTGTCATGGGGAGACATTTACAGTCTTAGATATGACTCTGCTGCCCAGATAAGGCACTGGTTTGGGAATTTGTCTGTTCAATGGGTCTAGGAAAGTCCCATCACTCCAAACACCATTTCAACCCATCTCATCACTTCCACCTATTAGTTGTAGGATTAGGATTAGGAACCTCTGCATGCTCTCATACCTAACCAGACATTATGTCCAAGAATGTTGCCAACCTTGTGATTTGTTACACAAATCTTGGTCCATACATGAGAGTATTCTGCCTGTTGCTATCAAGTTATATCTTTCTGTCATTGAGCTAGTCAGGGTCATACTTTTATCAAATAGGGACACCCCCCTTGGTGCGGCAGAACCAGAAGTGAAGGGGAGGAGCTCACGCAACCTCCTGTATTCAGTTGGCTGAATCTACCTGTGCATTAGAACTGGCAAACCCTAATGCTGATTCAGAAGAAAAACCAACACACACAAAGATCACCAAACAAAGCAACATGCATCAAAAATGAAATGGATGGCTTTCAATGTGGTTGCTGCAATTTCACCAACTTTTAAGAAATAGAAACCCTGTTGTGCGCTACCTTGCTGCTGGAACCTTGTCTAATGTGTTCTCCACTCACCAATATTGGATTTTGAAAAGAAATGGACCACTTGGAATCTAGCAATAAACTTTGGCAACAATCTCTGCAAAAATTACTTCTAATCTCGCAAAACATGCTTTCTTTCACATTACCGAACCTACTACCAATCTTTAATCTTTTCTCAACACACAATAAATGATTCTTATATAGCAATGGTGATGGCAAACATAATGGAAAAATTTACATCCCTCTGAATCTCATTTAACTCCACAAGAACAGAACCAGGGGCAACCTCCTCCCATGATAATAATCACTCGGATACCATATTGAGAAGTGGTAGAGCATACAAAAAATGAAACTCACAGATTACATCTTTGCACACGTAGAACACAAATAGTATATTGTATTAACTTCAACAGGGTAACTTTTACATTGATAAACATTGGCTTATAAAAACTGTGGTTTCTTGTACAAAACTTCCCCACCTAACTAACTACCACAAAACTAACACTTGTTTTATTTATTTATTGTTAACATACTACTAAGTCACTAGTGCGACTTTATTACAAAAGGTAAGCCTTATATTCTAATAGATACAAAAATCTTAATCAAAACATTGAATTATACTTTGATTTCTAACAGTTTGCTAGCATCATAGTTTTATGATAATGAAATATGATTTCTAACAGCTTGCTCTGCAGAAAAATAAGATACATGACAATGTTTTTAAGTGGATTTATAGAGTGCATTTGTGTCCCTGATTTGCTGCCCATTTCTATGGCTGGGTATGGCATCCCCGTGCCCCCTAGACACAGAAGTGGCTAAGGGATATTCTCTATGCACCCACCATAAACATTTCCAGTGCTGGCTTGTCTGTGTGAATGCTGGGAACAATCATCAACCTTAAATATGCATTTAGCTTGGAAAATATTTGCATCATAATAAAGTTGGAAACTACATTTTTGGCACACCTAAGAAATTGGGGATTGCTAAATTAATCTTCACCACTTCCTCTAGGACATAGAAGCAATAATATTTTAAAAATCGCAATAAATAATGATTTATCTTTTCTCACCCCCCACACCGAGTTTTCCCCTGAAAAAATCAGTCAAATAAGATCTTGACTAATAAAATTGCAATTTTCCACAACTTTTTGGTAAAAAAACAAATAGTGTTTCTGGGGTTTTTTTAATTTCTGCAGCAATTTTTTTTAACCCTGGCCAGATTTTTTTCCTAGATTAATCCCAATGAATTGAAAAAACTTTTTTTGGTTTGCCGAGTTATTCCTGAGAAATATTTTTGTTGCTATACTTTGGGATACCCTTCAAACCTACTTATATTACACATAATCTATTTGAATCGAATCTTCTTTGGAGTGACCACAAATACCAGAACTCTTTTTCATATATTTAAAGATTTGAAACTTACACAAGTAAACATAATATCATATATCTGGATACCCCCGTGTAATGGATTTTGAATCCAATGTTTCAAGCCTTCTTCACAATCCCTCTTCAGGGCATTATAAGATCAAAGATAGATATGATAAACTTCTTTTTACTGTACTTCTGGTTTACCTGTCAAGAGTTAAATTGGAAGGATTTAACATACTATCCATAATCATGGCATGCACTTGTTGTGTGAGAGTAGTGGACCAATTTTCAATTATCCTTAGTAAACAAATTGAATTATTTGTCTCAGAAGCTTCTGAGATTCTTTGCTGCAGGTTTACATTAAGATCATCATTCATTCCAATATTACTCAACATATATGATGAAAAGGAAAATTCCTTATTTCTGCAAATTCTTAAATTGTATGAGTGGGTTTTGGCTGGTAGCTTTCCAAACGTATTATCATGTAGACTCTAAGATTAATCCAAACTCATAGCACTAACGAGCAATGTGAAAATATGTTATGAAATCAGCTATCCAAATGTTGATGGCCTTCTCCCATTTGTGGGTTGCCATCCAAACTGCCACATTCTTCAGTTGGCTTTATAAACCTTGTGGCTTTGTATCCCATGGGTCGTCATCTTGACCGTCACGTTCTTACCATTGTTTGTGTAAAGTTAATATGATTCCATTAGTTGTTGGCGATCTTCTAATATTTTTTGTTATTTATCTATTTATATTCCATATCAGTGCCCTTTAGGGTCTAGACTATAGTGATATCGTGAATCTAAATTAGAATCCTTGGCTTTTTTCCCGTCTTTTTATATTAGCAAAGGAATCTCTCCCTATCTTAGCTTCTCTAGGACTAAATTTTTTTGCTATTATTAGTTTGCCTGATTTTGGACGGATAGGAATATACTTGAGCACAATAGTACCAAGGATAGGTAGGAATGTTTTGGATAATCTATTTTACAGGTAGTTGATGAGAGACTTCTGTGTTTCCCTTGGAGACTTTGGGTCTGAGTGGCTGTCCATAAATTCTCTTCAAAGTATATTTTTTTAAATAAGGTATCTTTTTGGTAGACCATGCATTTCCAATTGGGGATCACACCAAGGAATGTATATTTATTTTGTGTCTACAAATGTTTTTTTCAAAAACAATATAGTTCTACTTGGTCTCTAGTCAGACTTTAGTGTTTTTCCTTTGCTGTCAAAATACTGCAGATTTTTCCAGAAATTACTGATTTCTTTTTTGGAAATTAAAAAGAATCCAAGATTTCAATTCATTTCCTATTTTTCTAAAAGTTTGTAGCTCAGATTTCTCATCACTTCAGTTTTGCAACTGTTATGATTAAGATTCAAGAACATAATAGTTGTACTAGAGCAGATAGGTTCTTAATGGTGATATCCAAGTATCTTGGAATAAATATGGTATTCAATACTTTCTTGGCCTCATGGTGGGACATTTGCAATGGCTTCATTCTCATCTCTTCCTGAAAGCAAAAATGGGAGATAAACTCTATCAAATTCAGGAATTATTGGGATGTCAGTTGAGGTTCACTGAATCCTTCAATTCACAAAATAATGATCAAATTGAGGTAGTTAATTGTTCCTTGATCCACACTCTCTGTCCATCACAAACAGAATAAGTAGAGGAATACATCTCTTCATGTGTTGCAGCCTAATTATGATTAGCTATCCATGTCCACCACAAAAAGCTCTGTATTTGAGAATTGCTAAGGATATTAAGCCCTAACTTCTCAAGAGACTCTGGTTACTCTCCCCACAGCTTTATCTCATCAAGGAGCAACCTAAGGCTTCTTCTTTTGTCCAACATTTGGCTAAAGCCCATGCAAGTGTTCATAATACATTATTCAATACTCAAGTCAAATATAAAGAACTTAATTATTGACATCAAGTATGTCCACATTTTCTAATAAGTAAAAATTTTGGCTGTACTTAAACAAACAAAGATTTTAATCTTTCAAAATTCTAAGCCTAAACCTATTTGATATGTGCCTCCTACCATTTTGCATCATATTGGCAAAAAAAAGTCTTTCAAATTGGATCTTCCTTCTCAGCTTGTTATACTGATATTGTGAATGTAAATCAACTTAAGCTTTGTGAATGACCATGTTTGGAAGAATACTTTTCAATTCCTATAGAAATTGCATCAGGCTCCATGAATTCCCAATTTACCTCTATCAACATGTTGAAAAGCTGTGTCATCATGGACAATCCATATAATTCTTGTCTAGCTGAGTTTTGAGCACAAAAAGTTATCAGCACTTGTAGCAACAGTACTCAATAAAGTAAACGGATGGACATTTGACGCTTCTATAATAAGAATGTACTAATGCGTATGCCATACTCTGATCACAAATAACGATTGAAAAACAAAAACTATGAAGCATTGTGCTGGCAAAGAACACAGTCAAAGCCCTAAATTTTGTTTTCCAAATTACTTTTTAAACTATGAAAAGAACAAATTGGAATAAAACTGTAATCTTAAATAAGACAATACCTCTCTGAGCTCTGAAGCCCGTTGTTCTAGTATTTGTATCTCATCTTGATCTCCATTATTTTCTGTACCCATTATAGTATCTCCCTCGTGTGGTTTAGTCTGAATTATAGAATCAACAATATTACCTGATTAACATGCAGTAAATGAAAATGCAAACTAAAAGAGGAGGTATATCATATAAGTTCAAAGCAAAAGCTCAACATAAACTTCCCAACTGTTAATTTCTCAAAGATACTCCATAATATTGCATACATAGGCCATGCTTTTGTTTATAGATATTGCATTTACCCAACTTCCAAAACAAAAAATTAAAAGCATAAATATCTCTTAAATACTTCATGTCCCAGCCCAAAGCTGTACAGAAACTAAAATTTCCAGTTAATGCAGTTCTGAAATATAACAATCAGATTTTGTTAACACAACAACATTGAATCATTATCCACAAAAAATTCCTAAATAAAACCAAAAAAATAGGAAGCAGAAGATCCCAAATTGACTTGAGGGAACAAACTTCTTAGAAAAAGCTATGTTACCTGGGGACGCATCCCCGACCTAAAACGGGCCATCCCCAAAAGGGGACGCGGGGACGGGTAGGAAACGCCCCCCTGCCATCCCCTTTCAAAAAAAAAAACCAGAAACGTCCTGGGGATGTTTGGCAAAATACAGGAAACGGTGGCTGTCCCCAGTCCAGATGTCCCCTGAACGTATCGGAGATGTCTAGATGTCCCCTATGGCCCAACATTTTTTTTCAATTTTTTTTAAAAAACACAAAAGTAACCAAAAAAAAAACAATTAAACTATTTAGACTAGATTTTTTTAATTTTATAGTTAATTTGCATGGATATCATCTCTAATAGCCTTTATTCTTTTGTTCATAGTCATACATATAGTTAATTTGCATGGATATCATCTCTAATATCCTTTATTCTTTTGTTCATAGTCATACATATTATCACCAATATATTTTATTTTTTTCTTCGTGGATATCAAACACATGTTTGACTCTTAACATTACAATTCTGTCCTGCTAAAATTGATTGGTCTCCAATCATTGCAAATATTGAAGGCAGATCTTTTAGCTGCACTGTTGCAGCTATTCTTGCCCCAAATATTCTAAATGGAATTGATTCCTTACCACTTCTATCTCTATGTGGAGGCTATTTATCTTCAAGACGAAAATTAGACTTGAAATCAGCTTAAAATGCAGCTGGAATGATATATCTTTCATTTACTTGTCCAGTTATATGCCAAAGAATAATAGCAGTTCTTGGCTCAGAATCAATGCTTTGGTAGTATCACATAAATGGATGATAGAAATTTTATACATTAGATCTGTTCCAATGACCACATCTAATCTTTGTGCACTCATTATTGACATGTTCCTTGTTAAGCTTTCTTATCTTAATGCTGAAATGTATCTATTCTTTTAGAGTCATCATTACTCGACTGTTGTGACAATTGTATGAAATCTCAATTGAACTCTAAAATTATGTGTTAAGGTTCTATGATGTATATGATGATTGTCTTATCAATGCTATCATATGAATATTTGAAATTTTCTATATTTTTTTAATTTTCCCTATTTTTTAATAGCCATTCCCTGCTGTCCCCTAAAAAATGGCCCCCTGCCGTCCCCATCCCCAAAACACGTCCCTGTCGTCCCCATCCCAGAAACTTGGGGTAACATAGAGAAAAGAGCCAAGAGAAACAAACCTGCAACTAAAGCCAATCAAGAGTATAGTGGAAAACAATGCTAGATTCAGAGAGCTAAAATTCTGAAAATAAATGCAACATTCCATGATCGACAAAGAGAAAACTCCACAAAAGCAAAAGATTACACAAATATCATCAAGACAAGTAAAAGGCCCTTTATGGCACCCAAGCACAATAATACTCAATATAGAGAAAGCATCAATGTGCTAGTGTGTATAGGAGGCATAGAGCCTTAATTTATACACCCAAAAGTAAAATGACATGAAGAGAGTAAATACTCTATAGCCCATATCTCAAAACAAGCTACCCAAAGGTATACCACAAGATTGGAAACTCAATGAGCCCAATTAAACAGGATTTATTACTCCCACATCCCCATTAAAACACAAAGAGCCTAAAAGAACATGACACATACTCTGAAATATCCCACCCCTTCCTGAGATATTTTCTACTGCAACTGCCTTGTCTGATTTTTTTGGTTTTAATGTGGTTTTTGCTTTTTTTGTGTTTTTTTGAATAATGATGCCAGGAAATGCAGGAAAGAAAAGATAAATGCAAATGGATGCAAATCTACAAACTACTAAAGCAAACTTTTCAAATATTGGAAATCAGATTATTATTAAAGCTTTTTTCAATAGTCTCATACCCAGAATAGCAACAAGATAATCTTGTAATTCTGGAATTTTATGACAGCAACATGGAAACCCTTGAAATGGACGATTTGCAGCAACAGATGAATTCTCCACCTTGAAAATGCTACAAACTGAAATCAAATGCTAAATCGCCCTCAATGATGATGATAGCAGCACATTACCCTAGGCTTTTTCAACCAAGAACCTAAACACCTCCTCTATGAAACTGTACGGCCTGACGAAGGTGAATGGTACAGCCTGATAATGACTGTAGGGTACGGCCCAGCAAGGTTATAACAGCAGATAACATTCAGCAACAAATATACGTCTGATTTCTGATCATAATCTTCTCCAAACCCCCAAATAAACTCTCCAATAAGCTCAATGAGACTTATGAATCAAAGCCTCCTGAAGTTGCAAACCTTAAATGCAATTTCACACCTGTCGTAAGCACAATCAAGGAGAAATCCGTTCCCCAAGACCAGTTGCAGCAGCAAAACCTTGTTCTTCACACAAACCAAAGCTTCTTCAAAAAATGATAAGTGTCGAATGAATGATCAATGCTTTTTCACAAAGCTTTTTATACCTCCTTGAAAAAGCACGACTCCCCAAGTGCTTTTTAAAACATTAAAATATAATAATCATATTGCTTTTCTTGGATTTATATTATATCATCACTTGGGGCCCAATCCAACGCCCTTTTAGAATTTGACTTAATGACATTAAATACCCCCCCTTATAATAAAGTCAAATAAGACATTATACTATGCACTTTTTGATAATTAATTATTATTATTAAAGTACAACTTTAATAATAATAAAATGCCATGACTCCAACAATAGTGAATATTAATCAATCTCATTTGCGCCAGGAGGTAACCCACTAAATCCTCTGCTCACCCGGGTGACTTACCAAAAATAGTAAGGTTGGTCTCTATCACCAAACTGATTTACTATAAATAGTAAGTGTATAAGAACAAAGCCAGAAAACCCTGAACAACATAGCCTCTAAAAAGCCAAGGGTTTGGAGAGATAAACACTGCAAACTGCCACTGAAGAGCGAGATAACTCCAACACAGGACCCTCTAAACAACAACATTAGACTACGAGGATTGGATGATAGGCTAATCCATCGAAATACTGAAGCGAGCTAAAAAGGGGACATTACAGTCCGCCCTCCCTGAAATTGCTTGTCCCCAAGCAATCTCAACTCTGGATGCTGCAAGATATCCTCTCTCTCCCATGTAGCATCCTCCACCGGCAAATCCCTCCATTTGATCAAATACCCCCTGATGACCCGTCTCCGCAAATGACGCTCCCTGAAATCAATGATAGCCTCAAGTACTAATATCAACTTCCCCTCCTCATCAAGGGGTGGTATAGCTGTAGAGGGAGTGATTGTGTCCTAATGCCTTTTTGAGGCGTGACACATGAAATACATTATGCACTCTGTTGTCTGCTGGTAACTCTAGCTCGTAAGCCACCTCTCCCACACGCCTGGAAACCCTGAAGGGACCATAATATCGTGGCTTGAGCTTCTCGGCACCACTCTTCCTGAGAGTGGACTGACAATAGGGTTGAAGCATCAAGTACACCATATCACCTACATCAAATGATCGCTCAACTCTCTTCTGATCTGCATATTGTTTCTGCTGATTTTGTGCCTTTTGTATGTTCTCTTTGAATGACCTCATGATATCCTGATTCTCCTAAAGGTCTCTATCACTCAGCACCCTAATATCACTCAGTAACAAATCCAAAAAGTTGGTCGCATCATACCCATATAAAGCCATGAATGTTGTCATCTGAATGGACATGTGACGAGTGGTATTGTAACAATAATCACACAGATGTAACCACTTTACCCATACCTTCTGCTGCCCCGCAATGTAATTTCGGAGGTATCCTTCCACCCATTTATTAACATTCTCCATCTGTCCATCTATCTGCAGGTGGTAGCTCGTACTCGGAGTAAGCTTGGTCCCACTAAGCCTGAACAGCTCCTACCAGAAATGGCTCATAAACCTACTATCCCAATCACTGACAATACTCTGTGGCAAACCATGGAGCCTAAATACCTCACGAAAGAAAAGATCTGCTACCTGTGTCGTTGAATATGTAGCTGAGATCGGAAAGAAGTGGGCAAATTTCGTAAGTCGATCAACAACCACATATATACAATCTCTGCCTTGGGCTTTAGGTAAGCCCTTAATAAAGTCCATGGATAAACACTCCCACTTCCTATCTGGAATGGGAAGTGGCTGAAGAAGACCTGCAGGAAATGTGTGCTCATGTTTATTCTGTTGGCAAACAGGGCACTCTCTCACATACTGAAGAACCTTAGACTTGAGACCTTTCCATCCGAATCTGCTTATATGTCTTGAAGTAACCGGGATGCCCTACCATAGGAAGATCATGAAAGGCCCTCAATACCTTGTTCTTCATCTCCGATCATGGTACCAAAAGAATTCTCCCCTTGTAAATGATGAGCTCATTTACAACAGAGTATCTATTATCCTGTACCGTACCATCAATGATGCCTAAGGCCCAGGGGTCCTTGGCATACTCAGCTGAAATCAAGTGCCTCCAATCAGCTGTAATCTCAACAATGGAGCTCAAATGTGGTCTACGAGATAATGCATCAGCAACTATAGTTTGTTTCCCTTTGACATATGCTATGTCAAAGTCATAGCCTGCAACTTACTCACCCATTTTTGCCGACAGTCATTAAGATCTCGCTGCCTAAGGAAATGTTTCAAGCTATTATGATCCATTTTTACACAAAATTTGCTGCCAACTAAGTACATTTCCTTATCGTAGATACTGTAGCTCCGCTCTGGCCCCCTCAATTTCCTGCTCTCGAAAGCTATGGGGTGTTTGTCCTGCATTAACACTGCACCAATCTCCTCACCAGAAGCATCACACTGAAGCTCAAATGGTCTAGTAAAATCTAGTATAGCAAGAGTTGGACATGTACTCATCAAATGTTTGAGCTTCTCAAAACACTGTTGTGCCTGATCAGTCCAAACGAAAGCTCCTTTCTTCGTCAAGTCGGTGAGTGGCATTGCCTACTGTGAAAAGCCCTTGACGAAACGTCTATAGAAACCACATAATCCCATGAATCCCCTAAGCTGTGTGAGATTCTCTGGTGTAGGTCAATCTATAATAGCCCAGACTTTATCCTGATCCATACGAACACCCTCAGCACTGATTATGTGCACAAGATACAATAACTCAAATAACCCAAAAGCACATTTGGACTCCTTGGCGTACAAGGACTCCCTCTCCAGAATATCCAACACTGTATCTAGATGAGCCAAATGCTCATTCCATGTCCTGCTAAAAACCAGAATATCATCGAAGAATACCAAGACAAACCTCCTCAACTGATGCTGAAAGACTCTGTTCAATGTAGCCTGAAAGGTAGCAGGAGTGTTGGTTAAGCCAAAGGACGCATAACCAAGAACTCATAGTGTTCACAATGACACCGAAAGGTTGTTTCCCTACATCCTGCTCTCTCACCCGGATCTAATGGTAACCGGATCTCAAATCAATCTTAGAGAAGAAGCACGCTCCATGCAACTCATCTATCAACTCATCAATATGTGGTATTGGATACCAATTTTTTATGGTCTTCTTATTCAAGGCACGGTAATCAATGCACATGCGAAGTGTTCCATCCTTTTTCTTGACCAAAACCACAGAAGACGCAAAAGGGCTTTTGCTTGGCCGAATGTGGCCCATGTCAAGCAGCTCCTTAATTGTCTTCTCTATCTCATCCTTTAATCTTTTAGGGTGCCTATATGGTGTGATCATGACAGGTTTTGCACCCTCCTCCAACTCTGGAGGTCTCCCAGGTGGTATATCACTAAGCACCTTTGTGTGTTTAGTCATCAAGTCCTGAATGTCTGGTGGATAACTCAGCTTTTGCTACTCCAACTGTGTAGGCATCATAAGTCACTCCGCAGCCCACTCCACCTGATCATGGCGGAACAATCTCTTCATCCTCCTAAGAGGAATTATCTAAAGACCACCATCTGATATTGCCCTCAACACATATTTTCTTCCATTTGCCTCAAATTTCATTTCCATTTTGTGCAAATTGAGGGTGAACTCACCTATGGCATGAAGCCATTTCATGCCTAACACAATATCCATATCCCCCATACCAACCACATAAAAATCAGCCTTGAAATCAAAATCATTTAACCGCGTGTGAAGATCAGAAATCATCTTGTTACACATGAGAGTGTAACCATCAGCCACTCTTACCTTGAACCCCTCAAACTCTTCTGTTTGGAGTCCACGCTTAGCCACCAATCTCTCATCTATAAAGTTATGCATAGCACCCGTGTCAAGTAGTGTGATGACACGTTGACCTGCCAAGACTCCCCTAATCCTGAAGGAGCCCTCACGTTGAATGGTAGAGAGATGTATTGTGGGTGCCTTGTCTTCAACTTCATTTTCTGACACATCTTGTAATGTCCCCCATCTAGCTCATTGCACCAATGGCCCAGGATTAGCCTATAATTTGACTTTCGTAGGCTAATGGAGGTGTTTAGGAAGTCATTCTAGGGACTTACTATTTATAGTAAGTCAAGAGCTGAGCAATTGCTATTTTTGGCAGGGCAGTATGGATAGTCATGGCACAGGAAATTCATGTTATTTCAGAGCCCAAGGTATTAAAGGTCAATATATAAGTTAAATTAAAGATTTAACTTATACTATTCGAAAATAAAGTTACTTTAAGTTATAAAGTAATATTGTTTTATAAAGTCAAGTTATAACTTAAAGTGAAGTGACTAGGAGGTGGGCGCCACTCATGGAGAGACAAGGGGTTGTTTAATAAATTAAAAAATAATGAAAAAACCCTCTTCTTGGGCATTGGGATTGAGAGCAAAAAGGGAAAATGAAGGCTCATTTGCATTATGCGAGAATATTGGATTTGCTCTCACTTGTGAGTTTATTGTGCTTTGGTATTTTGAGCTTGGCTCTAGGGTTTGATTGTGATAGTGTTGGGACGAAAACCCCTTCATTGATCCCTTTCCTCGTGCATGGAAGATCGTATCAAGAGAGGTTATTGGAGGCTTCATCCAGGGGTCTTATTTGCACATTCATTGGAGGTATTCAGGGGGAGTATGGAACTGATATGAATAACTTTTGACCAAAATTTGATATGTAGATTTGAGGATAGATTGTCTTGAGCAGATTTGAGCGATTTTGGGGCAGATTGGTGACTGAGATCTTTAGTTATTGCTGGCCGTACTATGCTTTCAGCAGGCCGTACAATTGCTAGAGGCCATACTCCCTATTGTGCATCGATTTGTGAGTTTTTTGGAGGTATTTCTATATGTTGGTGGTCGCCAGAAGGAATGAGAGTTGCTGGTTGAAAACAGATGTAATAGAAGTTGATTTCAGTGAGTTTGCTGCGGTTATTTGCTGCTAGGGAGGCTGTACACATCAGCCATGGACATGGGTCTTTGAAGCTTGTCATTTCTCAGTGATAGGTGGCATTTATCTCCCCAAATCTTGGCGTCTAGAGCAATATTCCTTGCTCCTATTCATTGTAATATCATTCCTCTTCATTTCACGGAGTTGTGAGCATTTTACTGTGGCTTTGTTGCTGGTCCAACTACAGCATCCCGACGGGGTTGTAAATCCTGATCTGGGTATGTTACTATAATTCATATTTTGGCTAAATACAATCTAAGTCACTGTTATTTTGTTGATATCTATTCTAATTTTTCTGGGTTTTCCATATATGCTTCATTTTCTATGTCAATGTTGAAAAAATCATACATGCAAAAACATGCATTGAAAACCTAAACCAAAAACCATTAGAAAAAATACAAAACACATTCAGAGCAAACGTATACCAGGGGTGTATGCTACACATCTAAAGCCTTTTCAGACTCATAACCCCCATGATCAGATTGCTGATCAGAATTATCAGAATTATATTCATCAGCATATATCCACTCCATTTGTTTTGTTTTAGCCTTAGGACTCAAAGGGCAATCATGATCTTGAGTGTAGAAACCCTTGCACCAAAAACATAACTTTTTTCTCCTCAAATCATTAAGTGTTTCTTGATCATGTTTGACTGCAGATTTATTTTTCTGATTTGATTCCTCTGATTTCTTAGGAAAAAATCTGTTATCTTTGCTTGAAGAGGAAGCTTTTTGAGGGGGCTTACTTCTAGGGGCTGCAAGTTCCATACTACGTGCCTTTTTCATTACTTCCTGTAGAGTGGGAGGGTCAAATGCTTTGATCCAACTACGTAATGGCTCAAGCAAACCCTCACTAAACAAGATCACCAACCTCCTGTTAGTACTACTAGGCACCATCACTGATAACCTCTGAAAATCAGAAATGTAAGACTCCATAGAACCCACCTATTTGAGTTGAGCTAGCTCCCTGAAATATAGTTCTGGATCCTTACGGTCAAACCTCTCAATGAGTGTATTGGTGAACTCATCGTAAGTAGTGATAAGGTGATGCTGGAGTGTGACCATGCCATGGTACCACCACTCGTGTGCCAACCCATCCAGATGCAAAGTAGCGAATTTAATCACATCCTCCTCGGGCATAGGTCTCAATGAAAGGTAGTTGTCCAATTTTTGGACCCAAGACCTAGTTCCGCATTTGTCGCTACCATCAAAGTGTGGCAAGGTGACCTTGCTCACAGCCTGCTGTAAGTCTCGTGTACCCTATGGCGCCTAAGGTGCCCTTTGCTCTACTCTAACTGCACCACCACCTCCAGGCCTCCTCTGATTCAGAAACTGATCAAAGGTCAACATCTGCCTAATCTCAGTTGAAAGAGTCATATACTCCGCATGATTATGTCTGATATCATCAACTGAGAGTACATGTGGTTCTGGCACATATACCTGTGGAGCCTGTGGCACCTCCCTAGGAGTGAAGGTCGGCTGGTTGGGTCTAAGGACTGAACCAGTAGAAGATGTAGACCGCTGGACTGCCACATTAGGCTGACCAAATCCCTAAGTACCACTAGTCTCACCCGGATTACCTGTATGTTGTGGTGGGGTAAACTGCCTCATTGTGCCCAGAAGCTGAGACATCATATCCATCATATTGTCGAACTGTCTCCTCGCTGCCTGTGAGTCAGGACTCTCAAAATGTGCTCGTCCTTTATCCTTTTCTGTCATAGTGCCTGTAACACTCTCACTATCACTAGAGGAACCCCTGACACTATCACTAAAATAACCACTGTGCAAACCCAACATACCAAAAATTGAATCACCTTCTGCTAACGGTGGAGGCTGCCAATGACCTGCTCCTCTGGTATAAACATAAACTCGTTCTTTGTCACTCATGTATTTGTACCCAAATCAAGATGGCAGGAAACCGCTCTGATACCATTGAAATATCCCATCCCTTCCTAAGATATTTTCTACTGCAATTGCCTTGTCTAATTTTTTAAGTTTTAATGTGGTTTTTGCTTTTTTTGTGTTTTTTTGAATAATGATGCCAGGAAATGCAGGAAAGAAAAGATAAATGCAAATGGATGCAAATATACAAACTACTAAAGCAAACTTTTCAAATATTGGAAATCAGATTATTATTAAAGCTTTTTACAATAGTCTCATACCCGGAATAGCAACAAGATAATTTTGTAATTCTGGAATTTTATGACAGCAACATGGAAACCTTTGAAATGTATGATTTGCAGCAACAGATGAATTCTCCACCTTGAAAATGCTACAAACTGAAATCAAATGCTAAATTGCCCTCAATGATGATGATAGCAGCACATTACCTTAGGCGTTTTCAACCAAGAACTCAAACACCTCCTCTATGCAACTATACGGCCTAACAAAGCTGAATGGTACGTCCTGATAATGACTGTAGGGTACGGCCCAGCAAGGTTATAACAGCAGATAACATTCAGCAACAAAGATACTTCTGATTTCTGATCATAATCTTCTCCAAACCCCCAAATAAACTCTCCAATAAGCTCAATGAGACTTCTGAATCAAAGCCTCCTGAAGTTGCAAACCTTAGATGCCATTTCACACCTGTAGTAAGCACAATCAAGGAGAAATCCGTTCCCCAAGACTAGTTGCAGCAGCAAAACCCTTGTTCTTCACACAAACCAAAGCTTCTTCAAAAAATGGTAAGTATCGAATGAATGATCAATGCTTTTTCACAAAGCTTTTTATACCTCCTTGAAAAAGCACAACTCCCCAAGTGCTTTTTAAAACATTAAAATATAATAATCATATTGCTTTTGTTGACTTTATATTATATCATCACTTGGGCGCCCAATCCAATGCCCTTTTATAATTTGACTTAATGACATTACATACCCCCCCTTATAATAAAGTCAAATAAGACATTATAATATGCACTTTTTGATAATTAATTATTATTATTAAAGTACAACTTTAATAATAATAAAATGCCATAACTCCAACAATAGTGAATATTAATCAATCCCATCTGTGCCAGGAGGTAACCCACTAAATCCTTTGCTCACCTGGGTGACTTACCAAAAATAGTAAGGTTGGTCTCTATCACCCAACTGACTTACTATAAATAGTAAGTGTATAAGAACGGAGCTAGAAAACCAAGAACAACATAGCCTCTAAAAAGCCAAGGGTCTGGAGAGATAAACACTGCAAACTGCCACTGAAGAGCGAGATAAATCCAACACAAGACCCTCTAAACAACAACATTAGCCTACGAGGGTCAAATGATAGGCTAATCCATCGAAATACTAAAGCGAGCTAAGAAGAGGACATTGCATACTCGCCAAGCCTTCTCTCCAACATCTGCCTTAAAACATGACTTAGAGAGATCATGATGAAAGATGTCAAAAGAGAATGGTCACATTACAATAGCATCCACCCTTAATTAGAGCTTCTCAATCCAAAAGATAATAATGGGCCAAGATGTCGAAGCCAACTACAAACTAAACACTTGTTGATCACCAAATGCTTTCAATCCAAAAGTTGCCATCCAAAGGAATCACAAACACCACAAAAACAAGTCTAGGGCCTTGCCTCCCCCAAACCACCAATAAGCCAACAAGCCATGATTTTATCCCCAATCTACAAGGCCACAAAAATCCTCAAACCACCATAGAGATCAAGAACAGATGAAGTCAATCTTCTTCGGATGAATGACCTCCAACAACCTTCCAAACCAACTCCAAGAAGCAAAGATGATATCAACACAATAAAGCTAACTCCAAAACATGGCCCAAACTCACAATAATGACATTAGTGGTGAGAGCAAAATGCTCCCAATGCCCATCAAAGCCATCTCCATTTCCAATTCCCAAATCCTAACCAGAATCAAATCCACACTTTGTCTTGATCAACAATATGTCAAAAGCATCTGAATAAGAAAATGAACAGAACAAAAGCATAGAGCTCAGGAAAACCTTTCCAATGCTTCAAAGGAGGGTCAAATGAAGTTCATATTATGACACTTAATGAAACATGTGATCAGATCTAGAAAAATACCACTGTATGAGAAGGGTTATAGTTTTAACCCATATAACCCTATACAGAAAGAATCTTGTTCTAGACAACCACTATGAGTTTCCTACACTCCAAAGAAGTGCTGCCCACCTCAAAAGACTCCCAAGAATTATACATCCGCCATCAGAAACTGTCCTTTGCTCCACTAACTTGCTAAATCTGTAATATACACCCCTGTTGTGTATATATTTTGATGCCAAATCTTTTGTTTATCTGATTGTTCTGCGTTTAGGGTTTCATTGAATATATTGCATGTTTGATATTTGCGTTGAATACATGAAATGAAGAGCATATAGCATAAACCCAGAAAATCTAAAATAGATATCAACAAAATAATAGCTACCTAGATAGCAATGAGCCAAAATATGAATTTTATTGACATACCCAAATGGAGATTTACAACTTCATACGGATGCTGACAGAGGTCCAGCATTACAAGTCACAGGAAAATGCTCACAACTCCCAAGAAACAATAGTTATCATGCAATGAACAGCAGTAATCCAATAACCAGCCCTAGGCAATCAGAATACAAGCAATGGCAGCCCCAAATAATGAAGAAATCAATTAAATCATCCCAAACACATGATTGCTGTAGTACGGCCTGGCTGTGGGATAAATGCAGCTGCAAATGCCTTTATAAACCCTCCAAATCTCCTCTAATAATGTCTAAACTTATTGCTGGTATGTGGCGACCTATTTTAGAAGGAATTATTCCACAAAGTTTGCATCCAAAACTCACAAAGTGCTGCTGAAGGTGGTATGACTGTACTTGCAGAAGTACAGTCTAGCCAAAGTTATGTTTTCAGTCACAAAACTCCTCCAAACTCCATCAAATCTGCTCATAGAAATCAGTCTACTATTCTACAACTCAAAACTCCATCAAAGATGTTCATATCAGCACAAAACTTCTCCAAAATACCTCAATGAATGCACAAATGAAGCTCCTGAAGTGAAGCTCCTCCAATCCTTTCCTGATGCAATCTTTCATGCACGAAGAAAGGGACTAATGCAGGGGTTTTCGTCCCAACATAGCCATGAACAAACCCTAGAGCCAAGCTCTCAAACCCTCACAAACAAATCTCAATAAGAGAGAAAATATCATAAACCAAGCATGTCCAAATGAGAGCTCTTTCCCTTCTTTTATACTTTTTCAATTGGGAATCTCTAAAATCCTCTTGCATATGGGATAAAACATGAGAGGGAAAATACATTTTAAAATATTATAATTCTCTTTAATTCTTTCCTCAACATCACCCATAAAGTCCCCTCTTTTAAAACAACATTACGTTGTTGAGCCTAGGCACCAAGGTCCAAGACTAAATAATAATGTTTAATTTATGGACTTTAAAATGGAGGCCAAGATGATGTCAGAAACCAATGATCTATAGCTTGTTGGAAAGGTCTTGACAATAGCTTGTTGGAAAGGTCTTGACAAAACGAATCCAACCCCACTCTCAAAATTCCGTTCCGGTGCCAATCCCGAACTTACTAAAAATAGTAAGTGATGGCCATAAGCAAACTGAGCCAACTCAGAGGGTGCCAACTGGATCCACAAACCATTTGATAACTCCGAGCTCAGTGCAATGTCTATGAGAGCCGACAGCCAACTGCCAAGTCGCCCAAACAGCGCCAAACTGCCACTTACTAAAAATAGCAGTGACCACCGGGAACCAAAGAGAACAACCCAGAAAAACCCAAAAAGATTAACGACATGCAAGCACTTACTATAAATAGTAAGTACGGACAAGTCCGAAATCCCTCCGGAAAGTGTCAAACATCTCCACTGGATCACCCGAACACCCTAGTGACATTGAAATATTCCTCTGATTATGCTATCACCAACCCAGAAAGCCCGCTCTGACTGATCTGCAAGAGAATCTGAAAATGGGGACATTACAGTCTGCCCTTCCCAAAGATTGCTTGTCCTCAAGCAATGCCAATACAATCTCCAAGCAACAGACTGAACCCAACTGAAACCAAAAATGATCCCAGGGTCCCAAGTTATTCTCAGCATAGAACCACCACGTCGACACTGCGCTACTCTAATAAAACCTTCACCATGCAGAGAGTGGTGAAGCAACACCTCGGAATCCAACTGAACTGTCATGCCAAACCTATTACCACCTGGATCCCAACACATTAGAACCTCACATCCATCAATCATTAAGAGGAAATTAACCCTTGAAGTGTCCGAACCACAACATTCCCCTCTATCCTCTGCAAAACTCCTATGGATGTACTGACTACACAACATTGGTGCTAGAAGATATGAAACTGCTCCTCTCAGAGTGAAGGAATGAATACACTCTCCTCCATCACTGCTGTAAAGACTAAACATGCCATCATGCTCACTAACACTGCAACCTCTCAAAAGCCATGTCTCCAATGGAAATTTAGGAGACCAAGAAGTTGCAAACTCTGTCTGATGCATATCACCATGATGGAACTCTGATCTCTGACCCTGCAAGTGATCCTCTAAATGTATCTGAGTCAGCCACCTGAAATCTCTAGTTCCATGTCCTGTAGATGGAAACCCTTCATCCCACAATGGATGGTATAAATCCTGAGCCAATCCACACTTACACATCATCAAGTCATCTGTGCATGGACTAAAAGAGAAATGATGAGCACTCCTCACTATGTAGTCATGATAAAAAGCACCAGCCTGTGTCAATGGTTGACTATCATAGTCACGAGCACACTCCTCATCACTCGCATCACACGAATCAAAAGATGGCTCATGTCTCTGATCCTGAATAGCTAATTGGGTGGATACTCTAGCAATCCTCTCTGCGTACCCAATAGCATACTCCCTATCATGAAATAATTGGAGATATTCTGATTTTACCTTCTCCAAAGCACTCCTGATGAACTGCAAATCATGAATGTGAGTACCAGCCGAGACCCCATACCGTCTCTCCTCTAACTCTGCTGTCCAAAGAAGGTTCTCGACATTCTTATGAGTGCAATCTAAATGAGATAAGGTTGAATCAACCTTCTCTCCTGTAACCTTCAGCTGACCTCTCCAACCCTGTGGTCTAGTAAGCTGTCGATCATTATCAGTTGCATAGGATGCAATCTCTGATTTGCTTCCAAGAAACAAATCAACATGAGAATCGATCTCCCCACTGAAAGATGCCTTGCATATCTCCGGTGAAAAAGATGGAGTAGTGTGGTGATCTATCACACAACTCTCAGGGAAATCCATCAACTCTTCGCAAGAGCTATCAATCATCTGCTCTGCATCACCTGAAATGGGACTAACCTCAGAGACCCCTGATGCAACATCTGGTTCCCTAATATTCTCAACTAAAGCATCCATCCCATCTGTATCAAATGCACCTGTATCTGTAATGGATGTAACCACATCCTCAATCTGCTCACAACCATAATCCGTGGATATATGCTCCTCACCCACTATTGCCATAGAAACCTGAACTGTATCTGTAGATGGTGAAGATTGTGCCAAGCTCAACTCCACGGTAAGCTCATCTATCAATAGCTTTGACTCTTAAAGGGCTGATTGAGTACTCTTCAAAGAGTCTATGGTGACCTCGAGCTCATATGTGAGCTCATCAACCTCCTCTTCCTTTCCCCTTAGAGCATCATGATAAATACCGTCGATTCTGAGAAGATGATCTCTATCAAATAACAACTGTAGGTAATTATTCTTCATGATCCCAACTGCATCTCTAAGTGCCTGAAACTCAGCAAGGGAAAGTCCACTATTAAGGTGCTCATATATACCTAGAGTCCAACAACAGTGTGACACCGACTGTTGTGCAACATCAAAGTGTTCTAAGGCTGAAGCAGCCATGCCTTCGCTCACCTTCAATTGCCCTGCCAAATGAGTAGACCCCTCTGACAATTTGTCTCCATACAAATTTTCTAATTTGAAATCCGCACTATGGAAAGAGGCCGAATCATCATCACTCATCGATTGGTAGGCATCCTCATCGAGTGTACTGCTGTTATGAATCTCCTGGGATGGCTCAACTAACATCCTAAAGACTGCTAAATTGCCAATATCAATGCACACCTCCCCTATCAAAATAGATGCATGCACATCCATCGAACAATCCTCGGAATCATCTCCATTAGGCAGCTCTTCAGTTTTACTCCTGTCTTCCAAGGTCTGATATACCAACTCAAACTCGTTGTGGCATGAGTCCACAACACCTATTTCATCACTATCACCTGAAACTGGAGTGTCTGTATTGGGTGAGTCCATACACCCATCATCATCATATGTAATAACAATATCCTCACGCTGATGCAAACAGATCAAACTGTTGTCACAAAAATCAGAACTGTTATGGCTTGTATCCTCCTGGTTTTCCTCGTGGTTGACACTCATATTTTGTGTGCCATCATTAGAAGTATCTTCTACAACTTTTCCCTCTTGTGCCATAACATTTAAATCACTACTACACTCAGGAGAATGACTGCTGTCATAAAAATCAGAATTGTTATCAAGGCTGATAACAACCTCTTGAGTGTTGAAAGTAACTTCTTTTGGCAAACCAACATCAATTTGTGAGTCCCTTTTATTTGTGCATCGGTGGTTAGGCTCCCGAATTTCTTTGCAAGAGAAGCATAGGCCTTGTCTTCTCATTTGGTTCTTGCTCATTATAGAAATCCTTGTAACTTGTAAACCACAAGCAATACATTCTTCTTCTGTCAAGAGATATCTAATTTTCTCAATTTTCTGCTCAACCAATGTCTTTGACAACCAATGTGCTACAGGTGAAACACGTTGTTCTTTTCTCCAAATACTTAGCAAATTAAATAATAACAACTTGGAGATATCAGCATCTTCATCTAAAATCATAGACAAGATAGTTTGCATTGCTGCTTTAACATCATCTGCATGATATGTTCTGATTTTGTCAAAGAAACAATGGAACATTTCGAGAATTAAATCATCACACTTAAGATCAATCAACAAGACATATGATCTGACCTGAGCCATAATCTCTAACATTTTAGCAATCTTTTTGAAAGATAAGCTTCTGGTATCACTTAAGCCATGAAAACTTTCAACAATCAGCTGTACAATCTCCTTCATTAAGTTATCTTTATAGGGTGCTTCGGGAGCTGAAATTCTCATGATTTCACTAATGCATGTGATAACCGCTAATCTTACATTCTTGTTTAGATGTCTCAATAACTCGGGCCTACACAGCGAAATCTTTGAAGGAACCAAAGCCCTCTGCATTGACTCAGAAGGTGCCTGAGGGATCTTAGATAAATATTTCTCAATTTCTTCCAAAGTGCTGAGAATATCATCTGTCCATGGCAAAAATTTTAGTTTCCATCCTGCATCAAAAAGTTTTTCCCATAGATCACCCTTCACGAGGAATGCCATGAATTCACATTCACTGATAAAAATATCTCAACTGCCAAATTACTGAACACGCATGTAAGTGCTGATCACCCACACGCATGCTAAAATTTGTTCCACACTTTGAAAATCTACAATGAATGAGAAGTAACCCAACAGGCTGGCAAGATACACCGGCTCTGATACCACTGTAATATAAACCCCTGTTGTGTATAGATTTTGATGCCAAATCTTTTGTTTATCTGATTGTTCTGAGTTTAGGGTTTTATTGAATATATTGCATGTTTGATATTTGCGTTGAATACATGAAATGAAGAGCATATAGCATAAACCCAGAAAATCTAAAATAGATATCAACAAAATAACAGCTACCTAGATAGCAATGAGCCAAAATATGAATTTTATCGACATACCCAGATGGAGATTTACAACTTCATACGGATGCTGACGGAGGTCCAGCATTACAAGTCACAGGAAAATGCTCAAAGCTCCCAAGAAACAATAGTTATCACGCAATGAACAGCAGTAATCCAATAACCAGCCCTAGGCAATCAGAATACAAGCAATGGCAGCCCCAAATAATGAAGAAATCAATTAAATCATCCCAAACACATGATTGCTGTAGTACGGCCTGGCTGTGGGATAAATGCAGCTGCAAATGCCTTTATAAACCCTCCAAATCTCCTCTAATAATGTCTAAACTTATTGTTGGTATGTGGCGACCTGTTTTAGAAGGAATTATTCCACAAAGTTTGCATCCAAAACTCACAAAGTGCTGCTGAAGGTGGTACGACTGTACTTGCAAAAGTACGATCCAGCCAAAGTTATGTTTTCAGTCACAAAACTCCTCCAAACTCCATCAAATCTGCTCATAGAAATCAGTCTACTATTCTGCAACTCAAAACTCCATCAAAGATGTTCATATCAGCACAAAACTTCTCCAAAATACTTCAATGAATGCACAAATGAAGCTCCTGAAGTGAAGCTCCTCCAATCCTTCACTGATGCAATCTTTCATGCACGAAGAAAGGGACTAATGCAGGGGTTTTCGTCCCAACATAGCCATGAACAAACCCTAGAGCCAAGCTCTCAAACCCTCACAAGCAAATCTCAATAAGAGAGAAAATATCATAAACCAAGCATGTCCAAATGAGAGCTCTGTCCCTTCTTTTATACTTTTTCAATTGGGAATCTCTAAAATCCTCTTGCATATGGGATAAAACATGAGAGGGAAAATACATTTTAAAATATTATAATTCTCTTTAATTCTTTCCTCAACATCACCCATAAAGTCCCCTCTTTTAAAACAACATTAAGTTGTTGAGCCTAGGCACCAAGGTCCAAGACTAAATAATAATGTTTAATTTACGGACTTTAAAATGGAGGCCAAGATGATGTCGGAAACCAATGATCTATAGCTTGTTGGAAAGGTCTTGACAAAACGAATCCAACCCCACTCTCAAAATTCCGTTCCAGTGCCAATCCCGAACTTACTAAAAATAGTAAGTGATGGCCATAAGCAAACTGAGCCAACTCAGAGGGTGCCAAGTGGATCCACAAACCATCTGATAACTCCGAGCTCAGTGCAATGTCTATGAGGGCCGACAGCCGACTGCCAAGTCACCCAAACAGCGCCAAATTGCCACTTACTAAAAATAGCAGTGACCACCGGGAACCAAAGAGAACAACCCAGAAAAACCCAAAAAGATTAACGACATGCAAGCACTTACTATAAATAGTAAGTACGGACAAGTTGTCCGAAATCCCTCCGGAAAGTGTCAAACATCTCCACTAGATCACCCGAACACCCTGGTGACATCGAAATATTCCTCTGATTATGCTGTCACCAACCCAGAAAGCCCGCTCTGACTGATTTGCAAGAGAATCTGAAAATGGGGACATTACAAAATCTCTTTTCCTCTTCACAAAACTAACTTTTAAGTAATGCCAAAATACAACTAAACACAACCTCTGCACACCAAGTGATTGCAAAGGACCAAAATCTGTAGATTTCAGTCATAGGCTCTAAAATTGTATGAGAATTAAGTGCAAAATCCTATGAATAACAGAGAGGAAACTTTACACAAGCATTAGATCACACAAAGAACACCAAGGTATGTATGGTGCCGCTTAGAGAAGCCAAGCACAAGAATACTCAATATAGAGAAAGAATCAAGTGTTCTCTCTATGTGTATAGGGGATGCATAGCCCTTTTATTTATACACCTAAAAAACTAAGAAGAGGGTTGCCCAAAAAAGCTGATGAGGTTCAATGCAGCTGCATTTCAAAAAGGGGCATTGAAAAAGTAACCAACTAAGGAGATGGTTCCCCGAAAAAGCAACTGAGATTCAACACAGGTGCATTTCAACTTTTGGAAAGGGTCCATTGAAAAAGTAGTTAATTTTATGAAAAGGAAAACAATAAGGCAATCTTTCTTAGGGTTGGAATCCTTGAGTGGCTGAAGCCCACCTTGATTGACGGTTGTTTCCTATTGATCTCTATGAACTGTCCTTTCCTGGGAATTGAATCCTTCAAATGACTCTTCATCTTACCTTGAAGATAATGTCACCAATCTACTATATTGTGTAACTTATTTCCCACAGCATTTTAAATGTCACATGCTAATAATTTATCCCTCTTTCAAACTACATTGTTCAAGATGCTAATGACAATTGAAGTCGGAGTCGTCACACTGGGAATCCTTGAGAGTCAGGCTCAAAATTAACTCATCTACATATACCCTAAGATGGACACCAAAAACTTGAGACAGTCTAAAGAGGATTCACATGCAATTACACAAAACCAAACCCTTTCATCCTTTTCTTGTATAGCCCAAGCAGGCCAGATGGTGAAGTCATCTGTACTTCCTACAGGATGCACAAATTCAATCCAGAGGGGACTAGTATATGTAAGCACGGTATAATGGTAGCACAATTTGGCACCTCGCTCCCTACACATCGGAAGCATATTCAAAGCAGGCATACATGTTGATGGCAGACCTTAAAGTTACTTAACTGTGACATTGTTTTCAAAACACAATAGTTGATTTTTGGGCATATGTGTCAATTGGGTTTGTCTTGCACCCAAAAACCTACACAGCACTTTTTATTTATAAACAATACTCTTAATGAAAACAGCTTACATTCCAACCTACAGATTGAAGGCAAGATAGAATTTCAGTAGTTGATTCCGGACACATATGCCAATTGAGATTGTCTTGAACCAAAAAAAACACATTACTTTTATTTATAAACAATACTCCTAATGACAACAGCTTCTATTCCAACCTAGAGATTGTGGGCAAGACAGAATTTCAGTTGTTGATTCCAGGCATATATGCCAATTGGGTTTGTCTTGCATCAAAAAAGAACACAGTACTTTTATTTATCAACAATACTCCTAATGACTACAGCTTCTATTCCAACCTACAGATTGTGGGCAAGAAAGAATTTCAGTAGTTGATTCCGGGCATATATGCCAATTGGGTTTGTCTTCATCAAAAAACACAACAGTACTTTTATTTATAAACAATACTCCTCATAAAACAGCTTCTATTCCAAACTGGAGATTGTGAGCAAGACAGAACTTCTATTTCGTGATTAAACCTAAAAAGAAAAAAGGAGGGCAATTGAAAAGCACAACAAATGAATTAGAAGAGTGAATGAGGCAGCGCAAAGCAGTGAAATACCTGAGATGAGGAGATTTGAGAAATGACATCCCTGAGAGAATCGACAGACTTTTTGTAGCGGAGCCTAGCGTCATCCAATGCACCGCCTCCGCCTCCTCCACTGGCAGCAAGGGAGGGGTCGTGATCTCTGCTGGTGGGGGGAATCCAGAGGGAAGGGTTGCAGAGCTCTTGGTTCATGGAAGCAAGAATCTGATGCGCTGCTTCAACGGTGCCTTCTAGATGCCTCTGCCCCTCCACTGCCAATTCTTCACTCCTCTTCTGCTTGTTATTACTCCCTCTCTCTTCTCTCATCATCTCGTCTCTTCTCTATTCTCTATTGATAATTCAAACCGCCACTCGCTGAAAAATTCAGGTTCAAACATCTCTGAAGGGATCGTTCCAAAAGGATTTATAAAATTAACCGTCCAAAATAAACAAATATTGTGTATAATTTGAATATAAATCTAAAATTTTAATAAACAAATATCCATGACGAATCCTTCTCCTTGGGAAAATTAATTTGAACATTGAGTTAAAAAGTTCAGAGATTTATATACTAGTATATCTAAAGTATGCCAAGAGATATATTTTCTATTCCACCTATGTGAGGTAAATTGATTTAGTAATTTTAAACATTATACAAGATTCTCCCTAAAATTTTAACTTAACTACTGCATATTGTAAAGTCGAGAGGCGTCTCTACATTCACAGTACGAATGGGCGTTGAAATATTCTCAAATTTCTATGTAAATTTATAAGATTCCAATCTAGAATCTTTATTAAAAACAAAAATAAAAACGAAAAAAAAATTAGAAATTAGAAAAAACAAAAATTGGAAAAAAAAAACCGTTGAAGGAGAAAAAGTTAAGATAACCACAAAAACTATAGAACCAAAAAAAAATGGAAAACATGAAAGAAAAAAAATTGGAAAACATGAAAAAAAAATTGTAAAAAAAAAAATTAAAATTAAAATTTGATTTTTATTTTTGATTTTGTCCAATTTCTTTTTTAATTCCACTATTTTCTTATTTTCAATTTCTTCTTTTTAATAAAAAAAAATTCCAATTTCTTTTTTAATTTTTATTTTTTATTTTTTTCCAATTTCTTTTTTGGTTTTTTATTTTTTATTTTTTCCAAATTTCTTTTTTGGTTCAATGATTTTCTTATTTTCTTTTTCTTTCAATTTCTTTTTTTAATTTTTAATTTTTGTTTTTTTTCCAATTTCTTTTTTGATTTTTATTTTTTATTTTTTCCAATTTCATTTTCAAATAAACTATGGAAAAAGATATCCCTCGGCGTACTTTAGATATTCTTTTAAAATATAAATATACTAGTGTAACGTTTCTTTCTTTGATGTTAGTGGATATGTCATTCATGTCCGTTCGCCTTCCTATCCATCCATTCATATATTTTTAATTTATGGAATCTTATTTGCTATTTTAAATTTTGTTTACACGGAAATTATGGAATCTTTCAGTTCTTGTTCTCCATCCGTGTTGTGAATGTAGAAACGCCTCTCGGCATAATTATTTTTTCATAATTTTAATTAAGAAGATAAAGGTTTTTAATGATTTTAGATTTTCACTAATATCACATCGAATATCATGCCAATGTTTTAAGTTCCAATAATGCACTTGAGAAGTTTCTAATGGTGAAAATTGGATGCTTGTACTTTTTTTCCTTAGGTTTTGAGTTGATCTTTATTAGAGTATCTTTAATTGCTTTTGACGAGCATGGGCATGGAAGTGGATGCCCAGAAGAATGAAGGATGAAGGTGCAGACTGAAGGTTTTTACTTTGCTTTGATATAATATGTTTGTTGATAATATGGGGCTTTTTCAATTGTCCAAAATATGTAATAGGAGAAAGATATGGGGTATGGACTGATAAAAATCTGAAAGTATAGAAAAATGTAATACATCTATTTGTAGAAAGAAGAATTTTGTAATACACATATATTTTACCATTTTCTTTACTATGGGTATGGCTCCCTAAAGCCAAACTGGTCTATCAAAAAACAATTTATAAAATTTGGTTAATGATATTATATTATTTTAATTTTGTTATTATTTATTTTATAAATTGATTTTAATTCTTAAGTTTTTTATTTACCACTTTATATTAGATTTGTAGGTGTGAAATTGATCTAGGTCATTTCTCCATCATAGATTTAAATCTTGAACTTTTAAATTTTAAATATAAATATTATCAACCTTTTCACTTGTCATTGTAAGCTAATCTAGTGCATATTTGTGTTTATTTGTATATTATGTTATTATATTTAAAGGCATTCACCGTTCATTTTAAAAGAACCTAAGAGATAGAGGAATAATAAAAGAACATTCATGAGAACATCGTATTAAAATTATAGAGTATCATAATGATGTAGGAGCATCCAGTGGTGTACGGGCAATCTTGCATCACCCAAAAAGATGATGTTTCAAAATCATTGATATTGTTTCCATTTCTTTTCAAAATTAATATTTCTGGTTCCATAATCGCTTGAATAATAATATAGGACTTTTAGTTTTTTTAAACTGCTAGAAACAGCAACCTAACATTTTAGGAAAGTTTGCATTTGGGCATGGATTGAAGTGAAAATTTACAAAAAACTTCGTAAATAAAAAATAAGACCTTTGGCGAAGAAATCACGCAAAGATCATTTGTGAGTTGAAAGATATTAAAGTTTTCGTTTTCTAAAAAATGCATGAAAATTATTTAAACTTAGGTTTGAGGCACTAAACGGTCTTGTACAATCTTGAAAATGGCCAAAATTGGCAGAGCAAGTGTTTAACGCATAGAGCACTCCGCGAGCTTTCCAACGCTTCAAATGGTGCATCAATCAGACACCCGGATCAAAAGTTATGGCTCCTGAAAGTTGACCTATTTTTGGAGGGAGATGCAAATTTTAAAATTTGGTTGTTGACTGCCAAAAAGGGCTATTAATAACCATTTTTGGGAACTCTTGGCAGTAGTAGAGATAAAGGGGAAGGTGTATAGTTAAGAATAGGTAGGAAAACAGAAACCCTAGCTGATTTGGGGTTACATAAGGCAGAAGATTCCATAGCCTGGTGATGTGTAGTTGTAGTGTGTTGCAGCCTATCTAGGATTGATTCCTCTAATTGTAACTGAGCTTCTATAATGTAATGAGTTGTCCAAATCAATAAAGAAATATTTTATTTTCTGTGTGCCATTTTTGTTGTTATGTGTTTTATGATTTACCCACTTCATCAAGTGGTATCAGAGCAAGGTTTCCTGAGTGTGTAGACAGATCACCGACCGTGAGGTAGTTTGCACCAGGACCTGAGGTTGTGGGTTTGCCGCGGAGATCAAGATGCCTCCATGAAGAAATCATAGTGGGAGGAATGCTTTGACGGAAGAGAGTTTTAGATCCCTACAAAGGCAAATTGATGCATTGCAAGAGGAGTTGCGAAGAGGGTTTGAGCCGAGAACAAGAGAAGAAAGTGAGGATGAAGCTGAAGAAGAGCTATCTGAGGAAGAACAAGAAGTTGCAGGAGATCCTGCAAAAGTTAGGTTGTTGAGGGCCATTTCTAAGATTGGAAAGAGGCCCAAGATCGAAGTTTCTACATATTCTGGAGATTTGAATGCAGAATAACTTATTGATTAAATTAATGACATGGAGGAGTATTTCAAGTATGAAGATGTGGAAGACCTAGATTGGGTCAAGTTTGCAAAAACAAAGTTGAAGGGTCATGCTAGTATTTGGTGGAAGAAGGTCCAGTTAGAGAGAAATAGAAGAGGAAAAGGAAAGATTACCAGATGGGATCGAATGGTGGAGAAACTAAAGAAGCAATTCATTCATGTGGACTATGAGATGGAGTTATTGAAGAAGCTGCAAGGATTGAAGCAAGGTAACAAGTCTATCAAGGAGTATACAGAAGAGTTCTATAAGATTACTATCAAGACAGGCCATGTAGAGGCCAATAAGGAAAAGTTATCCTGTTACATTAATGGGTTGAGGCCAATTATTCAAGAGGAGTTGAGCCTGGTCAGAATGACCACCATAGAAGATGCGTATCAGTTTTCCCTGAAGGTGGAAGAGAAGTTGAATAAAAGATTCGACAGCAAGAAAAGGGGAAGAGGTCAAGGTGGAAGAACTGGTGGAAGATCCTATGGAGGCTATAATAGAGATCAAAAGAAAAATGAAGAAGCTGGCACCAGTCAGAATCAAAGAGGAGATAATGCCTATTTCCCCCATGACCAAAATAATGGAGAGCGAAGAGGAAGAGGAAGAGGCCAACCTGGGCAAGGACCTAGAAGAGGAGGTTTTAGAGGAACCTATTTCCAATGTGGAGAAGAAGGGCATCGAGCATACAAGTGTCTGTAACATCAAGGAAGGACAAATAGAAGACCTAAAGGTAATGCATGAGTTACACACATAGATGAAGATGGGTAGTCTAAGCGTTCTGAAGATGTTGAAAGGGGAGAAACCCTAGTTGTCAGAAGAACTTTGTTGAATGAGGAGAAAGAATCTGATTAGAGGAAGAGTTTATTTCGCATAAGGTGTAAATGTGAAGGTAAGTGTTGTGATATTATTATTAACAGTGGAAGCACTAACAATCTTGTTTTAGAGGAGATGGTTGACAAGTTGAAGTTGACAAGAAGAAAGCATCCACATCCATATCAGATCGCATGGTTGTAGAAGGATCGTAGAGCTTTGGTCAATGAGCAGTGTTTAGTTAAGTTCAAAATTGGTGACTACCATGATGAGGTGTTGTGTGACATCGTACTGGTGGATGCATGTCACATGTTATTGGGGAGGCCGTGGTAGTATGATAGGAGCATTGTCCATGATGGCCATGCAAACACATATTCCCTAACAAAGGATGGAGTTCATCATAAGTTGAAGCCCTTGAAGGAGGTGGAAGAAAAGGTATGTAGTACTGCTAGAATTTGCTTGGTAGATGGTAGAAAAAATTTGGAGGGTATGAAGCATGAGCATTATTACTTTGTGTTGATTCCTAAGATTAGTCAAGAGAAATGTGAAGATGTACTAGCAAAAGTTGCAGATATGTTGGAAGAATTTCAAGACATTGTCTATGATAATGTACCTGAAGGTTTGCCACCGGTGAGAAAGATAAGTCATCAAATGGATTTGATACTAGGAGCTTGTCTGCCAAATAAGGCAACCCATAGAATGACCCTTGTAGAGAGTGAAGAGATGAACAAACAAGTTCAAGAGCTGTTAAGGAAGGGGCTGATAAGATAGAGCCTAAGTCCATGTGCGGTACCTGCAATACTAGCATCGAATAAAGATGGAGAGTGGAGAATGTGTACAGATTCTCGGGCCATCAATAAGATCATGATCAAGTACAGATTTCCATTGCCAAGAATGGATGACATAATAGATTGTTTGAGTGGAGCCAAGTACTTCACAAAGATCGAACTGAAGAGTGGGTATCATCAGATCCGCATCAAAGAAGGAGATGAATGGAAGACAGCCTTTAAGATAAAGGAAGGTTTGTATGAGTGGTTAGTCATGTCATTTGGGCTAACTAATGCACCGAGCACATTCATGCAGCTTATGAACGAGGTATTGAAAGAGTTTTTGGGAAGTTTAGTTATTGTTTATTTAGATGATATTTTGGTTTTTAGTAAGACTTGGGATGAGCATCTAATGCATATCAAAAGAGTTTTAGAGAAGCTGAGGGAGGAGAAGTTGTTGATTAATCTGAAGAAGTGTCGTTTTGCAAAGAAGGATTTGGTATACTTGGGATTTGTTGTCTTAGAGGAAGGTTTTAAGATAGACCTAAAAAAAGTAAGGGCTATCATTGAATGGTCTATGCCAAGGAGTGCTACGGAGGTATGATCTTTTCATGGTTTGGCAAGTTTTTATAGAAAGTTTATCAGAAATTTTAGTAGCATTTGTGCACCCCTAACGAAGACAATGAGAGGGGATAAAAAAGAGTTTAGATGGACTAAAGGAGCAGACAAAAGCTTTGATACATTGAAGCAAAAAGTCATAGAGAAACCTATTTTGGCACTTCCAGATTTCAATAAGGTATTTCAGGTAGATTGTGATGCTAGTGGCAGTGCTATAGGAGTTGTTTTGAGTCAAGAAGATAAGCCCATTGCCTATTTTAGTGAGAAACTTAATGATGCCAAGAAAAAGTATTTTTTTATGATCAGGAATTTTATGTAATAGTTCAAGCTTTGAAGAAATGGAGACATTATTTGTTGCCAAAAGAGTTTGTTTTATAAACTAATCATCAGGCTTTGTAGTATCTTAGTAGTCAAGGAAAGTTAAATAGAAGGCACTTAAAATGGGTTGAATTTTTGCAGAGTTATATTTTTATTTTGAAGCACAGGAGTGGGAAGTCCAATAGAGTTGTAGATGCCTTGAGCAGAAGGCAAAATTTGTTGACAGAAATGAAGATAGAGGTTGTTGGGTTCGATGAGCTCAAAAGTTTGTATCCTGAAGATCCAAATTTTGTAGAGACTTGGAAAGCTTGTCTGGAACCTATTACCTTGGATAAGACAAAATGGTTGGATTTCATAATCCAAGATGGCACATTGTTTAGGGGAAGCCAATTGTGCATTCTGAGGAGTTCCATGAGAGAGAACCTGATTAAGGAGAAACATAGTGGGGGATTGGCTGGACACTTTGGTCGAGATAAGACCATTGCTTTTGTTGGTGAGCATTATTATTGGCCACAGTTGCAGCAGGATGTGAGGAAATTTGTGCAGAGTTACAGAGTGTGTCAAATGGCAAAAGGAACAAGTCAGAATACAAGGCTATATCAGCCATTACCTGTACTAGAGAAGCCATGGGATGATATTAGTATGGATTTTGTTCTTGGTTTACCAAGGACATAGAGAGGACATGATTCCATTTTTGTGGTGGTGGATAGATTCTCAAAGATGGCACATTTCATTCCTTGCAAGAAGACTAATGATATTGTTCATATTACTAAGTTATTTTTTCAGGGAGGTGGTGAGATTACATGGTCTACCTAAAAGCATAGTTTCAAATCAAGATACCAAGTTTGTTGGCTATTTTTGGAGAACATTGTGGAAAAAGTTGAAGACAAATTTGAAGTTCAGTTCTGCACACCATCCACAGACTGATGGGTAGACAAAAGTGGTGAATAGGAGTTTGGGTAACCTGCTACGATGCTTAGTAGGAGATAAGCCCAAGGGATGGGATTTGATTTTACCACGGGCAGAATTTGCTTACAACAATTCTGTCAATAGGAGTACTGGTAAATCACCATTCTAGATTGTATATGGGAATAGTACAAGAAATGCTTCAGAGTTAAGGAAGATGGACAAGGGAGAAAAGATAAGTGCTGAAACTGAAGACTTTGCAGAACACCTGAAGAATTTGTATGAAGAGGTGAGAAAGCACATTAATAAAATGAATATTCAATACAAGGCTAGGGCAGATCATAAGAGGAGATATAAGAAGTTCAAAGTCGGAGATGAAGTCATGGTTCACTTGAGAAAAGAAAGGTTCCCAATTGGAACATATAATAAGCTAAAAATTAAAAAAAAATTGGACCATGCCGAATCTTGAAGAAGCATGATTCAAGAAATGCATATGAGGTGGAGTTGTCAAGTGGGATCAACATTTCATGTGTTCAACATTGCTGATTTAACAGAATATCATGAAGGTGGCACAAAGGATGGACCAACAAAAGAACAGTGGAGTATTCTGGCATCTACTTCAATGGAGGAGATAGAAGAGATCTTGGATCGTCGTGTGGGAAGAAGTACTCAAAACAGGCAATATGAAGAATATCTAGTGAAATGGAAAGGAAGGCATGTTGAAGATTCTTCTTGGTTGTCTAAGGCAGAGGTTGACCATTTGGGTTTTCCTCAAACAAACACTTGAGACATGACAAGGTCACTTCTCAAATTACCCTAGGTGTTTGATGCAGGAGCATTCAGTGGTGTACAAGCAATCTTGCATCACCCAAAAAGATGATGTTTCAAAATTGTTGATGTTGTTTCCATTTCTTTTCAAAATTAGTATTTCTAGTTCCATAATCGCTTGAATAATAATGTAGAACTTTCAGTTTTTCTAAACTACTAAAAATAGCAACCTGCCATTTTAGGAAAGTTTGCATTTGGGCATGGATTGAAGTGAAAATTTACAGGAAGCTTCGTAAATGAAAAATAAGACCTTTGGTGAAGGAATCACACAAAGATCATTTGTGCTCACTAAAAGATATTAAATTTTCTATTTTCTGAAAAACACCTAAAAATTATTCAAACTTAGGTTCGAGGCACTAAACGGTCCCGTACGGTTCCCAAAATGGCTGAAACTGGCAGAGCTGGTTCTTAACGCATAGAGCACTCCATGAACTTTCCAATGCTTCAAATGACACATCAATCAGATTCCTGAATCAAAAGTTATGGCTCCCGAAAATTGACCTATTTTTAGAGGGAGATGCAAATTTCAAAATTTGGTTTTTCGCCGCCAAAAAGAGCTATTAATAACCATTTTTGGGAACCCTTAGTAGTAGTAGAGATAAGGGGGAAGGTGTAGAGTTAAGAATAGGTAGGAAAATAGAAACCCTAGATGATTTGGGGTTACATAAGGCAGAAGATACAAAGCCTAGTGATGTGTAGTTGTAGTGTGTTGCAGCCTGTGGAGGATTGATTCCTTTTATTGTAATTGAGCTTCTGTAATGTAATGAGTTGTCCAAATCAATACAGAAATATTTTATTTTCTGTGTGTCATTTCTCTTGTTGTGTGTTTTATGATTTACCCCCTTCATCACCTAATTGCATCATCATCTTAGGCACATTACATGCTTGTCTATTGTCTTTGATCTTGGTTCATAGTCATTGACTCATTGGCTCACTTAAGGGCTTGACTGGGGAGAGCATGACCCTCACATAGCAAGTTCCCAAAGGGTGTTTGTAAACACCACCCCACTTTAAACATAAATATAAAAAGACGAGGTAAGCAAACTTTAGTATTAAAATTATGTCAATTCACTTTGTGGGTCTAGGTTCAATTTTGCACACCAAATCATTTCTATACTTACAAAGATTTTTTTAAAGCATAGATTTGAACCACAACAAAGCATGGTCAATTTACAAATTCTATGACATTTGACTAGATAAGGCCCTAATTTCTAACACATTAGCAAATCAATTCATGTCATCTTCAGTAGCATATTCCTTTATCTAGAATCCAACTAAGTATTACATTTAATTCATTTTAATTTTATACTTAATTTTATATTTATAATTTAGCCTGGACTCTTAAATCTAGGTTGGTTATTTATTTAATTAACCTAGATATTTATGTGAGTGTGATTCATTCCCTTTCTATTATATGGTGAACCCGGTATTCCTATGTATGACCCAGGGTTTCGGCCTTAGGATTTTATGATTGCATGTTCTATTTTCATATTTCATTAGGGCATGGATCCCTTTGCTTGTGTGTTATTGCTATACTTTTCTTTGGGGTTTGCATTTCATTATGTGATCTCATTTTCACCCCACCCTACTCACCCTTATTTTCACCTCAAGGATTTTATTTGCTAATCTATTTACATATTTGATCCCTTGTAAATATTTTTTATTCAAAGATTTCATTTTATTTGTACCATTTAGCTTATAGGGTTTTATGATGTGTTTGTATACAACGTCTCATCCACATCCATAATTTCCCTTACAGAGAAGCCCTCATTTGAATCCTCGAATGGCCTAATCTAGTGAGAGTGGTGTTTTTGAAGATATTTCATAAGTACTACTATTGTTACTAGTACTATTGAGCCTGAGATTGACAACTCTGATCATGATGGACATTTGGAACAATGACAATTTGCACATGAGCTTGTTGATATAGCTAAGGTGAATACTCATGAACATTTGGTTCAATCTTTTCACGATTTATTGCTTATTGAGCCACTTGGTTTGTAAGTGATTTAAGGTATTAGTGCCAAGATTACTCCTAGTTCTTTGAATGGTGCATCCTCTTCACAATTTGCTCCTATTTTGTTCCTCAAATTAGTATGCCTCATCCTTCCTTTCCTCTCCCTACCATGTTGGAGGTTGTTATCATGCTTGACTCTTATCTTGATTTTTATGCATTCACATCTCTTTCATCCCATCCTATATTGTTTTTCCTATGTCTAATGATATCTCTACTAATACTATGACTACACATGGTCCCAGTGTTTATTCTACCATTCCTACTTCCACCACTATTGTTTTGTTCTTCCCATCCTTCCAATGTCATCCTTACCTCCACTATTACTATCTCTCATTCCATTTCTTTTTTCATTCCTAGCTACATTTCTTATTCCATACCCTCTTCTGTATCGTACTCCATACCATACTCCACTCCTACCATGGCTATGTCTATGCCTTATCACTCTCTTTCTTGTCGCCTTATCTATAACTAACCTTTTATGTCACATACTCCTATTGCCACCTTCCCCACTACCTGGGATGTAATTATTCAAAAGCTAGATATAGTGGAATGTAAAGTTGATACTGTGCCTAATGAATAAGATACAAATGAATATGTGCAACAACAAAATGTAACTTGTATCTGAGATCATTACTTATGCTTTGCCTAGTTGTTTTGTATTACCTCAATTTGAGATGTCTAGTGGAAAAGGGGATCCTAATACACATTTGAGATCTTTCATTGCTACATGTTTCAATTGTGTGTATGAAGATAAGGTTTTGGCTAAGTTTTTGATTAAAGGTAAAACAAGGCTTGAAGGGGCCATGAAACCATTTACAACAAGTTGACTAGTAGAAAAAGGTCAACCAAAACATATAAAAACATTCACAACAGTGAACCCCACCATAAAAAGAGACCCAAAAAGAAATAAAACAACTAGAAACAAAGGCATGAGAGAGACAACCCAGAACCCCTATTACATATGCTTCAAAGTTTTGGCTACCTCCAACTCCTACTAGTAGAAGTTTTCATACAATTTGACAACCCCCAGCAAGTCTTTTTTCTCCTCTTCAAAGAATTTTTTCTTGCTAGGCCTAGTTCTGGAACTTGGATCAACATTTCCACTTTTATCCCCCAGAGCATTTTTGTCAGTCCCCTAAATAAAATGAATTTCATGGAGATCCTTAAGCTTATGGGTAAGAATTTTTAATTCCAACTGCATTGTTTTGAATCGTGCACTTACTAACTTCCACAACATGCTCCAAGTTGTCTTTTATAGCTATCAATTCTTTCTCCAAAAATGTGATTGTCATTAAGATCTTGTTTCTATATATCCATAGCAACTGATTTAGCCTTAAATTCATTGTTAAGATTATACATTTCTTTTTTTATCCTATCCATCTTAGGGATAGCTTCCTAGCCTTGTAGAATATTCATATCATCTTCCCTTGAAAACTAAGTTTGTCACCCCATTCTCCTATGTAGCATTGTCAATTTAATGCTAATTCTATTAATTTCCACATAGAACCACTTGGTCATGGTGTGTTGGGAAGAAATTACCTCCTTGATAATACCAAGAATCTCAAAGAGCTCCTCTCTTGAAGAGGCATTAGCAACAAGGATGGGAAAGTTACTAGGGATATCTGGAGTGGGATCCGAAATCCCTAGTAAGGGGACCCCAATCGTAGGCTTCACGATAATTGATTTCCCCTTTCTGGTCTCTCTCTTCTCTTTGACATTGTCTTCTTCCAACTCTTTCTCTAGACCCTCTTCGTTATACCTCTCGTTCCTAGTCTTTGAGTCCTTTGACCTGATAATATTTTTCTTCCCCTTCCCCTTCTTTCCTAGATGGGCAAGATTAAGGATATCAACCTTGAACTTTTTCTTTTTCTTCTTTGGGGTCACCACCTCCTTAGAATCTTAATACTTTAGGTTCGAGGACAACCTCAAAGCCACATGATCAGATTCCCTAAAGCATCTTGAGATATTGTTCCTCCCTTACCATTATCTTGTGAGTTATGCTGTAGGTTTACAGACTCAAAAGAAGAGGTATCAATATAATCAACAACCCTAGATTTACCCCCCTTCTTAGAAGAATCTCTACCACTTAGGAATTTTTGACTAGGTGTCTATGCCTTCATATAATTCACAATCAGAGTCAATAGGAGTCATGTTTGGCACCTTCCTACTCTCCTTTATAGAGTTCTCCAAAGATGCCATAAGAAAGAAAGGGAAGGAGACTAATACTCTATGTTTAAAATGGTTGAGCAAGACAAAATGGTATCCATACACTAATTTAAACTAACATTCAAGTGACACACACCTCATGAGGTATTATACCACTACAACCTAAATTGGTTTGAGCAACGTTGTCTCATAGCCAAAATGCAACTTCACCAAGTTGTCCCTTTCGCCACCCTTGAAAAAAGATTTGATGGCTTCTTCACTACCATGCCTATCTTTAAAAACTTCTTCCCTTCGGTTGATAATCCTGTAATGTGGGCTAGTAAATCCTTGTTGAGAGAAAATTTTCGTCTAAAGGTTGATACTTTTCTATTCTTCCACCCTCTGGTGAAGGCCTTCATTACAATAGGGTCATGACCGTTTAGCCTTTCTAAGTAAGGGTTTACACCACCCTCTAAAATTCTCTAGACCTAGGGTATCTTGTTGGCCCCATCACAATTGCAGGGCTCCACTCTATTACGCTCTTAACCCATACTTCTCCTCAAACTAGTTGAATAGTTTCTAACTCCACAACTTGCTACCCTATTCATAGATAGCAACCAATTCTTTTCAAAGTCACTGAACATGCTAGAAAAAATCATTAAACATTGCTTCTTAATGTCAACAAAGATGCTAGAAGAAATCATTAAACTTTGTTTTTTAATGTCAACAAAGATGCTAGAAGAAATCATTAAACTTTTCTTCTTTATGTCAACAAAGATGCTAGAAGAAAACATAAGTTATTTCCATGCATCTTGAGAGATTATGTTATTGAGTGGTTTTTCTCTTTACCTCATGGATCCATCCATTCCTTTTTAGAATTACCTTTTTAGAATTAGCCAAAGCATCCCTTAAGCACTTCAATGTTAATATGGGCATAAATCCTAATATTGCAAATTTGTTTGAGTGTGCCCAAGGACCTAATGAGTGAATACATGAATATGTCATTAGATTTCAACCCTTATGTTTTAAGTTAGATCATCAACTTCATGACATTGAATTGTAAACTTCTATTTTATTAAAGGGTTATTTATCACCTCTTTGAGACAATGTATATATGAATAGATTTGCTTCTTTTGGACATGTATGCCCATGTGAAGAATAATGAAATGAAAATTTTGGCATCCAATATGCTTAAGTATTGTTTATCTTCTCTTGGCTCTTCCACATCTTCTTACCCTTCTAAATTTCAAAAGTCTAATGCTTTTTCATAGGGTAATGATTCTAAAGATAAAAATGATTATGCACATTATATTGTTAATACTTCTAGTGTGCCTTCTTTTAAGCCTCATCCTTTTATGAAGTTTACCAAGTTACAAGAGCCCTTGAATATTGTGCTTCAAAGTTTAATGAGTACTAATTTGATTACTCTTTTGTCTATTTATCCATTAGATTCAACTAGAGGGCTTCCTAAAAACTATAATGAGAATGTATTATGTAGCTTTCATAGACCTAATGGTCATCATACTTAGGTGTACATGGATTTAAAAAATACAGTGCAAGATATAAGAGATAATAATATGATTCATATAGAAGGTATCAATGAGGGGGCAATCTTTCAGTCACTCCCCCAAATTAGAATTTGAAAATTTACACTAATCCATTTCCTAGTCATTCTAGAGATACAAAATTTGAAAATGGTGGTGTAGACATTTGAAAATGGCATAACCCATGCCACCATTCCCCAACATGATTGCACCAACTTATCCCCTTCCCTAATTAATTAAATACAAATTATTTATTTAATTAATTGAAGTATTCCCCATAGTCCATTGTTCATAATTAATTAAATATATGTCAGTTTATTTAATTGATTATTCCATCCTTTACTGCTAACCTAAATTAATTAAATAAAATACATTTATTTTATTAATCCACCTAGCCCATGACTAGACCTAGGCCAATTAAATAAATATGATTTATTTACTAAGATATCATACCCTACCTAGCCATAGACCGAAATTAATTAAGTAAACCCTTACTTGATTTATGCCACTAATTAACCCATCTCCTAATTTCCAACAACTATATTAATTAAGTTAATCACTTAATTAATTAGTTTAACCCCTCATTATCCCATCTCCCCACACTTGATTAAAAAATTAAAAGTTTTTAATTAAGGGGAGTCACATATGTCTCCACCTCATATTTCCTCATTCATGCAAGAGCATTATTTAAATAATAAAGCTCACACATGTCTCCACCTCACCTTTCCAAATCCATGCATGTGTCAATTCTCATTCCATTCATCCATAAAATCTAATTTTTTATTCACTCTCCCCACACAAATGAAATTTTAATTCATTCATAAGTCGTTATCTTAATTAATGCAAAGTCTTCCCAAGATGGAATTTAAAATTCCAAAATATTGTGAGCCCTCCAATATTAATGATGCAACCCTAGCCCTTGATTTCACTATGAAATCTCCACCATTGGATCTCCACTTCAAACCTCCACCATTGATAAAAAATCCTCCAAAAATCTATAAATACAAGCCATCTCCAAGCATTTTGAACAACAATTCTTCAAGCATCCAATTTATGCCAAAATCTTAGCCAAAATCCTCTCATCTCATTGCTAAATCCTTCCCTTCACTTGTGCTAGTTAGAATAGAGCAATCCACATTCATTTTGCATTGGATATAGCTAGGAATTGCTTCATGGGTGCATGCATCCCTCCATCTTATCAAGGAGAATGGATTGTGTGAAGATTTGAGGTATAATTGTTATTTTTATGCTTCCTTTATGTTTTATTGTCTTCTAACATATCCATCATCTTCATTTGGCATGCTCTGTGGGACCAAAACTAACCAAAAATCTTGTAAGTTTTATAGGTTTTGTCGTGTAGGTTGTATCAGCACTTTGGATTGTGGATTGGTGCTTCCAGAAGCTAGAATAACGCTTACAATTCTTCTGTCAGTGCTTTTGACTATGTTTAACATCTATTTTGCAGGTTCGTTTAGCGCTTATGGCATCTATGTTACCGCTCAAGGTCTGTGCAGTAGCACCTACATAATATGTGGCGCTAAACTTCTCTATTTTAGCACCTTTGTTCCTTACAGTCACGCTTGCATCATCTAAGATAGCGCTTTTGTTTTGATACCAACTATTGAAGCTTACCTTTCTCTATTAGTTGACAATCATTCTTTGCAAGTCCTTTGACATGTTTTCTATAGGTCTAACATCTTGTTTTCCAGGATACCAGGGTTTCCACTTAGTCTAGTGATTAACTTTGAAATATTTTCTAATTTGTGATCATTTTGGGACCCCTAACTCTCTGTTTCACTTTGAAAATGATCACATTTTACTGAGGTGGCTAATTTTGTCTATAGGAGATAGGCTTACCTACTTGTTTTATCATAAGACTAACATTTTTGTAGGATCCTTTGACCTCTATGTCAGAATAGTGCCTCCGCATTTGGATTCAGCTCCTCTGAGCTCTGTTTCAGTGCCTTCATCTTTTGGGTTAATGCTTCCGGCAGCAGGTAAAGAAGGTATAAAATTATATTTAAGTCTTTGTTTTAGCACGTTTGGTCCCTGTGTTAGCACATTTGGTCCCTGTTTTAATGCACTAGGTCTCTTTGTTAGAATTTCTATTATATGGTATAGTGCTTATGTTAGCTATTTTAGCACTTTAGTGTACTGATTTAATGCATTAGTTTACTGTTTTAGCGCTTCTATTAGTTCTATCAGTGCTTATGTTAGCTCTATCAGTGCCTTTGAAGCCTCTATTAGCGCTTTAGTTCGTTATGTTAGCGCATGCATTATGATAGAGTATAATTTAACATTTTGAGGACTAACCCACTCTCTTGCAGCTGACAAATGTTGGTCAAAGACATCCAAACAAACTACTAACATTTTTTAGTGTAGCCCCACTATCAAAGTATTCTTTTGCATACTAGTCTTAGTTGTACATTAATTAAAGTAGGAGGAAAAGAATCTTGTTTTCCATGTTTTGATTTGCCTTTGGATGTATGCTCTTCCCTCACACCTTTGGGTGATATTGGGGATCAAAAATCCTTGAGCAAACCCTTTGTTATGTTTATCCTTAAGGAATACTACTTCAGTATGCTCTCCCCTTGCACTTCATGTGATCTTGGTGATCAAAAGTGAGTAGTATCTTCTTCCTGTAGGGGGCCTACCTTAGGTTTCATCACCAAGGGGATGACCTCAACCGCATGTTCTGGCATGAGATATAAATGTTGTGAGAATCAAAAGACTCACTTCAAAGAAAGAATCCCTTCCACCTAAGCAAAAACCCTAAGATCCTTGGTTCATCAACACTTATGTTTGGTTGGCGCTTGGTTGGATGATTGGGACACCCCCATTCACAGATCGTCCCCCATACCTTGCATATATTGGGACACCCCTTAGAAACCCATAAAGCCTAGTTAAGACCTTCGATTGTCATATCCTATGGTGCATTGTTGTAGTAGGGGAGAAGAGCTCACACTATTACCTCCATTGGTTGAGATATAATAAATCTTGGGCAAGACATTAGTCTCCAAGGTAAGGGGTGTAAGGTGCTATATGACCTTGCATTCCCCATCTATCCAAATAATGGTAGATTGTATCAAGAGGATGGGAATTACCATTATCTAATAGTGGAGATTGAAGTCACATCTGAGTGAATCCATGGGATATGACACTCCTACTTAAATAAATTTAGGTTGTTCATGTGCTTGATGTGTCCTCTTTGTTCAAAACTTGTATAAGCCATTATTAGTTGTGAAGTGATGCGCACTCAATACCTTGTTGAGTCAAATAGCCATTATTTCTTTTTGTTTGCAATGTCTCTTGCCAAGAAAATCAATCAACCTAAAGACATCATTCAAACTCACCAATCAAACAACTTTTTGACACTTTAGTCAGACCTATCAGTGCCTCTAATCTCTGTCTCAGCGCCTCTGGTCTCTATCTCAATGCCATTGGTTTCTATTGTAGGGCATGGGGTGTCTATGTCAGTGCCTCTAGGCTCTATTTCAGTGCCTCTAGACTTTCTTTCAGTGCCTCTAGACTCTGGCTCAATGCCTCTAGTCTCTGCCTCAACGCCTCTGGTCTTTGCCTCAATGTCCTAGGCCTCTGTCTCAATGCCTCTGGTCATTGTCACTGTGCTTTCATTACTAGAATTAGTGTCTTCGCTTGACTAAACATTGTCACCCCAGTCTGACCATTTACCCAAGAATAATGATAAAAAACTTTTCAAACCACATAGATAGATCTTGTAACCTACAAAATGCCCCTGACTATTATGTCAGTGCCTTAGTCAATGTTGCCAGTGCTTTTGGCACCTATCAGCACGTTAGGCTAATCTATCAGTGCCCCTGACCCACTTATCAGCATTTTCGATCTATCTATTAGCGCTTTTGATTTTACCGTCAGTGCTTAAGTCATACCTATCAGTGCTTAAGTCAGACATATTGGTGCTTTTGTCTTAATTTTTGATGCTACATTTGATCTATCAGTGCTTGCATCTGATTTGTCAGTGCTTTTGGATAATTTGTCAGCACTTGTGTTTACATTATCAAACAACTAAACCTAGTGTCATAAATCTAACTATCTTGTAAATCGTGGCAAATTTTCAAAGGTGGCCTAAAACAAAAAGATCACTCATCTCATTTTCCACTTCACCAAAGTCATCCCTCTTTCAAAATCACCTCAAATATCAATATCACCCATTTTCAATTTGACCTTACAAAAAATTTAATTTACTAATCCCAATTTGGACCTTCACATCAATTTCACCCATAATCAAATTATATCAAATCCCCAAAACCCACCAACACAAACCTCATCATCTCAAAGCCAAATCAAATCCAATCCAATCATCCCTCAAATCAAAATTTAGCTAGAAGTAAATCTAGATCGTATCTTTATCCCCTAATTTATATTAAGCTTAAGAACTTGTCTATCTTAAGTTTGTATAAATTGGCCTTATCAATCTTAGATGAATTGGCTTAAAAGCTTAGACTACTCATAAGTTAGTGGACTCTAATAATCCCATTCTTCTTGGTGCGTCTTGTCTACCCCAAGCAAAATAATCCCATATCTCCCTTTTGCTTAGACTCTTGTTTATCTTAAGTAAGAAGAGATAAAAATCCTTTATATCTCACAAGATCTAGATTTTCCAAACCTCCTTTGATTTGATATCCAAACTATCCTTTGTTAAACCTTACCTAAGGTGTCATCTTTGTCATCCTTTGATCATCAATTTCTATCTAAAATCACCCCTTTACCATTACCAACTTATCCTTCATCTAGTCCACTTGGTCCAAACTTTTGGAAAACTAAGGTCCTAAGGTCCCACATCCTTCATCCGTATCCTTCACACAAAATATCCATTCTGACATCAACTCAAAGTCTCTTTCGTATGCCACAAACAAGGTCACAAGCTAGGAGAAATCAAGAAATAGAACCAAATAGACCATTCGGGATGCTTCCTACCAATGAAAACAATGTCACAATTGATCACTTTAGATATCAAAAACAACCATCCAACAATCAAAACCCCAATCAAGAAGTTATGGACTTTACACAAGACCCAAGTGCTATAGATTTGTTAGACCGAGTCCTAAAATCTGACCCCAATATATATTTGGACTGCTTTCTTCAAAATGGCACTATAGTATCAACCCAACCACCCACTAACACATCCCAACCATCCTCCAACAACGTACCCAACACATCTACACCATCCACGTCAACATCAACATCTATTCCCACATCAACACCTATATCAACCATATCCATGTCCATTCCACAAATCACCCTTAATATCCCTAACAATGCCACATACACTAGTGCTTCAACTAGTGTACCCCAACTTGACCCAAATACCATCACTTTCATATCCCACTTTATTTCTCAACCACCAAACAATACACTTAACAACCTCAACAACAATACACAAACATCTGCCTTCACTTCCACATACAGAAAACTTCCCATCTCATGACCACCAACATCATCTTCCACCCAAAACACTAACCACACATTTCTACAACAGCTCCAACAACTTCAACTTCAACAATAACAACAAAGCCAAAACCAACTACAACAACAAATGATGCCCAACATCCTTCAACAAGTCATTACCCAACAACAACAATAGCTACATGATTTCCTCCAACACTTCATCCATCGACAACAAACCAACATACCAAAACTACTTACCACAAACTTATCACAAGTCATCCAAAATTTAATGCAAAGAGTAGACGACATACAACAAGGGCACAAAAGGAAACACTACTCCTTTGAGGATATTTGTCCATATCCTTTTGATCACTCCCTCAATGTGCCACCCTTTCCAAAGAATTTTCAAACACCAAAATTTGACAAATACAAAGGGAAAGGAGACCCTCGAGAACACCTCATGGAATTTAATATTGCTTTCCTAAAAGTCTCTTATGATGATAGTTATCTCATGAGGATTTTCCCTTGAAGATTAGGAGGACAAGCTATTGAATGGTTTGCACACCTTCCTCCAAGAATAAAAAAATTTCATGAACTTGCAGAGAAATTTGTTAATCACTTCTTCTATAACTTCGAATATGAAGTATCGATGACAGACCTCTACAATACAAAACAAAAGAATGGGGAAACCTTCATTGTCTTCTTGCAATGATGGAGAAGTCTTGCAAGTAAGCTTCCATGGCCCATCCCTGAGAAATATTTGGTTTACATGTTTGTCACAAATCTCAACCAAGAAATGGGCTTCCAACTCCAAATACAATGTGCCTCATCGTTTGAAGAAGTCATTGACAAAGGCACTACCATTGAAAAAGCCCTTAGTACAAAAGGGTCTATCAAAATCTATAGAGATAATAATGACAACAAGGGCAAAAATGAGGTCAACCATAGCCCCAATAACACCAACAACAACAATAACAATAACTAATCCTACGAGAAGCCCCGTTTTTGGGGCAAAAATAAAAATACTCTTAACTATGGTGCAACCAATATAAAAAATGTTCAAAATATACAAACTCCCACGCCATCTAATTTGTCCACAAGAAATAATAATGTCAGCATTCCTAGGGGTCAACCAAGATAAAACAATGCACCAAAATGAAAGTTTACACCTTTAGGGGAACCCATCAAAAATGTTTTGTGTAACTTGGTTAAAGCTAACTTGATCCAATTGCCCACCATTCGATCATATGATGACAATCAATTTAAACCTTCTTGGTTTAATGAAAAAGCCTATTGTGAATACCATAGGGTGAAAGGGCATAAAACATCTGATTGTATGCGGTTGAAGAATTGAATACAAGATCATGGTGATATAAAATTTGATGAACCTCCCAAATGGTCGCCTAACAAAAACTTAGGGGCATACAAAGATCCACTTCCCAACCACAAAAAAGGGAAAGGTCTCTAATTCAAACCAAGCATACAACATCATTTCACCTCCCTCCTCTTTTGATTTCGTTGTGGGTCAAATAGAGGAGTTCCCTAACCACATAACCACCATCACCATAAAGGCCAAATCTCTCAATTGTGTTGACACCACTCGCCGTGATCGTGTCACTATCTGAGGAACCACATCCGAAGATCCACCCACCGCCATCCCTTCCACAAGAAACACATCCTCCCACAAGTACAACCTTCTTGACCACCTCAGAAAAATTCTAGCTCAAATATCCATCTTAGAATTACTCCGTACATCACCTCTCCATAAAGAGGTTCTTGATAAAGCATTGATGGAAGCTTGAGTACCTAATGACCTTAATGTGAACCAATTTTAAGCTATGGTTGGACACTTATCCCCATCGCACAACCTAAATTTCTCTGAACAAGACCTATCCACATCTAATACATCTCACAATAGAGCTTTACATAATGAATGTCGCATCCGCAAACATATCATTAAATGAGTCTTAATAGATGGTGGTTCTAGCCTAAATATTTGCACTCTAAAATTAATAAAACACTTGGGATATTTTGATGAAGTCGTGGACTCACGTAAAAGTATAACCATCAAAGGTTATGATGACACGGAAAGAAAATCTCAAGGAACTATCAAGCTCCCAATTCAGGTTGGACAAAAGATTTTGGAAACAACATGCCAAGTGCTTGATCTTGATCTCCCCTACAATATTCTCCTCAATCATCCATGGATCCATGCCATGCAAGCTATTCCATCCACTTTCCACCAATGCCTTAAGTTTCCACACAATGGGACTAAAGTCACCATATATGTCGATCCTTGTTCTTTCCAATACTGCAGCTTCTTGGAAGGACATGATAAAACCTTTTGTCCCTACAATAACACCATGAAACCATCCACATCCTACATTGCCCCATCTAACATTACATCCACTACCCAATCACTACCCACCATCCATGAGATCCAGATCAAAGTAAGTGACATAGGGTGTGGAAAGTACGACCTACATGGTGCATTTTATGTGGGGCAACTTCCACTATCCCCTAAAGCATTTGGCAAACTAAAATCCAATGTAGTATCCACAATTATCATCAAATATATACTATCACCAACCTTTGAGCGAAAACACCTAATGGAGCAAGATGTTCTTGAAGATATATCCTCTTGGCTATACAAATAAAAAGAAGAAGACAAAGCTCATGTTCTACTAATAGAAAAATATGGAAAAGGTCTTAGCATCATGAAGGGAATGAGCTATAAAGGACAAGGAATCATTAAGCCTATCCGAACAACAAAGAATCCCTGACACCAAGGTCTAGAATATGGAAAACATGAGCCTGCATCCTCAGAACTTGAATATCTCTTAAGTGAGGTGGCTAAGGCCTTTCCTACTATCGAAAACACTGATGAAGGATGCCATCAAGACTCTTTTCAAGATTTCACCAAACTCTTCGAATCATCCATTTGTACCATATATGAACTTTCCACCACACCATCATCATCCAATGACATTCCATTTGTCTATCCCCAACTCATAGATTGGGACCAACAAGGCCCTGCAGTACTTAATATTATTCAAACTGACAAGGCCATAGCAGAACTAATGGGGGTAAGAGAACGCATACCCCTAGGAGATCATAAAGCAGGATACATTATAGATATTAACACATATGCCTACTTTAGGGAAACCTCTGAATCTCTTAGTCACAAAAAAATAAAAATAAAAAATACATCCCCTATTGAAAACCACCATGTGGCACTTTCAGATGATAAAAAAGTAAAAATAAAGGATGTATCTCCTAGTGAAAACCTCATAGAGGCACCATAAGATGAGAGAATGGACCTCCCTGAAGTACCAAACACTATATCATGAAAGGCCTCCCATCCTAGTGGAAGACTCAAAAGAAATGAAACTTGGGACAAATGAGTCACCAAAAATCACCTTCAGAGCTACTTCACTCACCCCTACAGAGCATGCAAAATTTTTAGAATTCTTCAAACAAAGAAGCCATAATTTTGCATGGATGTATGCTAATATTCCTGGTTTGGATCCAATGCTAGTGGTGTATCACTTAGCAATACATCTTGATGCAAAACCAGTCAAACAAAACCTCAGAAAGATAAATATGCAAATAGCACTTCTTGTCAAAGCTAAGCTTAAGAAACTCTTAGATGTCAGTTTCATTCGACCCATAGACTATCTTAAATGGTCTCAAACATTGTACCAGTAGCAAAAGTCACTGGGGGCATCTATGTATGTACAAACTTCAGAGATCTGAACAAAGCATGTCTTAAAGATGACTCTCCCCTTCCCAACATCAACATCATAGTGGATTTAACAACTGGACATGAGATGTTATCTCTTATGGATGGTTTTAAGGGTAGAATCAAATAAGAATAGCTAAAGAAGATCAACATAAAACTGCATTCATTTGTGCATGGGACACTTATTGTTGGGTAGTCATGCCTTTCGAGCTTGAAAATGTAGGAGCTACATATCAAAGGACAATGATCATAATCTTCCATGACCTGTTTCACAAGATCATGGAAGATTATGTGGATGACTTATTGGGAAAATCAAAGATAAGAGAAGAACACTTGGATGTACTAGCTAAAATATGTGATCGGCTAGAAGAATATAAAGTGTGTCTAAATCCAAAAAAGTGTCTTTGGAGTTAATTCAAGAAAATTCCTAGGCTACATCGTATCCCGATGAGGAATAAAAGTTGATCCAACAAAGGTGAAAGCTATAGTTGAAATGCCTCCTCCAAGAAACTTGAAACAACTTTGTAGTCTACAAGGAAAACTCCAATCCATTAGGTGCTTCATTGCACAACTAGTCGACAAATGCCACCCATTCCAGCATCTCCTTCGAAAAGAAGTGGCATTCACATGGGATACAAATTATCAGAAATCCTTTGAACAACTAAAGGAATACCTTGCAAGACCACCAATTCTCATGCCACCAAAACAAGAAAAACCCCTATTATTATACATCTTAGCAACAAAAACATCAATAGGGGCCTTGCTAGCATGACATGATGATAATGGAAAAGAAAGAGCCATATACTACATTAGTTGTACCTTTGTGGGATATGAGCTTAGTTACACATCAATTGAGAGGGCATGTCTTGTTGTTGTCTTTTCATCTCAAAAATTGTGACACTACATGATTAATCACAAAACTAAGATCATTGCAAAAATAGACCCATTAAAATATCTTTTTGTCAAAAGCAACTCTCACAGGTTGTATGGCTAAGTGGGTAATTATCCTCAGTGCGTTTGAAATTGAATACACAGAAAGAAAGGCTATAAAAGGACAAGTCATAGAAGATCAACTAGAAGATGTGCCTATCCCAATAGAACATATACTTCTTTCTGAATTCTTAAATGAATCCATCTTCACAATTGCACCTAGACAAGGATGGAAAATATACTTTGATGGATCATACACACATCGTGGATCATGGGCAAGAATTTTATTTATCACCCCTCAAGGAGATTGCATCCCTAAGTCCTACAAGATAACATTCCCTTGCACCAATAAGGTAGTGGAATATGAAGCACTCATCACCAGACTCCGTATGGCCATCTAAAGAAGAATAGAGAAATTATTAGTTTATGGTGACTCTCAACTGGTAATAAAACAAGTAAGCAATGAGTGTAAGACAAAGGACAACAAACTTTTGCCCTACAAGAAGATGGCAGAAGATTTTAAGGAACACTTCTCTGAAATCTAGTTTGAGCAAGTCCCTAGACTCAACAACAAAGCAACAAATGTGATGGCTACCATAGGCTCTTTTGTGGACATGTAGCAAAACAGTCAGCGGTATGAGTTTCTCATTGAAGAATTAGCAATGCCAGCATATGATCTCCCACAGTCGGAGCTAGTTTGCGACATTGTTGGTCCCCTATCCCCTTAGTACCAAGACATCGACCATTATCTCCACAATGACATCATTCCACCAAACCTATCATCCACCCAACGCCGAACATTCATCCGTTGAACTGCTCGTTTCACTATCATACATGATAATCTATATCAGAAAAGTCTTGATGGTACCCCTTTAAGGTGTCTAGATTTAAGAGAAGCCCAAATTGCCTTACAAGAGGTACATGAAGGTATATGTGGGGCACATTCTAGTGGGCTTACCCTAGCAAATAAAATCTTAAGAACATGATATTATTGGCTGACTCTGGAACAAGATGCTCACCAATTTGTTAAGAAATGCCTTCCTTGCCAACAACATGGGGATTTGATCCATGCTCCATCTTAAGAATTGCAACCCATCACTATTTCTTGGCCCTTTTCATAATGGGGTCTCAACCTCATCAGAAAAATCCATCCACACTCCTCTAATGGCCATAAGTTCATTATCACCGCTACTGAATATTTCATAAAATGGGTCGTCGAAGCCATTCCAATTACATATACCACAGGCATCCAAATATCCAAATTCATACTCCATTATATCATATGTCGCTATGGTATCCCCCTCGCCATAATTACTGACAATGGGAAACCTTTTAAAAATTAAGAAGTTCACACCCTTTGTTAGAAATTCCATATCCAACATAATTTTTACCCCTACTACCCCCAAGGGAATGGTCAATTTGAAGCTTCAAACAAAACTATCTTGAGAATTTTAAAGAAAATAGTTAATGAAGCTGATTGTGATTGGCACTTACAACTTAACCTTGCCCTATGGGCCTATCGCACCAGCATCCATACCCCCATAGGAGCCACTCCATATTCCCTCATCTTGGATCCGAAGTCATCTTACCCATCGAGGTCAAGCTCCCCTCTCTAAGAATATCACTACAAAATCTCATTGATGAGGAGTATCTAGTTACATGTGAGTTGGAACTCTTGGATGAAAAGTGCCTCAACACTCTCAACCACTTGCAAGCATATTAGAATTACCTTTTTAGAATCTACAACAAGAAAATCAAGATTCGCCGCTTTGAAGTTGGTGATCTTGTATTAATGGAAAACTAGAAGAACTTGCAAGATCGTGATAAAAAAAGCAAATTTGAACCAAATTGGTTGGGACTTTTTGTTATAGAAATCAATTATGGATCAGGAGCATATCAGCTAGCAACACCTGAGGGACAACCTCTAGATGATCCAATGAACATCATACACCTCAAGAAGTTTTATGTCTGACTCATCAAATATCCCAAGTCAAAAAATCAAAAAACCAAAAAAATACAAAAAAATAAAAAAATTGAGTGCAATAAATCCATCCAATGGTGAAAACCACTTTGGTGGTGCCTTGGATAAGTACCATGGTGAAAACCTATCTTAGGTGCCATGCGTAGCGGCCATATCCACCATTTACTAAGTCCTTGTTCACATTGTCAAAGATTTGTACTCCAGCGTCTATCATTTCATACCTAACACACCATGGCTTGATATTACAAAACATTAAGCGTAAAAATCCCTCCCATCGCGACTTGCCATCACCTTTCAATGCCAAAGACCCTAAGGAATTGGATCTTTGTATGCCTATTATCAAACACAAAAACATCCAAATATCTAGAAAAATACACAAAACACATCCAAATATCCAGAAAAACACAAAAACATCCAAATATCTAGAAAAACACAAAAACCATCCAAATATCCAAAAACACAAAAACATCTAAATATCCAAAAAAACACAAAAACATCTAGATATCCAGAAAAAAAATACAAAAACATCCAGATATCCAGAAAAAACACAAAAACATCCAAATATCCAATAAAACACAAAAACATCCAAATATCTAGAAAAACACAAAAACATCCAAATATCCCCAAAAACATAGAAACATCCAAATATCCAAAAAACACAAAAACAACAAAAAACTCCTAAAAACACCAAAAATATTTGAGACAAAATTTTTATTTTGCTAAAGGCAGTCAAAAAAGCCTAAAAAACAATACCTGTTGAGTAGGGCAAGTAATTAATCCCTTACAACTATTAAAAAGAACACAAAAAAAATCAAAATTTCTCAAAAAACTCCCAAAGCAATAAGATATGGGGACAACATGTCAGATCGATTGAGCTTAAACGAAGCTAGAAAAAATAATAACACACTCGATCAACCTTCCAAATCACCATACAACCATTTAATCTCAAGCCTATCCATTATCACAATCCATGCCTTAGGATATATTGTTCCCGTAATATATATATATATATATATATATATATATATATATGGTTCAGTCACATCTATCCACACTCTTGGCAAGAGACTCAATGGCTATTGGTGTGTCTATCAATTGATCTTTTGGGTTTTTATTTATCTTTTTGATACCTATTCTATGCTTATTAAAAAAAATACCACCTTGATCTTCCATATCATGGCGAGTAAATTGAATGGTATAGGATGAGGTAGGAGTCATTTGTTGCTGTATGTCATGTTTGTTGGATGTTCTTATTACTCCAGCTAGTATTCATATCTTGTACGTGATAGGATAGCTTATTGCATACCATTGCTCCTTTTCTTCTAAGGCTTATACCTTCTATGTATTAGGACTTTAATGCTCTAAGTTTTCTCCCCCACGTATAGACAAGATTATACTAAGTTGGGCATATCTAAGGACACCCTTTTGTTTGAGAGTCAATTCCATGCAAACATGGGATATATATCATCACCCTAGTCCTTTATATCTTGGTGAAAATATCCTCTTTTCTATAATAAACTTAGGATTGATCTAAAACATACCAACACAATGTCCACCCTTAACCAATCTATCTAATCTATCCTATACACAAATCAACCCATCATCCCCTACTCGCATCTTCAAAAATATAAGGATTCACAATACCCCCCACGTATCCACCCAACCACCCAACAAACTTCCCCGCTAGACCTAGACCCACACCCACCAAATCATGTGGTTTTATATAACTGATTTGACATTTTCTGCCACTAACATCCAATCATACATCACTACCCATCCAACCTACCAAAAAACCATATGTTCCCATAACACTCCTACCTATGGCTTTGCATTAATTAAATAAATGACTAAATCCCACCCTAACCCCCTAACAAACAAACCCATAACCCTTACCGACTAACTACCACCCCTCCCCTAGCAAGCATGTATTTCCTGCACACACCCATATACCTATTCCCCCCATCAAATACATTTTCTATCATGATTAGAATCATCCATTCCTATTGCATCCACATAACCATCATATCACCATTATATTGCATCATCCAAATCATAACCATCATATTACCATTACATCATAATCATTCCATTATCATAATCATCATAGTATCATCATTACATTATTACAACATCATAATCATTCCATAATTATCACTATTACTATACCATAACCAAATCATTATATCACCATTATATTGCATCATTCATATCATAATCATCATATTACCATTGCATAATCATTAATCATTAACATATAAATCCATATCATAATACACGTCATAATCCATAAATGCATCCATAAAACATATAATCCATATCATAATCCACATCATAATCCATAAATGCATCCATAAAACATATAATCCATATCATAATCCACATCATAATCCATAAATGCATCCATAAACATAAATCCAACATCATAAACACATGATCCACAACACAAATCATAACATAAACCATAACATCATCCATTACCCATACAATCTATCACATAAAACCATAATCATACATCATGTAGCATACATCATAAAACACATGATCACATCATATAGGCCACCAACAAATATATACATCCATCTTATATATACATAACTAGCCATGATACAAAAATGTGCCCAAAGGGCTAAATCCATCAAATGTCTACAATACATAAGCCCACAGGTATATATAATATCACTAAACTGAACTCCTCTGATGAGGAGTGGGAGAATGAAGTGGTGATGATTGTGGTGTTGTGGAAGGCCCTACCCCTATAGTCACTAGCGTCACAACTGTTGGAGGCTGCCTAGTTACCCTTGTAATCCCTAGTGTCACAACTAGTGGAGGCATCGACAAAGGAGGATGCCTGACTGGCCTTGTCACAGATGGTGTCCGCATCCTCGTAGACATACTCTCCCCTGAGTGGCTATAGCTTGCCTCCCTCTGATTTGTTGGCACTGTTGCATGATATAAGGCACAGTAATACTCTACTCGCCCTATAGCTATGCCCAACTCCACCTGCACATGAGTATAGTCACCCCACATTTGTGCCATCCTGATGCCATATACCAGCCCCTGCAACTGCCTCACTTGTTGCTATAACTGGGATACCTATGCCTCAACCCTCTACCTCGTAGTATCAATACTCTAATGAAGTACCCTCTCCCCATCTTGCTCCGCTGATACCCTCGTCACCGCCTCCTCCGATATCACCACCTGAGCCCTCAAGTTATCCATGTCTTCTCCATCCCCACCCCCTCCAACCTGTACATCCACCCTGGGATGTACTTGATGCCTCCTACCTAATCACCTTGTTGTAATCATTGCCAAAACATGTATTTGGTCACCCTCACCACCACCATCACCCCCATGCCCTGCATCGTATTCCAACTCCTCCTCATCCTCACTATCTATCTCCACCACCACCAATTGACCCTCTAGAATGGTTAGCTGAATAGGATTGAATCTCTCCCACCAAGAATCATATTCTGAAGTTGTGCCCACATCAGCCACAACTGAACTCCAGTCCCAAGCCACTACCACCAAACGCTAGAACTTTGCAATCACCATGGTTGTATCTAGTCCCACTCCCCATGTCCCAGTCTCCCCCTGCACCTGAGAAAAAACTACCTCTACCTAAGGCACATCCTGTCGTAAATCAAACTGCCACAATACCCACTCAGGGAGGTACCTATCCAAGATATGATTAGTCCTTCCAATCAGGTATTGAGGCTATCGAGTAAAAGGTGAGTGAACATCATTGTCGATCCACATCTCATAGCCTATCCATAGCCTCCATACCATTGTCATCAAATCATCAAAGGTGCACCTCCAATACCACCGCCCTCCTAGCTCCCAATATACCAATATACCTCTATACCCATATACATGTATGGCATAAACTATGGCCGTACCTATGAGCACTATGGTCAAGTAACTACAATATGCTCCCAAGCCCAAACATGGAGGAGCATCACTCCGCAACCAACACTCGCCCCACAACAATATACTATCATGTGCATATCATGATATAAATGAGCTAGTAGACATGACCCCCAAGCATATACAACACTTTGCTACATCATCTTCTCTAAGACATCTTCCCACCCCATTGAGAATCCACGCAATCTTCGATCTGACAACAACAACCCATCTATAACTCCACAAGTGTATAGCTCCACAAGTGTATAGCTCCAAACCCCACAATACCCCCATAGCATCCCTCCATAACATCTCCTTCCCCCGTTGGTCTGTAGGGACATGGGTAGGGGCAAACACATGTTGCGGCACCGCCCATCCACCAATCTGATCATACACCACCCGTTCACCATGGATGGGAATCTATAAAATCCTCCAAACATCCTCAAAGATAATCATAATCTCCCCTCGTCAGCAACACAAATGAAAAGCTCTTGTTATGTCGGCACTTTATTAGAGCTATCATCATAGCTCGATTGGCCCGAAGGGCCGACATCTTTGTAATGTATATCAAGTCATTTGCTCTCAATTGATCGTGCTCTACCTGTGATAATCCATCCCTCAAGGATAGTGCTAGTGGCCGAAGCTCCCTTGACTAAGCAAACGAAACACATCTTGCATCCACCAAGACATTAAATTAAACATTTTTCTACAAACTACACAAAAGCGTTAAACCTTCTTGCTAAAGCACCAACAGGGTGGAAGCACTAATAATCTTTGCCAGAGTGCCAAACTCCACGAAGTCACTACTAACAAACTAACCGCAAGCACCATTCAGCTTAGTTGCGCTATTAGACCAACCCTAGTGCTTTTATACATGAAAGCACTACCCCATTCCATGCAAGTGTCATTTCATATGCAAGCGCTACCCTGTTTACACAAGTGCCATTTCTAACACAAGTGCCATTTCTAACACAAGTGCTACCCTGTTGATAACTGAGAGGGGGGGTGAATCAGTTATCTTAATTATTTTGGCTTTCTGAACTTCCTTGACAATTAATGCAGCATCAAATCAAATAAGCAAACATAACCATGAAATGGAAATAACATCAATACACATGACACAATGATTTTGACGTGGAAAACCCTGTTACGGGAAAAACCACGGGGTGACTAACCCAAGATTGTATTCTCTGTTAGAAGAATAAGATAGTACAAAATGACACTTGCCAATTAGGGCTTACTGCTTGCGCACACTGCTCACAAGAGGCATACTGCCTACAATAGTTTATACAAAGAAACTAGATACTTGAACTGATGAGAAGCATACACATATGCTGAGGTTCAGTTCCAGTTAGGTTCAGTATACTGATCTAATGCACTTCATTCTTCCTCTTCTTTGGAGTTGTTGTCCTGTCACATACTGGACCTGTATTTTTGCTCTTCTACTTTTCTTCGCACTCCACCACACAACAACACACCTTCACATCCAAATCCATTTGGTATATATATCCGCACAAAGGATTTCATCCTCTTTGTAGTCAGCATCCGGAATAGTCAATATTTTCCCAAACTCTAGTCTGTCGGCTGAATCCTTGCTTACCAAGTGATGTGAATCAAGGAGATACTTATAGAAGTCATCTAACATGTCGGCCAATCATGGATGATACCTTAAGAACCTTGATCACCATCAATATCTCATCCGGAATAATTCTGATGCTTTGTTGATCAGTTCTTCCTCTGTCTACTCTGCCAAACTGGACCTCAATACTTAGATGCTCATAACTCTTTACTCTTTCATCGCCGAAGGCTCAATCCTTGGAATCTATCAGTCAAGGTATTCCTCTTGACTTTCCCAAGTCCGCACTTTTCAAAGATACTTCCTCTAAGAGATCCGGACCTAACTGTCGGACCTTGCTGCATGCTCTGTTCTTGCTTACCGAACCAAAGTATCCTTCAATCTAACTTTCGGTAAAGATACACCATGTCCTGCGGATGTGTGGAATGGTATTTGTTGCCATCAATGACAACACCGATGAAGCCACATAGTGTCTCTTGCCAACAATCTCCCCCTTTGGCATTGATGGCAACACTTAGTGAAAAATGACTAAGTGTCACACTACACTCCTCCTTAACTGATGCTCTGTTCTAATGTACATATTACCGGAGCTCCCCCTTAGCTAGATTCCACATTTTTCACTGCTCCTCACTCCCCCTTTGACATCAATGGCAAAGGGTAGGGTCTGTACATCAAAAATTCCCAAAAATCTATACTTGGCCGCAAAAACATATATACAAGTTTTACTTACATATACTTAACTATATCTGCAAAAATGGTTTTCAACTGTACCACTTCTGTTGCCCAACTCTTCTTCATCCTATCCAAAATTGAGATGTGACCACTCAACAGGAATGCAAAGGCTTCTGCTCTCTTTAGATCTGTCGTATTACTGGTCTAGGCTGTGGTTTGAGCATCATTTAGGGCCTCATGCATGGCCTCTAACTTAGGGATAATGATTCCTCTAAGTTCACTCAACCTACTTATTCTATTTTTCTTCTCCTTCACAAGTTTCTTAATTTCATTCAAGACTGCAATAGTTTGACATTCTTGACTTATTATGGGAGATGAGAGAGGATCAAAACTTTGAGATAAGCTTAGCAGTTTATCTTCTTGCTCTTTTACTTTCTTCTCAACATCTTTGGTCACTTTGGGCCAGGATAAGCAAAATTTATAGATATCTCTGCCATCTTTGAGAGCATTTTCTAAACTCTTTATCCCAATATCCATAACTCTCCTATCATTTGAGATTAGACCTAGTACTTCAGAGAATCTCTTAACCAAAAATTCTTTCCTGACTTTCTCTTCTGCTGCTTTCTCTAAAGAATCAAAATGTGTATTAATAGAATTTACAAGAGACTTTAGATTACCGGATGTGGAGGCTGTAGGATCCTTTTGGAAGGATGGCATGATCTTTTCCAATACACCAGATGCAGTTTCTATGAGCTCACAATCTTCCATGTGAGACTTCAACATTTTTTCTTTTGCCTTTGCTTGGGTGAAGGATGCTAGTTTCATGGTTTGAACCGGAGAGAGGGAATCAAAATTGAATGGACCTTGAAGCAATTCTAGTTCATCAAATTCCATCATCTCTTTGGTCAAGAAATCTTTGACTGCTTCTGCTGTGTCTCTTGTCAGAGACAAAATTTTCTCCTTTTCTGCAGCCTTACCACTATCATTTGTGGCCTTCTCTGTTGGAGTTTTCTCTTCTTCTGTAGCCTTGCTAATGTCATCTTCTTTTTCCTTCTCTTCTATTCTTTCGTCTCCTTTGGATCCGAAGTCTACAGGGAAAACTGGATGAGAGATATTTACTTCTTTTTGGACCTCCTGTTCCGGAGCAGAGGATTCTAAGTCCTTGTTTTTCTCTTCACTTGTCTCCTTTACTTCTTCTACTACTGTTTCAGTAGATTCTTCTTCAACCAAGGGATCATCTATGTCCTCTATAATAGGAATGTTGAATCTTTTGTAAGCATTTCAGAGGATGTCTTTTGTTTCTTTTGCTACCTTGTTAGTTTCTCCAAGCATAAGTTGATTCATTCTAGCTTTGCTTCGAAACTCATCCTTACAATCTTTGAAGATCATATTCTTCTACTTAGGAGTGATAGAGGGATAAAGCTGAATGGCTATCTGTTCCCGGATCTCCATGTCCTTTTCTTTGGCATTATTCTTTCTTATTTCAAGTTCCTTCTCAAGGTTTTTAGGAATTAAAGATATGATCTCAATGAAAGCTTTATTGTAGATGTTCAGATACTTAACTGTGGCATCCTACAGGATCTTCTGGTCAGCTTCATTGTATTTATCATAGAATTCTGTTATTGGTTTCAGGTTGCCATCCACAGTAATTACCTTGATGATATCATCAAGAGTTGGCTTCTCAACACATTTATCTGTCTTTTCTTCTTCCTTGTCTAGACCGGTAGTGGATTCTCTGGAAACTCTCTTCTTCTTCTTCATTTTCTTAATTTCATCATCAGACTTTGTTTCCTCATCATCCTTGAGGCTTGTGTATGATCTTGTATCTTTGTCTTTGTTCTCTTTTCTCCTTTACCGGATGATTTTGCTTCTGGTTTTGATGCCTTTGAGCTCTTAGCAGTGGTAGATGCAAAACTCTTAGAGGATCTGGTCTGGGAGGGGGCTTCTACCGGAGCACTTTCTTTTTCTGCCTCTTCCTTTTTTGCCCTTTCCATCTTTTCTCTATTTGCATCTAGTGCCTCTTTTGAGATGCCATACCTTTTGGCAACATTCTCTACTTCTTTTCTAACTTTTCTCTTCATTTCTGGTTGCCTTAGCTCCACATGGATCTTCACACTTAATTCCTCAAATGTTCCAAACCTTTCTTCTTTAAGATCCTTGGGTTGACTGAGCATGTGTTGAACATGTAGCTCAACAATTTTCTCATCTACTTCATACCCCATTGGCATGATCCAAACTATTCTTAGCTCTGCTACCTCCATCAGACATTGATCAGTTTCTACCATAAAGCATACTGTATCTTTATACTTTTCAATTAAGGATTGGGGGATTCTCTCTCTTGCTTGCATCATGCTCTGAAAATTCTTGAAATAACCCTAGAGTGCTATATTCTGTGCCTTGGCATCACCAAGCCCATGTATATAATCTCTTATTTGGATGGCTATTGGTCTATCATTCTGCCATACCCAACCACTAGATCCGGGAAGCTCATTCATGAAGTAGAAAAACAAGCACAGTAACAACCCACCATACTTGAAGGAGTTCTTCTTGTCTTTCTTGAGCTTTTGTAGATTTTCCATTAGTTGGTTCAGAAGGAGTTCACAAAGATCATAATCTGCATTTTTTCTCAACATTGCATAAGCAGTGTAAATTACAGTTCCAGGTACTGAATTTTCCCTGCTAGAGTGATATATCTTATAACCGATGATCATGGAGGCAAACTTGACATCCAGATCAGTGATGTCTTCTATTGTCATTGCTCTTTTGTCAAATTTTGATCCAGAAGCCTCACTCACAGTTTGATTTTTGACAGATTTAAGAACATGAATCCCACCAGATGAGTGTAGTCCGGTTACTACCCTAATGGCATCCTTGGTTATCTTAAATGGTTCATTTAACCACATGAAGTTATCATGCACTCTGCTCAAAATATACCGGACCCATTCTTCTTCTGTAAAACAGGGAAAATGAATGCATTGTGCAAAATGCTTGTCCCGGATGGCTTTATACTGAGTTTTGAGTTCAAATGAGTCATCTATCAAATGTTTGTGATAGATGTCAACCAAATTAGATTCCCCAAAATCTTTAATATTCGCATGAATATATGCCCTAACATCTTCTACATGCAGAACCCCATACGGAATGCTTGAAAAGCCGCCTAGGGAATCAACTTCTAGGGATTTATATGGATGTTTCTTGAATTTAGGACGCGGCCTATCAGTGATCTTTACAACATTCGGTGTAGTCATCTTCAAAAAGATTTACAGAGCAATATTCAATAACGAAAAATACCTTTTATGCTTCTAGGGTTCGTGGAGTAAGCCGGATTGATTTGCTGGAAGATTTGACTTCAACGGTTGATCTTTGAGAAATTTGAAATAATTAGTTGCAGAGCTCCTTTTCTTTTCTTCTCGAATACAAATGTGTGAATGACGAGCGAATGAACCCTTTTATTTCTGAGAAAAACCCTAAATCCATACTGCAATAAATGCGCAACTTAAGTCATTCCGGTTCCTTAGTTCTTCTTATTTAGAGAAATATCTTTTTCTGGATCACTGAGATATACTTAGAGTTATCCTTGGTGATTAATAACAAACTATCTTACTTTCCCCAAACATTTGATCTATCTGCAGATCAAGATGCCTTGAATTTGAATCATACCGGATCTAATTGTGATAATCCTGCTTTATCGGATGACTGTTGAACCGGATCAATCTTGGTAGATTAACCTATTCAAAACTTCTTGCAGATATTTCATCTCTTTACCAAAGCTTATTCAGATGTTCCTTTGTGAAACTTTTAATCTGCAACTTTCCTTGTGCCAATTCTGGCGCCAATTAACTGGCTAGGGGAAATTTTTTTCCTTGTGTCTCCCCCTGAGCTAGAGCTCACTTTTTAATTTTTGGAAGGAATATCAGCACCAGATTCTGGTGCGGATCCATCCCCTACATTCTGTGTACTTCTCTTCACCCAAATCTTGTTCATCTCACTTTTAATTTCATCCGCATTCACTTTTCCTTTTCATTTGTCTTGATTCTGATTATGATGCACCGGACCCCTTTTGTCCTGATTCTTGCTTCTACAGAATTTGGCAATATGACCGGATCTATTGCAATTGTGGCAAACAACATTTCTTTGCATATTTGAATGATATCCTCTTGATCTACATTGATTAGCCATATGTCCCATTCTATTGCATGCAAAGCATCTACCATTGAATGAATTGTTTATTTGCATATTTCTGCATTCATGAGATTTGTGACCATACCTTTTACAGTTGAAACACTGTCTGGAGAAGGATGAATTAGTTTGATTTATTCTCTTTCTGCACTGATTAGCTTTATGACCAAAGTTATTGCAGTTGTGGCAGTATCCATCGAAGGATGGATATCTTTGAGCATTAGGTTGCCTTACCGGAGGTCTTCTAGGCTTGTTCCTTAAATTTTCAGATCCAAAATTCTTCTGACCAGATTCGGAGCTTTCACCTTTCTCATATCCCAAGCCACGCTTGTCATCTACCCTCTTTTGGCTTTCAAGAAGAACTTCAAGTTGAGCAGAACTTATCTTGAATTTCTCTTTGTATTCATTTGCTGTTTGAAGATCCTTTTTAAGAGTGTCAATTTGATCCTCAAGTTTTTCTTCATTATCTCTAGCATCTTCAAGATCAGATTCAAGATGTCTGATTATTCTATCCATCTTGTGGTAGTCTTTTGATTTCTCCTTGAGAGATTGTCTTAGATCATCTTCAGTTTTTCTTTTCTCTTCAATTTCTTGAGTGAATTTTATAACTCCTGATTCCATTTAATGTCTCACCATAATTACCTCTTTTGATAACTTTTCACATAACTTGGTTTTCTCCTTTAGGTCTTCATTTGTACCATTAGCTTCACCTTGACTTGCCAATTGCTGAAGTAGATCCTTTCTCTTTTTCATAGAGATACTCAGTTTCCCTTTTAGTTTATTTATGAAATCATCAGCCTGTTTGAGTCTTTCCTTCAATTCATTGACTTCGGAGTTGGATTGCTCAAGATCATCTAGGGCAAATTGAAGTTGTTCCCTCATGCCATATACATCCATTTGAATTCCCTGATCTTCCTCAAGCTGTTAGGCTCTGTTTAAAGGAACTTGGCTCTGATACCAAATGTTGATAACTGAGAGGGGGGGTGAATCAGTTATCTTAATTATTTTGGCTTTCTGAACTTCCTTGACAATTAATGCAGCATCAAATCAAATAAGCAAACATAACCATGAAATGGAAATAACATCAATACACATGACACAATGATTTTGACGTGGAAAACCCTGTTAAGGGAAAAACCACAGGGTGACTAACCCAAGATTGTATTCTCTGTTAGAAGAATAAGATAGTATAAAATGGCACTTGCCAATTAGGGCTTACTGCCCGAGCACACTGCTCACAAGAGGCTTACTGCCTATAGTAGTTTATACAAAGAAACTGGATACTTGAACTAATGAGAAGCATACACATATGCTGAGGTTTAGTTCCGGTTAGGTTCAATATACTGATCTAATGCACTTCATTCTTCCTCTTCTTTGGAGCTGCTGTCCTGTCACATATTGGACCTGTATTTCTGCTCTTTTGCTTTTCTTCGCACTCCACCACACAAAAACACACCTTCACATCCAAATCCATCTGGTATATATATCTGCACAAAGGATTTCATCCTCTTTCTAGTCGGCATCCAGAATAGTCAATATTTTCCCAAACTCTAGTCTGTCGGCTAAATCCTTGCTTACCAAGTGATGTGAATCAAGGAGATACTTATAGAAGTCATCTAACATGTCAGCCAATCATGGATGATACCTTAAGAACCTTGATCACCATCAATATCTCATCCAGAATAATTCTGATGCTCTGTTGATCAGTTCTTCCTCTATCTACTCTGCCAAACCGGACCTCAATACTTAGATGCTCATAACTCTTTACTCTTTCATCACCAGAGGCTCAATCCTTGGAATCTATCAGTCAAGGTATTCCTCTTGACTTTCCCAAGTCCACACTTTTCAAAGATACTTCCTCTAAGAGATCCATACCTGACTATCAGACCTTGTTGCATGCTCTATTCTTACTTATCGGACCAAAGTATCCTTCAATCTGACTTTCGATAAAGATACACCATATCCTGCGGATGTGTGGAATGGTCTTTGTTGCCATCAATGACAACACCAATGAAGCCACACAATGTCTCTTGCCAACATACCCTACTTTACGCTAGCACCATTCTAGATGCAAGCACTAACTTTTTTACTACAAGTGCCATTTTAGATGAAGGCACTATTCCATTTCACACTAGTGCCATTATAGATGCAAATGCTACTTTCCTTAACACAAGCGTTAAAAACCATAGCATTGGCGTTAACTCAGCCCTAAGTGCTACTTCACCTACTTTAAGCATTACAACAACACTGATGCTTTTTGTCTATGTAGAAAGCACTAAATGGGATGTAGGTGCTAATTGCATGACCCCTAGCACTACGTGTTTGTGCGCGGGTGCTACGACACCTAACCTACCCACATTTAATGCTCAAAATGACTTGAAACCCAAAAATGACAAAGTGAGGTTAGGCAACATACTAGCTCACCAGCCTATGGAGGTTGCTGTTACTCTCGAGTTGTCTCAGCTCAGTGCACCTCATGTAGAATCCTCCTATGTGCCATTGTTATCACTCTCCTAGTTAGCAACCTTAGGTGTGCAAATGTGGCATATTGGGCCCCCCATACCCTATCTATACTTGTCACGTAAGCCCTGACCCTACCTTTTCACCCCCAAGCCATAGAACATATCCGTTTTCACCTATTTTTCCTCCTATTGACTCCATTTTTCATCCTAACCCACTCTTTATCACCATTTCCTCCTTTTCGAGAGTTTACCTAATTTTTTTTAATTATTTTTTTTGCTCAATCTCTTGAGGGGGCATCACTCATCCATTTTTCCTCTCCTTGTCAGCTAGGGAAAAAATTCAAAATTCTTTGATCTAACGCCACTTCCACTTGGTCATGATGCCACATCAAATAGGGAAAAATGTAGACATCCAAAAATGGCATAACCTATGCTACCATTCTCCGACATGCTTGCACCAACTTATCCCTTTCCCTAATTAATTAAATAAAATCAATTTATTTAATTACTTATCCCATCCTTTACCACTAAACTAAATTAATTAAATAAAATATATTTATTTAATTAATCCACCTAGCCCATGACTAAACCTAGGATAATTAAATAAATATCATTTATTTAATAAGCTATCATACCCTACCTAGTCCCTAGATCCAAATTAATTAAGTAAACCTTTAATTAATTTATGCCACTAATTATCCCATCTCCCCACACTTGATTAAAAAATTAACATTTTTTTAATTAAGGGGAGTCACTTGTGTCTCCACCTCATATTTCCTCATTCATGCAAGAGCATTATTTAAATAATAAAGCTCACACATGTCTCCACCTCACCTTTCCAAATCCATGCATGTGTCAATTCTCATCCCATTCATCCATAATATCTATTTTTTATTCACTCTCCCCCACACAAATAAATTTTTAATTCATTCATAAGTCATTATCTTGCTTAATGCAAATCCTTCCCAAGATAGAATTTAAAATTCCAAAATATTGTGAGCCCTCCAATATAAATGATGCAACCCTAGTCCTCGATTTCACTATGAAATCTCCACCATTGGATCTCCACTTCAAACCTCCACCATTGATTAAAAAAATCATCCAAAAATCTATAAATACAAGCCATCTCCAAGCATTTTGAACAAGTCTTCAAGCATCCAATTTATACCAACATCTTAGGTAAATCTTCTCATCTCATTGCTAAATCCTTCCCTTCACTTGTGCTGGTTAGAATAGAGCAATCCACATTCATTTTGTATTGGATATACCTAGGAATTGCTTCTTGGGTGCATGTATTCCTCCATCTTATCAAGGAGAATGGAATGTGTGAAGATTTGAGGTATAATAGTTGTTTTTATGCTTCCTTTATGTTTTATTGTCTTCTAACATATGCATCATCTTCAAGTAGTAAGAGATTTTATGAATGATTATTATATTGATTTTCATGCACAATCACATACAAATGCTCTCATGGGTATGCTACAATCTAGAGATACATCCCCCTCTCATGCTTCCTATTTATTACATTTTCCAATGAGGAGATTCCACAAAACATTTATTATGGTCCTTCATATGTGCTTGACAATGTTAGAAATCCTTCACCTATAGAAAAGAGGAAGCATGTAGCTCTAAGACTTGGTGAGGAAGATGAAGAGTCATCCTCCATTATTTCTCTTGGAGCTCCACCTTCTATTGAGATTCGATGTAATTAGTGAACTTCATCATCTTGGTCACACTTCATATTCTTCTCCCCAATGTACCACATGTGAATTTTAGTTTTATTTGCAATTTTTATGTGTTGTGGATGCTTGGTGATTACTATTATATAAGTTGGTTTTTTGTTCTTTCACGAGCCTTGTTTCTAAAATTTGAATTTGTTTAATTTCTTAAACATTTTAATTTAATTGTACTACCTTCATTTATTGTAATGTTGGCATGTGAGTGAGTCATGTCCTCCTTTCTATCATTGCTTGCTAAAGTGTATGGTTTCCAAACCCTCGTGAAAAGATCCTACTCTCCTCATCCTGTTGGTGTGAAAATGGTTTATTCCCTAACTAATTCCCTTTTAGGACCTATTCACACTTAGTTATTAATTTTACTTAGGGCATTCATTTATTGTGTCTCAAGTCATAAGAATTAGACACTTGTCACATTCTCATGTGTTCTAGGTTTTCATCCTTTCCTTTATAAGAAAAGGCTTTCATGTCTTCATTTCATATGGAGCACATCTTGTATGCATTGTTATTCTCTGGAAATATGGAGAATCTTGCAATAGATGATCTAGCAAAAAGCGAGACTTGGGATGCACTTTGAAGGAAGTACAAAAGGTGCAAGGAATGCCTAAAATTTTGCAAGGGACAAAGGGAAGAAAGACATAGAAGTACAAAAAAATAGGGCCAGAGAGCACGGGTACAAATGTTCTTGAAAAGTCAAAAAGTTTGCAAATAAGGAAGGAGGAATAAGGTGGAAAATCAAAATTGTGGGGAAGGGGGGCATGGCAAGATAAGATGCAAAAGTGTAAGTGGGGTCTGAATCTCTACAAGAATAGAAGAGGGGAGCGTGCATGAATGTGAGGATGTAGAGGTTTATGGAATTAGAGATAGAAAGTAAGTTGGAAAGTGTACACAAATGATTGTGGAGTCCAAAAGTCCATAGAGAATGCTAGAAGGGAGGAAGAGAAAAGTGATGAGAACATGGTTATACTGAGAGGGGGGGATGAATTAGTATAACACAATCTTTTTCCTTTTTTAAAACTTAACAATCACAACAATAACACACATGCAGGATCTAGCAATTAAGAACTCGAGAAAAACACATGATTTACATGGAAACCCTTGTGGGAGAAAGCCACAACAAAATGTTGCTTATATATTGATCTTCTTTGTAGGCACCAACCTACTTCTCTTACAATTATTCTTTTGTAGGCACCATCCTACTGGAGACATGAATCCCCTTGTGAGCACCTGTTGGTATGTGGCGACTGATCATGTGAGTACTGTACACTAGTTATGTATCCTCGCTGGTTTGGAGGCGCAGCCCCCAATTTTTTTCCCTCTTTTTTGCACGATCAGAGTCAATTGTTAACTTTTGTTAACCGACTAAAAGGAAAAATGACATTGCAAAACCCTAATTCTAGAAGCTTCCAAAAAGCTTGTTATAAGCAACTAGGATGTTTTTGTGGATGTAGCCTATAATGGGTGAACCACGTTAAATTTCTGTGTTGATCTTTTTTGTGTTTTTCCTTATCATTATATTTAGTTTATTTAATCTGCATATAATTATTAGTGTTTATTGTTTTGATCTGCCTTGAACCCTAACAGCACCAACCCATTGGAGACACTAATATCTACTTGTAGAATTTGTAGGCACCAACCCCCTAGAGACACCAATCCCCACACCTGAGCACCAAATCAATAAGAGACACCAATCTCTTATTTTGATAGGCACCAACCTCCAAATTCTTCAATGGATGATATTGTTCTCCCTTCCTTGCAAATATGCTCACAACTTTTGATTTTGAATGATGTAAATCTTTTCTTCTCAAACCAGATCCAAATCACGCACAATCTTCTTCCACAAAATGGATCGCTAATATGGCAATGTCTTCCTTCAAAAACTGATCACAAATATCCCAATATCTTCCTTCCAAAATATGCTCTCTCTAATGATGCAATGCTTTTAAAAATGGAGTAAATATTATTTGCATTGCTTGCTTTAAATCCGCATTTTCATTCCTCTTTTATACTTTATCATGGGAGGTGATCCAATTAGAGACACACCCATTCATAGTGAAAGATCACACTTGCAGATCTCACCCTACATCCTTTCATAATCGCATCACTTCCTTATGTAAATCATATCTCATAATATTTACTAATTGCACCTCTTCACTTCCTTAAAACATAAGACTTTTGTCTTATTATATATAGCGCTACATATTGAGGAGGTTGGCCTCACTGAGGGTTTTAATTTAAATTTGAAACCTAATTTTTGGCACCAAGCACAAGATTAAGATGTCGACCTATATGGATATTAAATGCTTATTTCAACCACTAGCAAGGAGTGAAGTCAGTTGGGAGAAGTTTAAATCTTTAATTTAAACTTAACTATAATCTTGCCCATGGAGGAGTCAGCCTCGATAAAGATCGGTCTCTTTCTTAATTTTTTTATCCTTCACCAAATTGATTCCTCTTGTTTAATCAAATCTCTAGCATTTGTGAATTGGATTGTTGTTTTATATATTGATACTTGACTGTTCCTTTTAATTGCAAACTTACTTGAGACTTTATCTTTGGTGATCTCATATGGTATGTGCCTTTCTAACCACTAAAGAAGTTGGTCTGCTTGCATTCCTAGAATATGATAGATCACCATTGATAGCTTCATTTTCTTCATTGACACAATGTTTCCCAACTTCCCTTCATCATTCACAACACATGCCTTTGCACTCATTTCCAAAGTCTCTTCTACATTTTGCAACTCTTCTAGTATGATTAGATGACTTCGGTGAAGACTACTTTGACATCAATGACAATATTGCCAACAATATCCCCCTTTGTCATTGATGGAAACACAAACATAATTCTCTCTTTTACATTATTCCCCCTTACTATATCTCTCCCCATTTGACATCAATGGCAAATGGAAGTAACATACTTCCTTCCTTCATGATGTGATTATTCTGTTATGCTCCCCTATATGTAAGTCTCCCTTTTGACATCAACGGCATTGTTCTCCCATTCTTTATAGCTCTACTTTGTTGTAACTCTCCCCTTTCTGCACTACTCTCCCTTACTGTACTTCTCACCCTTTGTTATTAGTGATAATGGGATATTCAATATACTTCCATCCATGTCTTCTATGGCATTATTACATTAATAGGAACTCTTTCAATGTGAAGTCAAACATAAGCATTACATAACCATCCAACTTTCTACTATCAATTTCTTTTGCTTTCGCCATCACATGCTTGTGTGTTCTAACAAAATTGTCAAATGGAAATATATGAACATACTCTTCAGGAAATGACTTCTTTGGATCATTCTCATCTTCCTATTAGGTTTTTGGAAATGTCTCTCATCAAGTTTAGTCTTACAAACATCTTTATCACAATTTCTTCCTTCTATCATTGTCTCAAGTCTTCTAGGATCTCTATCATTTTGACATCAATTCTCCTTCACTTCATTATATGGTAACTTTCTAATATCTAGTCTACTACTATTATATCATTTATAACTCTCCCCTTTGATCAATGACAATGAAATTCTCATATAGAATATACATTAGTTGATCTATCTTGAATTGTTTTCTCCATGGAACTAAAAGATATTGCAATGGTCAGCTCCCACTGAACTCGTATTTCTCCTTATGAAATTGGTGATACCACTTGTGCATGAAGTGCATTTTGCACAAGCATAGATTCTTCCTTCTCTTGCTCTTGTTTCCTTCTCCATACTTTTGAATTTTCTTCCTTTTGAATATCCATGGCTTCCACTTTCTTGTTTTGCTTGGGCAGTTCCACAAAACCACTTCTACAGAAGCATGTTATGTGACCATGGTTGATGCACTTATAGCACATGACATTGTAATCCAACAAAGGAGCAAAGGAATTATAGTTCCTTCTTGAGAACCCATATGGACTTCTACTCTTGTTCCAACCAAAATTTCTTGCTTGTGTTCTACAATCTCTTGCCTTATGACCAAAGTGACTACAAGAATAGAAATAACCATAAAATGAATGTTGAAACCTATTTATTTGCACTTGCCTTGGAGGAAAGGACTTTCTAAACTTGTCCTTAATATCTTTTGGAGGGATGTAGGTCTTCTATGGAAGTTGATTTTCCTCCTTCTTGTTGTCTTCCTTTTTTATGAGATTCTTGAGAGCATGTGCATAACTTTTTGGTTTTTCCTCATTTCCCTTCTTTGGTGGCTCTTTGAAATCTTCTTTATTGGCCATCTAATTTTCTTCATAACAAAGACATTTCTTATTGTAATGATGCTAAAATCTTACTTACTAAAACTAGGAACTCAAATGAAAATGCAATTCTAAATTTGGAAAGAAAAATGATTCAATACTCAAATATTCATAGTTGCATAAAGATAGCAAGTTCCAATAATGAAGTACAAATTTAATCAATCAATAAATTACATTTCCATATACTTTCACCAAAAATGGTGTTTCAAGACATTTGATTCCATGTTACAAGAGATGTATCAATATTTCAGTTACTTCAATAAAAGTACAATTACAATTGGGCTTGAGCAAGCCATACAAAATTAATACAAGTATATCCATAAGAATCATATTTATATAAAGAATCCTCTGATCTCAACTGCCATGACCCCAATGCTCTTCCGGAAGTTAAGGTCAAGAATGTGGTCAAGGTGCTTTTTCCACCCAGCCACGAAGTACTAGACTTCCCCAGTTTCCTTCCTAATCTCGAAGGAAGCACTGACCCTGCAGGAGGAGCCTAGCAACCCAGAACGGTAAAGGCAGGAGGGAACTCTCGATGCATGCCTAGTGCCTGTATGCATTCCTAAACTATACTAGAAATGACATAACTCTCGCAATAGGATGTGGCAGAGACATATATATAATTCTAGGCTTTTCAAATCCATCTTTTTCAATGGTCTATCAGCTTGGCCAAGCTTAACAAAACAAAATGGTAATATAGAAAAAGTAGATTACCGGAGCCCACATTCGGCATCCTGTCCCGGAAGTAAAGTAACTCACAAAACATACCATAGACCCAGAAAGAAGGTGTAATTCATAGTCCAAAGTTAAAATAGTGATTTGTCCAAGAGAGATTTATTCATTTGCATGTTATCTAAATTTTCAAATTCGGATGGTTTATAATGATCTGTCGAAAAGAGAGGTTTTCTAATTGGGTAATAATAAATTGATTCTATGAGTTTACTTCAGTTCTGGTCTATTTTTATCCTATTGGTTTTGGCAATTTTTACAGATAAAAAGTTGGACAAAGATGATCACATTAAATCATGTTTTTCTGCGGAAACTAATATAGAAAGTTTGAAATCAATTAAAGACCTTATTTGTCCAATTTGAAAGAATAATAAATTTAATTTATATTCAAACTATAGACTACAACTTGTTTATAAGATAATATCTATCTATATACAATTATATATTCATATATATATATATTCATTTATATTACATTATATAAACCCAACTCAACAATTATATTTCTGCCAGAAGTTAAAGTAAGCTGAACATAGATATATAAATATAGATATAATAATTTAATTCCAGCATACTACAATATATTTTATGGCAATATATATATATATATATATATAAAGTATTTTTGATCACATAAACTAAATATATATATATAATAATTTAATTCCATGTATATTAATAACCATATATATATATAAGAGATCGAGAATATATATACATTTGGCAGACTTTAAGCACAACGTAAGTTAAACTTCAGCAAAATGCCTTTAAATAAATAGTAGATGCTATAAATTTTAATGGTGATTGAAATTCACGTGAAAAACTTACACAGGAATCTAAATGAAAAATAAAATAAAATAACACATATCTTGGTTTGTTTATTTAAATTTTTATTCATACTTCCAATAAACTTTAAACGCTGCATCCAACAGTTATTCCATTTTCACAGAGATTTTTAATATATGATTCGTATATTACCACATATATATATACCGTTTATATATATAATTTATAATTTATTAATATAATAATCTAATTTATAATACAGTCACCATTAAATATATATATCTGAGAAATATGCATTCAGGGTAATTTCATAATTATATGGCAAAATACCAAAATATATAGCAGCAATTTTAAGAGGTAAATACATATATAATTTTAAAATACCAATTAATAAATGCAGCAATTTTAAGAGGTAAATACATATATAATTTTAAAATACCAATTAATAAATGCAATGGATTTAATATTTCCCATAATTAATCAAATATTGGCAAAATGGATGTGCATAGAACCTGGTAATGCTTTCTGTTGTTGATCCTTTTTTTTTCTTGTTCTTCTTTCCTCTGTAATTGCTACTCTTCTTTGTTCTCTCTTTTTACACTAATTTTCCCTTTGGCTTCCAAATTCCTGTGACTATTTTCTGTGTCTGAATAATGAGAGTTAAATCTTTATTTCAATTACTTTATTTCTTCTTTTCCCAAATACTTTCCATTTACACTTTCTAATTTTTGTAAGGATTTTTATCTTTTTCTATTTTGAATCTTTTTAGATTTCTATCTTTTTTTATTTTCTTTTTCTAAGTTCTTAGTTTCTAATTCTAGCATAAAGCAGATTTTTCTAATTTTAAAACTGCTTTGTCATTACTTCTTGGAAATAAAAGAAAATAATAATTTTAATTCCAAAAAGACATAAGCTTAATATCTAATATGATTTTAATAATAAATTTGGCACCTAACTTATTTCTAAAATAATAATAATAATAATAATTATTATTATTATTTTCCCACATACAATTTAAATAAAATATATAAATATATCTATATAATTATATAATTTAATTTACTTTATAATTCACATATTATTTAAAATAAAATATGTAAATATATATCTATAAAAGTATATAATTTAATTTTACCTTATAATATTTTTAATATAAATAAAATAATAACTAAAAAAATATAAAGAATCTTTTCTAATAAAATACTAAGGAACAACATTTTATTAAAGCAACACTAATGCATCTACATGCCATCTACATGTGTCTGTGTGTATTCGAGAGTATCCCCTCCATCCTAACCCTACCAGGGAGCTAACCACCTCAACCTTGACCACACCCTTGTCTTCGACAACCTGCAACTCATGAAACTCAAATTTCCATTAATAGGTTAGTGACCAATAGCCGAAGCATAACAATTTATTTAATAAAATAATATTCACTTTATCATTTCAAATAATATTCACTTATTCCATCTTTCAAATTAAAATAAAATACCATCTAGTTAATTCAAATCAACATAAACTAAGTGTCTATCTATTTAATTCAAGTCCATTAACTAACATTTATTTAACCCACACACAATTATCCATAAATAGTTCTAAATATAGTAAGTTCATACTGTATCAGAATTTGAGACGTGACACTTATTGAATGTTGGTCTTTGTGAATTGATAATATTATCCAATATTTTGGTACTCTTCTCATTCTTTAGGTCTTTTTTCAATAGAGCATTTGCTTTCTCCAATTCCTTTTTCAAGGAGACAACTTCAGACTCTAACCTTTCACAATTTTCTTCCCTTTTCTCTAATTGGATTCTCACTTCTTCTTTAATCTTGTTTCCTTCTTCGATCTAAATTTTTAGCTCGATGATTATCTTCTTAGATTCTTTAAGACTTCATACTAACTCTACATTAGATTCATTGTCCTCTTGATGTTGTAATTTTAGTTTTAAATTTCTTTTCTTAAGTGTCTTGATCTCGTTTATGGCATAATGGAGTTCCTCCTCAAGATCCACTTCTTCATCATATTCTTATTTTGAATCTTTTTTTAAGTTGTAATCTTCTTTATTATTGCTACTTTCACTTTTGACATGCACACACACAGAAGCATAATGACCTATTTTATCAGAATTAAAACATTTATACTTACCTTTATACATGTCGGATCCTTCTTTGAGATTTCTATCAAAATGGACTTCCTTTGTAATCGATTCATTGTTGGAGCTATCACTTGATTCATGATTTTTATTCCTCATCTCCTTTGATGCTTTGAACGCCGCCTCTATTTTAGATGATTTCTCTTTTTCTACCTTTTCATCATATTTTCTTCATCTAAATCACTTTCAACATTTTCTTCCCTTTTTAACTTTTCTTTTCTTTCACTCACAAGGTCATCTTCTCTTGCAAAAATATCATCTTTATTTTCTATTGCCATGCGTGTTTCATTTGTCACCCCATCACTTTTTATTGCTTCTCTGTCATCACTTGCATTTGGTTTTGTTGGCGCTTTTTGAGCAATGCTCTACTTGGTATTTCCTTTTCCCTTATTTTCTTTTATTTTTGCCATATGTGCTCTTAAGGTAGAAAAGAGGAACTAGGAGGGAAGTTTGCCAAAAGTGAAAACCTTCCTATAGACTTTGAAAGTCTGTAGGAGATAAAGGACATGGGAAGAAAAGGTCAAAGTAGACTTTGCACAAAGTGCAAACATGCATACAAGGTCTAAAACTCTACAAATAAAGAGGACAAGTGTGAATGTATGAAGTAGAGGTAGGATAGGACTTTGCACAAAGTGCCAATATGTGTGTGGGGTTTGAAACTCCCCCACAACATGAGACTTGTAAATCTAATAGCACTTTGGATGCACCCTTAAGGTTAAGTGTTTTTTTTGAATTTGAAGTACAATGGCCCATAATTATGGATATATGAGAAGACACTTTATCAACTACAAGATTGTAACTATGAGTGGGAAGAACAACATTTTGGATGCATTGGGCCCACCAAACTGATGTGGATATATTGGCCAATGGCACAATAGAAATTAGTTGTCAGACTAACAACACTATGGAGGTGTATGGGGATGCTAGTGGACATGGTGATATCATCTCCTTTTATCTTATTAGATCATGGGCTTGTAGGTAGGAAAGAGGGACCCACCTAAGACTACCAACCTATATTATCATCAATTAATGGTGCAACACAACTTTTGACAATGCTTTGGGAATGTGTTGAGATGCCATGTGCCAATGCTTTGGGAATGTGTTGAGATGCCATGTGCCAATGCTTATGTCATGTCATTTTTCCTTTGTTAATGTTGGCTAATAACACAATGTTATTTTGTTGTCAAATTGATAGCATTGTGAAGATGTGCCAAACATTGATCAAACAATTCTAAATTGCCTTGCCCTTAAGAGCATGAACTTCTTGAAATGCATCAAAACACTTGAACCAAAGGAAATGAGAGGCTCAAAAAGAAAAATTTTGCCACTAAAGGTTGAAGCCATGATGACAAAAAGAGGGTTCCCAATGACACTTCACTTGCAAAGGAGAAGATAAGAAATTTTAGGGTAAACATGAATGATTGCCAATGTAGGCTCTAGTTGGGGATGTGTTCTTCTTGTAGGCACAACAAAAATCTTGACATGTTTCTAGGATGCAAACCAAAAGATAAAAGGGGAAGAGAAGGGAGGAGGCAAAATAAAAACATAAAAAGACAAATATATGCAAGATTTGCGAGGGAAACACATCAAGGAATATATACAAAACAAAAATAGGACTTACAACCAATAGAAATCAGAGCACAAGTATTGATTAAAATTATGTATGGCTATAAGTGGCATGAGATAATCTCTACAGATCAAACCTTGAAATAAAATTCTATGGCTTTGGGCCATTAACAAATTGAAGAGCACTGCATTCCTATGTCAAACACAACCATCATGAAGGTGATGTCCTTCCTTGACCTAAAAATGCATTTGCTTCCCAACCACAACATGAAACACATTACTTGCCCATGCACAAGTGGATTTTCAGTGTTGAATGAATACTCACAAGACTAACCATTTTGAATATCACAATCTCCAAGAAGATCCAAACTTTGACCAATTGTCATGCATATCATGTTCATCCAAGGAAACCTCCTTACATAGGTTGAGGATGAAGGTGAATGCCTCAAACTCACAAGGAAAAGAAAAGGGAACTTAACTAGATTCTTTATTAGCATCCAACATTTATCCATGAGTATCAAATTGAAATGTCTCCAACTCAAACTCTTAATCAATCTAGACCACATCATGTTGAGCCTCAAACTCATGTGGATATTAGAGTTCAACACCTCTTTCACATGCATGCTATTCCTAAGATAAAACCTCAAATTCAAGCATAGTACCTGCTTTGTTAAGGTAAGAAACATGGTCCCCATCAAAGAAGAAAGCATCATACACATTTGTGCATTCATCTAATTTAGTAATAGTTGGAAACCAACATACATCCTCACATGTGTTGATATACTTTCCAATATCTAAACCATAAGCATGCTTCAAGCCATAATCCATAACATCAACATAAAGGTCAACATTAGGAGAAACCTCGATTGAAGAATCAAGTTCTTCAAGTTGTCCATCTATTTTAGGTTTATTTTAACAACTTGCTATTTCATATTTAGAACTATAATCAAAATTACAAAAAATACCCTCTTTATCTCCTTGTAGACTTACATTGAGGTTCTACTCAAAACATTGGTGTTCATTATTAAAATTCTCATTCTTAAGTTTAGGGCCAATAATTTCATCCTCAAGCACACAAGTACTAGAAATAGAGGCATCAATAACATTACAATTCTCAATAACATAAGTAGGGAGAATATCAAAGAGGTAGTCAAGTTTTTTCTCTACGATATTCTCAATATGTAATCATCATTTATTTTCTCAACAGATTTGACCCAACCGTAGGCCTATTCTAAACTTGTGGGATTTATCTCCTTGGGCACCAATTTTAGACCATCCTCATAGGATTCACCAAATATTTAAATTTATACATTTACATCAAGCCTAAGATTCATTGGAATATGAGAAAGAGTAACAATAAACCTATTAAGAAATCACAACTTGACTCTACCTCCCACCTTTTGATGTTTACCAATTTTTGGACAACAGAAGTAAGGTCAACATTGCTTGTATAATTCTCAACAAATAGAGTCATAACGTAATTCTAAGAAGGAAAATGGTTCTCAATGCAAATCAAAGAGGCTAACTACAAGAGTTTATTAATTAAATAAAATAAGCAATTTATTTTTTCATGCAAACACATTCATTAATTTCAATTAACCAATAAATCAAATAACCTAACTAATGTTCTCCCTAAATTTCCTCATCCTAACTCAAAAGTGATTTTAATTAATTAATATTTAACTATTGACTTGATTTTATTTATTTATTTTAATTTACTTTACTATAATTTATATTTTATATATTTTTAATTTAATTTATTTTATTATGAATTTAAATTTATCTATTATTAATTCATTATTATTTAATATTTGTTTATTTGTTTATGTATATGCTGAAGATCATAAAGTATTAACTAGACTATATATATAAACAACATACGAATCTATTAGTTATCTCCCATGATTAAATAATATTTATCTATTTAAAATTTTAAATAAAATTCTAAAGAATATTTGATTATTAATTGTCTTAATTTAATTATATTTGTGTAAATAAAGTTTATCTATTGTTTTAATACTATTATTTATTTACCTTATTCTCATGAATATTTAATAATTAAATTAATTCAACAAATGTTTTCTAAAATAATTGCCTTTCCTAATTTAACGAATAAAGTTTAATTCCCCAAGGAAAAGGTCATGACAGCCTGAGGGGCATCTAGATTGAAACATGCCATGCTTTGAATGGAATTCAAGGAAGATAGCCTTGGGATCCATGTACGTATGATTTGCTTTGATGTGGGACTCTACTTAATTAGGACATCCCTTGCTTCTCTCAACCTCCCAAAGTATAGCCACACATCATCCACCTTTCCCAAGATCCAAGACAATCTATGATAAAAAAAAAGTCTTCTCACCAAATTAGAGATTTTTTGTACCCCTTGTGACAATGCAACAACTTTTTCTTCCTTACTCCTCAATTACTCTTTCAACCTTCAACTTTAAGTTTGAGGGTGTCAATATCCTATATAGATGTTGTACTAGATGAGATAAGTGATGGTACCTGCTCAGTCATGATAATGTTAGGCATACCAACCAATGACTTCATCACATTACACTCTTGCATTAACTTCGTATACTTGATCTGCATCTTATCATAATTTGCTTGCAATTTCTTAGTTGCAACCTCACTAAATAGGGAAATATTGACCACTAAGGAAGTAACCTATGGAGTTGTTGCATCCTTCAACCTTTTAACAATCAAATCTTCCCTAAGCTCATTAGCATCCTTGATGACCTGAGGTTTATCATGTTCTGGTGCCAAGGCCCATATGGCCAAAGTTTCATGCTTAGGGTTGAAACTAGACCCAAAATAGAAATTCTTAGCCTTGTCATAACCCTAACCTCACAAACTAGTCATATTATTTAGCTTTATCAAAATATTATTCCTTAGATCAATTAATTTTGTACATAAATAATGTATTCCTTTTGGTAGATAGAACAATCAATTTCTTGAAAATAAAATAAATTAAATTAAATAAATTAATTTATTTTAGAAAAAGTTTTCAATCTCTATCCTTATCCTCTTTTCTAAGATTCCCTCCCCTTCGAGATTTTTCTAATTTCAACCTTTAGCCTTTTTGTCCTTTCTTATTTAACTTAATTAATTATAATTAATATTGGGGAAAGAAAATAATTTCAATATTTAGAAACAACCATTTAATGGCTTTTAAATAAAGAGGTGGCTAGATATCAAGTAGATTTTTTTTTGGTTCTCTAGAATTCTTATACATGCAGGTTTGAGGAAAAATATAGTTTCTCACCATAAGAAAATGGGAAAAGGAATAATATGTTGTAACATGCCTTCTCATATTACTTGGATTTACACACCGAATTTACTAGAAAGGTAAATGAACATAATCATCATAAGAATTTGTTTACTAACATTTAACATTTGCATGATCAAGTAATAAATAACATATCTTCTCTGAATATTTTTCAAACCTAAAAATGACAACATATTCAAAGATGACATTTTAGTGAAATCTTTCACTTTACAATTACAATATTTTGCTCGTCGCAATAAGAATAAGTTTACACAAATTTGACTGTTAGAGTGATAATAATAAATATGCTGCATCTGAAATCTTGATATTTGTCTTCATAAGTCTTAGCTTGTTATCTGCTTGGGAAGGAGAGCATCACTCAAGCACTTTTCCTCTAACCACAGACCGACGATCTCCCACACAACGAAGGGAATAGATATAAAGAACCAACAAGTTTTTGCCATCTAAGTTTCTAGTGTTGTTGTAACATCACTATCGATAATGCTCAAGAACATTTATCTTAATCAAGCTATTCATTAACAAATTGATTGAGATAATCAAATCTGAACCAAAAGAAACATAACCTTTTCATCAATTAACCATGTCAATCTAATCATGATATAACAAAGCTTACATTTTAGTAATCAATTACAAGTCTTTAGTGAGTAACCATCACTAATCAACTACAATATATGCTCAAGGAATCATAGTTCAAATCATAAATTACAATAGACCAATTGGTCATAAAATGCAAACACTGTATCTGGAAACAATGACATCTGTCTTCATAAGCCTCAACTTGTCTCATTCTTGGGAAGGATAGCATCATCCTAGTGCTTTTCCTCCAACCACGGACCTACCATCTCCCGCTCATCTTCCTAACTGGAAGAGGCCCTACCCTTATTAGAAAGGTTAGACATTAGAACCTATTAGGTTAGCCACCTGAATATCTGGTGGTGTGTACTTCCTAATGTCTCATGGTCACACAATATAGATCCACTCTAACTTATATGACATTACTGGAGATACTAGGTCATCTGGAACACTATGGACTGACAATGCATGTAAAGATGAATGCATTACTTTGGCCAAAGTTTTACATACATACATGTTGCACAATGAACATCATCATATGTCCACCACCCTAACTTGACTTATAAGCTGTCATGTCCTACAGTAAGTTCTTAATGACCTTGTTCTTTAGGTCTAGTACAAGTGGGATCCATTTGATTCATTGTCCATACTTGGACATTCGACACCCATCATAGGTTGGTTACGATTAAATAGGTTATCTTCATAATGAGGAACTAGTGACTCCTCGTCACCTTATACATTTTCATTCCATATCAAATTCAACCAATTTGACCACCTTCACCTCCCATGGTTTACATTTTTGATATTAAATCATCACATATGATAATGTTGATTTCATGGTACTTAAGGCATACTATGCCTTGATAGAGTAGATTAGCTGCATTAGGATTAATAGCTCATATTATTCTTATGAGCTTTAGGTGTCAAGCACCATTCCTATTAGATTACACTTAAGCAAGTAAAGGGGTTATAACTCATAACATTAACCAATGAGTCTTAATTTAGACACATATATAACAAGTCTATACTCTTCTATAAGCACATTCTAACTGTTTTGTGATGAGACCATGATCTTGAATGGTCTCACCACATCCAAAATCAAGGGTTTAGGTACATAATCTTTGACATTTTATGTTACAACCCTATAAAAGATTCACAGTCGGCTTTCCATACAAGCCCAACTTGGTATTAGTTTGGGTGTTGTAAACACACCGACATTTAATTGCCTTTCCAGCTCTCACCACAGTCGAGTGACTGTATTATTGGTATTATTGCCCTCTCGGCTGTTACCACAATCAAGTGATTGCATTATTCATTTATAACTATCATCATTATGGAGTTACTCTTTACTCCATTCGAGAGCTCTTAAGCTCTAACTACATCATTATATGACGTGCAATTAACATGCTTTAATAACAAGCTCAACCATAATGACTTTGAGCACTAGTTTTTCGTAAAGTGTAAAATGTAGAATGTATTATAGCTAGGTCATAAGACCTTTAGCTTAGACATAGAAAATAATTCATCTCTAAAAGGCTTAGCCTTGTGCCCTCGAGCAAGTGTCACAATTAAAACATGTTGCAGTCACTGCTCAGCTTCTAAGCCTCGAGCTTAACCACTAGAAATAATACAATGCTTCACTGCCTCGGCCACACGGCCTGGAGCGCAGTCTCAAGAAAAGGTTTCAATGTTTCAATATTCGACCATACAGCCTAAAGTGTAGTCTCAAAAAGATTAATGTGGGTTTCATTGCTCAGCTTTATAGTCGTGAGTTCATTCATAAGAAAGTTTACTTGTTAGCTCAACTATTATGGCTTCGAGCCTATTCTCATCATAAAGATAACATGGTAAAGCTCAGCCTTAAGGCCTTGAGACATAGTGAGAAATCAAACTTTGAAACAATGATAGCTCGGCTATAACAACCTCGAGCCACGACTATGAAAATATTTACATATATCATGGCACGGCCTCACAGGCCTCATGCCTCTGAGTTAAATATACAATATGACAAATAACATCATATTATCTCTGGTAGAGATTTAACATAGTGAAGGCTCAATATATCAAAGGTAAATAGAATCTTGTCCACCAAATTCCCTAGACAATGCTTTCGATGGGAACGTCGTTCCAGTCCTAGTCTCTTTCGAGCTGCACATAGCTTTAAATCTGCTAATGCTATCTCAGTGTAGCTTTCACCACCTTGCTCACAAACCCCAACAATGAACTCTCCCCAAGCAATAGTCTACCCACAAAAATGAATAATCAAAGCTTGATAACTAGCTAACTCTTGGCATGCCATTTTGGAAGGTAACTATCTTTCCACTAGGCCAGTTCCCACAAAAGGTGGCTCGATCCAGGCATCGTGCGAGAAAGGATGAGCTCAAAGCTCTCCATCATTTCTCAAGGCCAAGTAAAAACAAATTAATAGCATTTGATAGTAATCAAATATTATGATAAGTAAAACAATAACAATATTATTGCAATTCAACCTATAAAAAGGTTTTCATCCTTACTTAAGGATTATCACTATATAATAGAAAACACAAATTGAGTCACAACAAGATCATCGGTTGTCTGGGTCGAGTAATACTCCCCCGAAATTGACTATCATCCTTAGTTGAAAGACTAGGGAACAATATCCCCAAGAATAAAACATTATGAGATACTTCCTTGTCTCTTTACATGATTGTCCCTCGACTTGAGATAGTGCTCCAAGAACATCATCTGGTCATCACAACTAGTCATGATGGCATCAACGACATAACGACTTACAGAGAACATGAAAACTAAGAAAAGAGACATGACACTTGACAACTTACGAAGGGGTTTAGAAGGACATAAAAAGTCGATACTCAGATGGCTTAATCAAACTTTTGCTTTCCCAACGTCTAACCTTTCCTCCAAGATGATACTCTCCTTCCTTCTTCGAAGGACATTCATTTTTCCTGTTCACACTCAGGACCACAAGATCATGATCAGTGTATCATTATCATGTCTCATAATATAAATCAATTAATTTACGAAACTAATTAACATCAATAACTACTTCATAATCAAGAGTTAAATCAGATATTTCCACAATATCAAATCAATTAACTATGAGTAATCCTCCTGATTATCATGCCAAGTTAATGATTAAGTCTAATTGTAAGATGGGGATGCAACATATCTCCCCCATAGGAATCATCGTCCCCGATGATTAATTGTTTTTAAGATAAACCAACATAATATAAAAATGTTTTCGAAAGCATAATATCAAATGTCTCAGAAAAGATGAGGAAATCTAGCGTAAAAGTCATCATAATTTTCCCACGTGGTGTTTTCCACCGAATATTGGTCCCACTGGACCTTGCACTATGTTATTTCCTTGTTACGTAAGCATAGCTTACGCGTTTCGAGCACCTTGATGGGCTCGATCACGACCACTCCTGGGTCTTTCACCTATAGAATATTCCAATCAAACATAGGAATTTGATTATCAGCAGAATTAAACTTTTTCAAATATGAAACATGAAACACATTATGCATCATGGCAAGTGCTGGTGGTAGAGCAATTATGTATGCCACTGGGTTGACTTTTTCTAGAATTTCAAAAGGACCCACATATCTTGGTGCCAACTTGGACATTTTTCCAAATTTGATGGAGCTTTTCTGAGGTTTTACCCTTAGGAGAACTTTATCTCCCACAGTGAAATGCCTTTCAATATGCTTTGCATTTGCATAACTCTTTTTCCTATCATTGGCTTCTGCTAGTCTCCTTTAATCAGATGGACTTGTTCTTCCATCTCAGACAATATTTCTGGACCAAGGCTAAGCCTATCTTCTAGCTTATCTTAGATTATAGGGGTTCGGCACTTTCATCCATATAATGCCTCAAATGGTGCCATCTAAATAGTTGAGTGATAAGAGTTATTGTAGGCAAATTCCACTAGAGGAAGGTAATCCTCCCACTTGTATTGTTGATCCATGCAATACATCCTTAATAAGTCCTCCAACACTTGGTTCACCCATTCAGTTTGTCCATCCATTTTAGGATGATAAGCAGAGCTTATGTTTAACTGTGTACCAAGTGAAGAGAACAAGGTTTGCCAAAACCTCGATGTCATTCTTGCATCCCTATCTGAGATAATCTTCTCAAGAATACCATGCAGTCTGAAAATCTCTTGAATAGATTTTCAAGCAATGATGGGTGCCACATCTGTCAAGTTTCCAGGTATAAAATGGGTTGCTTTGGTGAATCTGTCCACCACAACCAAAATAGGATTGTGCCTATTCCTTAACATAGGAAGCCCTTGCACAAAGTCCATGCTTATAATCTGCCATTTCCACTTAGGAATTTTATGAGAGTGTAATAATCCTATTGGGTGTTGGTGTTCTGCCTTCACCCTTTGGCATTCAATACAAGTAGCTACAAAATTTGCAGCATCCCTCTTTATTCATTTCCAAAAATATAAAGGTTTCGCATCAGTGAGTAGCTTGGTTACTCCAGGATGTCCAGAATATGGTGCAAAATGAACCTCTTTCCAAATCATATTCCTTAACTTTGTTGAGTTAGGTGAATACATCCTTCCTTTAAACCTTAATAACTCATCTGGTTCAAGGTTGAATCCCTCATATTTTAGATTATGTGGATCCTTCTCAAGGGCCTATTTTACCTTCTCATAAAGCTCATCTCCCTTAGATTTTTGTAACACATGATTTCTAAAATCAAAATGTATAGAGATCATAGAGGAGATATGCCTTCTCCTACTTAAAGCATATGCCACTCTATTTTCTTTTCCTTGAATATACTTAACCTTGAAGTCATAATATGAGATAAATTCTAACCGTCTTCTTTGACGAGCATTAAGATGGGGTTGAGTGAATAGATATTTAAGTCCGTGGTGATCTATTTTCAACTCAAATAGTTTTCCAAGCAGGTAGTGTCTCCACATTTGAAGTGCATGACTGACTACTGCCAGTTCTAAATCATGTGGGGCATAGTTTTGTTCATAGTTTTTTAGTTTGCATGATTCATATGCAATGACATGTCCATCCTAGACTAGTACACCACCTAAGCCTTCCCCTGAGGTATCGGTAATGACTACAAATTGACCTTCTCGGTCAAGTATTTTCAATATTGGAGCTGAAGTCAGTTTTTCCTTCAATAGGTCAAAGGGCTCCTGGCACTTTTTTGACCATTCAAACTTCTTGCCCTTTCTTTGCAAGGAAGTTATAGGATGTACAATTTTAGAGACATTTTTCACAAACTTCCTATAATAACCAGCAAGGCCCATGAAACTTCTGACCTCATGAACATTTCTTAGTTCTAGCCATTTAGAAATAGCCTTAATCTTAGCTAGGTCCATAGCTATTCCCTTAGCTAAAATTAGATGACCCAAATATTGTACAAGTATTTCTAAAAGAAAGTACACTTACAGAGCTTGCCATATAACTTATGCTCTCTTAATCTCTGAAGAATAATTCCCAAATGCTGCATATGTTCTTCTTCATTCTTAGAATAGATCAAAATGTCATCAAGAAACACTAAGACAAACTTGTCTAGATAGTCTCTGAACACACTGTTCATAAGATTCATAAATGCTGCTGGCACATTTGTCAACCCGAATGGTAGGACAGTGAATTCATAATGTTCGTATCTGGTTCTAAAGGTTGTCTTATGGATGTCTTTATCCTTCAACCTCAAATGGTGATATCTGGATTGAAGATTGATCTTGGAAAACACTGTTGCAGCCCTCATCTGGTCAAAAAGATCATCGATGCGAAGTAAAGGGTATTTATTCTTAATAGTTGCTTTATTTAAAATACAGTAATCTATGCACAACCGCAAGGTCCCATCTTTCTTTTTCACAAAAATGACCGACACTCCCCATGGCAACACACTGGGTCTAATCAACCCTTTATCTAGCAGCTCTTGTAGTTGAGCCTTTAACTCCATTAGTTCTACAGGGGGCTTTAGAAATAGGTTTTGACCCAGGAATAATATCAATGGTGAAATCAAAGGCTCTTTTAGGGGGTAACTTGTTAGATTTAGGGCACACAATTGAGAGGGGGGGTGAATCAGTTGTCCAAAACTTTCTCTTAATCACAAACTTAAATCGTCTAAGTGATCAGCAGTATATCAATCATGAAACATAATGCATTTAATTCAAAGACAGAAACATATCAACACATGAGACACCAAGATTTTGATGTGGAAAACCCAGTTAAGAGAAAAACCATGAGGTGATTAACCCAAGATTATATTATCTGTTAGAAGAATAGTAAGAACACAATGGCACATGCCAATTAGGGCTCACTACTTGAGCACACTGCTCACAATAGGCTCACTGCCTACAAGAGACACACTGTCTACAAAGAAATAAGTATCACCTACTTGAATTGGAAAATAGCATCTTCACCATGCTTGAATCAGTTCTATTAAGCTTAATACTTCTGCTCTGCCTTTTGCTCTCCTCTTCGCTACCACACACTCATCTCAACAAGCACACTTTTCAAATGACTTCGCAATCCTTTATTTAGACAAGACATCAACCTAGGAATGATCATCTAAGTCGACAAACATCCACAATAACATCCGCAAGATGTATAACTCATCCGGTCAACTTGTTTTAGAAAGAACACCATCATTCGGAAGTTGTTCTTCAAAAGTGAATTCCAACTTCAATGCGGACCATCAACATGAACTGGACACGATCCAAAGTCCACCACAAGCTCTCCTGAATCACCAAGAACATCCACACTTCATCTGCTTACTCAAATCCTTCTCTCCTTCATTCAGAACCTCAAGAACACAGTCTGTCATCACTGTCACAAAGGAATAGATGCTTGCAGACCTTCAAACCACGAACCAATATAGTTGACACTCCACAAAGACTTCCTCAGCACTCCCTCAAATCCGCAGAACATTATAATGTAATTTCAGATCTCATCGAACCTATTTGTCTCACTCTGTCACCACTGAACACCTGTCGGAACCGGTTTAACTTGATCGGCCACAACTTCATATATTCATGCGAACCTCTAAAATCTGTACTAGATCATCTTAAGACACAAATCTACCAACCCTTTAATCCGCATCCTCTGATCCTCATCCTTTCTTGAACTTTTACCTTACTGTTTTCCCTGTTCTTCTCTGTTCCTGATTGAGACTAATTTTCTCAATATCCTTAACACACAGCTCATCCAATCCTTATCATTAACACAACAAGAGTATGTTGACATCAATGACAACACTGGTTAGGCCCATACTTGCAACAATCTCCCCCTTTGTCATTGATGGCAACATATTATGTGAAAAACTATTTTGACCATCACGACAAGAACTTCTCCTTACTGACACAACTCCCCCTAACAGTAGCAACCATTCACATGTCTTCTCTTCCTTTACTGCTCCCCCTTTGATAATCAACCACTTATTTTTCACATGTCTTCTCTCCCCCTTTGACATCAATGGCAAAGGGCACATACTTGCAATTCTGCCACTTCAGAATCATACCTGCTGCTCCCCCTGAGTAGCAACTCCCCATCATCACTCCAGATCACAAGATATGACTATGATATCCACCAGACTGATGCACAATAGTGCATCTTAGTTCATCACCAGAGGGGCAATAACCCCTAACTTCTCCCTGAGATACTCAAAAGAGTCCTTAGGTAGAGGTTTAGTAAAGATGTCTACACTATGATCCTTGGAAGGCATAAACTCCAATCTGACTTCATTCTTGTTCACTTGCTCTCTCAAAAAGTGAAACTTGATGGATATATGCTTAGTCTTTGAATGCAACACCGGATTCTTAGATATATTTATTGCACTTGAATTATCATAGAAGATTGTGATAGGTTCCTCATACTCCACTTTGATATCTCTTAGCATCTGCTTCATCCACAAAACTTGAGTGCAACTACTTACTGTTGCAATATATTCTGCTTCAGTTGTAGATAGAGATATTGCCTCTTGTTTCTTGCTTAGCCAAGAAATCAATCTCTTCCCCAAAAAGAATGCTCCACCGCTGGTACTCTTCCGGTCATCCACATCTCCTGCCCAATCCGCATCTGTGTATGCATAAAGAGAGAAATCATGATCTCTAGGATACCACAAACCATACTCAACTGTCCCTTTTAGATATCTAAAAATCCTTTTGATTTCCATGACATGAGATTCTCTAGGATCAGCCTGGAATCTAGCAACAAGACCAACAGCCTGCATAATGTCTGGTCTAGTTTGAGTGAGATACAATAGTCCTCCAATCATTAACCTATACTTTGTCTGATCAGCCTTAGGAGAATCATCATCTTTGCTCAATTTACATCCGGTTGCCATGGGAGTATTCATTGGTTTTGAGTCTTCCATCCTAAATTTCTTCAACAACTCTTTCACATATTTGGTCTGAGAAATGAAGATTCCTTTCTTTGTTTGAGTGATTTGCAGACCCAAGAAAAAAATTCATTTCACCAAGCATGGACATCTCAAACTCACTTTTCATTTGATTTGCAAAGGTTTTACACATACTATCTCTTCCTCCAAAAATGATATCATCAACAAACACTTCAACAATCAAGATGTTTTCATGATAATTTTGAAATACAAATTACTGTCAGCAGTACCTTTGTTGAAACCAATCTTCAAAAGATGCTTATCCATACTTTCATACCAGGCTCTTGGAGCTTGGTTCAGTCCATACAATGGCTTCTTCAACTTGCAGACCATATCACCATGATTAGACAATTGAAATCCATCCGGTTGTTCAATGTACACTTCCAAGTCACCATTCAGGAAGGCAAACTTGACATCCATTTGATATACTTTGAAATCTTTGAAGGCAACAAACACAAGAAATAGTCTAACTGCTTCAATTCTTGCCACCGGAGCAAAGGTTTCTTCAAAATCAATTCCTTCTATTTAAGAGTAACCCTTGCAGACCAATCTGGCTTTATTTCTGATTACTTCACCAACTTCATTCAATTTGTTCCGGAAGACCCATTTTGTTCCAATCACATTCTTATTTCTAGGTCTGGGAACAAGATCCCAAGTGTGATTTTTCTCAATTTGCACCAGATCTTCCTCCATTGCTTTAGTCCACTTTTCATCATTGCAAGCTTCATTCACTGTCTTAGGTTCGATCTTTGAAATTAGACAATACTCTTCTAAATCTTGAGCAATTCTTCTTCTGGTTTGTACTCCTTTTCTTTTATCACCTATGATCTGATCTTTAGAGTGGTTCAGTCTTACATCCCTGGGAACTTTGAGAAATTCTTGCACTTCTGGTTCTTGATTAGGCTCATTGAAATTCATTTCTTCTTCCTGGTTTACCGGATTAGTTTGATTCTAACTAACAGATCAGGCTTGGGCTCCTTGAGTCAGAACACCATTCTAATCATCTTCATCAAATTCATAAAACTTTGAGGGTTTCTCAATTCCCTCATCAACCTTCACATTTGTACTTTCTATCATCTTTCTCAGTCTTTTGTTATAACACCGGTATGCTTTGCTTTGAGTAGAGTAACCCAAGAATATTCCTTCATCACTTCTAGCATCAAACTTTCCTAGATCTTTATCTCTTTTAATGTAACATTTGCTACCAAAAACTCTGAAATACCTCACAGTAGGATTGATGCCAAACCAAAGTTCATAAGGAGTCTTACCGGTATCGCTTCTGATTTGAACTTGATTGAGAGTATAGACTGTAGTGCTGACAACTTCTCTCCAATAGATGTGAGGAACATTTGCTTCCATCATCATGGTCCTAGAAGCTTCCTGGATGGTTCGGTTCTTTCTCTACACTACTCCATTCTGCTGTGGAGTCCTAGGAGCAGACAACTGTCTCTTTATTCCATGTTTCTCACAGAACTCTAAGAATTCATCGGATGTGAATTCTCCACCTCTATCAGACCTTAGACATTTCAATTTTAATCCACTTTCATTCTCTACCATAGCCTTGAATATTTTGAATTTCTCAAAAGCTTCTGATTTCTCTTTCAGAAAAGTTACCCACATCATCCGGGAATAGTCATCAATTAATAACATGAAGTATTTATCACCTTGCATACTTCTGATTCTTGCCAGACCACAAAGATCAGTATGAACTAAGTCCAATAATCCGGTAGAAGATAGTTCTTTACTCTTGAATGAGACTCTGCTAAGCTTACCCAACTGACATTCTTTACACAAGCTGTTAGTAGGTTTTACTAATTTTGGAAGATCTCTTACAACCTAAGTATTGCTTACCTTGATGATATTATCAAAATTCACATGACACATCCTCCTATGCCATAACCAACTCTGATCAACTTGAACAAATAAGCAACTTTTACTAGTACCAACCAAGTGGAAGATATTACCTTTAGTTTGGGTACCGGATGCAATCTCTATTCCAGAGCTTTCAAAGATCATGCATTTTCCATCTTTGAACCGGAGATCATAGCCTTTGTCCACCAACTGTCCAACACTGAGAAGATTGTGCTTCAATCCTTCAACATACAGTACATTACCGGTTTTGTTTCTTCCATCAAAAGAAATAGTTCCTCTACCTCTGATTCTACCAGCAGAGTTATCACCAAACTTTACTACTCCTCCTTCATACCTTTCCAAATCTACAAACTTATTTTTGTCACCTATCATATGGTGAGAGCATCCACTGTCAATGACCCAATCATCCTTTTCTTCAACTTGGGCAGCCAGAGCTCTTTCTACAACTTTATGATTTACATATTCAGAGGATATTGGTTCTTCTTCCTTGATGGCAATAAACATCCATTCATTTCCAGATTTGTTTCCTGTCTCTGATTCATCATCTGTTACTCCTTCATTTGCATCTTCTTCATGAATATAGTAACAATTCTTTTGGAACCTTGATCTGTTAGGATTTGGCCTTGAAGATCTTTCTGGACATCTTGAGGCAAAATGACCAATCTTATTGCAGTTAAAACATTTAAAAGGTAATTTCCCTTTATACTTACCAGATCCTCTTGGCAGTCTCTTTGGAATAAGGGCTTCAAGTTGAGCAGTTTCTACTTCTTCTTCTTCCAGGTCTTTTCTTGCTTTTTCATACCATGACAATTTCCTTGAAGAGTTCTCTCCTGGATCATACCTTTGTTTACCTTTTACAAAGGCACTGGCTTTGAATGCAGATTCAGTCTTGGGGGGATCATCTCGAAATTTGAACATTTCAAATGTAGCCAATTTGCCAGCTAATTGATCTCTTGTAACAGTTGCATGGGCTCTGAATTCATCAATGACAGCAACCTTGATCTTGTAAGAAGAAGGAAGGGATCTGAGAATTTTGCCAACAATCTCATTTTCATCCAAGACTCCCGTTGGTGCCTGAATTCACTGTCAGTTAATTTAGCAATTTTTATGCAGGCACCATCCCAAAATATCCAAAAGGTTCTAAGTTTTGGCACCCCTTCACTACTTTTCAGCATCTGCATCTCATTTCTTGAGGAGGGGTCTTCGTCTTTTCTCCATCGGCATGGGTTCGTTTTTGTGTCTTCGACATTTCAGTTTGAACTTGAACCCTTTTTTCTCTAAGTTCAGTGGTTCAGCGGTTCAGGGTTCAATTTTCTTCTAACGGGTCACATTATGCATTTGCCTTGCGCAAATATTGCATCGTTGAACCTCCCACTTGAACCTTTTTGTTTTGGTTCAAGGTTCAATGGTTCGAAGCTTTGTTGCCTATGGAGTATTATTTTTGATGTTTGAACCATCGCATTGAACCCTTGTGTTGAACCCTTTTGGTTCGGGGTTCAACGGTTCAAGGCTTTATGTTTTTGGTCTTATCGGAGTGATTGGCTTCATCGGCGAAAGATTTCTTGAGTGCTCCGATTGTTTTGGTCTGGCCGATGGATGTCCATCGGCGTGTGTTTGGCTATCGGTGAAGCAAATTTTTGGGCCGCCGATGTAAGGAGTTTGCCCGATGGGGAATGCCATCGGAGTAAGATTGCATATCGGGCTAGCATTTGGAGGGTCTGCCGATGGGTCTTCTCTGGCCAATGTGGAAGTTGGAGGCTTTAGGGAGGTGTTCATCGGTGTGACTAAGGGTGTCAGCCAGTGTTTTTTCAGTTGCTTCGATGATGAGTGTTTGGCTGATAGTGGAGCAGAGTGTGGCTCGTTGGTGGTCGGTGTGATTGGCTGTGTCGGCAGGAATGGATTGTGTTGGCTCGATGGCGTTTCTCTAGCCGATGGGGAATGCAAAGGTAGGCATCGGCAGGACTTTTGAGGTCGGTGGGAGCTTTCATTGGTGTGCCGATGGTCTATGTCTTGGCGATAAGGGATTTGGAACGGTCATCGGCATGACATAAACTGTCAGGTGAAGGGGCAGATGTTGGGCCGACAGTGGAGGTTTCGCCGACGAGGGTGTTTTGGTGGCCATCGGGGAGAGTTGGTCTATTAGCCAAGGAAGCTTTAGGGCTGGCCGATAGAGGCTTGCAGAGGTGTCGTCGGTGAGACGATTGAGATCGGCGAGAGGTTTTTGGGGCAAGCTGATGGTGTAGATTTGGCCGATGGGCTTTTGGCGAAGGGTCGTGTGTCGAGCGTGGCAAAACGCTCGACACCTATTATGCATGCAGCTATGTTTATAAAGTGCTAGTGTGGTCTCAGCACCGTGCATGTGGGATTATTCCCCTGTGTAGTTTGAGCCTGCGAAGAGGGTATTTTGGCAGGAAACTTCCATTTGAACACAGCGATAGTTTTCTCGATGGTTGCGGGTTATTGGGCCATCAATGGCGACTGTAGCAGGAGTATGGGAGATGGTACAAGTGATTAAACTGCTCGATTGTGAATGAAGACTCCCAGATGGCGGCACAAGGCTTGAGGCCTCCCTTGTTTGCTGCATTGATGGCTTCTGAGCGCCATTCCCTCTAATGGATGTATCTGGCAGATTTTTGACTTTTGGCCATGTAATTAATTGCTAAATGTACACGGTTTTGTATAAATGGTTTTGGCTATGTTACTTTTGAGAGGTTGGAGGTTTTTTGGGCTTTCGGCTCTGACTCTGAACATAAGGTGTTCACATTTTGAAAGGCATTTTTTGCTACAGACTCGGTCCTTAGTCTGGTGTACTAATCTATCTTAGATTGTAAATGATGATTTTCTCTGTGATGACCTTCTATGCAGATTGATTTTAAATGAAAAACACCTATGTGTGTATTGTTTCTGATTGTCTCCTGTATGTCATTTGTTTTCCTTTCAAACAAGGTTGTCAAGGACTCCCAAGTTTTTCAGTGTATGCATACTGTGTGTCTGATTTATTGTGTCTGCTCAAGGAGTGGTTAAATAGGCTTTTGATCAGATACAAAGGGAAATAGATTGCATCATAGGATATGTTAAGCATGATCATTAATGATACTCTTTCTTAGACATGTTGCTGTCAGGCAGTAGCATTATTCTCAGGTCCTCTGGATATGAATTTATGTTGTCATGGGGAGACATTTACAGTCTTAGATATGACTCTGCTGCCCAGATAAGGCACTGGTTTGGGAATTTGTCTGTTCAATGGGTCTAGGAAAGTCCCATCACTCCAAACACCATTTCAACCCATCTCATCACTTCCACCTATTAGTTGTAGGATTAGGATTAGGAACCTCTGCATGCTCTCATACCTAATCAGACATTATGTCTAAGAATGTTGCCAACCTTGTGATTTGTTACACAAATCTTGGTCCATACATGAGAGTATTCTGCCTGTTGCCGTCAAGTTAAATCCTTCTGTCATTGAGCTAGTCAAGGTTATACTTTTATCAAATAGGGACACCCTCCTTGGTGCGGCAGAACCAGAAGTGAAGGGGAGGAGCTCACGCAACCTCCTGTATTCAGTTGGCTGAATCTGCCTGTGCATTAGAACTGGCAAACCCTAATGCTGATTCAGAAGAAAAACCAACAACTCCACCAGCATTTTTAATTCCACAAACAAGCTCATTTACTCTTGGCATAAAAGTGGTAATATTTTCATCATCTCTCATCTTCAGGTTTTCAAATTTCCCTTTCAGACTTTGTAACCTTGCACATTTAACATACTGGTCTCCTTCATGCAAAAGTTCCAATTTTTTCCAAATCTCATAAGCAGTTGGTAGGTCAATAACATTAGAGAGCTCTGAATCAGATAATACACTTAGAAGAGCTTCTATAGTCTACATAGTGTTTTTAGCATCTATGATTTCATTTGGAGCTTTCAGACCACCCTGTGGAGGTACATACTGTATTGTAGCCATGGACCAGTATGCCATTCCCATGCATTGCAAGTGACATTTCATCTGACCTTTCCACAGACTAAAATTGGTTCCATCAAACTTCGGACTATCCTTCTTGTAGGACGACATGCTGGATCTCCTCAAGCAGTTAAGCTCCTTTTAGAGGAACCTAGCTCTGATACCAATTGTTAGATTTAGGGCACACAACTGAGAGGGAGGGGTGAATTAGTTGTCCAAAACTTTCTCTTAATCACAAACTTAAATCCTCTAAGTGATCAGTAGTATATCAATCATGAAACATAATGCATTTAATTCAAAGACAGAAACATATCAACACATGAGACACCAAGATTTTGACGTGGAAAACTTGGTTAAGGGAAAAACCATGGGGTGATTAACCCAAGATTATATTCTCTATTAGAAGAATAGTAAGAACAAAATAGCACATCCCAATTAGGGCTCACTACCCGAGCACACTGCTCACAAGAGGCTCACTGCCTACAAGAGACACACTGTCTACAAAGAAATAAGTATCACCTACTTGAACTAGAAAATAGCATCTTCACCATGCTTGAATAGTTCCATTAAGCTCAATATTTCTGCTCTACCTTTCGCTCTCCTCTTCGCTACCACACACTCATCTCAACAAGCACACTTTTCAAATGACTTTGCAATCCTTTATTTATACAAGACATCATCTTAGGAATGATCATCTAAGTCAGCAAACATCCACAATAACATCCGTAAGATGTATAACTCATCTAGTCGGCTTGTTTTAGAAAGAACACCATCATCCAGAAGTTGTTCTTCAAAAGTGAACTCTAACTTCAATGCGGACCACCAACATGAACTGGACACGATCCAAAGTCCACCACAAGTTCTTCTGAGTCACCAAGAACATCCACACTTCATCTGCTTACTCAAATCCTTCTCTCCTTCATTCAGAACCTCAAGAACACAGTCTGTCATCACTGTCACAAAGGAATAGATGCTTGCGGACCTTCAAACCACGAACCAATATAGTTGACACTCCACAAAGACTTCCTCAGCACTCCCTCAAATCCGCAGAACATTATAATGTAATTCTAGATCTCACTAGACCTATTTGTCTCACTCTGTCACCACTGAACACATGCTGGAACTGGTTTAACTTGATCGGCCACAACTTCTTCATATATTCATGCGGACCTCTGAAATCTCTACTGGATCATCTTAAGACACAAATCTACCAACCCTTTAATCCACATCCTCTGATCCTCATCCTTTCTTGAACTTTTACCTTACTATTTTCCCTGTTCTTCTTTGTTCTTGATTGAGACTAATTTTCTTAATATCCTCAGCACACAACTCATCCAATCCTTATCATTAACACAACAAGAGTATGTTGACATCAATGACAACACCGGTTAGGCCCATACTTGCAACATAACCCTGGTAGTTCATCTGGAAATACATCCTCAAAATCTCTGAGGAAGGGATACTTGTCCATATCTGATCTTTTCTGACCTATGGACTCCTTCATCCCTACTTCATTAAGTTTTTGGGATTCATAAAACATCAAGTCATCTTGGAAGTAGGTTTCCTTTGTTTCATCTATTTTTTCCATCTTGACAACAAAAAGTTGGCATCCTTTTCTCTGTGCCCTTTTCATTTGTAAGGTAGAAATTTGGCTTAGTTTGACTTCCCTAGGTTTCCCTTGGAGAAAGACTTTGTTTCCTAAATCATCCAAACATTCTACTATCTTGGCATAACAATCAACTTTGGCTCAATGTCTCCATAGCCAATTTATCCCTAGGATAACATCATATGAGCTAAGTGGGGCTACATAAAGATTTACTTCCATGTAAAAGCTTGGAAGTTTAACTGAGCCTCAAACAAGCATTGCTCTACTTGAGCCTTGGTGTGATTTGCATATTCTATAGACCAAGTGTTTTCCATGAATCCTATATTTCTAGGTATCTTATTTACAATTTTGGGAGAAATAAAACATTCTGTAGCACCTTTGTCAATTAAAACTAAAATTGGAACTCCAAATAAAATACCTATTGTCTCTATGGGAATTATTTGGTACTTGGCTTGTCGCTTGTCCAAGGCCACATGGATATGTTGCTAGAATGCCACTTGCTGGGAGGGTAGAGGATTCCCTCTTGGTTGCACTCCCTATGATTTATTGGGACACTGATTGGCGTAGTGATCTCTGCCACAAGTGTAGCATCCACCTACTGGTCCTCGCCTCTCTTGAGGTTTGCCAGAATTGTTTCCATTCTTCCTGGAGTGGTTGTTCCCCTTTTTCTCTCCCTTGGACTTAGTTTGTTTATTTTTGGCCCCTTTATCATTCTTCTCAGTATATTCCTATTTCTTCCCCTTTTTCCTTGAGGGTTGAGAAGATTGAGACCAGTTATATCTCTTGCGATTTCTTTCCCTATAGGTTGACATAGCCTTCAGGTTCTGTTCTTGTCTGACGGCCTTCTCATAGACATGTTCCATAGTAGTAGGACCGTGAACATTAACCTCGCCTCCAATTTGGGCGTTCAACCCCATTATAAGCTTCTGGACATAGAATTTCTTATCTTGTTGATACTGTGGCACATACTTCAACAATTGGGTGATTTTTCCCAATACTCATTTACAGTCATATCAGCCTATTTCAAGTTTTGAAAGTCTATAATTTTTGATCATAAAACAGTTGAGGAAACCATCTTTGTCTAAATAGTTCTACAAACCTATCCCAAGTAAGGCTTGTAGACCTCAAGCCTAATTCCATCCTTTTGTTCATCCACCATGTGGATGCTTCACCGGCTAGCTAAAATGCTCCCTAGATAGCTTTGGTAACCTCATTATAATTTCTAATTTCAAAATACTTCTCCATCTCCATAAGCCATGCCTCCACAACATCTCTAATTATGGATCCATCAAATTTAGGTGGCATGACCTTTTTCATGTCATGAGACAATTCCATAGCCATAAGGCTCCTCTTATCCCCTTCTTGTCTATTGTGGAGTTATTTTCTCCGTGCTGGCTTTAGGTGGTGTCATTATGGTGTTCCTCGCCATCACCCCCATCATAATCATCTCGCCTATATTTTGACTAGCCTCCCACTTTATGTTCGAGAGTTTCCACCCTCACCCTTGTTTCTTTCAACAAAGTCAAGATTTGGTCTAATTTAGACTCAGGTTGCCCTAAAGGTGCTCCTTCATCTTGGCTATCCTCCATTCTGGTTCTAACTCAAACCTTTACTGCAATCTACTTCTTCCTAAAGTTTGCAGATTAATCACGAATTAGTTTTCCATGCTATGCAATTCATTCATTTTACAAATCTATTCACATTCATGAAATATTTAACAAGAAAGGAAAGATTGTCAAAATTTGTCATTGCATTACAGTTTCCATTTGATTACATATAATCCACAAAATTACAAAATTGTGTTTACACCTTGCTTTTGTAAGTCATTTACAATTTGGGATAACTTCCCATAATCATGTTTTCTTTTCAATCTCAGGAGATGAGGATACACATTGGTATTCCTTCACATCCTCCTTAGGTACATTACAATCCTTAGGGTTATTTCCCTCAGTTGATGCTTTAGGGGTAGAGGGTGTTTCTGATGCATTTGTAGAGTTAGGGGCAACCATCCTTTCAACTTTCCTTAACTCCTACTTGATGCGTTTCACTGCATCAATGAAAGTTTCCTCATCAGATAACCATGCGCCTACCAAGCATCCAGTTTGTTCAAGTTTCTCCTTCATGGAGGCTCATGCCTTCAAGATCTTTTGTTGGCATAGGTAACATCCATGTTTCGTTACCTTTTTTTGAGGTGTGGTTCTAATTTTTACCATTCTGGCATAGAACATCCAATCATTAGCATACTTAATGTTGGATACAATAATCATCAAGTAGTGAGCTCATTAGGCCCATGTATTGAACCTGGTAGATCTAATACCATTTGTAACATCACTATCCATAATGCTCAAGATTTAAATTAAACATGTATCTTAATCAAGCTATTCATTAACAAATTCATTGAGATAATCAAATATGAACTAAAAGAAACATAATCTTTTCATCAATTAAGCATGTCAATCTAATCATGATATAAAAAAGTTTACATTTTAGTAATCAATTACAAGTCTTTAGTGAGTAACCATCACTAATCAAGTACAAGATATGCTCAAGGCATCATAGTTCAAATAATAAATTATAATAGACCAACTAGTCATAAAATGCAAACACTGTATCTAGAACCAATGACATCTGTCTTCATAAGCCTCAACTTGTCTCATGCTTGGGAAGGAGAGCATCATCCTAGTGCTTTTCCTCCAACCATAGACCTACGGTCCCCTGCTCATCTTCCTAACTGGAAGAGGCCCTACCCTTCTAAAAAAGGTTAGAGATTAGAACCCATTAGGTTAGCCATCTGAGTATCTGATGTTGTGTCCTTCCTAATGTCTCACGATCACACACTATAGATCCACTCTAACTTGTATGACACTACTGGAGACACTAGGTCATCTGGAACACTATGGACTGATAATTCATGAAGAGACAGATGCATTACTTTGGCCAAAGTTTTACATACATACACATTGCATAATGAATGTCGTCGTATGTCCACTACCCTAACTCGACTTATAAGCTGTCATGTCCTATAGTAAATTCTTAATGACCTTGTTCATTAGGTATAGTACGAATGAGATCCATTCGATTCATTGTCCATATTTGGACATTCGACTCCCATCATAGGTTGGTTATGATTAAATAGGTTATCTTCGTAACGAGGAATAGTGACTCCTCGTCACCTTATACGTTTTCATTCCATATCAAATTCAACCAATTTGACCACCTTGGTCTCCCATGGTTTACATTTTTGATAGTAAATCATCACATATGATAATGTTTATTTCATGGTACTCAAGGCATACCATGCTTTGATAGAGTAGATTAGCTTCATTAGTATTAATAGCTCATATTATCCTTATGAGCTTTAGGTGTCAAACACCATTCCTATTAGATTACACTTAAGCAAGTAAAGGGGTTATATAACTCATAACATTAACCAAAGAGTCTTAATTTAGACACATATAGAATAAGTCTATACTCTTCTATAAGCACATTCAAACAGTTTCATGATGAGACCATGATCTTGAATGGTCTCACAACATCCATAATCAAGGGTTTAAGTATATAATCTTTGACAGTTTGTGTAACCCTATAAAAGATTCATAGTCAGCTTTCCATACAAGACCGAATTGGTATTAGTTTGGTTGTTGTAAACACACCAACATTTAATTGCCTTTCCGGCTATCACCACAGTCAAGTGACTGTATTATTGGTATTATTGCCCTCTCAGCTGTTACCATAATCAAGTGACTGCATTATTCATTTATAACTATCATCATTCTGGAGTTACTCTTTACTCCATTCGAGAGCTCTTAAGCTCTAACTATGTCATTATATGACATGTGTTTAACATGCTTTAATCACAAGCTTAGCCATAACGGCTTTGAGCATTGGTTTTTCGTAAAGTGTAAAATGTAGAATGTATTATAGCTGGGTTGTAAGACCTTTAGCTCAGACATAGAAAATAATTCATCTCTAAAAGGCTCGGCCTTGTGGCCTCGAGCAAGTATCATAATTAAAACATGTTGTAGTCGTTGCTTGGCTTCTAAGCCTCGAGCTTAACCACCAGAAAGAATACAATGCTTCATTGCCTCAGCCACTCGGCCCAGAGCATAGTCTCAAGAAAAGGTTTCAATGTTTTAATATTCCACCATCCAGCCTAAAGTGTAGTCTCAAAAGGATTATTGTGGGTTTCATTGCTCAAATCTATAGCCGTGAGTTCATTCATATGAAAGTTTACTTGTGTTGTTAGCTCAGCCATTATGGCTTTGAGCCTATTCTCATCATAAAGATAACATGGTAAAGCTTGGCCTTAAGGCCTTGAGCCACAATGAGAAATAAAACTTTGAAACAATGATAGCTTGACTGTAATAGCCTTGAGCCATGACTATGAAAATATTTACATATATCATGGCACAGCCTCACAGGCCTCATGCCTCTGAGGTAAATATACAATATGACAAATAACATCATACTATCTCTGGTAGAAATTTAACACAGTCAAGGCTCAATATATCGAAGGTAAATAGAATCTTGTCCACCAAATTACCTTGACAATGCTTTTGATGGGAACGTCGTTCCAATGCTTTTCTCTTTCAAGTTGCACACAACTTCAAATCTGCCAGTTCTATCTCAGTGTAGCTTTCACCACCTTGCTCACAAACCCCAACAATGAACTCTCCCCAAGCAATAATCTACTCACAAAAATGAATAATCAAAACTTGAACCGGCTGACTCTTGGCATGCCATTTTGGAAGGTAACTACCTTTCCTCTAGGTTAGTTCCCACAAAAGGTGGCTTGATCCAGGCATCGTGTGAGAAAGGATGAGCTCAAAGCTCTCCATCATTTCTCAAGGCTGACTAAAAACAAATTAATAGCATTTGATAGTAATTGAATATTATGATAAGTAAAATAATAACAATATTATTGTAATTCAACCTATAAAAAGGTTTTCATCCTTACTTAAGTATTATCACTATATAATAGAAAACACAAATTGAGTCACAACAAGATTGTTGGTTGTCAGGGTTGAGTAATACTCCCCTAAAATCAACTATCATCCTTAGTCGAAAGACTAGGGAACAATATCCCTGAGAACAAAACATTACAAGAGACTTCCTTGTCTCTTTACATGATTATCCCTCAACTCGAGATGATGCTCCAAGAACATCGTTTGGTCATCACAACTAGTCATGATAGGATCAATGACATAACAACTTATAGAGCACATGAAAACTAAGAAAAGAGACATGACACCTGACAACTTACGAAGGGGTTTAGAAGGACATAAAAAGTTGATACTCAAATGGCTTAATCAACCTTTTGCTTTTCCAACGTCGAACCTTTCCTCCAAGATGATACTCTCCTTCCTTCTTTGAAGGACGTTCATTTTCCTGTTCACACTCAGGACCACAAGATCATGATTAGTGTATCATTATCATGTCTCATAATATAAATCAATTAATTTACAAAGCTAATTAACATCAGTAACTACTTCATAATCAAGAGTTAAATCAGATATTTCCACAATAGCAAATCAATTAACTATGACCAATCCTCTTGATTATCATGCCAAGTTAATGATTAAGTCTAATTGTAAGTTGGGGATGTAACAGTTTTGTCCTACATAACTAGCATGGTCATACAACTATAGATTCCTTCTAATTGAGTATGACACTCCTGGATGGTTATGCAAATCTGGAGCACAGTGAACCGACTAATGCATGCATGCAGAGATAGATGCATTACTTTGGCCAAATATTGATTATAAATAGTGTTTCACAATGAACATAGTCAATAGTTAACACACCTCTAACTCAACTTAGAAACTATGTCATCCTACAGTGAATTTAGTTTGATCAATTCTAGTCATGGGGTGACTTAATTAGATTTCACCCATAGTCCACTTGACTTAGATTTCTAACCCCGATCTCTAGAGTACAATACCAAGGATGGTTCAAATTGAGATCTTAATCTTTTGAAAAGCTTCTTGTTGCAACCGCAACATGGAATCTATGACTCCCTGTCACTCTATTCCTTGTTTCAAAGGTTTATATATTCTTGGTTTTCGGTATCAAATATGACACAGGGAATAGTTTTATAAATAACTTCATAAATTCATCCAAGGTACTTATCTTGGTTCAAGGATTTTCTTCTAATCCTTATTGACATTAAAATACCTATTTTAAGTCAACCACATACTTGGGAGAAGATTTATATGTTTACTATGCATGTCTGGATATTCTTTGAAAACTATCCTTTTGTAATCCCTTCATACAAAATGATGATTAAAAATCTTATCACATATAAATGAATATCATGTCATACATCATAATGCAAACTCTAATACTCAAATTTCATTTAGAATACTTGCCAAATCATGGCTAAGCAGATGTCATCATGTGACATGGTTGCATTGACCACAAGTCTTTTCTGGACTATCATAAAGTTGGTCATATTAGTACCATAATGGGGCACAAAAGATTCTATTAACTACAATAATACATTATCAAGATAATCATAATTCTTCTGTTGAACTAGTTATAATATATTGTAATAATGAAACTCGAGAGTCTATCATCATATAATATGGCTCGAGAGTCTAAGTCTCAACCCCCATCTTTATCCCTATAAACATTCTTGCTTATTGCTATAGGTGGGATGCTTTCAAAAGACAATATAATACGGTGTTAAAACACACATATGGCGGTCTATTAGACATGTGTATCAAATGATATCACCTGGGTAGTTTAATTTTAACCCCAGGCTACCTGTATTATCGACCCAAAGAAATAAAAGACTGGTTTAAATACTCCAAGATTTCTTTCTACACCATGCTAACATTCAACCAAGGAGTTTAATGTAGATTTTACAAAGATATGAGTAACACAATCTCTGTGGTAATAGATAGTCCTAGTCCATTGCAAGAAACTGTTCTAAAAGTGCATAAGTAGACCTGTGTCTAAAAACATTCTCATAAACTCATTATTTTCAGCCTATCATTCTCACTGCGAGAATCTTTATTATTGGTTTATACAACATAAACATTGCTATCAAAGTTTAGCTATATGATAGTTTTAAAGACATGATTCAAGCTTACTACTATCGTCTTAAAGCCATAACAAGGATTACGATGCAATTCATGGGCTATTGGCATTCGATAGACTTCAGATACACATTACAGTGTAATGAATATAATATAAAAAGATAAGCAAATGCATGCATCAAATCCTCCCAGTTTGGCTGCATTATATGTATATATAAATATCAAGTTTACCTATGTAAAGCTACTTCACAGTCTTCTCTTCTGAGCTAGAATATTTCTGTTATGTCTTTTCTTCTTAGAAGCTTGTCACCCTCCTATCTATTTTCCAATCCTCTCTTGATTGTCTCGCTGTTATGCTATCAACTACTACATAATGAAATGAATAACTTTTTTTGTTCTCCTACCACCCGCGGCAGTAACCACCTTAACTCCTAATAAGTCTCCTCAAAAGGAGCATGCATCACTAGTCAGGCTCCCCATATGCAGAGCCCACTTCAAAAATTAACATCACACTCTCTAATCTCTCCACATTTCGTGGAGTATGGAGTCATTCCCACATTATGCTTGAAGTGGATGGCAACAACTGACACATATCATGATATGATAAGGTCTCATGACTAAAGCATACAACTATATTACTCATTATATATGTATTATTACACAAAATAATAAATAAATATAATCTATACTAATACAATGGTAGCAATACCACAAGTATGGATGTAGGAAAAAAATCATATGTCAAAATGTGAGTATGAGGTTGAGATTTGCTCCCCCCTCGCAACCTTGCACAGACGTAAATACAATTAAATCGATACTCACAGGAAATAAAAATATATACATATTTATTAGAAAATGGTTAAACTCTGAACATCAGTAATATTTCCTGACATCTCTCAACCATATTCATTAGGCAAAACTCATTTATTCATTAGAATTATATCCTCATGTATAATGTCAAGGATAAAATGATTTTCTCTTTTCTTATAGTGAAATAGTTAAGTACTGAGCATAGAGCATATATCTTGGTAGAGTTGCTTTTGTTCCTTATTAAAAGTTCTTAAATGTTTAAATCTGCTTCACGATGGTATCAAGCCGTGTTTGATGTTGTAATGTATATATGCCATTTGTAGTGAAATTGAACTATACTTAGCCACAGGTATATGATTTTCACCTGTATTATAGAGGCTTCAGATTTACTTAGAAAGTTTATTGAAGTCTACATATACACCTAAGTGGAGATTGAGTGTACTTAAGTTCTTTAAGTATTTTCAATTAACTTTTAGAGGCATTAATTTTACCTAGATATGTAATGATATCCTCAGTCTTTTAGTGGTGTGGATTATGTTTAGAAGGTTACAATATAAATCTGCATTAGTTTTTGCTCCTAAAGGTGTCACCCCTTTTTAGGGATTTCTAAATGATAAAAATCTCCATATTTGTAGGCATCAACTCGTAACTAAGGATAACCTTCATCCTTAAGGTCACCTATCATGTTGGTAACGGGTTTTGCAATTGTATTGTGATTTTATTCCTTGCTAAATATGAATTGCATCGTATCTGTGGTGTCTTAAGTAAGCAACCAATAAGTAAATTGATTTGCATTATGTTTAGAAGTTGTGACTGAGGCATTGAACCCTTCATACCCTTATGTTGCTCATCTTATGATTGAATGGTGCTTTTTACTTAGTCGCTCACATATGACTAGTTAGCCGATAGGCTTATATGTGGGAGATTTCTCCTGTGAAAGTGAAAGTGTCGAACGCCTGAGAAATTGAAATGACCGTTCCTAAAATCGTCGATTGTGTTGATGCCAGGGAAAAAATAGTCAAAAAAGTCTAATGTCTGTCTATGAATTAATTGATATGGATACCATTTTAACTGAGTAAATTTAATTGCCGTTAATTTTTTGATAACTGACATACACTCAAGTTACCAGAAACTCTGCAAAATGTTTGCACTAAAACCATAAATAAATTTTAAAAATTGGACAAAAGTGTTTAGAGAATCATGTTTTTCATCGTTTACATATAATACTCACATAGAATTTGTATAAACAATTATTTAATGTGACATTTTTTCATTGAAAAACTTGGATTCCCTTATGTAACAACCAACCAACCCAAAATCCAAAATTACCAAGAGAAAATTTCACCCAAAGTTAAACATTCAAAAGTAGAATCATTTAGAATCAGATAAATTTTTGTGGGTCTATAAACTAGGAATAATTTTTATCATAACTTTCATATTGCGATTTCAAAGACATAACATCATGAATAAAATTTTACCATCATTCATTAATCAGGATCTATATGCTGTAAATAAATATAGATTAGGAAGAGAATAGAATCCCTTATCTACTTTTGTTTCATCTCTAAGACTCGGTATACCACTTTAGAGAGGGAAAACATCATCTGGCCATTTTATCTCCAACCATGGACTTAAGCAGTCCCTCGCACACTTCCTGATTGGAAGCAACCCTACCCTTCAACGAAAGGCTATGTTGAGAATCCTCTTAGTTATCATCTGAGCTTTGGTGTGTACCCCTACTCAGCTAACACTGCCATACTACTAAGGATACCCTCCTATTAAGTACGACAACACTGGTTAACTAAGTATCCAGAGTACTATGAACTGACGAGTGCACGAGGTGGCATCGGCACTCACTATGGCCATAGTTTCTATATATATAGACATTACGTAGTGAATGTAGTCATAGTTCACCACCCTGCTCGACTTGGAGAAAATATTGGTTCTAGGGTTTATTGGATTACCTATCCATCCATTTTCGATTGAACAAGATTCTCTAATGTTTTTTGACTTGTTTGTCGTTATAAATCCGATTGGTCGTCGATCAATAGAATATACTAGTACCATTGATTTAATCTTCGGAACTCGATTCCATTTCTTAATACTGGTCATCTTAGTAATATACATCGACAAAAAACACATCCTTCTCCATGGTTTTTAATTTAAGTCATCTAGACTTCTCTATTAGTTTATAGAAGTTATTTGACACAAACTCTTTAATTCCTATACATTAAACTTGTACATAGCAATAAGGAAGGTGGTTATCATTTCTAATTTGACTCAAACGTCTTTATTAGTTAAGTCTACCTCTTAGGATAAATCATGTGATTAGATACTTTTTAATAAGGAAGACTTACACATAATATAATCTTCCAAAAGCTCTCCCTCTCTAATAGGGTAGTGTATTCAAACAATCTTTTCAACTGACAAGTTTTGGAACAACAATAATGAAATAATGAACCCCATTGGACAACATGGCATATGATATTATACTGACTATAAGAATGAATCTCCTATTTGTTCCAGTATGCTTGATAGTATGCTCGCGTTTATGCCAAAATAAAGGCTTAGGACGATGTACTTCTATTAATGAAGGAATAAGAACTAGGGTTATTTTAGTATACACGACATCGACCACAAACGCCAAGATTGAGTATTGACATGAAGAGCTTTCATAAAATGAAATAGACGTCGGTCACACACAAATGGTTTTGAGATGGTTTCTAAAGAAAAATTCCTTAAATGAATACAGCTTGGTGGTTACAAACCTGACTCCACATATCTTGTTGGGATTCAGTGCTAGATTCACTATACACGACATATTAAGACATTTCAGTCTGTCATAATTTAACTACAAGAAATAGGTACTCTCATGTGAGATGACTAACCTATAAACAACTATAAACAAGTATGAGCCTGTCAGCCTCTCTAGACATTTGATATATAATAAAATACTAATCATAATTCGCAGCCAGAGAATGTAAACGTACAGGTAGAACACAAGGTATTATCCCAAATGATTGTGCAATTTTCTCTACTAACATGGTAGCACAAAAGTGTGATACCTCTAACAAAACATTTCAGTTGTTCAAAAAAAGAGAAAGGTGATTTTTACCTTCGTATCTCAGCGTGGGACAAGTCTTTCTCTGTAGACATCTTTTCCTATGTCCTCAAATGCTCTTCTCACCTACCTATTTAATGATTCTCTCTATCTTTTCTAGGCACTTCATATCCTTACAATAGTAGTGTAAAAAAAAATGGCAGCCCAAAATCCCGTAAACTTGTGATAATGCTGTTTATATATTGGTTAATAATCGGTTATTATCAGGTAGTTCTTAAAATGGTTTCCACCTCAAGATCTCATGCCGAACTGCCCAACTTGCTATTTGGTTTTTGGGCTTGAAAGCCTCATCCAAGGATCGGTTATCATAAACGCTGGATATCATTTTCTTCAAGAGAAGATTATGGTGGTGCTCGTGGGCTAACATGGTCAGATGACATCGGTCCCTGAAAGTTGCCAAGCCATGATTACGGTTAAAACATCATACATACATTATCATCTTCGATCATGCTTAAGTTTTGAATGAGTCAAGGGTTTAAAATTAAATGAAAAGAAGTTATACATCGTGGGGTGGTAAACTTTGGGGTTACAAGAGAATAAATACTCTTATGCTCTCCAAAAGATTACATGAACATGTATATATATATATATATATATATATATATATATATATATATATATATATATACTTGTATGATATGTTTTACACGTCATTTTCACGTGGACAAAAAGATAACAAAGTAGTTAGGTTTCTAAGACTTAATTATAGCCTACTAAAAGCATCATGGAGAATTAAATGACATTGCTAGACGATATTGAGAACTGAAGAGAAAGTATCTTCGACTTGGGACTGAATGATCACGACTTGATTAAGTCTTGACATCCTCGGACATCAAGTTGATCCTATTTGATATTTGACTTTGATGAGACTAAAATTATCGTCTTTATTGAAAGTTGTGAGAGTGAAGTTCGTATTGAAATAGCTTACTCGACTAATAATACGAAAGGTAAGACCTAAACTTGACAGGTTTCCCACGTCACTCACCGACCCTAACTCAGATGGTAACATCAGGGTTTTATCAACAAAAACTTTCTACCAGATGATTCTTTCCCTCTTATGCTTTGAGGGTACTTGATTGTCCTGTCTCAATCACTCAAGAAAACAAAGGTGATTAGTCTAACAGATAATTCGAATACATTCATTACATCATATAATTTTCATTTGTATTTCAAAGAAGTATTTTCCCTATCATATTATAATCCATCAATTCATGATATCAAGGTCCATAATTCAATTCAAAACTTTAAGCAAAACATTGTATAATCTTATTAAGTAAAACTTTCATGATTTCATCTAAGTATAACATAACTTCTATGCATAGTCATCAAAGTATATCATAACTTTCCAAACATGAGTTACTTTTCACAACTTTACTAAAGTGAAAATAGAAGAAGTTTTATGAGGTTTAGGGTGGGATGTAACATATCCTCCCCCTCGAGAATCATCATCCCCGATGATGTCTAAGTATAGAGTATTAATGCTTAAATAAAGTCTTAATGCAATGATAAAATCTTAAAACTAAAATTAAGTCTCAATTTCTCAATCTTTCATATTCTTGTAAAAGAGATGGAAATCTTTTCTCAATATCTAAATAGTCCTCCCAAGTGGCACTATCTTCAGCTTATTGATCCCACTGGACTTTGTAGTGAAGCACATCCCTATTGTGCAAGTGGAGCTTACATGTTTCGAGTACCTTGAGTGGTTCGATCGACACCACCCCTAGATCCTGGACCTGCAAGGCATTCCAATCGATTATATGCTTGTCACCAGATATATATTTCTTAAGATATGAGGCATGAAACACATTATGTATTTTAGAAAGCGCTGGAGGTAGAGCTATCCGGTAGGTGATTGGGTTGACTTCTTCTAACACTTCAAAAGGTTCCACATAACATGGTGCTAACTTAGACAATTTTCCAAATTTGATTGCGCTTTTCTGAGGTTTTACTCTCAATAAAACCTTTTCTCCCATGAAAAATTGTCTTGGAGTTCATTTGGCATTAGCATAGCTCTTCTGCCTATCATTAGCTTCTGCGAGTCTCTTTTTGATCAACCTGACTTGTTCCTCCATTTCTGAAAGCATTTCCAGACCTAGGTAAATTCTATCTTCCAGCTTGTCCCAGCTGATAGGAGTTCAACACTTTCTTCCATATAATGCCTCAAATAGAGCCATTTTAATTGCAGAGTGATAAGAGTTATTGTAGGCAAATTCTACGAGTGAAAGGTAATCCTCCCACTTGTACTGCTGATCCATGCAGTATACCCTCAAAAGATCCTCTAGAACTTGATTCACCCTTTCTGTCTGGCCATTTGTTTCAGGGTGGTATGCGGAACTGATATTTAGTTGAGTTCCAAGGGAGGTAAAAAGGGTTTGCCAAAACCTGGAGGTCATTCTCGTATCCCTATTGGAGATTATCTTCTCAGGAATGCCATGCAGTCATAATACCTCTTGACCAAACTTATGTGCGATAATGGGACCTCCATCAGCCAAGTTTCCTGGAATAAAGTGCACCACTTTGGTAAGCTTATCCACCACTACTAGAATTGTTTTGTGCTTATTCTTGGACATTGGAAGTCCTTGTATGAAATCCATACTAATTATTTGCCATTTCCATTCAAGAATTTCATGTGGGTACAGAAGCCCTGTCGGATGTTGATGTTCAGCTTTCACTCTCTGACATTACAAACATTCAGCCACATGCCTAGCGACATCCTTTTTCATTCCCTTCCAATAATACAATGGTTTAATATCTGCCATGATTTTTGTTACTCCTGGGTGTCCAGAGTATGGTGCATTATGAACTTCTCTTAACACTGTACTCCTTAACCCGTCTGATTCAGGGACATAAATTCTTCCCATATACCGAAGTAATCCATTGGCCTCAAATTTAAATCTATCATATTTAGAGTCTTGGGGATTATCCAATAGAGCCTACTTAACTTGAATATAGTATTCATCCTCAATGGACTGTCGTAATACCTGGGTACGGAAAATAGTTTGCACTGACAGTATGGAGGAAACATGTCTCCTCCTACTAAGAGCATCTGCTACAAGATTTTATTTTCCTTTAATATAATAGGTCTCAAAGTTGTAATCAGATATTAACTCAAGCCACCTTCTTTGCTGAGCATTCAAATTAGGTTGAGTGAACAAATACTGTAATCCTTGGTGATCAAATCTGAGTTCTAAGGGTTTACCTAACAAATAATGCTGCCACATTTGTGGTGCATGCACAATTGCTGCTAACTCTAGATCATGAGGTGCATAATTTTGCTCATAGTCCTTCAACTTTCTGGACTCATAGGCAATCACTTGCCTATCTTGCATGAGTACTCCTCCTATTCCTTCTCCTAAAGCATCAGTGGTAACTACAAAGTGTCCCTCCGGATTAGGCACCTTTAAAATTGGTGCCATAGTCAATTTCTCTTTCAACAAATTAAAAGCTTCCTGACATTTATCTGTCCATACAAATTTTCTTCCTTTCCTCTGAAGGGAGGTAATAAGATATGCCATCCTAGAGAAGTTAGCCACGAACTTCCTATAATATCTTGCCAAACCCATGAAGCTGCGAACTTCATGTACATTAGTGGGTTCTGGCCATTCAATTATCACCTTTATTTTTGCTAGATCTACCGTGATCCCATCTGTAGAGATAATATGCCCTAGATATTGAATTTCTTTTTGAAAGAAGGAGCACTTGCACAATTTTTTGTATAGTTTATTTTCTCTCAATCGTTGCAAAATAAACTGCAAGTGTTGGAGATGTTCTTCTTCATTTTTCAAGTAGATCAAAATGTCATCAAGGAAAACAAGGACAAATTTGTCTAAGCAATCTCAAAATACACTATTCATCAGATTCATAAAAGCTGCCGGTGCATTAGTTAGTTTAAAAGGTAACACTGTAAATTCATAGTGTGCATATCTAGTCTTGAATGCAATTTTATGTATGTCTTCCTCTCTCAATCTTAATTGGTGATAACCAGATCGCAGATCAATCTTAGAGAATACTGTTGCCCCTTGCATTTGGTTGAATAGATCATCTATGCAGGGCAAGGGATATTTGTTTTTGATTGTGGCTTTATTAAGCATTTGATAATCGATACATAGTCTAAGAGTGCCATCTTTCTTTTTGACGAAGATTACCGGTGCTCCCCATGGTGAGACATTAGGTCGTATCAGACCCTTATCTAAAAGATCCTGCAACTATGCTTTCAACTCCATCAATTCAGTGGTAGTCATCTAGTATGGAACCTTAGAGATGGGCTTTGATCCAGGTATGATATCCATAGAAAAATCAAACACCCTTTTTGGAGGCAATCCAAGCAATTCATCAGGGAAAACATATGCAAAATTTCAAAGGTAAGGATATTGGTCCAATTTTGAACCCTTTCTTTCTAAAGCTTCATTTGATTCTTCTTTTGGTGTTTTAAGGGCTTCATAGAATGTTAAGTCATTTGAGTAATTGAAATTTTGGTTCTCCATCACTTCCTCTAACTTTTCCATTTTAACTACAAATAATTGACAACCCCTTCTTTTGGCTCTCTTAAGTTGCATTGCAGAAATTTGCTTGATTACATCGGTTCCTGCTTTTCCTTGAATGTATGCTTTATGCCCTAGGTCATCTAGGCACTCAACTATTTTGGCATAATAATATACTTTTGCTCTGTGTCTCCATAGCTAGTTGATCCCTAATATGACATCGTAGGATCCTAGAGGAGCCACATAAAGGTTAACTTCCATAGAAAAGCTTGGTAAGTCTACCCTAGCCTCAAACAGGCATTGCTCTACCTGAGCTCTTGATTGATTGGCATATTCAACTAACCATGAATTCTGCATGAAACTAGCCTTCTAGAAATTTTACTTAAAACCTTTGGTGCTACAAAACATTCTATTGCCCTTGTGTCTATTAAAACTGTTATAGGTGTACCAAATAGCATACCTATGGTCTTGATAGGAGTTATCTGGTACTCTGCTTATCTATTGTCTAGAGTAGCATGAATTCGCTGTTGAAATGCAACTTCCTGAGGCAGTAAAGGATTCCCATGGGAAGACGGTCCTGACATTTTTATAGGGCATTGATTGGCATAGTGATTCCCGCCACAAGTAAAACACCCTCCAGTTGGCCCTCGTCTTTCAGTAGATTTTCCAGGTGCTTCATGATTCTTCTTTCCATTATTGTTTTGGTGGTCTCCATTTCTTCTATCTCTATGATCCTCATTCTTATTATCATGACGATTCATGTCACCCCTTCGTTGAAAATCTAATTTTTCCCCTTTCTTCTTGAAGGGCTGGGAGGATTGGTTCCAGTTGTATTTCTTTTGTTTCTTCTCCCTATAGGCCACCAAACATTTTAGTCTCTGCTCTTGTTTGACTGCCTTCTCATAGACTTGGTCCATGGTGGTTGGACCATGGTGGTTGGACCATGTACATCCACCTCTCCGCCAATTTGAGTGTTAATTCCCATGATGAACTTTCTGATTCTAAATCTCTCATCTGTTTGGTACAGGGGCACATATTTGAGGAGTTGAGTAAATTTTTCCTAGTATTGGTTAATAGTTAAGTCCCCTTGTCTCATATTTTGGAACTCCATCATTTTTTGATCATAATATAATTGAGGCAACCACCTTTGTCTAAAAATTGTAACAAACTCTCCCCACGTTAACCCTTTGGTTGTTATCCCTAATTTCCATCTTCTTGTTTGTCCACCATATGGACGCTTCACCAGCTAATTGAAAAGCCCCCCATACTACCTTGGTAGTTTCAAAGTAATTACAGATCTCAAAGTATTTCTCCATTTCAGTCAGCCATGTTTCGGCGGCATCACCTGAGTCAGATTCGTCAAACTTAGGCAGAGTTACCTTCTTCATATCGCGGGATAACTCTTGTGCCAACTTTTTCCTGTCTAAATCTTGAGATTTAGATCCCAAATGGGTGTCTTTCTATTTAGTCTGTGTAGTACCCATATGATGACTCCCATTGTCTCCTTCAAAATTTGATCCCTTTTCAGCCCTTTCCTTTCCGAGATGGTCCATTCTAGCTCTGGTCTCCTACAGGAGAGTCATGATTCGATCCAATTTAGCTTCTACATTTTCAGGATTCTGACCAACCTCAAAGTTTTGTTCATGATGACTTTGGGTTTGCACCATGATATTATAACCTTTCTTCCTAAAGTTCCAATTTAGAAATTTTAATTAGTTTCAAGCATAGTCAACTGATTCATTCATAAATTGAGAACTTTATTATCTCATGCACACATACTTTAAGAAAGATAAAACTTTTAACATAGAATAATAAAGGCTTTTACTTCCATTAACTTTCTACACTTTTTACATTCTCAAATTTCAAAACAAGGATTTTTTTCAATGTCAGAGTGTAGGTTTAAATCCTTTTGACTCATCGAAACTTATTACAATAATTTTAATGGGGTTATTACTACCCACATTGGGTACAGGTATATGAGAGGTAGGTTTGATTAGTTCGTGTTTCAAAGTAGATGGTTGGCAAGCTAGGTCTTCCATAATACTTGCGTAAGCAATAGCAACTTGCTTCAACTCTATTTTTTCTTCTTTAATTCTACCCATCTCATGAGAGAAGGTTTCGTCATCCTTTAACCATCCCTCCCCATTAACATTTGTTCCTTCAATGGTTTTGGTCAGAGCTTCCCATTCTTTCTTTGCCTACAGGTATCACCCATTATAGGTAACAGATTTTCTAGCAGTTTGTTTGATTCACACCATTTCTGGCACAAAATAATTCAAAAGAATTAGTTTTACAATTTAAGAATCATGTGCAATACTTACGCAATGAGCTCATAGGCCTGAGTGTTCAACCTGGATGCTCTAATACCACGTGTAACAACCAACCAACCTAAAACCCAAAATTACCAAGAGAAAATTTCACCCAGAGTTAAACATTCAAAAGTAGAATCATATAGAATCAGATAAATTACTGTGGGTCCATAAACTAGGAATAAGATTTATCATAGCTTTCATATTGCGATTTCAAAGACATAACATCATGAATAAAATTTTACCATCATTCATTCATCAAGATCTTTATGTTGTAAATAAGTATAGACTAGGAAGAGAATAGAATCCCTTATCTGGTTTGGTTTCATCTCGAAGACTCAGTATGCCACTATAGAGAGGAAAGCATCATATGGCTATTTTACCTCCAACCACAGACTTAAGCGGTCCCCCGCACACTTCCTGACAAGAAGAGGCCCTACCCTTCAACGAAAGGCTGTGTCGAGAACCCTCTTAGTTACCATATGAGCTCTGGTCTGTACCCCTACTCGGCTAACACTGTTGCACTGCTAAGGATACCCTCCTACTAAGTACAACAACATTGGTTAACTAAGTATTTGAAGTACTGTGAATTGACAAGTGCACGAGGTGGCATTAGCACTCACTATGGCCATAGTTTCTATATATATAGAGACATTATGTAGTGAATGTAGTGATAGTTCACCACCCTGCTCGACTTGGATAAAATATTGGTTCTAGGGTTTACTGGATTACCTATCCACCCATTTACAATTGAACAAGATTCTCTAATGTTTTTCAACTTGTTTGTCGTTATAAATTCGATTGGTTGTCGATCGATAGAATATACTAGTACCATTGGTTTAATCTTGAGAACTCAATTCCATTTCTTAATATTGGTCATCTTGGTAATATACATTGATGAAAAACATATCCTTCTCCATGGTTTTTAATTTAAGTCATCTAGACTTCTCTATTAGTTTATAGAAGAAGTTATTTGACACAAAACTCTTCAATTCCTATACATTAAACTTGTACATAGCAATAAGGAAGGTGGTTATCATTTTTAATTTTACTCAAACGTCTTTATTAGTTAAATCTGCCTCTTAGGATAAATCATGTGATTACAAACTTTTTAATAAGGAAGACTTACATAGAATATAATCTTCCAAAAGCTCTCCCTCTCTAATAGGGTAGTGTATTCAAACAATCTCTTCAATTGACAAGTTTTGGAATAGCAATAACGAAATAATGTGTAATGCCTCCCTGGTCCTGGCCTAACCAAGGTGACACCAAGGTATGAAATTCAAGCTTTATATGATATTGTGTTACTGACATTTTGTTAGGTTAGATTCCATGATTAGATTGGGTGTACATGTGGAGAGGATGACACCTTGACATTGGCATAATACGCGAATGATCACGGATGTTGGAATCCTCCGTTGTGGACTATTCTTGCCTCGGCTATTATATGATACGTACATGCAGATGTTATAACCTGTTTGAAGTGATGCAGGTACCAGGCACCGACTCCACCTGGCTACACAGGTCTGAGTGTGCCTAATGCCCCAATGGTGGTAAGATGGAGATGACACATTGGCCATTTACCAGCTTAGCCTTGTCATCGTCTCTATGTTGAGATGAGTTTCTAATGTCATATACTACCTCAGACACTGTCTGGTTATTGCTTGATTATTCTACCATTCTGTGAGTCAGTTCCGTATGATTTTTGTGTTGAGTTAGTCCTTGTGGGTTGCTGTATGATGTTTTGTTATTTGTAATTTTATTCGGCATGGTGTTAGAAAATTGAGCTCGTGCCTTGTTTCTGTATGGTTTTCTCGAGAGGACTTTATAAGCCTTGGTCTTCTTTGGCTACTTTAATTAAATTGGGGGAACAATGAGGGATACCTTGATTTCCTAAGTTCACATGCGCTTGATGCACGAGCCCACACTTGGAGTACTAATTAAATCTTCACCTCAATCTCGCAACACGTGTTCTGCACTTCAATTTCAATTCAAACTCCCCAATTCTCTATATCTATTAATTCATTTCAACTGTATAAATACAGTTCCTAAACTATACTTCTCAAGCCTGTTAGATTCAGTTGCCCCAAACAAGCTTCCAAGTGCATGTTTATGCATATTCATAAATTCATTTTATTGAAAAGTCTTTCAATAAATATTACTCTTCTCATTGCCAAGGAGATTTAATAAAACATCATATTCTTTTGCACTGGGAATTGCCCAGACAGCTAGGGACCATTGTTACGTTTATTGTGTCCTTGCATTTGATGTCTGGTCACCTAGAGGCTCTCTGCCAAACGAGCCACGTGCCTTATTGGCACTTCCACTATTTGCATATTGGTCTGATCGAGGTTTTTGGGGGGCATCGAAGCTCAGACTATGATGGGTGAAGAGGGATTTGAAATATGTGGCCAAAAACCAAACGGTGGGAGAGTTTTTTGCAGCTTCACGCTCATCCAAGATTTTGAAGCCTCAGTTGAATGACTCTGTGGGCGGTCATAGGTCTTTGTGGGTCTCCCCCACAGATTTTTTGCAAAAAGGAGATCACATTCCATTGGCAGTTTTGGGGGTTTTAAAAGTAGTGGAGGAGTTTTCCTTAAGATAGTCATACAAAACATGAAAATCGGGAGGATGTAGCTAAAACCACTAATTTATTGCCAATGCAAAGGAAGTATGGGTGTTGTCTGGCCGTGAAGAGGCAATTGGGGGATTAGGGTTTGGATTGCCATTGGCCACAACAATTGTTGAAACTGGATCATTTGCTTTACCCAAAACTCTACCCACCAGCAATGGAGAGAGATTAGGGTTTTCAGTCAATATTTGCCTCCTGCAAAATGCGCTGCAACCATGGAAAGAATTAAGTGAGTTTTACATTCTCTGTAGATTGAAGACCCAAAGAGTCCATCGTAGAGAGTAATGGTGTTGTCGCTACTGTGACAGAGGGTTGGGATGACAAAAGAAAAGCATGGTAGAGGTCGTCCAAGGGTTTCCTAGCCGCGAACAAGGAGAAGTTAGAGGTTTCGAAAGTGGGAGGAGGAAGAGCAACTGAGTATACACCACTCTCTGCAATTGTTTTACAGCTTCCAGGTAAGCTAGCATCCTCTCTTAACCAACAGTTACCAGGGTAGATTGCATATGATGTTATACTATCATTGTTCTTGCTCTGTGGCCCATTTGATGGATGCCCTTAGTCTGTTGTCACCCTCCAATTAGGGAGTGTGAAATAAACATTGTTTCCAATCTCTACTTCTTAACCTACTATTTTTTTTGTTGTCCATGAGATCACTAGATTATGTGAGGTATTGTATGGAATAGGCCTTGAAGGCAATGTATTAATGGGTCACCCCAGTGGTTTATGCATCCTCTCCTTAGCTGTAAGTTTTATGCTTGTTGAATACTTAAAATCTATGCCTAGGTTATTTCATTTTTTTTAGCAGACATTGCATGCTATACTGTGGCCATTGATCATCAATCTAATTCCTCAGGGATCTCATGATATTCAACAAGAAACAGGGAACCTGAGATCCTATGATGGCATGTATAATAAGTTAATCATGGTCATGTCCTTGTTATCTTCAAGTTGAATGCTCCCAATATATCAAAACAAGATGTATAATGGTTGATGTCTAGGGTGTCCCTTTACTAAATCCGGGTTCTAAATCTTTGTTTGGGTAGGACATGCATTAGTTTTTTTTGGCACTAGTTACGATTTTGTTAGGGTATGTTAGGTGTCAATATATTGCAAAGCAGGATTATGCATTATATTCATGCCACTGAAAATCTGGATCCAAAATAGAAAATAAATTTGAATATTTTGCTTCTGGGGTTTGAAACAATCTCAGAGACAGTTTAAAAACACAACTCACGATGCTTTGGGGGAGAAGTTAGATGTGAACCCTTTGCTAAATCTGGGTATATAAAGTCCATTAGGTCTGTAGTAATTTGATTTTAGAGTTTATATTTAGGGATGCCATGTGGTATAATCTCGCATCACTAGCTTTGCTACGTGGCATGATCTTGCAGCAACTGAGGTTCATTTGGAGCCAAGTGTTCCTATCTTGGCTCATCTAGGGTTCCACATGTAAGCATCTCGCATCACCTAGGAAGACACATTTCTGCATCTCGTACTAGCAACAGTTAATGAGAAAAGACAGATGAAAGGATTTCTAAAACTGGAGTGTTAACTGAAATCGGATCCAAAAGTATCTCACAAGCAAGAAGTCAAATATTCAAAAGTTGCTTCGAAAAGAAACCGGATGCTTGAGAATCTCGATTTACGCCTGCCAATGACATTTGTTTAAAAGTTTGTAAAGCCTTTTTAACTGATCCATGTTGTGCCCATCTTACAATTATTGCAGCTCATGTGGCCTCATTTCTTGAGGCATTCTGTCAAACAGTTAACGTGCCTTGTCTATGTTTCCACTATACGTATACATGTAAACTAGAGCACTTGCAATTACATAATTTCTCCTTCATCCTTCAACTTTGGGTTCAAAACAGTAAACACTAAGGAACATCAGTTTTCACACTCTCTACTACTTTGCATCTCTATAATATTGCTGTGGAAAGATCACAAGGAGCATAGAGAAGACATCTGTTATTTATTAGCGGTTACTCATTCCCACTTGCTCCTCTATTCATCAACTCTTCTATCATCCATCTCAGTTGCTCAGTGTTGGTTGGTTCCTCTCACACTTTGCTAGAGACATCCCTTGAAGACAAAAGGATCTCCAGTCACCCAGAATGGGAAGAAACATTGCAACTTGGCTGTCATTGAGTCTTGTGTTTTCAAATAGGTGAAACTCCCATGCCACATGAACTACTGTCATGACAATTTCAAAACTACCATGCCAATAATCTAGCTGCCACCTTAATATATCTAGTAGTCTTGCTGCTAACAAAACTATTAATTTCATTATCTTTGTTCTCATTGAAAAGTCAACATCTGTTTCAGCTTCACAGAAAACTTCTTGTGATGGTCTTGAAGAGTAGACAATGAAGCATAAGGTGCATTTAGAGAATGGGATCTATATATCGACAACATGGTTTATGACCTAAGCATATCTTATAATTACCTTTCCAAATGCAAACCAATTGACATATAATTCTGATTTCTGAATCTTATGGCTATTGTTACAAATCAGATTACTCTGGGTTTTGGACAGCGAATACATGTATGCCTATTGCTCAAATAAACGTGTCATTCATCAACCCACGTGTAGATAACATCAACTATGATTTCTACCACATAATTTTACCATTCAAATGCAAACCAGATGACTTGTAGTTCTGATTTCTAAATCTTTATGACTGCTGTTACAAATCAGATTATTCTGCATTGAAATTATGTCAAGTTTTTAGGCTCAAATGTGCCCAAACATAGAGCGAGTCATATCGTTAGTAGGATTATACAATGATGTTGTCCCTGTTTAGAATGAGGAAAATGGTTCACATCCCTCGTAGCCGTGTGGCGATCCACACACACTTGAAGGGCCTTAACAATTATAACAGTTGATTTGTGGGGTATTTTGTCCATTGTTAAGGTGAGTATTTTCCTTGTTATCCACTGTAATTGTATTGCAAAGGCATTGGGAATTTAATAGTTCTACACCTGTCAAATGCATTTGTTTGAAAGTTTCTCAAGCCACATTTGTTAATCCACTTGTGCCCCATTCATTGTGCTCCATGAGATTGAATCTCTTAGATGCATTCCACTAAATAGTTCGCTTGCTTTACTACTGCAGATTTAATGGTATTCCTTTTTGGTAGTTATTCAGGGCACTTTCTATAATAGACTCTATTTAGAAATCTTCTATTATTAACAAAGAGTTAGCTTTAGTTTTATTCAAGGCACTCATTATTGTAAAGAAAACTGCCTTATCTTTGTCTCTGTGTTCTACATTCTTACCTGATCAGTTACAAACAGAACTGCTTTAGTCAAGTCCATTTTGTGTGTATTTCACATTCCTTACCTTCCATGTAATGTCTTTCTTATAAAATTCAAATGGATCGCTATTGTAGAATCCAAACTTAGTTAAACCATAGACCATGTCCAAGTAGTGGTGACTTTTAAGTACCTGTCACGGGTAAGTGGAATGTAATCTCATCTTTTATAATTGTGTAAGGCTTGTTATAATATGCTACCATAAATTTATTTAGTTGGTTTTATGTCACTAAGAATGGAATATGAATGGTTGTTGTGACAAGATATAGTCTGTGAAAGCTTGTCGTATTTTGGGAAGGGATTAGTAGAAAGAGTTTTGTGGATTCACACACGTTGCCAACATATTTATATATGTACGAGCATCAATAAAATCATTTTTGATCTACTTGTTATATAATATCCGTTTGTCTACTATGCTCAGTATTGAAGAGCTAGGCTTAAACTCGGTTTTCATTATGTGTAAATGACCTTCCTTGATTGTGAATGACCTATGAAAGTGGCTTGCCTTTTTTGGCTATAGGCATGATGTATATATGCTATCAATCTATTGTTTTGGCTGATTGTTTATTTTTTTATTTCATCCTCTTTAGCACCCTTATCAATCTTGTTGCCTATTTGTTGGTTGGCTCTTAGTATTTTTGTGATGCTATGTTGTCATGTGGTCCACTTATTTGTTAAGCAAGTGTTTGTGTGACATGTTAGAACATACTTCATTAAAAATTGGAAGAACATAGGGTTGCTACTGTAATCGTATCTTTTGACAACAGTATGAACATTATATTCTTTATGGTAATTCAAGAAATATTAAAGATGTCAGTATTTACTTTCCCAAGACTGTTTATTCATTTAGATGTTTGCCAAGTCTTGTGGTACCCCTTGTAAGGTCACGTATATGAGCCTTCTTCCATGTTGTTGTTATGCTTGTTATGGCCATGTGATCATCTTCGAGCACAAGGGGTGGACCCTTGAGGGATCCACATGGTAGGGTGGTGTTGCACCCACCATTGGGGACCCAGACATCGACATCATCAGTTCGGTAACGACATCAACAAGGGGCTGCTCCATTCTTTTCACTGGTTCTAGTATATTCTTATGTATCACACAACTCGATGATCCGAGTGAGATGTAATGTAAGTTTGTATTGATGTGGCTTGTTCCTGTGAGACACTCCTATTCTAGAGTTCATTGTAATAATGTTCATGACGTACTCTTAAGCAAAATTTGTATTGAGATTATCTTCCGCATATGTTATCGACCATGGTGACAGGATGTCGTTGTAATCCATGCCTTGAGAAGTTTTGGGTATGCTGTCACAACTGAAAACTACTGGTTTTATTACCGTTTTAATCATTGTTACTGCTGTTCAAGCTGAAAAAGGTTGAATTGATTACTATTCTGCTTATGTCACTACTGTTACAACTTAAGCTATTAATTTAATTACCGTTGAATAGTGATGTCACTACTGTTTCACTGCTACTATCATTGATATATTCATTATTATCTTACTACTATGATCATTGTTGACACTATTAATGTTATTGGAGCTAACTCATTGTTTTGTTATATGTAATGCTTCTGTAATAATACTATGTCAAGTTAGGCTTATCAAGATATCCACCCTATATTAGTCACTATCCTCCCTATATGTGATTTGTGTATAATGACACTATGAGAGTGTAGCTATCTATGCATGTGCATTTAATCCATCCCTATGAGTAAGTCATGAGTGACACCCGTCTAGGTAATAGGATGATGTTTGAGTCAAAACTTAGAGTATTGATATATCTATATGTTCATCTTATGTTTAAAAAAAAAAAAATTGTTGTGCCTTTTAGGATTTTGTTCTTGTATGCCGGTTGGGGCGTTACATAATGAACCCCATTGGACAACATGGCATACGATATTATACTGACTATAAGAATGAGTCTCCTATATGTTGCAGTATGCTTGATAGTAGGCTCTCGTTTATGCCAAAATAAAGGCTTAGGACGATGTACTTCTATTAATAAAGGAATAAGAAATGAGGTTATTTTAGTATACACAACACCGACCACAAAAGCCAAGATTGAGTATTGACGTGAAGAGCTTTCATAAAATGAAATAGATGTCAATCACACACAAATGGTTTTGAGATGGTTTCTAAAGAAAAATTCCTTAAACGAATACAGCTTGGTGGTTACAAACCTAACTCCACATATCTTGTTGGGATTCAGTGCCAAACTCACTATACATGAAATATTAAGACATTTTAGTCTGTCATTTAACTACAAGAAAGAGGTACTCTCATGCGAGTTGACTAACCTATATACAACTATAAACAAGTATGAGCTTGTCAGCCTCTCTAGACATTTGATATATAATGAAATACTAATCATAATTCGTAGCCAAATAATGTAAACGTACAGGTAGAACACAAGGTATTATCCTGAAATGATTGAGCAATTTTCTCTATTAACATGGTAGCACAAAAGTGTGACACCTCTAACAAAACATTTCAGTTGTTCAAGAAAAGAGAAAGGTTATTTTTACCTTTGTATCTCGGCGTGGGATAAGTCTTTCTCTGTAGACATCTTTTCTTGTATCCTCAAATGCTCTTCTCACCCACCTATTTAACAATTCTCTTTATCTTTTCTAGGCACTTCGTATCCTTACAATAGTAGTGTCAAAAAAAATGGCAGCCTAAAATCCCGTAAACTTGTGATAATGTCATTTATATATTGGTTGATAATCAGTTATTATCAGGTAGTTCTTAGAACAGTTTCCACCTCAAGATCTCGTGCCAAACTGCCCAACTTCCTATTGATTTTTGGGCTTGAAAGCCTCATCGAAGGATCAGTTTTCATAACTGCTGGATATCGTTTTCTTCAAGAGAAGATTATGGTGGTGGTCATGGGCTAACGTGGTCATATGACATTAGTCCTTGAAAGTTTCCAAGGCATGATTATAGTTAAAACATCATAACATACATTATCATCTTCGATCATGCTTAAGTTTTGAATGAGTCGAGGGTTTAAAATTAAATGAAAGAAGTTATACATCGTGGGGTGGTAAACTTCGGGGTTACAAGAGAATAAATATTCTTATGCTCTCCAAAAGATTACATGAAGATATATATATACTTGTATGATATGTTTTACACGTTGTCATGTGGACAAAAAGATGACAAAGTAGTTAGGTTTCTAAGACTTAATTATAGCCTACTAAAAGCATCATGGAGAATTAAATGATGTTGCTAGATGTCATTGAGAATTGAAGAAAAAGTATCTTCGACTTGGGACTGAATGATCATGACTTGATTAGGTCTTTACATCCTCAGACATCAAGTCGATCCTATTCAATATTTGACTTTGATGAGACTAAAATTATCGTCTCTATTGAAAGTTGCAAGAGTGAAGTAGGTATTGAAATAGCTTACGCAACCGATAATACAAAAGGTAAGACGTAAACTTGACAGGTTTCCCATGTCACTCACCGACCCTAGCTCAGATGGTAACATCGGGGTTTTATCAACAAAACCTTTCTACCAGATGATACTTTCCCTCTTATGCTTAGAGGGTACTTGATTGTCCTATCTCAATCACTCAAGAAAACAAAGGTTATTAGTTCAACAAATAATTCTAATATATTCATTACATCATATCATTTTCATTTGTATTTCAAAGAAGTATTTTTCCTATGATATCATAATCCATCAATTCACGATATCAAGGTCCATAATTCAGTTCAAAACTTTAAGCAAAACATTGTATAATCTTATTAAGAAAAAACTTTCATGATTTCATCTAAGTATAACATAACTTCTATACATAGTCATCAAAGTATATCATAACTTCCCAAACATGAGTTACTTTTCATAACTTTACTAAAGTAAAAACATAAGAAGTTTTATGAGGTTTAGGGTGGGATGTAACACCTTATAATATGAGATAAAGAAGTTGTCTATATAATATAGTATGTGTATGTAATACCAATGATATTATATTAAATTATATAGATTATTATAATCAATTTGAATTGTAATTGGAAGTTGTTGTGCCTTGCACACACGCCCCATTTTGCCAAACGAAGACCCCCTCTTTTTCTTTGACTTGGAGTCTCAACCTTTCTTCCTTATGATGATGAGAGGGTGAATATGTGCTTAGAATGCATGATTTGTTCTAGATTTGAGTATTTGGCATGTTTGGAGTCATTTGATGTCTTTCATGATTGCTTTGAAAGTGTCTTGAGTGGTCTTGTGCTTAAAAGAAATAGCCATTTGTTGCATTTTGTGTTAAAATGGGGTGTTACTGCATTTTACTCCAAAATCTTATGTCACTGGATATTGTCCTTAAAATTGCTTCTACAGGATGTGTCATGTTGAAATTCCTAGTTTCCACGTCTTAGAGTTGCAAAATCATGTCAAATTCCACAAGGTTTCACTAAGGGGTTCATATACTTTCATCCAGTCGCATGTTCCTAACACCTTGATTTGGTTCAGTCTGAAACCCTGAAAACTGATTAAGTCTGAAATCTGGTGGAACCCCAAAAATCTAGAATCTGCATATCATATCTTATGGATCTAGAACCTATTTCAAATATTCTGACAGTATATTTAAAAATATTCTGGTGGAACCCCAAAAATCTAGAATCTACATATCAAATCCTATGGATCTGGAACCTATCTCAAACATCCTGACAGTATATTTAAAAATATTTAAAGTATATCTTTGACTTATACTTAAATATATTTTAAAATATACTGTCACTGAGGACACTTCAAAATTTGGTTCCAAAAATACCCCCTACTGCACTGTGCGCTAAAAATGCCTCCTACCGACTTCTGTGCTAAAACCATCCCCGACTGACTTCCCTCCAAACTACCACTAAGTCGGCAGGCATCAAAAACCCCGCTGAGGCAATTTGGAAGAAAAGTGCTAAAAATGAACGCTACCGACTTGCACTGAAATTGCATCGCATTGCCTTTTGTCAGAGGAACTTGAAAATCATGCTAAGTCAGTGGGAGGTGAAAGTCGCTAGGTTAGTATCCTCGCTAATGAAGTTAGCACTAAAAACAGACCCCACGGACCTACGCTAAAAAGTGAAATGACTGACCTCATGAAGCATCATTCTAATTAGTCAGTCCGAGCCTAAATCCCCACCAAAGGCATGAAGTGAACTTGGCGCTAGAATTGCATTGCACCAACTTTTAGTCTGTGACACCCAAAATCTGTGCTAGGTCAGTGAGACTCAAAATCAACGCTTTTTGACATTTTGGCCTAACAATTGATTTTTTCAAAGTACAAATTGGATTTTCTTGATGGATTTAGATTGCACGACTAGTTGTCACATCGTGATGAACATTTTTAGCATGTTTGTGTGGATTTTAAGCATGTTTGGCATCGATTAATGCTACTGCACCTGAATGTGCAGTACCCCCCAAAAATCCTACTTTTTACAAAAAAGGCTATAAAAATGCAAAACAAATGTCTCCAAATGGATTCAAATGGCCACAAAAACCTCCCAAATCATCATATTGGCCAAATTGGTACTTGAAAATGGTAAAAAATTTAGAAACTCATGCAAAAATCACTAGATTTGTGAAGAGGTCTATAAGGAAGCAACCTTGAGTTTGAGTTGTTCCTGACTGATCTATGGCTGCAAATGGACATGTTTTGATCCAAATTGATGGAAAATGATTGTTTATGATGAAATTGATGCTTTGCATTATGAATTGCAGGTCTTGGAGGACACATGAGCTTGTTGGAGCTTATTGGAGCTGTCTTGGAAGTATGTACACACAGAGGTACCTTGCTGACCCATAAATACAGAATCGACACTCTATCAACCAAATTGTTGCTGCACCTACAGAAGGAAGTCAGTATGATGTCTTGGATGATGGAGATAGGCCTCATGAGCTAGGAGACATTAAAGATCATGCTTATTTCATGGCAATTCCTATAGATCCAGTCTAATGTCCAAGACATGTTCACACTTGTTCATAGCTATCCCAACAGTCCAATCATGCAATAATGATTCACCAACATCTAGTAGGATATGCCTTCATCAAAATCATGTCATATATTCCTCTTGACTATTCAACACATTGGAGAGGCCATTTTTCTTATTAAACAACTCAAAGGAGACAAGCAACAAGATGATCTAGTCAGCATGAGAAATCCCGTCAGTCCACATCAGCTCAAATTTTCACATGTCATATGACCTTATTTTGACTTCTTTTCACCTTGGAAAGTGGATCTTTGGCATGTATATCCAAATGGGTATCTATTTTGTCCAGATTCAATGTATTTGCAAGTTATATTTTGTCTTTTTCTTAAAGGACAAATACAAATTCGAAAATGCAACAAACTGATGTATCTCATTAAATGCCATGTAATCTGGACCGTTGGTGTTGAGTTATTCTCCACCGTCCATTGAAAAACTTGGTATGGTGTCTTGTTTATAAAAGGGTCATTATTTTCTTCTCATTATAAGTAATATTTGATAGTGAATTGTTGAGACTCTGCCAAGATTCAATCAATACAAAGCAAGTTTTGTAGGTTGCTGGGAATTTGCATTTTTGTGTTGTCTCATTTTGGATTTTATGCTTCATGTAAATCTAAAATTAGTTGATATTCAGTTGCATTTTTGATTAATTATTCAGATATTTGATGGATTTCCTGTCCATACCATTAATGGCTTGCTGATTGTATGTCATTGTGCATGGTTAGTTTAGACATATTTTATGAGCTTAGTTCAATTGTGTGATTTCATTGAGCTATGCCAAAAGTTGGGTGTTGGATGAATCCTCCACAATTTGAAAATCATTAGATTTCCTTAGAAGATTGCACAATCTCTGTGGCATTGTGGGCTGCCTGGTTAAGCGAAGATTTGTTTATTATTGGGAATCTGTCTATCTGTGTGTTGATCATTTTTGTAATTGTCTATAGGATCTCTCTTATCCCTTCTCTCTCTCTTTTTGTTTTGCATTTTATTTACATAAAGTGTGGTAGATTTAGGGTTTGAGAAGCATTAAATTGATCATTTGCTAAAATTTTAGACTTCACAGTTTGCATCACCTAGGGTTTCTGCATTTACATTGCTGTCAACTTGTCACAAACCCTATGTTTCATGTAAGTCCCCTTGAAGGAACAACTAGAACATCCCATTGAGAAATTCCAAGCAAGCTAAAACCTAGCTATATTATCCTTGGAGTAGTCTTACCTTGGGTAAGATATTTTTCAAGAGAGGTGTGATCCCAGCAATCATACCTATGTTGTTGTGTGCTAAAACCACCATCAATAGAAGTTTTTGCTATTATTTATTTATTTTAGAAAAGAGAAATAAAATGTCTTATATTTATCTATTATATTTACTTAGTAAATTAAAATTCTTTCATTTCAATTAAAAATCTGTCCTCATTTTCATTTTAGCATTCACTACTGTTCACAAATGGGTATCGATGAAGCTTAAAAAAGTGTATTAAACATATATTAGGGTTTAAAATTGGGAGTAAATGTGTTACCGTTTATTAGGTGTTATGTAAATATCATATATTATATTTCTACATCTGCCGTTGTTTTTGTGTTTTTTATTACCTTACAATGTGCATTTATTGGAAAGTGTTCCTGACATTTCCTATTTTACAAATAAAATAAATATTTAAAATGATATTGGGATGGGACCCATCAATTGTTATCATGGGATTTATGATGTACGTTTCATTTTTATAAATATCATCCTTGGTATAATTTAAAGTAAATGTGAAGTTTAGGCCTTTGAAATAAGAATGAAGTATTGAAGATTGTAATTTATTTGTTATTTATTTTATTTTTGATGTTAATATCTATTTTTTTTTTAGAATTTCTCAATTTTCAGTTTCAAATCAGTTTTATATAACTTATATAGCATTCCCTCAAATGCTCAAATATTATTAATTATTTATGAGAAATGCATATTATCCTTAGTAAGTGGATAATCATAATTATAAATTTAGTTAATATAATAAATATAGAATTGTTTATTTATTATAAGTAGTTAAATATAAATTATATATTTAATATATATCTTATAAGATATGATAAATAAATATATAAACATACATTATCACATTCAACATTTAGAAAATCATTTTCTTAATGAAAAATACAAAAGATTGTAGAATTTAATAATTTACATTATATAAAATATAATAATAAATATAATTAAATATAGATAGATATATAATTTAATAATAAATATATTTAATATAAATATATAAATTTATAAAATGATACATGTTCTCCCAAATTGAAGAGGTTAGCAAAAACAGGTATTCAAAATTTTGGACATTATTTGGATTATATGGAGCAAATTTGTTTACACAATCAACATGAGACTAATTGCAGGCTTCGATGTTGGCAATTACAACCCTCCGTTATTAGTTTGATTAGTCATGCTAACTATGGTTTCCATTGGCAAGGATTGAGTGAAAGCCTAGAGGATGTATACAAAATCAAATTTCATAAAAGAAAGCACTTAGATTTAGTAAAGGATTACTATGAAACCCATCATAGGAAACCATTTTAGAAGATAAAGCTTAAAGAAAGTATGTCTTCCAAAGGTTTGTCTATAGAAAATAAAGATATATTTTTTTGTCTACCACACCATTACTTTGAATATGTGTATATTATGCCAAGGGTGTATGGGAAAACCATATCCTTATTTATGTATGATGTTGAACTAAAATTTGTGGATTCAAAATACTTTTCAATTTCAACTGCAAAATGTGGCTACATGCGTAACATTCCTATGAATAATTATTTTAGATTTTACCTTTACCACCCATGATAATTAAAGAGATATTTGGTAAAATAGAAAATCATTGGCTATAATGAGATTACAAAACTAAGCTTTATTGCATAAGCATAGTTGCAAAAAGTGTTTTGTTTTGTGATAGACTTGGGCCTATGGTCAAGCATTCTAGTTTTAATCTCCAAACACATTCAGTTTTCATATGCCAAATTTGGACATCTTGTGCAAGTGCAAGTGTTATTTTGTATGTATTGTATTTATGATCTTGATGGGAAAGTATATAACAACAATAATAAAATAATATAATATCCCCCACGCACACCACACATACATAGCACCTACCCACATGTCATTTCCGATGGTGGGACCCAATTTGATAGCTGTATGGTTGTATTTTTGCCTTAAAATACAAGCAAAATTTTAGGAATACTGTATCACACGTAAAGGAGATCTTGTGTGTATACTGTTAAAAAAATTAAAATATTTAATTTATGATATTTTGTGTTTTAAATAAATTATATTAACATTAATATATACATATATATGAGTATTATATTTTAAAGCTATATATTTAGATAAAATATATTATATAATTTAATATTTATAGATATTTATTATTTAATTATATATGTTTTATATATAAAATAATAATACAATAATTATATATTATATAATATATTTTATATAATGTAAACTATTAAATTATAATAATATTATTATAAAATTGTATATTAATAATGGTCCCACCAACCAAAAACAAAAACAAAAAGTGACTTTAGGCCATGGGTGATGGGTACAGTTATAAATTAGTTGATGTTCAGAAGCATTATTGTATTATCAACCACTACTATTAATTATGGAAATATTAGCTATTTTCTTAACTCCAAACAATTAAAATATGTTATTGAATCTGTTTATTTATAATTCAGTTTTCTTATTGAATGGTAGAGAGAGTTGTTTAATCATATAGATACGCTATTTTTTTAAAATTTATTGACTTGGTTAAGTTTACTATATATAATAATTTATTAAATGGAAAGCTATTGGAACTGTATAATTTATTTTATTTTTCTTAGATTTTAAAATACAAACTCAAACACCTCCTTTGCTTACAAATTATGTGAAGAATACTTGATTCTCTATCCAAGTGAATATTATTTTCACAAATGAACACACTTTCTACAGAAGGCATTCTTCTTTAATTGACTATAAAGGCATGGTTTTCTTATTTTTTTTAAAGAGTAGCAACAACTGGAACCAGCTATTGTTTCCCATTTGTACTTGCATTTGTTTTTTGCTTAAGCTTTCTTGCTATTAAACTGGTCTCTTCAAAGTTGAATTAGCTCTATAGTATTAAGTCTCCAACTATTTCGTTGACAAGAAAACTCTATTGGAAGTGTATAATTTATTTCAGTTGTGTATAATTGGAAGTTTCCTAAATGGAAAGCTATTGGAAGTGTATAATTTATTTTAGTTGTATAGTCAATTAAAATGTTCTATTTTTTTTGTTTTAGAATTTTAGAATTTTGTTTTTCTTAGATTTTAAAATACAAACTCAAACACTTAGTTTGCTTTGGCCAAGTGAATATTATTTTCACATATGAACACACTTTCAACAGAAGATATTCTTCTTTAATTGACTAAAGGCATGGTTTTCTTATTATTTTTTAAGAGCAACGACAGCTGGGAACCAGCTACCGCTACTTCCCATTTGTACTTGCATTTGTTTTTTTCTTAATTTTTCTCATTGTTAAACTGATCTCTTCAAAGTTGGAGTAGCTTTATAGTATTAAATATCCAAATATTAGAATGATGAGTCAATATTGTTTACATAAATGTTTTTCCAACACGCTAAAATTACTTAGAGGCTATCAATTACATTTTAAGACACTCTCAAAACAATGGAGGCAACTAGACAAATACACTAGAAAGCAAACATGGTCAACCATTTAATGCAATATGGTCTCCACCTTCCTAACACTTTTCAAAATGACACTACTTAGAGAAGAATAATGATTTCACTATACAATTAAAGTTTCAATAGAGCTTTCCATTCTTTGACAAACATGGGCCTAAAATCTACTCCAAAACATATGAACCCATAGGAAATGTACAAATTTCCTCCTCTTAAAGTTATACGTATAAAATCTGTTCAACATTCCACTCGATGTGTCCAATTTTATGTCAAAGTTTGTCACAGTAGTACTAGTATGTAGTCACTCAAACTATTACATAGCTACTTATTACACAATAGAATGTAATTAAAAAACCATATTTCTAAATTGCAAAACATAGCATGACAGTTGATGCCATAGACAATTTCAAGAAGGATGCAACAAAAAATTGGGTACATAAATATACGCTAGAGGAGCCACTATATTTTGAGAATTGATACTCCCTTGCAATGTCTATAAATCACAAATTACATGACCTTCCTCAAACAATGTAATGCCAACAAGTCATGTGATGACAACACTCCAACACACTTCTATTCTCTGATTCAAAAATGATGGAAACCCTAATAGGACAACATTGACATGAACTTCCCATACTTGATTCAGTGACAGGAACCCTCCAGATTAGAATCAGTGACATGAACTTTCAAACTAGAATCAGTGATAGGAACCTCAAATGAAACTAATTATAGAGATAGGAACCTTCCAGTGACAGGAACTTAAGCAAATAAATGAAATATAGTTTGACAAGAACATCTCAGCATTCAAGTGATTGAAATTTGATTACAAAAATTGTGTTAACAAAAATCTTTTATTCAAATTTAGTATTAGACGTGGGTACAAAGATGACAGAGTCATCTATTCTTAGAATCATCAGTCTTTACACCATTTGATATACTTAGGCTTTCAATTCTTTAGCCTGATTCCCAAATCACTCCTCTCTCTCTGTTTTGATTCTCCTTTTTCCTTCCCCAATAGTGACCTCCAACCAACAATTTCCTCTCTACCCCGTGCCTGTTATTTACTGTTGGCAATTTTTGTCCACATCTCTCCTTTCACAGATGGTAATTTACTCTACCCTTCATAATGGCGAACTCCATTTTCCTCAATGTTAGATTATCTTTGTTCCCCTCTCTTCATAGTCCCCTCGATCCTCCTCTATTTGTCCTTCTTCCTTCACCATTTAGGTTTCATTCTTGCTAACTGGCCTCCTACTGCTATTTTGGCAACTTTCCAAACTCTGCTCTTTCTCCCTCCCCCAGTGACATGGATCCACACATCCATTTCAAATGGTGGCGATGGAAACTACCAACCACCCAAACGTCCTTCTTAACCAATATGTAACCACCTCTAAGAGGCTGATACAACCAACAATATGAAGGGAACCAACAACCTCAAAATGCTAACTATCAACTTAACAAAAACAACTAATCAAAAATCAAAGTTTGACAATGCTCCTGCATCAGGCTCCTTGGGAGACAAAAGAAAGCATGTGCTCCTACACATGAGGTTAGCTTTAGAAATATTCCTCGTGGTTCTTTTTCTTTTGCTTCTTCCAACATCATTCTAGAACTAGTATCATCCTTCTCCAGCATTGCTACACACCTTCTGCCTTTACACTCATGGATTTACAACTGTCGTTTATCATCCTCCCTCGAGGTCTCCTTGTCCAATCATCGATAGAACAAATTTATGGAAATTAAATATTTCCATATTCACCCTATCCATTTGTCTTTCAGCTGCATCAAAATCATTGACATTCTTATATAAATCTGCACTTACTGGCCTATACTCTTTTGCACTTTCTAGAGCTTTTAACATCTCAAATGGAAATAAAACATCATCTTCACAGTTTTCCAACAAATTTACCTTTTGATCCTGTGCTATAATGTTCAATTTCTCACTTTCATCAGTCATCATTTTCATCCATACTTCTTCGATAGCCAACATCGATAGCAAATCATCCTTGGTTTTACCATTCACATTACAACCCACAACATCTACACCAAAATCTGCATATACTCCTCCATACTTATTCCCAGGATTCTCAATATTCAACATAGCAAACAAAATTGAAACCATATCCTTATTTAAGACACATAAATTTACCTCTTCCTTTTTTGCTTCTACACCTTTTATCTCTTCATTCTTCAATCCTTCATCATACCTTGCTTTCACTTCCCACTCTTACTTTCTATTGCTCTTGGCCAACTCCTTCTTTGGAGCCACTTCATACTTATATTTGTTCATTCTAATTTTTTCAATCTACTTTCATTTGTTTTCATTTTTTTTGTAACTTCTCCTTCTTATGTCTTTTTCATCTACAAGACTCCAAAACTCCATCTCACATTCATATATATCATTGTCACTATTAGATTCCACATCCTTTTTATATTTTTCTTTTAAACTTTTCTCCTCAACAATTTCATTCAAAGATTCAAAAGCATCATTATTTAAATCATCCAAATCAACTTGTTTACCTTTAGTCTTGCTTGTGTTTTCCTCAAGCTTCTTCCAAATTTCTTTTGGACATCTATCAATCTTCTTGGGCTCTTCTTCATAATCTCCAGTTTGTTGCCTTGGACTATCATGCTGAAAAATCATCTTTCCATCTTTGGATGGTTCAACCATGATCTCGTGTTCCTTGCACTTGACCTCTCCTTCACATCTTATCCTCTCTTGAAGTGTTTCCTCATCACTATGCCTTGTAACACCATTTTCCTCTACTTCCTTCAAGCTCTTGACGAACCACACCTTTCTCTCCATAACTTTGGGCTGATATATATTCATTGCTGCACTTGTTCTCCTTAATCCATACACTAATTGTTGTCCTAGAACACCTCCTTTATGCTTCCATTCTTGACAATTTGCCCTATGTTCTTGGTTCTTCTTGAATTCTTTCATGACATCCATCTTTTGTACTGGTTTGTTGTCATAAACTTCCTCATATGCACCCTCTTGCTTACACTTTGCATGTTGCCCCTCAACAACTAGTTTCTTTTGCCAACTTAGCACCTTGTATCCATGATTCATAACAATATTTGAAATTTCTAGATTTCTCTTTTCCCTATTAACTTGCATTTCTACATTCGTATTTCCACATGCATGATTAAAAGTAACATTTATACCTCCATATACCTGTACAATACACTGTTGTTTGGATTTTCCCTCATCATTGACGATGAGACAAAAAAATGTCTCATCTATTAGCTAAATAAAAGCATGTCTAAAATGCAATTAGTGCCATTGTATGTATTAATGCTATTACATGTTTTACATTGTAATCAACAATCAGTAGACTGAAGAATAAATTTTGTCAAGGTGGAACGTCAGAAAACTTCCTAAAAAGAAGCACGAAAAAAGGAAGTTAAAAATGCAGTCTCAGTAAAACGGCAATATCTCCCTCATTTCTCAATGAAATTTAGAATTTCAAAATGATTTGGAAAGATGGGAACAAGGAGAACAAAACTCAAAAACTATTTGAAGAGATTTGCCAAAATAAATGTGCAGTTCATGATTGAATTTGATTGAAATACAAGTGATGTGAAAGAAGGCATCAAAATCAGAGGAAAAAGATTTAGTTTTTCTCCCAAAAAATAGGATCTCAGATCCACATTCTTGGCAAATTAATTGAGAATAAGAATTCTATAAATTCATTGTAATCAAGGAATCAAGTGGGAAGAGTTTTATGAAATAATATAGTTCATTTTTTTTTAGCAGAAGTAGTGTAGTTGTTTGTAGTTTCCATTTCATAGTTTATTTTCCAGCAATCTTTCCATTCCTTGTTATTTACATTTCTAAAAATTTCCCTTTGAATGCTTCTTAGGATAGATTTGATTCCAAAATTTTCATTTACAAGCTCTTAGATTAGATTTGATTCCAGCAATTTCTTTCATGCATTGTCTTTCAATTCTATTTGTAGAAAAAGAATGTTATGCAAATGATTTCTTCTCCCTCTTGCATATCGCCATGGATACTGCTCTGGTTTGACATTTTTAATTAAATGAACTGTAGTGACCCTCATCATTTTTGGCACCATTGCTGGGGATAGGTGTCATTAGGGAGTTGTTGTTGATCTGGTGACAATAGGTCAATAGATAAAATTAGTTTGACAAGTCTTTTTTTAGGTTTATTATTTTAGAAACTCCCCCCCCCCAAAACAACAGATCCAAAGGAAGAGGTTCTTGCGTGCAAAGGTGACAGCTCTTGTGCAATCTCCTCAACTGGAGGACCATGACTTCAAGCCCTAGTAAGAAAAAGATGTTGGATTTAGGACAGACAACTGAGAGGGGGGGTGAATCAGTTGTTACCAAAATCCTGTTCCTTATTCACTTTAAAACCTTCTTATATTTCAACAGCATACCAATGATTCAATCATGAAAGCATAATGCAATAATTCAAGAGCTAGAACAAATTCAACACATATAACACCAAGATTTTAATGTGGAAAACTCGGTTAAGGGAAAAACCATGGGGTGACTAACCCAAGATTGTATTCTTTGTTAAAAGAATAAGAAGAATAAAATGACACTTGCCAATTAGGGCTCTCTACTCGAGCACACTTCTCACAAGAGGCCTACTACCTATAGGAGACACACTGTCTACAGAAGAATATGAGTATTACATACTTGAACTAGAGATTAGTATCTTCACTATGCTTGAGTCAGTTCCATTTAAGCTCAACACCTCTGCTCTGCTTTTCGCTCCTCTTCACTACTACCTTCTCATCATGACCACAAGGATGCATTTGAATGACTTTACAAGTCTTATTTATACATGACATTGACTTTGGAATGATCATCAAAGTTAGCACAACATACACTTATTTTATTACAGAGCAATTACAAAAATACAACTTGACTTATTACAAAAACTTCATGCGCATCACTACACTGTCGGCCACACATAGCTGGGACTTCAATCTTCTTCGAGGAACACGCCATGCTTCATAAAACATCTTCAAGATCATCCGCAACATGCACAAATCATCCGGTTGGCCAAGACTAGGAAGAACACCATCACCTGAAGGTAAATCTTCAATCACGAGCTCAATCTTCAATGAAGACCACCAACACAAACTGGACACAATCTAGAGACCCCCACAAGCTTGCTTGAATCACTAAGAACATCCGTACCACTTCTGCTTACTGTAATCATTCGCATCTTCATCCGAAACCTCAAGAACACAGTCACCCATCACTGTCACATTAGAAGGATTGCTTGTGGACCTCCAAACCACGAACCAATTGAGATGTCAATTCACATTAGCCTCCCAAACATGCCACCAGATCCACAGAACATGATATTGTATTTCCAGATCTCACTGGACCTATTTGTGTCACTTTGTCACCTCTGAACAATTGCCAAAACTAGTTTTACTCTCATGGCCATAACTCCACATTTTCATGCGGACCTCTCAAATCTTGACTGGATTATCTTCAGACACATATCTACAAACCCTTTGATGTGCATTCTCTAATCTTCATCTCGATGGGATCTTCACTTCATAGAGCTTCACTGTCTTCACTGTTCTTCTCTATTTTTGATACGACTAATTTTCTCAATATCCTTAGCACACAACTCATCCAATCCTTGACATCAATGCAACAGGAGTATGTTGACATCAATGACAACACCGGTTAGGCCCATAGTTGCAACAAAAGATTATTGTTTGGACACCTTCAAAGTCCAAGGAGGGCTGCTTGATCAGATATTTGAAGGATAAGGCGCTACATCCATTCATGCATGTATCAGAATGTGAGGAAGAATTAGATATTATGGAGAAGGCTGCCATTTCAAAGGAAGGTGAAGCATCAGAGTTTAAATCTTCAATTATCTTCTTCTCATGGTTTTCTTCTTTTAAAAAATTGAATGCATGGATCCATATTTTGAGGAAAGGGAGTTATTTTCCACAACTAGTTAATGGTTTTGTGTAACCTATCTCTACATCAATAAGTAGAGTAGGATAGAGTAGGTTTCTTTTCTGCAAATAAGTGCTTTGCATATGCTATGTCTTCTTCTCTAAAGCTCAAAAACATGCATTTCTCCATAAAATTTGCTCCCAAGAGCTTTTACAGATATCTTTTGGTATTTGAAGACATTCTGGATCTCTCCATAGCTATCCATGGGCTATATTTCCATCATTAGAACATTCTAGATCTCTTCGGAGTTGCTAAGGGAGAAAAATAGTTCGCTCTGGATAGCTCTGGATATCCCTAGAGTAACTTAGAACTGACCATGAAGAAAAGACAACAAGCTCTGGATAGTTCCAGAGTAACTCAGAATATCTTCAGAGCATCTATAGTACATCTCTAGAAGCAATTACAATAAAGGTGAAGAGATTGGCTCCAAAAGCTCTCTATGAGTTGCAGGAGGACCTGCAACACTTTAGGTGTGGGGGAGATGATGAGACAAAAAAATGTCTCATTTATTAGCTAAATAAAATCATGTCTTTAATGTAATTAGTTCTATTGTATGTATTAATGCTATTACATGTTTTACATTGTAATCAACAATTAGTAGACTAAAGAATAAATTCTATCAAGGTGGAATGCCAGAAAACTTCCTAAAAAGAAGCACGAAAAAAGGAAGTTAAAAATGTAGTCTCAGTAAAACAACAATATCTACCCCATTTATCAATGAAATTTGGCATTTCAAAATGATCTGGAAAGATGGGAACGAGGAGAACAAAACCCAAAAATTGTTTGAAGAGATTCACCAAAATAAATGTGCAGTTTGTGATTGAATTTGACTGAAATAAAAGTGGTGTGAAAGAAGGCAGCGAAATCAGAGAAAAAAGATTTAGTTTTTCTCCATAAATATAGGATCTCAAATCAACATTCTTGGCAGATTGATTGAGAATAAGAATTCTATAAATTCATTGTAATTAAGGAATCAAATGGGAAGAGTTTTATGAAATAATATAGTTCAATTTTTTTAGCAGCAGTAGTGTAGTTGTTTGTAGTTTCCATTTCATAGTTTATTTTCCAGCAATCTTTCCATTCCTTGTTATTTACATTTCCAGAATTTCCCTTTGAATTCTTCTTAGGATAGCTTTGATTCCAGCATTTTCATTTACAAGCTCTTAGATTAGATTTGATTCCAACAATTTATTTCATGCATTGCCTTTCAATTCTGTTTGTAGAAAAAGAATGTCATGCAAATGATTTCTTCTCCCTCTTGCATATTGCCATGGACACCGCTCTGGTTTGACATTTTTAATTAAATGATGAGGACTGCAACGACCCTCATCAATTGACTTCTTTTCTTGCCAACTCTTCCCTTTCGTGGGTTTCCTTTCCTTCTTCTGCAATACTTCCTAAGGCATCATGAAAATTTCTAAAGCATCCTCTACATCTTTACTATCATTTAGTAAAATCTCAACACCATTCGTATCTTCATGTTCAAGTACTTTGTAATGTACCTTTTATTTATGTACTTCTACAAATTGTCCTTGTATACCTTCTTCATAATCTGCTTCAACTTATTTCCACTTCTTTTCACGTTCATCTCCCTCTACGAGTGCTTTGCTTGCTCCTTCTCTCATCAATTTCAAGGTCTCATTCATGACCCCTCCTATGAAGTTTTTCATACCTGCATACACATATACAAATGCAATAATAACAAATAAAACAAGACTCCAAAATGTCTCCATGAATGCCTCTCTTGTGGACATTCTCCTCTTTTCTTTACTTTTCCCTACAAATGATCCTTTCCTTATGTTCTCTTCAATGAGAACGTTCTTCACCTCTTCTGGTAACTCTCTTCTATCCAAACCTCTTTCGTCTTCTCTTTTCAAGGCAACCATTTTCTGCCCTCTTCTCTGCTTAGCAATCATCTTCATAGGCCACTACAACCTCTTTTTCATTGGCCAACACCAACCATATTCTTGGCTTCTTTCCTCAAGCCACTATTTACACTTCTCTAAATCTCTTCTCAACTCAGCTATCTCTTTGTCCAACTCTAAATCTTGCTTCCCTGTACTTGTCTTCATATTGTCTCTTTCCTTAGCATAATATAGCATCTTGCTATCTCTTTCTCTTTTCAACATCTTAGTTTCACTGCTGCATCTTTGTCTTTCTTCTTAGTTTCTCAGATACCTCACCTAGGGCTTCTCTCCTTTTCCTTTGCCTGGTCTTTTGGTACCCAGGTTCCTCTTATTAACCTGTCAAAACTTTAACACACATCCTTGTCCAAAAATCACCTAAGCATAACTGACTTCCCCTTCCCAGACCTTTTAGGCCCTGATACCAATCTAATGGCAACACTCCAACACACTTCTATTCTCTGATACTAAAATGTTAGCAACCCTAATAGGACAACGTTGACAGGAATTCCCCATACTTGATTCAGTGACAAGAACTCTCCAGATTAGAATCAATGACAAGAACTTTCAAGCTAGAATCAGTGACAAGAACCTCAAATAAAACTCATTATAGAGATAGGAACCTTCCAGTGATAGGTACTCAAGCAAATAAATGAAATATAGTTTGACAAGAACGTCTCAGCATTCAAGTGATTGAAATTAGATTACAAAAACTATGTTAATATAAATCTTTTATTCAAATTCAATATTAGACATGGGTACAGAGACGACACAATCATCTATTCTTAGACTCATCAGTCTTTACACCATTTGATATGCCTGGGATTTCAATTCTTCAGCCCAATTCCCAGATCATTCCTCTCTCTCTATTTTTGTTCTCCTTTTTCCTTCCCCCATGCCTATTATTTACTGTTGGCAGTTTTGTCCACATCTCTCCTTTCACATATGGGAATTTACTCTGCCCTCATAATGGCAAACTCCATTTTCCTCAGCATTAGATTATCTCTATTCCCCTCTCTTCACAGTCCCCTCGATCCTCCTCGGTTTGTCCTTCTTCCTTCACCATTCAGGTTTCATACTTGCTAACTGGCCTCCTATTGCCATTCTGGCAGGTTTCCAACCTCCACTCTTTCTCCCTCCCCCGACGACATGACTCCACACATCCATTTCAAATGGTGGTGACTGCAACTACCAACCACCCAAATGTCCTTTTTAACCAATATGTAACCACCTCTAAGAGGCCAATACAACCAACAATATGAAAGGAACCAACAACCTCAAAAAGCTAACAATCAACTTAACAAAAATAACTAATCAAAAATCAAAGTTTGACGATGCTCTTGCATCATCATGAAACATAGTCACTTCTCAAAAAACATTTACTTTACAAACATATACTCTGTTACAATGCCTATAAATCACAAATTACACTACCTTCCTCAAACAATGTAATGCCAACAAGTCATGAAACACAAACACTTCTCAAAAAACATTTACTTTACAAATAGCCTATCAGCAAAACTGTTGCGCGTTCACCAGTGCAACTGGTAGTATCTTAGTTTAAGTATCATTCTTTATAGAGTATCATTCTTTTATATGGATTTGATTTATTTAATTTAAGTATCATTCTTAATAGAGTAGGATTTAGATAGCAAACACTAAGAGAAAAAGCTTAAGTTATTATGTTAGTCGATGTCGTAATTACATTTGAATAGGATACAAGAAGTTGATTTTATTATAAGAATTTGTTATTATGGTAACACGCCTAGCTTGGATTGATGTTACTACCTTAAACGTATCTTTTATTATTGAATGGTGACATCATTGGGTCAATTACCCCTATTTTATAAATCTATTGTTAATTATAAACTATAGTAAAACTTGGGATTATTTGATTTTGGTTAAGGTATTTTATTATACTTTTAGAACATAGCTAGTTCAAAGGTAGTGTATTTTAGAAATGTATTGAGAGAGTGAAAGCTTTTCTTAATTAGCTTATCACTTGTTGAGCTAGCATATAATTTGCAATCTATTAATACTTGGTTTAGTTTTGTTAATATCATAAATGTCGTTGTGAGTCTTAATTGATATAAATCAAATATTTACTTCCAAAGAAGTGAACTTATATTCCTCAAATTGAACCCATCTTATAAATTTATAGAATTTTAAGACTTATGGAAGACAAGCCTCTCGTAGGAAAGAGCACTCTTGATTAATAATTATAGTCGAACAATTCAAGTATTAGTTTTGACACCAATAGTTGGATTAGGTTATCAGTTCCTTATTCAAGGGCTCTAAATAGTTAGTGCTAGTATCATACTGTTGTTTTATTTATGGTTAGTTGGATAATGTTGATCAAAATTAATTTTTTTTATATATTAGATCATTGATTTGATAGAAAAGTAAAGGATTTACACATTTTTTATCTTTCCGTAATCTTTAATATTTGTATGAGTTATAAGAAGAACCAAACTGTTAAGTTCAAGTGAACGGGAAATATTCCTTGGACATGCGAACATTAGGTAAACCTTATCAATACATAAAAACAAGACTTAACACCAAACACCCCTCCTAGGTGTTTGCTTTCTTTTTTGTTGAATCCATCCCTATTTCACCTGAGTGGGTGGTAGCCGACGAAGAACTGTCTGGGGAAATTAGACCCTGGAAAGGGTTGCATACCCACTCATATAGTTACATAAACATAGAACAACCAGAACTACATATCACTCATAACAAATTCTCATGTACCTTGATATAGTGGATATAGGGTATGTAGGCAGTCTGGGAAATGAAGGATGTTCCTAGTACGTAGGTACTGATATTATGTGAGGATTAAAGACCACCATGTTATTATAAAGTAGTTATTTAATAGATTTACACCATTGACGTTAAATGGGTAATAAAAATAATTTTTTCTTCCTCTTAAGCTAATATTTGGATTATGAACTAGGTGGGTACTTACAAGCTTGTTCTTCACCTCCCAAGAAATCTTCATCGTCATTCTTCCTTCGGATGGTGTCTAGGGATATAGAAGAAGCTATATCCCACCCTGGTAGCAACAAAGATCCACTTTCCTTGACAATCATCCTACCTTCTTGGGGTGTCATTCTTGATATGTCATATTTAATCTACTTTTCAAGATCCTAGAGACTTTTCCCCTCATCACCTTCCTACACCTGTTGAACCATATTCCTCTTTATTGGCAATTTTGCATTCATCTTTCCCTTTATCAACAATGTCTTAAATTCCTCAGTATTAATAAATGCATCATTAGAGAGGAATTCCTTACAAGCCAGGGTTCTAATGTCTTGAACTGCTTCATCCCCTTCTAATAAATTCAACAATAACCTTTCTATTAGTCTAGAAATATTATTTAATTAGTTTATTTATCTACACTTTGTATTAAGCCACCTTAGGTGGCAATGTGTCATCTTGGAGAGTTTGTCAAAACTCATCCAAGCTATGCGGCACCTCTTTTTCTCCACTTGGAGGAACAAACTCACCACCTTGAGTTGAATGCTTGGGTTGACTCCTACAGTGAATCGAACTCCTTGCTCTATTTGTACAATCCACTTCCATTGTAAATCTATCTCTTTTTCATAAATCATATTGAATATTACTTCTGTCATTTTCATGTGATTTTCTTTGCATCTAATTTCTCACAAGTTGAGCGAGCGGCTACATGACATCCATGGCTCGTCAGTGCTAGTTTTCATCCAGTTGATCTGCCAATACCATCATGGTATTAGAGCAAGGGTTGGTTCATCTACCAGTTTGAAGTATTATGTGAGATTTTATTGTGCATGCAAATCTACGTATTTGCATTTGTTCATTCTTTTTCTATGACCTGCGAGGTGTGTTTAGAGTGATGAGGGTTTGGTCGATATCATTGTAGAGGATGAGTATTCTCGCTAAGGTCATCAATTTGTGGGCTGATATATTGGAGGTCACTCCCTTATTTTATACCTGAGGTCTGATTGGGTGTGGAGGCGAGTTGTGGCGTGTGTTTAGGGTAAAAATTGTAGCTTTGTTTCAACTAGGTTAAATACTACTATTTAACCACTAAGCATTGGGAGGACAAGGACTGAGCTCTAGATCAAGCTTCTAATCACTTTGTCTATCCCTTAGGATCGTGTGGTCTGATTTCAAGGACCTAATGAAGGTTTTGTTAAGTGCTTTGTTCATGAACCAAGTAAAACCCTAATTATGCCTTAAATCAGAAATATTCAGAATACTGTGATGAAACTGGTAAAACTAATCATAGAAATGCAGAGAAAGGGTTTCAGAGACTGTGCACCTAGATTTGAGGGCTGACTGGACTAGGGCACCTGCTCTTTAGTCCTAAAACTTTCCAAATTGGAGAATCTTCTGCATAGGCTATCTGAGACTCCTAAATGGCTTCCAGATCCCAAAAATTTCCCCTAGTTGGACTAGGGCACCCACTCATTAGTCCCGCAAGTGTTGGAACCCAAAAATTCAAAATTCTACGATGACTGTACCTACAATATCCTCCTTCCTGTAGCTTCTTTCCGCCAGATGCTGCATAATACAGTCTGCACCTACAAAAGGAGAAAGATGTTGCGGCTATATAGGAGATTGCCTTGGTCAAGCCCCATCTTTGGTATTTCTACCTCAACAATAGCCAAAGATAAAGATTTGTAGAAGTGTGTGCAAACCTAACAATGTGTATGCAAAAATATCAAACCTTAGATGTCTCAATCAAGGGAAGATCAATAAATTGCTTTCCAAGAGAGTTGAGTCCAAGCCCCCATTTTCCATTCTCACTCATTTACACTATGTAAAGGGAGTTGTCACTTATGACTTACTCATTCTTGTTTCTTGTCATTGTAGAAAAGTAGAGGAGAGATATAAGGATAATAGGAGGACAACCATGCCGAGCCGACACCCATATCAGCCACCACGACTAGAGATGATCTAAGCCCTAGTAGCAGAGAGGCGTTTCGAGGCTGAGGTAGGGTCCTAATCCTATGCTTCTATCTTCTTTCATTGTACTTTTGTTTTTACTTTATCGATTACTGTGCTGAGAGGGAGAAGGTGGACAGGGGTCCCTAAGAGGGGTGCCTAGGTCCACCTAGGGCACCAAAGTCTCTCTGGGGTGCCCTAGTCCCACAGGGGTGCTAGTGTCCCTTCTGGGGTGCCCTAGTCTTTCTGGGGCACCCGAGTCCATAAAGGACATGGGCCCTAAGTACAGACACTCTTTTCTATTTTTGATAGCTACATTTAGTTTCTGATACTCTTGTATGCTTTTCCATCCTACAAGATGTCCCTAAGACACGTGAGCACACAAGCAGTCGCCTGATGGTGCTTCTTTGAGAGCGTGCTAGTTCTTTATCTACCACAGAGAGAGCACTTGTAGATGGTGGGCCTATGGTGAGTGTTTGCTATGCCCATAATCAGATTCCACTACACTATGTTGATGGCACTGATGGAGAGATGGGATGCAGGTACATCCACATTTCACTTACTGACAGGCAAGATTACCATCACGCTGGAGGATGTATTAAGGATCCTTTGACTGCCTACCCAGGGAGAGACAGTGAGGATAGTAGGACATCACTCAGCGAGGTACACTCGCGAGAGTCAGCTATACTACTTGGGTCGCACTATTTCTCAGGCAGAGCGAGGACACATTCAGCTTCGACTTCTAGAGTAGGGATGCAAAGACATTCCCTTACTATGAAGGATTATGATTGTCATAGTCACATTAGCCATTGTGCGAGATGGACGAGGCACTCACCTACATGGGGGTATTATTCACACCATTAGGGAGATGGAGGAGCATCAGATGGTCTATGCATGGGGGTGCAGTATGCTTACGCACCTTTAACGTGATTTGGGGTGATATATCCATTATGAGATGTATAGTTTGATGATCTGCACATTGCTACAAGTTTGGGCCTTTGAGCACATCAGGTGCACATGATCCGTGGGTTACCCTATAGAGGCATCATTCACCCATTCGTGTGTTTACACTTATCCACTGGTCAGGTGTTGGAGGCATGGGGATCTGCTATACGGGAGGGTTGTTTTTGACATATTACAACCTGACAAGATCATCTGGAGACCATATCGCAGCTACATTAGATGGCCTGGCTAGAGACCATATCGCAACTACATTAGATGGCCTGGCCAGCAGAGGCAGTTAGTGAGGATGCAGAGGGATCGGCTGATGGTTGGTCTCCTTGATCATGTCGTGGCTTGGTTTTATTTTGACAGGGTGGCATGATAGTTCAGACAGATACTTGATGTTCCTGCAGTGCGTCCGAGCTATGCGTGTACTATGCACAACACAGTTAGAGTGAATACCGTTTGACGGCTAATAGTAGCAGACATACCACGTAGTGACGAGGAGAGTCCTAAGGATGCAGAGCCAGTGTTAGATGTAGATGATGTCAGTTAAACCCAAGCATATCGAACCTAGTGGCATACAGCACGGCCTGCTCCTATCTTTCCACCTGGTCACCCCACAGGCGATGCTCGACCTTGGTTCGGTCATGCTAGTGACATAGGGGTAGAGGATGATGTTAGTGATTTTGCAGAATACTACAATCTCAAGGAGGATGTGGAGGATAACGAAGATGAGTCAGAGGAGGTCCCATTGCAATACATCTTTAGAGCAAGATCACGACAGGGCCAGCAGAAGGCAGACACTGATGAGGAGATCGAGTCGAGCCCATGGTCTACAGCTCGTGGTCCTATTCCTGCAGGCAATGCAAGACCTAGTTAGAGAGAGTGAGGGGAGTGTAGCAGGTTTGTGCCCCCAGCTATAGGTCAGTTAGTAGAGCTCATCACACCTTCAGCGATTCGAGATCCATCCTGGCGAGATGGAGACCCAGGTTAGGTTTGGTTTATTGTTTTGATGTTTTGTATGTTTATTATTTATGATATTTATATGAGATTCTGATATCTATCCTATCCTCTATTTTGCAGTTGGGACAGACACTTAGGGAGACTTTGTGAGTCGTGTCATAGAAGACATAGTACCTACAAATGTCTCAGAGCAGCGAGTGTCGACAGGTTATTCACCATGATCATTCGCTGGGCGACATGTAGAGATATTCATGCCTTTCATCTGATACAGGACCGCTATAGAGGCTATGCTAGAGCAGTCTGCATGAGAGAGAGGAGTTGCGACAGAGAGCTAAGTGCACCGAAGCTGAGCTTAGGGCGCAGCGAGAGCAGATGATATCGGTGTCTACATCGGAGGGAGAGCGAGCTGTCAGTGAGTTCTTACTACATGAGATTTATCAGGTGAGAGATGACAGAGATAGGGTTCAGGCCGAGAGGGACCGGTACTAGAGGATGTACTAGGAGGCACATGAGTAGATGATAGAGATGAGAGGTGAGATTAAGGGGTTATGATCGTGAAGCATCTCTAGGAGTCATTCGCGATCCATAGCCACACATGGTCAGGCCTCGGTCACTCACACACCACAAGGGCCTAAGGGTACTGGTGATCGAGGCTCAACTATGTGATGTATAGATTTTAGGCACTACGACATCCCATTTTGTCCTAAGGGATAGTCAACTTCAATGTATATTTAAAATTGAGGCTATACATATGATACTTATATCTTTCTATCTATGTGTAATGGTTTTTGATCTATCACATGTGATTTTTGTAAAAATACAACTAGTGATGATGTTTAAATACTGTAATTAATGCTATTGTGATATACTAACAATTCTTAAAAGAACATATAGTAATAAACACAATGATCAAGTATTTTACACATAATCCAAATTTTAATGCTATATTCAGTTAATACAAAAGTGATCTAAGTAAAAGAATACTTAAACCAGATATGACAATGATCAACTGAACAAAGATGTAATGTTAAATGAATTAAGACAAAACAATAATATCTTGTCAAAATTGAAGCTAATCTATGTAATAAATTGGCTTAGGAACATTTAACATTAGATCTTTAAGCATAAGATCTTTTGAGGTGCGTTGCATTAATGGGTTCCTTAAGCAGCGTACCTTGCTTATTAGCTAATTTATACGCTCTAGATCCAAAGGCTTCAGTGATTATATATGGTCCAAACCAATTAGGGCTAAACTTACCTTTTTCACCAGGCGATGCATTTACGTTACGTTGATTTTCATAAAGAACCAAATCCCCGACATTGAATGAGCATTGTATGACTTGCGCATTATAGGATTGTTGTACGCCTTTTTGATAAGCCTTGAGATGCTCAAGAGCATTAATCTGTCTTTCGTCAAGCATCTCAAGTTCTTGTAATCTTTTTTCACATTCTGTATCATCATCCATGATGTCTCTTAGGGAAATTCTTAAGGAAGGAATTTCTAACTCCAAGGGCATTATCGCGTCTTCGCCATAGACGAGATTATATGACATATTACCAGTAGGCGTTCGAATGCTGGTTCGATAAGCCCATAATGCATATGATAATTGAGTATGACAATCTTTTTGCTATTTATTAACGATTTTTCATAAAATCTATCTAATAATTTTGTTTGAAGCTTCTTCTGGCCGTTTGATTGAGGATAATAAGGTGTAGAGAAGCGATGTTGTATATGATATTTTTCGAGGAACTTTTTCACATCCTTGTTCTTAAATGGTGTACCATTGTCCAAAACAAGGGAGGAAGGTATTCTAAATCAAGAAATAATGTTGTCTTGTATAAATTGACAGATTACATCGGCAGTTGTGGATTGCAAGGGGACCACTTCAACCCACTTTGTAAAATAATCAGTGGCAGTAATGATAAATGTATGTCCTTGAGAGGAAGGTGCGGAAATTTTACTAATTAGATTAGAGAATGGCCATGGTGACACCTGGGCACGAAGCTCTTGAGCGGGAGCATGGATTAGGTGTTTATGTTGTTGACATTATAGGCATCTTTTGACGTAAGCAAAGGAATCTTGTTCCATATGTTGCCAATAGTAACCCATTTGTAACAATTTTTACACTAGTGATTTTCCTCCAAAATGCCCTCCACAGGCACCAATGTGAGCTTCTTCTAAAGCTATCAAAATCTTTGAATTACTTAAACATTAGAGTAAAATGCCATTGTAAGTTTGGCGGTATAGGACATTTGATAGTATAATGTATCGCGTCGCTAGTTTGCATAGACGGATTTAGGCATTCTTAGATGTTGAATTAGGAATAGTTCCATCGCGTAGATAATTGAATATGTAGGAGAACCATTCATTAGTATATGTATTACCACAGAGTTTCAAATTTGCAACTATAGGATCTTCAATTATCGATGTTTTAAGGTTACAGACAACGAATATAAATTCCTCAGGAGAATCATCCGGGGATATAAGGGAAGCTGCACTTGCCATTGCATCCGCATGCTGATTGTCTTTCCTAGGAATAGTGTTGATTGAATATGATTTGAAATGTTTTAAGAGAGATAATGCATATTCATGGTACTGAGATAGCTTATCATGCTTGGTTTGATACGATCTAGTTATTTGTTTTACAATTAACTGATAATCACCATATATTGTAATGTGTTTAATAGTAAGAGCCAGAGCGGCACGAAGTCCTGCAATGAGAGCTTCATACTCGGCTATATTATTTGTGCATGAGAAATCTAAGCGGTAAGAAAGAGGAATTGACTTTCTTGCAGGGGGTATTAATATAACACCAGCCCCAGAGTCAGTTTGACATTTCAATCTGTCAAAATATAATTCCCATTTTTCATCCTTAGAGATTGTTAAAATTTGGTTGTCAGGGAATACATCCTGATGTTGTATAGAAAAGGGCGAAGGAGATTAACTAACTGATCAGCTAATGCTTGTCCTTTAATCACTTTTTGGGAAATGAATTTAAGATCGAATTCTGTTAATAACATAACCCATTTAGCGAGACGACCTGATTGCAAATATGTGCCTAATCAGTGTTGTCATTGATGTCAACATATTCTTGTTGCCATTGGTGTCAACTGTATCGTAATCTATTGCCTATTTAGAAGATTGGAATGTTGAGGATATTGAGAAAATTAGCTTCTCCGGAAGGAACAAGTGAGTCATATATCTCATTGTCAGAAATAGTGAAGACAGTGCAGTTCAGTGAAGTAGATTGCTCTGCATTCCCAGTAAGATGAAGATCAAAGTCTGTGGATTAAAGGGTTTGTCAAGGATTGTCTGTAGTTTCTCCAGTCAAGGTTTGAGAGGTCCTAGGAAGTATTGGTGAAGTTATGGCCTTTTGAGTAGAACTGGGTTTTTTAGTTGTTTAGAGGAAACAAAGTGACAATTAGTTGGTCCAGATTGCTCCACATTGAAATATTATGGTCTGCGGTTCTAGAAGCATGTTTGGGATGTTGATATGTATCCTCAACTCAAGTGGTTCATGGTTTGGAGGTCTACAAGCAACCTTTCTAGTGTGACAGTCATGGTAGTCAATATTCTTGAGTTTCGGTATGAAGATGCAAGTGATTCTGGTGATTTGAAGTGGTGCGATTGTTCTTGACGATTTCATTGTGCTTGTGGTGGTCTCTGGATCGTGTGCCTACTGTGTTGATGGTTCGCATTGAGAATTGAGCTCATGATTGAAGATTTCTTGAGTGTTTCTATTCATTCGTGTTTGGCCAACTGGATGCTTTGTGCATGTTGCAGATGATCTAAGAGAAGTTCTATGAAGCCTGGCATGTTGGTTGAGGAAGATTCAAGTCTCAACTATGTTTGTCCGACAATATAATGATTTGCATTAAGTCAGATGTTTGTAGTGCCAACCTTGATGATTAATTCCAAGGTTGATGAAGCATATAAATACTTGTGATCGAGTGGTGAAAAGATGTATGTGAGAAAATGATAAAATCCTAAGAAAAATATAGAGGCAGAGCAGAGAAGAGGAGGAGCAGAAGAACAAGGGCAGTAAAGGATGAAGAGTTAGTGAAGAAGTGTTTGGGGGCAGAGCAGAAGTTTTGTGAGCTTTCAATGGGACTGAACCAGGCATGAAGATGATGCTATTTCTCAGTTCATTCTTTCTGTATTAAACATAAAATTTTGTAGGCAGTGAACCTCTTTGAGTAGTGAGCTCTAGGTAGTGCGCCCAAAGGCAAGTGCCTTCTCATTTCTTTTAAGTACTTTTAACAGAGTACAAATTTTGTGGGTTAACCCCCACCGTGGTTTTCCCTTAACCAGGTTTCTACGTAAAATTCTGGTGTTATGTGTGTTCATTTTGTTTTTGCTCATGTGTTGTTGATTCATGCTTTAATGTTCACATCATTAATCTATTTGTAAGTTGAGAAAGAAGATTAAAATTAGAAAAGGTGAAATTGTGGGACAACTGATTCACCCCCCCTCTCAGTTGTCTGACCTAATTCCAACAATTGGTATCAGAGCCAGTTCCTCTAAAAGAAGATTGACCACTTGAGGAGATCCAGGATGATGACATACAAAAAGGACAGCCCGAGATTTGATGGATCAAATTACTCTCTTTGGAAAAGTCAGATGGAGTGTCACTTGCAATGCATGGGTGATCAATATTTCTCAATAACAAACAATGAGTATAAGCCTCTGCCGAATGGTCCTACAACTCTAGATCAAATCAGAGATGCTGAAAACAATATTTGGGCTAAAGAAGCTTTGTTGAGTGCCCCGACTGATACATAAATGATGAATGTCGTGGAACTAAAAACTGCTCATGAAATCTGGAAGAAATTGGAAAATCTGTATGAAGGTGATGAATATGTCAAATGCTAAGTTACAAAGTATGAGAGGTAGATATGAAAGTTTAAGGATGAGTGAAGATGAAAACATCACTTCCTACATGCAGAAGGTAAATGAACTTGTGTGTTGTATTAGGTGTGCTGGTGGAAAAATGGAAGAATAAGAGATTGTTGTAAAAGTGCTCAGATCCTTACCTGATTCATACAAATATAAGGTTATTGAGGAGATCAGGACAGTCACAAAAGTTACAAGAGATCAGTTGGTTGGCAAGATTTCAGCATTTGAATTAAGTGAGTTTGGTGATTCTCTTCTTAAATCAAAATCTGCATTCAAGGCTAGTGTTTTTGGAAAACAAAGATTTGATCCAGGTGAAAACTCTTCAAGAAGATCAACAACATATGAAAAGGCAAGAAAAGAACTTGAAGAAGATTAATATGGGCTAGAACAACTTGAATCCCTTATTGCCAAAACATTACCAAGAGGATCTGGTAAGTATGAAGGATTGTTGCCTTTCAAATGTTTTGCTTGCAATAAGATTGGTCATTTTGTTTCAAGATGTCAAGAGAGGGTTTCAAGACCAAATCCTAACAAACCTAGGGGTCAAAAGAAATGGTACTATGTCCAAGAAGCTGAAGGGTCACAAATGATGAATCTGATAAAGGAAGTACCTTTGAAAATGGCTAGGTGTTCATTGCTATCAAGGAAGAAGATCCAATATCTACTGAATCTACTAGCTGTGTGAATGTGGAAAGTGCTTTAGCTTCTCAGATTGAAGAAAAAGGATGAATGGGTGATTGACAGTGGATGTTCTCATCATATGACTGGTGATAAAAGTAAGTTTGTAAGTTTGGAAAGATATGAAGGAGGAATTGTGAAGTTTGGAGACAACTCAGCTAGTAGAATCCGTGGCAAAGGATCCATCTCTTTTGATGGTAAGAACAACACTAATGATGTTCTGTATGTGGAAGGATTGAAGCATAATCTTCTCAGTGTTGGACAGTTGGCCGACAAGGGTTATGATCTCTGATTCAAAGATGGAAAATGCAGAATCTTTGAGAGCTCTCGAACTGAAATTGCATCTGGTACTCAGACTAGAGGTAACATATTTCATTTAAGTAGTTTTGGTAAGAGTTGCTTAATTGCTCAGATTGATCAAAGTTGGTTATGGCATAGAAGAATGTGTCATGTGAATTTTGATAACATTGTCAAGATAAGTTCTACTCAAGCTGTGAGAGATCTTCCAAAACTTGTGAAACTTGCTGATAGCATGTGTAGAGAATGTCAGTTGGGTAAACAGAGCAGAACTACATTCAAGAGAAAAGAACAAAATTCAAATGGATTGTTGGAACTTGTGCATATTGATCTGTGTGGTCCTGCTAGAATTAGGAGTGTGCAAGGAGACAAATATTTCATGTTGCTGATTGATGATTACTCCCGGATGATGTGGGTAACCTTCTTGAAAGAAAAATTAGAAGGTCTTAACAAATTCAAGGTGTTCAAGGTTATGGTGGAGAATTAGATTGGTGTAAAGATAAAGTGTCTGAGATCCGACAGAGGTGGAGAGTTTATCTATGGTGAGTTTGATACATTCTGTGAAAATCATGGAATTAAAAGACAATTATCTGCTCCTATGACTCCTCAGCAGAATGGAGTTGTGGAAAGAAAGAACCAAACCATTCAAGAAGTTGCTAGGACCATGATGATGGAAGCAAATGTTCCACAAGTCTATTGGAGTGAAGCTGTGAGTATTGCTATCTACACTCTTAACCGGGTGTAGATCAAAGGCAATTCCGGTAAGACACCTTATGAACTATGGTTTGGTCATCCTCCTACAGTGAAATATTTCAGAGTTTTTAGCAGTAAATGCTATATCAAAAGAGATGAGGATCTAGGCAAATTTGATGCAAGAAGTGATGAAGGAATATTTCTAGGTTACTCTACTCAAAGCAAGGCATACTAGTGCTTTAACAAGAGATTGAAAAAGATTGTTGAAAGTGCTAATGTCAAGGTTGATGAAAGCAAAGAAGGACCTTCCAGGTTCAATGGATATGAATCAGATGATGAGAGTCAAATTAATGGAAAACAAGTTTAGACTCAAACTCAGACTCAAACTGCTCTAAAAAATCTAGAAATTCAAGAAGCTAGTGCAGATGATGAGGAACAAGTTCAAGAATCAGAAGTTCAAGCAAATCCCAAAACTCCCAGGTATGTAAGGCTGAATCATTCTGAAGATCAGATCATAGGAGATAGAAATAAAGGTGTTCAATCTAGAAGAAGAATTGCTGAAGAAGAGGAGATTTGTTTGATTTCAAAGATTGAACCAAATATAGTAAGTGAAGCTTGCAATGATGAAAATTGGGTAAAAGCAATGGAAGAAGAATTAATGCAAATTGGAAAGAATCACACTTGGGATCTTGTTCCTAGACCTGAAGACAAAAATGTGATTGGAACTAAATGGGTCTTTCGGAATAAACTAAATGAAGATTGTGAAGTTGTGAGAAACAAAGTAAGATTGGTGTGCAAAGGATATTCTCAGGTAGGAGGAATTGATTTTGAAGAAACTTTTGCTCCAGTGGCAAGAATAGAAGCAGTCAGATTATTTCTTGCCTTTGCTGCTTTTAAAGATTTCAAAGTTTACCAGATGGATGTCAAGTCAGCATTCCTGAATGGAGACCTAGAAGAAGAAGTCTACATTAAGCAACCGAAAGGATTTCAGTTGTCTAATAAAGAAGATATGGTCTGTAGATTGAGGAAATCTTTGTATGGACTTAAACAAGCCCCAAGAGCCTGGTATGCAAGATTAGAAAAGTATCTGCTTAAGCTAGGATTTAGCAAAGGGACTTATGATAGTAATCTTTATTTCAAAATTGATCATGAGCACATCTTAATTGTTGAGGTATTTGTTGATGATATCATCTTTGGTGGAAATGGGAGCATGTGTAAGAAATTTTCTGATTAGATGCAAAATGAATTTGAGATGTCCATGTTTGGTGAAATGAATTTCTTTTTAGGACTGCAAATCACTCAATTAGACAAAGGTATCTTTGTATCTCAGTCTAAGTATGTAAGAGAGCTGTTGAAAAAGTTTAGAATGGAGGATTCAAAACCAGTAAGTACTCCTATGGTAATCGGATGCAAGTTGAGTAAGGATGATGATTCCCCTAAGGCAAATAAAAAAAGGTATAGATCAATGATTGGAGGACTGCTTTATCTGACTCAAACCAGAATTGATATTATGAATGTAGTTAGACTTGTTGCTAGATTTCAAGATGATCCTAGAGAATCTCATGTTGTAGCAGTCAAAAGAATTTTTAGATATTTAAAGGGGACATCTGATTATGGCTTATGGTATCCTAAGGATAATGAATTCACTCTTCATGCATACACAGATGCTGATTGGGCAGGAGATGTGGATGACATGAAAAGTACTGGTGGTGGTGCATTCTTCTTGGGGAAGAGATTGGTTTCTTGGTTGAGAAAAAAATAAGAGGTAATATCTCTGTCTACTGCAGAGGCAGAGTCTATAGCAGCAACAAGTAATTATACTCAAGTCTTGTGGATGAAGCAGATGTTGAAGGATATTAGAATTATGTTTGAAGAGCCTGTTACAATCTTCTGTGATAATTCAAGTGCAATAAACATCTCAAAGAATCCAGTGTTGCATTCAAAGACAAAACACATCCATCAAGTTTCACTTCTTGAGAGAGAAGGTAAATGAGAATGAAGTCAAAATGGAGTTTGTTTCTTCAAAGGATTAGATTGTGGATATTTTCACTAAGCCTCTGCCTAAGAATACTTTTGAGTATCTCAGAGGGAAGCTAGGGGTTATTACCCCTCCTGATTAGAACTAAGATGCACTAGGGTGCATCAGTCCAGTGGACTCCACAGTCATATCTTATGATTTGGATTGATGTTAAGGGGCTACTACTCAGGGGGAGTAGTCAACTCAGTTTGATTTGATCTAAAGAGCAAGGAGAGGGAGATATGATTGCAAATATGTGCCCTTTGCCATTGATGTCAAAGGGGGAGAGAAGTCATGTGAAAAACTTGGAAATAAATAATTGTTGGTGAAAGGGGGAGCTGTAAAGAAAAATGGTTGCAGGTGTGTTAAGAGAAAGGGGGAGAAGTTCTTGTATTGATGGTTGAATAAGTTTTTCACATCATATGTTGCCATCAATGACAAAGGGGGAGATTGTTGCAAATATGTGCCTAATCAGTGTTGTCATTGATGTCAACATATTCTTGTTGCCATTGGTGTCAACTATATCCTAATCTATTGCCTATTTAGAAGACTGGAATGTTGAGGATATTGAGAAAATTAGCTTCTCTAGAAGGAACAAGTGAGTCATATATCTCATTATCAAAAACAGTGAAGATAGCGCAGTTTCGTGAAGTAGATTGCTCTGCATTCCCAGTAAGATGAAGATCAAAGTCTGCAGATTAAAGGGCTTGTCAAGGATTGTCTGTAGTTGCTCTAGTCAAGGTTTGAGAGGTATGTAGGAAATATTGGTGAAGTTATGGACTTTTGAGTAGAACCGGGTTTTTTAGTTGTTCAGAGGAAACAGAGTGACAGTTAGTTGGTCCGGATTGCTGCGCATTGAAATATTATGGTTTGCAGTTCTAGAAGCATGTTTGGGATGTTGATGTGTATCCTCAACTCAAGTGGTTCATGGTTTGGAGGTCTGCAAGCAACCTTTCTAGTGTGACAGTCATGGCAGTCAGTGTTCTTGAGTTCCGGTATGAAGATGTAAGTGATTCTGGTGATTTGAAGTGGTGCGATTGTTCTTGCTGATTTCATTGTGCTTGTGGTGGTCTCTGGATCGTGTGCCTATTGTGTTGATGGTCTGCATTGAGAATTGAGCTCATGATTGAAGATTTCTTCTTGAGTGTTGCTTTTCATTCCTGTTTGGCCAGCCAGATACTTTGTGCATGTTGCGGACGATCTAAGAGTTCTATGAAGTGGTGCAAGAGCACCTAAAGGAACACCTTGGAACAAGAAGACACCAATGACCATGAGAGGATCCTATGGAGCTAATCAAGTCAATTGGAGCATCTTAAAACTAGTTATGGCATGTGGTAATGGTCAAGGTGATGTAAGGGTCAAATGTCCTGAGGGTATTGGCAATGACCCTAGGACCAAAAATGATGTAATTTGGGCCAATAGTGCCTCTGGTGCAGGGGCACCTAGATAATTTAGCAAATTTCTTGTTTATGTAATTCATTTTGATATTTCAATGTTGCATAAGGTCCAAGCGACCAATTGTAAGGCCTTAGTGCCATGTGTGAATCCGAACTAGTCATGTTTGGTAGTCGAAGAATGTTGTAACTAGCAAGAAATTGTGTGTAACAGTGTGGTGGACAGTTGCAGAGCGGTTGACATTCCCACCGGTGCAACTGCCACCCACATAGTGAAGTATTAAACCAGTCCTGTGAGATCAGGGAGGATAGGGTGGAGTAATTAAAGACTTGGGTTGTACGAATTGACTGTAATAAGCAAAGAAGTTCATTTATTTCTTGCATTTCCTTTCAGTTTTGATAGTTTTACTTCTATTCTTCTGACTGGCACAAAGAACAGTGAACTGTCCTTGTTTTGTTTTGAGAGTGACAATGTCTAATTGGACCTTTCTATGAATGTAAGACTCTGATTCTCATGGAATAGGTCCTGGACAACTTGTATAATATGACTCTAACCCTAATAGGGTAGGAGAAGTGCAGATTTAGATGGTGATCACCATTAGAATGCAAGTTTGAGACCACGGGAAGGATGGCACAAGCGTGAAGCAGAGGAGTGAGTCTGTGTGAGAAACATATCTGTGTGTCTGTGTTGGAGAAGAACGATTCGGCGTTGTAGAGAAGTGACACAGAGGGTAGTTTATAAGTATTGGTACATCGGGATGGCTATTGGGTGAGTCTCGCCAATGAGACAAAGTTGTGTTGACAAAGAGGAGCATTAAGTGTATCAGCCTATCGGCCAAACAGAGTCAAGAGTTCCGCTGAGGGGACTAAGTTTCATCGATCGAGCTATATTAGAATGACAAGTTGCAAGTGCTACCAAAAATGGTGACATCAGTGTGGCCTTAAGCGTGATGGCGAAAGATGTGGTGAAGGTGCATTTTATGTGTATACTGCAAACGTATGTCGAGAACATTCTGTGTGTATATCGCTATTGTATGCGAGTATCATTTCGTGTATATCCTGCAATTGTTTATCACAGTTGTATGTGGTGGATGTACAGTTCATATGATACAAGTAGTGACTGGTAGAAACGGTGAAAGGAACCGGCATAGCAAGTCAAGTAATGTATGTGTGAAGTAGAAGTCATCGGTGTGAGGGAAACCATTGGGAAAGACTTTGGAAATTATAGCAAACGTCGTGGTTACGTCGATAGTCTAAGTCATGCTGATGAAGGAAAGAGGGGACCAGTTTCGGTGAGACAGTGGAGATCTCTTGCCGATTCTGGCAAAAATAACTATTTTGTGGGTTTTTCACTGGGCCCTCTGCATCATATTGGTATCAGAGCTACAAGTAGGTCCTTGTGGAAGTAGTAGGATCTGGTGAAAGAATTAAGGGTTGGTGATAGTTGTGAAGATGTCCCCTAAGAATCAGATGGCTAGGGAGAAAAATGAATTGAGGGAAGCCTTAGAGGCAAGAGAAAGAGAGTTGAGGGAGAGAAGAGAATGGGATGTTGTAAGAGAAAGAGAGTTAAGACAAGTGAGAAGAGAGAATGCATCAATCTTGGCAAGGTTGGAAGCATTGGAGAAGAATCCTAGAAGGGATGCACAAGATGATCAAGAAGGAGATGATGAGGGACATGAGAAGGTAGATGAGAACCCTCCTGAGGATGAGTTGGATCTTGAAGAAAGGAGATTTTTGAGATTGCTTAAGGCAGTTCAAGGTAGTGGAACAAAGATAGAGTTGCCTATCTATCAGGGGAAGATGGATAGTGAAGAGGTATTAGGGTGGATAGACGCCCTTGAAATTTTTTTTGAGTATGAGGAAATAAGTGATGAGAAGAAGGTTAAATTTGCAAAGACAAAGATGAGAGGGACAAAACTTACATGGTGGAGTAGTGTACAAGCAGAAAGAGTGGTTAGAGGTGGAGCAAAAATCACTTCTTGCGGTAGGATGAAGGATATGATGAAGGATCGGTTTCTTCCATCTGATTATGCTATTCAAACAAAGAGAATGAGGCAAAATTTGAAGCAAAAGGACATGGATGTTATGTCCTATACTGAGCAATTTCATAAGCTTAGTATTAGAGGGGGATTGGAAGATGAAGATGAGAAGGTGGCAAGATACCTTAATGGGCTTAGGTACAAATTACAAGATGAAATTGGTTTGAGCATACCAAAATCACTTGGAGAATGTTTTCAATTGGCCATAAGGGCTGAAGAGAAGGTGAAGAGGAAGCAAGAAAGACAAGGAGGTAGTGGTAAAGGATATAGAGGTAGGGGCAGACCTACTAATGAAGGACAGAGCAGCAATGAGAAAGGCAAAGAGTTTTCTGTAGATCAGAGAGGTGGATATAGAGGTGGAGGTAGGTTTGGATTAGGTAGAGGAGTATTCACAGGCAGATGTTATCATTGCAATGAAGTTGGACACCTATCTTTCAAATGTCCTAAGAGGGATGATGCTAATAAGAGCAAGGATAGAAGAGTTCACTTGGCACAAGAAGAGTAAAAGAAAGAAGACTAGGAACTAACAGTAGCCCATCCAGAAACAAATGGAGAATTTCTCATGGTGGAAAAAGGCAAATTGCAGCAAGCACCACAGGTATCCATTTTTAAAACTAATTGTTTAAGCCATGGAAAAATGTGTAAGTTGATCATAGATTTAGGTTCACATGATAATTTAGTTTCCTGGGATATGGTACACAAATTGGGATTGAAGACATTTGATCATCCTAGTCCTTACAATGCCACTTGGGTAAGTCAAGAGCAGCAAGTAAGGGTTAATCAGAGGGCATATGTTGATTTTTCAATTGGCCCATATCATGATTATGTTTTGTGTGATGTTATTTCAATGACATGTGGGCATATAATTTTGGGTAGACCATGGCAACATTTAAGAAGGATAATTCATGATGGCTATACTAATAGCTATTTGGTGCACAAAGATGGTAAAAAGTTTAAACTAATACCTTTACCTCATGGAGACAAGAAGGAGCATGCTATTGTCTGTTTTGGAGAGAAATTACAGTTGAATGTGCAGGTTAAGGATGGTTGGAAGCAACATGGACAGTTGCAGCAGAGGAAGGTGGATGACAGTCCTAAGGAACAACAAGTTTGGGACTTAAATCATATCAAGATTGGGGACATTGATTGCCCTATAAGGAGGCAAGAAAAGGAAGGTAGACAACAGACATTACAGAGAAGAACAAATCAGAACCTTAAGATGGAGACAGCAGAAGCATTACAGCAGCAAGGTCCTAGGCAAGGACACCAAAATATGTTTTGTGATACTAACACTTTTTGTAAGAGCCATGCAAGTTGGAGAAGGAGGAGGATAACCCTCAGAGAATTCATGTTCCTTGTCACAAATTAGAGGGACTCTTCAAAACGACGATAGGATGTTTGGAGCAGATCACATAACTCTTGGGACAAGAGTTTTCTTCATGCTGGGGAGTATGGTGCAGGAGCACCTAAAGGAACACCTTGGAACAAGAAGACACCAATGACCATGAGAGGATCCTATGGAGCTAATCAAGTCAATTGGAGCATCTTAAAACTAGTTATGGCATGTGGTAATGGTCAAGGTGATGTAAGGGTCAAATGTCTTGAGGGTATTGGCAAAGACCCTAGGACCAAAAATGATGTAATTTGGGCCAATAGTGCCTCTAGTGCAGGGGCACCTGGATAATTTAGCAAATTTCTTGTTTATGTAGTTCATTTTGATATTTCAATGTTGCATAAGGTCCAAGCGACCAATTGTAAGGCCTTAGTGCCATGTGTGAGTCTGAACTAGTCATGTCTGGTAGTCGAAGAATGTTGTAACTAGCAAGAAATTGTGTGTAACCGTGTGGTGGACAGTTGCAGAGTGGTTGGCATTCCCACCAGTGCAACTTCCACCCACATAGTGAAGTATTAAACCAGTCCTATGAGATTGGGGAGGATAGGGTGGAGTAATTGGAGACCTGGGTTGTAGGAATTGACTGTAATAAACAAAGAAGTTCATTTATTTCTTGTATTTCCTTTCAGTTTTGATAGTTTTACTTCTATTATTCTGACTAGCACAAAGAACAGTGAACTATCCTTGTTTTGTTTTGAGAGTGACAATGTCTTATTGGACCTTTCTATGAATGTAAGACCCTGATTCTCATGGAATAGGTCCTGGACAACTTGTATAATATGACTCTAACCCTAATAGGGTAGGAGAAGTGCAGATTTAGATGGTGATCACCATTAGAATGCAAGTTTGAGACCACGGGAAGGATGGCACAAGCGTGAAGCAGAGGAGTGAGTCTGTGTGAGAAACATATCTGTGTGTCTGTGTTGGAGAAGAACGATTTGGTGTTGCAGAGAAGTGACACAGAGGGTAGTTTATAAGTATTGGTACATCGGGATGGCTATTGGGTGAGTCTCATCGACGAGACAAAGTTGTGTTGACAAAGAGGAGCATTAAGTGTATCAGCCTATCGGCCAAACAAGTCAAGAGTTCTGCCAAGGGGACTAAGTTTCATCGATTGAGCTATATCGAAATGACAAGTTGCAAGTGCTGCCGAAAATAGTGACATCGGTGTGGCCTTAAGCGTCGTGGGGAAAGATGTGTTGAAGGTGCATTTTATGTGTATACTGTAAATGTATGTCGAGAACATTCTGTGTGTATATCGCTATTGTATGAAAGTATCATTTCGTGTGTATCCTACAATTGTTTATCGCGGTTGTATGTGGTGGATGTACAGTTCGTATGATATAAGTAGTGACTGGTAGAAACGGTGAAAGGAACCGGCATAGCAAGTCAAGTAATGTATGTGTGAAGTAAAAGTCATTGGTGTGAGGGAAAGCATTGGGAAAGACTTTGGAAATTATAGCGAACGTCGGGGTTACGCCGATAGTCTAAGTCATGCCGATGAAGGAAAGAGGGGACTAGTTTCGGTGAGACAGTGGAGATCTCTTGCCGATTTTGGCAGAAATAACTATTTTGTGGGTTTTTCACTGGGCCCTCTGCATCATGAAGCGTGGCATGTTGGTTGAGGAAGATTCAAGTCTCAGCTATGTTTGGCCGACAGTATAATGATTTGTATTAAGTTAGATGTTTGTAGTGCCGACCTTGATGATTAATTCCAAGGTTGATGAAGCATATAAATACTTGTGATCAAGTGGTAAAAAGATGTATGTGCGAAAATGATAAAATCCTAAGAAAAATATAGACGTAGAACAAAGAAGAGGAGTAGAAGAACAAGGGCAGTAAAGGATGAAGAGTTAGTGAAGAAGTGTTTAGGGGCAGAGCAGAAGTTTTGTGAGCTTTTAATGGGACTGAACCAGGCATGAAGATGATGCTATTTCTCAATTCATTCTTTCTGTATTAAACATAAAATCTTGTAGGCAGTGAACCTCTTTGAGTAGTGAGCTCTGGGCAGTGCACCCGAAGGCAAGTGCCTTCTCATTTCTTTTAAGTACTTTTAACAGGGTACAAATTTTGTGGTTTAACCCTCACTGTGGTTTTCCCTTAACTGGGTTTCCACGTAAAATTTTTGGTGTTATATGTGTTCATTTTGTTTCTGCTCATGTGTTGTTGATTCATGCTTTAATGTTCACATCATTAATCTATTTGTAAGTTGAGAAAGAAGATTAAAATTAGAAAAGGTGAAATTGTGTGACAACTGATTCACCCCCCCTCTCAGTTGTCCGACCTAATTCCAACAGATAGATCTGTTCTTGCGAAGAGATGTTTCAGAGAGTCAAATTTTACCATCACATGTACTTCAACATTTAGGAGATAATGTCTAAGCTTTTGAGTTGCAAACACTAAAGCTAAGCAATGCTTCTCTATAATAGTGTATCACACTTCATAATCAAGCAATGTTTGACTAATGTAATAGATAGCGCATTCTTTGCCTTCAACATTATGTTGTGCTAATAAAGCTGCTAGGGCATTGTTAGATGCTGAAATGTATAACATAAATGGTTTATCAAGAATAGCGAGTTGTAGAATAGGCATATTAGCTAAGTAATCTTTTAAGTCATCGAAAGCTTTTTGACATTCAAAATTCCACTAAAATTTAGAATCTTTCTTTAATAGTTGCATAAAGGGGTGAGTCCTATCCGCGAGTTGTGAAACAAATCGGTGGATGGCTTGTATCTTTCCCTGCAAACTACGAAGTTGAGATATGTTCTTAGGTATTGGCATATTAACGATCTACTTCAATTCCTCGATTTGAGACGATAAATCTGAGTAACTTTCCACTGTCCACACCGAAAAAACACTTACGAGGATTCAATTGCATATTATATTTCTTTATGCGCTCAAATATTTGTCAAAGATTTGTAGTGTGATCCATATGATGGATAGATTTCGCCAAGATATCATCGACATAATCTTTGTCATGTTCCGATAATAAGACATTGTTTAAACTAAAGATTTAAACATCATGACAGGAAAGTTGCTTTCGTTAAATATATTTAATAAACATATAAATATTATTAATATATAATAATATTAGATAATATTATTATATAATATATTTATTGTATTTATTAATAATTAATATAAATATTATAATATTATTATAATATATATTATTATATTTTATAATAATAAATATGAATTAAATATTATAAGTTGAATATTATAAATTAATAATTTATTATAATAATATTATATTAAATATAAATATTAAATTGCTATAATATAATATCTTGATATTATATAAACTAATATGAAATGGATTTATAATATAAAACATAAATATAAAAATTAAGAGACGTGGTTGACATTATGTATGAAAAAGTGCTATGCTTTAACAAAGCAGCGAATTGCAAACAACAATAAGTAAAAGGGAGATTCATGTTAAATAACAAACTCATATAATGCTAAGAAATCATTAGTGCATCAATACAAACCATAAGCATCGATTAAAAATGGTCTCATACCTTATAATAAGCATTTAATATATTTGTTAAGGCAGCAACGAGGGTTAAAGAAAAAGGGGAAGAAGGGGCAGCACTTGGGTTATGACTCTTTGAAGAGTTGTGATCTTTTAAGAGATGCCTTTTCATCATAAAGGAAAGGTATATATGTGGAGAGGAAAATGAATAAAAAGGAAGCATCTGATTGTTAGATTAGAGGAAATATAAGAAAGATGGAGATAGATACATTCTAAATTAAATGCACCAATAGTTATACAAGAAGGAAGAATAAGATATTTCTGAATAACAAGCAGGGAAGAATATGTATCTAAATGAAATATAAATATACGAATTAATATTAAATCTGCAGAAGGAAGAAGGAAATAGATCGAATCATAATGAGATATATATCTGCATTTGGGAAAGATGGAACAATGGAATATCATTAAGCCAATGACATTATTACATAGCATCATTAAAGGAAATAAGATCAAGAGGATTGGTATACGGATCTGCAGAAGCTAAACTCAGAAATTTATAACAGTCCAATAGAGGTACGCGATCTCTATTCCCAAAATTGAACAATTAAATCATTAGCATTGCATATAGAATCAACACAAGCGATTTGGATAAATGATGATCATAGATAGAGGATATAATCAATGCATAGAAATCTCATCCTAGAATAAGATGAAATAAGTTAGTAATAGATATATATGAAGTTGCAAATTATGTAGTAAGTAGATCAGACAAATATGAGAATGCATGTTTAATAAATGATATAGGAGGCAAGGTATAAAAATAGAAGATTAAGAATATCATATATATTCATTGAATGAAATAAGAATGAAATTACATACTTAGAATAAAGATATTAAGAATGTTCATTAGAATGATAAAACACATACAATGCCAAAGAGTGACAATCAATAAGATAATAAGGAATAATCTCTTGCAAGTTATGATATATGGCTATAAATCTAATGTCGGATAAGAAGTAGGCCTCATAGTATATCTTTCCACACACCATTAATGAGACTAAGGGTTAGGGTAGGGCACTTGGCTCAAAGATGGATAATACTTGAGTTGGTGAGAACATCACCCTTTGGAGTAAGTGAAGATTGCTTACCTCAAACGGGTGAAATATCATCCTCTGAGCTATGTATATAGACCCTTATCTCTAACGGGTGAAGATTGCCCAAGTGGTGAAGAGTGCCACTAGGAGATAAGTGGAAAGGCCCTTATCTCAAGGGGTGAAGATTGCCCCAAGTGGTGAAGAGTGCCACTAGGAGATAAGTGGAAAAGATTTGGTCTCAAGGGGTGTAGAGTGCCCCAAGTGGTGAAGAGTGCCACAAAGAGACAAAGTGGATAGGCCTTGGCTCAAGATGGTGAAGAGTGCCATTATGAGTCAAAAGAAAGGAATATTGGATCCATGACCATATGGCACCCTAATAACCCTCTCTTGTTGGGTGAATGGTTTGATTAACGTGAAGGCCCAAGTATATCTCTCCCATAGTAATCATGATGCATGTATAAAGATATTAAGCATATAGATTATGATCATAAGATTTGATTTAATATATCTTGTAGTTGTTATTATGAGATAAAAGAATTAAGTACTAATGTTCTCTTTCAAGTTGAAAATTGTTGCAAGGTTGTGAAAATTTTAGCTTGCTAGAAGGGGATATTACAATCTTCTAAAATATTGTGCATATAATCATGAAATATAAGAGTCATTGCATGTTGGTAAGTAGTTCCTACATTCTTAAGTCCAAATGGCATGAATACCCAACAAAATCTACCCCAAGGTGTTATAAAAGCTATTTTATACTGGTCTAGAGGATTTATTAGGATTTGATTATATCTTGAAAAACCATCCATGAAAGATAGTAATTCATGGCTAGCTATGGAATCGATAATTATATCAATGTTAGGGAGTGGAAAATCATGTTTTAAAGATGCCAAATTCAAATCTCAGAAATCTGTGCACATTCTTATATGACCATCAGGTTTAGCGACGGCAACAATGTTTGAAATCCAAGGTGAATAATCAATAGGTCAGATGAAACCAGCCTGTAAAAGCTTTTCTATCTCGGCTTTAACAAGCAATGCAATCTTAGGGTTCATCTTACGAATCTTTTGCTTAAATGGCTTAACATCTAGTTTCAGCATGATATTATGTGTTACAATCTGAGGATCGATACCAAGCATGTTGGAATAAGTCCATGCAAACAATTCTGAGAATTCATGCAATAGCTTAGTCATCTCTTCTTTTTCTTCCATATTTAAACAATCACCAATGGGGAGAACTTTTTTAGTGTTATCCTTATCCATAACAACATCAATAGTCTTTCCATTAAGGAGAGTACTGTGGTCTAAGGGATTATAAGATTGTAATTATTCTTCAAATTCTCCATTAGATTCTACAGTAGCATTTATTGTGCTAGTAGTTTTTCCAAAATATGCATTGTTGTTTAAATAATAAGGTAGGCCACATTTATGATGATAACGAGGAATATTGTCATAAGCACCCAAAATTTTTATTATCGCTTCATCTACTGAGGATACATCTAATGGGAGTGATCCTGGAGGACAATTAGTGTCAATCATCTCAAGAAATATCAAATTAAGAGTTGATATTGTATTCACATTAAGAGTAGGATATTTGCGGGCTTTGGATTTCTTAAGAGAATTATATCCAATGCCGGTTGAGCAATGTTGCGAAGAAGATTCTATAGGGACTTTGATTCCTTGTTGATTTATACCACAACCATTACCTACATAGTCACAATTTTTATAAAGGATTCAGAATCCTCTGCCATAAAGAGATACCATTTCCTTAGAGGAAGGTGGAGCTTCATAAGTTTTGTAATCGGTAGTATACGTAAAGGTGTTATCCTTATTTGTCACCAAAGAAGTTTTATGTTTATCAATCGAAGCATGTGATGTGATTGATGCAATATTTGATGTTTCAGGGTAGGGTCTTTAAGTTTGTATTCTCCTAGAGAAGAAGATGTGAAATCTAATGAACCCCAGTCATCACTAACAAGTGCACTCGGTTGTTTAGATTCTTGTGTAACATCTTCAGAAGCAATAGGGATTGCTAAATCCACTTTTAGATTGTTTAGACTCTTGGGACAAACAACATGCTTATGCACTTCCATTTGCAAACAATTATCAGGTTCAATATTAGCATGGATAGTGTGTATCTTATCTTTAAATATAAACTTAATTGAACGATGCAAAGTAGAAGGAATTGCTCCTAATGCATTTATCCAAGGTCTACCAAGAATCATGTTGTAAGATAGAGAGCAAGGCATGACATGAATAGGGGTAGTCACAATCAAAGGTCCTACTTGTATAGGTAAAGTTATGGTGCCCATAGATTGTCGTCCAACATTGTCAAAACCATAGATACTTAATAATTCTGGTTTGATCCAACATTTACACATAAAGTAACCACAATTTTTATTTTTTCAAGCTCTTCTTTAGATTTAGGAACATAAATCACATTTACTTGAATCTTTGAAATAATGACAGCTTAGAGGTCGTAGTGGAATGTTCAATTGAGATAAAGTCCTCAAGGGCTTCATCTAACATATCGAAGTCATCACAACTAAATGGCTCATCATAAGCATGAAAATCTTGTAAAAAATAATCTGACATTTTAACATGCTCTTTTTAACCCAAGATTCAAATGCACAATGATGGCCTATGAAAATGAAATATTATACAAATTAATCAATGATAATTTTCCCAACTCTTTTAGTGAAAAGGTAAAGAATATGATTTACAATTCAATGTATGCAATTTCACCAAAGAGATTTTCCAAATCAATTATGCTCTAGGACAACAAATTATTGCAGATCTGAAGTTTAAAAGGATGCAAATTCTTTAAAGCTCAGGTTCACCAAAATGTTTAGGGTAAAAATTGTAGCTTTGTTTCAACTAGGTTCAATACTACGATTTCACCACTAAGCATTGGGAGGACAAGGATTGAGCTATAGATCAAGATTCTAATCACTTTGTCTATCCCTTAGGCTCGCATGGTCTAATTTCAAGGACTTAATCAAGGTTTTGTTAAGTGCTTTGTTCATGAACCAAGTAAAACCCTAATTATGCCTTAAATAAAAAATATTTAGAATATTGTGATGAAACTGGCAAAACTGATCAGAGAAATGCAGAGAAAGGGTTTCAGAGACTGTGCACCTAGATTTTGAGGGCTAACTGGACTAGGGTGCCTGCTCTTTACTCCTGAAAGTTTCTAAAACGGAGAATCTTATGCACAGGCTATCTAAGACTCCTAAATGGCTTCTAGATCCTAGAAATTTCCCCCAGTTGGACTAGGGCACCCGCTCATTAGTCCTGCAAGTGTTGGAACCCAGAAATTCAAAAGTCTGCGATGACTGTACCCGCAATATCCTCCTTGTAGCTTCTTTCCGTTGAAACCTACACAACACAGTTTGCACCTACAAAAGAAGGAGAAAGATGTTGTGGCTATATAGGAGCTTGCTTTGGTCAAGCCTTGTCTTTGGTATTTCTACCTCAACAATAGCCAGAGATAAAGATTTGCAGAAGTGTGTGCAAACCTAACAATGTGTATGAAGAAATATCAAACCCTAGATGTCTCAATCAAGGGAAGATCAATAACTTGCTTTGCATCAATAAACACATATAACTTCACCTCAAGGAAATGAAAACAAATGAAGACTTGCATGAACAAGAAGGCAAATCAACAATGTCTGCGAAGGATCTCCAAGCTCAATGTTGGAGGCTTCAACCCTTCACCCGATCATACAAAGGGTGTACAAACCCTAGGAAGAGCAAGATAGTCTCAAGATCTTGATTCATAACCTCCATCCATTGTCTCCATAATAGCAAATACAAAGATACTTTCAAGAGCTTCAACAAGTCACTGATCTTTAATGGCAATTGTAGCAGAGTTTTGGCATCAAGCTTGCATAAGAATTGTGTGTGATAAAGTGATTTTCAAATATTTTTTTATACCTAGCTTTAGGGAAATTCAAATTTTGAAATAACGTCTTGATATCGCACGAAAACCAAGAATTTGAAAATGGAATCCCGAGGCATACGGGGGGAGCTGACATCCCACCAAAATTCAAAATCTTAGGAAATAGGGGAGGACTAGGGTGCGGGCACCCGAGTCCAAGCCCCCATTTTCTGCTCAGATATGCTTTTTGGGGTCCCAGGGACCTATAAATCAAATTCCCTTTCTGGGTTCCATCAAAAGGTTACCTCAAAAAGTGAACATTTTGCAGCTAGACTTAGTCAATCAGGGCTTTGAGAAGGTCAAAAAGAAAAAGGTTGAGAGGTCACCCAAAGTGAGGAGCTAAATTGAGAGAAATTGTACCATTCCATGTAGGAGGACAATTTCTGACATTACAGCGTGAAGGTGAGTTGACTTGCATAAAAAGCAAACAACTTGTAGAAAAGGGCCATGGCCCTCACAAAAGGCACGTAGCCTGCATAAGAAGGCCTATGGCCTACACAAATAAGCTTGCATCCTACACAATAGGCCTGCACCTTGCATAAAAGAGGCTGCATGCTATTGGCCCTCTTTGCCCCCTCTTATCACACACAAACCACATAGTGTCTTGGAGGGTGAAATCCATGGGCCCACGCCCTAATTTTGAGTTGATGCAAGTGGGGAGGGGGAGAACCCACCTAAATTTTAAGCCCCTGGTCATATGGTTTATTAGCTCTTGGTCACAGCCAACCCAAGGGGGCTTAAGGGAAGTCATTTTTTTGGTAATTTTGAAAAATTATTTTGTGTGTGCAAATTTATAAAAGCCAAAAAATAAAAAATAAAAAGCATTGTATCTTTCAAACGATAGCTCAAAATTGAGCACAATTTTTTTCAAATTGCTTAATTTTTTGAGCTTAATGTATTGGTGATGATTCCACACTGATATTATAAAGTGCCTTTTTCATCCAATTTGTATCAAATATATGCACTGAAAATATAAAGTGCCACAAAGCAAAGGGGGATCAAAAGTAATCAAGGGGGGTGTCATTGAATCATGCCTTGTGCACTTCTATATTTTTCTTATATTTCCTTTCATACTTCTAAGTTTGCAACAAACTATCTACTAAGCATGGATGCTAATCAACCAATCAAGCCTCTTACACCTTTCAACTACCATGAGTGGAAACTCAATGTCAACTTGCATTGAAAAATAAAGGTTTGTATAGAGTCATAATGGGTAATGAAAAGGAACCAAATGATGCAAAGGATAAGGAAAAGTGGTTTAACAAGTGTGATCAAGCCTTCAGGTTTTTATGTTTGAATCTCTCTAGAGCTTCTATTCTATGTTGAGGCCTTGAAAACACCCAACAAAGTTTGGCAAGCACTTGAAAAGCTTTTCAGGAAGGTTGACGAATTAAGAAGCCACAAGCTAGAAAATGACGTCATAAGTCTAAGTCCAAGTGACTTTAATACTTTAGAGGATTATTTCACAAAATTTAAATAATTGAGATTGCAACCCAAAGAATGTGAGATTGAAAAGAAATATGATCAAGTCATTCTATCCACACTTCAAGTTGGATCCTAATTATTCCACCAAAAAGTATCTTGGAGCAACATGGAAGATGCCCTCACTTGATGACTTCATTTTAGACCTCACCAGGGAGAAGGACAAGCTAATTTAGATGGGCACCATGAATTCCTATAGGCCACAAGCCCTTATTATAAAGAGTGGAAAATCATAGGTTCAAAACAAAGGTGAGAAACAAAAGGATAAGGATAAGGAAGAGCTAAAATCACAATCTTCAAATCAAGGAAAAAGGAAAGAACAAATGAAATGTTTCTATTGCAAAAAATAGGGACATGAAGAAAAGAAGGGTATTAATAAAAAGATTAAACACCTTACTAATCTTCTTAAAGATAATAACATAGGGGTTTTCTGAATCTTCATCGACACTACACTTTCAAAGGAAAAGAAAAATAAAAATCAAAGGGTATGGCACTAGTAGTATCTATAGTCTCAGAGTGGGAAATGGCTTCTTGACTCAGGAGCTTCACATCATATGAGCTATTCACCATATCAGTTCATTTCATTGCATCCTATTGATACAGTTGAAATCATAACAACAAACAACACTTATTTGCATGTTTGTGGGAGAGGAACCTTTGAGTTAGGCAAAGGATACTTCACTAATGTCCTTTATGTCCTAGAATTTAATAGGAACCTCCTCTCCATTTATCAGATTACAAATAGTCAGACTGGGAAGACAATTGAGTTTGGACTAGATTTAGTCATTATTTGAGACTTGCTAAGTAGAGAGATTGTATCCATTGGGAAAGTTGATGATTCCTTTCGACTTTACACATTCAAATACTTTGCTCTAGATGACTCTTCTTCTATGGTACACTCACTTGCATATAGTGTGGACAGTTCATCACCAACATAATCACCCATTGCTATAGAGTTTAGAGTCACTTCATAGAAAGCTTCCAGAGATTCTCCACAACAATATATTGATGATAGCATTAAGGACATATGTAGTCACCTTTGATTGTAGTTTTCTTGCTAGTACAGAGTTCAGAGAAGCTTCTCAAAGAGCATCCAGTGATTCTCCATAGTAGGACATTGCTTCTTCGTATTATGTGTTGTATCATGTCTAGTTCACTTTTTTTGTTTTTTTCTCTCTTTTGGAGGAAAGTTTTTTCCCACTGGGTTTTCTTTCTTTCGCCACTTTACGAGAGATTTCATTGTACATGGGTACCTCATTAGGCCTATTTTCTGGGACATGTCCATCTTTAGCCCATCTAAGCTATGCTTAAAGGGGGTGTTAGTGTAGAAATAATATTTAATTAGTTTATTTATCTACACTTTGTATTAAGCCACCTTAGGTGGCGATGTGTCATCTTGGAGAGTTTGTCAAAACTTGTCCAAGCTATGTGGCACCTCTTTTTCTCCACTTGGAGAAACAAACTCACCACCTTGAGTTGAGTGCATGGGTCAACTCCTATAGTGAATCAAACTCCTAACTCTATTTGTACAATACACTTCCATTGTAAATATCTCTTTTTCATCAACCATATTGAAGATTACTTCTATCATTTTTGTGTGATTTGCTTTGCATCTAATTTCTCATAGGTTGAGCAAGCAGTTGCATGACATTTGTGGCTTGTCAATGCTAGTTTTTGTCCAATTTATCCACCAACACCAACACTTTCAAAGGGGATTACATTTTCAATAAGCCTTGGAGGGGAGGCAATACTTCTCAACCTCCCCTAATACCCAACTGGATCCTTTTTAGTGCACTTTGTCATATCATATTCCATCAATGGAAGGGATTCACCCTGTGGCTCAATTTTAAGGGGGCAATATCCCTCTATTTCAAGCACCACACTTGCAAATGGGTCCTAGGGTAATGTGTGCTTGGCAACCACTGCCTTATTTGTTGGTACTATAGGTGTTGCAGCATTAGGAGGCACAACCCCCAAGTTGTCTATATGATTGAGTATTTCCTCCAATCTAGCAATTGGATCTTGAATTTCATTGAATTCTCCCTTATAAGTAGGCTTAATTTACTTCCTGTTGTCTTCACAGGCACTAGTCAATGCACAAATCTCTCTTCTTGAAATAATTTCATTCCTATCGCAATAGTTTCTAATTGTATCCTCAACAACAACAAATTGGTGATTATACACTGCTCTCCCCTTCAACTTCCTAATTTCGTCAATGAACTGCTTGGGGTAATTACTTCTCTTCCCATTAGAGGCCAACTTGTAATACACTAGTTTCTCCTTTAAAAGATTGAAACCTTCTCTATTCAAGATCACGAAGTTAGATAACCTACCATTTTGAGCTAGAAATGATCCTTTCTTGTCATTCCTCAAGTGTAGCCTATCAGACTAGTTCAATTTCCATAATGGTTCTAATAAAGTAATTTATTTGGGAAAACAACCAGTAGAATATGCAATTCCACTTCAACTCCATAAATCCTAGTCATTGCGAAATTCTTATAGAAGAACTAATCCTTGATGTTGTGATCTTGATTATTTTGTGAATCAAATTGTAATGGCCTTAGGAATTTTTTGAAAGTAAGGGATAACCTATCTCTATTTCATCCCAACAAAGACATTACTCATTGTACAAAGTGTTTCTCAAAAGTATAATAATTCGATGCTTTGCAATTGAAATCCCACAGAAATCTTCTAAATTGAATAGGCATGGGTAAGTCATCTAGAATTGTGAGTACTAGTCCCAAATCAAGGTGCCAATTATCATTCCCTGCATACAATAAGATGTAACACAAGATAGAATACCACTTAAAACATGGGGTTCTATTATTATTCTTCAAGGACACTAATTGCTTTATTCCTTGATCAATTTTTTGTTGAATGCACCAACTACTAGCTCTAGATTTTTAGTAGAATTCCACCTTAGCAATTTAGGGCAACCGCATATAAAAGAAGATTTTGGAAAATCAAGTCTCCTCATGAGAAACACGTTGACAACCTTTGAATTAATTATTTGTTCATGCCACAAACTTTGGGTGGTGTAGCTATTGAAAACTTAGAATTTAGGTCATTCATCACGACGTAGATCGATAATGCACTTGACCTCAGAATGGATTTTGAAAAGGCATTTTACAGGTGTCAAATTTTGGTTCAAGTCAAGACACATCAGATTACCTGATTAGGCACTGCATATGTGGTCCAATCATCCTTTGATAACAAGGACTTCAGTTGTGGGTCCTTCTCATTTTAAATGGCCATCACATATCGTATACACTACCCGAAGGCATGTAATGAAGTTTGTGATGCACTAGAACCATGCAATGCAATTAAATAGCTCCAACTGTGTTCCAAGTTAGGTGTTAGTGGTTCATCGATTAGATTTGGCATATGGCAAACACTATGGTGGGCCTATATGTTGAGTCTATGAAGTGGAAGAAGGCTACGATGCAATGAAATAATTCCACTTAGTAGAGACCACCCACTAACAATCCATTACAATCATTACGAGGACATCTTGACACATGTCATCACTACACAAGCCTGCAAACTTGGACGAGGCCAAACAAGCAAGCATGTGATATACTAAAGGTTTGTGATGGAATAACAGGACACATATATGCTGACTCAGACCTACACAAACATTAACACATACAGCTCGAGAATAAATAAAATGTTTGCTACATGTGACAGGGTTAACAAATTTAGAGGAGCCGATAAATAGATGTTCACAAGGACTTTGGGAGAAAACTTAAACAAACATGATTGGTTGAGCAAGTCAATAGAGACATATAACTGATGCAGGAGCATCCAGTGGTGTAAGGGCAATCTTGCATCACCCAAAAAGATGTTTCTTCAAAATCAATATAAATGTTTTCATTTCTTTCCATAATTAGTATTTTTGGTTCTATAATCTCTTGAATAATGGTGTAGGACTTTCAGTTTTTCCAAAATTGCTAAAAATAGCAAACTGCCAGTTTTAGAAAGTTTACCTGCCATTTTAGGAAAGTTTGCATTTGGGCACAGATTGAAGTGAAAACTTACATAAATCTTCATAATAGAAATATAAGACCTTTGGCGAAGGAATCAGGCAAAGATCATTTTTGAACTGAAAGATATTAAAGTTTTTGTTTTCTGAAAAGCCCCTAAAAATTTCTGAAATGAGATATGAGGCACTAAAACATCCCATAGCATCCCAAAAATTTGATAGAAATCTATTTATGGATTTTTGGCGTGATAGTTCACATCGTGAGATTTTCGGCGCTTAAAATGGTTCGTCAATCGGACACCTGGATCAAAAGTAATGCTTCCCGAAAGTTGACCTACTTTTGGAGGGAGTTGCAGATTTTGAAATTTAGCTGGAGGCCGCCAAAAAGTGTTATTTATGACTATTTTGGGAACCTTGGGTAGTATTAGAGTTAAGGGGGAAAGTGTAGAGTCAAGAATAGGTGGGAAAATAGAAACCCTAGCTAATTTGGGGTTACAGAAGGTAGAAGATTCTAGAACCTGGTGATGTGTAGCTTTAGTGTGTTGCAGCTTGTGGAGGATTGATTCCTCTGATTGTAATTGAGCTTCTATAATGTAATAAGTTGTCCAAATCAATAAAGCAATATTCTATTTTCCGTGTGCCATTTCTGTTGTTGTGTGTTTTATGATTTACCCCCTTCATCAAGTGGTATCAAAGCAAGGGTTCCCGAGTGTGTAGACAGATCGTTGACCGTGAGGTAGTTTGCACCAGGACTTGAGGTTGTGGGTTTTCTATGGAGATCAAGATGCCTCCATGAAGAAATCATATTGGGAGAAATGCTTTGACATAAGAGAGTTTTAGAGCCTTGTAAAGGCAAATCGATGCATTGCAAGAGGAGCTACGAAGAGGGTTTGATTTGAGAATAAGAGAAGAAAGCGAGGATGAAACTGAAGAAGAGCTATTCGAGGAAGAAAAACAAGCTGTAGGAGATCCTGCAGAAGTTAGGTTGTTGAGGGCCATTTCGAAGATTAGAAAGAGGCCCAGGATTGAAGTTTCTACATATTTTGGAGATTTGAATCCGAAATAGCTTATTGATTGGATCAATGACATGGAGGAATATTTCGAATATGAAGATGTGGAAGACCAAGATTGGGTCAAATTTGTAAAAACAAAATCGAAGGGCCATGCTAGTATTTGGTGGAAGGAGGTCCAGTTAGAGAGGAATAGAAGAGGAAAAGGAAAGATCACCAGATGGGATCGGATGGTGGAGAAACTAAAGAAGCAGTTCATTCCTGTGGACTATGAGATGGAGTTGCTGAAGAAGCTGTAAGGACTGAAGTAAGGTAACAAGTCTGTTAAGGAGTATACATAAGAGTTTTATAAGATTACTATTAGGACAGGCCATGCAGAGGCAAACAAGGAGAAGGTAGCCTATTACATTAATGGGTTGAGGCCAAGTATTCAAGAGGAGCTGAGCCTGGTCAGAATGACCACCATAGAAGATACATACCAATTTTCCCTGAAGGTGGAAGAGAAGCTGAATAAAAGATTTGATAGAAAGCAAAGGGGAAGAGGTCAAGGCGGAAGGACTGGTGGAAGACCCTATGGAGGTCGTAATGAAGATCAAAATAAAAGTGAAGAAGCTAGCACCAGTTGAAATCAGAGAGGGGATAATGCCTACCACCCTCGTGACCAGAACAATGGTGAGCAAAGAGCAAGAGGAAGGGGCCGACCTAGGCAAGGACCAGAAAGAGGAGGTTTCAGAGGAACCTGTTTCCAATGTGGAGAAGAAGGGCATCGAGAATACGAGTGTCTGCAACATCAAGGAAGGACAAATAGAAGACCTGAAGGTAATGCACGAGTTGCACATGTAGATGAAGATGCGCAGTTTGAGCATTCTGAAGATGCTGAAAGGGGAGAAACCCTAGTCATCAGAAGAACTTTGTTGAATGAGGAGAAAGAACCCAATTAGAGGAAGAGTTTATTCCACACAATGTGCAAATGTGAAGGTAAGTGCTGTGATATTATTATTGATAGTGGAAGTACTGACAATCTTGTTTCAGAGGAGATGGTTGACAAGTTGAAGTTGACAAGAAGAAAGCATCCACATCCATATCGGATCGCATGGTTGTAGAAGGACCACAGAGCTTGGTCAATGAGCACTGTTTAGTGAAGTTCAAGATTGGGGACTACCATGATGAGGTGTTGTGTGATATCATACTGATGGATGCATGTCATATGCTGTTGGGGAGGCCGTGGCAGTATGATGGGAGCGTTGTCCATGATGGTCATGCAAACACATATTCCCTAACAAAGGATGGAGTTTGTCATAAGTTGAAGCCCTTGAAGGAGGTGGAAGAAAAGGTATGTAGTACTGCCAGAATTTGCTTGGTAGATGGTAGGAAATTTTTGGAGGGTATGAAGCATGAGCGTCATTGCTTTGCATTGATTCCTAAGATTAGTAAAGAGAAATGTGAAGATGTACCAGTAGAAGTTTCAAATATGTTAGAAGAAGTTTAGGACATTATCTCTAATAATGTACCAGAAGGTTTACACCAGTGAGGAAGATAAGTCATCAAATGAATTTGATACCAGGAGCTAGTTTGCCAAATAAGGAAGCCCATAGAATGACCCCAACAGAGAATGAAGAGTTGAATAGACAAGTTCATGAGTTGTTAAGGAAGAGACTGATAAGGGAGAGCTTGAGTCCATGTGCGGTACTTGCAGTACTAGCACCAAAGAAAGATGGAGAGTGGAGAATGTGTATAGACTCTCGAGCCATAAATAAGATCATGATCAAGTACAGGTTTCCATTGCCAAGAATGGATGACATAATGGATTGTTTGAGTGGAGCCAAGTACTTCACAAAGATTGACCTGAAGAGTGGGTATTACCAGATCTGAATCAGAGAAGGAGATGAATGGAAGACAACCTTCAAGACAAAGGAGGGTTTGTATGAGTGGTTAGTCATGTCATTTGGGCTAACCAATGCACCGAGCACATTCAAGCGGCTCATGAACGAGGTATTGAAAGAATTTTTGGGAAGTTTTGTTATTGTTTATTTAGATGACATTTTAATTTTTAGTAAGACTTGGGATGAGCATCTGATGCATATCAGAAGAGTTTTAGAGAAGCTGAGGGAGGAGAAGTTGCTGATTAATCTGAAGAAATGTATTTTTGCAAAGAAGGAGTTGGTATACCTTGGATTTGTTGTCTCAGAGGAAAGTCTTAAGATGGACCTAGAGAAGGTGAGAGCTATCCTTGAATGGCCTATACCAAGGAGTGCCACGGAGGTAAGATCTTTTCATGGTTTGGCAAGTTTTTATAGAAAGTTTATCAGGAATTTTAGTAGCATTTGTGTATCCCTAACTGAGATATTGAGAGGGTATAGAAATGAGTTTAGAATGACTAAAGAAGCAGATAAAAGCTTTGATACTTTGAAGCAAAAAGTCACAGAGCAACCTATTTTGGCACTTCCAGATTTCAATAAGGTATTTCAGGTAGATTGTGATGCTAGTGGCAGTGTTATAGGAGCTGTTTTGAGCCAAGAAGGTAAGCCCATTGCCTATTTTAGTGAGAAGCTTAATGATGCCAAGAAAAACTATTTTGTTTATGATCAGGAATTTTATGCAATAGTTTAGGCTTTGAAGAAATGGAGACATTATTTGTTTCCAAAAGAGTTTGTTTTATATACTGATCATCAGGCTTTGTAGTATCTTAATAGTCAAGGAAAGTTGAACCAAAGGCATTTAAAATGGGTTGAGGTTTTGTAGAGTTATACTTTTGTTTTGAAGCACAGGAGTGGGTAGTCCAACAGAGTTGTAGATGTCTTGAGCAGAAGGCAAAATTTGTTGACAAAAATGAAGATAGAGGTTGTTAGGTTCAATGAGCTCAAAAGTTTGCATCCTGAGGATCCATATTTTGTAAAGGCTTGGAAAGATTGTTTGGAACCTGTTGATTTGGATAGGACAAAATGGTTGGATTTCATAATCCAAGATGGCATGTTTAAAGGAAGCCAGTTGTGCATTCCATGGAGTTCCATGAGAGAGAACTTGATTAAGGAGAAGCATAATGGAGGATTGGCTGGACACTTTGGTCGAGATAAGACCATTGCTATTGTTGGTGAAAATTATCATTGGCCACAATTGTAGCAGGATGTGAGGAAATTTATGCAGAGTTGCAGAGTGTGTTAGATGGCAAAAGGAACAAGTCAGAATACAGGGTTGTATCAGCCATTACCTATACCAAAGAAGCCATGGGATGATATTAGTATGGATTTTGTTCTTGGTTTACCAAGGACACATAGAGGGCATGACTCCATTTTTGTGGTGGTGGACAGATTCTTGAAGATGGCACATTTTATTCCTTGCAAGAAGACTAATGATGCTGTTCATATTGCAGAGTTATTTTTCAGGGAGGTGGTGAGATTACATGGTCTACCAAAGAGCATAGTTTCATATCGAGATACCAAGTTTGTTGGTTATTTCTAGAGGATATTGTGGAAGAAGTTGAAGACATATTTGAAGTTCAGTTCTACACACCATCCACAAATTGATGGACAGACGGAAGTGGCGAATAGGAGTTTGGGTAACTTGCTATGATGCTTAGTAGGAGATAAGCCCAAGGGATGGGATTTGATTTTACCACAGGTAGAATTTGCTTACAACAATTATGTCAATAGGAGTACTAGTAAATCACCATTCCAGGTTGTATATGGCAATAGCCCAAGAAATGCTTCTGAGTTAAGGAAGCTGGACAAAGGAGAAAGGACAAGTGCTGAAGCTGAAGACTTTGTAGAACATCTGAAGAATTTGCATGAAGAGGTGAGAAAGCACATTAATAAGATGAATATTCAGTACAAGGCTAAGGAAAATCAGAAGAGATGATATAAGGAGTTCCAAGTAGGAGATGAAGTCATGGTTCACTTAAGAAAAGAAAGGTTCCCAATTGGAACATACAATAAGTTGAAAATGAAGAAATTTGGACCATGCAGAATCTTGAAGAAGCATGATTCAGGAAATGCATATGAGGTAGAACTGCTGAGTGGGATTAATATTTCCCCTATGTTCAACATTGCTGATTTAACAGAATATCATGAAGGTGGCATAGAGGATAGACCAATAGAAGAATAGTGGAGTATTCTGGCATCTACTTCAACAGAGGAGATAGAAGAGATCTGGGATAGTCGTGTGGGAAGAAGTACTTGGAACAGACAATATGAATAATATCTGGTGAAATGGAAAGGAAGGCCTATTGAAGATTCTTCTCGGTTGTCTAAGGCAGAGGTTGACCATTTGGGTTTTCCTCAAACAAATACCTGAGACGTGATAGGGTCACTTCTCAAATTACCCTGGGTGTCTGATGCAGGAGCATCCAGTGGTGTAAGGGCAATCTTGCATCACCCAAAAAGACGTTGATTCAAAATCATTACATATGTTTTCATTTCTTTCCATAATTAGTATTTCTAGTTCCATAATCTCTTAAATAATGATGTAGGACTTTCAGTTTTTCCAAAATTGCTAAAAATAGCAAACTGCCAGTTTTGGAAAGTTTACCTTCCATTTTAGGAAAGTTTGCATTTGGGCACAGATTGAAGCGAAAACTTATAGAAATCTTCATAGCTGAAATATAAGACCTTTGGCAAAGGAATCAAGCAAAGATCATTTGTGAGCTGAAAGATATTAAAGTTTTTGTTTTCTGAAAAGCCCTTGAAAATTTTTGAAATGAGATATGAGGCACTAAAACATCCCATAACATCCTAAAAAATTGTCAAAAATCTGTTTACGTATTTCTGATGTGATAGTTCACATCGCGAGCTTTCTGGTGCTTAAAACGGTTCCACAATCAGACACTTGGATCAAAAGTTATGCTTCCCAGAAGTTGACCTACTTTTGGAGGGAGTTGCAAATTTCAAATTTAGCTAGAGGCCGCCAAAAAGTGTTATTTATGACTATTTTGGGAACCCTGGGTAGTATTAGAGTTAAGGGGGAAAGTGTAGAGTCAAGAATAGGTGGGAAAACAGAAACCCTAGCTGATTTGGGGTTACAGAAGGCAGAAGATTCTAGAGCCTAGTGATGTGTAGCTGTAGTGTGTTGCAGCTTGTGGAGAATTGATTCCTCTGATTGTAATTGAGCTTCTATAATGTAATAAGTTTTCCAAATCAATAAAGAAATATTCTATTTTCTGTGTGCCATTTCTATTGTTGTGTGTTTTATGATTTACCCCCTTCATCAATAACACACCTTAGCCAATAAGAAAAGAACTTCAAAGCACTAGGGGTTCTAGACATAACTAGGGATAAACCCTAGCATAATGACAACATGAAAAACCTCTGAAAGGTGACTCAAAAGAAAATTTAGGAACATTCCAACACATAATTTTCTCTCATAGGGTTATGTGGGAAATGGCTTGATCAACTTCTTAGGTTGTATAGAAGGTCTTATTCCTCCAACAATATATATATATATATATATATATATATATATATATATATATATATATATATGCCATGAACAATAAATGACCCTAAGATATCAATACTAAAAATTTAAAATAAAAAGCGCAATAACCCAAATGAAAACTAGAAATCTTCAAAAACCAACTAAATTGAAACTCTTCTCAGCACAAATGCAATCCCTGGATGGAATCACCTCACAATGGACAAGAGGGGTTTTGTCCTTCAATCCAACAATGGAAATCAAGAGGGTTTTTGTCCTCTAGATTCTTACACCAAAAGGTTTTCATTCTCAGGTGAAAAGGATGAAGATAAGTGCTCAACGCATAGAAAAGGGTTTGATAACAGATGATAATGGATGCCTTCTTTTGTGTCTAGATCCCCCTTTTATAATCACCTTTTTAATGCAAATTTATTTTTCCCACCTAATTTCCCTCTAGAAGTGTAGAAACACTTTTTAATATAACATTATATTAGACTCACATTAAAATAATAATAATAAATAAGTCATCCATTTTACAATGTTATAAAAAATAAATCTACTAGAACAACTTAAAATATTATTATTAATTATTCCCTTAGTTAAATTATTTAGTAAAGGGGACGTGATAGTCCACCCTTCCCAAAATTGCTTGTACTCAAGCAATGCAAGTCCAAAATTCTAACTTTCCCAAAATGAAATTCTCTACAATACTAGGATCCCAAACCATTACTACTATATCTATCATAGAGTTGCAAAATCGAGCTAGCAGCATTGCGATTTTATTTGAAAGGAAGAAAGTGCAAAATAGTTGACCCATGTATTCACAAAGTCGAGGCTTCCCTGAGACAAAATTATTTATAGGTCCTTGGATCAAGACATTTGAGCACCCTACACATAAGTAGTGTTCAACTTGAAGTAATTGTTTCAAACACTTGCAAGCATGAATTTGTATGATAAGACTTATAGTATTCCCAAATGATGTGTTTGGTTTTGTTTCTCTCTATTTGTATTCACCCACAATCTTTCCAGAATATGACATAGGAGATAAGAAGTCAAACAATTAGAACTAAAAACTAGATGCTTTCTCCCCAAACTTTTTTGTATATTTACAGCTAACTTAGCTATACAATTGATCAACATGCGAGTAGCCAAAATAGCTTCTATTGGTAGCATTGTAGCCCAACTCATTCCTTAACATTCATGCTTGTGCTCAAGCCAATTCCTATCCTTTATATTCATTTGTGATATTTTGAACAAATCATTCCTAGAAAAACATGTCATCCAAGTCCCATGATCATAACCATTTGAGATTTTCTTAAAAAATTAAATGTTCTTAATGTTTACTCCAATCTAGACTTCCTCCAACATGCTCTCTTGCTTCCCAATATCCACCAATAAACTTATATATGTCTTGGCCCTTCTCTTTGTGTAACCATCATGGTTTCCACCCCCTTTCTTATAGTTTCCTTGACTATTGCTACCTATGTTCCAAGCTCAATTTATCTACATAGACTAGTTCATACTCCATTTTTTAGATGTCATTAATCAAATCTCAGCCTTTAATCAATTGTTGGCAACTTTTCCTCTAGAAGATCTATAACAATGACCATTGGTGGATTTGATATGATATCAAATTCATCGAATAACTTACACTAGACATTCTCCACCCCAAATTTGGGTGACTATTCTATAATTGTACATAAATCTCTAGCAAGCTTTCTCAAAGTATTATGAGATAAAATGTGGGGTTGGAAACTACTAGTGTTAAGGAGTGAACAAAGCAAATCTATATTCTACTCAATCAAGTCTAATTGAGCATGGTGCATTGTATAACACCAATGTTCCAAAACAAGTTCATAACAAAGGGCATATGTATGAATAATATTACAAAAAAAGAATGATTCAATCTCTATCTATGCTCCACTTGCAATAACCACAATAAGAAAGGTTTTCAATGCTTGTGAAATATAAGAAAACATGAACTACTAGGTACACTTACAAGGAGGATCAAAATGAGTAATAGTGGGAATTTGAGCTTAAAGTGTTGGTAGACAGGCATCCTCTTGAGCCATGGTACCTAAAATATAGTCAAGCCTTTTTGAAATTGCAAGGACTACCTTTCCTCCAAGGTTTGAAGAGTTTTCTAGGAGATTCAAAACCACAACTACATAGCCAAGCATAAAGATTCCACCACATGAAATTATCCTCATTTATAGGAGATAATAATCCACATATGATGATTTCCTCTCCATGAATTACATCCACATTTTCCTTTAATGATGCACTATACATTTTGTTGTCACTTGGAAATAATATATCAAGAAAATGTAGCTTTAAGTCCAATCCTACTTCACCTAAACTTAGTAGTGAACATAGAAAAAGGAAAGAAGTGGGTTCCAAGATCTCTACTAATGCCCGAGAAGCATATCTAAGGTGATCTTGACAACTTAGTGCAAAGCGTAGAGCTAAGATTTTCAAGACACAAGACATGATATCATCACAGACGTTGAAGGCATGGCTTGGATAGATAGTAGAAATGTATACAACATTTAAAAGATAAAAACTTACAGGAATGCATGACCTTCTCACTTCAAGGTATGTGACAGCATGCAAGTCTTACTATCTAGAGATAGTAGCAGCCACAATTGCATTGAAAGTTTCAATGAATTAGTGGCCAACAATAGCAAGGCTAAAATAATGTTTAATGTATTCACCTTGCTATCCATAATCTCCTTTCCAATTTCTAATTGTAGCAAAGATACAACACGTTTCTGAGATATGTTCAAAATTGTAATCAAATTACCTCCACTTGTAGATGCTTATATTCCTAACTCATATAAGTTTTATATTTCATAGGATGCTATATTAACAATATGAGGTGTAACTTCATCTCTATTATCATTCACCAATTGGTTGGCATTGGAATTTATACTTTGGCAACATATGGAGGAGAGCCTTATTGTTGCACCAAGAAGCTCCTAACTGAAAGGAAGCAAGGTATGGGGAAACACTTCCTACACTGATCTACCGAGGAAAGATTTATGCAAATTTTAACTTTTACAGTTACAGGTTATTAGATGCACATTAATAGAAAGGTAATAACAACATCAAAATGCAAAACTCACAACACAAGATATATGTGGGGAAAACCCTTTCAGGTAAAAAACCCCACACTCCAAAGCCGCCCAATATATTATTTAGGAATCAAGAAGATTACAATATACTTGAAGAGAAATCTTTCACTGGAGTATAACCAACCAGAGATCCAGGAGGTAACTCAACATCTATAAGTCTCTTACACACAACTTCCATCTCAAGCTCCTGATATATAGGAGATACAATATAGTAAACCGTCAAGGGTAATTACAAAACCATGAGCTAAAACCACTCAAAAGTGGTGCCCAAATTATCTCCAACCAAAGATTCCTTGTGATGTGCCAAAACAAACACCAACACATGTAACTCTCCCCTTTACAGCTCTTTTAAGTGTCCAACATGTTTTTACATTTCCCCAAAATAGGAGGTCCAACTTCTGGAGGCCATAACTTTTGATCCGGGTCTCCGATTGACCAACCATGTAATGTGTCAGAAAGCTTGTGAAGAGATCTCTCACTCTATAACCCACTTCATTGGTTATGACAAATTTTGGGACATTTAGGGACCTCTAATTGCCTCAAAACTGAGTTTGAAACATTTTTCAGCAGTTTCAAAAAAAAAACTTTAATATCTCACAATCCAGATATGATATTGAGTTGAAACACACCTAAGATGTTTACTTAGCTGTTCCGCACCTTCTGGGAAAATTTTAGGTCAATCCAAGGTCAAATGTAAAGTTACTAAAAATAGTAAGTCCTGCCATTTTTAGCCCTTTTGGAAACTTTGAAAGTTCTAGATCATTCTTCAAGATAAAAGGGTATTTGAAAAGACCAAAACTGGGAAGAATAGTAACCTTTCGAAGTTGCAAGGTTGAGACACTTTTCTTAACATTCTCCCACTTGTCAAACATCTTGCAAGAGCAAAGGGAGTATCAAAACCATGATTTAATTTCTAGGGGCCAAGAGGCCCATAGATTCTGAACACCATCTAAACTTCTATGTGCTCACAGGTTTTGTCAAGGAATCTGCAACATTTGTCAAAGTGTCAACTTTCTCCAATTTTACCTTCCCATACCATGTCATGAACAAAATGGTACTGGACATCAATATGCTTAGTCCTCAAATAGAAAGTAGGATTCTTCGCCAAACATATGGCACTCTGACTATCACAACAAATAGTAATCTTCTCTGCATCAAACCCAACATCAGAACACAATCTCTTAAGCCAAATGACTTCTTTACAAGCATGAGTTGTTTCCATGTACTCAGATTCAGTAGTGGACAAAGCGACCACAGGTTGCCACTTACTCATCCAACTAATAGCACCACCAAACATAGTGAACACATAAGCACTGGTGGATCTCCTGCTGTCAATGTCACCTGCCCAATTTGAATCCACAAATCCACGAATACAAAGTGAATAGGAGGTATTTTTCGCAGCATGTCAAATTATGATGTTTTATTTCAGGGTTTAACTACGTAGTTTTTGAGTCAAACACATGACCCATATTTCATGAGTAGTGGTTCACATGAACCCATCTCTCATGTTAATGAATGGTCCACTTAGCACTCATTGCATTTAGGTGATGCACACAGGGGTGAAGCATCGAGACTTCCCAGGAGGTCACCCATCCCAGTACTACTTTGACTCAAGTGCAAATGGGGTAGCAAACTAAGTGGGCTTGATCTTGGGGGAAACTCCATGGTTAAGTGCACTTGAGTCAAAGTAGTACTGGGATGGGTGACCTCCCGGGAAGTCCCGATGCTTCACCCCTATGTGCATCACCTAGATGCAATGAGTGCTAAGTGGACCATTCATTAACATAAGAGATGGGTTCTTGTGAACCACTACTCATGAAATATGGGTCATGTGTTTGACTCAAAAACTACGTAGTTAAACCCTGAAATAAAACATCATACAAAGTGAATGCTGAGGTCTTGTAGGATAACCATGATAACATAAGGAATACTCGGAAGTACCCCACAAATATCTAAACACTCTTCACTGTATCCCAATGTACCCATCTAGGATTAGCCATAAACCAACTAAGGACTCCCACTGCTTGGGCAATGTCTGGTCTTGTACAGACCATTGCATACATCAAACTGCCAACCACACTAGCATAAGGAACTCTGCTCATATCCTCCATCTTAGAAGGAGACTTTGGACAATCTGTAACAAATAAATTTGTCCCCATTGTAACAAGAGTAGTCAAAGGTCTGCAATCCACCATGTTGAATCTCTCCAACACAATGTTGACATACTTACTCTAGCCTAACCGAAGTTTTTTGTTTGCTCTGTCTCTTCTGATCTCCATCCCTAGAATGTACCGATCTGCCCCTAGATTTTTCATCTCAAACTATGCTGACAACTGAGACTTCAAATCAAAAATCAATCTTTCACCATTCCCAATGAGTAACATATCATTGACATACAATGCAATAATGAGAATGTGATCATTGTCTAACTTGTAATAAACACAATGATCTAATTTTGATCTTAGAAATCCAATACTCAACACAAAGGCATCAAACTTCTGGTACCACATCCTAGGAGACTATTTCAAACCATACAAAGACTTTTTCAACTTGTAAACCAAATTTTCTTTACCTTTCACCATGTAGTGCTCTGGCTGTGACATATAGATTTTCCCCCTCCAAGTCACCATGAATGAATGCTATCTTCACATCCATCTGTTCCACTTCTAGATCATACGCTGCTACAAGAGATAATAGGAACTGAATAAATGTTAGCTTTGCAACATGAGAGAAAATCTCACCATAGTCAATTCCCTCCACTTGAGAATAACCCTTCACAACCAATCTAGCCTTATATTTATCAACATTGCTATCTACACCGAATTTCTTTTTGAACACCCATTTGCATCCAATAGGTTTTTGTCCTTCAAGCAAAGGCACCAAGTCCCAAGTATTATTCTTTTCCAAAGAAGGCATCTTCTCTTCCATGGTGTCCTTCTAGAAACCTGCATATTTCATACCCATAGCCTCTTTTATAGCTCTAGGCTCATCAGTGTTAGAAATCAAAGCAAAAATACAATTGGAATCATGCAATGAATAACCAAACCTATCAGGTCATTGCCTTATCCACATGGACCTCCTCAAAGAATGAGGTTGAGGTTCTTCATCTTCTTCTGAAATTTCAGAGCTACTAGAGCTCTCCTCATTATCAAGTCCAATAGATGTTTTTGGTTTAACTTTATCAGGGGTGGAAGGAAGATGAACCACATCATCTTTCTTCTCTTCTTTCTCTGGCTTCAAGACAACAGAAGAAGGATTGAGCTCTCTGAAGATCACACTTTTGCTATACAGATCTCTCTTAGCCACTGGATCCCAAAGCTTGTACCCTTTCACACCGATGGGCCATAACCAATGAAGATACACTTCACATCCTTGTTCTCCAACTTAGACCTCTTCTCCTTAGGCACATGTGCATATGCCTCACAACCAAATACTTGAATGTGTCTTAATGAAGGATTTTTACTAGACCATACCTCCATAGGTGTCTTATCAACAAGAGTTGATGTAGGAGACCTATTAACTAGGTAACAAGCGGTAGCAACAGCTTCAGCCCAGAACTTTTGTTCAAGGCTAGCTCCACTTAACATACTCCTTGCCCTCTCCATCAACATTCTATTCATCTTCTCTACAACTCCATTATGCTGAGGGGTATATGGTGTTGTCTTGTGCCTCTTGTAGACACCTAAATTTGACTATATCATACGACAATACATTTCGACATATTTTGTCCCATGACCCCTTCCATCACTCCCATTAGTTAAATAAATTACATTTATTTGACTAATTCCTCTTATCCATTTATTCTTCTCTTTCATCAAATTAAATAAATCTTATTTATTTAATTCCATTTGTCCTCCATTTGTCCTCCATTTGCCCTCCATTTGCCCTCCATTTGCACCAAATTAAATAAATCTTATTTATTTAAGTTCATTTTCCTCCATCATCCAATTTAAATAAATTAAATATTTATTTAAATGCCACTTGTCTCTCATGATTTAAATAATTTTATTATTTAGATTACTTATTCCCACTCACATCCCTATTTTTATCCCCATTCATTGTGCGTCATAAGCACTTCCTCTCCAAAATAAATTAAAAATCCCATTTATTCCCACTATGCTCCTAAATTTGGCAACCTGTCATACCTCTTTATTGTGCGTCATAGGCACTAAGTTTGACTCTCAATCCTATCCATCCACCTCATCCCTCACCCTTCTAATCTTGGCTATCCATTTGATTCCCTCTCTATCTATAAATTGAAACTCTTATTTCAATTTCAAACCCTCCTCACTAACTCACTCACTCACTCACTCACACAAGTCATTTTTAGACAATCATACAACGCTTGAGCTCTGTTATGCTACAACAGTGAGCAATCAACAATCCTTCGACATCCGCATTCTTATGTGAGATCGAGAAGAGCCATGGAGATAAATCAAACCTAGCTTGAAGATCAATTTGCTTTACATTTTTATTTTCATTTTCATGCTAGTTTGTGCTTTATGGTGCTTGTTAGGGTTTAGTTTAGTTTGTTGTTTTTGACACTAAATCTGATTTTCCCTAACTACAAAATGGTGAACCTGATGTGAATAACTCACTTGCCTTGATCTAGCTTGCTTTTTGCAAGTTTTCTTAACTTTTTGTTGCAGGTTTATGACATTTTTGGATAAAACCCTAGGTTTTAAAGATTTCATCATATCTTTCAAATGACTATAAATTTTACTACAAGATTTTAACAAAAAAATATGGATAATCTCAACATACTCCAGAAGAAAAATCACATCTTTATCATTAGTTTTGAATGAGTTATAATGGTTTTAGTTTTTTTCATAAATATGCATTTTTGAATGCAAATTAGTGAATTTTCTAGAAATTTTTACATTTTTGGAAAGCTCTTGAAATTTTAATGGGGGTCTATTCTTTACAAATTTAATTTTAAGGTCATATGAGACATGAAATGATTAGATCTTTTCTGACTATATCTTTTTCATAAATCAACATTTCTAGATGCAAATCAAGGAATTTTTCTAACTTTTTTATATTTCTGGAAAGGTCTCAGAAAATTAACAAGGGTCTCTTCTCTAAGTTTTTAATTTTCAAGTCAAAAATGTTTTGAAATGATCAAATATATGTCACTATCTAAAAAAATATGTATCTAAAATTGCAATCTTCTGATGAGCTTATCTTTTTATGGCTGCATTATAACATTATTTTCTAATTTTTTTAGGGATTTGGTTTTGTGCTAACACTTTGATTACATCTATCTCATTTGTCGAAGATCAAATCATTGAAACTATTAATGGATTGTGTGCAGCACCGTTTGTCAAAGATCAAAATTTTATCACTAATCTAGGCACTTAGGTTAATCTAGGGGGTTAATTAATCATTGTTTGCTATGCTTGTAAGGTGGTAGGTGTATGCTCTCACCTTGTGCAAACTTGGTGATAAGAAGCCAGACCCATTTCTTTTATGTTTTTAATCCTTTAGAGGGCCTACCTCCCGATTTGTGAGAGGGAACGACCCAAGTGGTACTTTCATTTCGATCTACTATATAAATAATTGTGGTTCTGATGAAAGTCATCAATCACCTGGTGCTGTTGTTCTATATCGATGGAAATCTCCCTTAGTATCCATGAGATGAGTGAAAACCCTTTCTAAGGGCTGGGAGGCCTCTTAAATGAGCGAACTGTTGCATGTAAAGACACTAGATTATCCTAAAACACTGACTAGAAACCACTTGTTGTAGAGGCCAAAAACCTTTTTTTCTTGCTGGTATAGGAGGTCAGACCTTTGAATCCACCCTATACGTACTATTCAGAGTAGAGATAAAAAATCCCTCGATTTATAAGATCTCCAGATCTTTAGGGTAAGAGATTTGGTGTGCCCATGCTGTGGTGGGCGAGTTAGTGTCACCAATATCTCTAGCTGTCTGCCTTGTCTCAGTATATGGAGTAATCCAAGTAGGGACTCAACAAGTAGTATCCTCTTTCCATCCTAGGTTGTGCATGCTTACGAGTGTTTTCAAATTTGTTGAGACCGGTGAAATTTTTCGTGGCTAATCTAGGCCCTCATTCAGACTTTTACTCTGATTTTATATCTAAGTCATCCAAAACATTCTATCTGTTGTGTTTTGCATGTGTGTTCAAAAACAAACATTGTCAATCTCAACCAAACACCACACCTTGAATCTATAACATTCCAACCTTAACATCACAATTGTCTTCAAACCTAGAGTTACCTTAATCTATTTCAAATTTGTCATCATCAACCCACTTGAAGTTTAGTCAGAATCATCTTACTCATATTCTCATCCTTACCTAGTCCAATCTTCATTCGTAAAAATGGTTGTGATCATCAACAAATCTAGGCCAAATCCAAAAGCATACATACTCTGAGGTGACCCAAAATTTGCTCCTAATGACGATGAGGATCTTGTAGATTTTGAGGCATACTTGGAGGAACAAACTGAAATCCAAAAAACTTCAATCTATGTGTAACTCCATCCCAACACTAGAGCAAAAGATCCTAGCACAAGAACTACAAGACATCGTCCAATCCTTCCACCAACTAAAACAACCCCTAAACCAACAAATCATACAACGACTACAAACCATCACCCAACCACTTCAACAAAACCAATCACCAGAAGTACAACAAATCCTAGTCAAAATCCAACAACTCATGAAATATCTATCTCAAAATCCTTCACAACATGAGCATGCTAGTACTAGTTGATCATTAAGCCATCTTAATGCTACTCTTGACAAGGGAAATACCACCTTAAGTTTGGAATCATATACCAATCCATCTACTAGTCCTCCATCACCATCCAATAGAATGCCTATCTCAAAGCCTAGTAGGCCTACACCAATACCACCATCAAACTTTCCAAGCTCTAATCCATCAACCAACAAATTGTCAAATGATTTTCTCGAAAGATTCTTTGCAAAATCTAAAAGCAAAAGAAAAGCTATGTAGAAATCCAAATCCACTCATCCAATTTTGTCCCCATTTTGCACAAGCAATCCTAATCTTAATCATAAGCCTATACCATCTACCATTATTCTCCATATGTTATATTGTCCTTCCACCCGTATACTAATGAAGGATGTGATCCATTGGCTACTAGAAAGGAATAAACCATCCCTACGTCATCAAACATCTATCCCTGAGCCTATCAAAGAACCTTCAAATGTCATGCCTATTTCTCCAAATCCATCATGTAGTCCACAACCCATTGAAGAGTCTCTCACCATGAGTCTAAGTCAAGATATATTATACCCTCACATCATTGAGCATCTAGAGCCTCTCAAGCCTATCCAAGAGTCTCTGACTTCCACTTCCATTCCTATCCAAAATCAAGGGTTATGTCAAGAGTCTAGTCCTAAGTATGTGAAAACATTAACCTCTTATCCAAATCAAGATCAAAGCCCTTCTATTCAACCTATCCATAACCTATATATTTTCTATGATCAAGATATTATCTATTATGAAGAGCCTATCCATAATTCACTTAATCCTATCCATGATCCCACATTATCCACTTGTCATGATGAGACACATGCCTCCCAAGAAAATGTAGAAGAGCAAACCAATAAATTGGATCTTAATGAGCATAATAATAATCAAGATCCTAATGATCCTTTGTCATCCACTCTTGACCCTGTTCCAAGTCCACCTTCAGATCCGCTTGGTCTATCCACCTTCATATCAGCTTGGTCTGTCCACCTTCATTCATGAATGTTACTCCCTAGGAATACAAAAATCTTTATCCACAACTTCACCTTCTTCATCCAATAATGAACTCAAGTCTAGTATTCCAACTACACCTAGTCCCATAGTCTACCGCATACTCCAAAACATGAACTACCAAGATAGAGGCTTAGGCCTTCATGAACAAGGTATTTTGGAGCCAATCCATGTCAAAGTCCCTCCACGCTCATATGGCCTTGGATATACACCCCAAGGTAAACAATCTAAAGATGTTGGTACTTCCTCCATGCATCCTAAGTCCACCACTTTCTATCATAAATCCTATCATGTACCTAAAACATATGTTGCCATTCCACCTCCATTATCCTACAAATCCAAAAAGAATGTGACCATACACCTTCCACCATCCAATTTACCTCCACTACTTCCAACTCCTAATATCACCCCATCCACTTTACCTCCATTGCTCCCCATACCTAGTATCCCTATCATTCATAAATTACCTCACATTCCTAATCATGACCAACAAATGCACACATTGTCTAAACATGAAGCTTCCACCATGCCCATGGGATTCAAAAATAAAAAAATGGATGCCTCTACCTATAAAGCCAAAAATCCTAAAGGTCCTCATGCCTTAGGACATCAATGCAAAAAGTCAAAGAAAAATCCATCCAAAAGGCTACCCAAGCCCATACCTTCACAAGCAAAGTCTAAAACTAAAATGGTCTCGGTACCTAAACAAAAAGAAAGCAAGTCAAATGAGGTATCCACATCTCAAAACTCCCAACCATCCTCTTCCATCCAAAAATCCCACTCCATTCAAAAGTTTCAAATTCCTTCATCCCACATGAAAGGCAAAAGTCATAAAAATACTAAGTCTATGTGGGTCTCAAAAATCCTACATCATCCATCCCCTAAGCAAACAACTTCATTGCTTCCTACACCACCTTCCAATCAAAAGCTTCAATGTTAAACATGGTGTGTGCAACCATTGGTCATGATTCCTTTCCATACCTCCATCACCCCATCATTCACCTATTATCCTACATATCTTCCTCATCACTTCCTTATGGTCCATGCTTTTGCATAAGTCTTCCATCCATCCTCTTGCATAATCCACATCATAATCCATTATCATTCCCTCCATAATATCTACCTACTCCATCTCACTCTCATGCAATATCCAATCAACATCTATGAGCATAATGACATTTGACATGGTCCATGTATGACATTTATCTCTAATGGGACACTATTACCTTTCATGGAACTAGACACTTGAGTCCCTCCTATCCATATTCCCTTTCTCCCATCCAAAAAATAAAAAAAGTCAAAAAAAAAATCAAAATAGTAAAGAGAAATCCCTTCATCCAATGGTGAAAACCACCCTTGGTGGCACCTTGGATAAGTATTGTGATGAAAACTTGGCAAACATGCATCATGTGTAGGTTGATCTTCTATGTCACTTACACTTGGGGGCACATTGTCTCATCCACACTATCATTACTATCCTATCATACCATTTCCATACCATATCCTATCTTGCCTTACCATCTTACCATCCTTGGCCATCATACCCATATATTTATCATATTGATTCCATTCATCCTTTCTTCCTCCTTTTGATCTTGATAAAGATAGGGGGCAAAATGTTGAAACATGCTTTGGATATCTTTTGATATACCTCATCCTTCCAAACAAGCCTATCATTATCCTATTGTCATAAGCTTTGTCATGTCAAATAATAAATATAATGGGGCATGTTGTTCCTATGCAACATAGTCTTTGGAGATCACATCCTTCCCCCCTTATGATGCATAATCCATCTATCTATCATGGGCCTTCCATTTCATTTAATATCACTAATTCATTTATCCATCTTACTTCCATCCTTGCACCTAGACTTGGTTTTCCCTTGTCATTGGTATTTAGCACAAAGGCTACCCAAATTGTCATCCATTAACATCCCAAAACATTTCAAAAAAACCCCAAAAAATCAAAATATATCAAAATCCAAAAATCCAAAAAAATCAAATATTTCAAAAACCCCAAAAAATCAAATATTGTCAAAAATCCAAAAAAATCAAAACATTTCAAAATCCAAAAAAATCAAAACATTTCAAAATCCAAAAAATTACAACATTCCAAAAATCCAAGCAATAAAATCAACCCAATCATCAAAACATTTCTTCAAATCAATTCTTCCTTTCAATTCAAATCAATCAAATCAATTCTTCCAATCATTCAATTCAATCAAAATCAATCAAGTCAATTCCAAGCTATGATCTAAATGCAAGTCAATCCCTAATCCATACTAATCTAGTCAAACCAATCGACACACATCCTTGGTTTTGTTCCAATCTCATTGTCAACCAAATCAATCAATTAATCATCATCATAATCAATGGGATATATCGTTCCCGCATCCTTGTGTTGATCTAGGGATATATCGTTCCCCACAATGACAACACTAAATCAATCAATCATATCAATTGTCTTATACAGGATGTTGCATCGTTGAAACCAGACCAGGCATCTTATACGACATGTTTCATTCCAAAAATCAGACACTATAAATCAAATCAATCAATCAATCACTTAATCATTGGTTTACAGCTTGACAGGGGCAATACCTTGTTTCTTTTTTAATCATTTGTGCATGCTTGCTTGTGTGTGTTATCATTTTATCTTGCATTTGTATCAAATCTAAATCATTCCCAACTAATATTCATATATTGTATCTAGACAAGGTTGTATTACGTTGGGGCACGAGACACATCATCACCTTGGTCCTTATACCTTTGTGCATAATGTCTAGTACTATATCAAACATCATGGTTGCTCACCTTCATTGCAGCATAATGCATCCTTCCCTTTCTTCTCTCCATTCCCTTATCTTTCTCTTTCACCAATTCCTTTCATTTTGAGAGCCTACTCGTGTTCTTCTAACCCGCCTATCCTCTTGAGGGGGCATCCAACCCTTACATCATTCCTCCTTATCACTCATTCAAGTGGCTGGGGCATCTTTTTCCTTCATCTATACCTTTTTTTCTTTGAAATGATGTTACTTCTCTTAGTCGCAACATCATCTCAAAGAGGGGCAAAATGTAGACACCTAAATTTGACTATATCATACGAAATTACATTTCGATATATTTTATCCTAGGTCCTCTTCCATGACCCCTTCCATCACTCCCATTAGTTAAATAATTTATGTTTATTTAACTATTTCCTCTTATCCATTTATCCTTCTCTTTCATCAAATTAAATAAATCTTATTTATTTAATTCCATTTGTCCTCCATTTGCACCAAATTAAATAAATCTTTTTTATTTAAGCTCATTTTCCCCCATCATCCAATTTAAATAAATTAAATATTTATTTAAATGCCACTTGTCTCTCATGATTTAAATAATTTTATTTTTTAAATTACTTATTCCCACTCACATCCCTATTTTTATCTTCATTCATTGTGCGTCATAAGCACTTCCTCTCCAAAATAAATTAAAAATCCCATTTATTCCCACTATTCTCCTAATTTTGGCCTCCTGTCATACCTCTTTATTGTGCATCATAGGTACTAGGTTTGACTCTTAATCCTGTCCGTCCACCTCATCCCTCACCCTTCTAATCTTGGCCATCCATTTGATTCCCTCTCTATCTATAAATTGAAACTCTTATTTCAATTTCAAACCCTCCTTAATGACTCACTCACTCACTCACTCATACAATTCATTTTTAGACAATCATACAACGCTTGAGCTTTGTTATGCTGCAACAGTGAGCAATCAACAATCCTTCGATATCCGCATTCTTATGTGAGATTGAGAAGAGCCATGGAGATAAATCAAACCTAGCTTGAAGATCGGTTTGATTTACATTTCTTTTTTCATTTTCATGCTAGTTTGTGCTTTATGGTGCTTGTTAGGGTTTAGTTTAGTTTGTTGTTTTTGACACTAAATCTTATTTTCCCTAACTAAACCTCTCAATCCCCTATTTTTTACAGAACTTGTCAAAATCTGCTAAACAAAACTCACCACTGTTGTCAATCCTTAAACACTTAATCTTTCTGATTCTCTACAAGAGCTTTGAACTCTTTGAATCTACTAAAGACTTCAGATCGCTTCTAAGTAAATATGCCCATGTCCTTCTACTGTAATCATCAATGAATGAAACAAAGTAAATAGATTTTGAAATTGAAGGAACATTAATAGGACCAAACACATCAGAATGAATCAAGTCCAACACCTCAAAAGATTTATGAGAACTGGAATAAAACTGAACACGATTTTGTTTTCCATAAATGCAATGTTCACATAAATCAAACTCAAGATTACAGCCATTCATACCCCCAACAAGATTTTTATTTTTTAGTGTCCTTAAACCCTTTTCACCAATGTGACCAAACCTTTGGTACCATAACATTGTCTTCTCAGCTAGAAGTTTCATCTCCATAGAATGAGCACCCTTAGGTACCTAGAAAGCAAGACCATCAGAAGTAGATGTAACAATCCTCTTTGCTACTTGTTCCAATAGTGAGGATGAAGAATCTGAAGCTATCTTGTTTGAAATAGAGGCACTATTGGACTGAACTGTGCATGCATCAAGCTAAAACAAAGTGCCAATCTAAACACCCTTAGCCAACACTATAGATCCTCTAGTCATCTTACATCCTCCATTCGAGAAAACAACCTATACACCCACATCATTCAACTTACTTATAGAAAGAAGGTTCTATGCTAAACCAAGGATATGCAGAATACCATTGATTCTCTTCACTCGTCCATCAGGGAATTAAATCAAGACTCTTCCACGACCAACAATCTTTAGGTGAGAATCATCACCCAAGTACACCTTTCCACCATCGTATTCTTCATACTTCGAAAACCAATCCTAATGTGAGGTCATGTGAAAAGATGCACCAAAGTCAATAAGCCACACATCCTCAGATGCATGCATTGCCAAGGAAACAACAAATGCTTCTTCTTCATCTTGAGAGGACTTGTCAGAATTCGAATCATAATTCTTCTTCTTTTTCTTTTTCTCCTCCTTGCAGAAGTGACCAGGTTTGCCGCAATTCCAACGTAAGGCCTTGGACTTTCCAGGAGACTTAGATCTCCCATGGGATTTGGATCTTCCTGTTTCTTCCTTCTTCTTATCCTTTTTCTTTCCCTTCTCTTTAGATCTACCATGAACTGCAAGAGCCTCCTTAGCCAATTCGGAAGACTTTCTCTGCATCTCTTCATAAAATAATGAAGAAACCACTTCATCCATATTGAAGGTGGTAGTGGTACTCCCAATGGCCATAACAAGGTGATCCCATGAATCTGGTAAGGAACACAATAATGACATGCGTCGATCTTCCTCCATCTTCACACCAACAGAGGTCAATTGGGAAACAAGCATATTGAATGTATTCAGGTGATCAGTGACAATTTCTCCATCTTCCATCCTCAGAGAATATAATTTTTTTTGCAAGAATAACTTGTTCACTAGGGATTTAGCCTAATAAACATCTCCAAGCTTCTTCCAAAGATCCTTCGTAGTCTTCTCTTCATGGATATTCAGGTGCACTAAATCAGCCAAACAAAGTCTTATCAAACCCTTAGCTTTTTGATCTTTGAGATCCCAATCTTCTTGAGACATTGCCGTTGATTTTGTACTAGATATGGCATCCCATAAATCCTGATCTACAAGCATGTCCTCCATTCTGAGTTTCCACAACTCAAAATTATTGCCATTAAACTTCTCTATCTCAAACCTCTGAGATGTGCTCACCATCTCTTTCCTACAACAAAGATTTCAAAATCGTCTACACAAGCTCCCACTCAAATGAAGATCAACTCAAAAAGCCCTCTACCCAACAACTAGAACCAAAGGTGATCAGGTTCTGATACCAACTGAAAGTAAGCAAGGTATGCAGAAACGCTTCCTATACTGATCTACTAAGGAAAGATTTATGTAAATTTTAAATTTTACAGTTACAGGTTATTAGATGCATATTAATAGAAAGGTAATAACAACATTAAAATGCAAAACTCACAACACAAGATATACGTGGGGGAAACCCTTTCAGGTAAAAAACCCCACTCCAAAGCTGCCCAATATATTGTTCAGGAATCAAGAAGATTACAATATACTTGCAGAGCAATCTTTCATAGAAGTATAAGCAACCAGAGATCCAGGAGGTAACTCAACATCTATAAGACTCTTACACACGACCTCCATCTTGAGCTCCTGATATATAGGAGATACAATACAACAAACCATCAATAGTAATTACAAAACCATGAGCTAAAACCACCCAAAAGTGGCACCCAAATTATCTCCAACCAAAGATGTCTTGTGATGTGACAAAACACACAACAACATGTGTAACTCTCCCCTTTACAACTCTTTTAAGTGTCCAGCACGTTTTTACATTTCCCAAAAATAGGAGGTCCAACTTCTTGAGGCCATAACTTTTGATCTGGATGTCTGATTGAGAATCATTTAATGCATCAAAAAGCTCATGAAGAGATCTATCATGCTATAACCCACTTCATCAATTATGACAAATTTCAAGATGTTTAGGGACCTCTAAGTGCCTCAAAAATGAGTTTGAAACTTTTTTCGGTAGTTTCAAAAAACAAAAACTTTAATATCTCACAATCCAGATATGATCTTAAGTCGAAACTCACCCAAGATGTTTACTTAGCTATTTCGCACCTTCTGGGAAAATTTTAGGTCAATCCAAGGTCAAATGTAAAGTTACTAAAAATAGTAAGTCCCACCATTTTTATCCCTTTTGGAAACTTTGAAAGTTCTAGATCATTCTTCAATATAAAGGGTATTTGAAAAGACCAAAATTGGGAAGAATAGCAACCTTTCAAAGTTGCAAGGTTGAGACACTAACTAGCTTTAATGATTTTTGATTATTTGCAATGTATTTGCTTGATATTAGAAATGGAAACCTTTACTAACGTCAATTGCTTTGAAATAAAGTCCTCCACTATTAACAAAAATTGATCCTGAAATAAGTAGGAACACTTTGCCAAAGCTGAAGATGTAGCAGAAGCAAAGATTAGAGACACTAAAAGTTACTCAAAAATTTTGATAGCATGATGTATTCACAATACTGTATTGTTTCATCATTCAATCCTTCTACTTCTAAGTGACATCTAAGCTCCTCAATTGAAACTAAAATATCTTCAATAGGCATAAGAAAATTGTTTTTGATTGACCTAGAAGGAAAAATATCTTTTGCAACCACTAAAGAGTCAATCCATGTTGAACGGTCTTCTCTAGAATCAGTTCTCAAATGAAGTGTCTTAGTGCCAATGAAAAGGAAGAAGCTTTTGTAATTGTTGTCATATTTTGCCTCACCCCAAAATATTCCTATTTCCCCCTCTTTCTATCAAAGAAATCCGATCAGAGAAAGCCTAAATAGAAAGAGGAAGGTCTTAAATCTTACATTTCCCCATGTTGTGCCTTGCAAAATTTCTCAAAATCTCACCTTGAAAATCTTTGCAAAAAACCTAGAAAAACCTAGAAATCTTTTGTCCTCAAGTGCCTTCCATTGCAGATATTTCTCAGTTTTATACTTAGTCCTTTTTATATCCATATACAATTGTATGTTTCATTGTATGTATATCGATTGTATCTCATATACAATTGCATATACAATTGTATATACAAAGGGGAAGATGCAAAGTCAATATACAAGGAAAAGATACAAGGGGCGGGATACAAAAAGTGATCAGGTTATCTTTGTATATGTAATTCCATATACAAGCGCATATACAAAGGTCATATACAAAGGTCAGATACAAAGGTTGCATATACAAGGCGACATGCAAGGGTCAGATACAAAGGGTGGGGTCCACCAATTGTATGTATATGCAATTGTATCTTTGCACATACAATCGCATATACAAGGGCATATACATTTCTGACATACAAAGCCCGGACCCGAAAAAATATGCAGTTTGGTTTATAAAGGCAGATGCGATTGTATGCATATTTGTATGTATGCTTGCATTGTATGTTTGCAGATACAAGGTCGCATATACAAGGGCATATGCAAAGGTCAGATGCAATGTTTGTATGTACAAGTGAGAGTATGCAGTTTTGTTTGTATATTCGCATTGTATATGCGATATACAAAGGCAATATATAAGGGAATACATACAATCCGGACGTGACTAAAAAATCAAATGTGGCGGATAATCATTTGGCGTCCACAGTTGTATGTTGTACCAAGTGAGCCTAAAAGTGCAGTTGCAATTGTATATACAATGGCAAGATATAACAGTATACAAGTGCAGATGCAAAGTGATATATAGATGCAAGATGCAGTTGACCATAACTTTGACCGCCCATATCTCCCTCATTCTGGCGAATTTAAACATGATTCAAAAGGTAAAAGTGCTTATTTTTGCCTCCTCTTTCATTTGGTAGGCTTTTGAGGAGGATATTTTCACTTTCAAATTTTGATGTAAATCTACGGTGCTTGGCCGATTGGACGTTTCAACGACCAATTTGGCATATGCAGATGCAGATATTTGTTGCATTTATGGGTGCAGGTCGATGATTCAGTAGCTCACATTGAAGATCCAAAATATCTCTCATCTGCTTTGTTCTCGTTTTCCACGCCATAACTTTTGGCAGGTCAGCACTCCCTTTAAATGTAGATATTTTCTGACAGAGCCCATGGGGCGAATTCATGGTAACCGACTCAGGTCAAAAATGCTATATATGCTAAAATATGAGATGTAAAAGAAGAGGATAGTTTTATTTTGGAGCTGTTATGCTGCCATTTTTTCTGTAGTCAGACCTCTTAGTGTAATTGCAGGGTATGGGAATGTGACTCATTGTGCCTGAATCCGGCCTCTGCTGTCTTCCTATTTATCCACCAATGAATGTGATTAGTTATACTGAGTATACTTCTGCTACTAAATATTCTATAATGTAATGGTTTTTGGCCTTCATGATCAATATATGATTTCTTGCCTCTCTTATGTCCCGATTTCTATGTTTTACTTGAATTTATGATCTATTCTGTGAGTAAAATGGCTCCTCTATAGGTTAGATCTTCATATTGAAGCCTCAATCAACCCTATAAGTCTCTGTGAACTCCTTTCATGATTGAGATCATTGTTGTGTCTCTCTTCCAGAATCACTATTGCTCACTAAATCTGGTGTATCACCCCTTTCATTTCAGTTTCCTTCTAACCCTTTTCCCAGCAAGCATTAGCATTAGGTTTAGATATTTTCCTCTAAGCATTAGGCTCAGAGGTAGGAAGCCGGCCTACTCTGGAGGTCTGATCTCAATTCGCAAGGTCCCACACTTCGAGATCATTCCCATTGTGTCATTAGAATGCTTGGACTCTCTCCAAGCAGGGTGCAATTCTACATGACAACAGTAATATGATCTACTCTCTTAGATAGAGGATACCTGAAATGAAAGGGTTGTATGTGTATCATTGGTGGCATCTTCAAAATTCTATAAAACAACATTTGTCTGCCCTTTACAATACCATGCTAACAACTAATGTGACATTTGTATGTGACAAACAACTTTAAACCTTTGAACAACCAAATATTATGTAACACAATTTTTACAAGACAAGGCCTTGGTCAAACCCCCCAAGTAGCTACAACCTATTTAGCTTAATATAGAAAATGAAGTGTTGGGATGTGTTTTCCACAAATGCAATAACTTGAATAGTTGCCCCTTAAACTTGGTGGTAATACATAGTCTCTTGCATTTTATAGCATTTACTTTCCCTAGAGGTCTCCTGAAACCCTCAACTTATATGCATATATTGAGAGCAAACAATTGCTTGAAGATAGTAGTTATAGCAATTAGAATACATCAATTTTTTATTTTTCCTGAAAAACCCAATAGCATTATATGTAACCTATGATTTGAAAATCTCTGCACCACATATTCCTTGCAAACATGAACTGTGTGAGTTGTTGATACCATCAGAAGATCTATGATGCTACAACCTAGAAGCTCTAAAACATTTATAATTGAATACCACTACATGTGTCTAGGAATATCACTCAAGTTCCATACCATTATGCTTAAACAATTTTGAACTTGAGAAAAAGGATCTATGTGCCCTTTACTACAAGTATCCCTCACTTACCATTCTTAGGGAGCTAACAAAGATCTTGTAATGATATAATATGAAGCAATAAATCTATATTGTAATCACCAAAATGGACAAAGTACTTACCTTCTTCTATTGCTTTAGATGTTTCTGATATGTTTGCATTAACACAACCATTCTTGCATGTCTTACTAAAACATTATTTTTCCAAATATAAGTCTATCAACATGGTTATTCTAAAAATTAATCTCATAATGGTAACAACTCAATATTTAGAAGATTGATAGGTAGTTCTTGGATTGGAACACATTTTCCCATTTTGGAATCTTTGCATTGAAAAAGTTAATGTTTGTTTCTTATTAACTTCATTTTCACAAACATTTTGCTAGCATATAAACTTAGAATTCAATAAAATATATGGCAGATTCCCTTGTAGCCTATTTGATCTCTATTTTTGTTCTCTCTTCTTTTTCTGGGAATATTTTATGGGGCTCCTACTCCTTAACAACTTCTTTCGATTCTGACTATTCCTCTTTTTCATCAACTCTTTTTTCTTCTCTTCTACTCTCCTCCTATACTTTCATTATCGCCTCCAGATTTCTATGAAACTATTTACCTACATCTTGCATTGCTTTACCAAATCCATAAGATGTTCTATAGATTTTCCTTTCTGAGTTGTTGCCATGATTCACAGGCTAGCAAGTGTAACATCTCTCACTTTTAATCTATTTGTGTTACTTTGGTTGAGATTATATGGTAAATGATCATGGTTTATTGCTTTGATATTTATGTGCAAACTATTGATTTAATGCATTATGGGTAATATGCGATCAATGATGTTAATTATTAATTAGCATAGTTAGCAACTTATGTGATGATTATATTATTATTGTCATTGTTATGATTGGCTAACAATGCTACCAAGGTTTTGTGCAAGTTTATTATTATGTTTAGGTATAGGTACTTAGGGAAGGTGAACTAGGTCCTAGCATTGAAAGAACCTAAGATAATCCACTTGTGTGAATAATAAATAGTAAACTAAAAGAATTAATCAATAAAAAATAAATAATTATTTATGTTAAATTATTTATTTGATGTTTAAAAAGTATAATATTATTAATAATAAATAATTATGGTGATCAATTATTTATTAATACATAGATTTTTATTAATTAATTATTTAGTTAGAAGATAAGTATATTTATTTATGTTTGAAAGAAAAGGAAAATAATATAAAGATTCTTACTTTTAGTTCTAAATAGGAAAATATTATTCAATTGTTATCTTTAAAGATAGCATATGCGTATCTTAAAGATTTCACGAGATAGGATTGAAAAAAGGAAAGAAAGAAAAAGAAGAAAAATAGATTGAAAATGTGTTTTTTTTGTGTTTTCTTTTCTTTATTTTCTTTTTATTCATTCATTATTTCATTATGCAATAGGTAATTATTGATTTTGAAGAAAAAAGAAAAGAAAATAGATATAGATTTAGAAGAAAAAGAATTAAGAGAGTGGTGCATTTCCCTTCGGGAATTGGCTTTTTGAATCTTCGCCAAGTTAAGAATTATTCAAGAGTTTTAAAGGTATTTTTCTAATCATGAAAACTTATATATCATAGCTATGATTCCACTAGAATGTCCCTTTTTAGAGATTTCTAAATTATGCATTTTTTTTTGTATTTTCTAATTTATATAAATTGGAAATGTAGAACAACAAACTATTAGACACTAGTAACCAATACAAAAATAATTATAAAATGGAGAGAAACACATGTAAGGCTATAATGATTAACATATAATATTGATATGGAAGAGACCTAAACTTCATAAATACAAATGCAAATAATGCAAAAGCCTTTTTGCATATTTAATCAACAACCCAAATAAATCATTACTAATAATCAATGGTTAATCAACTTACAAAAAAACTATGTTCATGATATGTTGAACACATAGTACAGATGACTATACATATGCTAATTTGAAGATAGTACAACACCTTCTATCTAATGTACGATGGTTCCCACTCCTATAAATTGATGTGGTTAGTTATAAAGAAGATGCAACAGTGTATAAGTCCACCTAGATTTGTACGATAGTCCTCCAAGCTATGATTGCTATAGTATATGGATGTATGGTCAACATCAAAGTAATAATAAAAATTTAGAATCACATGATTCCTCCTTAAAATGTATAGTAGTATTTCCTTGTGGTATGACACTCCCAATAAAGGTATGACAAACTTATATGGTGTGGCAAACCAAAGAATTCACCATTCCCTTATGTTGCAGACTGATGTGGAGAGTGATATGGGCCAAGGAAAAATGAATTGATGAACTTTAAAATAGTACAATAGCCTTGGTAGATATATGACTCACTTGGTAGGTTGTACGGTAGGTCTTATTCCTCTAGAAATAATAGATATAGATTTACTATGAACAAAAAATGACCCTGACTTATCAATACTAAAAATTTTAAACTAAAAATCTCAATAACACAAATGAAAACTAGAAATCTTCAAAAACCAACTAAATTGGAACTCTTCTCAACACAAATGCAATCCTTGGTTGGAATCGCCTCACAATGGACAAGAGAGTTTTCATCCTCCAATCCAAAAATGAAAACTAATAGGGTTTTCATCCTCCAGATTCATGCACCAAAGGGTTTTCATTCTTAGGTAAAAAATATGAACACAAGTGCTCAACTCAGAGAAAAGGGTTTGATAACAAATGATAATGGATGCCTTTATTTGTGCCTAGCCCTCCTTTTATAATTACCTTTTTAATTTTAATTTCCTTTTCCCACCTAATTTCCCACACTTTTTAATATAACATTACATTAGACTCATATTAAAATAATAATAAATAAGTCATTCATGTATATTGTTATAAAAATAAAGTTACTAGGACAACTTGAAATATTATTATTAATGATTTTCCTTAAATTGTTTATAAAAGAGGACATGTTAGTAAGAGAAGTGATGAGAATTCCAGTTGGAAGAAGTTAATTGCAAGAAAAGTAAATAAACAAGGAAGTTGAAATAATGGTAGGTCTAATTCTAGTTGATGCGAAAAACAATCCACATTTGAAATACAAGAAATGTCCATTTAAGGTGATGGAAGTAGATCTCGATGAAGCATTCTCAAATGTACCTGCAAACATAACCTATGTAGAGAATGTGAGAAAGTATATACACACATCACTTACTGAAATTGATCATATAAAGTTTGAGTTGTTACAATAAACCCTAGTGAAGCCAAGGCAACAAGATCGCTAAGATCATTACAAACAAATAGGTACCTTTAAGTTGGATGTGTGGAACAATATTCTAGACTTTTGAAGGGAAGAAGGGTGGATAAAGATCATTTTTAGTAGGACACATAATGACTATATGTACTTGGATAAACCTTACGGCATCATAAAGGACACAATCCACGTAGTGACAAGATTGTGGAATAAGGGTGACCTACCCTTAAAGATTAATGTGAGAACACAAAAGGTCACACAGCTCACAAGAACAACACCAGATGGTAGAAACTTGTTGATAGAGAAAATAACAAATCTGGCGATCAACTATACAACTTTGGGCATCACCTATTAAATTTATTATACAAATAGAGAGGGATCTTGCATAGGCATGGCCATCCTCATTGCCTACCAGATGATTGTGCAAAAAAAAGAATTGACCTATGCGAGGTTCTCTAGGAACGGTTAATGGAGAACATCTCCCGAACCAAAGGAATTTCCCACTTTCAATTCTAGTATGGCTCTCTTATATAATATGTTTAGCATTTTAATTCATGGATAGAATGCCTAGCCAAGAAAAATATGCTCTCAAGATACCTCGATCATCACACAAAAAAATGAATATGGAAAACACTTCCAGAATGATACCTCTAACAACAAGGTATATTCGGGTTTCTTCCAAAAAAAAATGATAGAGATACAAGGAATGGATTGCATCTCCTATGATGTCATAAGAATGTATGCAAATGATATTACCTTTGTGGTAGATAAGGATAATGTTTCCATGGAATCAATTGAGCCATGAGAATCTTGGATACCCCAATTACCCTACGAGATCAGTGATGAGCTTGTACATGTGCAAATTTAAGGGCATTGCTAGCCCTCCCAAGAGATCCAAAAGTAGAGAGGTTTATAACAAATAGAAGGTTGCCGAACATTTAGGGCTAGATTATAGTTAGACCCCACCTCATTATAAGTAACAATAATCTTCAATTCTCCCACCATAGAGGAAGGAGGACCATCTCAAGTACGTCGCTTTGGATAACTCAAGATAGAATCACCTCGATTTGAGATCAAGGATTCTCAAACACATAAAGCATTAGGAAAAGAAGAGATGGAAAAGCGGTCACTGCCACTTATTACAAGAAGGAAACTATTAGTTTCCCCATAACAAGTGTAGGAAAAGCCACCTAAATCTTTGGTTAGAGAAGCAATAAAAGGACTTACTATAGATGAGCAACAAGAAGAAGAAAGGAGGGACCTCACGATCAAAGAAAAAATAAAAATCTAAGAGGAAATACACGCCTATATAAGAAGAAGGTACAAAGGAGGTAGAATAGAGAGATGCAACAAAAATAGAAGAATAGAAAAAGTAACTACCTTCAAAGAAATCAAAAGGATCCTTGAAGAAGGAACCTACCATAGAAGTAGAACAACAAGAAGAAGATTAACCTATATTGGATTAGATGAAATTGTATAGATCACTCTTTACTGAAGGTATGCCACTTATAATTGCACAAATGTACCCACAAGTTAGTGTAGAAAATGATAAAATAATTATGTAGGCAATTTTAGACTACATTTAAGGAACACCTCACACACTAGCAGAAATAATAGAAGGGTTTCTAGAAGAGTTCACAAAAAACTAAGGCAAAAAAGAGAAAAAGTAGTAAGGGAAGAGGAAGAAATAAGGAAAGAGGCCTTAGATGAAATTGTAGTCACATTATCACTAGAAAAGGAGAGGCTAAAACAATTGCAACAAAAAGAACTCCAATCATAACATAGGGTGGACCCCCTCCTCTCATAGGAATCACAAGCAAGAGAAAATGTTAAACAACAAACCATAGAGGATACTCATAAATCCTTCACCACATTGTTACATAAACAAAAGGAAGAGGCATTGCAACAAGAAGAAATACCAAAATAAGAAGTACAACAAGATGAAGAGAAAATACAACAAGAGTTATCAGAAAAGGGCCTTCTTCATCAAAGCAACCTCCACCATCATTGGATTCAATGCAAGAAATAAAGAAATTTTGGCACAACAAAAGCAATTACATCATATACCATCTTCCCTAAATTTTAATTTTTCAATCACAAACTTATTATAGATATCTCCATTGTACAAAAGTTTCAATTGGGACATATGCTACAAACAATTGCAGAGAAGACCTACTAAAACAACAAGTGGACATAGCAAATAGTGTGGATATTGTTTTGAATACACTACAAGTTGCATCGCCGCAAATAATTAGAGACACTTTAGTTCCTTTAGGACAACAATTAAAAAGATTCACCAATGACATGTAGCAAATGTAGAACCAAGATAATGGAATAAAACAAAAATTGCTAGTGGAGATCAAGAAGAAACAAATAGAAGACATTAGGAAGAAGTGTGCCGCCACACACAAAATTAGAAGTTGAAGTAAAGAACATGCAAGCGACAAAGGCAAATTTATATACATTATATCAATTTTATCTTGGATAGCCAACACCAACAAAGGCTCTGAAAGTATAGTTAGAAAATATTGAGAACCGAATAATGAAACAATCTGCAACATATGATGCTTTGAAAGACTTAGACAAAAGACAGAGGGTGTACATTGAAATTCTTCATAATCAGTATCAACAAGTGCAAGATCAAAGAGAAGGATTGAGAGCACAAATCAAACATCTCTAGGAAGTAATCAGTCTTTGCCTTGCATATATCATAGCTCTGTTGAAAAATTCCATAAAGATAACAATAATTCAAATTCATGATACTCTTGAAGATGGTGAGCATACCTTACTCACAATCAACGCATAGATAATTTTGTTGCAGAAAGGCATCATACAATGGGAAATGTTATATACCCAGGTAAAGGGGATCTACAAACACATTTTTTCATGAGGGACAAATGTTTCATAAGTTTTTGCAATACCCAAGTTTTGTAGGACAGAGCTAGGATGTCTTCAGGACAAGACATTGTTTCAAAGAGGGATGATGTTGGCAGAACAGAGGTGGGATGTATTCAAGACAAGACATCATTTCAAAGAGGGATGATGTTAGAAAGATAGAGCCAACTAGGCAGCAAAGATACATCCACTGCAAAAGAGATGCAACATCAACACATCCAAAAGACACATTGTATACAAGAGACAATCCTTGAGATACTTATACTTGAGTATAAATATTGGGTCCAAAGATGTAATATGAAATGGGGAAATAGATAAGGAAGATAGATAATGTAGATGGAATGTGAGAAGAAGAAGAAGAGAATGTGAGATGATAATGTAATGTAATAGTCTGATGAAATAGTTGTAGGATATAGTAATGAAGTAAGAGATAAAGACTGATATATGAACACAAATTCTAACAAAGCTATACTAGATGAATATAATATATTGTAAGTTGGTCTAGCTTATGTGTAATGTGTTATGATGCTTTTGGTGTATGTTAGTAGATATATTTTACTAATTTTACATATTCTTTTCTACTGCAACCTTCTGTAACTCACCACCTAGGCTCCTATCCTCTTCTTATCCTTAACACTGGGGTATAAATATAACTTTTAAGTGACTCAAACTCAAATCTTTGATCTCCACCCATTTGTGTCAATAGTTATAATCAAAGTCACCTAATGAAGGGAATTTTGATTCTTCCTCTATTACTAGACTAATGAGAGTGTGGATAGCATGCAAGTATTTTGACAAAAAAATTGTGGAATTCAAGCAAACGCATGAAGCAATTCTGAAATTTGTATCTAAGAAAATGTTTAATTTTCCACTTCAATGGTCCTGATCCAAATATTATAAAGGCAATGGTTGATTTTTAATTGCACAAACAATTTAAGCAGTCGCAAGATGTAGCTAATTAAAAGTTTGCATGTACAATTTTTTTAATATAATGTAAAATTAGAATGTGAATGAAAAGTTAAATGACTCTTCACATTTTCATGTATTTTCTTTTTGTGGCTCTTTGAAGGAATGATCATTCATCTTCCCTAGCCCAATTGTACATGAAAATGTGAAGGGTTGAATTTTTCTTTTGGGTTCTTTTTGGTGGAAACCCATGAAATTTGAAATATAAATACAAGATATCAGATTTTTGGCTCAAATATTTATGGGTTTTCATGTTTTAGTTTTCAAAATTTGAATTTGTTTTCTCTCCATAAGTCTATGCATTTAATTCACAAAATGTTGATAGATTCAAAGAGTGTTTAAACCGATGATGCCTTGTTGGTGGTGAGGTGTTTTGTGTGGTCAAATGAACACAATCTATGCTTGAAGGAATTTGACAACAATTATGACATAACTTCTCCTTTGGAGATCACACTATCTCACATTAGGATTATGAATAAAGGGTCCAATGGAGATAGGTTTCAAGTTGCATCTATCCATTTACCAAATAATGCATGGAAAGATCAAAGATGAATTCAAAGACATTTACTTTTTTCTTTAACCCTTTCCTCCCCCCTTTCTTTTTATCTTTCTTTTATATCAATGTTAGTTTAGGATTTGATGATAAATTTCACTCATAAAAGACATAAAATTTGAAATAATTATGTGGTTTAAATGATAAAATCTTGTTGTCTTCAAAATCAAGATTGAATTCATAGAATATTGGAATGAATTTCATGGATGATTATTCATCTCCCAATTTGTAATTTTTTTTTATTTCAAAGAATACAAGATGGCTTTAATGAATTTAATAATTTTGTTGTTAGATTTATTTTATATCATTGTATATTTCCAACTAATAACTATTTTATAGTTATAGTTGGTTGGTCGGTCGGGTATGGCTGATCTTGGTGGTTATTTAGCCATCATACGTTTGTATATATTGGCTGCATCTAATAATACACTTGTTCATTGCTCGTTAATATGGTATCAGAGCAAAATAATTTTTGAGCCTGTGCCTTATGAAACTGGGAGGCTGAAAGTTGATTGGTAGAGAAGACATCTAATTTCCAATTGTCTAGCCATTGAAGGCTATATTGAAATTTGGATTTAAAGTCCAAAGAAGGCACTGCAATCCAGAAAAGGTGTAGTATGAAAGAAGGCATTTCAGATGTCAATTTCTACGCCCAAATTTTTGTAAAAGAATGTCTAAGATTTGAGTTGTGGTGTCCAGATTTGATTTAAGGAAAAGGCATTTAATATCCTCACCCTAGCCATGATGTAACATGTCATACAAGACTCCATAGAAGCGTTGAGACATAGAGGAGAGGCATAGTTTATTGTGCCTCCAAATTCAACATGTAATTTTTTCTATTACAAATTGTTGAAGACTTCTTCTACACTCATTAAAGGTGCTAAAGTTTCATGCTGGGCGGTGGAAGAAGGTGTGTAGCCGCACTGAAACTCTTGTCTTATTTTTTTTACCATACACAGAAGTATCTGAGTGTTGAAGACCGGTGTAAACAAAGCGCTTTGAAGCTTTGCAAGTTGTTTTGAAAGCATCTAGAGATACAGAAAGATGTTTGCAAATGTATGAACACATTATCTACTCACAAATACACATTGAAGGCTGGTAAATTCTTTCTATTTCTTTCTGCAATCTTATTGAAAGAATTAAAATGAATTTGATGAGGGAATTGAGAGCAAATAAAAGGTACAAACTTATTATTTTTTGCAGAAGCCCTAATTTTTTTTTACAAAGTTAACTTTAGAATTAGAAAAGTATTTTATTAATAATGCAAAACTACTAAATTATTTTTAAAATACTTTTTATTTTCTATAGTTTAAACATTAGAAAAATAAAAAATGGCAAAATTAATTATTTTTGTGCACTTAAAATTCAAAATTTGGAGCAATTATTGTTTTTGAAATCACATATTTAGTTTTGGAAACTCAAAAACTACCAAAACAAACTATCAATGTTCGGTATTAATGGTGCCTCTGATTCACATTGATGGGTAATGTCATTGTGTTGAATTACTACATCTAACGCATAATAAAGCTGCAACAACGATGTATGTGGCATCGACCTTGTAAAACGTCAGGGAGAAATAAGGGTTACATCAAAGATATAAGTGTTGGCAAATAGTTAGCACTCCCTATGGGATCTGTGACATGGACTAACTGCCTCCCATGGATTCATTAACTCTGGCGCTTGTATCAGAAATTTTCAGGTCGACCTTTTGGTTTAACGACAATCGTGGGCCAACAATTGGTATTAGAGCAAAAGGTCACTGGTTCGAATCCCCCCGGGTAACGCTGGGGGGGAGTTTGTTGGCAAATGGTCAGTGCTCCCCGTGGGATTCGTGACATGGACTAACTGCCTCTTGTGGATTCATTAACTCTGGTGCTTGTATCAAAAATTGACAGGTTGACCTTTTGGTTTAACAGAAATCATGGGCCAACAATAAGGATATTCAAAACTATAGACAATGGCTCCTAGTGCGCCTAAAATAATGCTTCCTAACTCTCAACTCTTGAGAGGTGATAATTATGCCACCTGGAAAACCAAAGTGCAAACTCAATTAGAGTTCAAAGACCTTTGGGATGTAGTCTTTGGAAAAACAACTAGACCTCAACAAGTAAGTGATGATCAAAATAAATTTGATAAGGCCAATCAAAAGGCCAAATTGATCATTTTGTTTGGAGTGACAGATGATGTTCAACCTCACATCTGTCAACTGCCACTGCCAAAGAGGCTTGGGATCACCTCAAAATAGTGTGAGGCTAAAAACTAAAACCAAATCCTCCATCTGCAACGTTAGTTACATTGTCTCCAAATGCAAAATGCTGAGAAGGTAGAGGAATTTTTTGTTGGGATTAAGATGCCATCAACCTTGTAAATCCTATTGCATGGTTTCCACTATTATTGGAAAGTTCCAAGGTTCTTGGAGAGTTTCAACATTCTTGGAGATAGGGTGTTAATTTTGTAAATTTATTCATAAGGGATGAAGGTTTCACCATCAGCGGTAAATTATTTTTACTAGTATGGTAGATAATTATTTACTGGCCTCAGTAATTAATTAGTTATCAGTAGGTTGTTACAAAGTTAGTTTTATTGCTCAAGGAATCTCAATAAATAGTAAATGACCTGTGAGGTGGAGAGTCTTGGGACCTATCTTAGGGAAATGTATTTTTGGGCTGTTATGACTCATGTCATAAGTTCGTAAGAGCATCTATGACAACTTACAATTGTCATAAGGTGTAAGAGATTCTCTGACAACATATGACAATAATTATTGTCTTGTAATTACCTATTCTTAGTTCTAGGCGCCCATATTGGGAAGATGCCTATGACAAGTGTAAGAGAATTTGTAAGAAGATGATTTTGGTGTATCACAAGATAGAAATGTTGGATTTTGTCCAGCTCCCACAAATTTTTTTGGTAACAGGTTGAGTGAGAGAGTTCTTCTATACACAAGTGTTGTTGGATTGAAGATTGAAGAGGAGATTGGAAGTGGATGTATTGTAATCTTGTTATGAAGATAATACAACTTGAGCCTCTCTTCTTGGTGGAGTTTTTTCCCGCAAGGGTTTCTCCACGTAAACATTGTGTTATGTGTTTGATCTTTTGTTCCATTGTTACCTTGTGGTGTGAGATCTTGCATTCTTATGTTGTTGATTTGTGCCTCTTTGTTGCTGCTATCTTATGGTGATGTCATTGCTGTTTTAAGTTCATATAAGGTGGTTATATCAAGCATGCTAAAGTGGTTGAGCTCATCATAAATAAGTTGAATCTCCTCATGGTGTTTCAAGGATTAAGCAAACTTATTTTCAGATTTGTATACAATTTTCAGATTTCTATTTTGTAGTAGTCAAAGCCTTGTATGTCACCAATTAGGATCATATCTTAGTGATTTGATGATTAACAATTGGATTAGAGATTGTTCATTTATTCCAACATTTTTTAGAAGAGTTGCCAAAATTAGAACAACACTTCAAGCGTTAGGAGAAGTCACAGATGCTACTCTTGTACCAATTGTACTGAGAGCACTACCCCCTCGTTTTGAGTGTTTATCACATGTTTAAATGTGGCTCATAAAACACCCTCATTTAAATAACTGGTCAACTTGCTTCAACAGGAAGAAGCAATCTTTGGTGAGACAGACTCTCAAGACAATCAAGACCTTGCAGTAAAGCAGAAGGGAAAACAACCTAAACATCAGAGTGGTCCATCAAGTCAGTCTAAACAAAATCAAGACAACTCTTCTCACAAGAAGAATGATGATAATGCAAGGCCTAATAAGGTAACTCAAAAATATATGCCCAAAGACAAATTAAAGAGTGATCAAAGCAAAACAAAGAATGATCATAAGCAACAAGTAATGGAAGAGAAAAAATTTGCCAAAGTGGAAGTGAGCAAAACAAAACTAGTGACATGCATGCCTTCCTTTGATATAACTCAGGCTTTATCTCAAATTAAGTTGTCAGTTCCATTGATGGAAATGATGAAAATTGATGATTATAGAAATAGTGTTATGAAATTGATTTAAAATATGCCAAATAAGTCTGAAACTCAAAACAAAAAGAAAAATGAATCAGAAAAGAATGAGAAGCAGATAAATAATGTAAAAGGAGAGGCTACGAAGACTCTTAATATCTATTTGGGTACTACTCTCACAAAGAATCCATCTCAAGTTGACCCTTTCTATACTTCATTTTTGATCAATAATAAGTTGGTAAAAAATTGGATGATAGATTCACGAGTAGCAATAAATATTATGCCTATGGCAATCATGAAAGAATTGGGTCTATGCGTTGATTCCTAGTGCAGGAGCACCTAGAAAATCATGTTTTCTTTTGTAATAAGGTCTATTTGACCGATGCATTTTCATTTCAATTTGTATCTAGGTTCATTTTGTAAGTCCCAAGTAACTTAGGACACTTTTGTCAAATTGTAACTGCATAATGCCAAAAATAGGGCAGTGGGGTAGTTGGAGGCTGTTTAGACGGTTGTCTCCTAGCCGCTTGGAGTCAGTTTGGTATTCCTTAGGGCGAGTTGATAAATACCCAGAGGAATGAACCAAATGATCATTGTAATCAGATCAAAGATAGAGTGTGATCGAATGTAATTGTGATTGTGCTAAGGAGAAATAAAATCATTCTATTCTGTCAATTTGATTTCTGTTTTCTGTAATTGCAATTTGTATAGTTGTAGATTTCTGTTCTCTCTGTGCTTTCCATTTTGTTGTTGTATGTTGTCGTGAAGCATTCCACTAGTGAGATTTCTGTCGAAATCAGTGGAATGGCTTCGTTGTATAAATATTTTCTTTCATTTTCTATTTTGTTCCATTGTTCGACGATGCAGAAGATCCAGACAGTGCGTTTTGCATAGTAGGTTGACCTAGAATCTCCATGTGCTAGGGTTTGGAGAAGGTAGACTTTGCGACGACGTATCAGTGTAGAAAACCCTAAGGTGGCCGATAGCAATTGTCACGCCGACGAGCAGAGGTCGGAAGTGACATTAGAGTGATCAGTTTGTCGGCAACTCTGGAGAAAGTCTCGTCGAGGATGTTGTTTCATTGGTGCATTAGCCAAGGCCTATAAGTGCTCGCCGACGAGGTGGGTCTCACCGAAGGTAGAGCGAAGAGTCATCGGTGTAAGGTGGACTGACGAAGATACTTTAGTAAGTCGTTCCGACCGGCGATTGTTTAGCTGATGGTGATGTATCGGCGGCTCATATGTGAAGTCTTACCGATTGTGAGGTAATTAGGGCCCGTTCTGCATTTCCCGTTGTGCGCTCCCCATCATATTGGTATCAGAACGGGAAAAAGATTTGGGTGGTAAGTCAAATTGAGGATTTGCAGGAGTGTTGGTGTTTGGGTGTTGTCTGTGAATGTTTATGTCAGACAGAGAAAGTGAGATAGAGGCATAGAGGATGCCTCCCAAAAGTATGTCGCAGGACACCATTAAGAAGTTGATCGAGGAGATGCTTGAATACAAGTTGGGAGAGTTCAAGTAGTCCAAAAGCAAAGATAGGGAAGATGAAAGTGACAGTGATGAAGGCGATATAGAAATTGAGGAAACCAATAAAAAGACAGAGGAGATACCAGCAGACTAGAAGGTATTTGTAAGTGCATTGAAGTCAGTCAATAGGGACACCATAGATGGGTTACCTATGTATAGTGGAAGTATGTAAGCTGAAGAGGTGATTGATTGGATTGAGGCATTGAATAATCATTTTGAATACAAAGAAGTCCCTGATGATAAGAGGGTTAAGTTGGCAAAGGCAAGATTGAAGGGATCTGCTCTTGCATGGTGGAATTATGAGCAAGGAGAGAGAGTCAAGGAGGGGAAGAATATGATAACCTCTTGGGAAAGGATGAAGACCAAAATCAAGACACAATTCTTACCTTTGGACTATAACGTGTAGATGTATAAGAAATCGCAAAACCTCAGACAAAGAGATCTTGATGTGAATGCATACACAAGAGTTTCATAAACTCAGTCTCAGATCAAAGAGACAAGAAGAAGAGTCAGAGAAAGTGGCCAGGTATTTGAATGGCCTAAGGATGAACATCCAAGATGAGATTAGCATCTTAGCACCATAAACAATGAACAAGTGTTTCCAAATGGCCTTAAGGGATGAAGAGAAGATAAAGAGAAAGAGTGAGTAGAATAATAGAGGTAGAGGTGGAAGGAATTTCAGAGGCAGAGGCAATTTTGGAGGAAGAAGTCCTAACCAGAGGCTTAGTGGTGAGTCTAGCCAAGAAGAGAAAGTTGGAGACTCCAGTAGCAGAGGAGGCTACTGAGGAAGAAGGCCTAATGGAAGAGGTGGGACAAGTGGATCAGGTAGAGGATCCAAGTTCTCCAATATGAGATGTTATAACTACAATCAGATAGGGCACCCGACATACAAGTGTCCAGAGAAGGCCTCAAATTCTCATGGTGGTGAGAAGAGAACCACTTTGATTTAAGAATATACAAGGAGTGTGACATCTCCTGAAGTGAATCTAGCATCAGAAATGGGAGAAAATCTGATGATCAAGAGGATGCTGCTCAAGGAACCAGTGCAGACTGAACCATCTCAAAGAAGGACTTTGTTTAGAATCAACTGCAAGATCCAAGGTAAGGTTTGTAAAGTTATTGTTGAATCTGGTTCTACTAATAATATTATATCTTTGGAAGCAATGGATAAGTTGAATCTAGAAAAGATACCCCATAGCAGTCCATATAAATTTAGTTGGTTGAATAAGGAGAAACACATACTCATCAATGATCAAGAATGGGTAGAATTCAGTATTGGGGGGTATAGAGATAAAATCTTGTGTGACATCCTTCCAATGGATGCTTGCCATCTTTTGTTAGGCAGACCAAGGCAGTTTGATAGAAAGGCTCATCATGATGGAGAAAAGAATACTTACTCATTCCAAAAGGATGGTGTGACTTATAGGATACAATCATTGGTAGAAGAGGATTCACAACATGTAGGGTCTAGTGTAATGATGGTAGGAGAGAAATAATTCATGGACACATTAAAGGAAGGTGATGGAGTAGGTTTTTCTTTGATTGTGAAACCTAAGGAGAAGAAAAGAGAAAATATGAGAGGTAGGGCCTAAGGAGGTCAGAGATTTGCTTGAAAGTTACAAAGGAGTGATTGCAAAAGATATACATGATTCCCTACCACCTGTCAAAGACATTGGCCATCAGATAGACCTCATACCAGGAGTGGTACTTCTGAATAAGGAAGCATATAAAATGACCCCTCAGCAGAATGAAGAGATAGCAAACCAGATTCAAGAACTCCTAAACAAAGGGCTGATAAGGAAGAGCCTTAGCCCATGTGCAGTACCTACTATTTTATCCCCAAAGAAGGATGGGAAATGGAGATTGTGTACTGATTCTAGGGCCATAAATAGGATAACCATCAGGTATAGGTTTCCTATTCCTAGAATAGAAGATCTAATGGATTGTTTGGGAGGTGCTACCTATTTCTCTAAGATAGACTTGAAGAGTGGGTACCATCAGATCAGGATAAGAGAGGGGGATGAGTGGAAGACAGCTTTCAAAACCAATGAAGGGCTGTATGAGTGGTTTGTTATGCAGTTTGGTCTTTCAAACGCCCCTAGCACCTTTATGAGACTAATGAATGAGGTGTTGTAGGAATTCATAGGGAAATTTGTGGTAGTCTACCTTGATGATATCTTGGTGTTTAGTAAGAGAAAGGAAGAGCACTTGGAACATTTGGAGATAGTCTTGAAGAGGCTGTAAGATCAGAAGTTACTGATAAACTTGGAAAAGTGTGACTTCATGAAACAAAAATTGGTGTACCTAGGTTTTGTCATCTCTAAGGGTGATTTGAAAATGGATTCTTCCAAGGTAGAGGCTATTTTGAATTGGCCTACACCTAGGACAGCAGGAGAGGTCCGAAGCTTTCATGGCTTGGCCACATTTTACAAAAAATTTATTAAGAACTACAGTGATATTTGTGTACCTATGTTAGAGACCATCAAGGGTGGAGGAAAGTTGAAGTTTGTATGGACAAAAGAGGCAGATCAGAGTTTTGAAAGTCTGAAACAGAAAGTTGCCAAGTATCATGTTTTAGTACTTCCTGATTTCAATAAGGTTTTTACCATTGAATGTGATGCAAATAGGTTGGCCATAGGAGCAGTGTTGAGCCAAAAAGCTAGACCAGTAGCCTTCTTCAGTGAAAAGTTAAATGAAGCCAAGAGCAAGTACTCCTCTTATGATTTAGAGTTGTATGTTATGGTACAAGCTCTGAAAAAATGGAGGCACTACTTGCTTCCTAAAGAATTTATTGTATACACTGACAATCATGCTCTCAGTTTTTTGAATGGACAGGAAAAGCTCAGCCATAGACACATGAAATGGGTGGAAAGTCTTCAAGCATACACCTTTATCATCAAGCATAAGAAAGGGATAACCAATAAAGTTGTTGATGCTTTAAGCAGAAGGGTGTTGATAGTGCAAGAACTACAGCTACAAAGCATGGGTGTTGAGTCACTCAAAGGATCGTATGAAGAGGACCAAGATTTTAAGGAGATTTACAAGGTATGCAGTGAGTTTGCCAATGCTTTCCACAATGAATTTTTAGATTATACATTGCAGGTAGACTTTTGTTTAAAGGAAGTCAACTATGTATCCCTAAGTGTTCAATGAGGGATAATGTAGTGAAGGAGAAACATAGTGGTGGTTTAGGAGGACATTTTGGGCTCAATAAGACCTTAGACTTTGTAAGGAGGTTTTACTTTTGGCCAAGGATGCAATCTGATATCAAAATTTTTTTTGAGAGTTGTATGATTTTCCAGAAAGCAAAGGGGGTCTCAACCAATGTAGGACTGTACCAACCTTTGCCCATACCAAACAGACCTTGGGAAAGTTTGAGTATGGATTTTGTGATGGCATTGCCCAAGACAAGGACAAGTTATGATAGTGTGTTTGTTGTGGTAGACAGGTTCAGCAAGATGGCTCACTTTATTCCTTGTAAGACCACCAATGATGCTAGTTACATTGCAAGTTTGTTCTTTAAGGAAATTGTCAAGATTCATGGGTTACCTTTGAGTATTGTATCTGACAGAGACAGCAAATTTGTGGGACATTTCTGGAGAACCTTGTGGAAAAGATTGGGTACAAATTTGTCTTTTAGTTCAGCCTATCATCCTCAGACTGATGGCCAAACTGAGGTTGTGAACAGGTCATTAGGCAATCTGCTGAGATGTTTGACAAGAGAACATGGTAGTAGTTGGGATGTGGTACTTCCACAAGCAGAGTATGCCTATAATGATTCTACAAATAGAAGTACAGGTCTAAGTCCTTTTGAAGTTGTCTATGGTAGTCATCCTAGAGGAATTTTTGAATTAAGAGATGTTCAAGGGTTGGACAAAAGGAGTGGACATGCTGATACATTTGCAGAAGCTATGAAAGAAATCCATCAACAAATTAGAGATACTCTACACCAGAATAGTCAGAAGATCAGGGCTAGAGTGGATCAAAGAAGAAGAGATGTGCAGTACCAAATAGGAGATATGGTCATGGTTCATCTCAACAAGAACAGACTACCCATAGGAAAACACAGCAAGTTGATGATGAGAAAAATTGGACCTTGTCAGATTCTGGAGAAATATGGTTCTAATGCTTACAAAATTAAACTCCTTGATGATATTGCTATTTCACCTATATTCAATGTTGATGATCTGAAATTATATAAGAGTCCTGATATAGGTAAAGGTACCACAATTTCTGTCCAAGACAATGCAGAGTGGGTGGAACATTTTCCACCTAAGGAACCACCGCAGATGGAGTGCATCTTGGATAGCAGGACAGCCAAGAAGACCTAAAATCAGACCTATTTTGAGCACTTAGTCAAATGGCAAGGACTTCCTAACTCAAAAGCCACATGGATGATGGAAGAAGACATCAAAACGCAGGGTGGTGATTTGCAGCAGTTAGTCTCTAAGAGGACTTGAGACAACTTTCACCCAGAGAGTATGGTGCAAGAGCACCTAGAAAATCATGTTTTCTTTTGTAATAAGGTGTATTTGACCAATGCATTTTCATTTCAGTTTGTATCTAGGTTCATTTTGTAAGTCCCAAGTGACTTAGGACACTTTTGTCAAATTATAACCTCATAATGCCAAAAATAGGGCAGTAGGGCAGTTGGAGGTTGTTTAGATGGTTGTCTCCTAGCTGCTTGGAGTCAGTTTGGTATTCCTCAGGGCGAGTTGATAAATACCCAGAGGAATGAACCAAATGATCATTGTAATCAGATCAAAGAAAGAGTTTGATCGAATGTAATTGTGATTGTGCTAAGGAGAAATAAAATCATTATGTTCCGTCAATTAAATTTTTGTTTCTTGTAATTGCAATTTGTATAGCTGTAGATTTCTGTTCTCTCTATGCTTTCCATTTTGTTGTTGTATGTCGTCGTGAAGCATTCCACTGGTGAGATTTCTGTCAAAATTAGTGGAATGGCTTCGTTGTATAAATATTTGCTTTCATTTTTTGTTTTGTTCCATTGTTCGGCGGTGCAGAGGATCCAGACAGTGCGTTTCGCACAGTAGGTTGACCTAGCATCTCCATGTGCTAGGGTTTGGAGAAGGTAGACTGTGCGACAGTGTATCAGCATAGCAAACCCTAAGGTGGCCAATAGCAATTGTCACGCCGACAAGCGGAGGTCGAAAGTGACATCGAAGTGATCAGTTTATCGGTAACTCTGGAGAAAGCCCGACCAATAGTGAAAGTCTTGCTAAGGATGTTGTTTCATCGGTGCATCGGCCAGGGCCTATAAGTGCTCGCCGACGAGGTGGGTCTCACCGAAGGTAGAGTGAAGCGGAGTCATTGGTGTAAGGTGGACCGACAGAGATACTTTAGTAAGTCATTTTGACCAGCGGTTGTCTAGCCGATGGTGATGTATCGGTGGCTCATATGTGAAGTCTTGCAGATTGTGAGATAATTAGGGCCCATTCTGTGTTTCCCGTTGTGTGCTCCCCATCAATTCCACATATGGAAGGTGTTATGCCATGGATAATAGATCCCTACCTATCATTGGCATCATGTGGGGTGTGGAGATAAAGTTGGTTGCTTATCCTGAGGCCACATATAAAATTGACATCACTGTGGTTGATATTCCTCCATATCATCGCATGTTATTATCAATACAATGGACTACTGCAGTGGGAGGGAATGTTTAGTTAGACTTGTCATATGCAACTATACATGTCAATGGAAAAGAGGTTAAGTTGTACAGAGAACCCAGGTATGAATAGGTAATTGAATTTGTATTGATCCCAATCAGATGAATTGCTTTTGTGATGTAGATTTGGGAAGCTTCAAGATGGAGCATTCACAGCCCCAGTTGTAGAACAGTGATCCAATTGGTAATGCAGCTCAAATGGATAAGTCTGATATTTGGCGAATGTATTTTGATGGTGCTTGTAGCAAAGAAGGTAATGGAGCTAGTGTGGTTTTCATTGCACCCAGTGGTAAAATATTTAAGTATTTAGTTTTGTTATCATTTAAATGTACAAATAACATAGCAGAATATGAGGCACTACTATTGGGTCTTAATATTGTTGTTAAAAATGGGATCAAATTGTTAACTATATATGGAGATTTTGAACCGGTTGTATCACAAGTTAGATCTAGATATACTACTAAGAATAAAAGACTCAAGCAATATAAGCATGTTGTATGGGACACAGTGGAACTCTTTGATGCATTTTCTATAGAATGGATAGACAGATCAAAGAACTTGATGGCATATTTTCTTGCAAATATTGCTTTAAGGATAACCTTACTTAGACAGGCATCTCAAAAATAGAATTTAGAACCAGACCTTATATTCTTGACAATGTGTATAATTGGCAAGTGTTCAATGATGATGAAGATTTGATAAAATTTCTTCAATGTGTAGATCAATATGAGTCTCAAGAGATAGACTTTAATGCTTTTGTTGAAAATGTGGATGGTAAAGATATTGTCTTTGGTTAGGAGGTAGTACAACTAAAAATAAATAAAATTCCAAAAGGTCTGGTGGCTCTAGAACATGTCTTTGACGGGCATGATAGGTCAGCCTTAAAGCATATGAGAGTCCATCAAGGTGATCTTGAGGAAGTGAATCTTGGAACTGATATGGCTCCAAAGAAAGTATATATAGGCAAGAAAATCAACCCAAAGGTCAGGGATATGCTTATAAGGTTGCTAAGGAAATACAAGCATGTATTTGCATGGTCATATGAAGATTTGAAAGCCTAAAGAGAAGACCTATTTCAACATGAGATTCCACTAAAAATAGATGCTAAATCTTTCAGGCAGAGGTAAAGACATATAAATCCTATTTTGGCACCAAAAATGCAAGAAGAATTAATGAAGCTTAGAGATAGCGGCATAATCAAACCTATCAGACATTCTTCTCAGGTTTCAAACTTGGTATCAATAAGAAAAAATAATGGTGACATAAGGTTGTGTGTAGATTTTCATAATTTGAATGTCTCATCATTGAAAGACAACTACCCACTTCCTAATATGGAGGCAATGCTACAGAGGGTAACATGATATGAATTGCTATCTATGATGGATGGGTTCTCTGGCTATAATTAGGTCAAAGTCAAAGAATAAGAATAGTACAAAACCACCTTTACTACACCTTGGGGTACCTATGTATATGTAAGGATGCCTTTTGGCCTTACCAATGCTGGTGCTACTTTCCAAAGAGCTATGGATGTAGCCTTTGTAGATTTGATCAATATCGTAATGGTTGTATACCAATATGATTTAATAGCATACTCAAAGAAGGCAAAAGATCACTGCATCTATCTGGAAAAGATATTTGTAAAAATACTTGAATATGACATATCATTGAACCCTAAAAATGTCAATTTGTTGTAACTGAAGGTAAGTTATTGGGGCATATAGTTTCCAAAGAAGGAGTAAGAATTGATCTAGAGAGTTGAAGCCATTGATAAGATTCCTATCCCTAAAATAGTGAAATCCATTCAATCATTTTTTGGGCAAATAAATTTTTTCAGGAGGTTTATCTCTAACTTTACTGAAATTATGAAGCCTATTGCAAAGATGTTGAAAAAGGGATAAAAAATTGATTGGACACTAGAGGCTGTTGATGTATTTGCATCAATTAAGAAGGCAATCAAGGAAGCTCCTATTTTGAAATCTCTTGATTTCAGTAAGCCATTTCAAATTTTCTCTTTTGCTTCTTTCCACACTGTTGTAGTTGTTATGGTACAAAAGAATGATGAAGGGTATGAATATCCAATCTCATTTTTTAGCAATTCACTTCAAGGGGCTGAATTGAAGTATGATGCCATTGAAAAACAAGCCTATGCTCTTGTAAAGGCAGTAAAGGCATTCAGGCCTTACTTGGTAGGAGCACAAGTGACTGCTTATGTACCAAATTGTCATGCCCACATTTGCACAATCACAGAATGTACCAAATTGTAATGCCCACATTTGCACAATTTGGTACATTATGTTCCCACTCGACTCTAAAACCCCCTCACGTGTAACATGCGTGCTCGATGACACACACATGTAACATGGTTGAAGTCGCAACACATGTTAAGCGCATCACACAAAGGCAAGGAAGTCAAACACAAAGCGGGATGGTGTGGAACTCCTTTCGCAATCCCTACAAGACGATAGCAACTAAGGGGGTATGCGTCGCAAGAAGCGTTGCCAAGAGGAGTGGTTTCCATTCTAGAACCAACCCTAGGGGTTCCTATGAGGAAGAGGTGCGGTTTCAACCTAAGTCAAAACCTAACCCTAGAACAACTGCCAACTAAAAACAACATTAAATAGCAAGAACTAAGATGATAAGGATAATTAAACTGACAACCCCATTTAAATCTAAGGAAATTACAAGATTTCAAGCCTTTAATTAACACATTTAACCATAATATTAAACAGGAAGGTAAAACACGGGAATAATTTAATTAAATAATACTACTCCCAATTCAAAAAAAAATCTCGACAACATAAAGTTACTAAATAAATGTCCAACTATAGAGTTATTAGAAAAATAAATCAAATCAAATTAATTAATTAAATTCAATAGTATCAACTAAAGAATTTAAACCTTTAAGCTAAGTCAAAACATATAGTTAATACATCCACTAAAGCACTTTAATAATTTAAATTATAATGAAATAATTACATCCCCACTTAAAGTTCAAACAATACACATAACACTCACTAAGTGGGATTAAAAGCATAAATAGGGTTAAGAGATTAAATCAACTCCCTAAAACCTAGGGCAACACAAAACCCTAGAAACTTGTTGTAAAAACATGGTTTATTTCCTATTTTCTCACAATGCTCACCTTTTTATTTATAGGCTGGAGGTTCAAGTTGGAGAATGAGAGGGAAAATCCCTTCCCCAAGTGGTAAGGTTATTTTCCCAAGCTTAAAATTTTCTAACCATTTTATTTTTACAAGTTTTCTAACAATTGTTTTTCTACATGTTAAGATTTACTTTCTAAAAGTTTTCCCTTTTCCATATTTTTCTATAAGATAGGTCTTTCCAACCTATGCTTCAAGTTTATAGTTTAGTTTAAAAAAATGCATCTAAAGTTCTCCATAAAAATTAAATGTTTTTGTTTTGCTTTCAAAAGATTGGCTCTCTATTTTTACACAGAGAAGCTTTTGTATATATATATATATATATATATATATATATATATATATATATATATATATAATCATATTCATAATGGTTGTATACTAAGATGATTTAACAGATACTCAAAGAAGGTAGAAGATCATTGCATGCATCTGGAAAAGATATTTGTAAATGCACTTGAATATGGCATATCATTGAACCCTAAAAAATGTCAATTTGCTGTAACTAAAGGTAAGTTACTAGGGCATATAGTTTCCAAAGAAGGGGTAAGAATTGATCTAGAGAGAATTGAAGCCATTGATAAGATTCCTATCCCTAAAACAGTGAAAGTCATTCAATCATTTTTTAGGAAAATAAATTTTATCAGGAGGTTTATCTCTAACTTTGCCAAAATTTTGAAGCCTATTGCAAAGATGTTGAAAAAGGGGTAAAAAATTGATTGGACACTAAAGGTTGTTGATGCATTTACATCAATTAAGAAGGCAATCAAGGAAGCTCTTGTTTTGATATCTCCTAATTTTAGTAAGCCATTTCAAATTTTCTCTTTTGCTTATTTTCACACTATTGCAGATATTATGTTACAAAAGAATGATGAAGGGTATGAACAACCAATCTCATTTTTTAGCAAGTCACTTCAAGGGGCTGAATTGAAGTATGATGCCACTGAAAAACAAGCCTATGCTCTTGTAAAGGCAGTAAAGGCATTCAAGCCTTGCTTGGTAGGAGCACAAGTGACTGCTTATGTACCAAATGCAACAGTTAAAGATGTCTTTGCACAAACAGAAGTCACAAGAAGATGTAGATGGATAAACATAATCCAAGAATTCAATATCACTATTCAAATCACTAAGCTTGTAAGAGGACAAGGATTGGCAAAATTGATGGCCGAATCCAATTTAGAGGTTGTACAAGTGTGTGAGGTTTAGGAAGAAGAAGGTATGGTATCTAGAATTGAGCACACACCTTGGTCCACAAATATAGCTTATTACCTCAGGCACACAAAATGCCCTAATGGTATGAATGACAATAAAAAAAGGGCATTGAAACTACAAACATCAAGGTATGTATTTATGAATGGTGATTTATTCTAGAAAGACAAAGATGGTATTCTCTTGTTGTGCTTAGGTTAAGGACAGACAAAGATGACTCTAAAGGAGATGCATGAAGGTGTATGTGGAGGCCATTTCTTAGCTAAAACCACTGAACATAAAATATTAAGAGAAAGTTACTATTGGCCAACTGTCTTTACTGATGCCCATAAGCATGTGAGAAAATGTGAAGCATGCTAGAAATTTTCTTGTAAATTGAAATACCAAGGAGCTCTACCTTTGAGGCCTATGTAGATTGAAAAACCTTTCTATCAATGGGGTATTGATTTCATTGGAGAGTTAACAGATAAATCAAGTGGAGGACATAGATGGATTCTTGCTGCCACTGACTACTTTACTAAATGGATTGAAGTAGTCCCAACTAAACAGGCCACTAGTAAAGTAGTAATTAATTTTCTATTGGAAAATATCATTACTAGATTTGGGGTTCCTGTTACGATTGTCATTGATAATGGGATGTGCTTCAGATCTGATGCATTCAAGAAATTATGTGAGTCTTATGGAATAGTGATTTCATATGCTTCCCCATACCATCCTTAGGCCAATGGTCAAGTTGAGTCCAGTAATAAGAGTATCTTGAAGATAATCAATAGGATGCTTGATAATAACAAAAGGGCGTGAGATTCAAAATTAAAATTGGCATTATGGGTAGATAGAATCACAGTGAAAAAAGCTACTAGGAAGTCACCTTTTGAACTGGTCTATGGAGCTCAAGCAAGAATTCTAATGCATAATCTTCTGCATGTTTACAAATTCATCTTACAGGAAGATATAGATATACCTGAGCCAATGGAAGAAAGGATATAATAATTGGCAAAGTTGGATGAAATCATAAATCAAGCACAAAAGAAAAATGAGAAAATGCAGACACAAATGAAGTATTTGTTTGATAAAAAAGGCTAAGGACAGAAAATTTCAAGTTGATGATATGGTTCTTATGTGGAATGCTCGAAGTCAAGACAAAGGAAAACATGGAAAATTTGAAGCTCTGTGGCCTGGACCATTTGTTATCATAGGCAAATGTGCTGAAGATTCATACTATTTACAAAACATGGTGGGTGAAGATTAGGAATTGCTAGTGCATGGACAATTTCTAAAACACTTCTGTTCTTAAAGAAGATTTTTTCCATGCACAGTAGTTTAGGTGCTTCCCAATTTTGGTTTTCTTTGTCATTATAGTATTTGTCTTTTTGGTCTGCATCACGGAGTTAGGTTCTAGATTCTTGCAATGTCTAATAGACATTCATCCCCAACTAGAGCCACTGTTAGGACTAGTAAAATTCACTTATTTATACCCATTTTCATAAAACCCTAATTCCAATATCCATAGAAAGAGTCTTGGTCCTTTTGCCACTTTTCCTCAAAATTCAAAAAATCCTTTTGTAAAACATCCACCTAAGTCATTTTCCATCATATATGTGTTATTCCCTTGTATATTTGTCTTAACTTGTGTTTTGGTTCAATATCACATCCCCGCAGAGCTAGAAAGCATGTTCTAAGAGTCCCTTGCGAGAGTGCGGGAGCTTGTGGTATGATATAACTCGTCACCACACTACCGCAATGAAGGAAAAGAGTAGTTGTGAGTTGGAGGTAAACAAAGCCTAACATCCAAAGGTTATCACAACCCCACCACATGGAAATCATAACCTTGATGGTAGCTGCGGGCTAGCGATAATAAAGTAAAGGCTCCCGCTGTCCCTCAACAGAAGTGCCACGTCATTTGATGTAGGCACGGGACAACGATAAGTGGTTAACCTAACAATAAAGTTTACGGCATCACCATGAAGGGGTTGATAAAGGCTAAACATAGCCTGCAGTAATAAGGTGTAACTTGAAACTTGAAATATACACCATGTTGTCCTGCGAAGGTCTTCATTTACTACGATGGGATCGTGGTATCATCACATTGACTGTGAATATGAAACAAATCTTGTCAAACATCCTCAACCATCAGATCTTATTAGATCAATGATGCATATTCAAAATCATACCAATGTATTGATCTCTGTATCTCTCAGCACGAAATGATTGGTACGGGGACTGATAAAATGCAAATTTTCATTCCATTTTGATCATTCAAACAAGCTTAGAGTGCTTAGGGATGACAAATTTGAAGCCTGGTGTGTGAGATACAGCTTCTATTTGAACAAAGAATTTTCAAAACCCTAGTCTAGTGTATATCTCATAATGCCGCCCAAAAAGAATAAATTTGTGGGTAAGAAGGGGCAGCCTTCAACTCCAAAGGAGAAAAAGAGACCTCTCCAACAATCTATTTTAGACATTTTTCCAAACTCTGTGGACAAGGGTTACAAGAAGATGTTTAAAGATGAAGCACAACGCTGTATAGATGCCTTAATTCTTGTGTCAAGTTGGAACCTATTCTGGTATTTCTATGACAAAAAGGATGCTCAGGGACCTGTCTCAAATCCATGGACCCTTGATCTAGCCAAGTTAGTGGTCCTGAATATCTTTGTAGATGTTGAACTCATCAGAGTACTAGCACAACATTATCATGCAGCTACAAGAACTGTGAGGTTACCAGACGGGTCACCCTTGGTAACTTTGACTAGAGCTCTGACAAAGGTTGACATCCAAAAGAGTGAGGAAGATCACACTAAACTGAGGAAGACTCATCGGAGTGATGAACTTCCAATGTATATGAGAAAAGGAGCTAATAACAAAAGGATACTTATTCCCACAACCTTTGTTGAACCATTTACAGTTGACAACTTTGCAGTGTACTTCAAGAAGACATATTTTGTCCTGTGTCAGGTATTGGGAATGGATGCTCAAGATAGAATGCCAATTGGCTTAATGATGATGGCAATGAGAATTCAAAATCCTGAAGTTAACATTGAGTTTGATTTTGCTTCTTTTATTGAAAAGGGACTACATGATGGATTTCTCCAAGTGAGAGAGAACAGGGCACCCATCACCTTCAGATACTATTATTTGTTGTGTCATTTGATTTTGTACCAAAACAGGAGAAAGTGGACCTAGAGAATGGATATTAGCATGATCGATCAAAAAGGCAACAGATTGCCTATGTAGTGTTGGTGTTACATCTGGGATAGCAATTGCAAGAACAACAGTTATGTAACATTTCATGATGATTTTACAGTTAGAATCATGGCTACCCTTGGGAATCCTTCACCTAGGCTACTAGTTGAAATTAGAGAATTGTTGAGACCCCATACACTGAAGCTAGAGAGAGGACATATGCACAATTTTGGTGACTAGTTTTTCTTACCAGATCATACTATGATATGTGTTTATGGATGCATTAAAGCTTCCACATCCTCTACCTAAATTTGTGCCCTCTCAATTAGCATTCTTGGAATTAATGTGACAAATGATTTGGATGGAGAGGATTGTAATGAAGAAATAGAAAAAAGGAACATTTTTGCTAGATTTGACTGTACTTGATGAATTGTCTATTGGTTTTGATACTTTGGAGGAGCTACAAGTCTATTTGAAGACAAGATATTCATTGAAGTCAAAAACAGAGAGGGTCTGTGACCATAAAGGCCACATGAATTTTTCCATACAAGTGATCCTCACCAAGAGTGGGATATCTCATCAGGTAAACTATGATGAGGATGTGATTAGAAATTGCCTCACTCCTCAAGAGGTAAATGAAAGGAAAAGAAAGTGGGAAATGTTGATGAGGATAGAAGAAGATAAGAAGAAAAAAGACCCTGGCTTATTAGAATTTTTTGTAGAAGAAAATGATCCATTGAATAGAATTAATCTAGTATTTGATAATTTTCAGAGATTGTATGGTAAAGTAGAGGACCAGTCTACAAAGGTTGCCAAGCTCCCTGTGAAGAAATCAAAGGGGATTGTGATTGCTGAGCCTGCTTGTTGCGGGAGCATCTAGTGGTGTAAGGGCAATCTTGCATCACCCAAAAAAAGATTGTGTTTCAAAATCATTGATGTTGTTTCCATTTCTTTTCAAAATTAGTATTTTTGGTTCCATAATCGCTTGAATAATGATGTAGAACTTTCAATTTTTCTAAACTGCTAAAAATAGAAAACTACCATTTTAGGAAAGTTTGCATTTAGGCATAGATTGAAACAAAAATTTACAGTAAGCTTCGTAAATGAAAAATAAGACCTTTGGTGAATGAATCATGCAAAGATCATTTGTGAGTTGAAAGATATTAAAGTTTCTGTTTCCTGAAAAATGCTTGAAAATTATTCAAATTAAAGTTTGAGGTACTAAATGGTCCCGTACAGAGCCAAAAATAGCCAGAACTAGTAGAGCGGGTTCTTAGCGCGTAGACAACTCTGTAAGATTTCCATTGCTTCAAATGGTACATCAATCAAGCACCCGGATCAAAAGTTATGGCTCCCAGAAGTTGACCTATTTTTGGAGGGAGATGTAAAATTTGAAATTTGGCTGTTGGCCACCAAAAGGGGCTATTTATGACCATTTTTGAGAACCTTTGGGGTAGTGGAGATAAGGGGGAAACTATAGAATCAATAAAAGGTAGGAAAACAGAAAACGTAGCTAATTTAGGGTTACAAAAGACAGAAGATTCGAGAGCTTGGTGGTGGGTAGCTGTAATGGGTTGCAGTCTGTGGAGGATTGATTCCTCTGATTGTATTTGAGCTATTGAAATGTAATGAGTTGTCCAAATCAATAAAATAATATTTTATTTTCTATGTGCAATTTTTGTTGTTGTTTGTTTTGTGATTTTACCCCCTTCATTAAGTGGTACCAAAGCAAGGGTTCCTGAGTGTGTAGACAGATCACCGATCGTGAGGCAGTTTGCAGTAGGACCTAAGGTTGTGGGTTTGTTGTGGAGATCAAGATGCCTCCATGAAGAAATCATATTAAGAGGAATGCTTTGATGGAAGAGGGTTTTAGAGCCCTGCATAGGCAAATCAATGCATTGCAAGAGGAGCTGCGAAGAGGGTTTGAGCTGAGAACAAGAGAAGAAAGTGAAGATGAAGCTGAAGAAGAGCTATCTGAGGAAGAACAAGAAGTTGTAGGAGATCCTACAAAATTTAGGTTGTTAAGGGTCATTTCAAAGAGAAAGAGGCCCAGGATCAAAGTTTCTACCTATTCTAGAGATTTGAATCTGTAACATCTTATTGACTAGATCAATGATATGGAAGAATATTTCGAGTATGAAGATGTGGAGGACCTAGATCGGGTCAAGTTTACAAAAACAAAGTTGAAGGGCCATGCTAGTATTTGGTGGAAGGAGGTCCAGTTAGAGAGGAATAGAAGAGGAAAAGGAAAGATTACCAGATGGGATTGGATGGTGGAAAAACTAAAGAAGCAGTTCATTCCTATGGACTATGAGATGGAGTTGCTGAAGAAGCTATAAGGATTGAAGCAAGGTAACAAGTTTGTTAAGGAGTATACCGAAGATTTTTATAAGATTACTATCAGGATAGGCCATGCAAAGGCCAACAAGGAGAAGGTAGCCCATTAAATTAATGGGTTGAGGCCAAGTATTCAAGAGGAGCTGAGCTTGGTCAGAATGACCACCATAGAAGATGTGTACTAATTTTCCTTGAAGGTGGAAGAGAAGCTAATAAAAAGATTCAACAACAAGCAAAGGGGAAGAGATCAAGGCGGAAGGACTAGTGGAAGACCCTATGGAGGCCGAAATGAAGAATCAAAGAAAACCGAAGAAGCTAGGACCAGTCAAAATCAGAGAGGAGATAATGCCTACCGCCCTCGTGACTAGAATAATGGTGAGCAAAGAGAAAGAGGAAGAAGCAGACCTAGGCAAGGACCTGGAAGAAGAGGTTTCTGAGGAACCTGTTTTCAATGTGGAGAAGGACATCAAGCATACGAGTGTCCACAACATCAAGGAAGGACAAATAGAAGACCTGAAGGTAATGCACGAGTTACACATGTAGATGAAGATGTACAGTCTGATCATTCTGAAGATGCTGAAAGGGGAGAGACCCTAATTGTCAAAAAAACCTTGTTGAATGAGGAGAAAGAACCAAATCAAAGGAAGAGTTTATTCCACACAAGATGCAAGTGTGAAGGTAAGTGTTGTGATATTATTATTGACAGTGAAAGCGCTGACAATCTTGTTTTAGAGGAGATGGTTAATAAGATGAAGTCTACAAGAAGAAAGCATCCACATCCATATCAGATCGCATGGTTGCCGAAGGACCATAGAGCTTTGGTCAATGAATAGTGTTTAGTCAAGTTCAAGATTGGTGACTACCATAATGAGGTGTTATGTGACATCATACTGATGGATGCATGTCATAAGTTATTGGGGAGGTCGTGGCAGTATGATAGGTGCGATGACCATGCAAACACATACTCCTTGACAATGGATGGAGTTCGACATAAGTTTAAGCCCTTGAAGGAGGTGGAAGAAAAGGTATGTAGTACTATTAGAATTTGCTTGGTAGATGGTAGAAAATTTTTGGAGGGTATGAAGCATGAGCATCATTGCTTTGCATTGATTCCTAAGATTAGTCAGGAGAAATGTGAAAATGTACTAGCAGAAGTTTCAAATATGTTGGAAGAATTTTAGGACATTGTCTCTGATAATGTACCAGAAGGTTTACCACCAGTGAGGAAGATAAGTCATCAAATGGATTAGATACACGAGCTAGTTTGTCGAATAAGGCAGCCCACATAATGACCCCTACAGAGAATGAAGAGCTGAACAAACAAGTTTAGGAGTTGTTGAGGAAGGGACTGATAAGGGAGAGCCTAAGTCCATGTGCGGTACCTACAGTACTAGCACTGAAGAAAGATGGAGAGTGGAGAATGTGTACAGAATCTCGAGCCATCAATAAGATCATGATCAAGTATAGATTTCCATTGCCAAGAATGGGTGACATTATAGATTGTTTGAGTGGAGCCAAGTACTTTACAAAGATTGACCTAAAGAGTGGGTATCACTAGATCCTAATCAGAGAAGGAGACAAATGGAAGACAACCTTCAAAACCAAAGAAGGTTTGTATGAGTGGTTAGTCATGCCATTTGGGCTAACCAATGCACCGAGCACATTCATGCGGCTCATGAATGAGGTATAGAAAGAATTTTTGGAAAGTTTTGTTATTGTTTATTTAGATGACATTTTGAATTTTAGTAAGACTTGGGATGAGCATCTGACGCATATCAAAAGAGTTTTAGAGAAGCTGAGGGAGGAGAAGTTGTTGATTAATCTGAAGAAATGTAGTTTTGCAAAGGAGTTGGTATACCTAGGATTTGTTGTCTCAGAGGAAGGTCTTAAGATGGACCCAAAAAAAGTAAGGGCTATCATTGAATGGCCTACACCAAGGAGTGCTACAGAGGTAAAATCTTTTCATGGTTTGGTAAGTTTTTATAGAAAGTTTATCAAGAATTTTAGTAGCATTTGTGCACCCCTAACTGACATAATGAGAAGGGATAGAAAAGAGTTTAAACAGACTACATGAGAAAACAAGAGTTTTGATACATTGAAGCAGAAAGTCACAGAGCAACCTGTTTTGGCACTTACAGATTTCAATAAGGTATTTTAGGTAGATTGTGATGCTAGTTGCAGTGCTATAGGAGTTATTTTGAGTCAATAAGGTAAGCCCATTGCCTATTTTAGTGAGAAGCCTAATGATGCCAAGAAAAAGTATTATGTTTATGATCAGGAGTTTTATGCAATAGTTCAGGCTTTGAAGAAATGGAGACATTATTTATTGCCAAAAGAGTTTGTTTTATATACTGATCATCAGGATTTGTAGTATCTTAATAGTCAAGGAAAGTTAAACCAGAGGCAGTTAAAATGGATTGAGTTTTTGCAGAACTATACTTTTGTTTTGAAGCACAGGAGTGGGAAGTCCAACAAAGTTGTAGATGCCTTGAGCAGAAGGTAAAATTTGTTGACAAAAATGAAGATAGAGGATGTTGGGTTTGATGAGCTCAAAATTTTATATCTTGAAGATCCAGATTTTGCAGAGGCTTGGAAATCTTGTACGGAACCTATTACTTTGGACATGACAAAATGGTTGGATTTCATAATCCACGATGGCATGTTGTTTAGGGGAAGCTAGTTGTGCATTCTGAGGAGTTCCATCAGAGAGAACCTGATTAAGGAAAAGCATAGTGGGGGATTAGCTGGACACTTTGGTCGAGAGAAGACCATTGCTATTGTTGGTGAGCATTATTATTGGCCACAGTTACAATAGGATGTGAGGAAATTTGTGCAGAGTTGCAGAGTGTGTCAAATGGTGAAAGGAGAAAGTTAGAATACAGGGATATATCATCGATTACCTATACTAGAGAAGCCATGGGATGATATTAGTATGGATTTTGTTCTTGGTTTACCAAGGACACAGAGAGGACATGATTCTATTTTTGTGGTGGTGGATAGATTCTCGAAGATGGCACATTTTATTCCTTGCAAGAAGACTAATGATGTTCATATTGCAGAGTTATTTTTCACGGAGGTGGTGAGATTACATGGTCTACCTAAGAGCATAGTTTCAGATCGAGATACCAATTTTGTTGGTTATTTCTGGATGACATTATGGAAGAAGTTGAAGACATATTTGAAGTTCAATTCTGCACACCATTCACAAACTGATGGACAGACGGAAGTGGTGAATAGGAGTTTGGGTAACCTGCTATGATGCTTAGTAGGAGATAAGCCCAAGGGATGGGATTTGATTTTACCACAGGCAGAATTTGCTTGCAATGATTCTATCAATAGGATTGCTGGTAAATCACCATTCTAGATTGTATATGGCAATAGTCCAAGAAATGATTCAAAGTTAAGGAAGCTAGAGAAAGGAGAAAAGACAAGTGTCGAGGCTAATACTTTGCGGAACACCTGAAGAATTTGCATGAAGAGGTGAGAAAGCACATTAATAAGATGAATATTCAGTACAAGGCTAAGGCAGATCAGAAGACGAGATATAAGGAATTCTAGGTAGGAGATGAAGTCATGGTTCACTTGAGAAACGAAAGGTTCCCCGTTGGAACATATAATAAGTTGAAAATGAAGAAGTTTGGACCATGTAGTATTTTGAAGAAGCATGACTCAGGAAATGCATATGAGGTAGAGCTACTGAGGGGGATCAACATTTCCTCTGTGTTCAACATTATTGATTTAACATAATATCATGAAGGTGGCACAGAGGATGGACCAATAGAAGAATAGTGGAGTATTTTGGCATCTACTTTAAAGGAGGAGATAGAAGAGATCTTGGATAGTCGTGTGGGAAGAAGTACTTGGAATAGGCAATATGAAGAATATTTGGTGAAGTAGGAAGGAAGGCTTGTCAAAGATTCTTCCTGGTTATCTAAGGCAGAAGTTGACCATTTGGGGTTTTCCTCAAACACCTGAGATGTGACAGGGTCACTTCTCAAAATTACGTTGGGTGTCTGATGCAGGAGCATCCAATGGTGTAAGGGCAATCTTGCATCACTCAAAAAAAACTATGTTTTAAAATCATTGATTTTGTTTCCATTTCTTTTCAAAATTAGTATTTCTGGTTCCATAATCGCTTGAATAGTGATGTAGAACTTTCAGTTTTTTCAAACTGCTAAAAAGAGAAAATTGTCATTTTAGGAAAGTTTGCATTTGGGCACAGATTGAAACAAAAATTTACAGGAAGCTTTGTAAATGAAAAATAAGACTTCTGGCGAAGTAATCATGCAAAGATCATTTGTGAGCTGAAAGATATTAAAGTTTCCATTTCCTGAAAAATGCCTGAAAATTATTCAAATTCAGGTTTGAGGCACTAAATGGTCCCATACTGGCTTGAAAATGGCCAAAACTAGCTAAGGTAGTTCTTAGCGCGTAGAGCACTCCATGAACTTTCCAACGCTTCAAGTGGCACCTCAATCGAGCACCCAGATCAAAAGTTATGGCTCCCAGAAGTTGACCTATTTTTGGAGGGAGATGCAAAATTTGAAATTTGGTTGTTGGCCGCCAAAAGGGACTATTTATGACCTTTTTGGGAACCTTTAGGGTAGTGGAGATAAGGGGGAAAGTGTAGAATCAAGAAAAGGTGGGAAAATAGAAACCCTATCTGATTTGGGGTTACAGAAGGCAGAAGATTTCAGAGCCTGGTGATGGGTAGTTGTAATGGGTTGCAACCTATGGAGGACTGATTCCTCTAATTGTATTTGAGCTTTTGTAATGTAATGAGTTGTCAAAATCAATAAAAGAATATTTTATTTTCTGTGTGCAATTTTTGTTGTTTGTTTTGTGATTTTACCCCCTTCATCACTACTCCTAATGCAATGTCAGTACAAGAGCCTTCATCTCCAGTGCAACCAAGATCCAACAAACAAAAGATTGATGATATGCCTCCCTCAGTGCCTTATGAAATGACTGAAGGGGTAGGTTATGTAGATGAAGTTGCAAGTATTTTGAGGCATATGGGAGAGGATGTAGAAGTTAACCATCCCCTTGTTGGACAAGAAACTGAAGCCCACAAGCTTGAGGCTAGAATGGACATGTAGGTTCAAGGAGAACCAGAGATGCATGAGGATGAAAGGATAGTGGCTTCTCTTAGGTTCATGGATGATGATGAATTCATCAAGACTCCTAAATTCAAATAATTTTGGATGAAAATGAAGATGAAAGAGTTTGAGGAGAAGGTTCAAATAAACAAGATGGGGACTGATGAGTCCCAACATGATCAGGTTGTTGCTCAAACATTCAAAGATATCAAAATTGATGAAATAAATGGGAGCCCATAGGAGGCTAGACAAATGGTTTTGAAAAGCAACAAATTGCTTATTCTCGGAATGGAATTGAAAAAGATGCTTCTACTGGATCAAGTGAGGAATCAGGATGATCTTATGTTAGTTACAGAGTTTGATTTTGAAGAAGGTATAAGTGGCATGGGATACAATCCTAAGACTCAAACTTTGGCACTTTGGGCAAAGAAAAAAAACACACAAAATCCAATATTATTAGATGTGGTCCAGGAGATGAGAGGAACTACTATGGTCAAGACATTATAGGACACATCAGCCTTGGAAGCTGCCACACTGATAATGCACTCAGCCATGTTTACCCAGGTTGTTGTCAAAAACGTGAAACTCAAATTGGTTGAGTATGAGAAAAGCCAAATAGAGATGAATGATGGAGTAAATAGATTATATTTGGAAAATGTCAAACTGAAGCAACAAGTGAAAGGAATTGATTTCTCTCAGAGTAAGGCAATAGTGCCTTATTATCCTCGTGTATCTCAAGAAGTTGGTGTTAATATTGTCCCTATGGAATAGATGAATGCTCTAAAGTAGAATTTGGAAAAAGAGATTGAGGAATTGAAGAAAACAAATGTTGCTATAAAAAAAGAAACAAGAACTAGGATTTTTTATGTAATTGAGAAAGTTCCGGAACACAGAGTCAAATTGGTGTTGGACAAGATTGAAGATGTGCATAATTTTTATGATGCTTTGTCTCAAGCAATGGAGAAAATGAATGCCCATGTTCCTGTCTTGGATCCTTTGCTCAAAAAGTGGCAGCCTGTCCATCACACTCCAACCACATTATGCAAATTCCTACAAAGAAACCCAGATGCCCCTGCTGCATTGAAACCAACTGAAAGAATGGTCAAGATGATCATTGATGAATTCCAATATGCATCTAGAGAAAGACAAAAGATAAAAGAAAATATGGAATCTTTTAGCACCTTCAAGCACCAGTTCATCCCAGGAATCCTTGGTGAAGATGATTTGCTCAAAAGTTTTGAGAACTAGAAAGAGGAGTGTGATCGAATGGTATCTCATATTGTTGGACATTTGTAGAAGGATGAAGAGTTGAGTGTTCATGGTTTCAATGTTATCCTAGACAGAATAATTGCACTAGATGTAGGATATGCAAAATTCATCACAGATGCCAAAGGGTTACTCAACAAGAGGTGGAAAGATCATCTGACAAACATGCTTCAGATTCAAGAACATAAGTGGCCAAGTGACTACATGATGTATCAATGGGAGAAGAAATACTTGTCTCCTCAAGAAGAATAGCCACGTCAAATGTGTCGTGAAGTAATTGACTTTGTGAAAAGAGAGCTCTGTTGGATTCATCAGTCATCAAGTGACTTTCGACAAGCATTGGATGTTCCCCTTTCCTTTTTCATAATTTCCATGTTTTTCTTTTATCAATTGTATTTGAATTTTGAGCGGTCTTATTAAGACTAGCAAAAAGTAAATATTATAAAATGTCATATGAAAGGGTGGGAATTTGAACAATCATTTTTGGAATGTGAACGATCTGAAGCTTGTCGCTTCCTTCATGCCTATAAAAGGGAAACCAAGAATGATGGGAAATATCTCTGGGGAATTGGATTTTGAAAAGGCAATAGATTGTAAAGGTTGATCTTTCTGAAACAAAGTAGAGAAATTGCATTAATCTAGTGCCTAAATTTTGGTGTCATTTGTTTGTTGAATTTATTTGTAAAATTTTATCTGGTTGTCTCCAATTTGGTTTTTCTTTGTTATTTAAATCCATATATCAAGTATATGTTTGATTTATCAAAACATATTCCTATTTTGTGTGGTTTGTTTATTGGGTTTCTTCAAGAAAGAATTAAATTCCTCTAAATAAGTCACAGTAACCTGGGAAATTCAATTGGATAAATAAGAACCAGATAATTGACATTTTTGCATGTTTATGCCAGTCATAAACATTATAGTGCCAAACAACTTGAATTGTAGCCAGAGGGAAGGCATATATCTATTTGTATTTGGACTCTCTTACCTAGTGGAGGGAAGGCATCGATCATTCCATTTCTGAAATCCATTCCCTATATAATATTTTCAATATAATTTTGATTTTTTGTTGGAGTAGGATTAGTGGATAGTATAAATTGAATCAATGTATTTTCAAATCTCATGCCAATTTGAATTAGATTGGAAAGGATGATTTAATTGACAAAATTGCATGAAGTTTGTAATATGCTTAATCATCACCAGTCAGTTTTGTGAGGAGTTAACATTTAATAGTGATAAAGAGGTACACCCACCTAGGCAAAGCAGAGCCTAAAGTGTAGGGAATTCCAACCATCTTGGTTGATTCCAGTTGTTGGCCAAATCAGTTGTTGAATCTAATCATAAATCTTGGCATACTTTTAGAGTTTGGCAATCTGTAGATTTGGGAACCAACGCGGGGCTCACAAAGAATCTTCTTTCTGTAAGTCAGTTACTAGAGCATAATTTGTAAGTTGAATTTGATCAACACATGGTGATAAACTTTATCTTATCAAAGACAAAACTCACAATGGGGCAATTGTAGCTCTTGCTTCATGAGTAGGAAATATGCTCCAACTAATCGATGTTTTGAATGAAGATCAAGCCCTTGTAGTGAAAACCAATGTATCCACAACTCTTTGGCATGGCCATCTTAGTTTTGGTTATCTTCTTGCATTGAGTAAGATAAATATGGTGAAAGGACTTCCCCCCTTTCAGAAAATAGAAGTTTTTTGCTCACATTGTCTTGTCGGAAAGAAACATAGGGCTCCTTTTCCCGTTGCAGAAAATAGAGCCTTGAGTCCCTTAGAATTGGTTCACACTTATCTATGCGGACCTATGCCACTTAGTCATTAGAATGCCTGATATTTTCTTCTCTTTGTGGATGATTATATAAGAAAAATGTGGGTCTATTGTTTGGATCACAAAGATGAAACCTTTGAGAAATTCAAAGAGTTTCGAGATCTCACAGAACAGTCATTAGGTCATACTCTCAAAGCCCTTCGCTTAGATCAGGGGAGAAATTCACAAGTAAGAAGTTTGTAAACTACTTACAAAAACATGGAATACAAAGATAGTTGACCACTGCATATACACCTCAACAAAATGGTGTTGCAGAGAGGCATAATCGTACTATTGTGGAAATGGTGCGATGCATGATGAAGGATGCAGATCTTGCTCCTGCATTCTAGGTTGAAGTAGTTCATACAACAGTGTATTTGTTGAACTGAGCACCCACCAAAGTGCTTGATAATATCACACCAGAAGAAGCTTGGACAGGGAAGAAGCCCTCTATTTCTTATTTTAGAGTGTTTGGATGTACCGCCTTCATGCATGTCCCAAGGTTCAGAGAACAAAACTGGATGATAAGTCTGTGAAGTGTATTTTTCTTGGGTACAACTTCGAGTTGAAGGGATATTAGCTTATGGATGTAGTCACAAAGAAGGTGTACATTAGTAGGGATGTTTTTTTATGAGGAATTTGGTTGTAGTACCTCTTCCTCTCCATTATCTGTTAGTTCCCAAACACCTAGAATTCTTGAACCTAAGGATGAGGAACTTGATGAAGAAGCTCAAAAAGAGGTTTTTTTTTAATTGGATGAGTTTTCCCCTCTCTCACCACCTCAATCCTCATCTCTTGTACACAAAAAACTTCCTATGTGGTATCAAGCCACTATGAAGGATGCTAAAGATGATGCAGTTGCAAACACATCTTCTTAAGTGGTATCAAGCCACTATGAAGGATGCTAAAGACTTGCATCAAGTCTTGTCAAGAGGTGAACATGGCCCTTATGTGTACAATTATGTAGATTTCAGAACCGGAAACAGTGCAACAGGCTCTTGAGTCACCACCTTGGAAGGATGTCATGGATGTAGAGTATCAGGCATTACTAAGGAACAATACATGGGAACTTGTTGATCTTCCACCAGGGAAGAAGGCTATTGGATGTAAATGGGTTTTTCAGATCAAATGTAAGGCAGACGGTAGCATTGATAAGTACAAAGCCTGACTTGTGGCTAAGGGCTATGCACAACTGAAGGCATTGATTATGATGAGATTTTTGCACCTACAACAAAGATCAAGACTATCTGTATGGTATTGGCTATGGTAGCGAAGTTTGGGTGGAAAGTTCACCAAATGGATGTCAAGAGCGCCTTCCTTAATGGGGATCTCATGGAAGAAGTCTACATAACTCAAACATAGGGATACATTGCACCTGGGCAGCAACACAAATTATGCAGACTCATCAAATCCCTCTACGGTCTTAAATAGGCCCCTCGAGCCTAGTACATAAAGATCGATGAGCATCTCCTTAAACATGGATTCATAAGAAATCCATATGATACCAATCTCTACCTCAAAGAGCAAGGGGAGGGGAGAGTGTCACTGTGATTGTATATGTCGACAATCTGGTCATCACAGGGAGTTCTCCACAGATGATTGATGCAACAAAGAATGATCTCAAATGATCGTTTGACATGAAAGATCTTGGGCTCCTGCATTATTGTCTTGGAATTGAAGTGTGGCAACAAAAGAATCAAATCTATGTTTCTTAGATGAAGTACGCCAAGACACTTCTCGAGAATTTCAACATGGAAGATTGCAAACCGATGTCGACTCCCATGGAGACAACTTTGCAACTTTACCACCACTATCCATCTCTTTGGGTGAATGCTACTCGTTATTGACAGTTGATTGGGAGGTTCATCTACCTAACATAGACTTGGTCAGATATCAACTATGTAGTCAGTTGTCTCTCTAGGTTTATGCAGGAACCTAAGGTTGTTCATTGGAAGGTAACAAAGCGGGTTTTGAGATACATCTGTGGTAAAGTGGCATATGGCCTGGCATACAAACAGAATGTAGATTTTTCTTTGTATGGATAAATAGATGTAAACTATGCAGGTTTTGTGGATGACAAGAAGCCTACTTCAGGCTTCATTTTTTTTGGATCTGGTCTGATTTCTTGGGGGAGAAAAAAGCAAACCACTATTGCTCACTCTTCCACAGAGGTAGAATATCACGTCACATGGGGGTTGTCTATGAGGCAATATGGTTACGTCACATCTTGAGTGGCATGGGTGTTCCTGAGACAAGTCCTACCACTTTGTTCTACGACAATTAGAGTGTGTTGAAGCTTGTTCGCAATCCAATTTTTCATGAGTATACCAAGCATATTGAAGTTCAGTGCCATTATATCCATGAACATGTTTAGCAACAAAATATTTAGCTCTATTTTTGTTCGACTCAAGAGCAGCGTGCAAACATATTTACAAAATCACTTGCAGTTGTGAAGTTTGAAGTTTTTTAAGCTTTCATGCTTTGGTCTTTTGGGCATATGATGTAATAAGGGGGGGTTTTAGATTTATTTTATTATATCATTGTATATTTCTAATTAATAACTATTTTATAGTTATAGTTGGTTGGTTGGTCGGGTATGCCCAACCTTGGTGGTTGTTTAACCATCATACATTTGTAAATATTGGTTGCATCTAATAATACACTTTTTCATTGCTTGTCAATAGTTGTAATGTATCTAAAAATGAAATTGATGATTCATATTGGATAATAGTGTTTTATTTGCATTAAGTGAGTCTCTGTTTCATGTGAATGATTCCTAATGTTTCACAATAGCCCCTTGAACAAACTAGCAAAAGCGCTTTCCAATTAAGGAAGACTCCTGAGGCTAGCTACCTTCCAAGTAGGGGAACTTTTTTCATTCCAACCTGCATGCTTCACATCTCATAGGAAAGTTGGCGTGTCAAAACCCACATCAACACCACCCATCACATATCCCGCCCCAATCCCATAGTCCAACCACAACCTTTGCAACCCCAACCTCATCCACCACATTCACCTCATTCCTCAATGGGTTCCACACACTTGACATTTGACCCAAGAAACTTAGTATTTTATCACAAATACTTTGGTGCCTCAATACTCAAATGTGTTACTATCTTTGTAGTTACTTGAGGATGGAAAACTATTAGAAATTAGGATCTTAGGATACTAATCATTGTGAAAAAAATATAAAATAAATTTAAATGATAATTATACAAGCATGAGTTTAACACATTACACAAGATATACATAGAGAAAACCCTTTTAGGTAAAAAATCCATAAAGCATCATTTTATTAAAACACTTACAAAAATAGTCTATTAAAAAATAGACTGAACCTGGGGTTATACTCCTCTACATACTTCCACAAGGCCAATAGTACCTCATGTGCATAGTGATATAATTCACTATAAAACTCTAAATTCACATATTCTCAAATGAGAGAGAACCTCCTTAAATAAAGGAAAAGGGGTGGCAAAATACCTAAAGGGGTATTAGTCACACCTTTTAAAAGAAACCATTTGTAAATAATTAATAATCTAATAGTTATTAGATTATTAATTATTAAATGGTATATGCTTTATAACTTGAGGTTTGATAACCTTATATTGGAACAATATATAAATGTTATAAGGGTATGACCCCTATTAACATTATGTTCACATCACATGTCAATTTCTATAAAAAAAAATGAAGTATTCCAGTAATGTGGGTCTTCTTTGATAGTGATAACTAGGACACAAATATATGCCAAAATGAAGAGCATGTATTCCAGACTACATAAAAGTCATCTTGCCATAATTTATAATCCTAGTGTTTTAAAAAATGATGCTCAAACAAGGTCTTACAATGTTTTTGTTGGACCCTAGAGCTCCTCAAACCAACCCCTGGGTTCATTACATAGTGCTCATAGGTATTACATATATAATGATTTTATAAGTGGAAGATTTTGTAACGTCCCGCCCCACGACCCTGAAGGGTAAGGGCCAAAAGAGAACAAGATTTTTTTTTTGACATAACAGATAACATGCACAAGATACGGTTGCCAATTCGATATGTCGACAACAATCATGGCCAAGTATGGCCGAAAGTACAACCTAAAGGAGGGGACTAATTCACCCTCTAGATGAAAACATTATAAAACTACATTCATTTTAAACACCAACCCAAATGTTCCTATAACCCATCCCAGATGTAAACATGAATCCATAAACATCATAGTACAAGTGGATCTGATACCCACATTGGAATTCGTAAGTCAAATATGAAACAACACATTTCTTCTCATTATAATACTTTACATCATCTCTCGCAAGAGAGTACAAAAATTACATGAAGGAATACACATAAGTAAAATGGCATAGCCATGAGTATGATATACAAGTACAACATAATCCTGAATATGATACAATGACTGAAAATGTACAACAAATAGGGTAACTAAGAGTGGGAATATTTCCAATCTGGTGCACCCATGACCTGTTCACCGGTCCCCAATGACGATGGCAATGCCTTCCAACCATGTGGACTCAAGGAGACCACCCCACCGTGCTCGAAGATAGTCACAAGGCCCAAACAGAAAAATAAAGGCAAGGGTATACATGATGGCCAACACTCACATCAATCACGGAGCAGACACGAAAAATAATGCATAGGGCCAAAGTCAACACATAGAGATGCTCATCAATATAATATCAAGTGCTACTCATGACTACAAAGGTACAAGACACTAGGGTGTCACGTAGAATCAATCATGCCCAAGTCAACGCCCCGCAGATGGATAACTCGATGCCCCACAGGCGGATAGGCCTTCTCGTATGCATCCTTAGCCTTTACAAGCGCTCAAGGCCATGCACGAGGACTCAATATCCTAGACCTAAGCTCATATCGTTAAACCAAACGAGGCACACAACCAAATTGAGACAATTCAACAACTAAAGTCACTATTTTCCAATTAATTAACTATTTAATCAAAGACCTTACTTTGTTTACCACAACCATATTAATAATTCTTAAAAGACAATGTTAACAAAAATCTAGGAGTTTTAACCTATAAGGCCATTCTTAAGCATCCTGATAACTCTTACCAACATCAAATCTGGCCATGTACTGCAAAATTATTAGAGTAGGTTAATTATGCAAAATGCACAAAATGGATTTGATGAAACAGTTTTAGAAGCTTTTAAGCGATGCAACTGGCGGCTGTAAAGCCAGACTCCACAACCTTAGCCAGCATCCTCACTGCCGTGCCAAAATGGGGCTTTGGAACAGGATTTGGACATCCATCAAAATATAACGAAAAGGGGATTTTTGTCAGTGGTTATAGCTGCAAGTGCGCTGGTAAACATGTATGCAAAAAGTGGAGGCATAGACAAGGCACACACTCTGTTTGATAGAATGCCTCAAACTCTTTCAGGGAAGTCAACGTATAACAAAAAAAAGTTTCATGGGACTTAGATCTCTTCATTTCTATCAATACGTTCCAGTTTGGTAGTATGGCTGCCTCATATATTCTCTATAGGATCGACCCCTTTGTTTTACCCAAAAATTAAAATTAGAACCCTCATGATCTTTTGAAAACCCATTTTCCTACAAAATAAGGAATGGTTCTGCAGATCTAAAAATAAATTCAAGTACAAAGGCATGTAAATATCTTGCATCGAAATAAATTTGGCATATTTACTGAAAGTTTGTCCCCAGAGAACTACTTGTCCTGCTTCTTTCCTATTATATCTGAGTCAGAGATTAGAAATCCATGTGACTGGTCTCTGTCTTAAAGACGAAAGCCAATTTCAAGCGCCCATAATGTTAGCATGTTCTTGATCTATTTCTACTGTCATTGCTATCTTTCTAGTGCAGTTAGAGAGCTAGCACCAATGCTGTGAATGTTGTAAACGTCTTCTTTCATCAGAACAGAGGATACAACCAGCTTACAAACCATTAATTAAAAATAAATGTTTACAGTTTTCCATATATAAATGAAATAACAGCAACCAAATTTTTGTTCTTGTTAAAGGCAGAGATGGGGTTTCGGTTTTTCTATGCTTAATGAAATCGCAACATGTAATTGAGTTTTTGTACTGGAAAAACAAAGATGGGTAAATACCTCAGATCCGGCCACACACCCCTTCAACGCACCTTAATCTTTAGAGGAGACGATTGTGCATAGAAGACCGTTGGCGGTCTAGAAAGACCTGCTACAAACTTAAACCGATGACCTTTTTGGAATCTACTTGGGCTCCTTTACTTCGACGAAGAAAACTGTGTGATGAAAGGAGATTGCCAGGTACAGAGGACACAAGGGTTTCAATGAGGCTGACCGTTAGGCTGTTGAAGTTGTATGAAGATTGCAACAAGAAGAGTATGAAGACTGCAACAAGAAGAATGGTGACGCCTCCTCCTTCTGTCTCATGACAGAGTTTGTAAAGTCTTGGATCGGCCTAAAGAGCAGGCGATGAGGAGATCTGAGCAGCAGAGAACTTCAAAGAAACCCATGACACTTCAAAATGCTAGAGCTTTGAAAACCCTAGTGGGGTGCTCGACCAAATGCGGCAATGACAAAGCTTGGTAACTAGTGGTGCCACTCACAAGGATGGGTGGCCCTAAGAAACCCCAAGGCAATTACGCCAGATCCAAAATGTGAACCAGGTGCTGGAAAAAGCGCCAAAAAAAAGAACCAAAAATCTAAGATATTTTATCACCCCCTTCCTCTCACCCACTACTTGTTCTTCCCAAATCGTGGTTTTGGCAAAATAGCCAGTGTCCTTTTTCTCACCAACGGTTTTTCTTCCTCTTTAATTCCTTTGTCCTCTTTTTATCTGCCCTCGAAGACATTTCTTCCAGCATTGACTTTCTTTCCTACGCTACCCCATAGATATTTTTTGGCTGTAGTAATAAATAAACTCATCCACATCAACAACAGTTTGATCGCCCTTTGCAAGATATTTTCTTGGCTCCATTTAACGTTCTCACCAATCTTAATCAAAGAGCCACGACTTACAACTAACACCTCACAAGACTTTCCTTGCCAACGTAGGAGGGTTGTTACAGATTTACAGAGAGAAATCTTCAATATGCCCATAGGGATTACATATAATGCAAGGAGTTGGCCATATTTAATGCCTAGAGGTCTTACTTTTTGTCTTTTGGGTCTTACATAGAGCTGTCACTGTTAGGCACACTCTCCCCCTCAATGGCAACTCCTTACATCCTGAGACGTTAAAATCCTTAATTTCTTAATTTATGCCTTAGGTCTTACATCTAGAGGTGCTATTGTCCTACACACTCCCCCTCGATGGTCAAGCATTGATTTGAATTTGGAGAATTTGGTACTGCACAGAGGTTTGATACTATATTGCATATATAATTTTTTTGTGATTACTAGGAGCTTGGCCCAGATCTTCTTGACACAGTATTTCTGTCATCTGATGAATAATATTAGGATGGAAAGGCTTTCACTTTAAGGAAGTGTCCATGAACTTCAAATGCGTTTTATTTTTGGAAATAAGAGTCTTGAGTAAGAGTAAATAGTTTTATCATATAATAAAGTGGGACTTGTAATAGCAACCAGATGAAAAACACTTCCAATAATCTCCTAAGCACATTGATTCTTTTGTAGCATTTTTTGTAAACTTTTTTTTAATTAAAGATCTATAGAAGATAGATGTTTGAATATTACTCCATCCATGTGATAGCAGTTGCACCATATTTTGAAAACATAGATTGAGGTATATGTCCTATCAATAAAGTTACCAACATAGTTAGTAATATAATAATCAATAAACTTTATGTTTGGTGTAAAATATTAAAAGCCTATAATTAAATCAATAAGTCAACATATAACATATGACAATACTTAAAAATGATCTAATGATTTTATTAAGGAGATCATATGGGATTCTCATAAGCATAAGTATGTATAATTTACTATGTTTCTTCAAGGAAAAGAAATAGTTACCCTACTAAACATATAGTAATGGTCCATAAAAATTTAAAGCAATGGGTGAGCTATGCTTTCCAAGCTTGCTCCTCGGACAGTTTTATTAGGGCAACAACCACCGATTACAAGTAGGTGTTAATACCCAAGAAATTTAGAGTTTTTAGAGAAACACTAATCTCTTTAAACAGTTTGTAAGAAAATAACAACTATGTATTGTATCAAAATGTCATCTTTTTGGATTTCTTTACCCATTTGGACATACATTTTTAGTTTGTAGTGTTTCCCTTTAATGGGCCTATCTTCTCCATGACATATAGGACAAGCTTGCTTCTTGATTAAAATAATATTCAAATAACTAATATCAAATGTTATTAATCCCTTAACCATGCAAACTTATCCAAGGTTTTTTATCAAATTATTTCATATACAAGATAATTATCTAAAATTGAAGCCTTTACATGACAATATCGTATATGCATAACCATGCAAATTAAACGAAATATCTCATTTTTGGAGGTATGATTCTCTTTAATAAAAAAATATCTTGTATGATTATAACAGAAACAATAATATGGTTATGTTTTAGGTGTTGCTTGCATATTTTAAAAAATATCAATAATATCTAATATTTATCAACTATTGTTGTCTATAGTAGTATATATCTCTAAATTTAGTTTCAATATATAGAAATGTTTAAACATAGAGTATGATGGAGTCTGACTCATTTAGCTTTAATATCTTGAATAGCAGATGTTTAGTTTTTAGGAGGTGATGATGAATTGGATTAAGGGGATCTCTATTTTCTTGGTTTTGGAAAATGTGCGGTTTAATCTTACCTTTTAGGAAGTTAGCAAATAAGTTCTACCTTCAATGGACAAGGGGAACCCATTAAGTCAAAACTCCAATTATTTCATTAGGTTGCCTCTTGAATATTATATTGTGCATGGTCATAGAAAGAATTGTATTGTATATTAAAGAGAAATAAAGAAAACATGTTTTAGGTTTCTTGTCTCAAGATAAGGGACTACAATATGGTATACATATACATCGTTTAATATTAAAAATCTTGAGAAGTAAGTCAATTCGAGGTGAGAAAAAGTAATTGATTTCAATTTTGAGCTATATAAGCATGTGAAATGATTGTGGGCATAATGAAGAGCACTAATAAGAGTGCTTTCTAGGTTTAACCCCCCCTAATACCACAAGGCATGAATATGAAACAAGAGTGATTAAATGATATGTTGAAAAGGAAACCTTAGGAATTTGAGAGTGATGAAGCTAAACTTATGCTAGACGAATTATCAACCAACAAACTTAAACATATATATAGTAGAATAGAATAGAATAGAATATGGTTGTTTTCACAAATTATGGCATAATATGAACAACCCTGGTATGTCAAGAACTTAGTAGAGTGATATTTTGAGAGGACAAACTTTTATTGTCTTGTTAATAAGTTGACAAATTTGTATGAAGACACATCACTACCCACTCTTTCTCTCACCCTCATCCCAAGGATGGTAGGTGCAAATTCATTTTGTAGTATAATATTATACAGATACACCAACACTAAAAATTCTTTTTGTTGAGAAGGATTTGAATACGTCATAGAGGATCATGATCAAGAGAGAATTGGCTCTTTAGTTTTTGGCATGTATTTTATAATATCGTATTGTCTAGCCAACTCAAATCATCAATCAATTAAGTTTTAATGTGCATTGAAGAAATAACTAGTTTTAACATGACTAATAAGGTATCACCATAGACTAATGCTTCAACTACAAGTAGACATATAGTAATGATTATGAGATAACATGAGATAGTTTAGACTAATTAACACTATGCATGTGGATATGATAAAAATGATCCTTATGAATTGATTCTATGCATCAAATTCTCTCCATTGTGCTCACCTCTCAAACATGAGCCTATGTATCACTCTTTGTAGGGTCCACCGGCTCTAAAAACAATTTAAAAAAATACTCAATATTTTTATTAGTGGAATCTCCTTTCATAAATGACTTTCTATAAAATGATATGACTTCCATATATAATGGATATAAGGATGTGAATCTCCTTAAAAGGAATGCTATTTCATTAAGAGTTTTCAAAGAGTTGACCTTATGTTTAAAAATTACAATTGATCTCATTTAATGGAGTATCTACTTCCATTTAGAAATGACAATTTAACTCCTTTAAGAATTGACTTTCATTTAGAAGGACATTTAGAAAGAACACAACTTATATTAGAAAGAATGCAAGAAGATTAAGGTTTCGACTTTAAAGGGTACTAATATTAATGGCTAATAACCTTACTTAAGGATGCAAGGCTTCCATAAAACTTGTGAGTTTTATAAGCACTTAAACTAAAAGAAAGTAATTATATTAAAGATGAGTTTTGCATAAGGACACGACTCTATAAAAAAAAGGCATGACTCCCCTTTTATAAAATAACTAACATCCTATAGTATGGTGGACCTTAATAGTTCATAGTGGCTTTAACAACATTTCATTGATTAAGTGCCTAATGTAGTAAATTTTCTAGTCCACACAATAAATCTAATATTTTGAACCTTGTTCCATATGCTAAGGTGGGACACATGGTCAAGAGAGAATGAAGTACAAATGTAGATGAATTTATTAAAAGATATGGGAGTTAAATATTATGTATTCAAAGGAAGACATGATAATAAAATTTAGAAGAGAATAAATACAAAAAAATTTGAATTAAGGGAAACGAGAGGACAAAGAATTGAAAGTAAATAAAAGAGTTAATGTTGGTGTGTATGGTGGTCACGATACAAGCAATTTTTGTAAGTATTATCGAATACAAGGAGATGGTTGAATTCTATACATATTAGAGTCACAAGATATGAGACCTAAAAGATACATTACTATATGTTTAATGCTATGGTAAAAGATACCACCCTTCCTTCTAAAAAATGAGCCTTAGTTTTGCTCTCTTTTTTTTAAGAATTTGATATAATAAATAGTATTTAATAGTTTTTTTTTTTTTTTTATAAAATAGTATTTAATGGTTTTTATAAAAGCATAATAGATATATATGGTTGATAAAATTGATTAATATGATCCATGGTTTTTAATGTCATTAAATTTTATTTGGGTCATATAGCTACTAATTCTCAAGTTGGAAACCCATTCTCTAACAAAAACTTATATGGTTGAAAGGAGTTTGTTTATTTCATTTACTAGTTACACATCTAGACCCTGAATCTTGTAATGGGTCAAATTGTTCTTCTCCACTACTATCTCCAAAGCAACAAGGCAATGGCCCTTCCAAAAAACTTCTTTACATCAGGCAAACCACTCCAAATGATGCATAAGTCAGCAAACTATCAACGTTGGTGGCATATAAGATGGTGATTGTTGAAGGGCAAAGGATTTAGAAACATTGTAGAATAGAAAACAATTCAATTTAGCATACTGGAAAATTACACAAGATATACACATAAAACAAAAGCTTTATTTGCTCAACTACTAAATCAATAAAGCCTCAATGTAAAAGCAATCTTCAACTAGCCTTCTACAAGAATAATTATCCTCACTATAAGTAAATTCTATATATAACATAATCACAATCTATAATGCATAACATGCTAAAGACAATTTATTTGTCTTTTGCAAATGAAATGGATAAACACCTCTTTTCCTTAGTAGTGCAGACAATCAAGCTTCCAAACCTAGATCATCAAGCAAGATTTCCTTATAGCCTCTAACAAATGGAACACAATTTTATATCTACATATATATATAGAGACACACACAATAGCAACAGTACATGGACTCTTATGTCATGACTATGTACATAAAAACCTTAACACAATAGACATTATATTTTTATGTTTAATTGTCACATATATTTTTATTTTTTGTAGTTTTATTTATTTTTTAACTATATGTGAGTTGTGTTATGGTTTTTATGTACATGGTCATGACATGAGACTCCATGCCCTTCTCTCTCAAGATAACAATTAAAGATATGCTCTTCTATATATTTTATATATAACAAAAGAATTACCAAAATAATGAATGATGGTTTTTCCAAAACTAAAATAACTCTTCAAAAAAAAAAACAATGTAGATAAAATAAAACAATTCTTAACTAAAAATAGTCCAGTTTTTAAGATAAATGTACTAGTTACTCCTTGCCACTTATAGAAATATCATGCTGAGTATGAAAGATAAATTGTATTATGTTGTTTTCTTTTGTTTTCAATATACATACATTCTGAATGAATACAAAGAAATTTTAAAGACACATAATAAGAAATACTTCGAGATAATGATCAAATTATAAAGAAAAATAAATTCTACTTCAAAAAGTGAAGTAAACAACAATAACCATATATAAAAAACTAATCCTAATGTTTAACCAAAAACATCTTCTAAGCTACACAAATTTAAAAAATACCATAATCCATTTAGTTTCAACAATTACAGAATTATTTGTCTTTTTAATTGCACCAATTCACGACCTTTAGACTCATCAGGCAAAGTTACAAATGTACACAAAGTTTATAGATATTCCCCAAAATTTACAAATTAGCATTAAACTCTCTGTTTTCCTAAATTCCTTCTTTACTATATGCATTTCATACAATGACTAGATTCACAGCTCTTATATTATTTTAAAGAAAAATTCCAGCACTTCAAAATTTCCCCGCCCACAATATAACGTTGCAGTTGCAAGTCAAACTTTCGCTGTCAAACAGTCAGCCCTTAGAAAAGGTTGAAATCTTTGTCCCCAAATGATGATAATGAGTGCTTAGGATTCGTTTGTTGATGTGCAAAACCCTTACTTTCATCCAGTTTGTCTAACTGAGATTTAACCCACGATGGGTTTTCATAACCGATAACCCATAGTGCTTCACCTGTACTCTTGTGCTTGAAATCAGGAGCTTTTGGATTTCTCTGTAGATTCACTTTGTGAGCATGCGTATCTTTTCACTTATTACCAACATCAATGTGGGGTAGAAGAAATCACAGAAATAAAGACGCTTCCTAAATTTATAGAAAGGAGATGTGATTACTGGGTTGTTTACCTTATCCTTTCTGTTATCCCACCATTCGTTTGGATTAAGAAAAAATGACTGCCACAACTTTTCTGTCTTGCTGCCTGGAAACAAAGGTTCCATTCAAGTTTGTTAAGCACCTTACATTCGAATGCATCAAAAAATTCTCAAGGAGAGCAACTGTTGAAACAAACAGATTTTATCAGATGTTGTAGACTTAAATAATAAATATGGAACAACTGCATTTTGTGGAGCAAAACAATAATATTACTTCCTGAACAGAACTCAGCTCAGCATTCTTAAAAAAACGCTAATGTAAATACATAAGTACCATATAGCTGAAACCAACAGCTTGTATCTCCTTATTGCACCTGAAAATGAAGCCACTGTTTATTTTTTCATTATTCTGATGAACAAGATTCTGCTTTTTATTGTCTTTCCAGCCCTTTCCATAGTTCAGAACTAAAATATGGAAGCCTAGCACTGTTGAAATTTGTTTTTCTCCTCGAAATTATGGAAACCAGATAGAGAGATGTTTAAGCCTTTTAGTTAATAGAATATATTTATTCTCAATAAGGAGCATAAATTTTTGGAATCAAAATGGATTACTAGGGTAGCGTAGCAGGTTCTAATCAGACATTGCGTGGTGTCAGTGAATATACAAAAGGGTCATGCATTTGATTTGTGAGATCAACTGAACAATTGTGCACACTTCAATTTTAACTTGCTCATTTTCTCTTGGTACATCTGGCTCAACCGTCAAGTACCCAAAAAATAAGACCTTGTTAATCAAATGACAGAATTCTCTAAAATGCCTCAAAAATATCTTTAACCTGTGCAATTGCATCTATATTAGCTTCCTGCAATCAACAGGAATCCACTAGTCAAATCCTTACATTCCTCAAGAGAATCAGCACCCTACCTGATCTGACTAGGGGTTCCTCGTATACTGTTTCCAGTCAAGAGAACTTTTGCTAGAACTCTTAAGATATTTAGTAAGCTTTTGGATTACACTGTGTGAGCCTTTTTTGCATCAACATTTTTATATATAAATACACTGCCACCCCCCGCCATCCTCAAAAAATGGCCCTTGGACTGTCATCCTCTATTGTCTTCCTCACATTACTCAACCTGATGATGGATGATTGAGTGTGATCCATATATATATAATTTTTACGAGGTCAACAGTTAAATAAACTTAAAAAACAATTAAAATTAAATAAAATTAATTATATTAAATTTTCAATAAATTTTAAAATTAAAATCTAACTTAAATTTATTAAATATTAGTAAATAATTTATATAAAAAAAAATTTAATGCATAATGGCAACCAAAGGCTGTGAATATTGTATTGATCCAACAAAATGTAGTCTTTACATAGTATAGTGCATAAGGGTCATACAAGACCACCATACAGTGTCAGGGTTATACTTTACAGGACCACAGGCAAAGCAGTTTCTAGAGACCAAGACCATCAAAGGGACTGTGAATGCTAAGAGCCACACAAGGCCAATATACCCTAACCATTCGATGCCATAGTGACAGAAATGAGGGCATCACAAAGACTGAAGCAAAAAGACAATGCGACCACCCTCGTCCACTCGAAAAGATCTTCACCAGCATTGATCAATCTAGAAGTCGCGACCATCACTGTAGGTGCCACACTGCGCCCACACCAAAAGGAGGGCCATCCCATGCCCATACCGTGCTTTGATAAGAGCCATACCAGGATTTCACCTTACCACCAAAACACCATCATAGGAAACCTCGGGAGAAGCACGTGCAACCAAAAAACCACTACACCATATCAAATCAGATGCTGGAAGAACGCCTGTGTCTTTACTAGTCCCGCAAACTCACCAGACCACATGAAATCATTGGACCTCTCCAACACTGTTACTTTCTTAAGGAAAGCACAACCCCATGCCGCCCAAACCATGTGCTTGGTTAGCTGATAGTCATCCAGATTGGAGAGAAACGGATGTCGGACCACCACCGCGTCGGGCACAAGCAACTTTGGAAGGTCCCGCGGCAACGTGATGCCACCCCCTACCCTAGCAACCACAACAATTTCCACATCTCCGCCCAGGAACTCCTGATTGATGAATAATCGTGCCAGAGCCATCGACATTGCCTTAGATTCCCCCTAGTCTAGCACCAAGGCCAAAAAACGGAAAGATATATCAAGCTGTCCTTCACTCCAGAAACCAACCAGGATAAAGACCTGACCTCCTAAACCAGTTTTAGGAATCGATTGAACAATATTCCACACTATCCACCCCATAATTCGCCAACAAATCTACCTTGCCATCCGCCTCTCTATATTACATGGTTTGCAGTGAAAGTTTCAAGATTCTATGTCAATTCCAACGCCACCTCCAACAGGGCCTGAAGCTTCCAGCTTGGGGTGTTTCCCTTGCTAATGGCATTGATCACTATGCTTGAGCCCCCTTCAATTTTTAACTTCTTCACCTTCAACTCCTTGCATAATCTTAAACCATGAATCAAGGCTAAGAACTCAGCCACATTGTTCGTTCCCTCCGGCAAAGGTTTCAAAGCTCTGCATACCTGTGTGCCATCCCACCTGCTGATCATGCATCCTGCATCTGAGGGGCCCGGATTTCCTCTCGAAGCCCCGTCAAAGTTCAACTTGTGTCATCCTACCTGTGAAGCCTTCCAGACAGCCATGTTCCTCAACCTTTGAGATTCACTACCCCCAACCCCAATGACAGGGGGAATACGTAGGCCGAACCACTTGAACCTGATCTTCGCATCTCAATCAGTGAAGGAAGAATTCCTACTGCTCTGATGAGAAAGCCCGTTGTTGGCCACTTCCACCATAGCAGCTTCTACCTTGTTCAGAAATGAGGCCAGCCCCAATTCCTTATTCTAGAATATCCTTCAATTCCTTTCCTTCCACAATTCCCATAGAAGAATAGGAGTGATAATCCAAAGGCAAGCAAAATTTGCTAACTTATATAATATCGGCCAGTACTTGAAAAGACTAAGTAAATCATTTGGTAGGACGTTTACCCAAAAAAAAATTATAAATATTTTTAAATTAAAAACTAAAACCTAAAAATAAAACTAATACAAAAAATTTTATAAACAGAAGATTTTTTAAAAATCAAACTAGTATTTAGAATTCATTTGAAACACGGGAACCCTTAAATTCAGTTGAAATCACAATTGCAATGCACTTCGCCTATTATGTCTTTAAAAAAACCGCATTGCAATGCAAATCTAATCTAGTTGATTTTAGTAATATCTCTCCAGTTTCAATTCAGTTGGCAATAAATGAGGGATCAACAAGCGCACTGTTTTTTGTTCACTTCGCCCGCACCTCAAGATTCAACAAAAGAGAGGAACTAACGGCTTTGGGACAAACAACGTCAAGCTCTATAACATAGCCTATGCAGTCTCTAGTCAAACAAAACTCCATCAAACAAAACCTACCCAACGAAACTACTTATTCCTCTTTGCAGCTTGGACCATCCTGAAAAATGCCACCAAGGATATGGACATGTCCCCGTGGAACATATAGTACAAGTAAATTCCTTGTCCTTGTGACATTTTCTGAAGACAGAAATTGGCTTGTTTCATAGCTCTAGATATTTACTTGTGATTGTATACATTCTTCCTGAAGATCACATATGAGTGAGCGAGTTCTTGGTCAATATGGTCCTCATCACAAATTTGAAGGGCTCGAATAGTAAGAATTTTTAGAATCCTGACTTTCTGGTTTGGACGATGATGAGATGATGCAAGGAGATAAAGGTGTCTATCGGTCGCATTTCTTTAAACTTGATGAGACAAGGAACCATCTTTTTGATGTGGGGGGAGGATATCAAGGAAAGGTAAATTGCCATTAATTTCAAGCTCTTCGGTAGATCTAATGTCTTTAAAAATGTTGTTATGAGATTGGAATTCTTCCAATTTATTCAAGCCATGTTGTCAACAATTGTTTGTATCGACATACCTTTACCACCATTTTGGTTTAGGTGGAAAAAATTTGAGGGCTTTACCTCATTATATAGTGAAAGAGTCAAAAAGCAATAACTCAAGGGTATATAAAGTGTATTGCTCCATGTTTTTTTTTTAATCCATTAAGTGGATCCCTCCTTGTTGTACCCATACGAAAAATTCATATTTTGTCAACCTTATCAAACAAAAACTTCATTTCTTTACTCTTGATGTTTTCTAAAAGTGTTACTTTCTGTGCATCATTCTGTCGATTCTTATTGCTAACCCTGCATGATCATTAATTTAAAACAATCGGCCAATTCAAATGAGCTGCCTTTTCATGCATTTGTGACGAGCCAATGTATTGGCATATTTCTTTCCTTCAACATCCGCCAAAGCAAAAGTTGGCGATTAGCCAATATATAGGAGCATGAAGAAGATTGCAGGTGCGCCTCAACAAAGGAACCAAAGCCTTTCAAATATTTCTCAATATATATTGGCACGTACCTATCAAACAGGACGCGCGCCAATACAAAGAGTTCATTTCTAGTTCAACAGTATATTGACGCGCGCTTATGAAGCAGGGTGCACCAATACAAAGAGATAGAATTTTGACATTTTTATATCTCTAAGCTATTGGCACCCGTCAAAAGCAAGCTTCGCACCTATACACCACATTGATGCATCAAAGGAAAATTTGTAAGAATTGTGGCACACTAGTGCATTACAAAGAAATTTTTTATTAAAAAAATTGACCAATGGTGCATGCCTAAGTGATGGTGCGCGCCACATAAGAAAGGTGTGATTTTAAAAAAATGGACCAAAACATTGGCACAAACCATTACTAAAGACCTACAAATTTTTAAAAGAAAAATCCCTTGCTAAAGAAGTGCACGCACGTAAAGTTCAACGTGCCATTACAAAGGAAGATGTTTTACAAATAACAGTGGTTTCTTGTAGCACATGCTCCTAGTGACTGGTGTAGAAAATTCAATCACGATGACTAATTACCTATTGCTTCGAAAAACATTGAATTAATCACACAAATCATTGAAATTCAACTACAGAAACAAGAACAGACAAATAATTTACACCTTCAAATCAGCTTTGTATTCCTTTGAAAGCTTACAAGGCATCCTCCACAACTATCAAACTAACAACTGCAAGGAATTATTACATTGCTCTAAGTTATTATTCTTCTATCTTGCACCATCTTTATACTATTCAACTAAAAATTTAATCTTCCATAAATAGAATCCTTATCTCACATAGGAGATTACTTGGAAGATAAATCTAAATCATTAGTGCTTATCCACACTTTATTAGACTTTATTAACTAAATAAAAGATTCACTTTAACACTTTTAATTACAAAATAAAATTAATTCAAATTACTTGCACATTCACACTAAACCTATGCAGAAGTTTCAAGCTGAGCTAAAAACTCAACACTCACTCTTAGCAAGGAAGGAATTCTGCACCAATCCAAGTTTGTTTCTAAATTATTCAAACTTCCCTTTTTCTAAAGGCTTGGTTAGAATATCAATTAATTATTGATCTGTGGAAATGTACTAGAGCTTCATTGCTCCCTTTTGAATCTTGTCTTGAATGAAGTGATATCTAATCTCTATGTGCTTGGACCTATCATGAAACACTAGATTCTTCGAGAGTTTGACACAACTCTGATTATCATAGTAAATGACCATAGGATCCAACTCCTAATCAAATAACTCTGCAAGTAACTTGAGAAGCCAGATGGCCTCACAACGTGTGGTACTGGCTGCCACATACTCTGCCTCTACTGTGCTTAGTGCCATCGGAGTCTGCTTCCTACTGAATCAGGATAACATTCCTAAAACCAAGCTAAAGCAACATCCTCAGGTGCTCTTCCTATCTACTGCACTCCTTACCCAATCAATGTATGTTGATGAGCACACGATTATATTGAAGGGGGGGGGGTTGAATCAGTATACTACAATCTTTTACTTTTTCAAACTAACAACCACAATAATATCAATTGCACAACATCAGTCACTTGAGATCTAACATTTATGCAACATAGGATGAACACATGATTTACGTGGAAACCCTTTCGAGAGAAAACCACAGAAAAATATTGCTTATATGTAAATGTTTCTTAAAAACTTCGTAGGCACCAACCTACAAGAGACACCAATCCCCTTTTGTATGATTTGTGAGCACCATCAAGCTAAAGCAACATCCTCAGGTGCTCTTCCTATCTACTGCACTCCTTACCCAATCAATGTATGTTGATGAGCACACGATTATACTGAAGGGGGGGGGTTGAATCAGTATACTACAATCTTTTACTTTTTCAAACTAACAACCACAATAATATCAATTGCACAACATCAATCACTTGAGATCTAACATTTATGCAACAGAGGATGAACACATGATTTACGTGGAAACCCTTTCGAGAGAAAACCACAGAAAAATATTGCTTATATGTAAATGTTTCTTAAAAACTTCGTAGGCACCAACCTACAAGAGACACCAATCCCCTTTTGTATGATTTGTGAGCACCAACCCACTGGAGACACCAATCCCCACAATTTGTAGGCACCAACCTACTAAAGGCAAAAAAAAACCCATTGCTAAGCACCAACTTAGCGAGAGACACTAATCTTTCCTTTAGGAAGCACCAATTTCCAAAACAAAGTTCCACCTTGAATGTCGCTTCTTCAACGGATGATGAAAATCTGATTTGCCTTCACAAACTCTTCTTGTAAATGATATGTTCTTCACAAATTGGCACAATCAATCTCCTCCTAAAATATCCCCAATGGGATCTGCCCTAACATTCTGGTTTCTGCCCTAAATTTCTGCACTTTTAGAATTCTGCTGAAACCCTAGAATTCTGATCTAATTTTCTAATTTTATTTTCAGAAGTATAAACATTCATGGGCAACCAATGAATATGCTCCAAACATCATAAAATGTATGCCAAACATGTATAATCATCAACAATAGGCCAAACATGTATTGATTTGATACTATTATGCTATTGGATTGAACCTGTGTGTTCTTCCTTCCCTTCTTGAGGATGTCAACCCTCTAGAAGAAGATCAATTTCGGTGGTGAGAGATCCACCCTAGCTGATTCAAGGTGATTTCATTCAAGAATCACACAAAACTGAATGGATTTTGATGTTTTCTTAAGATTTTGATTGGATATTGATGGTATTATATTTGTTGAGATTTTTGGAGTGATTTAGAATGAGAGTGATGGATTTTCTTGAAGTTTTTGATGAGTATAATGGAGGCCGTACTTCCTACAGGCCGTACAATTGCAGGATGGCGTGGATTTCATTTGGTGATATATTGATGTTTATCAATTGAAAGTTTGTGGTAAATTTCTATTCACCTAGCTGCCTAGGTTTTTGATGATGTATATAAGTTTATTCTGCTGTTTGGAGTCCTCCTTGGCAGGTCGTACCTCCCAAGCTGGTCATACAAGCATGAAATGGGCGTGTGAGGTTGGGAAGGGAATCGCCCTTGTTAATTGATGCATTTACCCTTGGAATGGAGGTGCCTATGGTTACCTTGAGTATCCAAGTTGTTTGTGATGGATTTCTATGAGTCTGGAATTGCTGGTAGGGATTCCGCCATGCTGAAATTGACATATCAGACCTGCTACAGTTGTATGACAGCAATCTGAGACTCATTCCAGCCTCCTTGATTCAGTAGTTGGCTCCTTGTATGGTATAAATTGTTATGCTTCAGTTTGGACAAATCATATGTGCTCACTTTCATGTTTTGGTGTTTTCGTAGTGCTAACTTGTTGCAGCAGTGATATCAAGAGATATCAAGATGAAAATCAGGGTTACTGAATGTTATTGCAGCCTACATTTTCCATTGTGAATATTTAATTTGTTGCAATATTTCATTGTAACCCCTCGAAGGTAGTACCGCTAGTGGGATTGATACTTTAATGCTTTGGTTTTCTTACCCCACTGAATAAGTGGTTTTTTGTAATGGCTTCCCACTGAATAAGTGGATGTTCCTAGTTTTCCTTCATGTTTCTCCCACTGAATAAGTGGTTGCCCATTGCATAAGCGGATGCTTGCTGCATAAGTGGATGCCCATTGAATAAGTGGAAGTTGTTTTTATTGTTGGTTTGGATTTGAATGCTAACTTAGAAACACTTGTATACTCTCACCTTGCCCACATTGGGACTTGGGTGACCAAAAGAGTGTGGAAGAATCATTGTTGCACTTAACTTCAGTGTTGTTGTCTGGTTTTCAAAAAAAATCAGGGCTGCATATTACACTTAAGTAGCTACCTTCCCATGCCACCCCCACCCTTTCCAAAAGGAATCCTGTCTTTTATGTTGACACAATGATGATTGATCTTTCAAAAGTGGGAACTGAAAGGTCTCTTTTGTCCCTCTGATCTATAGCTGAAACTCCAAGATCCCTCCTCACTTTAGCTTCCTTTGAATGTATGTCAATTCCCTGATTGTTTCAATAATGCCTCTACCAATGTGCACATCTCACATAACCATCAAGAGACGTTTGTCATTATCTGCCACCAACCCACTTTTGCACATTTCCACCAATAAAGGAGTGAACTGGATCATACTTGGCTCCACCTAGCTTACAAGAAAACACACAGCATCAAATTGACATGCCCTGCATGGTGCAGTTCCATAGGAATTCACAATCTATACCAGAAAGGTAGAAGTCTGCCATAGCCTATGTACTTATGCAGCACCATTGTTTCAACCTTGAGTCTCCGCATTACTGCGATAGAATCCTCAAGTTCCAAAACCTAAACACAACAAACTGCAAACCAAAATACTCAATGCACAAATCAAAAACCCATACACAATGATTCTTTTTGGCTGATGCAAGATAGTCTCGAATGTGTCAAGGTTGTCTCAAATTTTTCATGATGATTTCATGATAACTTGGCCAATTTTTCTCATATCAAACAAGGGGCAAAGTAACAATAGAAAATGGATGAAGTTGTCAAAACATTGTCTCTTCCAACTCCATGACATTTGAGACTTTTTTTGTGCACATAAGGACACTCACAATGTCTGTATAAGAGGCATAAGCAAAATTGAAAAGCATGAATGAGTGTGTGAGTGTCAGTTCAAGAAGAAATATTAGAGTCCAATTGGTTGTGGGAGTTGTAATTGTGGAGCAGAGATAGTTGAAATGAGCATAGCAATAGGGAGATTTTTGTAGCATGCTCTATCTGAGAACTTTGTAAACTATTTTTGCCGAAGGAGAGGGTGTTAAACAATTTTCACTTCCAACAAATTGCCCTCAACCATAAGAGGGTCATATTTTGGTCATTCAAGCTTTGGCTAACTGTCCATATATACAATTTCTTCCATTCCTCCTCTCAGTATCTGAATATCTATGTTACTTCGGTTTGTGTCTTTCGTGGGCTGATTGTGTATCATATTTTCTATTAATGATCTTATCTTTCTTTTATGAAAAAATATAATCAATGTGTTGCTTCCATTGAGTCCCCCAAGCTCCAGATTGAGTCTGGGCTCACTTCATCTTCTTTGGCAACTATTCATCCCAAAATTCATTTGACCTTGATCCCAAGTCACAGTTACCTTGACATATTTGGTTAGGAGTGCAAGTGGCCATAGCAGCCCCTTTTAGGATCCCTAAGTAGCTGGCAATCCTATCTTCTTTAGATGATAGATATTACTGAAATCTGTGCCCGAAAACATATTAGTGTAATAAAGTAATATAGTGTATTTAATTAGTGTAGTTAGGTGTAGGTATTACAATAGTTGTTGTACCATTTAATATGGTAGGTGTAATAGTACTTTTCTAAATCTATATAATGTTGCTCTCACTATTTGTGCAGCAAGCCATTAAAACCTTTCTAGCAAATTTCTCTTATCCCTTTCCGTTGCATTTTTACTAACATTGGTATTAGAGCCACTAGGTTAGGGTTAGGGTTAGGTCGTGCAAAGATCAAGAACAGGTCATGAAGAGCTAGGGCACTGGCATCTAAAGGTTTTCTAGTCAAAATCATGGCTAGGGCAGAAGGATTTTTTGTCTACAAATCATGCGGTACTTTTTTGTTGCAAAAACAATCAAAATAGCATCATTTTAGTGCAAAAATCGTTTTTTTTGTTGCAAATCGTTCAAAAATCACATTTTGCAAGGCCGTACAATTTTTCAAAGCCTTTTTTTATGCTGAGAGATCGCAATTTTCAATAAATCCTGACAGTTCGGGTTTTTGTAGGGTCTTGCAACTAGGAAACACAAAAACTTGAGGCGTGTAGGTCAGAAATCAGTAAATCATAGGTAAAAATCAGCAAAAAAACACATTTTTTGTTGCAAATCCATCAAAATCACGTGTTGCAAGGTAACAACAATATTTCAAGGTAGCAACAGTATTTCAAAGGCTTTTCCATGTTGAAATTTCACGATTTTCAATAAATCACGATGGCCAAGGTTTCTACTGAAAATTGCTAGGGTTTTTCTATTTTTTCCGATGGCTAGGGCACAACAATAGGTCATGGTTTTCTATTCCAAAAGATTGCCTCGCTAGGGCACAATTTTGTGCAACGTAAAGCTAGTTTCAAGACAAAAAATACCAACTGCTAGGGTATGTGATCAATTTCTGAGTATTAAGATTTTTATTTAAAAAAATTCCTTCAACCTTTTAGAAAAATTATTGGTAAATTTTTTGGTTTTACCAATCTTTATTTGTGGGGGGTTTCTAAATATTTGTGGTTTAGAATTTACAAGGGTTTCAAAAAATTTCAAAAAAAAATTTAAGTCAAATTTAAAGGGGTTGTTCAAGTTTCGGGAATAGTTTATTTCCTAGGATAATGGCCAACATTCAAAATTTAGAGTTGCCAAAGGCAAAAAAAACTCACCAGGAAAAACTATAATGTCTAGATTCACAAAATACTCATGAACACGAAGTATAGGATGTGTGACAAAATTATCTTAGGGACTGAAACCAGGCCGGCAACCAACCCAGATGATTTTAACAAGCATCACCGGGAAGCCCTACTATTACTCAAGTTGTTGGTGTTTGATGATTTAATCTCCGAAGTCCAGAACGCCACATCTGCACATACACTATGGAATAACCTCAAAAACAATTATCAAGTGTCTTAAAAAAGTTGGGTTTTGTATTTGAAGAATTTGTTATTTTCTACAGAACTACTTGAGAGTGGGTCATTGTCAAAACATCTAAAAATCAAGGGTCATAGCAATCAACTTACCGTTGTCAACAAAGCAATAGACAACACGAACATGGTTTCTATGACCATTAACAACCAACCACCCTCCCATTAGATCTTTGTGGAATCACTGAATCTACTATTTGAATGTCAAACTTTGACTTTTGATAAGGTGACTCAGTATCTATTGCCAAAGGAGCGAAGACAACCGCAGATAAGACAATCTACATCCGGGACTGCTGAAAGTGCTTTTGCTAAGTGTTTTAAGAGAAAACCTTAGAACTCTTTTGGCAAAAAACCTCAGAACTCTTTTGGCAACAAACCTCAAAATTCTTCTGGTAACTTCTCCCACTCAATCCAAGAAAAAGGTGAAATGTTTTTCTTGTAACAAATTTGGACATGTTAAAAAGGAATGCAGGAAAAGGCTATACAATCTATCCCACAAGGCTAATGCAGCCCTATTGAGAAAGAGCATGGTTCAAATGACGAATTTGCACCCATAGCATCTCTTTTAGATAGCACTAACAGCAGATAGTGGTCTTTTGATTTAGGAGCATCCCAACACTTCATGTGTCACAAAGACCAGTATGTAAAGTTTAGTATTGATTCTAGTCATAAAGATACAGTTTCACTTGGTGATGGTATAGCACATGTTGTCGAAGGGATACAAGATGTTAGGGTTGTATTAAATGATTCTCAAAAATTTCTAGTATGCAATGTCTAATATGTTCTTGCTATGAACAAGAATTTAATATCTATTAGTCAACTTACTAGGAACCCTAACATTCAAGTCAAGTTTTGTGGAAAGAAGTGTATTGTATTAGATGTGAAAAAAGACAATGTTGTTGCCATACGCATTGGGTAAGGAGGCTTCCATAAGCTTGTTGATCCTACTACAACTAATTTGCATGTCGTAGCTATCAAAGATAATACTAGTGTTCTTTGCTAAACTCACCAGAGCCCCTATTAAAGAAAAACAAAATTTGTGTTGGGTGTTTGGCTAGAAAGCAGAAGAGGAAGTCATTTCCTACAGAAGATGCATGGCATGCTGTAATGTCCCTTTTTTGAGCCATTGTTGCAAAGTGACCTTGACATTTGGAAAGTTGGTTACAATAACTTATTTGTAGCTAAAATGACTTGGATATTTGGAAAGTTGATAAAAATGACTTAAAGATTGGAGAATGGAAAGTCACTTTACAAAAGAAAAAAAATTAAAATAAATTGACAAAATAAAATAATATTTTATTGTCAAATTGGACGCCCCACTTGGAGAAAGAAAATTAAAATAAAATAATATTTTAATTGTTAATTTGAATGTCCCAATTGGAGAAGGGAAAAATAAAATAAAATATTATTTTCTTATGATGGTGGACATGAAATACAAATAAAATAAAGCAAATTTGGGCGCTACACTTGGGCATTATAAAAGAAGGCATTGGAGGTCATTTTTCATTATTGTGTATTTGTCATTTGATATTGGAGATTTTTCTTTTGAGCTGCAACAATGGTTGAGATATTGGAGATGGAGGTGGTAATAGAAGACATGAGCAGCTAAACATTGAAAATATATTGAATACCAATGCCCAACAACAACAACAACAACAACAAATGACACAAACTTTCATGCAACCACAACTACTTACAACCATTGGTCAAATGTCACACATGAGGGTAAATCAGCCTACTCCAAGAGAGGACAGCAATATAGGGAATAATAATGTAGGTAGAACAACTACTAGTGTTTCAAATAGGCCACTTCATCCTACATTTGTGCAAAGGGGAGAAGAAGAGACATCCGAAGAAGAAGAAGATACACACATAACCGATGATGTGTCGGTTGCCTATGATGAGTACCATACACTTCCAGCAAAGGTTAGGAATGAGATCTCTTTGAATCAATATATGAATCAGAAAAAGGATAAGAAGAAAGTCAAATAAGAAAGAAGACCAAAGAAGCAACACAAGGAGTACAAGCAAGCCTTGAACAAACTCTCTTCCTAATTTTGATGGTAGTGGTAAGAGTACCACTCGTGCTTGGATACACAAATTGGATACATTCTTGACACTTGAACCCATGCCGGAAAAAGATGCAATTCAATTTGCAACCATGCATCTAGAAGGAGTAGCATATGATTGGTGGCATCATGGACTTGTGACACAAAACCATGCAATGATTCATTCTTATGAGGAGTTTACAAATAAACTCATTGCTAGGTTTGACAGGAAAGATGTAGAAGTCTATCATAGGGATTTGGCACAAATGAAACAAATTGGGCATGTGGATTCCTACATCAATGAGTTCCAAAAGGTTGCTGTTATGGTTCCTGATATGACAAAAAAGAGTGACAATATTGTTCGTAGAGGGTTTGAATGATAAGTTGAAGGGTTTGGTAAAGGCTCATAAGCCTAAGAGTCTACATGATGCAATTCAGCTAGCACTTGATCTTGAGACAACACCTCCTTCTTTTTAGCCCCAAAAGAAGAGCTTCAAGCATGAAAAATCAGATCAACATTTACTTGAACAGTCCAAACCTACAAAGTTTGAAGCACCACCAAAGATGGATCTTGAGACAAAGAATGATCTTCACAGAAAAAAGTTGTGTAATATCCCCTTCCTAGCCAATTCGATGAGTTGATGTAATTAGCCTATTCTAGGGTTCCCGTAGGCTAATGTTGGAGGGTTAGGGAACTTTGGAGGAGGTTACCAGCGGGTATGGCATGTGTGGGATGCCTTGATCGAGTCTTGATGATTGTTTGAGCACATATTCCCTTTCCAATGTGACGTTGGACGAGTTTTATAAGACTTACTATTTCTAGTAAGTCGGTTAGGGTCACTGATGGAGTCAGCATCGGCATTGTTGTTTCTTAATGACATCGGTGGGCGGTTGGTGAGTGCCTCGACATTCTAAAGTGGTTAGAAAATATTATTTTAATGTAAAGTATTTTAAGATATATTAAATATTTAACTTATAATTTTTTAATGTATAAATTACTTTATTTTATAAAGTGACTTAAAAGGGGATATAAGTGTGTTTTAAAAAGTTGATGGCTAGGAGAAGGGGGGGGCGCTAAACCCATGGGAGTTATAAGGGGATTAAAATGAAATTAAAATATTAAAAAGAAAAGACTCACTTGGGCATTGGAGAAGGAAGAGGAATAAAATGAAAAAAGTGAATTCATTCATTCATTCTACTTGTCATGCATTTTTCATTCATGAGCCTTGGCTTTTGGAGGAGCTGGTTTTCCTCAAGGATTTTTAGAGACGAAAACCTCTGCAGATACCACTTCCTACGTGGTTGAAAGACACCATCTAGGGAGTTACTGGTGATCTCAAACAGGGATTACGTTGGTGCTTCAAATGATAGATGTATGAATTTTTATACAAGTTTAATATGCAGATTTTTCTGAGATGATTTTGAGGTGATTTGCAGCAGCAATTATAAGGAGTTTGGATTGCTTTTTCGCTGCAATATCTTCCATATAGGGTTGTACAATCTCTGGTAGAGGCCGCCATTGTTCACAAGGTTTTCAAAGGGTTTTATTGCTGGTTTTCCTCCATTTTGGGTGCCAAAACCAGTCCATCAGCATTCACATACAGATTTGCATAGCAGCAGCAGTCACGGGAGGTTATGTTGTCATTTGTATTGTTGTAGCAGCAGCACCTCAGGCCGTACAGCCTCACAAGGGGGACATGAGGGTCCTTGGTCAAGCTCTTCATTGCTGGTGATCAAATCTCTTGCATAATGGATGCCTAATGGTCCTGTTTTGGATAGCTGTTATGTTTTAGAGGTTGAAAATCAAATCTGATATGTTGGAAGGAATGTTGTAGCATCCCATTCTGCTGGTTATTTGTGTATCAAACATGTACAACTCAAAATCTGAAATGGGTATGTTTAAAATCTATTGTTCTTGCCTTTCTACCTTTTGGGTATTGCTCATTTAAGCTTTATATGTTCTTTACGCTTTATGGGTATGATTTGAAGTTGCATTATTATGTTATTATACTACTCCACTTAACATTAACTGCGAAAAGTGAACAAAACACAAACAAACAGCAACAAACAAAACCAAAAAATTGCATATGAAAAATACAGCTAAAGGGGTGTATATTACATTATGTTTCTCTTGCAAAGAACCATGGGAACCCAGTCATAGGTGTCTTGGAAAAGATAAAGTGCACTACATAGAGGTTATTGATGATGAGGATGATGACACTAGTTCGGAAAGTGAACATGGACAGCCAACACCAAATATTGAGAGTGATGATAACAAAGGGACTAGGATCACTTATCTCTCAGGAGCTCCAAGGTATAATCCATTCCTATTTGAAGGCATCTTATTTGAGTGTAAGGTCATGGCATTTCTTGATGGTGGAGCTACTCATAACTACATTGATGAGAGTTTGGTGGTTAAGAGGGGATTGCATAGTGATGATTTTGAGGGGTTTGATGTATAGGAGGTGGTTTAACTATACCATGCAAGAAAAAAAATCAGCAAGCTTAGCATTCTATTTGGTGAGTATACACTTTGTGATGACTTTTATGTTCTTTATTGAAAGATAATGATATTGTTCTTGGTATGCAATGGTTACATTCACTTCATAGAGTCATTCATGACTTGCAAACCATGGAGTTGAGTTTCCAACATGAAGGGAAACAAGTTACAATGAAAATACTCAAGTATACGCTGCCATATCAAATTACAGCTAAGAGTATGAGAGTCATGGATAAAGAAATATTTCATGAGGACATATATGTGGATTTTTCAGTGTTTATCAGCATGGGGCAGCAAAAACATGATGGGGAAATATTGGGAAGTTTGCTGATTACATGTGGAGGATTATGGCACTTTTAGCAATAAGGTTGCATAAACTCTCTTCTGCAAACCTTGTGCAGCATAGCATATCACATGAGAACTCATACCAACGTCCTAGATTAATTTGGGATCCAGGAATTGGTTGGATTGTTTGGGCCTAATGCAGATTTGTTTCATTCGATTGCTTGAGGACAAGCAATCTTGGGGTGGGAGACCTTGTAATGCCCTTTTTTGAGCCATTGTTGCGAAGTGACCTTGACATTTGGAAAGTTAGTTACAATAACTTATTTGTAGCTGAAGTGACTTAGATATTTGGAAAGTTGATAAAAATGACTTAAAGATTGGAGAATGGAAAGTCACTTTACAAAGGAAAAATAAAATTAAAAAAAATGACAAAATAAAATAATATCTTATTGTCAAACTGGACGCCGCACTTGGAGAAAGGAAATTAAAATAAAAGAATATTTTAATTGTTAATTTGAACGTCCCAATTGGAGAAGTAAAAAATAAAGTAAAATATTATTTTCTTATGACGGTGGGCATGAAATGCGAATAAAATGAAGCAAATTTGGGCGCTCCACTTGGGCATTATAAAAGAAGGCATTGGAGGTCATTTTTCATCATTGTGTATTTGTCATTTGATATTGGAGATTTTTCCTTTGAGCTGCAACATTGGTTCAGCTATTTTCTAACTACAAAAACCCTTAGAAAATTAGTGGATTCAACGAAAACCCACTCCACTTTGAGAGAAAAATCCATACGGGGTTTGCTATTGGGCATATTTGCAGATTTTTGCATCATATTGGAGCTACAAGAAAATATCCTTTTCTACAAGTTATATCAGCTAGGGTTTGAAGGACAAATTGATATGATTTGTGCCAAATTATCAATTTCATATTGGGAGAATTGAAGGACAATCAATTGCAGGTCATTGAGAGCTATTTTTGCATTGATATCATGAGGTTTTTGTGAAGAAATCAATACATTTTGATAGCAGATCTGAATTGAACCATTGCTAGCCGCTAGAGTTTATTTGACAAAATGATATCATAAGAATGATATCATAAGAACGACTTGCAGATCTGGGCGATTTCTTTGGCAGATCGTGGAGTTTTGAGGGATAAATATCCTATTTTTCCATCACCTAGGGTTTAGGCTTGGTTGGAGGAGTTGGCGTCACCTTTGGAGGGTTTATTCATCATCATTCTACAAGCTGATTTCAATTTCAGAAGTCTGCAGACACATCAGATCGGAAATCAGGTCTTTTGGTGGCATTTTCATTTTGCATTGGTACCTAGGTCTTGATCGCTCCATCTTGATACTCTAGCGCTAACATTTGGAGGAGATTAGTGGCTAGTTGGAGTTGTTCCATCATTGTTATCATCAGCAAATTCATTTCAGACTTCATAGTGAACAGCAGTCATCCAAATCAGTCCTCTATATGCATTGTATGGTTCCATATTGTATCTAGAACAAGTGTAATCCAATCAGGTATGTTGTAAACAGTCTCCTCCTTCAAATCTTAAATTTGAAATAAGAATACCTTGTTGTTCTGTGTTATATCAGACCTCTGATTTTTAATTTCAGTTCTTTAGTTTGTTGTTATTTCATTGGGAAATTGTTATATATTGGCATTATTACATGGCACATGCATTCCCAAACTGAAAACTCATAAAATCAGCTCAAACAAACAAGAAAACCAACTCAGAAAACTCAGATCAGAATCAGAAATTTGGATCAGATTGGGCAAGGGTTCTTACACATGCTAAACGTCTTTTGGATCTCATTCATGCAAATCTTTGTGGGCCTTCCAAGAAGTCTCCTACTATCAATGGTTCACAGTACTTTCTGCTATTGGTGGATGAATTCTCCAGAAAGGTGTGGGTTTACTTCTTATAGAAAAAATCTAAATGCTATGCTGCCTTCCTCAAATTCAACACATTGGTGGAAACATTCACAAGGCATTGGATCAAGACTCTGTTGTCCGATAATGGGGAAAAATTCACCTCGACTCGATTCAAGGAATTCTGTGAAAAAGAAGGTATTTAGCGCCAATTAATAACACCATACACTCCGCAACAAAATGGAGTAGTTGAAAGGCATATCAAGACTATCATGGAAATCGCATAGGAATGTTCCCTACCAATATTGGGGAGAAGTTGTAAACACAGTGGTTTAAATCCTGAATAGATGTCCATGTAGAGTCTTGCAAAAAATCACACTAGAGGAAGCTTGGATCGATAACAAACCTAGGGCAACTTCTTCTCGAATTTTACGTTCAGTTGCCTACACTTTAGTTCCTAAATAGAAAAGACAAACTAAATTCCAAAAGCATCTTGTATCTCTTTGTTGGTTATAATAAACAATCTAAGGCATACAAGCTTATCCATATTTCCACTAACAAGGTTGTCGTTAGTTGGGATGTTGATGTAAAAGAGACAAAACCATACTTTTCAAATGTTCAACAGAAAGTCAAGTGAAGACCTTGAATCTAGTATTATAGTGCCCTAGAAGGATGATTCCTCCAATTCATCAGGTCAGTCTATAAGTCAACCTTTGGCTAGTTCTTCACCACTTGTCTATCACAGATGTAAAACTAAAGGTGTTTCCACTCCAAGTAAGACTCCCATTGAGAACTTGCCTTCACAACATTCACTTGAGACACACCAAAAACCTAAATGGTATTATTCCACCTTGAAAGGTGTATGTGTGGATGAACGTCCTCAATCAAATGAATGTCCTCAGAAAAAAAGAAAAATGACAACTGGTTCAGTTGTTGAGCTTAGTCATTTTGCCCTATCTTTTGATCTTTTTCAGGTGTCTGAACCATAAAAGTTTTCTAAGGCACAAGGAAACCAAAATGGGAAAACGCTATGAAGGTTGAATATGATGCATTGATGAAAAATCAAACTTGGGAGTTGGTCAAATTGCCTCCAAGTAAAAAGCCCATTGGCTGCAAATGGGTTTATAAAGTTAAATGCAAAGTTAATGGCTCATTGAACAAATACAAGGCACATCTTGTTCCTAAGGGATATTCGCAACAAGAAGGTATAGACTTTAAAAAGACTTTTGATCCTACCGATCAGATGGTCACATTTCGGTTGCTTCTCTCCATAGCCGCTCAACTTTGTTGGAAGGTATATCAAATGGATGTCAAAAGTGCCTTCTTGAATGAGGACTTGGATGATGAATTCTATATGGTGCAGTCTGAGGGTTTTTAGGTTCCTAAACATGGACATTTGGTTTGCAGGTTAATTAAGTCCTTGTACGGATTTAAGAAGGCTCGTCAAGCCTAGTATCTTAAAATTGATCTAAACGATTTTGGATTCAAGAGTCTTCCTAATCAAAATCTGTATGTCAAAAGCAATGGTAATGATATTGTAATTGTTATTGTATATGTTGATCTTGCCATCATAGGTAGCACAAACACTGCAATTCAACAAGTAAAATTAGAATTGTGTGCAGCTTTTAACATGTCAAATTTAGCCTCCTACATTATTGCCTAGGGGTTGAGTTTTGGCAATCTAATCATAGCATCTTCGTGGTTCAAATTAAATGTGCCACAAGTCTTTTGTAGCGTTTTGGGATGGCAAATTGTAACTCATCCTCTACACCTATGGAGGTCAGGCTAAAGTTGTCAACCTGCAATGATTCATCCTCAGTTGATGAATCACACTATAGACAATTATGGGACAAATTGATATATCATATAACCACTAGACCGGATCTTTGTTTTGTTGTTAGCTATCTCTCTCAGTATTTGTCAAAACCAAAGCTCTCCCATTGGATAGCAACAAAGCAAATTGTACATAATGTCAAAGGTACTCTTGACTTTGGCATACTCTATCAAAGGACAAAAGATTTTGGTTTAGTTGGGTATATAGACTCCGATTGGGATGGATTTGTGGATACTCGGTGGTCTACAACTAGCTACATCTTCTCCTTGGATTCAGGAGTGATTTCTTGGCAAAGTAAGCTTTAGTAGATAGTAGCTTTATCCTCCACTGAGGCTAAATACAAAGCAGTTGTGAGTGCCAGTTGTGAAGCAATTTGGTTGCGCAGAATCTTGACAGATTTTCAGCTTTCTCAGCATACTCCTACACCGCTTTTATGTGATAATCCAAGAGTATTGAAGTTGGCGAAGGATCCAAGTTATCATTCTCAAACAAAACATATCAAGATTCATCATCATTATATTCGGCAACTGGTGGACTGTGAAGACATTTCTCTTCATTTTTGTTCTTCTTAGGAGCAGACCATTGATTTAATGACTAAACCACTTGGTGTTGGTTACTTTGTCAAATTTTGGGACAAGCTTGGTGTTGTTTCTGGTTTAGTCATTAAGGGGGGGTATTAGTATAATAATGTAATAAAGTGTATGTAATTAATGTAGTTACGTGTAGGTCCTTAAATAAGGTAGATGCAGTAGTTGTTGTACCATTTAATATGGTATTTGTAATAGTACTTTTCTAAATATATATAATGTTTCTCTCACTCTTTGTAAAGCAAGCCAGTAAATCCTTTCTAGCAAATTTCTCTCATCTCTTTTCACTTCTTAAATTGTGCTCCAAATTTATGTGTACTGGAGCTTTCTCCTTTCAGTATGGTAGAAATGGATGATTTCCTATGAGAAAGTTGGAATGGAGGGATTGACCTCAGGCCACTTGACTTCTCCCTCCTTTATAATACAAGTGCCACTCCCTAACTCTTAATAATCTTTACCAAAACTTAAATTTATATGGAATCAATTCTCCCCTTGGAAGCACACTTAGACACATCATTTATTTACCTCTATTTTACAACTGACATTGTATGGGCACGTTGATTACACCGCTAATGAAGGAAATTTACATAACGTTATATTTAAGCTAGGAGAGCCCATTCACCTTTGGTATGTAATGTTTATTTCTAACATGAAATGGAACACCTAGAGAGAAGATATTAACAAACCTAAGTGCATAAAGAAATGTGAATAAGCAATTCCGTTGAATTTTTTTTAATGATTTTTCACTCAGATAACTGAGTTTTTATTTTGCTCTTATTAGATTAGGCCTTATTTCCATACTGCACTCAAGCCTAGACTGTCACATTAGAGTAGGTTCTCAATAATCAATCTACTACACGTGCAGTCAGAAGATGCGTTTAAGGTAAGTAGTTTTGCAAAATAAGTCATCAAAAGGCAATTAAGGCAGGAGATCAAACCACATGCAACTAAAAGTTCAATCTGATTTTTCCATAAGTCAGATTTGGTTGCAGCCAGTGCAAAGGCAGGTGGTAACTAGTTAAGACTTCCTTTCAAAAACCATCATTAATTATTAGGCAAGTTAATTAAATGGTGAGTTCCTTAATGCTTAATTACTGCTATGTTCTAACATATGCAATAGCTAAGAATCGGTTCATCTAGTTAATACAATTAGACTAGTCTATCAATTTATTGGCAGCCCCCGAACATCTATTGCATTTAAAAGGAGAATTTGTCGATGTAAAGAAAAGATAGCAGGGGAATCAAATTATAAGCAATGGAAACTATGACAGACCAGCCACAACCATGTTAAGTGGCCTGAAGCATGTAGTTTAATGTACATTCTCTATGCATGCAGATACAATTTCTATGTTCTTCACTATAATAATGCCTTTTTGCAGGTGCATATTCCTTAGGTTTCTATATGCACGGGTTAGGAAGTGGAATTTACTGTATCAACACTTTCCAGGTTTGTGTAGAAATCTCACTAAGATTCTGACTAGGCCATAAGCTTTCAGTACTAAATGAATAATGGAAAAATTTTAAATCTCGTATTGGGTATAAGCTTTTTAACAAAATCTTGAAGGCAAACATATTTTGGCAAAGAGCAAGCTAAAGGCCTCAATATTCTTGAAGGGTGAAATGCAAGTCCTCTCATAAAATCAACTCCCACTAGTTACAATATTAATTGAAAGTTGGAACTCCAAACAAACATGGTGATGAATGAGTAAACTAGCTAAAATGGTCGGTGAGACAAGAGGGGATACAATTAGCATGCACAATGTAAAAGCACATTCACACACATAACACGGACGAAGAAAGAAATTTAGCACTGCTGTTCAAAGCAAAAAGAAAGGGAAATTTTGTAAGGACTTTTCTATGCACAACCCTAACCTGGCATAGTGGCCCCATGTTCAGCTGGCTTAATAACAACCACCAAAAAAATCAACTTGCTACTTTAAAACTTTTATCCTACAAAAGTTTGTTTCCCTGAACTCAGGCATACCCAAGTACACAGTGCAAAAGACTATTAAAATGCATATATTTGGCAAAGAAAAGGAGATCCAAGGCAAAAACTAAATTACAAACATGAAATGAAATTACTTGTATTGCTGTATAGGGGCTGGTTAGAAAGGGAGGTCAAAACTTAGAACTAGAGGAACAAATGAGCCATACAATATGTATCAAACAAAGTGGCAAAAATGGTTTCCATGGATGTCCACCATTTCTGCATGCAATCTACATAAACTGAAAAGAAAAACAACCAACCATATGGTTTTCCAAAACTTACCTGAGATAGCATGTTTCATAATTATACCCTCTTGTGGTGAACCTGAAATAGCACGTTTCATATTTATACCCTCTTGCGGTGAACCTGAAATAGAAAAATTCATGTTTGCATCCATGTGTGGCGAAAAAGAAGAATCCCGTTCAATAAAATTCAGCAAGCTAACCACAACCTGCAAATTCATAATCTTATTAGTAAAATCATATAAAAGTGTATAAAAGTGAAAATTAATTTTGCCACTCACATGTTTGCCAATTTATGGCAGCAATAATACATGCATGAGAAAGCAAGGTAACTAAAACTCAACTGACATAGCAAGGGCAATCCAACCAACACTAAATAATTTTCCTATCCCAATATGCACTAACAGCATAAATTTTAATATAACTCAAACTAGAAAATTCTTAAAATGTACACAGCTATAGAAAAAAGACCCTATTTTAAAATGAATATTTTGCTGCAACAGTAGTCACACCTTTCATGCACACCTGGTATATTCTCATGATTGCTCCAGTTCTGCTCCCCCCCAGAGGAGGAAGAACTTTATTTAGAAAAGGAGAAGGGAAACATCACTTGGTAATGTGCAATTACAAGAAGGGAAGAAGAGGAGTTTTAACTACTTGACCATAGTGAGTTGGGCCACCTATGAGAAGTTATATCCTAATCCTCACCTTACAATTCAGCATCATGATTTGCTGGCATTTATGAATTACATCCTACTTAATATGAAGTTTATTATATGTCACTCAAAATCTTAAATAAGCAGCACTTTCACTTATGCTGTCTTGTGGCATTAGAAAATGTTTTTGCATGACACTTAACACACTAATTCCGATTCAAATTTAGGCTATTCTCTGGACCCCTCTAAATGCAAAATATACAAGATTAATTTAAAACTTCATAGCCAAACAGATTTGAAGACATAGTATGGATACACCTCCATCAACTAAGGCACTTAGGTGCCAGCCCACAGTGTTCACTAATTCTAATTTTCAAGGGAAGTTAAATGAATACATTTACTGTCTTCATATAGATACATTTTTATACTTCTTTGCATCTGTGCTCAAGCAGATCTGGAAATTCTCATGTGATCACCATCACCATTGTAAAGGGAGGATTTCAATGAGGTACCACCCAGCCATCAATATTGAGCAACACTTTGTCACCCCTATCAAGATACTCTTCACAAAAATTACATAATTCTTAGTGTCCACCTTATTCATTGTCAATGGTAATATTCTCTTACTAATCCAGCAGCTCCAACACCCTCCTGCAAGTACGAGCACATTTTTCCTATGGCTTTGATATTTTCTTCTAGAGCATTTAAAACAATAAGGTTTTACACACTAAACAATACCTTCAAAATATCATGTGAAAACTCTGTTATCATATAAATAGGGAGGCTACAAAGATAACATCTCTTGCAAGAACTCTATAATCGTATCTCTAGAAACTATGTCATCACTTCTAGAAATAATTGGTCCATAAAATAGAATGGATAGTCCATTGCTTAGTTCATCACAAACGAATCCTTACTCTAAAAGTGTTGTTAAACCCTGTGGACAATTAAACAACAAAAACACTTGAATTTTAGATGTTTCTTCAACCCCTTTAATGGATGTCATGTACTTCATTCACACACTATGCAACCATTCAAATGAACAAAAACATGTTATGAACATTGCATACTATTGTAAACCTTCTTGTCATCCCACTTGTGTTGTACTTCTTGAATGGAATTACTTGCATTCTTTACAGTGGATTGATTTATGAACTTGCACAAATTGAACAAGTAATGGAGCATTCAAACACAATCACAAATCAAAGAGAACAGAATATTTACCTTGGAAAAACTCAAATCAGGAGCAGGAGAAAATGCCAACAATGGGAAGACTAGCTTCCTCCGATCCACTATAAGCATGCAATTACAAATTTGTTAGTTTGTTATCTTCAAAAGGCCTTCATGGGTACTAATTACAATCGACAACATCCTAACCCCAGCATATCACCTATGCAATGTAATGGAGAATTGTTAATCTCAACACTAATTCCACAACCCACACAGTGCACACTCAACTAGCCGGTCTGAACTTCTAGAAATGCTCGTTCCCACCTCCAATGGCCATGAAGATGGCTAACAAAGACTTAAAACATCTCCCGTTACCTTCATGGGAAAAAACATGCACCTTAAGAAATGTTCAGGGCTCTCAAATTGAAAGCCCAAACAAGAAGAATATGGACAACAAATACCATCCCAACACTTCCTCTTTTTGCACATTCAATATGGATGAAACCACCAATTCATGTAGACTGACAATTTTAAAACCATCACTGATAGAAACAAAACCACTACTTGAATGTTCAATGTGTCCTCCATCTTCTGGAAGCCATAAATTTCACATATGGACTCAAAACAAGGTGTTACTTTCTTGAAAGTGGATATTTTTCGAGAGGTATTTGAATATGTAAAAAATTCAACTTTTGATGCCATCAAAGTATTGTTTTTGCCCCTGCACTACAACTGCATTTATGAGGCCGAATTCTGAGGTAACCATTCCAAACAATCAGTGAACTCGAATGAGTGATCTAGATGATACTCCCGATCCATTTACAAATCACATGCCCCAAATTGAAGGCTTTTGGTCCCACAAAAGCTTTAAAAATGAAAAGATAGGAATCAAACTTTCAATCTTCTCATGTTGGGATACCTATCACCATCACCTATGTTGGAGTGTCAATGCTTTGTTCCTTGAAGTATGTTCTACCAATATGCTCTTGGACCTTTGGAATTCTTCCAATGTATACAAACCAACACTCTTGCAACCTTTGGATCCCTTTCTTAGCGTTTAGTAATTGTTTTGCACCATACTTGCTTGTAGACTAGGGTGGAGCTCTCACTTGACATGCTTGCTTAGAAAAGTTTCCTTCAATGAACAATGAGGAAGAACATACACGAGAAAGAATTTGCTCACAAACTACAACTTTTACAAATGTTGCCCTTCGTGGGTCTTCTACACTTTTAAGCTTTGCATCAACACCAAATGCAAGATGCATTACCCTCTACATGGATGCTCCATCTTTAGTCTTATGCTTCAACGGTTACAACAAATCACTAATTATATCATGTAATGAAAAGAGGGTTGCATTAACATGTCATAGAGGTGTATTGTCATCTTGATATCTCCCATTTTCCAACATTCAATTCTGCCTTCACGATTTTTACCTATGTTATGGTCCAAGGAGTTAATCTGTCCTCTCCCAAAGCTTATTTCTTAATAATTAACAAATGTCATCAAAATGTATGTTTCATAATAAGTCAAGGTCACAAGTCACTCTAGAACACCTTAGTTTCAAGTTCTATTTAAAAAAAATCTAAAAAAGGTTGCAACTACTTAAACATATATTGCAGGAATAAAGAGTTTGCATGCACTCTTGCAAGTGTATGCAAGCTTGCTTGTTAGTCCCACAAGTCTGCAGAAGCTTTGGAATGCTATGCATCACAAAACCTAAGACCACATACAAATGTGATGCTAGCTCGACATGTTCCCACCCCTCAAATGTCCACAAAACAGGATATAGTGTCTAGACCCGCACGGGCTTCTCCTTCGTTCACACATATTTTCAGCACTTGCAATATGCGTTGGTGCTCCCGCATCCCATAGCCCCACTAACTTTGTGTAATAACAAGAATCATGGAATCAAAGTGTAGCCGCACACACCATGCAAACTTGACTTATTTTTCCACTCATCATTTTCCCTCCACCTATTAAAAATAGAGCAAATCCTATCTATTGCATGTGGATTTATGTTGTTCGTGCACATGCCCTGAAACTTGCACTTTTACAACTTGCTTCAACAGTCTGCATTTCTACCTCTTGTCGTGCCTACGGAGTTAGCCTTCCATTTGCAAGCCATGCACATGCAATATTCAACCCCACAAAAGCCAATTAAGGTAGAAAAATCAATTAAAAAAAACAAAACATTAATTATCAGTACGTGTCAATAGAAACTTTATTAGGGATTAGGGAGCCTTCCTATCTTCATTTGCACACTCAAGCACATCTATTCAAACTCTCCAAACATTTTCTTGCCCCATGTGAAGCATTCCAATTGTGGATTTGCACCCTGAATGCATGAGAATTGGTTGGTTCAAGTGAGGACCTCGTGCCTATATGTGTTAAAGCACTATTTTAAACAACTCAACTCCATTCATCAATTTGCATGTATAATTATTTTTCATCTTAGGGTTTTTCAACTCATTTTTCTCTATGTTTGTGAGCATTCAAATTTTGTTTGTTTGTCATTCAAGCATTTGGGACTTAGGGCAACATTGCAAACCATCTACACAATGGACAAACCCTAACCTTCTATTTTCCTTGTCAAGCCTATAATTGATGCTTGCCATTCATGAACACTCTAATTGTTAGGGGACTTTTTCCCCAAAATGGAAAAGAAGGCTATTTTATGAATAAGACTTTGAAATTATAAAAGGATAAAATTAATTTACACTTTATAATTAAAAGGGAGATGGAAAAATAAAGGATATTATGATCCTTTAGTTAAAATAGAGATAAATAAAAAATAATTATGAAAACCCCTTTTAAAAGGGAGGAATCGTTAAGTTTATTAACTAATTGTTAATGACAACCTTTGTGAAAGGGTGTGATGGTTTAGAAACCACCCCTTAAAAGGTTATATAAGGCATTTGTGTGAGACTTGGAAAGGGCATGGACACAAGAAAGATGGAAGTGATTTGGAGGGCTATGGGCATTAGGAGAAGGGGACACACAGAGTGTGTCCTAACCTGGGGTACAGCGTACAACCCAGGACGGTCCTGGCCAGGGCTTGGTTTGCACTTGTGTTGAGCATTGTTCTTTTAAGAACTAGCACTTGTGTAGAATACTTGTGTCGAGCATTGTCCTTTTAAGAACCAACACTTGTGTAAGAGTACTACTGTGTTGAGCATTGTTCTTTTAGAACCAGCACTAGTGTTGACCATTGTTCTTTTAGAACCAGCACTATATGAGAGCATAATAGCACGTTGTGTTCCGAAAGGATTTGTTTCCTCCTAGAGTATGCCATAGCCAGTGCCAAGACCACTGAAATCTTCCTAGGGTGAGAGTGGTTGATTCTCGTGCTCAATGATTCATATAAGTATTGAACTTATTGTTAATAAAGATATTGAGAATATTATATATGTCATTATGTGATTATGTTGTCCAATTTGTCTTGTTAATGATTTACATTAGCAATCTTATTAAATTATCTATGTTGTAATTTACTTTTGTTGTTTACACATTATTTAATATTCTATATTATCCTAACTCTAAATATTAACCATAATAAATCCGGAAAAAGTAGCGTTACATTTGGTAACAGAGCCGAAAACTGGTCTGTCAAGTTGTTAATTGTTAAATTGGTTTTTATTCTCGATGTCCTAACAATAGCATTAAGACTACAAGGATAAACACATACTTAGATCACTTCAACCAACCTCATACTAAATTGAGATTTAATTTACATTCCTTCTTATTAGATCTATCCTCAATAGTGCAAAAGGAAGATTAATTGTGTTAGGAGGAAGGTTAGTATTAGGTAAATTAATTCTTGTGCTCCTACTAAACCTTTGTGTGTATGCCCTACAAAGTTAAAAATAAAAATAAAAAATTCAAGTCTTGTAGGAAAGTAAGCCATATTAATTCACGAGTTTTGATCACAAGATAAAGCATAAGGAACTATATCCAATCCACACTTTTATCTTTGGGCTTAAAAACACATTCAATGAAAGCACTAGTAAAATTGAAAGAGGAATAAAATATACAAGATCTACCAAGCATTTCTATCTTTAAAAAAAAATTATTATGATTTTAAAATTAATATTAACCAACCTTTAATATGCTCCTTGTTTATACCTATTTATTATTTTAAGTACCTAACTCCTCTACAAATAATATTTTTTCATACATATTTTCTCCTAAATCTCCTAAAATAGTTCTTACTCACCCTATGCTTCACTACTCCATGCAGCTTTGTTATGATTTTTCATACATATCTGCACCATATACGGCCATTCAGCTTGTCGACCAAGTGTTATTTTAAAAGACATGTCCTTCCACCTTTCGACGCCTCATTTCATTTTGACCCCTTAAGGAATTAGTATTGTTTCGGTGCCTTTGGTATCCTTCGTAAGGTCGATTCAAAAGGGGCGATTCTTAAAGACTCCTAAATTAAAAATGGTTCTCACCTTATATACGTCATAGTCAAAGAGAGATATTCATTTTATTTATACACTATAATCGGTGTCTTACTATATGTGGGTGGTTGACAAAAAAACAATAAATGTGAGATCATATCAGCATTCAACCAACTGTATGCATGCCCTTTTGTTCTATCATCATGGAAAAGACAACAACTTCACTAGCTAATATTTTGATCAAATACTCTTTTTTAATCGTGAGATCTTAAGTGGCTCAAAAAGCAGCTAAAGCACTATGAATATCTTTGAAAGAGACCAAGTCATGATACGTTATGGCGTCTAGAAGAAAGTCAAACCCAACAAAAGTTGTTGATTTCATTGAAGATGGTGTTTTTGGTGCATTGCCATTAAGTTAGAGATTGAATTGAAAATTCAAGAAAAAGAAGTTGATCTAGTAGAATGTTTGACTCTATATGAATCCATGAGCATTTGAACATACAAGTAGAATGTGCCCGTCAGATCATCATTGCGGCTATACTTCAAAGCTAGAACCCGAATCAATGAACAAATCATATCCTTAGAGAAGGTTGAGACATTTCTAAAAGCATAGAGGTTTCGTCCTAGTTGCAACGATATAGGCAAAACCAATATAGCAACTAACTTACTACTTTGGCATAGACCATAATAGTGCTATGAAAAGTGCTAATATTGAACCAACCCATTAAATCTATCCTTCATTATTATTTTCTTAGATTTGATCATATCCATTACTCAAAGGTTGTACAAAAATTTTGAAGTGAGGAAATCATTGTCCAATGTTAAATTTAATATAAGGGGTGGTTCTTTGGGTGAGATGTGTGACAATTAAGTTATTATAATAATAAAGAGGTTAGTTAGCTTGATGTATTATTCTAAAATTTGAGGTTGTAACCTTATTAATGTGTTGAAGCTAAAAGTTATCAAGATTATTTCTCAACAAGAGGATGTGTCTTAATTCATTAAGTTATTTCTCTCTTATGAAAATTAGTATATTGGGTTGTTGCCTAGTTTGAATGGTTGTATGTCTGGCTATGTGTGCACTTATACTTTGTTGTAGCTAAAAGACATCCTAATTTATGTAGCCACAATGTTGTGTGGAATGTTACTTGCAGTGCTACCTTTGTGTCTATGTTTCTACGTATGAGTCAACTATGTATATATTCTCTATTAGATGAGTTAAGTTGGGTTGGAGCCTAGAGACTAGAAATATGAGTTTGCTTGGGAATTAAAAATGAGATGCGTGATAGGTGTTGGAATGAAGTATCAAATTGGAGTCAAATGTCGTAAACATCCCTTAATTTTTTTTCCAGATCTATTTCCTCTAATTGTAAAATCATAGTAATTGATTATCCATGGGTGTGTGTATCAAATGGCTATGTTTGAGATGTTTTTTTAGATGAATCTCCTAAGACATGTTATGTTTATCTCAAATCTAAATTATCACTAACTTGTAGGTTCAATCAAAAACTAAAACCTATTCGATTGTCAAGATGGTATGGACTCTTTAGGATGTAGTTGCAAAGGTGCAAGAGTGAGCATGAGAATCATGCAATTTGGGTCTTTAACTAGTATTAAATTTGCTTCAATTTAGTAATTGGATGTAGGAAATGAACTATGTTGATAATATCAGGGATCTTTGAAGTTCCATGTTTTCCTTACATCCATTTATACACCATCAAATCTCAATTAAGAGATGTCAACTTTAGTGGTATCAAGTTTAAGTCTTGTTAAACATATTACTATTTGGATCGTACTCTCTTGTACACAGAAGATATCTTGGAAACATAGAGTCAATAAGTTAGTCTTCCTAATAGTCAAATTTGTAAATCCATTCCAATTTTCATTTAGTTTTATGTCTATTTCTTAGGAAATGGTGTTACTATACTTGTTGATAGCTAAAAACACAAACTTGATAGGTCTAGATTTATTTAACATAAGTTACAAAATGATAAATAAATACCAAATGAAGAAAGACATATAATGCTTACTTGTCCTATGTGTTTTCCTTGTACTATGTGGAGTTGATTAATCAAAGTTGAATAAGGTAGTCATACTCTGAGTCTAACTTAAGTTACATTGTGGGCCCATAACCCACAGGTCCTTGGATCATTTTTCACTTTGGAAAGTATGATGTTGTTTAAGTGGAATGAAACAATGTCTTTATAAGATATAAAACCAAATAGATTATCTTAGCATCTGCCATAAGGACATGTTAAATTTTACAAGGGGAGAGGACAACCTCTAATTTTTTCATTTGATATAGAAGTTCAACGAGAATTGTATTCGTATAAACCTATTATATACAAATTTAAGAAAATTTTTTATGACACATTCTATAGTTAGTAATAGTTTGTTTTTTGGTCTATTCTTGCTTAAGATGCTTTATTAGAACTCTCTGTACCATCTTTATTTTATTGTACTTTATTATTGGACTTGATCAACCCAATAACCGTGTATGTGTTTTTGTATAGGATTGAGATGTAGGTTAGGTATTATAAACACCTGTTGACAGTAACAAACCAATTTACATTTGAATCCTTGTAAGATTTAGACTTGTCCCAAAACTTTATGAGTGACAAAACATTGATGTATTTGTTGCTATTCAATTGTATTTGGTATATGAAAAGAGGATATTCATGTAGTCTGAAATGCATGACTATCATCTTTGAATGTATTTTGAGTATATGGTACTCAATGACGAGGGACTACATAGTATGGGATATGCATGGCATTCACTAGGTAAGTGCTATGTGATTACATGATAATACTTTTGTATATTTTACGTTGAAGTGACACCTAAAAGATTGAAATATTTGTATTAAAGATAAGGTTACACATGAATGGCCAAATTTAAAAAATTATTTGATACGTGAATTAGTATATACACTTGTATTAACTTTTCAAGTATAAATTCATGATTTATTTAATGTGAAAATGTACTTATAGTTCTAATCATGTTATTGATTAACAAAGTACTTCTATGTGATCTAATTTTGGTTTCAATTAAAGTAGAAGAGTTATTTAAAAGATCTAAAAATTTGAAAAATATAATTATAGATGAAGTTAAAAATAAAATATATTCATTGGGATACTGATAGTGTTACATCCAAACTTGACTAATTATTTTAGGTGAATTACATTGTAGATTCAACTTAAGCTACTGAGGACAACAGTTAATTTATAGGGGCAGAATTGTTATGGGACTTTTCCCCCAAAATGGAAAAGAAGGTTATTTTATAAACAAGACTTTGAAATTATAAGAGGATAAAGTTTATTTACCCTTTATAATTAAAAAGGATATTATGATCTTTTGGTTAAAATAGAGATAAATAAAGAATAATTATGAAAACCCCTTTTAAAAAGGAGGAATTATTAAGTTCATTAACTAATTGTTAATGACAACCTTTGTGAAAGGGTGTGATGGTTTAGAAACCACCCCTTAAAAGGTTATATAAGGCATTTGTGTGAGACTTGGAAAGGGCATGCAGAACACTCAAGAAAGATGGAAGTGGTTTGGAGGGCTATGGGCATTAGAAGAAGGGGGCACACAGAGTGTGTCCTAACCTGGGGTACAACGTACAACCCGAGACGGTCCTGGCCAAGGCTTGGTTTGCACTTGTGTTGAGCATTGTTCTTTTAAGAACTAGCACTTGTGTAAGAGTACATATGTTGAGCATTGTTCTTTTAAGAACCAACACTTGTGTAAGAGTATTGTGTTTAGCATTGTTCTTTAAGAACCAACACTATTTTTGAGAATTGTTCTTTTAGAACCAGCACTGTGTTGAGCATTGTTCTTCTAGAACCAACACTTGTATGAGAGCGTAATAGCACTCTGTGTTCTGAAAGGATTTGTTTTCTCCTAGAGTATGCCATAGCCAGGGCCAAGACCACTGAAATCTTTCTAGGGTGAGTGGTTGATCCAAGTGTGCAATGATTAAGATAAGTTTTAAACTTATTGTTAATAAAGATATTGGGAATGTTATATATATATATATGCGATTATGTGATTATGTTATCCAATTTGTCTTGTTAATGACTTACATTAGAGATCTTATTAAATTATCAATGTTGTAATTTACTTTTGTTGTTTACACATTATTTAATATTCTATATTATCCTAACTCTAAATATTAACCATAATAAATCCATTGCAAATAATTAAATAACTCTGGGTAAAAGTAGTGTTACATGTAATGTCCCATTCTCAAGCTTAATCATTGGTGGGTCCTATAGCCTATTTCTAAAATCTCGATAGGCTATGAGGTATGGTAAGGAGTTCCCCTTTATGATGAACTTTTGGTTCAGTTGTTTTGTTGATTTCCGATGGTAGTTTTGGTTCATAGATTTGTTGATTTTATTCTTAAATTCTTAATCTTATTCTTTTTTAAAATTTTATTTTTTGTAACTTGTTTGCATTTGCAGATATGTTTGCTCCTTATTGCATGTGTTGTGCAAGTCATAAGATATGTTGATATAGACTCTCCTAGCCTTGGAGAGATTTATGAGATATTTGATAGCATGCTTGGGCAAATGAAGCAAACCATTTAGAGCAAGGATCCTACTTTCAGATGTTATGAGGAGCATCTTAGGCCCATTGTGTCGCGGCAGTGGAACACTATGAACACCCCACTTCATATGGCAGCCTCTGCTCTAAATCCCAAATCGTATCTAGCTAGGTATGGAAGAGTGCCTTCGTCTCATGATGATTAGTTGAAAGAAGGTGTAATGTCCCACCCCTTTCTAAGACCCAATTTTTTTTCGGTTTTCTGTGGTTTATTTGAACCTGATGCGTTTTGTGTTTTTATCATAACATAGAGTTTCTTGCATACAAGTACAACTCAGAAAATAACTCAATGTACAATACCCAGATGCTTTAAAGAGATAGAAATGTAGTGTATATCATTAATGATCAATACCCATATGAGCAAATAGCAAATACATCAAAATAGAGACATACCCATGTGCTGATATGTAGGTACAGGTCTGTGACAGCAGTTTAAAGTCCATAGATCCATGCCATATTCATCAAAATCTGAAATGTGACATCAGATAACAAGAACAGCAACAAATATGGGAGTTTGGCACCTTGTTTGAAGTTCCAAGAACCACCAAAATGCTCAGATATAGGCTGAATGGAGACCCACGTCCTCTCCTCAAGCTGGTACGGCCTAGAACAGATATGAACAGTCAGCAATAACACCTCTAAAACAATCTCAAAGTCTTCAATATGTCGTTGTATGCTAATATCCCATTGAAGGTCCACTACGCCCAAGATGATTATTTCTCTTCAAAACATGTCCAAAAAACCCATAAAATGGTATGGTCTGACTGGGGCTTGGTACGGCCAGATTTGAGTGATGGAACCCCCCCCCCCAAAAATGCCTTCAATCCTCAAGCAAAACTCTGCAATAGACTTTAGAATATCTCATTGAATTTACCATGCCAAAAAACTTCAAATTTATCAATGAAGAACTCTCTGCAACAAGACTACAATCTAAAATGAAGCACAAATTGCACCCTCTGAATGAGAATGCTCTCACAATGCCCTTGGGAGATCTTTCACTCCTACAAGCACTCTCCAAATGCGAAGGTTTTCGTCTTCACAATGGCTGTTTTTTTCCACAATACCCTGGTTTGCTCAAACAGCAATGTTCATTCACAAAAAATGCAATGGTCTTCAAAATGAGCGTTCAAGTCCTCTTATATTTCCCAACACCCTTTTGGAGGAATAAAATAATTTAATATTATTTTCCCTCTCATGACTTGGGCATCCAAACCAAGGGAATCTGTGTGACTTTATTAAATATTAATATGCCTCATGTCTTAACAATTAATAAAGTCACTTTAATACTATATACTTAAGTTAAATATTTAATTTAAGCCAATTATCGCGACATTAAAATAAATGCCCGAACATACTCCGAATTGGAATTTCGAAGCACCACCGTGATCACCAATTAAAATAGAGCACATTCTAAGTCGGACTGACCAACTCACAACTGATCCTGATGCACTTACTAAAAATAGTAAGTTTGGCCTCAAGGCCCCAAAAATGCTCCAGAAAGAGTCAGAACGGAAATCTTGCCAAGGAAGAAACCAAACTCCATGCTAACCAAGCTGACTAAACCCCACAATGATCACCGACATGGGTTCTCTAACCATCCTCATTAGTCTACGAGAACCCAGGTAGTAGACTAACCCATAAACCGACTGCCTAGGAAAGGGACATTACACAAGGGTTCATGAAAGCCCTTGGAAAAATGTATATTAAGGAGGAGGCTTCTATACTTTGCACACAATTGACGGGAGGAGGCTTCTATACTTTGCACACAATTGACGGCTTTTGTCAATCTCCGTTGTCCATCCTTAAGCAAACTAGAGGCGAGGATGGATAGAGCTACATTAGCTCAAACTGACCCTACTGGATGGTGGATGAGGCACGGCATGGATGCACCAGAGTTAAGGATACTTGTCAGTCGCTTCCTTTCATAGATTGTCAGTTCCTCTACTACAAAGAGGAATTGTTCGACATATAGCTTCATTCAGTCAGTAAAGAGGAACAACCTTACCTCTAGACGGTCAGAGAAGTTGGTGTCAGTGCATAGTGCTTTGCAACTATAGGATTGACAGAGACCTGAGTATTGTCAAACTCCAGCTGCACGTTGTTGATCTCAAAGATGTAATGCAGATTGATGAGGACACACATGAGGGATTGGTTGGGGTTCCACTAGATGAGGTAGTCCCTCATGGTGGTAGTGACTCGAGCTCAGACTCCAATTTTGATGCAGTCTCAGTAGAGACAGATGTTGATTAGGGACAGCCATATATTTTCTATGTTTTTCTCATTTTGTTGTTGAAACTCGCAGCCTTTGGGCATTTTGATGTAATTTTTATATAATATATATGCACATTGTCAATGAAAGCAATTAAATTTTGATTTTGTTAATTTGTTTGTCAATTCTCATGTGAAAAGTTGAAAACTTAGTTCAAATCTAATGTTATTGTTACGTATTTATTTTTTAAGGTTCTATAATGTCTATAATGAATGCCTTATCAATGCTATCATATAAATATTTCAGATTTCCCTATATTTTAATTTTTTTCTTATTTTTCTAGTAGTCGTCCCCTACCGTCCCCTAAAAGGTGATCCAAAAAAAAAAAAGAATGTTCTAAAAACGCATTCCCCCGTCCCTTGCCATCCCCATCTTAGAAACTTGGAGGAGCATAAGCGGTAAGGGCAACTCAACTTATCCTATCTTTCTAGTTGGCTCTAGAGAATTTGGTAGATGGATTACCAGACATCCAGTAGTAGATATAGGGTGTTTGCAGAGCTTGCCAATCAGGGAAGTAACACAAAATTCCATTCGAGAATTGATGAGCTTGGAGAGCCCAAAGAGTCCTACAAAGAGTTCATGCAAATACTTGTGGACCAATGAACACAATATCGACCACTAGTGCCAGGTATTTTCATCTGTTTGTAGATGATTTTAGTAGGAAAATATAGGTGTATTTTCTAAAATTAAAACTAGATGTGTTTAACGAATTTCAAAAGTTCAAAGCATTAGTAGAAAGAGTCTAGTTGTAACATAATTATTCTTAGATCTGATAATGGAGGTGAACTCTGTTCCCAAGAATTCAATGACTTTTGTACTAAACACGGCATAAAACATCAATATACAACACCGTACACTCCTCAACAGAATGGAGTAGTTGAGAGACGGAACCATACTATCACAGAGATGGCCTGATGTATGTTGGACAATAAGAATGTTCCCAAGGAATTTTGGGCTGCAACAATTTATCTGCTAAATACGTCTCCCACACAAGCGATAAAGTATAACACCCCAGAGGAAGCATGGTCTGGGAAGAATCCAAAAGTTAGTCATCTTAAGGTCTTTGATTCTATTGCATATACATGGATTCCAGATGCAAAGAGAACCAAGCTAGATCCTAAGAGTAAGAAATTAATGATTACAGGGTACAGTGACAATCATAAGGCATACAAGTTGATTGGTGTTGACACTGACCACTTGACTTTCAACAAAGATGTAGTGATTGATGAGGAAACTGGGCCTTTCCATCCTTCTTCAAAGATCTCAAGATTTCTGAAGATCGGTCTAATCTGGCTAAAAATTTAGGTGTTCAACTTGAGGTAGCTCCACCTAAAGGGAGGAGGATTTTGAGCATGAGGAGTCTCCCAGGCAGGTAACAGTACCTGAATTTATTAATGATAACCTTCATTAGCAACCACATGACACAAGACCAGGTAGCCCAAGTCATGGTGACAATGATTTGGATGGAGAAGTTCCTAAAAAGAGACCAAATTGGTGGGAAAGCACCATTGGAGATGTTCGAGTAAGTGAAATGATCAAGGGTAGATCATAAAAAGGCAAGAGCAAGCAAAACACAATTAACTTTGCTCTAATGGCTAATATTTAAGGAGTTTATGAGACACGAGTGTTTGAGGAGACAAAAGGAGAACCTTAATTGGAAAAGGCCATGGCCATTGAACATGAAAGCCTTATAAAAAATAAAACTTGGGATATCTCAAATCTTCCACCAGGGAAGAAACCCATTGGCAACAAATGGGTGTACAAAGCAAAGTACAAAGCTTGATTGGTCACAGAAGGGTTCGCACAAAGACAAGGCATTGACTACGAAGAGACCTTTGCTCCTATAGCAAAGATGAGCACCATCCAATTAGTCCTAGCCATGGCAACTCACTCTGGCTAGACAATCCATCGAATGGACGTAAAGAGTGATGCAATCAAGACCAGGGGATTCTACCAAACGGCCCAATCATACAACCAATACAACGCAACAATGTAATGTCCCCTTCTAGCAAGCCAAAATTTTCACAACCTTGCACACAATTTCAACTTGTAAAAGAGAACGTTAGTATTCAATCCTTCTTGTCTCATTATATAAATCACAATTATATAAAATTAAATCTTATAATCATAACTTATATGCAATATGCCTTTCTCTATTTCACTTAACAATATCATAATTTTCTTTTCCTAGTTCACTATACAAGATCATAGTTTCCTTCTTGGAGGAGACTACACTTGGACCCATCATGTTAATCCAATCATACACCCAACAAGAGAGGGTTCCTTGGGCACAATCTTGCCGTAGGTTCAATATCTTTCCTTTGATCTGGAATGGCACTCTACACCAACTAGGATCAAGGGCCTATCCACTTGCTCCATACTTGGCACTCTACACCAATGGAAACAAGGGCCACTTTCTCTTGTCCATATTGGCACTCTACACCAATTGGAACAAGAGCCTTTATCCACTTGTCCATATTAGCACTCTACACTAATTGGAACAAGGGCCTTTATTCACTTGTCCATATTAGCACTCTACACTAATTGGAACAAGTGCCTTCATCCACTTGCCTCAAATTAGCACTCTACACTAATTGAGTCAAGGGCCTATCTCCACTTACCTCATATTAGCACTCTTCACTTGCCTTGGAGGATTAAAGCCTTATCAGCTCGAGTCTTCAATACCTTGGTCAATTGTTATAACCCTTGGGCTCACTTTCTTAGTGTGATGGATTAACAAGCAGGTCCATTTCCCAATCCAGTATTTTATACCTTTCTATCATAAGTTAGCCTTTCACATCTCTTCAAGATGCTCTCTATAATAATCCTTCATCATATATACATGCCTCATATAAATGTTCTTATTTTATGATTATAATCTATTCTTTGACTTATAATTCTAACTTCATTTGTACATTCATAATCCTAATACTCATTTTATAAAACTTTATCTATCATATTCTTTGCCATAATGAGGTATTATTTCTACTTAACATTTACTTACTAAAGCCAAGTTAATAAGAACATACAAACTGCATGATCATATGCTTTCCATTCATTCATAAACTTGCTTACTTTCATATCCTTTAACTATTATATTTGCTATTGCTTCATATCAGCTGGTTGTTCATTTATGAACTTATCTTATTACCAAGCTTGTTCTTAGGATCTAGATTACCTTTTTATAAACATGCCTCAGTTATATTCTTATAAACATAATATCTTTAGTGCCATTTCGTATCGAAACATATCTATCAAATAGTTAGACATATCGCAGTGCATAATAAGAATTGGAATAGATTCATCATACCTTATCAATTATACAGTTTGGTTGTTGTTCTACCACAATTCTGATAAGAATTATTCTTTGCTGATATATTCAAGATGCAGATGTTATCCCTGCTGATCGTTATTTTCTGGTGATGACTTGTTCAATGCTTCGATAGGAGTGAAGAATGATGATTACTGGATATGCCACGATCTTCTGCTTGTTGAATGTTATCAATCAATATTAATGTGTTTGCTGCCTTGCAGAGATAAGATTGTATCCTGTTCTTCTTCCCTGATCTTTTCTTAATATTTAATCTTTTGCAAATCGCTGTTCTTCTTATTGATGCTTCTCCAAAATGCCGATCTGCCCCTCTATCATTCATTCGTCCTTGCTTTTATACTTAGTATTATGTGAATAGACATGTTTCTTCATAATGGTCGCTGCCCTTTGTTAATTGCTAACCGATCATTTGTTAACCTAACATGATATGGTCGATCTTCTTAGTCATCGCTAGATTATGACTTGTTATCTATTGTTAACCATTATATTATTTAGGCCCTTACAGATGTCAATATCGGCATTGTTGATGCCGATAACTTGTATCTAAATGCCTTGCACTTATCGGATTTTCCTTTGTCTTCATCGTTCTTACATACTGGGATATTAAATGTCTTTATTCATGGAAAGCAAATCAGGCTATGACAAACAAAAGCAAAGATTTATATAACATCATACAAATTTGAAAGTTTTTTTTTTATTAATAACAAAATTACTAACTACATTAAAAATTTACTACTCCAGAAATTGCAAACTCATCGACCTGCACAATCAGTTATTTGCTTACAGCACAAAATCGTTTTCCCTAAGAATACAGATATCGCCTTCCACTAGTCAAACCCCATGCTTCATTCCTGTATCGAATGGATCCTCCCAACCATATTCAATGAATCCCAATCTACAGCAACAACCTCACATCTATTGGGAGAGAAATTCCCCAATCCACAACAATCTCACCTTTGTTCCGAGAGGAACCTCCAATCAACAACAAACTCACATATGTTCAGAGAGGAACCCCCTACAAAATAATCTAATTTTCTTTTTATATTCTCCAATAAGGAAGTTAAACCGTCTCAAAATTAGTTCAACCGTTTGAACTGTTTCCTACGAAACAAAACTGAATCACCACAATCCTTTTACTAGTACTTGACACGTGTTGTGTCAAGGATAATCCTCCAGGTTATGAAAATAAGTGTTTATTTCATTTGGACCCCCTTATCGGCAAAACATTACTTTAACAAACTTCACTCCCTTTGCCTCAACAAAACATATTACCCTTGAACTAAGTCAAAATGTCTTCATTGGCGTTCTTTCAGGTTTGGGAACTTAGACATTCACGACACACCATTAGGAAGAAGTTGTCAGCAAAAGTGGCATTTCGCAAACTTATGATTTCGCCGACACATACTTATCAGAGAAATATTCGGTTCGCAAACTAAAAAGTTTGTTGATACAATGCCTTAACCATCATGTCCTCTTGTCAGCGAATATTCACCCCCAAGAATCTTGGAATCGGCAACAATTTTACTTCACGAACTTTGAATATTTTCAACTTCTACTTTATCGCCAATCGATGAACTAAAGAAACCACAAACTCCAATCTTTAAAACTTTTATCGGCAAAATGGCTTATCGACGAGCCTAAGGGTTCGCAACCACCAAAGATATTGATATCACACTTAACCGACATTCAATCTTTCTATCGACAATCTGGCCATTCCTCAAACTTTGGAAATTCATTCTTCAAATCATGTAATCGACGAACTTTACAAAATTTGAACTTTCCTTCCAAAGCTTGTCGACAAACCACTGGATTGGAGAAATGTATAGTTTGCGAACTCGAAACTTTGCCGACCAGAGGCTCCCCTTCGACAAACTTGGAGAAATAAGAATTTCCCTTAAATGCTAGTAAGTGAAATCATCCATCGGCGAACAAAGTTGTCGGCAGAATGTTGGATCAGCGAATTGGAAAATTAGCTGACTTGTTCTAACTTAGCCATTTTTCATCCAAACTTCACCAAATTTGAACTGGAGATACCCAATTGGCTTTTTGACAAAATGATGCTCTAAACTTGGCCGAATTAATTTGAATTTGCCTCCTGAAGCAAAAGACACAACCCAACACAAAAGAAGACAAAGTACAACTAAAACTGAACTGAAACTGGAAACCTGAAATATTTTTGATTGATGTTGATTGCTCGTGGACCCGGATGTTCCTGCATCAAAGAGTGTCTTCCTCAATGGAGATTTGGAGGAAGAAATGTATATGTCTCAACCACAAGGTTTTCAGGTTGCAGGTTGCAGGGAAGGTGTAATGTCCCTTTTTTGGCGCATAGATTTTTGTGCGCATTATGCTTGTTCCTAGTTTCTCGGAGGCTATCCGACATATTTGGGAGAACTCCAATGTTCTTGGAGTGATCGTGGTTCAGTCTGCAGAACAGTTGCGTGTCTCAAGTCTTCAATTTCACCAAGGGATGGTCGAAATTGTTTAACGAATGCATTTCTAGTGCTTTATATGGCTTGGGAATATTATTCAGATAATTAATTAATATTTCACTAAGGTTGCCTAAAGTTGTGTTTAATTATAGCAACTTAGTGTAATATTAATTATAATAATGGGTTTCCTTCTGGAAATGGACTAATTTTCTATGGCATTGAGCTCAGTGAATGTCCAGGGTTGTAGTGATGTTTTCAGAAGTTGGATCGGGCTCCTGGTTTGCTCTCCAAGATTCTTGGAGAAGCCGTCTATTTTTGGAAAGTCACCCGAAACGCATCGTTTCGCATCCCAAACCTACAGGTATAATGGTTCAATTTATTTGGCAGTTGGATGAAGTTTGGGATTTTCCGTAAAAAGTAATATTTAATGAGCTATTTTAATTATTATTTTCACTTAAGTCCCTAAGGGTGAAAATAATTAAAAGTCGATTGAGTGTTATAGCTAATTGGAAAGGGGAAAATATATTCTTTTATTTAAACACTTAAAAGTGAGCACTTAAGTGGAGAAAATAAATAAATAATTTAAGTTGGAGGGAAAAGGTTATTATTTTCAAGAAATAATTCATTTCCTTTGTAACTCCTAAAGTGTTTTTTGCAATTGTTTTTGTTTGCAAATGGATTGAAGCTATGAGTTCTTCCATATTCTCTTAAGGACGAAAACCCTCTTGTAGAATTGGTGTGGTTTCATACATGAATCACCATTGTGCTGAAGGCAGATTTGGAGCAAGCTCATACGGAGTTTTGCCATTGAGCTTCATGGATTCGTGATATTTGAGTTGATGATTGTTTGAATGAGACTTTGGTATATGGGCTTGAATATTTTGGTGTTACTAATGTTATTATTTTGGAGTTGGTTATGTTTGGAAGTTTTCTCAAGGCCGGCCGTACTACCGAGGCTGTACAAATTGCATGTTGGAATTGTTTTTTGGTCATAACTCAGGGATATATCATTTGATCAATGTTTATTCAGCCTTAGCAGAAATGAGCACATTATTTGCATATGTTATAAGAATTTTTATTGCAGCTTGATGAATATTGTGAATCTCCGTACCATGTCTGGTCCATACCGTGCGAAGGAGTCAATTTGGTCTGGAAGTCTATTTGTATGTTACATGCTTTGGTTGAGATAACAAGAATCTTTCTTGGGTGTAAGTATTGACTATACCATTGAGGAGTTTTGCAGATCCCTGAGCATTTAATGCAGGCCGGTCACTCAGCAGAGCCGTACCATTGCACATAATGGATCCCTCATTATTTGAAAAATTGTTGATAGTTTGATATTATATATGATGGACATTAAACTTATGGCAGGGCGGCTTTATTTGAGATCATATAGTGCAATGGGAAAGAATCACGACAGTCCATACCAGTTGCTGATCCGCCCAGCATAAAGATAGGCGTATGGATTTCAAATGGGAGTCGATTATGATCTTCTGTTGATAATATTGAGAGATGAGGGGTTTTGGTAAATTGGTACTATTCTCCTTGTGTGGGAAGGTGATACTTGCATGATTTCTGTATGAATTTGGAGTTAGGACTGATGTCAGACTTGTGTTTTTGATGCAGCGACCCACAAAGCTTTTCTGATCTGAGTTTCTTTCCTACAGCATTCATACTTGGTTTATTTTTGCTATTCTTTGATGATAGCATGCTTCTTCAACATTACTTTGGCATTTCTTTGTTCGGCAGCAGTGCTATTTGTGCAAAAAACAGGGGAATTGACTTTAGTTTGTATGTTATTTCATTTCATTATAGCATTCTTACTGTTGCACACATACTGTAACCCCCGGATGGTTTACCGCCAGTGAAGAGGAATGATCAGTATTTATCTTTCTTAATCCACCCACTGAATAAGTGGAGTATTCTCACTGAACAAGTGGATGAACATTGTATGTCTATCTTTACTCACCCACTGAATAAGTGAAGTATTCCCACTGCATAAGTGGATGCCTACTGGAAAGAGGATGCCTGCTATATAGCGGATGATTGTATTCAATTTCATTTGCAGAGCATTGTTTTGTAAACCAAAGCACTGTATGCTCTCACCTCGCCCATTTGGGATCTTGGTGATCAGAAGTGTGGAGGTTCTTTTGGTTGCATGCATTGATGTGCTAACCCTACTGTGATAGATTGTATAATTTCGAAAAAAATTTGGGGCAGCATATTACAGAAGGAGCATCTTGTATGCAGACTGAAGAAAACTTTATACAAGTATTTGGTTATACGATTCCAGGAGAGTCCCTTGGATCCAAATTTGTACATCAAAAGCAATGGTAATGATATCATCCTACTAGTCATATATGTAGATGACATTATTATTATAGGTAGTGAGGCACATGAAATTGAAAAGATCAAATCAAATGAGTGCAACTTTTGACATGACTGATATAAGCCTCTTACATTACTGCATAGATGTAGAAGTTTGGCAAAGAGGTGGCAACATTTTTGTTTCACAATCCAAATATGTCAAGAGTTTGCTCAACAAATTCAGATTGATAGATTGCAAAATCTCATCAACACCTATGGAGAAAGGGCTGAAACTTTCAGCCAAAACTAACTCTAAGACCATAAATGAGTCAGCTTACAGGCAACTAGTGGGGAGTTTAATTTATCTTACAGCCATTATACCTAATTTGAGCTATGTTGTGAGTTTCATATCTCGATTCATGACAACACCCAAAGTAGAACATTGGACCGCAACGAGTAGGGTGTTGAGATATGTGAAAGGAACACTTGACTTTGGCATTCTGTACAACAAAAGCAAAGATCCTAGGCTCATTGGGTTTAGAGATTCATATTGAGCAGGTTTTGTGGATGACAGAAAATCAACTTCTAGTTATGTTTTCAACCTTGGCACAGGTGCAGTCACATGGGCTAGCAAGAAACAACAAGCAGCAACTCTATCCTCAAAAGAAAAAAAATATCGAGGAGCAATTAAAGCAGCATGTGAGGCAGTATTGCCGATAAGGGCGTGGTTCGATGGTTAAGTCGCTCGGTTGTAGTGGCGGCCACTAGAGTTCAAACCCCCGCTGGACCAACGAGCTTGCAAGTTTGAAGTGTTCTTGTTAGGGGAAGAGGTCCCCCGTGTTGTGGCCTCACCGGTTCGTTGCTCTGGGCAAAAGCATTCGCGTGGAGCCGGAGCGCATGTCGCACCAACGTCGCCGATCACGTTAAAAAGTTTACCTGGCGCATTTAAAAAAAAAAAAAACATGTGAGGCAGTATAGCTCAAAAGGATGCTTTTAGACATGAAGATGCCTCGAGCAACACCTTCACCCTTGTTTTGTGACAATCAAGGGGTGCTAAAACTTGCCAAGAATCCAGTCTTCCATGAGCCTGTCATGTCCCCTCTTTAGCTATGTCTAGCAGAGACTTGAGAGTTGGCCTATCATCCGGGTTCCCGTAGGTCAGCGGAGCAGTTAGAGGACCTATTCTGAGACAGTGGAGCTTGGTAGGGAGCTTTACAGGCCTTTCCAGACAGTTTGCGATAGTTTCCTATTTTTTAGGAAGGGTTCCTATTTTTTAGGGTTTGACCGAGAGTTGACCAAGAGGCATCAGGGGACCTCTAGGAGCATTTTGGGAGTTTTGGTCACATTTCCTATTTTTTAGGAGGTATCCCTAAATTTTAGGAAGGCACTGTCAGTTACCCTGCCATGTGGCAACATCACCAGTGGCGCGGGCTACAGCAGTTTTCAGTTCAGAATGGTTGGTGATGGATTTGGAATAATTGATTGAATATTAAAGTGGGGTTTTAATATTAATTAAAATAAATTAAAGTGATTAATAATATCACTTCATAATAAAATTTAATAAAGTGACCCCCCTCCTAGTTAACACATGTTGTGTTAAAAGGTGGACTTTTTATTAATGAAAAGTTGGACCCTCAACTTGGGCGCCCAACTTGGGAGACTTTGAATAATGAAAAGAATCATTAAAAGATTCTTTTTTTGGATGCCACTCTAACCCTAAAAGTGGACGCCCACCTTGGGAAAAGAATAAAGTGTTTTGGAAGTGCTTTTGGAGGCATCTTTTGCATATTATTTTTGAAGCTTCATGACAGCAACATACAGTCTCTTGGGAACGGAAACTCTCAGGGATTTTGGTGAATTGGACGACAACCCAGTTCATGCTTGTGGGAGGCCTACTCTGGATCTTCTTTTGTGTATCATTGGACAGATTCTAGGGCATTCTATTGTAGATCTAAGCTTGCAGCAGTACCAAATCAGCATTATTCTTCAGATCCTTCATTTTCAATTGCATGCATAGCCTCTTCTAGGCCAATACTATCTTTGTATGCAAGTGGGGTTGCAAACCAGGCTTTACATTGAATATAAAATACAAATCTGATGGGTATGTGCCTCAAATTTTTAGCTGGTGTTTTTCTATCATTTAATATTTATTTTAAGTTCTTTTTTATATGAGATTGCAGCTGCATGTATATCTATTTGCTATCTTGGCAAATACACATTTCAAGAAAACTGAAACCCCTTCTGCATCTCCTCTCTAGTCTGAAAGAACACAAAAAAATTAATAAAAATCATAAAACAAATAAAATCACAAAAACAATACTTCATTTCAGCAAAGGGATCCATCAGGGATCTTTCAGACCAAACATTTGGAACTTTATTGTCATTTCATCAAACAATTTGTAGAAGATGGATCAATTATGTTGCAATATTGTTCTTCCGAGGATCAAACTGCTGACATTCTTACCAAGTCTTTGAGTCTTAACAAATTTGAAAATTTTCAAGATAAGCTTGGTGTAGTTAGTAGATTGACCCTTAAGCGAGGGTATTAAAGTAATGTTTTATTTATAATGGTCAATTAGCTTTTAGTATAGACTTTAGGAATATTCTTTATTCTTTATCCTCTTAGTTGTCACTCTTATCCTTTTCGGATAAAGCATTTGTTATCTTATTTAAGGACGCTTTCGCTCCTTTGTTTAATATCAAATATCTTGGTAATCATTTTGTCCTTAATTTTTGTTCTATGGCATCCCATTGGCCATGTCACATTATCATGCATTGGCTTTCTATATACAATTATTGCATGTATTCAATGATAGCTATGCTTTGGTGTATGTTCATAACCTACGTGTATGTTACCAGTTTCGCTAGAAACCTAGCAGGATCCGGGTCTGATTCATTGTTTTGTGTCCTTATGAGGCTCCATTCAAGCACTTATGGTCAACTTTTTAGGTATCTTTTAAGCGAATGATTTTTTGTGTACTTCATAGTGCTAATGTTAGTTTTACTTGATTTTGTTTTTAAATTATACTTTCAACATTGTAGCCTATTTTGAGCGTTTGTTAAGTATTGAGATCAAGACCACTTTGAATTTCTAGTAGGGGCAATTATACTAGCACTAATTATAATGTTCTATTGAATCATTTTTTATGGGGTTTCTTTGATTGAGTTACAAGAGGGTGCTCTTGTGTTTTTTCTTTTTATACTTATGCACTCGTTTTTTTTCACTATGGATGAAAAAATTTAGTCCTTACATCATACAACTACTATGATTGGAAATCTAAAATGCTAATTTTTCTATGAAGCAAAGCATTATTCTAAATCACAATGGGTACATAAGTAGAATGTTCACTAATTGTACAAAAACCTAGGTGGTACAAAAATGTGACAAGGCCTACGGATTATTGTGTTTGCCTATTTCTCTTGATCTTCTCTTTCACATTAAATCTGCAAATTCATCCAATCATATCTAGACTATATTGGAGGGTTTGTTTGGGAAATACAATGTCTTAAGAGGTCGTTAGTTGGAAAATGAGCTCATTAGTTTGACCCCTAGTAGTTTTGACATAGTCATAAAGTTAATATCACTAGGATTGCAACTAAAATAGTGTGATATCGAAAAACATTACTCCCAGCTGATTCTTTCCATTCTTGCCAAACTTGGTCCTAACTACTCAATTTTTGTTTCTACATTCCATGCCACTAAGGATGCTTTGGAGCTGCATTAACTACGCCATCACTTGATGATTTTGCTACCTCATTGACTAGGGAGTAGGATAAGATTATGTAGATGGGTACTCTGAAATCTTCAAAGTTATATGCCTTTGATTCCAATCAAGGCACAAAAGAATAGAAGAAAAATTAGCATTTTAGATTTCCAATCATAGTAGTTGTATGATGTAAGAACTAAATTTTTTATCCATAGTGCAAAAAAAGAGTGCAAAAGTATAAAAAGAAACAACACAAGGGAACACCCCCTTGTAACTCAATCAAAGATACCCCTACCAAAAATTCAAAGTGGTCTTGATCTCAATACTTTACAAATGCTCAAAATAGGCTACAATGTTGAAAGTATAATTCTAAAACAAAATAAAGTAAAACTAACATCACCACTATGAAGTACACAAAAAATCATGCACTTAAAAAACACCTAAAAAGGTGCCCATAAGTGCCTGAATGGAGCCTCATAAGGTCATTGTTAGGTGCTCTTGTTCTCTTTGATTTTGAAGGTTTCTGTGGCAGTTTTGATAAGTTGGAAGCAGTTTCTATGGCAAAACTCCTATGGTTTGCCAAGACAAAACAAAATATTTTCAATCCTAGGGTTTCAACTTTCAAAGCATAAAACAGCAGTTTACAGTTCTTCAAACAGCAGGTTTTCCACCTTTTTGAGCATTCAAAGACAATACCTTTTGGGTACCTAGCGTTTCAAGGATTTCATGTTGGGTTTGTGAATACAAAGCAGTTTTCAGTTGCACAAACTGCAGTTTCATCCTCTCAAACAGCAGTTTTGAAGCCCACAAAACAAGAACAGTTTTCATTTGCCCAAAGAGCAATATTCATTTCTTCAAAACAATCAGTTTGTACTCCTCCGAAACAGCAGAAATTTCAGTGTTGACAGTGATATTTCTCAGTCAAAAACAACAGTAACAGCGGGTGTTCAATTTCCTCTTTGGCATTTTTCAAGTTGTCTGTTGTGTACTATCAATAAAAGTGACAGTCAACTTATCTTCAACCATTCAAGACAGCAGATTGTAGGAACAGAACAGTCAAGTTCTCACTGAAAAAATCATCTATGAAATTCATAAGATAATGCCATTTTGACCCTAAAAGGTTAAGTGTTGATCATATAAAGCTGGGGCAGGAAGTAAAAATCAGCAAGATAGGCACTTTGCAAAGCAAAAGACGAGATGCAATACCATATTCAACCCATGGAATCGCCTTAAAAACTTGTCTCTGTTTACCGCAATATGGTGTGTTTCACAGAATATGAAGTAAACGGAAATACAGAAGTAGTAGTATAGTGCATCATACAACATAACAGAATTACTCAGAACGGAATATTGTATTCATCATTGATTCACAAGAAACATTACAATGTTCATGACAGCAACATACATATTCATTGTGACTCCAATGTATGCATAACAACTATTGTCAAATCACTGATGTCCGACTACAATGCATTGATGACTTAAATAATTATGGCCAAGGTTGGTTGTGATGCCAACCGTTGGTACCGACTCCAAACTACCCGACCCGTCTGTTGGTGCCGACAACTAATTACATCATTTGTTTACTTAAACTATTTTGCTGTCTACATCTATCCCCCCCTCAAAATTGGTAGTCTTCCAGATGACATTCACATCAAAATGACAAAATTATGACAAAACTCATAAACATCTACTGAGAGTGGGGAGGTTGGGAAGACGTCCTTGGGTGTACTGACGAGGTTGGGGTGGCTGATCGCTGTTGTGCTTGCAGCTTCCTTGCTTCCTCGGTCCTTTGTCGCAGCTGGTGTTGGGCTACTAGCTCCCGCTCTCTTGCTGCCTTTACCATGTGACCGGCTTCCATGACTTGTGCTTTAGCCTTCACTACCTCTGCCTCCTTCACCTCAAGCTGTACTCCCATGTCTTTTATCTTAGCCTCCATCTCCCTCAACTTGGCTTCTAAACCTGATGCCCTGGCCTTTTCTGTTTCCGTGGCCTCTATCTGCTATGCTAACTGTTGGTGGGACCTCTGAATGTGCTCAGTCAATTCTTACTTCTTTGTCTGTAGGGCTGCCTCACTCTCCTTCTCCCTTTTCTCCCACATCACCTCTTTTTTCTTCATTTCATAGAATATTTGCTTGTATGCCTTCTCTATGGTGAATAGGGACTCTATGACTTCTGCATCCCTTCCTCCTACCACTGGTCGTGACCCTCTCCATCGGTCATGCATCTCCTGAGTGTCGATCTCTGGCCAACCTCTCGCTGTGAATTGTCGAGCAAACTCCTCCTCACAGCCCTATTGAACAAAGTACCTGATTCTCTTGGCCTCTTGAGCCACTACCTATGATCGTCCCAATCTCAACTGTTTGGAGATATCAGCTATCTCCCCCATATAATCTGCCATATTCTCCAAGTCCTCCATGTACCTCTGAATGGTACCTATTGGGTCAGAGGGGTCAGGTCTGGAAAGTGTGAGGGTCAATCCCTCCGGAAATCCCTCCTCCTCCTCTGGTGAAGTGGTCACTGGGGTGATCACTGGGGAGCTCATAATGCCCATGGAAGGCCCCCCTACCTCCTGTGTAGCCGGTACTAGTTGTGGTAGACTGCCCTGCTGAGTGATCTGGCCAGTAACGCTGAGCTGCTCTACGCTCTCTCTCCCCCTGGTGTGCTACCCTCTTCTTGACCTTTTGTCCCTAAGTGGAGTGGGCTCAGCAAAGGTACCTCAGGCATGTCTACTGTTAGGCCAATATCATTCAACCAGCTATCTATTTTGTCCTGACCTCCGGCTGATGCTGATGGTACCTCTGCCTGCGGTGTGACCATTCCCCCTACTGTGGAGGGTTCCACTAGTGAAGTCTTCACCAAAGGTGTGGCTGATGGTATGACTCTTGCTGGCAACCTTATCCTGACTGGCAGTGTGGCTATGCCCCGTCCCTGTGTCTCGGTACTCTGTGCTGGTACTAGTAGTGTGAATGCTGTCGTTTTGAGTTTTGGAAGTACCAAAACTCCTTTCGGTTGCCCCCTTTTTTATGCTGTGTTTTCCTCAGTACCCCTTGTGGCTGCCTCCCTCACCACACTCCGTGTCATTCTGGGTGCCGGTACTTCATCCATAGATGAGTCGCTTTCTACCGCTGGTGACTGTCCCCTGCCTTCCTCTTCTTCTTCCTCTTCCTCTTCTTCTTCTTCTTCACTTTAGGTGGATGTTTCTTTTTGCTTCCTTTTCCTTTTTTGCCATCGTGAAGGTTCTTCTCTGTGAGCTGTGTCGAGTCCCTTCCAGTAGAAGACTGTCGGCCATCCCAGCTCTACCTGTGTTGTCGATTGTAACCCCCCCCATTTGTCTGCTGGAACCTAGGTATGGACAGCATCGAGAAAGAGGGCAATGACTTGTTGAGTCATATAAAATACCTTATGCCGCTGGGATAAAAATTCCCTCACCCTCTCTGTCAAATACCTCTCCCAGTTGTAGACCTTGCCAACACTCAATCCGATCATATAATCGACCATCCATAGGGCGATGTCCGATGCCCTACTGGAACCCGTCAGTCTGCACTTCATGACATCCATGATGCATTTCCATTCTTCATTTGCCAGTAAATTCTTCCTTAATCCCCGATTACCTGAATTCCATATTGTGTCTTTCTCCTTGTCTGAGAGGTCACTTCGGCATACTCTCTGGATGAGGGTTTCTTTATGCTGCTGGGTCATCCGGCCCGGTTTTACCACACTCGGGCCAACGGCTGGAACCCCCATCACTCTGGCAAAATCCTGTGGCCAGAATGATACAGTACCTGAATGGCCCCGATACTCAATAATGGACCTACTGGAGTGCTCGCAGAAGTTGTCTACCATAGCTTTTAAATACAGCTCGAACTCCCTGGCATTGAAGTAGGGCATCAGTATGGCTTTGTCAACCTGGGCATGTGTTAGTGCTATCTTCAGCACATTGTTCTCCGGTGCATTCTTCCACCATTGTTTGCACTCATTCCCTGTTAAGCTTTCCCACGCGATGGCCTTCATTCCCGCCTCAGCACTTGGTTTCTTCCTTTCCTCCGATGCAATCTTCGGTCTGTAGGCTGCAATCTTTTTGCCCTTGTCCACCATCCAATTTCTTTGACAATTCCGATGCTGGGTATTTGAGTGCCAAAGTGCCGATGCTGAGGCGATGCTGGGCCGATGCTAGCCGATGCTTCCTTCTCCCTGTGACGGACCTTAAGAATGCCAAGTACGAACAAAAATGCCAAGTCGAAAATGCCAAGTACGGCTTAGTATGGCCCCCCTTTTTTTTAAATGCCAAGTACGGCCTAGTACGGCCCCTTTATTTTTCCCTGTTGCTGCTGGCTGGTCGTACTTCGTATGACCAGCGTACGTCATACGACTTGACACTTTTTTCTTTTTTTTTTCTTTTTTTTTTTAATTTTTTTTGCCAGGCTGTACGGCTGACTTGGTCGTACGTCGTACGGCCTGCCTTAAATTTTTTTTTTCTTTTCTTACTCTGTTTTTTCTTTACCTCTTCGCTGCTGTGTGGTTCCGATGGCCTCCTCGATTTCGTCTTCCACGACCTCAATTTCTATCATGTGGCGGAATATACACTAAATATACCCTTTCTATCGGAGGCAATCGTTGGAGCAGCATTGATCGACTTCTTCCAGTTCCCATATTCGATCCACCACTATATTTTTTTCTTGTATCAACCTTAAGTTCCATCCCATCAGTTCCTAGGTCCACTGAAATGTTTTTCCGTCACTGTTCATCCTTATACTCTTGGTCCTGAACTTTGCTTTCCAAATTCGACTTCTTGGAATCTGGATATATGGAGTCCCCTGGTTCTTCAACCTTAATTGTCGGACTTCATTCTCATAGGGTGATCTTTCAATTATGAACATGGCCTCTGCTACATACCTTTTCACCGAGGTTTTTATTTCTCTTGGTAATAAGAATTCGAACTTATCTCTTACCTTGTTGCACTCAGTTATCCACCGGTTCCACGCCTGTTCCTCCTCATTCTCAGTGTCATCATTGCCATTTTCAATAATGTCACTATCGATTATCCCTTCTCGAATGCCAGTTTGCAGCGTTCTTAGTCCAAAAAACCCAATTACAGGTTCATATGGTGCACTCCAGAAACATATTCCATTGGTCCCCTCTGTTGTCTCTTCCAGCATTGTGTATCCCAACATATTGATTTCTATTGTTTCTTCCCTTTTTTGCTTATATTTCTTCAGTTTTGATCCATTCACTATGTCCCTGATTTGGGTTCCATCAAGGTTGTCCAGCCTTATAGCCCCATTGTCTAGTACTTCTCGTACCCTGAACGGTCCCAACCAACGAACTTTGAACTTACCAGGTTTAATTTCGTTACAGCCGTTATATTTGAGGACTAACTGCCCCGGTCGGAATTCCATTCTCCGTAGGTGTTTGTCGTGCCAATACTTCCGGCGTTTCTGCATAATTTCCGTCGACCATTGAGCCAAAATTCTTTTCTCGTCCAATTTATTCAATTGGAATAGTCTTTCTTCCAGTTTTTCCGTATCTCCTAGTCTATTTTCCACTGCAATTCTTAGACTTGGAACCAGGTATTCTGCTGGTACTACCACTTCTTGCCCACACATCAACTGGAAAGGAGTGTGTCCATTCGTTACCTTATAAGTGGTTCGGTAAGCCCATAACACTGCTTGTAACCTCTCTTCCTAGTCCGACCCTTCGATACCGCATGACTTGTGGATTACCGAAACGAGCACCTTGTTTGTTGACTCTGCCTGCCCGTTCGCCCTTGGATAGTACGGACTTGATAGGGTGTGCAGGATTTTGAACTCCGTAGTCATAAGTCGGATAATGTGGTTGATGAAATGTCCCCCACGGTCACTCGTCAATTGAATTGGAATCCCATACCTCGTCACGATCTGCTCGTATATGAACTTTGTCGTACTTAATGCAGTGTTATCTTCCAGTGCCTTTGCTTCAGCCCACTTTGTCAAATATTCCGTACCCATTATTATGTACCAACATCGGTGTAGTTGGTTGACTTTCAGTGGTCCTACAAAATCCAACCCCCATCTCTCGAAAAGCTCTTGAGGTTGTGATGGCCAGAGTGGCATATAATCCCTCTTTAGCGGTTTCCCTACCCTCTGACAAGTGTCACATTGAAGTACCCATTCTCGGGCATCCATGTCTACCGTCGGCCACCATAGGCCGGCAAGTAGGACTTTTCGTGCCGTGGCATTGGGACCCATATGTCCCCCTGCTAGTCCCTCATGGGCTTCCACCAATACGCCCCTTATCTCTTCTTCCATTACGCACCTTCGGAGAATTTGATCGAGCCCCATTTTGTAGCGCAACCCGTTTATCAGTTGAGATGTCTTACTCTTCAGTGCAATCTTCTGTCGTTCGCTTGTAGACATTTCTGGCGGAAACGTTGAAGTGGACAAGTACTCACAAATTTTCTCGTACCATGGCGGCAGGGCAGCTATTTGGAATAGGTGGGCATCCGGGAAGTCTTCATTGACCCCATCTCCTGGTTCTCCTGATTTGATCCTTGAGAGCTGGTCGGCAATTACATGGCTTTTTCCTGGCCGTACAATAATGGTGAAAGTAAATTCTTGCAGAAGTAACAACCATCTACTAATTCTGCGTTGAATAATCGATTTGTTGACCAAGTACATTAGGGCTTGATGATCCACATAAAAAGTGAATGGTGTTGCCAAGAGATAATGCCTGAATTTTTGTACGGAATAGACCATTCCCAAAGCCTCCCTTTCCGTAGTACTGTAATTCCGTTCCGCTTTGGAGAGCAACCAACTGGCAAAATACACTGGATGATCCAAACCATGAGATCCTACCTGTGCAAGAGTGGCACCAATTGCAAAGTTTGATGCATCCACGTGCACGTGGAATTCCTTGTCCCAGTTTGGATAGGCTAGGATAGGTGCACTGATGAGTCTTGTCTTTAGTTCTTCAAAAGCTTTCTGTTGTTCCTCCAACCATACAAACTGCACCCCTTTCCTTGTCAACATGTCCAATGGGTGCGATACCTGAGCAAAATTTTTGATAAATCTCCGATAGTAACCGACATGGCCGAGAAAAGACTTTACTCCGGTGACATCTCCTGGAGCCTCCATTTCTACAATTACCCGAATCTTGTCCAAGTCTACTTTTAGTCCTGCTTGGCATACTATATGGCCAAGAAGTTTCCCTTGTGACACCATGAATCGGCACTTCTTCGGGTTTAAGGCCAACCGTGCGGCCTTGCAACGCTCCATGCACTCTGTGAGGGCTTTGAGGTGTGTCTGCTGGTCGCTGTAAATTGACCAGTCATCGAGGAATGCCTTGAAGTTTCGCACCGACATTTTGTCAAATATGTGTAGGATAATCCTTTGAAAGGTGGCTGGTGCATTGCACAGACCGAACGGCATCCGGTTGTATGCATATACCCCGTTTTCAATCACAAATGTTGTCTTCAGTTTGTCTTCCTCGGCAATGCTGATCTGGTTATACCCCGAAAATCCGTCCATAAAGGAATATATTTCGTGACCGGCCACTTCTTCCAAATTGGAGTCCGTGAATGGGATGGGGAAGGGATCTTTAATTGTTTCTGCATTGAGACATCTAAAATCCACGCAAATCCTGATTTGTCCCCCTTCCTTCCTAAGTGATATTACAATCGGTGACACCCACTCACTCGTTTCTACCTCAAATATTATTCCTGCCTCAAGCATTTTTTCAATTTCCTCCTGTACTTTTGCCGCATAGTTCTTATTCATGCGATATGGCCTTTTCCGTACTGGGCGTGCTCCTGGGATGAGTGGAATTCTGTGGACGCACAGTTCTAGTGGTATCCCCTTCAGGTCCTTGTAGGTCCAGGCAAACACATCTTTGTACTCTAGAAAGATTCTGAACGCTGCTGCCTTGAGTACTGGATTCCAGTCGTCGCCGGCCAGAATTATCTTTGGGTTGCTTTCTTCGCCAAGATTAATTCTCTTCGTTACTGGCTCTTCATACATAATCTTCCTTTCCTGTTCAAACTGATGTGCCGGCGTGCTGTCTACTTCTGCATTCCATTCCTTATATTCCCCATATGCCACTAGGAACATGTGGGCCACTTCCTTCCCCTGATCACTTGTCCGTTCCAATGTTTCACCGTCGTCTTTCTGTTCATTTGTCATTCCCGAGCTTTCACCGATTTCTTTTATTGAAATCATGTTGCATTGTGGCGGGAAAAACTTGTAGTCTTCTATCTGCCAATGGAATAGCCCACTAAATGAATTTGTCTCGTCTTCTGAGCATTCCTGTAATTTCAGCACCCCTTCATCATCGGGCTCCATCAGCCCTTTCCCACCTTCTGTCGAGTCCCCTCCATCCGAGTCAGAATCTGAGGCCAACTCTTCACTGACAGTTTGGGTCCTCACGTCAATGACAAACTTCTTATGCCTATTTTCTATGGACAGAGTGTTTTTCTTCCCGTTGTGGTTGGCCTTGGCGGCTATTAGCCATCCTCGGTCGAGTAATGCATCGTATGATGCATTCTGTGCTGTTATGACTACAAAATTTAACAAAAATTGTTGGGTACCGATTCTTGCTTTTTGAGCCATTAGCACTCCCAGCGCCTTGATCCCGTGCTGGTCAGCTCCCACTAACTGGAAGTTTTGTGGCCATAGAGTAGGCTTCCCAAGGCTTTTCTAGGTTTCTACCGGTAATACATTTACTCCAGATCCCCCGTCGACTATTGTATTTGTCGAATTTCTTCCAAATATTTCCATATGCACTACGGCCGGTTTCTTCCTGGTGTCAATTGCTAGCAACCTTGGGTCGAGTACTTGTTCTCCCATTGGCGGTGGTTCCACTATAACATCTTCTGTTGTGTGGGCTTCGCCTTCGTGCGAGTTACCTTCCATTACTTTGAATATTACTACTTTTAACTGAGGTAAGCTCTGGAGGAGGTCTGCCAATTTGATTGGTACGGTAGTTTGCAATACTTGACTTGCTATGTTCTTATCTGATTCCGATCGTAGGGTTGCGATTACCTTCTTGTCTGAGTTCCTCCGTTCGGTTTTCATGGCAGCTTCCACTTCCTTTCGTGCCTCACGGAGTCTTTCTTTTTCCGTACGGGATCTGGATAAGTGGCCTTTTTCCACTGTGCTCGGGTGATAGCAAGGATTTCTTCATTATTTTCCTTGAGATTGATGAGGTTCACCCCTTTCTGCTTGGGACAATCTTTTTCTTTGTGATCTCCAGGCCCACACCACTTGCATAATGCATTTATTGTGTTCTGATTGTTGTTCGGGCATTCTCTTGCAAAGTGTCCCCACTCGTTGCACTGCCGGCACTGTATCATAGGTCGCCCTTTGCTGTCGTACTGCAATCTATTTCTGGGGCTGTTATTGGTAAACCTTCTGTTATTCCGGTATCCTCCGGGAGATGCATTCGGACTATTTTGAGGCTTCGGGGGTGTGGTCTGTGGAGTTGATGATTCCCCCTGTGTGAACAACACTTGTGTACTTCTTGCTTTCAGGTTAAATGGGCATTCCTTGATTGAATGTCCCATTACCTGACAGATGTCACAAAATAGCTTTCTCGGGCAGTTTGCTTTTACGTGACCTTCCCCGTTGCACTCAGTGCACCATAATTCCCGGCCTTCTTTGGTTATCTCTTTATCAGTTTTCAGTTCTTTCATCATGCGGACCATGTCTCTTCTCAGTGCCTGAATGGTTTTTTACTCGTTTTCACTGCTGTCGTCCCCCGTACTATCATCATCTTCAGTTCTTCTCTTACTTCGGGATGATGTTTTGTTCTCACTTTCTATGTCCATCGCCCGATTGTACGCTTCAGCGTACGACGATGGGGGTACCACTTTCATCTTTTTCCTCAATGACGAGACTAGCCCTTCAATGAACCATCTTTTTTTTAGTCCATCGGCTGGTTGAGTTTCCAATTTCCCGAGAAATTCTGAGTCTTCTATTATATGCCCTTACATTTTCATTCTTTCCTTGTTTGGTATTGTAAATTTCTGCTACAATCTCATTGTCATCTCTTAGCAGTTTGAACTCGTTATCGAAAGCTTTTCCCAATTCGTCCCATGGGGTTTTCTGTGCTGCCCCTAGGTCTGTATACTAGTCAATGGCGATACCTCTTAGCGTTGCTGGGAACACTTTTACCCAATAGTCTTCGTCTTCTTGTCCGTTTGCCACCCATATGGTTTCACAAGTTTTGCAGTGCCGGACGGGATCCTCTGATCCGTTCCCCATGAACTTTGGCAACTTCTGCCTTTCATTCGCTGGTGGAGTCACCATCTTTTTCCCCGGGTACCCTCTCTGTGTCTTTGACCCGACTGGACCGGTTCTACCGTGTCATTCTGGTGTCCTCCAGACACTATCGGCCACGTACGGTTCCCTCCCACGTCCGTTCCCGACGTCCTCTACACTTCGAGTTACCTCTGGTTCCTTCTGGTTCTCCTTCTGCGCAGGGGTCTTGGGCTCAGGTCCTCTGTTCCTCGGCCTTTCGCCTGAAATGGACAATTCCACAATACGACGTATACTGTCCTCTAGTTCTTTTGTTAGTTTCCTCTCATTTTTTTTTCTCTGTTTGTTATTGGTGTTCTAAAATCTTGTTCATCAACCCCCTCAACTCCTTGGTTTACTTCTTCATGCCTTTCATTTTCTTTTTCAAAAATCTGTTTTAATCTTTTTCTGCGTTCTTCTTGTTCTTTTAGGCGTAATGATCTTCTCACTATTTCTTCTGGTGTTGCTTGCCCCACTGGTACTTTATTCTTGTCCTTATTAAGCTATATGGGCATTAATTATGCTTACCCTTTCTCAATTGTACGGCGTGCGACAGCGATCAGCGTCACGTTCCTCCTCTTGTTTCAGACGTTCTTCATACCTTCTGAGGATTTGTTGCCGTCGCACTTCCCTCCCTCTCTCTTCTCGAAGATCTTGGAAGGCTATCAGGTTCCTTGCCAGAAGTCGAGGGATGCGGTTCAAAAGGTTATCCACTTCACTATTGACACGCAGGTTCTATGAAATAACCTCCTCTGGAACCTCTCTACGGATAGATTCGTCTCGAACGTATTGTCTGACTGATAATAACCACAATTTGACCAATTCCTAAGTTACTTCATCTTCTCGGCTTCTGGGTTCATTCTCTTCTCTGTCGCTTCCCTCGCGTTCTTCCTGGATTTCTTGTATTATCTCTTCTACGTGCTTTTTGTCTTGTACTTCCTCATCGGTGTCAATTGGTTGCCCCATTACGCTGCCATTTCCTTGATGCTAGTTACACCCGACGGCTTGTTCCTGACGATGTCACTTGTCTGATGGTTTCCGACAACTCAACTTGTCATCCGATGGCATCGGACGCCTCAACTTGTCATCGACTTGTCACCCTCGACCCGTTTTCGAACTGGCAACGGCGCCAAATGTTTACCGCAATATGGTGTGTTTCACAGAATATGAAGTAAACAGAAATACAGAAGTAGTAGTATAGTGCATCATACAACATAACAGAATTACTCAGAACGGAATATTGTATTCATCATTGATTCACAGGAAACATTACAATGTTCATGACAGCAACATACATATTCATTGTGACTCCAATGTATGCATAACAACTATTGTCAAATCACTGATGTCCGACTACAATGCATTGATGACTTAAATACTTATGGCCAAGGTTGGTTGTGATGCCAACCGTTGGTACCGACTCCAAACTACCCGACTCGTCGGTTGGTGCCGACAACTAATTACATCATTTGTTTACTTAAACTATTTTGTTGTCTACAGTCTCTGAATACTCTCTGAATACCCTCAGGTCAGGGCCACCAACTCGGGCCACGTATATGTCAAAAAATTGGACTTGGGAGAATTCATTTGGAAGGATAATAAAGTAGAAAAAAGATTGTGGGGCAATGATCTTATACAGGTAGCTTCTTTTGAAATTTCAGTGACGAGGGGGATAGGCCCACTGAATGGGCAGGTGCTTCACAAACTTGATCTTGATTCTGTCGAGAGTGTTCTCAGTTTGCTTTTCTATAAAGAAACACAAGGGATTGACTTGGTAAAGTGCAAAGAGAAATGGAATACAAAGACTTGAATGCCAAAAATATGTGAACAAACATTAGCTTAAAGAAAGCAAGAAATGAGTCTTGAAAACGTTTAGAAGGAATGAGTACAAATAAGAACTCACCATGATGATCATTATTCTCAATCGAGTGATGGGACAAATGTAGTCAAGAACATTTAGGCCATGGATGTTTTACATCATGAGCATGATTTGTGAAGGCAAGATCTACTTGGATTGGGCTATTTTGATCAGTGAGTGTATTCATATGTCCTCTTATTTAGTCTATGCATTTGCAAAGACAAGATCTTATACAAGGTTATCAAGAGAGGGATCATTCAACATCACACACATTTACTAGCATTTACCTCAGCCAGAGTATAGTGAATCATTAAAACACCATCGAAGGGTAAATGATGCATTTTTTATGCGAAGATGGATGAGGAGTTGCAGATCCATTTTTCCGAGCAGGTCAGAGCTTACTATTTTTGAGTGGGCTGATTGGTTCATCCAATTCCTAATTTTCAATTATATCCAAGTGTTGGCTTCTCATCATTTTCGTACATAAAATCCTGGTGACCACATGGTCATACTCTAATTTCGTAGACAAGTGGTCAAAGTTCATTTCATTTTGAGCGATAAGCATAAGCAAGCAATAAGTTTTCCCATTCAGCTTGTTTTTTCTAAGTTATCGATCCTGGTACGGGTACGCATTCGGGTTTGGTTCGTGTATTCAATCAAAAAAAATTTGGGTGTGGATTCATTTTGGGTCCTTCCATACAAAAACATATAAAAATCAGAAATATATACATATCTGCAGCAGTAATGAAGTTCAAAATACAATAGCATCATGAATATGATCTTACAATAAACAAAACCTCCATAAAATAATAAATATTAAATATTAAAAATACTACAATGTCAATTATTCAAACACAAATGTCATGATATATATTAAAATTCAAAATTATAATGTCAAATGTCAATAATCAGCCATAACTAATCAGGCATCATCGTCATATGGGTCTTCAAACATATCATCATCACCATCTATATTAGATGATGTGGGTATTGGTATATTAGAAGAACCACATACAATGGCACTAGCATGGGCACTCTCATGCTCACTACCAAGCTTGTCCTCAACATCAACTTCAAGTGCAGCAAGGTGGGAAATTGGATAGTAGAAGAAAAGGATCCACTACTAGGGTCAAAATTGAAATTACATTTAAACCAAGACTATTCCAAACAAAATTTGTACTCAAGTGTAAAGCAATGTTTGTAGATATGGCATTGCTTCTGATGTGATCTCTTTTTCCTTCAACCAATATTTATAGGAATGCATATCTAATACACAATAAATTGGCAAATATGAAATTGTAGAGACCATCGAGTTTCTGGATGGCAAAAGGACCAAATCTGTGTCAGAAAATTTCAATACAGAACAAAAAGTCAAATAAGAAAAAAATTGTGCAAATATAAAAAACTATCTTTGGTATGGTAGGGTTTTCGAGGGATTGACTTTTAACAATTAAAAATTGCAAAAAATAAAATAAAAAAACTTCAGAAAATCCGACAGGTTCTGCTCACACACTCAAATTCTGGTCAAATTTGTCTTGGCTTCACCCAGGTTCATCCTAGACAAACCCACAGGTAAATGTAGGGAACTTGGCCGAATCCCCTGGAGGACCGGATCGGGATCAGGACCGGGGGAAAACCAAACTGACACCCAGCAATCCCTAGGGAAGAACCGGTAACTTAGTGTTTTTTATAAATGTAAGAATGCCCTTGGCTCCAAGACATAGGTGTAGAGCTAGCCCAATTTAACTTGAAGTTTATCTATGAAAAAAATACCTACAATCCTAGCGTCATTCTATATGAGAGGTTGGGGGGCCATTTTCAACATGTACCAAAATAAAGAAGACTTTTAGAAAAACCACAGAGATAGTTATGAGGTGAGAAGAAGAGGTTATAATCGATTTTCTATAAAGGAAAATGGTTGACTTCATCCCTGAAGAAGCTGAAGGCATTTCAGACTCAGATTTAGAGTTTTTGTCCCCTCGCTTCATCTCAGCAAATTTGGAGCAACAACACTTAACCATGGTGAATTGGAATGTCAAGGAGAGTACTTATGTTCCTAACAAGACCAAATCGGAAGTGGATACAAGATGCTTTTACAAGAAAAACAGAAGTCACAAAAAGGGCAAAATTCAACAAGTTCATCATGACATCTTCTGAAGAAAGGTGTCCCTTCCTCTTCTTCACACATGATACCCAAATCAGCAGCATAAGGCAGAAGCATAGATCAAGAGGAAGAAGAGAGTCAAGTTCCTCAAGCTACTAGTGTTTAAGAGAAAGTTGGTTGTCATGAAGAGTACAAAATCTCCTAATCATCAACTAAGTACAAAACCTGAGATTGTATCATCTATTCTGTTTTTGCTTCTTCTCCTCCTAGGAATCCCTCTAGTCCTTCCCCTTCACACATACCTTTTGATGTTGCCTCAACATCCAAACCCAAAACACCTTCCATCCCACCTTCCACGCCTCCATCCCATTTATAGGATCTTCCACCTCCTATTTTTCCCAATCCCATTATTATTATCCTTCCTGTGGTCCTCCTAGATGGCATGAGAAGCACTAGAACGAGTGAATTTCGTTGTGAATAGAAAGAGGAAACTTATCAGCTCTCATCAAGTAGATTTTGCAAAGCTTGTTTCAATTCTGTCAAAGTCAGAGCCCAAGATGTCAAAGAAACAATCTAGGGTTAAGACGAATACAAATGATCACTTGGTTTTGGAAACAGCTATTCCTCTTGAGGGGAAAGCAGTGCATGATGATGAGTTCACTGATTTCCAAGATTGATTTTGGGGAAAAACATGCAAGAAAGACATGAACCCCTTGGATGTTGCAACTGAAAATCTCAATTAAAGAGTTCAAGAATGAAGAAAACAAGGCTGCCCTGAAAGTGGAGGTCAAGCAACTCGAGGAGTTCATCACTCGCTTTTGCAACACACATCAACCTGTATAACCTTTGTACCTCAACTTTTGCATTATACAGATCAACAAAGACAACTGGATCAGCTAGTCACACATGGAAAGAGAGTAGAAAAATGGATAAGTAAAATCAGCAGTTGAGCTTCCTTGACAAATAGTATCCCTTGTTGACCAGGTCAAGGCTTATGAGAGAGAAGATTTCACATATGGAGCTTGGTGTGATGAAAAACTTTGCATCCTGCAAAGATTTCATGGAAAAATTGAAACCCACTTTTATTCTTGGTCCCAAGAAACTGACTGAGATGGTAGAAACTGGCTGAGATGGGAGGACCAAACATTCACTTGGTCACATCAGTACAAGTTCCTGATTCAATTTCATGATGAGGCTGTCACCATATTGGGAGACATAAAGGCAAGTTTGGATGAAATAAGGCAGCAAGCAACCTCCTCGGTGACATCCCTCTCTTGTACTTTTGCTGATGATAATGGAGTCCAGGTTGAGCGTGATCAAGTGCAAGGTTAGGTTTAAACGCTAGTGAAGGACATGCTTAGGAGAGCTCAATGAGACGAAAACATAGACAAGATGTCTACCCTTGATAGGAATATTCAGGATGGTAAAGAGGAGGTGACCTAGATTGATACATTGATCACACAAAGCAGCCTTACCTTAGAGGTGCAAAATATTCAGTTGGATTTAGTGCCATCACCTGACAAATCTTAAGTCCAGGATTTCACTGATGGTTTGCAAAGGTTATGGTACAAATGTTGCTACTGCTGCTGCACCAAGACCAGCTAGGGGTGCTCCAAATGATCTGCTTTTTAATTTCTTCTATTTTTTGAGTGGCTATTTTGGGAGGATCTTCTAGATTGTTTAGTCTAGGCATATAGTTTTTAGTTGACCTAGAAGGTTCATTTTTTAGTATAATTATCCTTATCAGAAATATATTTGAAGATTTCCTGATTTAGATATTGAGTTTGTTGACCAAATTGTATTTTAAGTTTGCTTTATGTGCAAGCAAACTATATTTAATTTAGAGAACTACAGTGTGCTTTTTATTTATCTTGAATAAAGCACATGCAAAAGCTTGTAAAAAATTATAAATAAGTGTCATTTGCACTTAGAGTTTAAATAATAATTTTTATGCCTACTTGTTGCTAAGGTTATTGTTCAAGAGTTGTTTTGTGTTATCTTATGCTTTGTGGATTGAATAACTTTGTGAAATACTGCAAGCTTTGTATTATGGTGTTCACTAAAACAATTGTAGCTTTGTATGCAATTTTCTTACTCAATTTGTTGATTTGTGTGTTAGCTGTTATAAATCCAATTCCAGTGTGAACTCATCTTCCTCTAGTTTCTGAATTTATTTAGAAGAAGTGAGCATGTCTTCACTTTCTCTAGATTAAATTTTCTGCATTAGACAATAAATCAAAAAGCCTCTTGTTTTGTGCGGAAGTGCTGATTAACCTTGTGCCCGACCCTGAGAATTAAAAGACAAGTTTACTTTCGGTTTGTTTGCTTTGCACACTTAAAGAAATCCCACTAGTTCCAAGTGTTATTGTAATTTTTTGTGTATGGAAATTTATCATTTTCTCAACTCTTCAAAATGGAGCTTGTCCTCCAAATTTGAAGAAAGGTTTTACCTAACATGTCATTCCATTTTGTGTTGTACCGAAACATACAAATTAAAACTCTAACAGTACCAAAACATTTATCAAACCCAAAAAAATATATGAACAGATAAAATCCATTTCGATTGAAAAATTCCCTACATAAACAGCAAATAGACCAAAGTAGTCCTTCCAAACATGTTCTCAAACTTCCAATCAAATGAACCTCAAAGGAGTGATAGTAAGCCAGAAAGTATGTCTACAGCTTAATATCTGCACAGTACACAACCATATGAACAGAAAACCCATTTCAACTGAAAAATACACTAGAGAAACAGAAAAATGCTAAAAATAATCCTTCCAAACATCTCAACCTTCCAGTCAAATGAGCATTGGAGAAGTGAAAGTAAACCTTAAGCAATGTCCGTGGATTAATATCATCCCCAGTTGCTTTAGAATTCATGTAACCTGACACATACACTTGATCACCTTCCTTCACGTGTTCAGCTGCAATTTCTGCCATCTCCTCCCAAAAATTTAAACTAAACCTGCAGATAAAAAATGCTAGGTGTAAAATTGACCATATAAATTCACCGCTGCTTACACCTGATCTTACATACTCTGGCTATAACCATGTTCATTATGTGTAATATATTGCAGATTAAATGCTTCCACAGAAACTATGTATGGAGCATAGGTACAATGTCAAAAGAAGTTAAGTTCAGATAATATAAAAATAAGAAAAAAATACGATATACATATTTCTAAAAAATAAAACTAAAAGACACCAAAAAATGAATAAAGGGTTTGAGGGCATGCAACGTTCAAATTTATTATAAATAATGTGTTACATGTGCAGTCGTTTTCCATATTTTAAAAATTTTGTTTTATGTTACTATATACAAACTTTTCAATATTTATAGGTTCATAAGTTAATAATTTATATCCACTTTTTTAAAATGTGGTATAGATAATGATACTAAAGTTTTGGGTTTTAGTATTCTTACATATAAACTTAATATCTTAAAAATCATTTCAGATGACATAAAATCTAAGTTACTAATCCTGGTACTGGTATTGGTTCTAGTACGGGGGTTCGGTTTGCGGGTTTGATCAAAAAAAAAAAATTGGATGTGGGTTCGTTTTGGGTTCATCCATACAAAAACATATAAAAATCAGAAATATATTCATATTTGCAGCAGTAATTAAGTTCAGAATACCATAGTATCATGAATATGAAAATATAATAAACAAAACCACACTAGTATTAGAAATTAAAAACACTACAATTTCAATTAGTCAAACACGAATGTCATGATATATATAGTTATTACAATTCAAAAATCAAAATTATAATGCCAAATGTCAACAATCAGCCATCACTAATTAGGCATCATCGTCATATGGGTCTTCAAAAATATCATCACCACAATCCATATTAGATAATGCGGGTATTGGTATATTAGAAGAACCACAAAAAGTGGCACTAGCACTGGCACTGGCACTAGCACTCTCATGCCCACTACCAAGCTCGACATCAGCATCAACTTCAAGTGCAGCAAAGTGGGAAATGGTAGCATCCAAGTCAGTATGCTCTGGCTCGATATCCCACTTCCTTGTGTCCCCTTCCTTGTAGTCCCTTTCTTTATGTGAAAGGAGGTGCAAGTTGGAATACACATACACTAAGTCCTCCGCCTTTTTTGAGTGCAGCCTGTTATGCTTTACTAAGTGGATGAAGGAGTATATGCTCCAATTCCTCTCAGATGCTGATGAACTAACATCCTATTAAGACAACATTAGAGAGTTAGAGTTATAAACTAGAATTTAGAAATGAAACTTAAAAATCTAAAAGATAATAGAACTTACTTGTGCTAAAATATTGATTGCAAGAGGTTGTAGGTGTATGAATGATTGGCCATGGCAGTACCACCACCTATGAGCATCAACCTTATATTTGTCACGAAGAGCATCAATACTGATGTCATTGGAGCTCACAAAATCCATGAACTCGACTCTAACTGCATCTCGTATGTCAAGATCAATGAAGAGTCTGGGAAATGCTACCTTGTACCCCTGGCTGACTTCAACATCTCTATATGGGGCAATCCTTGTCGACACAGAAAGGAGCTCAACACTATAATATTTAGGACTCAGTGCAAAGGCAAGAAGATGCAATGGGGTGGTCATTTTGTTTCATCTCTCTTCAATAATTTTGTGTACTTGTTTGAAGAAAGTTTCTCTAGGATCTCGCTCTTTTTCATTTATGATGGCTTTCATCTTCTCAATCATTGAGTTGATGCCATCATATACCTCTCCCAAACAAGGCCTATCCATGTCGGTATAACAGATCATACTTAATATGGGCTCGGTAAAACTGAGAAGATGGTCAACACGATCCCACCAAGTGTCATCTAGGATCAACTGCTTAATTTTTGTTGCCCTTGTAGTGCTAGATTACCTCCATATGGACCAATTTTGGCTGCAGACCATGTTAGAGAGTGCCTCTTTAACCTTCAGAAGCCATCTTAAGACAGTTGTGCTAGAGGCAAAATGGGTCTTAGAAACCTATACAAATCAAAATAAAAAATAAGGCTTCTTAAAAAATAAATTTACAATACTCAAAACATAAACTTAAGAAAAAATTGCTTCACTTACCTTTAGCAGCTCCAATTTTGAGAATGTTCTGAATATGCCTTGTGACATTTGGTGGTTAGTGATGAAAATTTGGATGTCTTCTACCTCACTATACACCTATTTGATCCAATCAATTTCTGTGCCAATTTTTTGTAGCATAAGGTTGAGGGAGTGGACCGCACAAGGTGTCCAAAAGATGTGTGAGTGATGCTCCTCAACCAATAAACCAGCTACTCTACAATTTTTTGCGTTGTCTGTTATGACTTGAACAACGTTTCGAGGACCCACTTTCTCAATGGCTTGACAAAGAATATTAGCAATAAATGGACCATCGTTCACATCCCCTTACAATCAACAGCGTTCAAAAACATAGCCCCTTCAGGGCACACTGCAATAACATTGATCAATGGCCGATTTTTTTAATCCTTCCATCTGTCAAAAACGATGGATAAACTTGTCTCAACCCAAGAATCCCTTATGGGCTTCAATGAATCCTCTACAAACTTCACTTCCTTTTCCAATAAAGTGCTACGCACCTTCTCAAAACCTGGGTCCTTGTACCGTTTTGGAGCTTCATTAATTGCTTTCACCATTTGTTGCCAATACGGTGAGCGAACAACATTAAAAGCTAATCCATTCGCATAGACACATCTTGCAATATGTTGATCAGCAATCTCACGAGACTCATTGTGAAATGTCATTTCCAAAGGTCCCTTTGATCTCTTACGTGCTACAGGCTCTTCAACTGTCGCCAAAAATGGGTGATTCTCTACAGGTTCAAGAATAGATGGTGATTGAGGGGGCTTCATTCCTCGAGATCCTTTCTTTAGCAAAGGGTGATTTAATTTACGACCTGTTGCTTCCTTTGTTTTTTCTTGCTCTTGAATATATGCAAGGACTTGCTCTTGTGGGATGGGTACATTATTTTTTCTTGGGCAAGATTTGATGCCCATCCCAGGAATGTTGCACAAATGGGCTTTCACCGACTGTACGAGCTTCTATACTGAACCTCACACCCATTGCAAATCCATACATAACCCCCACCGCCTGGAATTGGTTGTAACATATTAACATATTGGATTTCTCCGGCGAGGTTGAACCGGTTGCCATTGTAATCCCTATGCCAACAAATTCAATAAACAACACATTCGAAGAATCAAAACAAATGAAAACAAAAAAAATAAAATATAGAACCTAATTGAGTTTAAAAGCTTTACACATGCCATTGATTCATACTAGATAGAAGAATTTAGAAAAAGACCAAAATAAATTCAAAACCAAACAAAAATGTAGAAAAAAAAACCAAGCTTTTTTGCAAAAATCTGCCTCTACAATCTCCTTTGTAGCAAACCAGCTATTGCAAACCAATCACTTTAGATCCTTCACCGATCAATCTTCAACTCTATTTGTTTGATGGCAAGCAAAAATTATTAAGTTAAATTAACTAGATTCTATAATGGTCAATCTTTATTTAGATAGTTTTTTGCTTATCTCTAGCTTTTTGTTTTGTTCCAGTTGTTTGTCTATTATTAGACATTGTATTCTCTTTATAAGAGCATTCGCTCTTCCTTGTAAATTCATTCATTGAATGATTTTACCATTGTAAATTATATGGTATCAGAGCACAAACGAAGAGGGAAATTTGTTTTGTGTTTTTCCGTCTTTTTTTTTTCCCGTACGACATACGGATGGCTTGTTGCATCTGAAGTCGTGTTTCTTTTCTGGAAGTGTCTTCTTCTAGCTACGACTCACTCTGATTGTTGTTGGTCGTGTGAGTTTTTTTTCTGAGCAAACCCCCTTCTAATCGGAGTTTCTTCCTATCCAGATCGTGATTTAAGTCTGTGGGGTCGCTCTTTGAATGGTCTCAATCAAAATTTCACCTGAGGAGTTTTATATTAGCAGCTATGGTTTGAAGGAAAAGTGTGGGGTTTTGACGTGATTCTGGTTTCCAGCTTCTGGCATTTTTTGACATCTTTCCTTTTTTCAACAGTTCTATTTCTCATCCTTGGCTGTCTTTTGCTCACGGTTGGATCCAGTGATCCTTTGCAATCAGGTCATGGTTCCTTGATTTTCTTGACCCAGCTTGACTATTCCTAGTCAATTTTTTTATCATTGGTGGTATGTTAAATCAAACCCGTCAGTTTCTGTTTTTGCATTTGGCAATTTTTCTGCAGGTTCAAATATAAGCCCGTGGTTCAAATTCTCGTGACTCGCTTCAATCCCGAGCTACCTGCTATTTGCTGGTTTGACGACCTAGCATTGCCCAGTTTCACTTCGAGATTTGTACAGATCATGTCAAAAATTTGCAAGAATTTTTTCCTTTTTTTCTCAAAATCCGTGTTCGGATTTTTGAGCCAGTTTTCTTGTCTCGAGATTTTCACCGTTTGTCTTATACATCCTCCGGCATCTCGTTTTTCGTGCCTTGAAAAGCGTGAGGATGGCGCCTTCTCCCAACCACACTATGCAGAAGAAGTCTGCAGTTTCTACCTTGATGGCCAAGCGACCACCAGATCCTATCAAATCTTCTGCTTGGTATATTGATTCAGGTGCTTCTCGACATTTTACACATCGGCGTGATTAGTTCACAGAATACACGCCATTCAAAGATTCTGTCATTTTTGGAGGCGAAGAGTACACAGTTGTCGGAAAAGGCAATGTGCAGATTCAGTATGGTGGGAGAAATTTAATATTTCTCGATGTTTACTTTGTACCTGGCATGGAGCTGAACCTTCTCTCTGTCAGTCAAATAATGCGGCACTCACCTCATCTGGATGTTGTCTTCAGCATGCACACATGTAGCATAATGGATCGTGAGACACACACCATCATCGCCCAAGGTCTTGAGGATCATAGTCTATATAGACTCATGGATTCTGGTGATTCTCAAGAGCACGCCATGACAACCAGGGGTACTTCCATCAGCAAACTCTGGCATCAGCGTTATGGGCACCTAAACATGCACTATCTCTCTCAGTTAGCTCAGGAGAGTCTGGTTGGTGGTCTTCCGGAGATTCAGACTCAGGTTCTTGGCGTATGTGATGCATGTCAGGATGACAAACATCGTACTTCTTTTCCAGATGGTGATAGATGGAGAGCATCCAAGGTTTTGCAGTTGGTTCATGCTGATGTATGTGGACCAATGAACACTTCTTCAGTTACTGGGTGCAGATATTTCCTGCTATTTGTTGATGATTTCAGTAGAAAGATGTCAGTATATTTTTTGAAAAATAAATCCGATGTGTTTGGTACATTTCAATAGTTCAAGGCCTTAGTTGAAAAAGAGTCTAGTTGTCCAATAGTCACTCTTCGGTCTGATAATGGGGGGGGAGTTCTGTTCTTCTACCTTCTCTCAGTTTTGTGTTGCACATGGCATCAAACGTCAGTTTACCACACCTTACACCCTTCAGCAAAATGGTGTCATTGAGCATCGCAATTGCACCCTTACACAGATGGCCCGTTCAATGTTGGAACATAGAAGTGTTCCTAAGAAGTTCTGGGTTGAAGCAGTCTACACTGCTGTCTATCTTCTGAACCAGTCCCCTACCTATGCTGTCAAGAAAATGACTCCTGAAGAAGCCTAGTTTGGAGGTCAGCCTCAAGTCAACCATTTGAAAGTTTTTGGCTCTACTGCTCATGTTTGGATTCCAGATGCCAAGCGCACCAAGTTGGACTCTAAAAGTCAAAAACTCATGTTCACCGGTTACAATGACAATCATAAAGCATACAGACTGATTGACATAGACACCGATCGTCTCATATTCAATCGTGATGTAGTGGTTGATGAGACTACTGGGCCCTTTCTTCTGTCTACTCCTTCTGTTATCCTTGAGGACCAGCCTTTGACGGCTTCAGATGTGGGTGTCTGCCTTCCCTTAGCTCCACCTGATGGGAGGGATTCTGTAGTTGCGCCACCAACCCAGCCTGTTGTTCCTCCACCTGCCCCACCTCAAGATATTCTAGATCCTCCTAATCTTGTTCCAGCCACACCAGGTGATACTATTGCTTCTGTTTCAGATGTTGGTACATCTACTCTCCGGCGTAAATGGTGGGCCAAAACAATTGGTGATCTTCATGATGATGAACTCATCGAGTGTAGATCTGCTCGGAAGAAGAACAAGCAACAGAATACTGTCAATTTTGCTCTTATGGCCAACCTTCACAGCATCTCGGAGCCTCAGACATATTCAGAGGCTAAAGGCATACCTAAGTGGGAACAAGCTATGGAAACTGAGCATCATAGCCTCCTGAAGAACAACACTTGGGTTCTCTCTGATCTTCCACCTGGGAAGAAGCCCATTGGCTGCAAATGGGTGTACAAAATCAAGTACAAAGCTGATGGAACCCTCGATAAATATAAGGCTCAATTGGTAGCCAAAGGGTTCTCACAAAAAGAGAGCATTGACTATGAGGAGACCTTTGCCCCCACAGCCAAGATGAGTACCATTCGGCTTGTCCTTGCTATGGCAGCCCAGTTTGGGTGGAAAGTCCATCAAATGGACGTCAAGAGTGCCTTTCTCAATGGTGATTTGCAGGAAGAAGTTTACATAATGCAACCTCCTGGGTTCAAGGTTGCGGGTAAAGAACACCAAGTGTGCAAAGTGGTGAAAGCTCTCTATGGCCTCAAACAAGCCCCAAGAGCATGGTACATAAAGATTTATAAGTACCTCGTGGATCATGGTTTTCAACGGAGTCCTTCGGATTCCAATCTGTATGTCTAACAATATGCTGATGACAGTCTTTACATCGTTATCTATGTCGATGATCTGATTATTACTAGCAGCTCCGAGCAGTTGATTCAGAAGATCAAACAAGATCTCAGTCACATGTTTGACATGACCGACTTGGGACTCCTACATTATTTCCTAGGTGTTGAGGTTTGGCAACACCCTGATTGCATCTTATCTCTCAGTCAAAGTATGCAAGAGATTTGTTGGACAAATTCCAGATGACAGACTATAAACCTGCTTCTACACCTATGGAAAAAGGGCTGAAACTCTCAGCTAATTCAGACTCTCCTGTAGAGAATGAATCCCCATTCAGGCAGTTAGTGGGCAGTCTCATCTATCTTACTGCCACTAGACCTGATCTTAGTTTTGCAGTCAGCTACATCTCCCGCTTCATGACAACTCCTAAAACTGAACATTGGGTTGCAGCAAAGTATGTGTTAAGATATGTGCAAGGCACTTCTAACTTTGGCATTATGTATGGCCGGTGCAAAGACCCTCAGCTGATTGGTTTTACAGACTCAGATTGGGCAGGTTTTGTTGATAACAAGAAGTCTACCCCTGGGTATGTTTTCAGCTTGGGCACAAGGGCAATCACATGGACTAGCAAGAAGCAGCAAACAGTGGCTCTCTCGTCGACAAAAGTTGAATATAGGGGAGCTGTTAAAGCAACCTGTGAAGCAGTTTGGCTTCGACGGATGCTTTCAGACTTGAACATGTCTCCTGTCGGGCCTTCACCCTTGTATTGCGACAATCAAGGGGTCTTGAAAGTTGCCAAAAATCCCGTCTTCCATGAACAGACAAAACATGTTGATCTTCATTGTCACTTCATTCGCCAGCTTGTTGAAGACGGATCCGTTGTTTTACAATATGTTCCTACTGAGTATCAGACTGTTGATATCCTCACCAAGTCTCTGAGTCCGAATAAGTTTGTCAAGTTTAGGGGGCTTCTTGGTGTAGTTGACCGATTGACCATTAAGGGAGGGTATTAAGTTAAATTAACTGGATTCTATAATGGTCAATCTTTATTTAGATAGTTTTTTGCTTTTCTCTAGCTTTTTGTTTTGTTCCAGCGGTTTGTCTATTATTAGACATTGTATTCTCTTTATAAGAGCATTTGCTCTTCCTTGTAAATTCATTCATTGAATGATTTTACCATTTGGCTCTACAATCTTCTTTGTAGCAAACCAGCTATTGCAAACCAATCACTTTGGATCCTTCACCAATCAATCTTCAACTCTATTTGTTTGATGGCAAGCAAAAATGAGAGTTCAGCTCAAAATGGAAGACTTTTCTATTTTTGCATTTAGAATGAGGTAAATATGAATGTTTTTTTGTTTTTAAAATGACTCCAAATGATGCTTTTAGGGTTAGGGTGAGGGTGAAATCACTTAAATTGATTTAAAAATGCCAAAAAAATAAATAAAAAACAGAAAAGTGCGATTTTTTTGCAGAGGGACGCCAAGTTCGCCCCGGGTTCTCCTTGGGTTCCCCCGGGTTCAGCCCGGATGAACCCACAGGCCCAAATCCGAACCCTAGCTAAATCCCCGGGCGGACCGAACCAGGATCCGGACCTGGGACGGACCAATCCGGGAACCAGGCTTGGGTGGTGCAGAACCAGTAACATAGCATAAAATATCAACTTAGCTAAACCAACATGCTTTTATTCAACAAATTTATCAAACAATGATGAGTGTTAGTATGGCATGAGTGCCCAATGCAAGGCCACCAAACACCATGCACCTTGAACAGACCATAGGGCATGGCAATGCAACACATACCACACAATTAAGAGGCTAGAAGGAAATCACAGCTCAGCCACATCATAAAATTAAAATTAAAATAAAAAACAGTCTATAGCTATGTTGCCTGTTCAGGATCAGTCATGGGTTCAAGGTTCAGGGATGCCAGTTTGCTGATTTTTTTTATCTGGGTTTGGTACAGCAGGGTACAGCCATGCAAAATATATATAAAATATTGAAAATATAAAAAATAGCTATAATTGCCATAAAATATGCAAAAAAAAATGCAGAAAACATCTGATAATTGATAATTTATAAGAGCTCTTTATCTGTTTAGCTGTTGTCATAATATTTGGGCAAAACATCAGCAATAGCAAGCTCCAGTACAAACAATTGCACAATGAGAGGATGATTATCTGCATCTAGATTCTTGCCTTCACCATGTCTACATGTAAAATCATAAGCTAACTACCCACCGTCTATGGTATGAGCTGTAGAATGGCTACCATCAGCTTCTTCATTACCAACAATATCACTGCTTATGCCCCTTCAACTGCTAGCCTTTGCAGCCCTAAATTTGTATACATGCAGCAATATATCTTCCCAAATCACCCATCTGCCTATTGTAGGAAAGATTATAATTATGCATGGATCTGGAAACTAGTACTGATTTGTTTAGCTTCACAAAGAAGCAGGCAGCTCAAGTCAAGGGAGATGAACTGCTCACTCACTTTACCTACAGAGGTTCCCAATTGCTGAACCAGGGTATGCCCAAATACATCCCAGCACTGATGGTCCTCCTAAGGTACATCACAGTTTTGCCCAGGCAAGACCCAATCTCAAGACATACCTAAGGTGTAACCCAGATTGGTACTCCTAGCCTGTACAGAACCAGAACAGGTGCACCGTGGGAACATTCAGAACATGGTATTGTAGGTCTATAGCGGTAAATCTAGCAGTGGCAATCAACCACCAAGCACTTCCCTATATTCAGCAATTATTGTAATCATTTCTTATTTTTATGTTATGTAATTGAAGTCGACAATAATTTTGTCTTATTCTGTCGACAACATCAGTGTAATTAACCATGTCTTGTTTAGGATTGTTCAATGCAATGATAGTTGTGGCCTAACAAACTCGCCTCTGAATCAAACAACCTATATGTTGAAGGATGTTGGTTAAGGAAGGAGATTACATAGACTGTCACCCTCCTTGCACCATAGATGTTCACATACACTACATTATATAAATAAAGTTGCAGTTATCTATCGATTTTCTTGTCATGCACCGTATCTACTATGTTATTTTGTTCTAGTAATTTGTGTTGCTCTTTGTTAATATAACATTTCTGATAACACTGCTTGTATGAGGTCAGGTTAGTTATAACATGGGTTGACAATAAGAATTAATGACACACCGAAACGGAGGTATAAATGGGAATGAATGAGGCAACAAGTTGAAGAGCTGAAAGAAACTAAACAGGAAAGAAAGGATCATTAATATTGGTCATTGCATTTCTTTAGGAACTCTCAATCAAAAGAGCATGTGCAAGAGAAGTCTTGTCAAACTCAGATGTCTCAATTAGCTGTCTGCGACAGCCTCACTTAAAGTGAACAAGTTGATTGGTTAAAGTGCAATCTACTGAAGCCTAAGACTATTGGCTGAGTACCTTATTAATCCCAAGACCTTGATGCCCAAGAAGAACAAGAAGTCAAGAGAGTTTTTTGTACAAAAGTACAAGAAATTAATGTCACTGGCCTGATAACAGTCAAAAGAAGATGTTATTAAGGTTAGGGACAAGAAAAATAAATAAGATTATTGACTAGGCTGGTTGAAAAAAGAGAACAAATAGGCCTAAATAGATAGCCAATAAACTCCCACTAGAGAATCAACCAAAACTCTGAAGCCGAAGCATAACCCAGAGCTGGAGAGGAAGAGTGCAAACATGGCTGAAAAATCCATCATTAACTTATAACGAGTAGATTCATATTGCTGAGCTATTGCTCATTTGTGGCAAAGAAGTGTAGACCTTGTTGACCAAGTTGTGTTGGAAACTACTCAAAAGGAGTCGACCAAAAGTCATCCCCTTGCTCAAGAGGGAAGTCATTGTTCCAAAACAAAATTTGACAACTCCCTCATACGAGCAGAGAAAGGTGCCTAGCTAAGAATATAAGGCATATTGAAGACTTGTTTATCAGCAATGAAGAGCTGAGAACTCCAGAGCTGCCAAGAGAATGAAGTAGAGCAATTACAAACGGTCAGAAGACAAGCATAGTGCTACACAAATTGCTCAAACCTCAAAAAGAGTCAAAGGTCAACGCTTGTTTGAGAGTGTTGGGAAAGCATCAAAATGAACGAGACAGACTTTCCCAAAGAGGGAGATAGCACAAGAGGAACACCATCTAGAGATCAACACAATCATGGCTAACTCATTGAGCCCTAGTTCTAATAGGCAAAGGCTTCTAAAGTTTACCAGTGATGGGATGAAGGACCCTATCTGCCATTGCCGAACATGCATCACATTTGGAACATTAATAAACAGTCGTGAACAGATCAGTGAGGAGTGGGCACCCTCCATCTTCGTTCCCACTTCCATTGTGTGTTGATACTATCCCTACAAAGGAAGATGAAGATGGTCCCACCTTCATTGTGGGTTGATACCCTCCCTATAGAGGAACATGAAGATGGTCACACCTTCCTCATGGCCCCACCTTCATTAAGTGATTGACAACCTCCCTATAGAGGAAGATGGAGATGGCTCCATATTCATTGTACAGTAATGCATACAATCAATCAAAGGACATTGAAAGCAAGAACAAAATATCCATACAGTTGAGGATGATGAGAGAGTTGAAGAAGGGCATAAAAAACTTGTGGTGCTCTTAACTCCAAAACTGAAGGCCACACAACAGCTAACTATTTGTAGATGTTTTGAGATTTATCAAGTTGCAGGCCATTCTATCAAAGATTGCTCACCTAACAAGAAGAACAAGAATGTTCGAGTAATCTTCACCTAGGATGAACCTCCATGCTGTCCACCAGAATGACCAATTCCCATGAGTTAACAACCAAAGCAATAAAGGAGCAACATCTACCGAATACAAAAACCAGAGGAATAGTAGAAGCTAGAACAACAACAATAGGGGCAATTAAAGTGATTGTTCGACCCTCAAGGTTGACTGTTTGTGTAGTACTAAAAATGCAATGATTGGGAACATTTTGTGCAAGTTCATCCCACTAACCAAGACAATGCAGGACTTCTCTGTCAATGGTAAAACCCATGGAATCATGGTGATGCTAAATGCACAAAGCAGGCTTTAGGAAAGAATGTCCACATGATTGACGTGGCAGGAAACAAAGTGATAGCAATTATGTAGACTCACACAAAGAACATACAATACCCTAACCCACAGATGAAGGAGGAAAGGTTGGTTGAAGCCAAAGCAAAGGTCAAGGAAGCAATGGCTAAAGAACGAAAACATTTACATGCAAGTGTAAGTTTAGCAGCCAAGCCAATCATGTTAGGTAAGTAGATTGCAAGACAAGTCTTGCAAACAATTGTACCAATGGACGTAGCAGATTTGTACTATAGTGTTCCCCACCTAAGGAATGGTATTGCTACTACCACATCAGTACTTGAGAATGCTCTCAATCAAGAACAAGACCCACATTGGTGAGATCAAGACACAAAAGATGCTTTTGATGATGAACCTTGCACAAAAATCTATCATCATGCAAATGCAGATTCTAGAGATGATACACACTAACAATATTGTGGGCAAGGGCTCAAGTATCAATATCACCGTGAGGAGACATGACAGAAGCTTTGGAAGCCAAACACTTGGCCACCTACCTTATAACCTGTTAGAGCAAATCAACATGTCATTGACATTTTGGGTGTGTTTGTGTCATCCAAAGTGTTAATTAGAACCCAACCATTCATATTGAACACTATTGTCATCTCCATATGAAAGAAAGCCTATCTATCATACATTGTTGGTTCACAACCATGATACACTATTACCGTTGGAACTTAGGTGATATTTACCTTGAACAGTCCTAGTGGGAAGAGTTAATCTGCAAGCTTCTTAGTGATAAGTTTTGTCAAATATTGCGGTATGGCTAACATCGTGCTTTGCATATGATAATGATCTTGCAAGTCTTGCGGTACATCATATATGTTGCACCCATGTGTTGGTGCTATGACAGCAACTGCAAAGTATCTAGATGGAGAACTCACAACCACATAGGTGTTTGGTACTTGCTAGAGCATGATCACTGATGCAGGTGCTCATGTCGCAAAACTGGTGAACATGGGGCATTACCTAAGCGCTGACTAATGTCCTAGAAGCTGAGATATGGTACCGCAAGCAGTAAGGAGTTAAGATATAGTTGTATGTGCAACCCCAAGCAAGCAAAGCCGATAGTGGTGGTTATACTGGAAACATACTTGGACCAACAGTGTAAAGGATGTGAGTATTGTTTCATAGTATGCAGCAGCAGCAAAGTCTACAAAATGATTATCCATGAGGAGAGCTGACGTCACATATGTACAGAGTATGGTTACATTGACACTTGGTATTCTACAAGTTAGTTATGTGGTTGGGCAGTGGGTATTCCCTAAATCTGCCTATATAGATTAGTTTGTATGAATGTGTCAAGGTTACCTGATGTGAATATTTCACAATATAGACATTGAAGACATAGTGTACATTGTTGGAGTGAACATTAGAGTGACTGCAGAAGTAGAGTATGTTGGAGATTGAGACTCATTGTCCACAAGACCTTGTTGTATGGAATCTGTTTTGATTCTGATTAATGCTATTGTGAATGTCTATTTTGGTGATGGGCTTTCTCCCGTAGGAGTTTCGCGCATAAATTTCGTCTTTTGTAATCTTCTGACAGCATATGTTTCCATTGATGAGCACACGGTGATATGTAACATACACCCTTATTCTGATTTTTTTTTTGTTTTCTATTGTTTGCTGTTGTTTAGGGCTGGCATGTGGTTTTTGCTTACATGTAGTTGAGATATAACATTAAAGAAGCATTTCTAATACCTAGAAGCTTATATGAATTGAAACAACCACTAGGAACATAAATCAACAATACCCGTATGTTAGGAAACCCTTGAAAATCAGATATTTCAAAACCCTAGCTGCTGTCATATGTTTTTTGAGATATATTTGCTGAATACATTAAATAGAGGGATTATAACAAATACCCAGATGGTAAAATCACTCAAACATCATATTTGAAACATACCCATTTGTTGTCTTACAATGTGCAGGTCTGAAACAATCTGTGAGCAGCAATGGAAGCTCCAAAAACCCTAGCAGAAATGCTCAAATTACAAAATGCTCAAAACCCTTTATTCTCCAACCCTAGGCGTCCACATTCAAGATGAAATAGCACTGAAATCATATGAAAACAACTCCCAAAATCCCAGCATTCAGCTACAGCACTTGGAGCAGTCATCAATGGAAAAGGTACAGCACTGAAAACTTCACAAAGCTCTGCAGAAATCACCCAAAAAGTCTTCTAAACCACCTCCAAGTCTTTATTCAACAATACCAAAGATTTGGCAATGAAACCCTTGCCTGAAACTGAGTAAAATCAATAACAATGAAGCTCCAGCACAAATTCTAAATGAACCTGTCAGCAATCAGCCTTGAAAGGTCTTTCACTTCTGCTGCTAATGTTCTTTGTGAAGGATTTCGTCCTCATAAAACTCCCTGGTACAAACCCCAGCTCAAACCTGTAAACTCTCTCCAAAATATATCTTCTTTGTACCTTGCAAATGAGTCAAAATGACTTTTTATATGCCCTTCAAATGCCCACGATTTCCAAGTGGGCGAATTACTTTTAAATTTTATTTTAAAAATTCCTTATAACTCCCCACATTGGCGTCCACCTTAAATTATTTCATTGTGCAACTAAAAATTAACATTCACTTATGTCTCCCTAGGCGCCTAACTTAAATGGTGATGAAGGGGGTAAAAATCATAAAAAACACAACAACAAAAATAGAACACAGAAAATAGAATATTTCTTTATTGATCTGGGCAACTCATTACATTACAGAAGCTCAATTACAATCAAAGGAATCAATCCTCCACAGGTTGCAACACACTACAGCTACACATCACCAGGCTCTGGAATCTTCTGCCTTCTGTAAGCCCAAATCAGCTAGGGTTTTTGTTTTCCCGCCTACTCTTGACTTCACACTTGCCCCCTTAACTCTACTACTGCCCAAGGGTCCCAAAAATGGTTATTAATAGCCTTTTTGGCAGCCAACAACCTAATTTCGAAATTTGCATCTCCCTCCAAAAATAGGTCAACTTTCAGGGGCCATAACTTTTCATCCGGGTGTCCGATCGATGAACCGTTTTATGCATCGGAAAGCTCGCGGAGAGCTCTACGCGCTACGAACCCGCTCCATCGATTCCGGCAATTTTCGAGCCCGTACAGGGCCGTTTAGTGCCTCAAACCTGAGTTTGAATAATTTTTAGGCATTTTTCGAGAAATGAAAACTTTAATATCTTTCAGCTCGCAAATGATCTTTGCATGATTCCTTCGCCAAAGGTCTTATTTTTCAGTTATGTAGCTTCCTGTAAATTTTCACTTCATTCCGTGCCCAAATGCAAACTTTCTAAAAATGGCAGGTTGCTATTTTTAGCAGTTTGGAAAAACTGAAAGTTCTATATCATTATTCAAGCGATTATGGAACCAGAACCACAAATTTTGAAAAGAAATGGAAATAACATCAACAATTTTCAAACACATTTTTTTGGGTGATGCAAGATTGCCCTTACACCACTGGATGCTCCTGCATCAGACACCCAGGGTAATTTGAGAAGTGACCCTGTCACGTCTCAGGTGTTTGTGTGAGGAAAACCCAAACAGTCAACCTCTGCCTTAGACAACCCAGAAGAATCTTCATCAGGCCTTCCTTTCCATTTCACCAGATATTCTTCATATTGCATGTTCCGAGTACTTCTTCCCACACGACAATCCAAGATTTCTTCTATCTCCTCAGTTGAAGTAGATGCCGGAATACTCCACTGTTCTTCTGTTGGTCCATCCTCTATTCCACCTTCATGATATTCTGATAAGTCAGCAATGTTGAAAACAGGGGAAATGTTGATCCCACTCGGCAGCTCTGTAAGATAACCAACTAGTTCTACTAAAATTTTTCCTTAACTTAGATAAATTTACTTGTATTTAACTTATCAACTACTCAACAACTGAACCAGATATATTAAAGATAATAACTTGAATGAATCAATCTTGAAGCTGGGTACTTGTCTTATTACTTGATTCAATGCAAATGTCTTATTACAAAGATAATGCTTTCAATAGCATGAAGTTACAAACTTATTCAAATGGAAATACAAAAGAAGGCCTTGAAGCCTTGATGTTTACAATGTCTTCCTCACTTGATCAACTCAATTGAACTCGATGATGTCAACTGAATGTCAACACCTCACAATACAACAAGGGAGCATCACCTTGTCAGTTGAGGGAGCATCACCCCAACACTTGAAACTCGCAGGTCTCAAGAATACAAGCTACAAGCTTTGCAGAGAGAAATTCGCCAAAAGATAAGATAACAAATGAATGAAAGAGCTCCTCCTTTTATAGGCCTTCCAAAGGCAATGAATGCACGTTTTTCAATGCACAAAGAGGAACCAAGGCACGTTTCCCAAGAAGCATATCCAAAGGAATATTCCATCTGATGACTCATTCTGAGTTGGCAACTTATCCAGAGACCTTAACACGGATCCCAAAGTCATCCTGTTGACCAATGAGAGCTCAGGTAGTTACAACTACCTCATCTTCTGACCAGGCGCCAAGTGGAAGCAGTTTAAACATGGAATGGCACCCAATGAGACCTAGGCGCCCAACTGAGGTAGCAGAGGCATGGATATGTGCCTAACTTTTCTGGTGACCTTAACATGCATGAAATCTTGTAGAAATGTTCATTGAGGGTTCTTTGATAGCGTTTGAGGCTATTTTCATGTCTTGGCGCCCATTTGAGATAGTTTCTTCATGAAACTACGCCTTACCATTACTAGGCGCCAATTGAAGGTTTACAGAGACTCTAGAATGCGCCTAGAGTTCTAGACTTCATACTTGTTGCATTTCATTGTTTTCAATCAATAAAAAGCACTCTGGAATGCCTCCTTCAAATACTTAATCTCTATTGCAAGTTTACATGATCCTTTGCTAGGCGCCAAAACTAGGCTATTCAAACTAATAAGTGCGCCTAGACTTACTTGTTGCTTCTTACCACTTCAACCCCCTAGAAAATGTTTCAGGACGTTTCCTTTCTTTATGATGCAATTGATAAGATCCTTGGGCGCCATTTCAAGTATCCAGGGTGACTACCAAATCAAGGCGCTTATGTGAATCTTTGACAAATGGAGAAGGCGCATTACTTGCCTAGGCGCATCTTGAGGGTGAGATAGGCAATTAAGTGCGCCAAGCTAGTTATGGAGTCTACTGACCTTCTTATCAAATCAACTTAATGTTGTAAGCTATTTGAAAGAGTTCCCTCCTTAGGCGCCAAAATGGAACAGTTTCACCAAAATGTGCATCTCACATAGTTTTCAATCCTAGGCGCCAGAATCAAAGAGTTTTGACCAATACATGTGCCTAAGCTAGAAGTTTCCTTCTTTAACTTTGATTGTTCATCCAAATGACTTTCCTAACTTCAAATCCTTCAATCAAACAACCATCCATGCTAGGCGCTCAAAATGGAAGATTCTTGGCCCAAAATGCGCCTAGGTAGCCAGTCGCCAAATTCTAACTTTCTACTTGACCTCCCTGAGAATGAAGTTCAATTGAAGAAGTTCCTTGATGGTTCCAACGACCAACTCAGATCAAGGCGCCCATTTTGGAGTGTTTAAACTTGAATTGAAGCCTTATGAAGGTTAGGCGCACTCTGGGGTTTTGTAAGAACAGGAAAGTGCGCCTAGCTCAATTAGGCTCTTTCAAAGACCTCAAACATATGTTAGGTGAATGATCAGGTGCAAGTGATGCTCAACTAGTTAATAGATGACTTTATCTTCTTGATTTTTGCCTTCAAAACCCAAGGCGCTCATTTAGGTGAGTTCAACATGATATTGGTGCCTAAGCATGAAAACTTCATTCCAAACCTACTTAGCTTATCTCAAAACTGGGCGCCAGGTTGGAGGAGGTTAAATCACAAGGAGCGCCTCAAGTTGGATGCTTTACTGAGTGCTAAAAATGATTTTGTAAGTTAGGCGCCAAAATGAGCCTGAAATGTCAAGGAATGCGCCCGACAAATGTGAACACTGGAGTGGATGAAATGACTCTCAGACTTAGTCAAATTTTAAGTTTCTGACTTTGTTCCTGCAAAACAAAAAGTTAAGTTAGTCAAAAACCAATTCATTCCCTCATTATTTAGAATTAGCCTCCGGGAATGAGGAATAGGCTAATCCATTCTTCACTTGATGACCAAGCCAGAAACGGGGACATGACAAGCTCTACCTCATATGCATTTCCTGAATCATGTTTCTTCAAAATTCTGCATGGTCCAAATTTCTTCATTTTCAGCGTATTGTATGTTCCAATTGGGAACCTTTCTTTTCTCAAGTGAACCATGACTTCATCTCCTACTTGGAATTCCTTGTATCTCCTCTTCTGATCTGCCTTAGCCTTGTATTGAATATTCATCTTACTAATGTGCTTTCTCACCTCTTCATGCAAATTCTTCAGATGTTCTGCAAAGTCTTCAGCTTCGACACTTGTCTTTTTTCCTTTGTTCAGATTTCTTAACTCTAAAGCATTTCTTGGACTATTCCCATATACAATATGGAATGGTGATTTACCAGTACTCCTATTGACAGAATTGTTGTAAGCAAATTTTGTCTATGGTAAAATCAAATCCCATCCCTTGGGCTTATCTCCTACTAAGCATCATAACAGGGTACCCAAACTCCTATTCACCACTTCGGTCTGTCCATCAGTCTGTGGATGGTGTGCAAAACTGAACTTCAAATTTGTCTTCAACTTCTTCTATAATGTCCTCCAGAAATAACCAACAAACGTGGTATCTCGATCTGAAACTATGCTCTTAGGTAGACCATGTAATCTCACCACCTCCCTAAAAAATAACTCTGCAATATGAACAGCATCATTAGTCTTCTTGCAAGGAATAAAATGTGCCATCTTCGAGAATCTGTCCACCACCACAAAAATGGAATCATGTCCTCTTTGTGTCCTTGGTAAACCAAGAACAAAATCCATACTGATATCATCCCATGGCTTCTCTGGTACAAGTAGTGGCTGATATAGACCTGTATTCTGACTTGCTCCTTTTGCCATTTGACATACTCTGCAACTTTGCACAAATTTCCTCATATCCTGTTGCAACTGTGGCCAATAATAATTTTCACCAACAATAGCAATGGTCTTATCCCGACCAAAGTGCCCAGCCAATCCTCCACTGTGCTTCTCCTTAATTAGGTTCTCTCTCATAGAACTCCTTGGAATGCACAACTAGCTTCCTCTAAACAACATGCCATCTTGGATTATGAAATCCAACCATTTTGTCCTGTCCAAAGTAACAGGTTCCAAACAAGCTTTCCAGGCCTCTGCAAAATCTGAATCTGCAGGATACAAACTTTTGAGCTCATCGAACCCAACAACCTCAATCTTCATTTCTGTCAACAAATTTTGCCTTCTGCTCAAGGCATCTGCAACTCTGTTGGACTTCCCACTCCTATGCTTCAAAACAAAAGTATAGCTCTGCAAAAACTCAACCCATTTTAAGTGCCTCTGGTTCGACTTTCCTTGACTATTAAGATACTGCAAAGCTTGATGATCAGTATATAAAACAAACTCCTTTGGCAACAAATAATGTCTCCATTTCTTCAAAGCCTAAACTATTGCATAAAACTCATGATCATAAACAGAATACTTTTTCTTGGCATCATTAAGCTTCTCACTAAAATAGGCAATGCGCTTACCTTCTTGGCACAAAACAGCTCCTAAAGCACAACCACTAGCATCACAATCTACCTGAAATACCTTATTGAAATCTGGAAGTGCCAAAACAGGTTGCTCTGTAACTTTCTGCTTCAATGTGTCAAAACTTTTGTCTGCTCCTTTAGCCCATCTAAACTCTTTTCTATCCCCTCTCATAGTCTCAATCAGGGGTGCACAAATGCTACTAAAATTTATGATAAACTTTCTGTAAAAACTTGCCAAACCATGAAAAGATCGTACCTCTGTGGCACTCCTTGGTGTAGGCCATTCAATGATAGCCCTCACCTTCTCTTGGTCCATCTTAAGGCCTTCCTCTGAGACAACAAATCCCACGTATACCAACTCCTTTGCAAAGCTACATTTCCTCAGATTGATCAACAACTTCTCCTACCTCAGCTTCTCCAAAACTCTTCTGATATGCATCATATGCTCATCCCAAGCCTTAATGAAAATCAAAATATCATCTAAATAAACAATAACAAAACTTCCCAAAAAAAATTTCAATACCTCGTTGATGAGCCGCATGAATGTGCACGATGCATTGGTTAGGCCAAATAGCATGACTAACCACTCATACAAACCCTCCTTTGTCTTGAAGGTTGTCTTCCATTCATCTCCTTCTCTGATTCGAATCTGGTGATACCCACTCTTCAAATCAATCTTCGTGAAGTACTTGGCTCCACTCAAACAATCGATTATGTCATCCATTCTGGGTAATGGAAATCTATACTTGGTCGTGATCTTGTTGATGGCTCAAAAATCTATACACATTCTCCACTCCATCTTTCTTCGGTGCTACTACTGCAGGTACCGCACATGGACTTAGGCTCTCTCTTATCAACGCCTTAACAACTCTTGAACTTGTCTGTTTAGCTCTTCACTCTCTGCAGGGGTCATTCTGTGGGCTGCCTTATTCGGCAAACTGGCTCCTGGTATCAAATCCATTTGATGACTTATCTTCCTCACCGGTGGTAAACCTTCTAGTACATTATCAGAGACAATGTCCTGAAATTCTTCCAACATATCTGAAACTTCTGCTGGTACATCTTCACATTTCTCTTGACTGATCTTAGGAATCAATACAAAGCAATGACGCTCATGCTTCATACCTTCCAAAAATTTCCTACCATCTACCAAGCAAATTCTAGCAGTACACATACCTTTTCTTCCACCTCCTTCAAGGGCCTCAACTTATGACGAACTCCATCCTTTGTTAGGGAATATGTGTTTGCACGGCCATCGTGGACAGCGCTCCTATCATACTGCCACGGCCTCCCCAATAGCATATGGCATGCATCCATCAGTATGATATCACACAGCACCTCATCATGGTAGTCCCCAATCTGGAACTTCACTAAACACTACTCATTGACCAAAGCTCTATGGTCCTTCTATAACCATGCAATCCGATATGGATGTGGATGCTTTCTTCTTGTCAACTTCAACTTATCAACCATCTCCTCTAAAACAAGATTGTCAGTGCTTCCACTATCGATAATAATATCACAACACTTACCTTCACATTTGCACCTTGTGCGGAATAGACTCTTCCTCTGATTGGGTTCTTTCTCCTCATTCAACTAGGGTTTCTCCCCTTTCAGCATCTTCAAAACGCTCAAACTGCGCATCTTCATCTACATGTGCAACTCGTGCATTACCTTCAGGTCTTCTATTTCTCCTTCCTTGATGTTGCGGACACTCGTATGCTCGATGCCCTTCTTCTCCACATTGAAAACAGGGTCCTCTGAAACCTCCTCTTCCAGGGCCTTGCCCAAGTCGGCCTCTTCCTCTTTGCTCACCATTGTTCTGGTCACGAGGGCGATAGACATTGTCTCCTCTTTGATTCTGACTAGTGCCAGCTTCTTCACTATTCTTTTGATCTTCATTACGACCCCCATAGGGTCTTCCACCAGTCCTTCCACCTTGACCTCTTCCCCTTTGCTTGCTTTGAAATCTTTTATTTAGCTTCTCTTCCACCTTCAGGGAAAACTGGTACGCATCTTCTATGGTGGTCATTCTGACCAGGCTCAACTCCTCTTATATACTTGGTCTCAACCCATTAATGTAATGGGCTACCTTCTTATTGGCCTTTGCATGACCAGTTCTGGCAGTAATCTTATAAAACTCTTCTGTATGCTCCTTAATAGACTTGTTGCCTTGCTTCAATCCTTGCAGCTTCTTCAATAACTCCATCTCATAGTCCACAGGAATGAACTACTTCTTCAGTTTCTCCACCATTCGATCCCATCTGGTGATCTTTCCTTTTCCTCTTCTGTTCCTCTCTAACTGGACCTCCTTCCACCAAATATTGGCATGGCCCTTCAATTTTGTTTTTGCAAACTTGACCCGAACTGGGTGTTCCACATCTTCATACTCGGAATATTCTTCCATGTCATTGATCCAATCAATACGCTGTTCTGGATTCAAATCTCTAGAATATGTAGAAACTTCGATCCTAGGCCTCTTTCCAATCTTAGAAATGGCCCTTAACAACCTAACTTCTGCAGGATCTCCTGCAGCTTCTTGTTCTTCCTCAGATAGCTCTTCTTCAGCTTCATCTTCGCTTTCTTCTCTTGTTCTCGGATCAAACCCTCTTCGCAACTCCTCTTGCAATGCATCGATTTGCCTTTGCAGGGCTCTAAAACCCTCTTCTGTCAAAGCATTCCTCCCAATACGATTTCTTCGTGGAGGCATCTTGATCTCTGCAGAAAACCCACAACCTCAGGTCCTGGTGCAAACTGCCTCACAGTCGGCGATCTATCTACACACTCAAGAACCCTTGCTCTGATACCACTTGATGAAGGGGGTAAAAATCATAAAACACACAACAACACAAATATAACACAGAAAATAGAATATTTCTTTATTGATCTGGGCAACTCATTACATTACCAAAGCTCAATTACAATCAGAGGAATCAATCCTCCACACGCTGCAACACACTACAGCTACACATCACCAGGCTCTAGAATCTTCTACCTTCTGTAACCCCAAATCAGCTAGGGTTTCTGTTTTCCCGCCTATTCTTGACTCCACACTTGCCCCCTTAACTCTACTACTGCCAAGGGTTCCCAAAAAGGTTATTAATAGCCTTTTTGGCGACCAACAACTTAATTTCGAAATTTGCATCTCCCTCCAAAAATCTAAGTTGCCGGTCCTGGTACGAGTTTAGATACGGGTACGAGGTTCGAGTACGCGGATACGGCAATTTTTTGCCAAGGTACGGTACGGCAATATATATATATATTTTTAATTTTTTAATTTATATTTAAAACAGTAAACTCTAAGACTAAAACTTAAAGTTAAAAACAGTATTACTCATAATTCAAATTGCCAATAAAGTTATAAACAACATAATAAAATATCATTATCAACATATCTCATATGTCATAACTTGCATTAAGGTAAATCAAAACACTCATGAATTGAAATTCATATGAGTCTATGACATAATTTAGTGATTTCTCAAAAAGTCAAATGTCACTAGAAAATGAAAATTCAAAATTACAATCAATATCCATTGTTCAATAACTTAAAGTCTTAATAACTTAATAAGCATCATATGGGTCTTCATCCAAAGCATTATCATCATCATTTGAAGCACAATCAATTGGAACACCACTCCCAGTAGGCAAGTCTATGTCATGTGTAGCCTCATTGTCATCATGGACCTCATCAATAGATACTACTGCAAGCTGTGCAGCAGTAGCATCTAAATCAGCACACTCAGGTGTTAAATCCTAATTTTTTGTTGCTCCCGCACTATAATCAGGTTTCTTATGTGACAAGAGACGCAAGTTAGAGTGCACATAAACCAAATCCTCGGCCTTTTTTGCACCCAATCGGTTCCATTTAACTGAGTGGATAAAGGAGTATGTACTCCAATTCCACTCAACTGAAGATGAACTTGCACCCTGTTAAATTTGCATACCATACAAGTTAAATTTGCATACTATAAAATTTAAAAATTAGAAAGAAAAATGAGGAAGTTAATTTTAAAAAAAAAGATACATACTTGAGATAGAATTTTTATTGCAAGAGGTTGAAGGTGAAAATAGTCTTGGCCATGTAGGTACCACCATTCTTGAGCATCTTTCTTGTACTTGTCTCGAAGAGCAAAAATATCTTGATTCTTTGAAGATATGAACTCACCAAATTCACCTGAGACAATTTTCTCTAAATCTCCATTTGGACATAGTCTTTTGAATGCAGTTTTGTACCCACTAGCAACCTCTTTATCTCTATATGGTGCCACCCTCCTTGGTAGGGTAAGTATCTCTCTGCTGTAATACTTTGGAGACAAAGCAAATGCTACTAGATGCAAGGGTGTGGTCATCTTGTTCCAACGGTCAACAATGATCCTTTGTACTCTTTTAAAAAAAGCTTCTGTGGGGTCTTGCTCCTTGGCTTCTATTATGGTCCTTATTTTTTCAACCATGGAGTCCACACCATCATAAATCTCACCCAAGCATGGTCGATCCGTATCTACATACCTAATCATACTCATGATGGGTTCGGTGAAATCCAAAACATATTGCACACGAACCCACCACTCATCATCAAGGATCAATGCTTTGATTATTTGGGCTTTGTTTGTCTATGATTGCCTCCATACACTCCAAAGAGTGTCGATGACCATGGCACCCAATGCTGATTTCACCTTCACAAGTCGTCACAAGACAATTGTGTGTGATGCGAAACGAGTTTCGGCAACCTAACATCATATAAAAAATAAAATAATAAAAAGTAGCAAGTAGCAACTTAGCAAAAATTTAAAAATATTAAATATGCTAAAAGTAAAAAATAAAAATAAAATTACCTTCAACAACTCCAATTTGGAGGTCCTAAAGATGGCTTGTGACATGTGATGATTTGTCACAAACATTTGAATCTCCTCGGCCTCTGTGTAGATTTCCTTGACCCACTCAATTTGTGTGCCAATCTTTTGCATCATCAAGTTGAGAGAGTGAACGGCACATGGTGTCCAAAAAAATGCCCATATCTACCCTCCACTATTGAACCAGCTGCCCTACAATTTTTAGCATTATCTATTACAACTTGGACAACGTTTTCAGGGCCCACCATGTCAATGGCTTGTATGAGGATATCGGCAATGAAGCTTGCATCCTTCACTTGCCCCTCACAATCAACCGCTTTCAAAAACATAGCCCCTTTAGGCGACACTGCAATGACATTAATTAGTGGCCTATTTTTGCAATCCTTCCATCCATCAAAAATGATGGACACTCCTGTTTCAATCCATGTATCCTTGATTGCCCTCAATGACAACTCTACGGAAGTTTTTTCCTTGGCCAATAAGGTGGTGCACACCTTTTCATATCTAGGATGAACATAATCACTAGGTGCCTTGGCAATTGCGGACACCATATCCCGCCAATATGGATCTAACAAGGTTGAAAGGAAGTCCATTGGCATAAATGCAACGAGCAATGTTGTCATCTGCAATTTCCCTTAACTCATTCTTAAAGGCTTTTTCTAATGGGCCTCTTTTACGAGATTCAGATTGAGTAGTGTCTTCCCCAGAAGATGGTGGTGGCATGAAAGGATGTGGGCCAGCTGGTTTTGTGAAGTAAACAAGAGATTTTTGTGGTCCCTTATTGGAAAAAGGATGCACTCTTTCCTTTCCTCTATTACTTAGCATGTTGTCATCCTCTTGTTCCTTGATATAATCCACTATTTGTTGCTTTGACAACCCTTTTTTATTCGGCCCTGGGCAAACTCTTATACCTGTGCCGGGAATAGCACATAAGTGAGCTTTGACTAGACTGTATGAGCTCTTATATTCTTTCAAACATTGGTTACAACGCCAAAGATAACCCCCACCACCAGGTAATTGTTCTATCATGGTTGTATGTCGCCAAAGAGGTGATGATGCATCAATTTTAAACGGCTTGTCTAGAGAACCAACTGAAGCAGAACTCTGAGCCATTCTGTATAAAATTATACAACAAAACAAAAGAAAAAAAATGGGCATTATGACCCCTTTATTATGCATATAAGGTTTACAAACAAAATCTAAAACTTAAAAAAAAACCAAAAAAAAAGTTGAAAAAAATTTGAAAAACTTCAAAAATCTTGAAAAAATTCATGAAAACTTGGAAAAAATTACAAAAATCACTCACCTTTGTAGCTGAATCTTCGTTGTGCAGCGTTTCCTTCCCTTTTGGTGTAGTTCTTTCACTCTCCTAGCTTTCACCTTCGAAGAAAGAGGCAGCAACCTTCAAGAACCAACAATGGTGGCTTGGAGACAAAAAATAAACTCTCTCCTTTTTGTTTGCATGAATGAATGAAAATAACTCATGTTTTTATGTTTTATTAGTTTCAAATGTGCTTTTTAGGGTTACTAGGGCATTTTAATTGTTTTAAATGCTAATGAAATGCTTTAAAAATTTAAAAAGTGCTTTTTGGTGCTGCCTGGCCGCGGGTTCACGTGGGTTCGGCCGGGTCCTCTGTGGGTTCTCCCAGGGTCCTGCCCGGGGGCCCCAGGCAGGACCCTAGGAGAACCCACAGAGGACCCGGCCCAAAATCCGTACCCAGACGTCCCGATCTGGGTACGGCCGCTGTTTGCAAAGAACCCTGCAACTTAGCCAAAAATAAGTCAACTTTCGGGAGCCATAACTTTTGATCCGGGTGTCCGATTGACGAACTGTTTTATGCATCGGAAAGCTCGCGGAGTGCTCTACGCACAAAGAATCCATTCTGCCAGTTCCGGCCATTTTCGGGCCCGTACAGGGCCGTTTAGTGCCTCAAATCTAAGTTTGAATAATTTTCAAGCGTTTTTCGGAAAACGGAAACTTTAATATCTTTCAGCTCGCAAATGATCTTTGCGTGATTCCTTCGCCAAAGGTCTTATTTTCAATTATGTAGCTCCCTGTAAATTTTCACTTCATTCTGTGCCCAAATGCAAACTTTCTAAAAATAGCGGGTTGTTATTTTTAGCAGTTTGGAAAACTGAAAGCTCTACATCATTATTCAAGCGATTATGGAACCAGAACCACAAATTTTAAAAAGAAATGGAAAGAACATCAACAATTTTGAAACACATCTTTTTTTGGGCGATGTAAGATTGCCCTTACACCACTGGATGCTCCTGCATCAAATGGGGCCTTTTAATTTATTTTAATAACAATTTTATTAAAAAACATTACAATATAAGCCATTAATAACAATAAATGTCACTAGCAATAGTTAATTCACCAACTGAGCCACCAAACACAAATATGATTAATTCAGAACGAACCCGATGCCAAACGCCAAAGTCGGTGCCAAAACTGCCACTGCTAAAAATAGTAAATGCTGACCATGTGTCCAAAACATGCCTAGAAAGTGTCTCCACAAACCTCCTAAAAAATTGAGCTCAAATAACACCTGGGAGCGTTCACAAGAAGACAACCAACACCCCACACATTATGGAATTCCCTAACCATGCAGTAATAGCCTAAGGGAATCCTGAGAAATAGGCTAACGGTCAATACAACTGACGATGCTTAGGAACGGGACATTACATGATACTGAGAGGGGGGGTGAATCAATATCTAACATTCTTTTAATTTTCCAAACTCAATTAATTACATTAACTACACATATGCAAGATCTAACAATTAAGTACACAATGAGAACACACGATTTACATGGAAACCCTTTCGGGAGAAAACCACGGCACAATATATATATATAGATATATATCCTTTCTTCTTCTTGTAGGCTCCAACCTACTTCACATACAAATAGTGAGCTCCAACTCACACAACACACCAATCTCCACTTGACAAAATTATAGGCACCAACCTATTGAAGGCTCCAACCCCCACACAAATTGAGCTCCAACCTATTAATCCTTCAATGGCTGATATAGTTTACTTCTTCACAAGATCTTCCTCTCACAAAACTATTTACACTTTTCACAAATCTGATCACACACTTCCTTTCCTTCAAATCTGATCACACACTTCCTTCCCTTACAGATCTAATCACACACTTTCTTCAAATCTGATCCAAGTCACTCAATGTTCTTCCTTTACAAATCTGATCCAAGTCACAAAATGTTCTTCTTTCAAATATGATCACTAATCATACATAATCCTTTTACATAAAACTGCTCATGAATATGACATTATTTTCCTTCAAATTTTTGCTCTTAATTCTCACACATGTCCATAAGACCATATATGGCAGCATATACTCTTCAAAATATATCTGAATTGCACTTCATATTTCTGCTCTTTCTCTTCCTTAGATCTGCCTTTATTCACATAATATTCATTTAAATTGCTTGCCTTATGTTCACACAATCTTCCACACTTTATATCAACTCAAAAGAGTCAAAAAGAAGAGTCAAGAAGACTAGAGACACACTCTTTCATAATGAATAGACACCTTTTTCAAAACATATCTCTTCATTAAAATCAAAAATTGCATTCTTTTGAAACTCTATTATAATCCCTTTTTTGTAATAACTTGTATTACCCTGTTTTCTTTATGCACATCACACCTCATAATGTTTATCAATCGCTGCACTTTATAAAAAATATAAATCTTAAGTTGCACCTTCTCCTTTGATCACTGCCTTCTTAGAAATCATTCCTCTTTATGTTCAATACTAATCACTGCTTTTTATCTTTAACATCGATCGCACCTTTCTGATTTTGTCTTTATTCACCAATTTTTGTATGTTAGTCTTTATTGACCATTCCATGTATCATTTAATTATGATACATTAATTTCTTATTTTGAAAGCCTCTTTTTGTGGTCAGCCACATGTTTATTTAAATTGTATTACTTTATATACTCTTTATCTTGCATAAGACATTTTGTCTTATATACATGAAGCGCTTCCATTCTTTAAAAACACCATAATATTGTTATCGCTGCCTTACGAAGTCTGCCCAAAATACAAGTTTAAATCTTTAATTTAAACTTCATCTTCTTTGGCACTTAAACCATTTGATATTTGTCTTAGTGCTGTCATACATAATATGAAGTCAGCCATCTTTTGCTTTCCCTTTTGAAGAACCAATTTATGGCCTTTGGTCGCTTTCTTCCAGTCTTTGACATCAATGATGTTCAATCTTGTCTATGCACCTTCTTGACATCAATGTTTTTATTCTCGTCTGTTTATGAATATCTTCTTAATATCAATGACAACATGTGTGTACACCTTTGACATCAATGACAACACTTCCAACATTCATTAATTTCATCTATGTGTTGATGTTTAGATTTGATACATGTTGACTGTTAACTGAACACATAATCTTAAGAACTTGTAATTTCAATCTGTTGATCCTACTACAAAAGGATGAAAATCCCTAACAGTTAGGGCACGGCTAGTTGATAGTGACAAATACAGATCATAATGTTAAAAGAATGTTAGATATTGATTCACCCTATGGAGGATTCTAGCTTTGACCAAGTAGGAAATGAGAAAATAGGAGAACCAAAAACAAGAAAAGGAGAGAGGTCTTCAATAGCAACAAGGTTAGAAAGCCAACCAAAAACGACTTCCTTCAAAATGATGCAATGGTCGATATAGTAGCTAGTAACCAATCACAGTTGGTGGACATCTTGGCAAGCACCAATGGATTCAAACGTTCCTCATGAAGATATTGTCTTGGAAGATTCAAGGCCTTAATGCCCTTGATGAAATGCAACTTCTTCAAAGACTCTTGGAAAAGCGTGATCCATATGTTATTTTAGTGCAAGAAACTAAGATGCAATTTCATCAACTAACTTATCTCTTTGGAGGGAAAATGGATATGAAAGGTAGTGAGGCTAAAGGCCCCTCAATGGGTTTACCAATCCTTTAGAACCCTCAAGTGGTGGAAGTAATGGAAATCCTTTCCAATGACCAATGGATTGCCAACCAAATTAGTTGTAGGCAACTAAATATGGATTTCCATCAAATTAATGTGTATAGGGCCCAAAGTGATCCTAATAAAGAAAAGTGTTGGAACCAAATCCTTCAGTTGATGAAATCCTATGTGAGATTCACATGGATTGTGGTGAGAGATTTCAGCATTTGGTTTGACTCCTCTATGAAAGACGGGGGGACCATTTTCTAAAAAAAGTGGAAGTTTCTACACCTTCAATTAGAATGTTGATCTCTAGGATGTCAAATCATTCAACAATTGTTCACTTGATCCAACAAAAAGAAAGGTCAATCTCACATAGTTGTTTGCTTGGATAGATTCCTTGTTTCTAGTAACAAGGTGGGTCACAACCTTTGCCCATCCTTGGAAGTTTTGATGTAGATCAAATCAAATCAGCAGCCATCTCTTTGGTTGTGGACGAGGATCAATTTCCTAGAAGAATTCCATTCAAATTTCAAAAGATGTGGTTAGATCATCTTGACTTGCAGAGGATCGTGACAAAGTCTTGGCTTGTTCTTACTAAGAGGAATAGCACAAAGATGTTCCTATTCTTACAAAAACATTGGGACTTATGAGTACCCTTAAGAAGTAGAATGTTAATGTGTTTACAAATCTCTTTTACCAAAAAGAGAAGCTAAAAAGTTGGACCAAAGAAATTTGGCAAATTTTACTCTCAAGAGAATCAAGAGTTCCTTTGATCCAATTGTCTAAGATTGGAGGAGAACCTTGTGTGCAGTAACAAGGTTATAGAACAATGCTAATCGAAATAGGTTTATGTCCATTAGGTGCTCGTTATGCGAAAGCTTAATAGAAGCAAGCCATGCGAATAGCAGGAAGAATGTGTTGTCCTTCATTCATTGACATTGTGTGAATGTACAAATAATTACAAAGGCTATAGTGGGAAATCGTGTTCCCATGATTAGGTAGGGAGAAAGTGTTCACCTGATTTGCCAAAACACCTAGAGTACAAGCAAACTAGGTTGAATGATCTAATAAGACTTTCTGGATGGAAGACTAGTTTACAAAATGCACAGTGACGCACATTTATACAATAGGTTGTCAGTTAAGCTTTCCACAATATGCTAACAAGTGTCATGTGCCTATGATGTGCTTCCTATGTGGCCACGGTTATGTTAGATGTCAGATCCATATGGTGATGGTTGACACAATCATGTGGAGTAGATGAAGCCATGTGTTGTACGCATATCGAGTTGAACTGAACATATTGGTGCAAGTGCATTTGTTGCCCATGTGCAGGTCACGCAAAACCCTGAAAGGCCACAAGAGTTGGCAATGTTGTTGAAGTTTAAGTGCAAACTCCTAAAGTTGCACGACATGACTAAAGAGTGCACACATGATGTCCTGTGTTGAGTTGCGCTATACTATTAGAATCAATGCTTCACAAATGTGCACGAATCCATTCTGTTAAAGTGTCTCATCCGTGCACTAACCATGTTAGCACATTGTTGTGCACACAAGGGAAGATTGTGGGATGCAACAAGCTTATGTTGACCTGACGTGCAAGAGAATAAGTTGCACGAAATTGTGCACAAATCATTCACCTTTTCTTGTAAAGCAATGGTCTCATTGTGTCTAGTATGTAATATGAACTTAACTTGTTAATTTGAAAAACATTGATTGTGTTGAACAATTGTGTGGTTGTGTCTAGATCACTTTGTCCTTTCTTGTAAAGTGGCATCCTCATTACACTAGATGAATATCTAGAGGTGCCAATGTAGGAAGTCGGAAGATTTGCGCCCTTTCTTGTAAAGCGATGTCCTCATTATGCTAGAAATAAACCTAGAGGTGCCAATATATGAGGTGGAAAGATTTGTGCCCATCCTCATAAAGCGATGTCCTCATTATACTGGAAAAAAAACTAGAGGTGCCAATGTAGGAAGTGGGGCAAGTTGCACATAGGGTGTGGCTTTGCGATGCACAGTCTACTAATGACTTACAAATGTGAAACTATAAATATTTTATGAAGCTCACAAAACAATGAAGATCCAAAGTTGTCGTATTTCTACCCAAGAACCAATGAAGGCCTAGAATGTGTTGACATGGATACAGTTTTAATCACGATCCTAACTATGCATGCTTGTAGATGCCGAGGGAAGCTTGTCCTGCATCCTTGTCAAGAGAAACTTGTCTTTGTACATAAGAGCTAGAATGCAAAGCAGTGCATAATGGCAAAGTGCTCATGATCCAAAAGGATGTTGCCAAATCAAGAAGATACATTGACCATTTCAAAAGCAAAAAGAAAATTCGAGGGTTGCATACTTCCTCAAATTCTAGGGTGATTGTGCATCAATAGTTAGAGAATGATACTCTCCTTTCTTCTTTCCCATCCTTTCAAGAAGCCCAAGAAATAAAGGTTTACCTTGGCAAATATGAGATTGCTTCAAGACAAAAAATCAATAAAAGTAGAAAGTTATTTTCTTGAATACTAAAAGATCAAAGGCAATTTTCCTATGCAAAGAAATATCCTTTAGGAAAGCGGAGCTCCCTTGATCCTATCTAGGCTTCTCACTCTTCTTTGGAGGCAATAAGAAAAATCTATGGACACTAATAATTCTAGAATCATGCAAATGAAAGCTACAAGGATGGAAAGGAAAATGCCTATCTTCAGCAAGTAGACTCACCCTCCTCAAGGTAGACTTGCTCTAATTGTGATATCTTGTTTTATAGATTTCCCTTCTTATAGTTAGTGTATGAAAATACCACAGCTAAATGTAAATGGAATGAAAGAAGACAAATTACAATTGGTTACTCACTAAAGCATAAAGAGGATTCAGATCAGAAGTTTCAGTCGAACAATAAGCCACAGAACTATTGTAATTCATTTCATTCAATCTTTGATGAGTTTCAATCATATACAATTAGTGAATTTCGAAAAGTTTACAATTGAGTATTTGAGTTGCAAGTAATCTCATAGTTACTCCTCGTCTCTTCTAGACTTCGAATTTTCTTCCTAAGAGGCGCAAGTATGTTGGGTCTCCTAGTTAGTATATGTGTCGCTTGGCAACAGATTACTCCAACAATTTAAATCCGCCTACTTCAAGATCCATCTCCTTCAGTAATGACCACCTTTGTCACTCCAGCCAGCGATTTGATAGAGTGAAATCCTCATGGTCGCATGCCAAGTCTGCACAAGGGATATTGGCAATTGAGCGATGTATTTGCTTTGCAAATGCTCCTCAAATAAATTGCAATCCTTTAGGACCTTATTGATTAGTTGTCCCTTGTGCGGATAGGTGGAATTGAGAGGCGTGAGATTGGACTATGGAAGTGAGATTCAGCCCCCGATCACCCTTTGACCCTCAACATATAACCCAATTTGATAGGCCACAGTAGTATTTGATAACAATGTGATCTCCTGCTCAAGTGTATTGTATTTCAGGTGTAGACCTATAATGATGTTGATGACAACTACCCAACTTGGCGCAAATACTCCCCTGTTCTAAACCTATAATGTTCCCATTTTCAATCTAGTCGTCCTAAAGCCACTTATCCTCATTCCAAATCTTTGGAGTAGATATTTAATTATCAATTTTGGTAATGGGAGAAAATTTGATAATTAATCAAGTTATTTATATTTTTTTGTGCACTTAAGTTATAATGTTATATTTTATAAAGTGACTTTAAGTGTGGGATGAGGACATATTTATATTTTTCTCCTAGACTTATTATTAAAGTGAGCACCACTTTGGAATAGGAGAACTTTATATGTAGGGAGAAAAAAGATTATATTTTCAAGAAAGTGGAGTTTGTAACTCCCAGATGCCTTTATATGCTGATGGAGAGCTCAATTAGAGGGCATGCTTGGAATTTGTATTGTTACTCTGTTGGATTGAACTTGCGGGTTCTTCCTTTTTTTCTACCTTCTTGTAGACGGAAACCCACTCGAAGAAGATCAGTTTCGGTAGTGTGATAGCTACCCTAGCTGGTAATGGTGGTTTCTACTTCAAGGAATCACATAGAGCTGATCAGAGATTGAGATGTTTTGTTGTGTCATGCATTGTACTCCTTTTTGTATTGCTGAGAGTAGATTTGATAGGGTAGTGTGAGTTTAGATTCATATGTTTGTATTGTGGTGAGTCATTCTCTATGGTCATTTCCACTGCTGGCCGTACTTGCAGCTTGGGATGCTATGTGAATTTTAATAAATGCAGATGTTATATGCCTCAATATCTATTGCACTGCCTTTGTAATGCATAGGCGTCTCTATTCCTAATGGATTCATATATTAATAAAGCAGATTTGATTTTATATGAAGCAATCCGTACCATATTACCTGCCGTACTGCTGGAAGGTACGATCTGAAGATAGAAAAGAATATAGTCATTCTTGAGATCAAAGCTTTGGGGAATATCATTGTATGCTATGAATTATTATATTCAATACCAACTGCATAGTATCTATTGCATTGCAGAGATAGTTAGGAAGAGTCTAAGGATTTCCATACAGCCATGATTGTACGTGCTTGGAGAGGATCATTAAAGACTAGAAATAATTCCTGATTTCCTTGCATTCTTTATTGTTTGCAGTTTGATTGTAGTGTAAGGGCAATCACTTTGGTACTGTTTTACAGTGATTTGAATGAGTCTCATTGCTTATATGAAGATATCCGTACAAATTTGGCCGTACCAGCTGAAAGTGCATTTTACTGTCTGCAATAAATGTGGAAGTTTGTTTAATCCATGCCTTTGGTGATACCTTTGTAAGTCTTGACCACTCCTTTCTAGACCAATTTCAAGAGATTTGATGCATTATATGATATATGGTTATCACCGTACTATGCCAGGTCCGTACATGTCTGAAATGGTCGATTGATGCTCAGAAAATATTGTTGAGTCTTTTGAAATCTTTAGTGTTTGTGGACTGATTGTATGAATTGGATGCTTCTTTCAAGACTTATTACAATGGTTTTGGTTAAGTTTTGAAACTGCTGTGAGGATTCCTTACTTCCTTGGCCGTACGGTCCTGTCCAGACATCTTTGTTTGCTGTGAGTTGTGTTGGCAATATTTCAGTGATTGGATTGCTCAGAACTGTTATTGGGATCAGACTAAATAGTTTTGCATCAGAGTTTGGGCTTCTAGTTGTGTGTATCAATTTATGTGTTTTCAGAGTGCAATCATGGCTGCCGTACAGTGACCAGTCAGCAAAGGTTGAAAGATACAGTGATCAGTTCTCAGTATGCATGTGTTATTTGTATTTGGTTTCGAAAACTCTCTTGAGCTGCATACAGTTGGACGTGTTGGGTTTGATCTTCTAGTGTTGATGCTATTCTTCTATGACATGGCTGTCCATACAGGTGACAAATGAATTGAAATTGCCGGGTTTGATCAGACTGGACATCAATTGTCTTCAAGGATATGATCTACATTATAGATGTTGCAGGTGCCTCTTTGGTATATACTACACTCATATTCTTGAGTTGATGATTCCTGATTCTTAAGTTGAGATTTATGAACTCTATAATTATTTTGTTATTTAATTCATTAAAGTACCCCTGGATGGTTTACCGCCAGTGTGGAGAAATGTACTTTACTTTATTGTTCCTACCCACTGCATAAGTGGAGAATACCCACTGAATAAGTGGATGATTTATATCTTTTTATTTGCATACATACCCACTGGAAAGTCTTGAATTCCCACGCGAGTGGATGCCTGCTGCAGCGGATGAATATAGCTCTTGATTTCATAGTGATCATTATAAGCCAAATCACCATATGCTCTCACCTTGCCCATTCCGGGATCTGGCTGATCAGAAAGTGAGGCAATTAGTCGATTATGCATTGGTGCTAACACTGTCCTATCATTGTTGTAAAATTTTAAAAAATTGGGGTAGCATCTTACAAAACCCAAGATGCACAAGTAATTCCTCGATAGATGATACTAAAACACAAACAAATCACCTTCAACGCCACTGCAATTTCTGTATGAAGTTGCCCAGTATGAGGATAGGGATTTTGTCCTACCTCAAGCTCGCAGTTTAGGGGTTTCCGTCCTTGATTGCTTGGTTTTTGAACAAAATTCAACAAAGCAAAAATGGGATCTAGATGATGGAAATGAGCAACCAGTTCTTGAAAATATACCTTGTTCATTTAGGACCTATGGGACCTAAATTGCCACCCAAATTTGAATGTTTTATTTTATTTTATTTTTATTATTTTATATTTTATATTTATTTATTTAATCAAATTTGAATGTTCTATTTTATTTTATTTTTATTATTTTATATTTATTTATTTATTTATTTATTATTATTATTATATATGCCTAGTGTTGTAAAACACTTTTAATTTATTAATTATAATAGTATAAAGTGATATTGGAAAAAGGGGGACATGACACTAATTTACTAGTTTTTTGTCGTAGTTGCCCAAAAATCATCATCACTAAGATCATGAACATTACGATAACTTTCTTTTAGCAAGGTCTCAACAAGTAATTTAAGCTCCCATTGATTTCTTGGAGCAAAGTGTGCACAGGTATTAGTCCTTGGTTCAAATCTCAAGGATAAAATAACTTTAACTTAGCTCTTGAGGTTATACTAGTTTGGAGTTTCCTAATAGGCTCCTCTCAAACTTAGATCAATATTATTCAAGAAAAATATGAGCAGGCATGATGTGAGGGTTTTCATGTCTTTTGTGGATCTACCAAAAGGATCCACAATATGGAAAAGTATAAAGTCAAGAAGAGATCTTATCTCCAAATACATCTTCTAGAATATTCAAAATGGTAGGAGGGTGGACTTTTGAAGAGATGTCTAGAAAATGCTCTCTATGAGTATCAAGAGTTGAAAGACTCCCATATCCAAATTGTCAAACTCTAGGGAAGCAAAGCTAGAGACTATTAAATTGAGGAGGAAGCTAGTGTCAAGTCTAGAGAATGGAAATCCATTCCCCACTTACTAAAGGATAGATGAGGGTCTCTAAAAATTTGAATCTCCTAAGGAGCTATAGACCCATATGAAGCATGAAGGAGATTGTATGGGATGGAATAGAGGGGAGGGTATTTACTCAGTGAAGTTGGCTATGAGAAACTCCTCACCATTGTGCATGATCCTTTACCTACTTTTAGGTGGGAGATAATATGGCATTCCAAAGCTTGGCCCAAATCCAAAGTCTTTCTTTGAAAGGCCTACCATAGAAAAATTTTCACTTGAGAGCATCTCAAAAGGAATAGTTCCAAAGGTCTTAATAGACCATAAGAAATCTTGAAATTATCCTTTTATCCTTGAAATTTTCAAAATATTGCCCCATGTATATCACTTGGAAGTTGTGCCTTGAAAGAAACAACACTGAAAAGTACAAGAGCCAAGACCAACTCTGGGATGAAATTGTGAGGAATAGCATCCACATTATCATGATGAATGATTGAGAAAAGAATAAGGAGTGTAATACCCAAGAGATGAAGGTTCTCTGAAATTGATTGTATCTTAGCATCATCTTTGATAAACAAAAGTTACGAAGCAAAAGGAGGATGTTTGGACTCCCCCGAGCATATGTGATTAAAATGAACATTGATGGAGCTCCCACAGGCAACCCGGGGAGCTTCAAAGCTAGAGCAATCATTAGGGATTATAAAGGTAGTGTGTCAGCTTTAAGAACTCTCTATACTAGTCTAAATACCAATAAGCTATCCAAAGATAAAGGTCTTCTTTTGGATTTGAAGCTAGCTCTCAGGTACACAAAAACAAATTATGGATTCAAGAGGATTCATTGCTTATTATCTATGTTACCAGTTTTTTGCTCAAAACCCCCTATTGCCCTTTTCCAAACCAACCTTGTACCATTCAATGCATCTCTCACCCAGCTTAAAGACTCTCTTTCAAGTGTGATGGGACACAATGGAGCATTGAGAAGATTTCAATAGATATTAGCATGACATTTGAAATACTTATCTTGAACAAAGTTGCGATGGCCTATGTGACTTAACTTTTATTGTAATTGTCATTGATGTTACTGTAATGGTAACAGATTTATATCATATCCATATAAAATTGCTACCAAAGAATGACACTGCTAGATTTTGGAAAACTTTGAATGCAATGTTTGTCATGTCCCTCTTTTCCAACAAGCCCTCATTTCATTATTAATATTAATTAAAAGTGTTTCTACACTAAATTAATATAACAAATATAATAAAATTATATATATATATATATATATATATATCATAAAAATTCAAATATTTGAATGATGGCACCTCTTTTGCGTCCTAGGGACTAATAGCAAACAGGTATAAGTTGGCGTATGATTTCTTTTGGGGGACAAGGAATTTTATATGAGCTTTTTTGAGTTTTTTTTCAAAGCAGCAGACAGACCGGGACAAAAACCCCAGTTTGTGCCCTGAGGTAAAGACAAAACCCCTCCCTCAGAGTTTCTTGGGGACTCCATCCAGGAGTAGCAGATTGAGCTGATTGTAAACTACTCAGGCCAAGGAGATTTCCAAGGGAGATACACCAGTTTGAATTGCTTCATCACTGACTATTCCAGATCATTTGCGAAGCAAATTTCAATCACTTCTTCTTGGAGGTCGACTGTGATTTAGCGCCAACATATCTGATTGGAGACTAATCACAAGGCGCACATAATAAGTGAAAGGGACATCTATCAAGTGGTATTCACCCCAAATCGTGCTAAGGAATTAAGGAACCCAGCATAAGCTGCACGCACTGTAAGGATTACTTCAAACCGCATCATACGAGGCACAGATCATTCTTAAGATATTGAGGTTCCAACATAAGCTGTGCGCATTGTTTTACATCAGACACCAATTAAGGGGATTATTTCAAATCACACTTACCCAGGCAGCCAGGCGCTCACAGCTAAGAAGAATAGTCAGCAGATTTAATAAACAACAACCAGCACATCCAAATCGCCTATAAAAACTGGTCACTAGTGGCACGCAGAAGGGAAGATTCTCATGATACAGCACCATAACAAACAGTGAACACACTCACCCGAAGATCATCATACCTTTCACACAGATACCAGAGTGGGCGATCTGCCTAACTACAGAGGTTTGATTCCAGTTGTGAAATGCTCGGATCTAGAGTATAATGATTTGCATTGTGTACAAATTTGCTCAGAAACATTTGGAGCTGATAAACAAATTTGAAAACATCATTTTGTGCTTCATTCTGCTGATTGAAATAGATAATTGAAACTGTTTAATAACATCTATTTACTGTTGCCATCTGTGTTATATTTTCCCAGTTTAAATTAAGTAGTCTGAATTTCAAAAGAAAAAGGGCAAAGAATCAAAACTGTAGCCAGTGCTAACAGAAATTTCTGAAAGGGATTTTACAATATTCTAGTTTAATTGAAACTGTTGAAATCACAGTTATGAGGGTCGTCATGTTAAGTAATAAGTGTGTATGGATGTTGTAAAGGCCTGAAAAGCATCTCTGCTTATTAAAATACATTTGTAATAATTAGTTTTGTTGTTGCAAATGAAATCTACATTGTGGGTAGCCATTGTTAAAAGTTTATTAAGGCACTTTTATATGATTGTGATCTAAACCCTGCTTTTGAGCACCATGAGATCTTTTGAGAAAGATTTTTAAGTGTCATAAGGGCCTGATATAAGAAGAAAGATAATCTTTATTGTGGAATTCATGAATAAATGTTGTGATACCGTTTTGCTGCAGGTCTTAAATGGAACCCTTAAGCCTTAAGGAATATAGCAATAGAAGCAGTAGTTAGAGCTCTGAGATTTACTTTCAATACAGACCACTCTTTTGCAGTTTGAGCATTCTATGCTTTGTAGAGGCTATGTAAAAACTATAGCAATTTACTTAAACAAATGTGACTCTAATTTAAATAGAGCTTCTAATAAAATATTGTATGGGATGTTAAATTATACTCCATTTTCCACAGGACATGCATACGTGTAAAGATATGATCGATTCAGTCAGATTTAAAAGAGAACACTCTTGAAAGAACCATCTTAGTATACCTTGAGCAATTTGATACTTTATGCTGATTAAACATTTACTTTTCACTTTGAATTTATATGACTGCTATGCCAGATAAACAGGGGAAATTATGCAAAAGTGTTTCTTAATTGCATAGCAACATTGGTAGGTACGAATAAGAGTTAAATAATGGATTAATTGGGTCTAAAAGTTTAGCATGAATGAATTGGTTATTAAGATAATATCTAGATTAATGGTCACTCTCCTTGTTTTTTTCCTATTAGATAGGTTTTTTCCGTCTTTAGATAATCTTTGTCAGTTCTACTTTATTATCTGTTGCCTTTTGCTTTGTACAAGCTTTTAGGCTTTTCTTAGTTTGTAATTTCTCTATATAAAGAGCATTCGCTCTCTCTTGTAAGAATCGATCGTTCAATAATATATCTTTTATATATTTTGGTAAAATGGTATCAGAGCCAAGTTAGGCTCTTCGAATTCCGTACGTCGTACGGATTGTACGGTGCTGTACAGGCGGCCATACCCTTTTCTCCTTTGCGTATCTGTATATGCGATTCTTGGCGAGATATCCGGTTTTGAAGACGAAGCTCTATGTTTTGGGCGTTTTTCTTCGTAGTCGTTTTTTCTTCTGAAAATGGCATTTTGCAGCTCGTGGGTGCATCCCTCTGTAATCGCGTCTTTTTAAGGCACCATCTCTGTGTTCATTTTTTACCACGGCTTCACTTCTTGTTCCTGGTCGAGATTTTCTCTTTCTGGGTGCCGTTCTTTTGGAAGGTCGTTTTGTTCACGGGTTCCAGATCAAGGTCGCATGTTGTTTTTTTTGTGCCCTTCTTGGATGCGATTTCGTCGGCGTTCTAAATCAGATCACGTTTTTAGAGTCTTTCTGTGTTTGGCCGTGTTTTTCGAAGAGTGGTTTGGGTGCGATTTCTGGCATATGCGATTCTTCTGTTTTCTCGTCGCCTCTGGTCGCGATTTGTCTCTCTGGACAAGAGTTGAAAGTTCTTGCATTGGTGTTTTGTGTTCCGCTAGACTTTCATCGGCATTTGGTTTTTGATCGCCTTTCCTTGGTGTCTTTTCTCTGCAGTATGAAGGGTGCTCAAAGCGCTAAGACAACTCTTCTTCTTTCTTCGAAGGTTTGAAGTCTACTGCTCGCGATCTGCAAAGACGTGGTAGTCTTGGTTTTTTCTGATTTTCATCGGCTTTGGAGAAGATTCTGTGGTGATCATCTACGATTTGCTTCTGTGGTTGTCATCTGTCAAGGTGAAGTCGTGATAGGAAGTCACCATTTGTGTTCACCATTTATGGTTAGATTTTGTTCCCTAGGCGTCAGTTTCCTTTTCGGCATGGTTTTTTTTATAGCTGTGGTGAGCGCTTTCTATCACAAACCCTAGTAGTTGGGTATCTTTTTCGGCGGGTTCTCCTTTATCTCGGTTTTGTGAAGGGAGGTGTTTTTTTTTCAACAGACATGCAGAAATATTTTCTCGAAATCCGTGTTCGGATTCTGTAAGTCTCTGCTTTCTGTACTCTCAAGATTTGGGTTTTGAAATCCGTGTTCGGATTTCTCTCAAGATTTGTGCCTCGGTATTTGTGTTTCAGACTTATTTCATGTCTTCGGAATCTGTGCTCTGTAACCCGTGCAAGGGTTCTATTTTCCCTGTCCGAGCCATCTATCTGCTTCAGTATCTGTGCCATCCACTTATAATTCGTTTCTTTTCGTGTCTCGAAGAAACGTGAAGTATGGCATCTTTGACCAACATCTTGTTGGAGAGCAGTCAGAGGTTCAACAGCAAGAATTACAACACCTGGAAGCAGCGAATGATGACAATCTTCAAGTATAGGTGTCTTGACCAGCTAGTTCTGGGCAAATCTACACATCCTCAAATGGCGGGTAAAGATCAGGAAAAATTTGATGACCAAAATCGTGAAGCAGTGATGCTTATCAAGTTCTCAGTGACCGATGATCAGCTGCCACAGGTTCCGTCTGGGAAATCAGCAAAAGAAATCTGGGATATGTTGAAGGATCTTCATGAAACGTCCAACAAGAGCCGTGCGCTCTTTTTGAAGAACATGCTCTTCTTGATCATGATGGATGAACAGATGTCTCTGCAGAAGCATCTCACGAAAATCAAGGACATCTGTGATCAGTTGACGGCGATTGGTCATGACATGACCGAGGAAGATATGTTAGTTATCAATTTGAAAAGTCTACCACACTCTTACAAGCACTTTATCGAGACACTTAACATTACTTCAACTAATGTTACCCTATAGTTTTCAGATCTCTGCAACAAACTCTTGCAGCAGGATCGATGGAAACAGCAGTTCGGTAGCAGTGCTACTTCCTCCTCCTCAGAACAGGCATTCACTGCCAAGTCCTTTCAGCAGAATCAGGGCACCAATCAGCCCTCTCAGCCATTTAGTCAGAGTTAGTCACAGGACCCTTCCAAGAAGTACAGCATCCGGTGCAAGTATTGGCCATATGAAAAAGGCTTGCCGGAAACGCTTGGCTACTGCACAGTCCAGGTTTGAAGAATCAATACCATTAGCCCATGTCACAGAGCACACTAAGCAGAAAGAGTCTGCTTTCTACGCCTTCTAGGCCTTCTGCCTGATATTTCAGTTGCTTGTGGACCAGTCTTTCTCAGTTTCGGTTGTCACCATTAGGGGGGCAACTCTGTTTTAGTTAGTGGATTGACCATTAAGGGGGGGGTATTAAGATAATATCTAGATTAATCTTTGTCAGTTCTTTTCAGGGTTTTCTTAGTTTGTAATTTCTCTATATAAAGAGCATTCGCTCTCTCTTGTAAGAATCGATTATTCAATAATATATCTTTTATATATTTTGGTAACATTGGTTCAGAATGACTTGCTCTGTATTGTTTATTTACAAAACAAGGAATGCATGTCTTAGGACAAACCGGTAATGCATGTCTTAGGATGTACACTAGATTTGGAGTTTTATCTTATATGGGATTACTAGGCTGGAATACATTGATACTAAAATGAATTGTCACTGTTTGAACTTCAAACATTTTTTAAAATTGCTATAACCTGTGCATAATCAGCAGACAACACGAATTCCTTGCATGTGTGAAGTCTATAAATGGGTGTTTAGTTTGGAACTTGAGTACACATGTTCTTGGTATACTAAATCAGTTTGAATATATTGAACTGATATGTATAGCATATATTAATAAACAGGGTTACCTTTTATGGGCAATATTACAGATGAGTATGGTACATAAAATATGGATAAGGTAATTCTACATGGTATAAGAGGAAATTATAAGGAATGAAGTAGCCCACTGCCCCATCTATCCTTATCAACATATAAGGGTCGTGTTGGTATAGTGACCACATCAAACCTATTTTGTGATAACCAAAACTGCCAGACACTAGTGTAGTAAACAGGGCAGAACTTAATGATTTCCTAATAGACTGATCAGGGATTCACAACACTCGTCAGAACTTATGGTCTGTGTGCTACTGTCTTAACTTGAAGAATCTCTTGGTTCTGTAACAAGAATAACTATCATTGTTAATATATATCATCTCTAAGTCATTTTTTCTTGAAGAATCTTTTGATTCTATAACATGAATAACTGATATTGTTAATATATATATCATCTCTAAGTCCTTTTTTGTTGAAGAATCTTTTGGTATAACACGAATAATTAACATTGTTAAAACATATCATCTCCAAGTCCTTTCTTGTTTACGAAGATATGTTATGAGGGTATTATAGTTATAGAAGCAAATTCAAGACATATAATTTATAGGTGTATCCATCTTAAGGGGAAAGACATTTTTTAAGAAGCTTGTAGGAAGGGAAAAATTTTGAGATTTTTCAGTCACAAAAGAACAGAGGGGAGAGGAAAGATATTTTTTAAGAAGTTTGTAGGAAGGGGATTTTTGAGATTTTTCAGCCATAGAAGAGAAGAGGAGAGGAGAAAGGCATTTTTTAAGAAGCTTAAAGGAAGGTGATTTTTTTGGATTTTCAAAAGAGAAGAGGTGATGGGAAAGGCATTTTTAATAATCTTGTAGGAAGGGGAACTTTTGGATATTTCATCCACAGAAGAGGAGAGGGGAAGAGAGGCATTTTTAAAAGCTTGTAGGAAAGGGATTTTTCAGCTGCAGAAGAGGTGAGGGCATTTTAAGAACCTCATAGGAAGGGAATTTTTTTTAATTTTTCAATCACAAAAGAGGGGAGAAGAGGCTGAACAAGTAATCATAGCCATCCACAACCAATCAACGATTATGTTAGTAGGAAGGCCACATCCATTCTGATATCACCCCATTGACATAAGAATCATGGTATATTAGACTATATATGTTGCCACAGACCAAACCTTCCATCCAATATGAAATTATTTTTTTGGATTAAATTTAATGTTATCCATCTCTTGTTATCTATCATAGAAAAACAAAAGAACAAGCAAAATGAGATCCAAATGCTAATACATTGAAACACATTTAAAAGTTGTGTTGACAATGGTAATATAGCTAAATAAGTAGAATGATATTACTAAGCTTGGCCTAACATGAATTTCGGTTAGAGCCTTGGTCTATTTTCTTATTTTATGCCCATGTTTGAAAAGTCAATTTGCCTCTTGAAAAATGATATCCAGTTGTAATAGTTGGCTTGATTTTTCAAGAATGTTCTATATAATGCATGAACATTCTCATTTGTAAGGGTTGAGAATTTTGGAGAAAATTGCATGTAATAGAGAAACTCTATGATAAATTTTCTGAAGGAAAATTAAGGTTGGAAATTTTGTTTCGAGTATGTCTATTGTAATGAATTTGCTCTCAATCAAATATGTTGAATGAGAACTTTTGATTTTGATTGTCTCCTTTATAATATTGCATGTTCTTGGAAAGAAGTAAATTTTCAAGAAAAATAGAAAATTTTTGCTTGCACATTTGTTATAAGAGTTGCAGATTTGATTAGTTCGTCTTAAAGGAGGGCAGGTTTGATTAGTTCATCTTAAAGGAGAATGCTAAACCTTTTCAGACAACGATCGATAAATGAAGTATTCGTAGAGGATTAATAAGTAGAATCAGTTTCAACAAGTCAGTTTCGTGGGTTAAAATCATTTAAGGCAGTGATTTTATATTAAACCCTTAGAGATAGAATTTTGTTATGATAACATACTGAATTAAGTTTTAGACTCTGTAATCCCAAGGAACTGGCACCGATCTTTGCCAATATTCTCATCAACTCTTATAAATTGAAAATGGATTTTTACACATTCGAGTGTTGTACAGTAGTGATGAAGTGTTCTCTAGGTTCATGATGTTGTGAGTAAAATATCAGTGAGCACATCTGCAGGGATTAGAAATTAGTTTATTATCTTTTGTCACATCATAAAACCTATCTGTCCTAAATGTTTTTGATATTGGTAAGCTGCAAACTAGGGTGCAGATCCCTATTACAAAAGGCCACGAAGGCAGCAAAACAGGCCAATAGGCCACAAACAGCAGAGCAACAGCCAACTAACAGCTACTGAGCATATTAGAGAAAGTACAGAACCAATACCAAAAACAAAAGCAAAACCAAAAACTAGTTAAGCGGCATGTTCCATTCCTCCATGAGGAATCCAAGCAGTTCATCCTTACTAGCAGAGTTCTTCTCCTTGTCTTGCTTATCATCTTGAATATTGTGCAGAACAGCCAAAGAGGTAGCTGCCGGTATCTGCCCTAAATGTTGATATCTACATAGTAAATCTGTTTATTTTATTTTAAAAGATATTAGGGAAATACCCTCCCAAGTGACACAGAACTCGAAGAAGAGGAAGTCTTATCCATCCTCCTAGCTGTTGGCTTTTTCACCATCAAGTTTGGCCATGGGTTTATTCTGTCTCTGGACTTAATTGTGTGTTGAAATACTTTAGATTTGAGGTTGCATCAGAAAAAGACACCAACAGTGGGACCCCTATTTTCATATTCGATGGTATCACTCCCTCGTCCTTAATCGTAGAAAAAATGACAGTATCTCGTGGCAAGAATTGAATATTGGTGATCTTGTGAAGACCAAACTAAAAAAAAAATGAAGAAAACATTAGAACAATTCACAGAGACTATGAAAACCCAAACTAAAAAAAAATGAGGAAAACATTAGAACAATTCACAGAGACTATGAAAACATTATTCTTGGGCTAAATGAAAATTCAGAAGTGTACCGCGTAGTTTCCGGTGACTTGGTATTTAATTTGGCTGTAAGACTAGTCCATGCAAAGGCTTTCCCTGTAGTAGTGTATTTCAACTGAACGGGTTCAGCTATGTATCCTGTCAGATGGACCCTGTTGGCTAACTCCTTCTGCCATGGTATTGTTTCTGGTCGTGGGAGCTTGTCCGCCGCCCCAAATTTTCCAGCACCGCTTTGTTGGCGGCTAAAGGCAGCCGCGCTGTTGTCAGCAGAAGTTCCTGGCGCCCGAGCGGATGAAAATGCAAATGCACGGAGTTTATTGCCACGGAGAAAAAGGCGTGCAGAGGTAGAAGAGAGCATTGTGCGCGGGATTGCTAGAGAAGCCAAAGCCATGCCTGCGCTTGAAATGTGTTCTTCCAGCAAGGTTCAGTAGATGACATACCCTGCCATTCAAATCAGGGTTTTATGTCCTGTTCCTTGCTAACAGTGTCCTGCTTCGCTGGATTGTTTTGAAATGCTTCGAGAGTAAATATAAATGAATAATCAAACCTACAATATTCCCTCTCTAATTATTAGCCGATAGGCTTTTATATGTGAGCATTATAGTGCTCGGAATTGTCTCACGCCGTAAAAAAATTCAAGCCGGAAAATTTTCTAAATTCATCGGTTGTTCCTATCGGCGCATTCCTTGAACCTCCTATGGGTGCAAGTGCTAGTTATTAGTCCCTGCGGCACTAGGGATTTATAGCGATTCATAAGTTAATATTAGCAATTGTATTTTAGCTTGTAATGGGTACGTCGAGATAGGATGTAGAAAAGAAGTAATTAGTGGTATAGTGCATGACCATTTATTATACTCGAGAAGAGAGCATACACTTTTGTTGAGGGTGAATGCTTATTGTTCCTATCGGCGTATTCCTTGAACCTCCTATGGGTGCAAGTGCTAGTTATTAGACCCTGCGGCACTAGGGATCTATAGTGATTCAATACTAGCAATCACATTTTAGCTTGTAATGGGTACGCCGAGATAGCATGTAGAAAAGAAGTAATTAGTGGTATAGTGCATGACCATTTATTATACTCGAGAAGAGAGCATACACTTTTGTCAAGGGTGAATGCTTATTGTTCATCCATCATTTGAAGATTGAAAGAATGTAGTGATATGTTTTGTTGTCCTACATTGGAAAAGAAAGGTAGTAGATTAAATATGTCAACATGATTCATAGTAAAGTTAGTTTTGAATAGTGTTGGGTAAAAGTAGGTATGGAGATGACAAACTTTTTTTCCTCCCTTTATATGTCCTCTTCTTGTTTTATAAGAGAAACGTATGGGCTTTGTTTCATGTTTGCATATCTTTAGAATGTGAAGCTAGGGCATATGCAAAGACTTGTAAGCTTGCACACTCTTGATGTAGTTGTGAATGTCAACCCCTAATAATCAATGTCATTGATGTCGATTGTTTCCCTTTGAAGTGTTAGAGCTTGTGATTTGTGTATTGTTAGGCCCATGTCATTTTCAGGGGGATTTGGTGATGCCCACCACCACTTAGTAGAACAATGGGCACATTTTTTGGTTGGTTGTGATCCCAAAGTGGGCCTATGTAATTGCTTTAACCTAGCCAATTGCACAATTCACAAGGCCTCCTTGCACCTACAAATTAGAACATACAATAACTTCTTGGCCAATACATAAGAGGATCTTAGCTTGAAGTTGTTCATCCTCTGGAGTTGGGCATGATGTCCCCTTAATTTTCTCAACATTGGACATGGCAATTGGCACTGCCAAAGATTGGAGTGTACATTTATTATGTAGTGATACCAACTGATTTGTTGGAAATAAATGTATAGAGGGTAAAAAAGATTATTGCTCAGTAGCGGTAGGTGAAGAACTTGAGCATGACAATAGAACCTTCCAATTTGCAATTGTTGGATCTGCATTTCTTATATTTGAGAGAAGAGCACGAAAAGCAACTTGTTTTGGGTCTTGACCAATTTGATGAAATATCTTGCTTAATTTAACCACTATGGATAAGCTTCACCAGAGTGTTTCCTCGTATGATGGTGCATCATACATGGAAATGGGAGCTGGCAAAGGTCACCAAAGAGGATGATTGAACATGCACCAAAAGGGATTTGATTATGGTAGGGAGTGCTTCACACAAGATGAAGTCAATGCGTTCGAACAATTTTGGACCGATGAAGCTCATTTCAACTAATAGAATGTATCAAATGAAATATATGCTTTCCAAGAATGTTCCTATTATTTTCCCTTGTAGGGGGCTTAATTATTTTATTAGTATTCAAAGAGTATAATGAATGTTTAGTGCATGAATGTTGAAAGCTGCAAATCCAGTTGGTACAAGCATCAACAATGGTGACTTGTAGAAGAGTGTGACACAATTATATCATAGGATTTTTGTTGCTCAATAGATAGCTTGTTTGTGGTAGGTTGATTCATAGCATGTGGGACATGAAAATTTTGATGGTTGGAATTAATGAAATCAATAGCAGACACTTTTAACAGTGGATTGAATCTTGTTTCTACTTAATTATCTAAGCATGTTGAGCCCATCTAGTTGTAATGGTAGACCTAGGTATAGCTTAGTTTGCAATGGGTACATCGGGATAACATGTAGAAAATAAGTAATTAGTGGTATAGTGCATGACCATTTATTATACTCAAGAAGAGAGCATACACTTTTGTCGAGGGTAAATGCTTGGTGTTCATTTGAAGATTGAAATAATGTAGAGATATGTTTTGTTGTCTTGCATTGGAAAAGAAATGGAGTAGATTAAATATGTTGACATGATTCATCGTAAAGTTAGTTTTGAATAGTGGTAGGTAAAAGTAGGTATGCAGATGAAAAACTTTTTTTTTCTTTTTTTCTTTTGGTTAACTATTTGCATGTGACAGAGCCCTTAATCAGTCCTCATCTTATTTCCAAGAGCAACATATATTGCATGTGTGTATATGTTTGGAATGTGAAGACTTGCTAGGTTGCACGCTCTTGATATACTTGTGAATGTCAACCCTTGACAATCAATGTTGTCGATGTCGATTATTTCCATTTCAAGTGTTAGACCTTATGATTTGTGTATTGTTAAGACCCACATGTCATTTTTAGGGGGATTTGGTGATGCCCGCCACATGTTAGCAGAACAATGGGTAGATTTTTTGGTTGGTTGTGATCCCAAAGTGAACCTATGTAATTGCTTTAACCTAGCCAAGTGCGCGACTCACAAGGCTTGCCTGCACCCACAAATTAGAACATAGAATAGCTTCTTGGCCAATAAATAAGAGAATCTTAGCTTAAAGTTGTTCATCCTCTGGAGTTGGGCATGACACGTCCCCTTAATTTGCTCAACATTTGACCTGGCAATTGGCACTACCAAAGATTGGAAACAAATGTATAGAGGATAAAAAAGATGATTGCTTAGTAGAGGTAAATGAAGAAGTTGAGCATGACATTAGAACCTTCCAATATGTAATTTTTGGCTCTATGTTTCTTATTTTTGAGAGAAGAGCACATAAAGCAACTTTTTCTAGGTCTTGACCGATTTGACGGAATATCTTGATCAATGTAACCACTATGGAGAAGCTTGACTAGAGTGTTCCCCCATATGATTAGTAGGAGTTGGCATAGATCACTAAAGAGGATGATTGAATAGGCTCCAAAAGGGATTTGATTGTGGTAGGGAGTGCTTCATGCAAGTTGATGTCAATGCGTTCGAACAATTTTGGACTGATGAAGCTCATTTCGGCTAGTAGAATGTATTGAATGAAATACATGCCTTCTTGGAATATTGCTAGTGTTTTCCCTTGTAGGGGGCTTATTTCTTTTATTAGTATTCAAAGAGAAAATGAATGGTTGATTCCTGTATGTTGAAAGCTACAACTCTAGTTGGTGCGAGTAGCAACAATGGTGACTATCCATGTAGGGTTGTTAACATGAGGGTGGACTTGATGTTTGTTATCAAGTGTGACTTTTTGGTACTTGTAGTTCCTTGTATACTGATTTTTAGAGGTGGTTATAATTCCATGGTATAAGATTGTGACATAATTATGTTATAGGTTTTTTGTTGCTCAATAAAGAACTTTTTTGGGGTAGGCTAATTCATAACATATGGGACATGAAATGTTGGATGGTTGGAGTCAATCAAATCAATAGCAGACACTATTAATAGTGGATTGAATCTTGGTTCTTCCCAATTATGGTTTTGGTCAATCCCACGTTGGCCAGTCATGTTGAGCCCGTCTAGTTGTAACGGTAGGCCTGGGTATAGTCCCAACAAGACTTGACATTCACCAGGACTATCTTCTTGCATTGCATGTCCCTTGTGAGAAGGAGTTTCATCATCAATGTTTGTTAATGGATCTAGAGATGTACGGTGCACATGCCATCGATTCCACCTATTATCAAATCAAAACCTCAAATTAAATTAATTTGCAAATGATATAGGAATGATCTTGAGACCTCTCTCTCTCCTCCATGGATTCTACACATCTTCCACCTTAATCAATTTACCCTTCTGATTTGCTTTTTCCACCCATCTTTTGAGGTAAGCTTGTTTTCTTTACAATTTTTTATAGGTACAACATAATTGAGTGGTACACACAAATGATGCAAACAAACTTCTGCACCCCCAATTCTAGAGAACAAAGATAGGATATTGATCCCCTTTAGATAATTAGGCTTCAAAATAGAAATAGGGTATCCTATAATGAATAAATCATAGCGATACATTTTTCCTCTTCTTATTTTACATCTATGAAAGCTAGTTGACTCGCTACTACATGAAAAGCATTTAAATGTTTGGTTGCAAAGTCTCCATGAATGTTTTATTTCCCCCAAATTGAAAAGGTTAGTAAAGACAAGTATTGAAAATCATGGACATTATTTTGATTATATGGAGCAAATTTCTTTGCACAATCAACATGGGACTAATTACAAGCTTGGATGTTGCCAATTACAATCCTAAGGTTATTAGTCATGCAATTTGTAACCTTAATTAGACATAGAAGAATAACTAAAGGAGATAGATAAAATAAGATGACATATATACTTGGGAAAACCCTTTTGAATAAGAAACCCACCACCAAAAGTAAACCTTAATAAATTCCCTCAAAACAAGCTTACAATAGATTGAGAATTGTAGCCCATGTGTCAACACTTTAATAACATGTTGATACTACTACATGAAAAGCATTTAAATGTTTGGTTACAAAGTCTCCTTCATGAATGTTTTAGTTCAAAACATTGCTAAGATTTTATGAGATAAAATTATTGCTCTCTCTCTCTCTGTCACTTCTCTAGCCCCTTCTTTCTTTTCCCTATTCCAAATGTACATTCAATGGCCATTGCATTTTAGTGGAAGGTGAAAAGTAAATTACATTTTTTTTTAATTTGGTAGTGGAAGTATAAATTCTTAACACCATTTGTTATTAAATAGAGTTAAAGTTACCATTTCATCTTAACTATGTTTTAATTGTTTTTGGTATATAATATCATTTATCTATTATTTAACTATATCTATTTTGTATATAAAAATATATATTAATTATACTTATTATTATATACTATTTTTTATATAATGTAAATTATTAACTAAATCTTTCTACAAGTTAGCTTTTCTATTATTAGTCCATAAATCAATATTAGGGCTTAACACAAATTGCCCACTAAGAATAATTTATCTGTGAATTAGTGATATGGTGACACATTGCCTACTTGTTCTAGCTAGTTGTAGACAATGCTTAAAATGTGCATTCATAACCGAATGCCTTGCATAGTATCAACTCTCTTGTCCATGTGTCCAATGTGCATTGACCCAACCTAAGATGCCATGCCTAACCATACCTACTTAACTATTGATGCACACACACTATCATTTAATGCTTTCTCATCCATAGATCCCTTAAGCTAGGTCACTCCAATATAATTATAAGGGAGAAAATAAAAAGTAAATCTATGAATTGGGCACACAAATTAGGTCTTAGCTAACTATGTTGGTATGAGCAATAGGGGGCATTTGATTAATATTGGTGTGATTAGACACCTCTCTCTCTCTCTCTCTCTCTCTCTCTCTCAACCCATGTAAAGTTAATTGAGTTGTTAGATTTCTTATAGATTAATTTAAATAGTGTTAAATTTTAAAATATTTATTATATATAGTAATAATATAGTATATTTTATTTATATTTAACAATTGTATATATTTTATATAATAAAATATAATAGTAAATATAATAACATTATAGACTTTTTATATGAAATAAATACATAATTAAATTATATATATGTGAAACTATTAAAAATATAATCTATTTTAATATTACGATTATAAAATATAATATGCAATAATAAATATAATCATATTATATTATATATATACATAAATATTTAATTTTATAATATAATATTATTTTTAAATTTTATAAATATAATATATTATATATTATATAATTTTCATTTATAATACTGCATTAGAAATATTTGGATAATATTACGGCAAACATAAAATATCATTTTCATAACATTACCAATTTTTAATAAAACTTTTGCTTTATTAACCCTCTGTAAATATTTTTTACTTCCTTTTTTTTACCCCCCTAAACTTTTAATTTATTCGGCGTAATAATTATCCAAATTGGTAAATTTATTAGAAATGAAGATGTATTTTAGCAGCCGATATGGGACACCACAGTGAATGTGGATTTATAATAATAACAGTTTAGTGTGTAAATCCAGTGAAAAAATGACAAACAAATAAATAGAAAATGACACGCGGACGACCGACGGACGGGCAATCAGAAATGATTTCCTGACGACGGAAACAGGGATGGCGAGATGACTTATCGCCTCTAGCTGGTCTACCCTAGCTAAAATATTGTTCAAGCCATCATGTCAGTGGAGATTGTTTGGAGATCCATTTCCCACTTTTCGAATAACATCAGAATTATTTTAGGCAGACAAAGTGAAGGTAAAAACAGTGAAAATAATGACTGTGAAATCAAACAGTCAACAGGCCTTCAATTGTCTTGCATCCCTTCTAGTCCATTTTCATATGTTGATTGTCGATGTCAAGGCTCTCTTTGCCAAAGGGAACGCCTTCAGCATAATTAGGTTTAGTTGTTTTTTAACAAAAAGTTTATTCAAAGATTTTATATTTTACTAAAGAGTTGTAGTTTAATATGTTGAGTATAATTGTTGAGGGTTGTCGTGCTAATCATTCCTTACATAAGGTTAGTGCAATGAATGTTCTTGTTAATATGGTTCAAAGGCAACAAGTTTCTTTAGAAAAAAAATGATTTTAAAATCAATGGTTGCCTCTCTCAGAGCATAAAGATTCTCCTTGTTGTTCTTAATCTTGACTCTGTGGTAGAGGATTTTTATTTTTAGATGCCTGCCCTTATTTGTAAATTCATGGGGTTTGCATTGAAACTAAGGATGTTGGAAGTTTGGGCTTGTAGAGCCTGGCTAATTGAAGGAGACATGGATATAACCCTAGTTACTAATATTTGTTTTGTTACTTTTAATAATGTTTCTAATTGTGCCTAGATTTTAGGAGGCCCGTATTTCTTCAAACATGTAGGTCTTTTCATGAAACCCTAGCATCTAGAATTCATACCAATAAAGGAACTCCCTTCCAAGGTCATGGTCTGGATTCGTCTCTTTGTCTTACCGTTGCCTTTTTGGAAACATGAATAATTAAAAGTCTTGGGTGTCTTGGGTTCTTTTTCAAGCACTTACTAGGGAAAAAAATCTAGTTATAACCAAATCTATGTAGAACTAGATTTAAATAAGCCCTTGCATCAAACCCTAGACTATGAAGCCATCCCTTTCAAATGTAGGGAATGTCATTGTTATGGAAATTCATTTCATGATTGAAACCAACTTAAATCTAATGATACTTATTACTAATTTTTTGTTCACACTCAAAATTAGTTGGACCTAAGTGTAGTTGTTCAGAAGGAATAATAGAAAACTTCAAAGTTATGCATTCATTGAATGGTTAATGCCTTGACAGAATAGAGAAGGGAATCCAGTTGTCAGGATAACCCATCAATCCAATCAAGACTGATAAGTTATCATGAAAAAAGAATTGATTATCAAGAAATCAAACATTCAAGGAGATACAATTGTTCTACACAGTTTGATCTTTCAGGAGCTATAAGTGAGATTGACTATTTAGTTAATCAGTTCTGAGTAAAAGGAAGAAAGATATTTTGTATTACACTGTTATTTCATGTCATGTTTTGAACATACATTTCGGTATCTGTTACTTTATCTCATGTATTGATTAAAAAAAGAAAATACATATACATCATATGCATAAGAGAAACTAACTGATCATGTTTAAAAGAAGTGTTCAAATGTGTCCCACACAAGCCGTGGGAGTAACTAGACTGAGCAATTACAGACATGCAAGCTATGTATATGTTTGATAAAAGGAAAAGAAATGAACATCTAATAAATCTAAACATCCATCATTGCCTAATGATGGAGATTGTTGTTGAAGTCAGCCTTCAAGTCTTCAGTCTTCACTCCAAGCCATCATCAGTTTAACCTGCAAATTTTTGGGGACAACCCTGTTAGTGCTCCAGATGTTTATAGTTATCACATGCTTTTATCAAACAGAGACATTTACTTATCACATCATGCATTCAGATGGGAAATCAGATCAGATAATGACACAAATCAGGAGGAAATCATGAAGAAAATCAATCAATGCTATTAAGTACTTTTTATGCTAACTTGTTTGTTCACTGTGCAGGTATAGGACGAGTTTTGTTGTTGATCTGAAGACAAAATAAGCATGTGGATTAAATGTGGCTCCCACAAGGGTTGAGCCCAACATGCTTCTTTCTTACTTAGTCAAGAAAGATATCAAGAGTAATGGACAAATTATATCATATGTTGCTTCCTCATGCTATGCTATCAAGAGCTTATGTCCATATGAAATACATCAAAAGTAGAGATACCATTCAATGCCTTGCTATGCAATAAAGAATACAAGTATAATTTTGAAGATGAGATGGCATTCTACACTAGGTATTTCTCATGTTGTTTTCATACTGTTGAAAATGTTCAAAGGTTAACAGTCAAATCACATTCAAGTTGCAAGTGTCTCATAAAGATGGTCAAGTAAAATGCCACATAGAATAGCAGATGAAACAGTGGAAGGCAAGACAATCATATTCATATAATGCCAACTTGACTATCATAAAGTAAGCTTCCAAGATATATGAGAAGTGTAACTTCCACATGCTAAAGGCTAAAGATGCAAATAACAGATACATACAACATGATCACATTTCATCAAATGATAAAGACTGTTACTTACTATCAGTAATCTTAAAGGAAGAACAAGCTATGGAGTAGCTACATATGTCATCACTAACATGACAGTCAAGTACATATTTAAAAGCAAGAGACTGTCATGTATAGAGCACACAAAGATTCAAACACATAGAGCACAGTGGAATGTAAAGAATGCAACAGTCCAAGGATAAACAACGTGGATTCCATGCATTTCATCATTGTTGTGTTTTGACAAACTTTATCCCCCATGCCTAAAACTACAGTGATGTCATGGTGCAGTCAAGAAGATGCCATGCCTTAAAGAGAGATACAGTGCAAGATCAAGGAGAGATACAGTCACTTTCACCATGAACAGTCAGGACAGGATCAATAAAGTGGCTTTTACAAAGCAAGATACAGTCAGAATATGTTAGGATATATCATAAGTTGCCATATCCATCTACAGAGGTGCATTAATGATGAAGGAGGAACAACAAAAAAGAAGAGCAAGACTTATATCAAATGCTACAGTTAGGATGGACAAAGAACATGAAAGTCACAAGGTAAACAGTCCTATTACTTTTATGCCATTATGCTTTCATGATGCATTCATAGTAGTCAATTACCATGGTTAAAGATGAAGGAAGATGCTTGATATATATGTTACTGTGAGAGCCAAATGATAAGATAAACAATCATTATGCACAAAGGCAGATACAGGTATACCATTAAAATTCACAAGGATAGCTACAGGTGTAGGAGAAAGATGCATGATACATACGATGCAATAGACATTCAAGTGATGAAATAAGCAGGAGAGATAAGAGCATGCAATCTAAGCTACAGGTGCATTTTGAGAACATACAAACAACTACAAGTGCAAGGAGAGATAAGAACATAACATCTATGATAAAGTATAAATCCAGATGCAACAAGGACGAGTACACAGTCAAAGATGATTTCACATGATAGACAGTCCATCATATTACAATTAGCAACCTGAGGAGATATGCAAATAAGCCAAAGAGACCATCTAAGCTACAGGAGAACTTCCTAGGAGTGCTAATGTATGCTACAGAATATCAAATGATTTGTTGTCATACAGAATATCAAAAGGTTTGCTTATACCTAGTAGCTACAATGGGACAGATAAAGTAAAGTGTATCATCATTAATGTGTGACAATCACAAAGAGAAGGAGGAGAAAGTGTTATGTGAAGTAAAGAAATAGCTCCATTTTGCTAATACTTCAAACTCTTAAATGCTTTTGCCAATAGATGGAGAAAAACCACAGTCAAGAAGGTGTTAAATAGAAGGAAAGATTGCTCATTAAAAATGTATACCCATATCAAGACATCAAACCCTAATGCCATTTTTTGCAAACACAGTCAAGAAGATTCAAATAAAGGAGAGTGGCCATAACAGTTTGAAGTCATGAAAGTGCAAAATGAGCAAACCCTTGATAGAAGGTTAAATCCCTTGTTCTTTTCTTCATAGACTGTCAAAAGAGAAAGAGATAGCAGAGAAGAGCATGGTTGTGGCACTATGAAGGAGTTTTTGTGCAAGGAAGGTTGAAACCCTAGCTTCAAAAACTAAACAAACCCTCAACAGACTACACAGTTTGATACCTATTTTCAGGAGGAGCATGGCCGTGACAAGGTGGAGGCCTTGAAAATAGAAGAAAACAACAAAACCTCATCTCAAAAGCTTAAACCCTCAAGTTTTCTGCATCTACAGACATGTCAAAGTAAAAAGAAGATATATGCAATCATGGCCGACAGTGATATAGCATTTGTGGCTATAAAATGCAATACCCATGTCTACCAACAGACTTGTCATTCTGCAAAGTGTAAAACCAAAGACAAATAAAGCTACAGAGGTGAAGAATGTCAAATGCTTACCTCTTTTTGCTGATAGACAGAGAAGATCTTTCCATGGCCTTACAGTAGCATCAAGTTCTCATGAACGGGTTACAATTGCAATGAAAAGAAGATGCAAAAACAAGGAGGGTATTAAAGAATGCACAACATATAGAGAAAGCCATGAATAAGAAGGAGGCCGCAGTCATGAAAGAGGAAAGTTACAAATCAAATAAATACTTCATATGAAACTCAAGCAGTGTTACCTTCTTTGTTAATGATACAGAGTTCTAAGATGCAATCAAGGATGTCGTTGAGAGGAGTAAAAAAAAAGATATATGCCTCAAACCTACAAACCCTAAGGCCGACGGAATAAGGTTGCAGAGCAAGTGAAAATTATGCAAAGTGAAGAATGAGCAACTTTAGGGTTGTTTCCTTCTTTTTGTTCGAAGGTTCTTTTCTCCCAGTTGTGTTTTGACTTCACAAAAGAAAATAATTACCTTATCTAATTCCATTGACGTCAAAACATTAATCATCTATTACCTAACATCATTGTTAGAGGTAGCCGATAGTGGGAACCTTGCATATTATTTGAGATCAAGTGGTGGCTGCTGGTTATAAGAATGTGCATTATGCCTTGTAAAAAAATTCAAATATCATTCATTACCTTAGGTTGACATTGCATGGTCCAGGAGATTCCCTTTCATCATGTTCTTTTTGATAAAACAAGACTCCCTTAAACAAACACATGTGTCACGCAAGATAACCAAATGAGGTCAAAGAGAATATTACTTGTGCTTTGAAGAATTATCAAATGAGGACAAAAATGGCAGATAAGGCAATTGCATATGGAGATATAAGATGGTTTAGAAAATGTAATTTATGTGCACTAAGGCAGCAGAGGGGAGTCATAAGGATGTTTATGCATATTGTTTTGTGCATGGAGTGACTCAATTTTTTTTATTTTGCAAAGAGAGATATTTTTTCTTCTTATTGATCATAGGAGTGATAAGGATGATTTTTTTTGTTTTAATGTATATTTTATTATGCAAGTGAGTGTATTTTCTCACATGGAGTTATAAGGATGGTATTAATCTCTAAGGTCTTAATTTTGGCTAATATCATGCAAAATAAGCAAATGTAATTGGAGTGATAAGGAGTGATATTTTTCTTCTAATCATGCACGATTTTGCATACAAATCAATTGTAAATAAATAATAAAGTAATATTCAATAAATTACTTTATTATTTTTCACAAGTTGTAAAATTGAAAATAGGACAAATTGTAACCAATAATAAAGTAATATTCTATTACTTTATTGTTTACTCACAATCAATTTTGCTCATTCAAATTGATTAGTGGAGTTAACTAGGCCACCTAGGAGGTTCTGAATGACTTTTAGGAGTATTTTTAGGGTCCTTGGTCAAATTTTTTTGTCAAACACATGGAGAGGCCCAAATTGAAGCTATTTTTGCTCAATTTGTGGCAGTTTTAGGCCCTATTTTTGAGGATTTTAGAGGTTGCTTGGGAATGATTATTTTTAGAGGCAGTTATCTGCAAGTCCATATTTTTTCATGCCTCTTGGAGAGAGTAAACCTATATATTGTAAGACAAAAGTTTGTTTTTGCTAGTTCTTGATTCTCATTATGATTCAGACAGATTGGAGAATTCTTGTAGCTCACTTTTTTACAGTTTTATTAAGAGATCGGTAGGTTATAGGTTATATTTTTGTCTTCTTTGTAGAGCTTTCCTTTGTTTATTTCAGATCAGTTGAATTACCTTCCCTTTAGTGTTGATTATTGAAGTGATTTTGATGAAATTTTGTTGTGCTTTATTATTAAACTTTAAAATTATTGTCTCACTTCCTTACTTGCAGCATTAAGCATATATTCATCATAGGTCTTAGGTTGTGTTAACTAGAAATAGTCTTTTTGTGTTGTGAAAAAACCATTTCCTTCATAAAAACCTGTTTTTAAACCTTCCTTAGAATCACTTTTGTGATATTTATGCCAAGTCTAGATTGTGTAAAAGTCAAAATTATGAGCAAACATTGTGGATCAGATTGCATTATTTTTATCCAAATCAGGTGCATCGCCAATTTTTACCTTTAAACATTCTTTTAGTTCCTTCTTCCCTTTTCCAAAATAGTAAAAAATACACGTCTCAATAGAACATTTGAAGGGAACCAGCCCATAATCTGGAGGTCTAATCTCGTCATAGGGCACCCACAACCTAAGATTAGTCCCATGTTACACAGAATTGTAGTGCTTTACCAGCTTTGCATATGGGTGCAATTCCCAGTGATAACAATACTTTCGAGAGATTAGCACATAATGATAAAAAGGATATGAAACAAATACAATAAGGAAATTCAGGACTTAAATCTAGTCCTTCTAATGCTAATGGCTTCATCATCATTCGTAGAAAAGGTCAAGTTCGATCCACTACAAAACCTAGAGGACCATAAGTTGGTAATAAAAAAAATAAGTGCTATTTTGGGACAAATCCCCATAAAATCTCAAGACATGATCATTATGAAAACTAGGAATAGATGGCAGCAAATCAAGGGAATGATGAATTTATGTAGGATAATTTTTCCATTGATAAGCAAGATTGTACAACATAAGACCTTTAACTTTTGAGGATTTCTTAGGAGATTATGAATATGACTATTGTCATAGCTAATGTCCACCATGTCCCTTTAACATCAAGTAAGTCTATTGTTTCTACCCAAAACCCTCTTTTTATTCGTAACTCTCAAACTCTTGAGCTTGGGAGACTCTTCTTGCCTTTGAAAGCTTGAATGTGTGCATGAAACCCCTATCATGGACTTTGATAAACAAGAAATTTGTTTATTTTTCATCATGAAGATAGCTTGAAAAGAAAATATTTTAAAGAAATTAAGAAAAAGGAATCATCTACCTAGCTTTGGGTATTAAAAAAAGTCAGAGTAAAAAATAGGGGACACAAGAAGCACTGAAAGCAAGTCATAAGATTGACCATGATATGACCAAATATTTGTGAGGACACCTGAAGGCTTAAGGTCTTCTCAATCAACTGGATTCATCCCTTCCTCACTTGTCTCATTCATGATTATTAGAAGAACAATTAAAGAATCTAATCCTTTTATGTTTTTAATAAAAAAACTAAGCTCCCCAAAGAATTTGCTGAAAAAATTTGGCTATAGTATTGGTACATATGTCAGGAAAGTATTGTTATATCAACCCAGAGTCTATTCGGTAATCTTATGTGTGCTCAGGATTCCAGATATTTCTCTAGTAAAAGTTTAAGTTGCAATGGTGGTCTCTCTTTAGAGGGGATTCTCATGACAACAATCTGAGTGTCTTGATAACTGATTGTTATGCACCCCTAGATCTTTTAGCCAAGGTTAAACTTAGGGATAATTTGTAGGTTCATAAAGGAACTTCTCCTTAGGATTATCCTTGGATCATTGAAGGTGACTTCAATGTTGTGTTATCCCTTAATGAAAAATGGTGGACTCCCTGCCCTCCCTCAAATCAATATTCTTCTCCAACAAAAAATTAATGGATATCTCTCCAAGTAATGGCTTTTACACTTAAAACAAATACAAATTTGGGGATGCTTTCAATGTAGAACATTTGGATAGATTTTTAGTTAATGACTCTTGGCCTTCTCAACGCTTTAGGCTTACTTCTTACATCTTGGAAATGCAAGTTTGGATCACCAGCCCATTACTCTACACTAAGAAGGAGGCTTTAAGCCTCAAATTATCCCTTTTAGATTTTAGCTTACATTGTTTAAAGATGATCTGGAAGATGGGATTAGATTGTGGTGGGTGGAAGGTAAACCTCACCATGGAATGACTATGTATGTTATGTTAAGCAAAAACTAAAAGAATACAATGTTTCCTTGTGCAATAACATTATGCAAATGAAAAGGAGTATTTTGTCTATGCTAATAGAGATCCAATGTTGTGTTTAGGAACGAGGATTAAGTAAGGATATCTTAACTTGGTAACCTAAATTCTAGAATGAATTAGAAATAACTGAGATTCAAGAGGAAATCATGTGGCAAAAAAATCTCATGCTAAATGGTTATAGGTAGGGGATAGGAATTATTCTTTTGTCCATCACTCTTTTATGGCTCAAAAACATTTCTAATTCGACGATAGACACGTCATTTTGAATTGTCTTCCTAAAATCATCAACCCTCAAGATAAGTCTTTTCTTAATGGACCTATTTTGTGGAAAAGCTATTTGTGGTGAAAAAAGATAAAACCCCAAGTCTAGTGGATTTCCTATTGAATTTTTCCAAGCTTTGTGGGTTTTCGTCAAAGATGACATTTTGAAGGCTTCGAAGGAGTTGCATACCTCAAAATAAATGTTAAAATATGTTAATAATTATTTTCTTTCCTTGATTCCTAAGAAAGATCATGTTTTGAATATTTTGATGTTCGACCTATAGCTCTTTGTAACATTATCTACAAATATTTTTTAAAACTATTGTTAAGTGGTAGGAATGATTTCTTCCTTCTATAATTTACTTAGAACAAGGTGGGTTTATTGGAGGGCATCAAATCCTAGATGGTATTGTTATTGTCCACAAAGTTATCTATTCACTCTATGCATGTTAACAAAAAAAGTTCCATGTTCATGAAACCTAATCTTTCTAAGGCTTAGGATAAGGTCTACTACAAATTTCTAGAAGATATCTTATATGCCTTTGGTTTTGATAATAATTGGGTTCAATGAGCCATAAATTGTTGTACTTCTCCTTTTTTGTGCCTATAAATGGTTCTCCCTCCACCATTTTCCATTAGGAAAGAGGTCTACATTAAGGAGTTCCTATCTCTCTACATCTCTTCTTCATTTTGGTAAAAGGACTTGGCAGGTTTTTAAATCACCTCTGTCACATCTCATTTTATGGACTATATTATTATTTTAGATTATTGAACATTTACTATGATTGTTTTACTATGTGTGATTCCACATGTGTGAAAGTAATTTTCGTAACATTATAAATGCGTGATTTTTTAAGTTGGATTAATAATTGAATATTACTGGTAAGATTATGGATATAGATTATGATTTGCTTCAACTATTATTTTTGGAAACTAACATATTGATGTGGAGTTGAGTATGACTGAATGCAGGTTCTCGTCGAAGACGAGAACATGGTTGAGGTACATATATTCTAGCCACTCAACAAGAACTGATAGGATGGATAAACCTGATGCACTCACACACTCACGTAGTCTCATGTCATATTGCATTTGAATGGCTTTAATATGCATTATTATATGGTTAATGAATGTGATTGATATTTAAATACTTAGAAAAATAATGTGTTTTAATTGCTAAAGTAAGTCTTTTTGAATGCATAATTTAGTCATAAATATATTATGTCTCTTCAAATTACATTAATAGAATTATGTATATTATTAATTATATTATAAATTATAAAAGTGTTTCTATATTTAAATAGATTGGATTAATAAACACCTTTGTTATATTTGTGAGTACCTCTTGTTTGATTTAAAGTGATTATGTTTAATTAAAAATAAATAAATTATATTAATAATAGATATTATATTTAGATATCTAAATAAAGGAAATGAAAGAAAAGCTTTTGTCATGCAAAATTGGGGAGAGCGATAGTAATAACATAGTTAATATTTTTTTTAGAAGATCATCAGTTTTAAATGCGAGAGAGGCATGCAAACATGAGTAATTGGTTAGTTTTCAAGAAGGGAGAGCCAAATATACAAAAAACCAACGTCAAGATTAGGGAGGGATTCTAAATAAAATAGAGGGTAGAAGAAAGGGGAAAATCATCATTATTTTTAGAGATGAAAGAAGAGAAGAGAGAAACGACATGAGAGGAAGGAGATGCACAACGGCAAGAGACATAAGCGACCCTTAGAAAACAAAGGAATTGGGTATTTTTCTTGAGTTTTCCTTTGCATGGAATTGCTATGTAATCTCTTAAGTTTTTGGTTTGCTATTGATTCTTATTTGGTCTGGTATTTTATCCATGTCACCGACTTTTTAATTCTCTCTGTCACCTGTGTTTTATTTTCTGAACATTTCCCTTGGTGGTAGCTTTTCCTCTGTGGGCAATGACCTGAGTTGTCTCTTCCCGCTCTTGTGGTTTTCTTTAAATTATGCTAGTGGATCGACCTTTTCTTGGCCTTTGATACAACCGCTTAAAACCATATTTGGCAAGTTTATTTCCTGATCACTATTAAGATTATCTTTGTCGCAGTCTTATGAAACCTGTAGTTGTTATTTATTTCCTCTATGATTTGATTCTGGGAATGACCTTTTTGTCTAATTGGTGATTGACCTGATCTATTCTCCCAAATGGCATAATGATCAATAGTATGTAAAAATAATCTTATTTATTTATGGCGCTATTATGTTAGTCTCTATCGTAGTTGGGTATTAATTCTTGGTCGATCTATGTTTGTTTATTGTTCTCCATTATTAAGTGAAGCAGCCTATTTCTTGTCTTTGTCAGTGTATATTACACCCTTAATGCTCTGATTTGAGCAACCTTGTTGTTGAGAACAACCCCATAAACTTAGACGACAGTATTTATTTACCACTGTAACAATAATTATCTTTATCTCTATCACTGTTGTTCTTTTTCATCCTTTAGCTGCTGTTAAATTTATCTTATGTTGCAACCATACTGTGTTCCTACAACTGTCATTACTATATCCTTGTTGCAATCTTCTTTATGTTGTATCAGACTTCTTGTGAGTTCTTGTAGCCTAATTTATAGATACCCATAGCTTGTTATATAAGTTCTTGTAGCTTCATTTAAAACTCTCTAAAACTATCATATTATTACATAGAACAGAGACAATGCATTTTTCTAATTTTTACCTATGCTTTTAAATTTAGTTGTGAGATGTTGAAACCATTCATACACTCTTATTAAGCCTTTATTCCAATAAATTCCTTGAATTATAAACCAGCTTTGGGTAGAAAGTAGTTAACATTAGTTTTCTACAAACTATCAAAACAATAAAATATGGTTAAAGAATATAACCAGATTATAAAATCTATATTTATATTTGCATTTAAATGAATGAATGATGTTCTTCTTTACTACTTGCTTGAAAGTGTGTTTTCGTGAATGATGCAAAGGAAAGGGATTAGAGATGGTTATAGGTGAATATGGGTTGATATTTATTTTTGAAAAGAAAGTAGATTATCTCTTATGTGTGTTTGGGGTTACTTTTGGGCTAGGATGCTGAATGTAGAATACCAAAGACAGATTTTCCTCTTATCGGGAATTGAACCTTAAACTATTTTAAATGCTTAGGCCTAAGCCGGGAATTCATTGAAAAAGATGAATATTTGTCTAGCAAAACTTTATATATATATATATATATATATATATATATATATATCTGCCACATCCTATTGTGAGACAATTTGCATATCATTATTTAAATTTGCACATTAGACTTCAGGTTGCACCGGGTGTTCCCTCTTGCCATTTGTTTCCAGGTTGCTAGATGTTTTGTGCAGGGCTGGGTTTCCTTCGTGTTATAAAGGGATCTAGGAAAGTGTAATTGCTTCATGGTTGGGTGGAAAAGTGCCTGAGCCATGTTCCCGTCTCTCAGCTCGCAAGAGGACCATGTGGGTTCATGGCGACTAGAGAGTTTGTTTGATTTATTATTCTTATATTGGACATGATTATTGTATCTTGTAATTATCATTGGATGATTTATAGCATGAAAGACAATGGACTTTGTATATTCTTTTATAGTGCCAACACCTGGATTAAACACGTGAATTGTAAGATTTAATGACTTTTATTGATTTATGTTTATGAGATCTATCTTTTACTTGAGATGATGTAATTAAGTGGATTATTGACTTCATGTAACTTTTGTGATGGAATGAGTACTTTACAACCTCAAACACCTAAGATCTATTTCTAGCTTTCACATTATGCAAGCATGGATCCACTCTCCCACCTTCAATTTGTGAATGACACTTGTTTGATGGGTAATGCCACTCTTGTTGAAGTGATTGCTCTTAGGCAAGCTCTTGAGATTTGTATCAATGTATCTAGTCAACTCTTGAATGAACAAAATTCTCAAGCATTCTTCTTCCTCGTGAACCTTCACACTTAAGCACAAATTGCTTGTATTCTTCATTTCTTGGTTGCGTGTACTCCTTTTGAATATTTGGGTATCCCTAGTTCTCTTTCTTGCTTTAGAAAAAAAATCTTGAACATTATGATGGTTTTGTTTAGTGTCATATCAATCATTGGACACATAGATACCTTTATTTGGCTACCCTTATAGTCCTTCTCAAAGCTATGTTACAAGCTTTCCAAGTTTATAGATTTATGGCTCTTGTAGCTCTAAAAGGCATCCTTCATTATTTGGATTGTAGAATGAGAAAGTTTCTCTAGGAAGAGAATTTAGAGAAAAGAATGGCATTTGGTTAATTGGGATTAAAAAAATTGCCCAGAGAGAGGTAGATTAGGTATGAGATCATCCCTCCTTAACAATGTGGTACTAGTCACCAAATTGTATTGGAGATGGTGTGTGGAGGAACAAGCCTTGTGGAGGAGAATCCTTAAGCTCACATACCTAAATTTGGATAATTATTCTTTCATTCCTAGGACGTCCACCCTTGGCAAGGGTTTTTAGATGTGGAAAATAATGAAGTTAGGAAGTAATATGATTAAAGCTAGCCTCTTATGGATTGTTGGAAAGGGTGACTTTGCTCTTTTGGGGGAAGATGTGTGGGATCAACCTAGTCCTCTCCATATGGAATTTTATGATCTCCTCGAGTTAAAATATAAATGTGTTGAAGCTAGTTAGATTTATGTTTTCTACTTTTAGTGTGATGTCATACAAGATGGTGTAAGGATTTGAAAATGGAAACCAATAATTTCCCTTCTCATTGACTGATTAACTTACATTTTAGCCTCTCTAAAAGTCTCTTTAACTAATCATTCTAACATCCTTGGCTAGAAACTAATAGGATCTGGTATTATTGGTTATAAAACACTTTTGGTGGAAAACCTTGAAGTAAAGAACTACGAGCTTTGGAACAGGGTTCAACATCCTAAATGTTTGTCAAAGGTTAATGCTTTCATGTGGCTATTGGCTTTAGATAAATCTCTTCATCAAAACAATCTCCAAAAAATTGGTTTCGCTAGTTTTAATAGATGTATCCTCTACCTTCAAGAGGAGGAGGATGGAAAACATCTCCTTTTAACCCTCCTTTTCCACTTTCCTTCATTATTCATGGTGCAATCTAATGGGAATTTCATGGAATAGTTATGATTCTACCCAAGCATTTCATGTGAATTAGATGCGACCCTCTTTCAAGCTAAAAGATCTTAATATGTTGAAAGATATTGGCCCTAGTCTAATCTACTAGAATATCTCATTGGAGCACAATAAAAGGATTTTTGAGGGTACTACTATGCATATCAATCCAGTTTGGGATAGAATAATGGTCAATCTTATAGAAACCTATCAAGTTTGGGTTCATGATTATCAGGTGAGTTCTTCGTGAGAAGTCATAATTATTATGAGACTTGGTATTCATGTCGAGTCTCCCTCCATTTCCTATACCAACAATAACCCTCAATAAGATCAAATAATTAGATGGGAATGTCCTCCTCCAGGCTTGGCTAAAATTAATGTTGATGAAGCTTCAAAAGATAATATTGGAAATGTTAGCATGGGAGGTGGACCTATCTTGATCATAGTGGAAGGATTAATTATTGGTGTATTGGTAGTCCTGATATTAGTTCTAATAACTATGTTGAAACTATGGCCATTCTTCAAGCTATATTAGAAGCCAAGTAAATATATTTTACCAATATTGTTCTAAAATATAACTCTAAAATCTTGATTGATCACTTCAAAAGGAAGGCTTCCTCTAAATTCTAGTAGTGGCAATTGAATGAATGCCAAAAAAATGTCAACATCCTCATTCATGGTTTCAATGTTGTTAAGTGGAACCATTCTAAAAGAAAAGGAAATCAGGGTGCTAATTTATTGGTAAAATCAGTGTTTGACTGGAATGACATCAAGGTTGAAATTGGAGATAATCAAGAATGTCTTGTCTAGGACTTGAGCAAAGACTTTGGTGCTCTTAGGAATGCTAACTTCAAGGCTTCACTAAATTCTTGACTTTCGCTAGTATGCTAGTTCTTGTTGTGTTCCTCTTTGTTCCCCCGTGGTTAACACTGTTAGTTTCATTTAGTTTAAGTGGGTTTCTTGTCAAGCCTTTTTTTAACATAAGGGAAAATATTTCCTATTGGTCTAATACCTAGAGCTTGTACAATCTACAGGGGAATGAGAGCTTATTCCCTACCTAGAAGGTTTAGAGGGTTCCTTATTTTCTATTGTTTGTTTATTTTTTGTCCATCATTTTTTTTATGATTTTCTAGAATTGGTGTGCCATGAGTCTCTTTAAGACTAACAAACTTGCTATGTAATCCTTTTTTAAAATAAAATTTACCTTTATGTTAAAAAATATCTCATTATTAAGATAGATTTTTACAATTTTCATAATAGTTATGGCGTGACAAGGAGTAGAGCAGGAGCGAAGAAGGCCAACAAATTTTGAAGGCATATGGTATCCAGGAAGGTGAGTGAGAGAAACATAATTAGATATTCTAGTGGAAAGAATCAGTCAATAGGCAATAGATGAACTGTGGCGAAACCCTAGAAATCAAACCTTCAGAGGACGAAATTTGCCTTGATATCAAAATCATGGATTTCAGAGACCAAGAAATCAGGGGCAAGGGAAAAACAATTTCAATTTTTGTAGGAACTATGATGGTCCACGAAGAGGCGATCAAAACCCTAGAGGGGGCGGTCAGAGAGGTGGTTTTGGAGGACGAAACCCTCAATTTAGGCAGCATAACTTTCGAAGAAATGAAGAGAATATCATCAATCAATCAGAGGAAAATAGCAGAACTATAGAGCTAAATCCAATAAGAATTCAGAAGTAGATTTTGAAGCTGGAAAACTTAGCTTTGATGGTCAAATGGTATGGTAAAAATCTAAACTGGGATGGGCTCAAAACATAGTGGAGCAGAAAATGGGGCAAGGAGTTGGCATTCAAACTGCTAACAAATAATTTTTTTGCGGTAATTTGCCCTTCGCCAAAAATTAGAAATGAAATAGAAAGCGGGGTATGGATCATGGATGACTACGGATTCTATACCTGTCGATGGACAACCAATTTCAACCTAGCACAAGATCAAATGGAATCAGTTCAAGATTGGTATGTTCTCCCTAACCTACCTTTGGAATATTGGGATCCAAAAATCTTGGAAGAAATAGGAAATGGATTAGGGACATATTTGTGTGCGGAAGAAAGATCTAATCATGAAGGGACTGGATCGCATGTAAGGATTTGCATTGTTAATAATCCTGATAGAGAAATCTTAAAGGAGATCAAGTTATCCTCTGATCTCGGGGTGTGGACACAAATCCTTATTCCAAACTCCAACACCATGGATCCTTTGGTGAAAACATTGGGGTGGCGAAGTCCCAAAGGGACTCTAGAAAATTCAGGGCAGAGCAAAACTTCTCAATCTTCGAATCGACAAGCTTTGAATCTAGAAATCCAAGTTCAACACTCAGATCATATGGATCAATTGCAACACAAAGAAATAGAATTGCAAGCTAAATCAAAAGTAGATGAAACGCTGAGCGACAAAGAAAGGTTAACATCATTGGATCAAAAATTATCTAAAGCTATTGGATTGCTGGGGAACAAGGTGTGAGAAGAAGACTTAGATTCTCTTATAGATGTGGGAAATGAACTGGCAGATCTGGTGAGGACGGCTAAAAACGGAGACCTAAACATAGAAAATGACGAATGTGAAGATTGGCTAGATGACTAGGATTTGGAAAATATGTATGCTAATCTTGCTTTTGAAGAAGAGCAAATCCCAAACAGGGTGTTGAATACACCCCTCCAACCAAATACAGATCACGGAAAGCTAGGACTTGGGACTAAGGAGCCCATCAAATCATCCCCGGATTGTGGAGATCACAGGCGCAAGGGTAGAATCCTAAATAGGGAAAAACTAAAATTGGATGGAGAGACCACTGGCCAATTGAAGATTAATTCAATGCTAAAAGTAGGGAAGGGAGACTCCCTTCCTGAACAATAATGAAGATCATATCTTGGAATGTTAGGGGTCTTAATGCACCTAACAAACGATGCCTTCTAAGGCATCATCTGGGCAATATTCAGCCCAATATTTGTTTGTTGCAAGAAACAAAGCTAGGGGAACAAGAGAAGATCAATTTGGGTCTGAAATTGAAGACATGGAAAATGATAGGAGTTAATTCTAATAGAGCCTCTGGTGGACTGTTGGTTCTTTGGAAGCCTCAATCGGTTATTTTGGAAGAAATAATCTCAAACAAACATTGGATAGCATGTAAGGTAAGAAGTCTTGCCTCTGATTTAAGTTTTCTACTCATGAATGTTTATGGACCAAACAATTGTATAAAAAAAGAATGGTTTGGAGTGAATTGGATAAAATTTGTAGTCTCCCTGCATCTGAATTTTGCATTTTGGGGGGGGGGGATACTTCAATGCAATTTTGAAATCTTCAAACAAGAAAGGTGGAGTTGGAAGAAAGCTACAATCTTAGATTGACTTTGAAAGCTTTATAGAGAGAAATATGTTATATGACATTCAGACAGGTGAGGGATAATTCACCTGGACAAATAGGAGGTTGGGTTTTTGCAACATAGCTGAAAAGCTAGACAAGTTTCTCCTCAAAGGAGAACTTCTCTTGTTTCCCTACACTTTAGATTGCCAGATTCTCCCCATTACTGGATCAAATCATTATCTAGTGAGTTTGGACATTGTAGGGGAAAGGGGCCCTGTTAGATGTCCCTTTAAATTTGAGAACATATGGTTCAAGGACAATTTTTTTTTGATTTAATAAAATCTTGGTGGGAAGACTGCCAAGCAAATAGATCGAAAATGTTCTACATTTCTGCAAAGCTGGAAGTAATCAAACAAAACTTAAAAAGTTGGAACAAAGAAAATGTCAAAAACATTTTTGAGGAAAAGCAGAAGTGTGAAGCAACCTTGAAAAAACTCTCTGAAAAAATCATTGAGCAAGGGATGGACAACCAAAGCTACACTGAAGAGAAAGAGCTCATGCAAAAAATGAATGATCTATTGGCAAAGGAGGAAATCTTTTGGAGACAAAAGTCGAGGAAAGTGTGGTTCAGATCAGGGGACAAGAACACAATTTTTTTTCACAATGCAACAAAAATCCGAAGAGAAATTAACATAATTTCTAGCATTAAAACTAATGATGGAAGAATTTTGGATAAGGTAGAAGATGTTAAACAGGCAATGGTGGAATAATATAACTCTCTTTTGAATGATTGGGGCGGATCTAATCTTCTAGCCCAGAGGGATATCTTGGAATGCATCCCAAACTTGCTCATGGATTCCCAAAATGATATGTTAAACAATAATTTCTCTGAAGAAGTCAAAACAACTCTCTTTCAGCTCCACCTGAACAAGGCTCCAGGTCCAGATGGCTTTCCAGCAGGATTCTTTAAAAAATGTTGGCACATCATAGGTAAGGACATCACTGAGTCTCTCGAAGAATCTAGGAATTCGGGTTAGATTCTCAAGGAGATAAACAATACCTTCTTAGTTCTTATACCAAAAAAGGAAAAGCCTGAATCTTTGGACGGATACAAACCCATTGCTTTATGCAACACCTTTTACAAAATCTTGGCAAAAATGATGGAAAACATACTTAAGATCATTCTTTCGGATATCATTTCAAAAGAACAGACAGGTTTCGTGCCCGACAGGTTGATTCTTGATGGTGTTATTATAGCGCAGGAAGCCATCCATTCAATCCAAAGAATGAATAAGCAAGCCATGCTAATTAAGTTAGATATCAAGAAGGCATATGATCGCACCAACTGGCGCTTCCTTTTCAAGGTTCTGGAAATATTTGAATTTAATAAAAAATGGCTAGATTGGATATTCAACTGGATTGCTTGCCCAAGATACTCAGTGATTGTGAATGGATCCCCATAAGGATTTTTCAATGCATCCCGTGGTTTAAGACAAGGTGATCCAATTTTGCCCTTTCTCTTCATCATTATGGCGGAGGCTCTTGGAAGATCAATCACTGATGCATGGCGCACAAGAAAAGTGCCAGGTATATAAATCACTAATGGAATCCTAGAAGCCACCCACCAGCAGTTCACAAATGATACCATGCTCTTTGGTAAAGCACATGAAAGAGAAGCATGACAATTCAAAGAAATCCTAAAAATTTACTCTCTAGCTTTAGGTCAAGAAGTTAGCTTAGAAAAATCAGAAGTCTTTTTCTTCAATACTTAGGCCAGATTGGAAACTCAGATTTTGAGAATTCTTGGCTTCAAGAAGGGAACTCTTCCATGCAGGAATCTTAGCATCCCCTTAGCCAAGGGTATCTGTCCGAGAAATATTTGGGACAATCTGATTGAAAAGGTAAGTATCAAAATAGCTTCATGGAGAAACATAAGGCTTTCATGGGTTGGCCAGTTAACCAAACTCAAGTCAGTAATTTCAGCACTACCTACATATTTGATATCATGTCTTCCTCTCTCAATTAGTGCAAGCAAGGAACTTAACAAGAAAATGAAAAACTTCTTTTGGCAAGGCTCCTCAGAGCAATTTAAATACCCTTTGGTCAAATGGAATTAGATTTATGAGAGCAAACTAAGGGATGGTACAAGATTGAAAGATCTCTTGATGCAAAATAAGGCTCTTGGGGCAAAGCTAGTTTGGGCCATATACGCCAAACAAGGATTAAAATGAGTTAAAGTGATAAAGGTGAAATACTTAGATGAAGGTGAGGATAGCATCTTCACATCAAGATCACTTCCAAAAGGGTCTAGAATCTAAAACTACATTAGGAGCTACAGGGACTTGATAATAGACTATTTATCATGGGAAATAAAAAATGGAAGGACAACAAATTTTTGGGAAGATTCATGGCAGGGGCACCCTAAGATGTCGGACAGAGAAGAGCTAGCAAACATCAAAAGAATAACTAAACAGACATGGGGGGATAAGGTAAGAGACTATCTCATCTCTAACTTTCGAGATGGAATTCCTTCAATTCAATGGAAAAGTCCACAGAACTTGGGGCCAAAACCAAAGGGAAGTAGAATTGTATGATAGGATGATGTCAGAACGAACAATTTTCTTAAGAGAGGGGCAAGACATTCTTCGTTGGGCTGGTTCTCCATCCAAAGATTATAGCGTCAAAGAAGGTTACAAAAAACTCTCTGAGACCCAACACTATGAAGCAAAACTTCCAAGCGATTTATGTTGGAATCCAGATTGCCTCCTTGAGGCTGGAACCTTCCTAAGGATAGCCTCATAGGATCGAGTTCTAACGGCAAACAGATTTGCCAAATTGGGTTTTCAAGGCCCATCCAAATGCTGCTTATGCAAAGAAGCTGAGGAGAATGGTGATCATCTGTTCCTAAAGTATCCTTTTACCCAAAGGTTTTGGTACTGGTTACTAGACAGGCTCCAATGGAGGACAACAATCCCAAACTCTCTTTTAGATTGGCTTATGGGGTGGCCAAGTCTTAACAAAAAGGCTTTGTATCGTAGTTTATGGACTTCTAGTCCTTCCCTTCTCATTTGGGAACCGTGGAAAGAGTGAAATAGGAGAATCTTTCAAGACAAGGAAGTGTCTATTCATTCTCTCCAGAATAAGCTAGAAGCAGATATAGTTGAACTAATAAATTCTAAACTGAGGGATATGACTAATACAAATCCAACCTTTACATAATGGGACGCAAAGATGAGACAGAATTGGCATGGCTTAATCATTCCTCCCATTTGTGGGGAAGGGGGAGAAAAGACAGAAAGCACAAGAAAAGATGCCAAATGGTCTCCTCCAGAATTTGATTAGTATAAACTAAACTTTGATGGCACTTCCCGTGGCAACCCGGGTATTTCTAGAGTAGGATACATAATCAAAGATTGGAATTGCAGATATATAGGCAAATTAGCAGAGCCTTTGCCAATGGGCACAAACAATTCAGTAGTGTTGGAAGCACTTATTCTTGGATTAAGAATGTGCCATGAGCTAAAACTCAAAAAGGTGGCGATTGAAGAAGACTCCCTTTTAGTGATCAACCCTCTTCATTCCTATAAAAAGATTAATTGGATTCTAGCTGCCAAACTAGAAATAGCCCTAAGTCTGATGGATAAATTTGAAATGGTGACTATCTCTCATGTCTATAGAGAAGTTAATTCTGAAGTAGATCTTTTGTCCAATCTAGGAGCTGATGGGATAAAGGTAAAAGATATTAGAAATTCTAACAATGAGAAATAGTGGGCGGAAGGGTGGGCACCCTATTCACTCATATCAAGTGAAAGGGTCAACTTCGATGATAATCAAACTGATTTCCTAATCATCATTCCAAGTGATTGGATCTTCAAAGCACGTAGAGATTAATTATAAAGGTTGGTAGAGGCTTCACGCGGGGAAATCTAGACACAAGAAACATAACCATCATCAATGTAAATCCTGTGGAGAGAGCTGAACAACCATAATTAGTTTCTAGGCTTTTCGATTAGACAGTGGTTTTGAGATCTTTCCATTGCCTATTTATTTTCTCTTTCTCCCACTAACCCTCATTTCTTTTTCTCATGAAGAGTTCAATTTGAGAATAGTCTGTGGCTTCAATGGCTGGTAGCTCAAGATTCATAGCCAGCATTGCGATTGATGGCATGGTGAATTTGGGAGTCGATACTCCAATTCAATTAGAAAGTTCAGTGAGACAAGTGGCATTCAAAGGCAAAATTACAGATCAAAGACTGAAGAGATTCTTGCGAATCCATGATGATCTCACCCTAGCAGTAGTAAAAATCATTTTGGGCAGTGCTTTCATGGATTCAGGGGAAGCATATAGAGTAGACACCAGTATTTCCTCAAGATTTTGCGCCTCTCTATTGGATGCAGGGGTATCCAAGGCTGAAGCTAGGGCATTAATCTCCAAGCTCTTCAAAGCCGATCTCCTTGGTGGTTTGGAGAAGACTCTCAGTACTGTGTTCACAGGGATTGGGGTTCCCTGTCCAAGAGATACCCCTCTGCCTCAGGACCAGGGCGAAGTGATAAAAGTCTTTCCCTTTATCCTTGACATGAAAGGTATGATTTTGCTGGAGCACAAAGAAAGGGTGGAAAAAACAGTTTCTTTCCTCAAAAAGATGTTGCAAATGGAGGTTGTGAATGGATAGTTTGAATGGGTGCAGTCTTTCCAAGTCTTGGCACAGGAAATGAATCTCATGTGACTCCATGGTTACCTCCCCTGGTAAATTTTGGTTTTGTTTAAAAGATTTCAAGTTTATGTTCTCAGCTGGCTGGAAGGAAGATAGATTTATTTACTATACATAGGAGATATAGAAGCCATTAGGGCCAATTTTGGTTCACTCTGGTCCTGCGTGGCCCTAATCCAATTTTTTGAGACCTTGCATGGTCAGATAGGGATAGTATGCATAAAGTATATACTGGAACTCAATCTATAGTAGCTCCAATGTAATTTTCAAAGTTCAATATATATAAAATATCCTTTTTACGTAGCAAAAAAAAATCTCATTATTACTTTTTTTTAATTTGATTTATTCAATAAAACTAAATATAGTATCTTAAATTTACTATAATACACAAGAGAAGCTTCCCTGGAGCCCTTATATCAACCTTAATTCCAACATATCAAAACCCTTGAAGTTGGGGGTGGTGAGAAACTAACACATAACTCCACTCAATGAAACTAAAAACCAAAGTATTTGAGGCATCAACCTTGCAACAATATTTTACGATAGAAATTGTTGAACAAGAGTAGGGGACATCTCAATTCCTCACTATATTAACTTTTATGAGTGAAAAATAAGTAACGAGCCCTTCATGCCTCCCTTGACATCAACTCAACATGGGAAGCGTAAATCAATCAGGTGGGATACCTATCACAGAAAATAAATCTCAAGCAATCCCACCCAAGTTCTAAATTACGACACCTAGCTATTCTATATTCCTAGAGTATCGACACAATATACCATTCTAGATGCAAAAAATGTAGAAGAATCCTCCTATAGAGCTAATGTTTGGAGGAAAAACTTCTTCCATGCATAACCCATTTTTAGGAACATTCTTGGAATATCTAAAAGAGATTCTAGACCTCAACTTTTATAACACCATGCTACTGCGACCTCTTCTTGAACTTCTGATGCTCAAAGGGCTGGGAGTCCCCAATTTGCTCATCAAATCTTACACCATGGTAGTACAAGAGATCTGTCCTTGGGATGGGTTAGTAGTGAGAATATTTCCAAAGCCTTTAGAAGGAATTGCACTAGATTTGTACTAGTGACTGCTAGAGGAATCAATTCATTCCTTTTAATAGTTCATTTATACCTTTGACAAGAACAAACTAGTTAAAATAGGAATCCAAGAATTCCCAACAGTTAAATAAGAGGCCAAAGAATTAGTTGCGCACTTCATTACATGATGGAGGTAGGTGCTCTGCTCTTCAACTAGCTCACCAAATATGGATCATAGGGAGCTATGAGATCTATTCTTGCACACACTCAACAAGGATACATAGGAAGAAGTATAAAAACTACCGTATAGATCATACAAAGAAGCCTTGGAAAGCACTCTCAAGATAGATCAAGCCAAAATTGACAACAGAAGAAAATAGTATGGTGTCAATAAAAGTTAGTAACACAATATAACAACAATAAACGCTTGGTACCTAAAATCTTAAGGAACAATGATTACAATGCAACCATCGATGGAGTTATGACATTCCACCACCTAAAAACAACAATCATAATCACAACAACTATGGTGGTGGCAATAACTACACAAAATCAGGGAATCAAAATATCAACACTATTGATTAACCCCCAAAAATAATTATGATAAATAGGGTAGACAAAATGAAAAACCATACAAGAACAATTGATATGATTCATATTAGAGACCTAACGATTACAATCCCAACATGTACTACACTTTCCATAAGAGAATGGGGCATGACACAGAGCTATGCCAAGATTACCATTGGTTCATCTTAGATATCCTGAAATTACAAAAGAATTCATTCACATGGATATATTTCTCCTCCCACAAGAAAACTTGAACCACAACTGTTAGGGACCTATCAACCCCAAAATTCAAACTTATAAATTTACAAAGACCCTTATCCAACACACCAAATGGGGAGTGCCTCAAGTCAACCAAAATCAACTGATGCCACCCCTTCTCAAGAAATAAATGGTCCAAGATAATTAGGCATTATAGGCGAGACCAAAATTTTAGACCTGGTTGAATTAGTGCAAGATGAAAACCCTCAAGAGGAGCCCACAATCTTCTAAATAGAAAACATAGGATACATAGTTTCAACAATCGATCCTATGCCAACTCCAGTTGGTCCATATCACTTAGTTGAGGACCTTAGGAAGACATTTTCCAAGATATATTTCATTAACCTTTTAAGGAACTTACCTCCTCATCTATCATCTCTCCTACAAGAAATCAAGCTCAAATATCTAAATCACATAACCCCACCTCCAAAAGAACAAATCAATCAAGTAGACCTCAACATGAGTCCTCCCAATGTAGAATTACATGATCCTAGATTTTTTTTAATATGAAATGAATGCCCACTAATACTGAACTAACTAGGTGAAGGGAACCTACTTTTTATCTACAAGTATGGATCTGTGAATCTTACATGAAACAAACACTTGTCGATGATGGGGCAATAGTGAACATAGTTCCATTTTCCCTCCTAGAGGGAATGGGGTATGGACACATCAACATTACAACCTATATAGATACCTTGCAAGGATATGACAACTCAAACCCATGGCAATAAAAAAATTACGCTCCCAGATTCTTTGGAACCCAAGATGGTGTCTACAACCTTTTAGGTAATTGACAAAGAGACATGATACAACATATTATTTGGAAGACCCTAGATCCACAAGATGGAAGCAATTCACTCAATGCTATTTCAAGAAATTTGCGTCCCATACTTAGGAAAAGTCTATGTTGCTAAGGGAGACCCAGAACCTTTTAGCATGATAAAATTTGATGCAACCAAGAAGAAGGATAGAATGTTTATTGACTATGAGATAGGTGTCAATAAGATAACAACATCTGAATTGACCCTTCAAAGTATCTAAATGAGAAAAGTATATCAAACAACAAAATCAGGTTATAAATATTTCAGCAAGAATGATTAACAAAACAACAACATCTTTAGACGATAATACCATAGGGGAATTTCCCTTCAACACTCACTCAACAAAACCTATGAGTTTTTTCCCTCACGATCATCCCTTTTAAAAATTATACAAATATCTACATAGTTGATTTAGCTGTAGAAGACATAAACGATGGTATCTATATCACTATGGTATAAATCACAACTAAAGAAGAGGATGCAAGTGAAGAAGAAAAGACCACACGGGAGTTAGGAAAATTATCACAAATCCTCGCAAAACCTAGTAACCTTTAGACTCTTCACTTCAATGGAGCTAGGTGCAAAACAAGATCTGGGGAAGGGGTAGTCCTAACATTTCTAGGGGGAGAGATCTTCCCTTTTTCCTTCCAACTCAACTTCTTTTGCACTAACAACATAACAAAATATGAATCTCTTTCCCTTGGAAACATGTTAATAATGAAACTAGGAGTTAAAACTATCTTGATCTTTAGGGACTCCCAACTAATAGTCAACCAAGTCTTAGATAATCATGAAACAAAATCACTGTTGTTAGCCCCATACAAAGTTACAAACTAAAAATTAATAGAGAATTTTGACTACTTCATGATGCAAGCAATTCCAGTGGAGGAAAATTAAATGGTTGATTCTATGGCAATCTTGATCATAATGTTCTCCTCCCACACACATGTGGTCACATTGTGGAGGACCGTTAGTAGAAAGTGGAGACCTACCAAGTATTATCAACTATGTTGAAAATAGGATAGAACCTTTTATAAAATATTATGCAGAAAATGACAAAGCCATCCTATAATACCTTCACACTTATGATGGTCTCCCACAAGTTCATCACAAGAGAGGCTACATGATCCTACCTCGTCCATATGACTACCTCAAGGGTGATTTAGACATTCTCCAAGTTGGAAAAAATGTGGAACTACCTACCTCTCCTTAGAAATTTGAAGAGGGTCATCCACCCTTAGCAGGGGATACCATAGATCTCAACATAGGCACCCCAAAAATAAAAATTGATAAAATTAGGTGCTAACATAACAAGTGAGGAAGTTTATGATTATGCAAAATTTCTTTTTAACTTTCCAGACATATACACATGGACATATGTGGATATGCTTGGATTAGACCTAGACACAAATGTGTACAATTTAGTTACAAGACTTTAGGCAAAGCTAGTTAAGCAAAAGTTTAAACCAATCAAGCCCAAAATTGCTAAAACGGTGAAAGACGAACTAAGAAAGATTTTAGATGTGGCTTTTATCAAGCTAGTGGACTTTGAAAATTGGATATCAAATATAGTCCCTATTCTCAAAAAGAATGGAAAAGCTAGAATATGCATTGATTTTAGGGACATCAACAAAGCATGTACAAAGGATGATTTTCCCCTTCCATTGATACATCAACTTGTGGATTCTATCATTAGACATGAGACATTATTCTTCATGGATGGATTCTTTGGTTACAATCAAATCCACATTGTAGAAATTGATAAGAGCAAAATAACATTCACTATTTCTTAGGGGACTTTCTACTATGTTGTAATGCCCTTTGGTCTACAAAATGATGGAGCCACCTATCAAAGAGCAATGACTCACATCTTTCATGACCTTATCCATAAAATGGTGGAATCGTACATAGATGATCTACTTACAATATCAAGGAAAAAATCAAAGCACATAGAGGATTTATGGGTAATCTTCACTAGATTACGTGAATACAAAGTCAAATTAAATCCTAAAAAGTGCATCTTTGGAGTGACAGTCAAAACAATACTTGATTTCATAGTCTCATGTTGTAGAACATGCATCAATCCAGCTAAAGTGAAATCTATGTTGGATGCAACCCCTCTAACCAATGAGTACAGAGTTAGAACTTTCTTAGCACAATTAGGGGCAATATAGTGTTTTATACCAAATCTCACTTCAAGATACATCTGATCAACCAATCGCTAAAAAAGGATGTTTGAATAATCTATACAATTATGGATTTCATAAATGCATTCAATCAAGTAAAAAAATTCTTCTCCTCCTACCCTTATGCCACCCAAACAAGATCAAACATTCATCCTATGATTTAGGGCTACATATATACCAATCACATGCATGCTAACACAAGAGGATGATGATGGGAAAAAAGGGCAGTCTACTTCATTAGTCACACTTTATTAGATTATGAAAAGAATTGTTTAGACAAAAAGGGAATGTTTATATAGAAAAGGGAGAGGGTGGAGGTGGCAACACCAACGAATATGCTCAAGCAACAATCTATTGGTCTAAAGATAGCAAAGTATTTTCCCAAAATAGCTAATGGGTGCTCCTTTGTAGGATGGAGACACCTCATAACCCACTCACTTAATTAAACATGCTTTATGAACCTAAACAAGATTAATAAAAGATGCAGGAAAAACCTAGGAATATAGGAAAATAAATAACCCAACTAAGAAATAAAAACCTACACTAACACGTAATGCCCCTATGCTTCTTTCTACACCTAGGAAGTCTAAAGATTTTAGATGGTTGTATGTGGTTTAGGTGGTGGTTTGCTATTTTTTGATTAAGTTATCTTTGGGCTGCTAATCTGCGTTTGTGGCCAAGTTGGGGTTGTTTTGTTTTGTCTTGGGCAGTTGTTGTAAAGGGATCAGGACCCTCATTTCTTGCTTACTTAATCAAAACCAATCAGTCATTGATCTATTTTCAAAGTGAATGAATGAATATCTTTAAATACAAAAACATACCAAACAAATCAATACAAATGTAGACTAGGTTGGTTCACAATAGCTAGTGGAAATGTCAGCAAGATGAAGATTTGAATTTTGAATTTTAAAAATTCAAGGTTTAGGTTTGTAACTATAGAAATGACTTGGGTCATGTCTGTGCTTGCAAATCTAATCCAAGATGTTGAATGAGAGATCAAGAGATTAAGACCAATCTTTAAAAATGAGTGATGATGAAGTCAAACTATAGTGATGTCACGAGCCCAATTCACACAACAATATAACTTGTAAATTAATTATTACATTTAAAAATGTCTATGCAAAATAACCCAAAAAAATAAGTAAAAAGACAGAGATATATCATTTTCACCTTTACAATTATGTAGCCACATTTAAAAAAAAAGATAATGATTTTTATGTATTTATTCAAAACATTTATATAAAATGTCATATTTTTAAATTTTTAAAATCATGGTTATCTATTCAAAGGTGCCCTTAAAATGCTATGATATACCGTAGTAGAAGTAAAATTATATATAAACAAAATATATATATCATCATAATTCTATATAAATTTTGACAATCTATCTAAAATCTCTCCTTTCATGTGATACAATCTTTTTAAAATTTTGATTGTATTTTATAGGAAATACGGCCACCAAATTTAGCCCTATACCATGCATTCTCTTGTCAAAAGGACACTATGTATTTTTTTATTATTACATATAAACCTTGAAAAGGCTCAAATGCGAACCAAAATGATCATATTATGTGGTTCAGTTATGGGTAAAAGAAATTAATAATGATTTATGTTTTTTCAATCCATGAGCGTTCTTTTGAAGAGTCTAAGGGCATGTCCCCATGCTGCTGTTTATTTTGGCTAGCAGCCACTGCTCAATTTTTGTAGGAGATATTTGTGGAGCCAATGACCCCATGAAATTTTATTTTTCTTAAAATAATAGTTATCTATTTGCAGTTTTTTATTATATAAAAAGCATAAAATAAATTATCTTAATTATGTTCAGAAAATTAAAAAATATCTTAATTATGTTCAGAAAATTAAAAAAAAAATAGAAGGAAATATATGCAGCCACATGGCATATTTTTCATTATGCAGTGGCTGCTTATTTCCTCCAATTCCTAAATAGTAGTCACTCCACAAAAATAGGAAAAGATTCTATATCATCATTTTCCCACAATTATAAATTTCCATGGGGCCACTCCAACTCCTTAAAACTGCTTAAATTTAAGCAGAAAATTAACTTAAGCAGCCCATGGGGACATGGGGTAACAGTGTATAAGAGTGATAGCTATTTATATTAAATTTTTGACCATTTAAAGTTTAGAAAGTCTTGATCTAGAAAGGTGTGTTTTTAGTCAATGCACCAACTGTTTATATTCACAAGCATTCTTTTCTGTTGCTGTCTATAAACAGTGAGAGTGTATTGACTATAGCATTTTTTTTTGTTTACAATCAAGTGTAGACTTAATTTCTAACCATCTAAATCTTATGGGGGCTATTCTTAAATATCATCTACTTCAACAGTCAAAGATTAATTTTGGCCAATAAAAATAGGACAGATATTTATCATTTTTTATTGTGAATGAAGTGTAAAATGGCTATTGATTGTTTGACCATTGAAGTGGATGATATTTAAGTAGAGTGGTCTTGTCCATGTTAAATTCTATAAATATGCCTCTCAAAGTCAGATTCTTTGTCCTCTGCAACTTCATCAAGCAATGGCTGTTGCTCCGATCAACTTTGCCTTAATCAGTGCAATTTTTATTATCCTTTTTATAAACCCATGTATTGGTTTATTCAGTTGTCCTACCCAAGAATCCCAAGCTCTTCTTTCCTTCAAAACAGCCTTGAACATCTCTGATGGCATTCTCAATTCATGGGGTAATGGAAGTGACTGTTGCTCCATGTGGGATGGCATATCATGCAATAATCTCACCAACCATGTAGAGCGGGTGAATTTGAGTGGTTACACCAACCATGCAGAGCCGGGCATGCAGAGTGGAGTCATATCTGGTAGTTTGTGCAACCTTCCTTTCCTCAAATACCTCATCCTGAGGAGCGTTGGTCTAACTGGTACTATTCCTTCCTATTTGGGAAATCTCTCTTATCTTCATTATCTGGATTTAAGAAACAATAGCTTGAGTGGAAAAATTCCCCCTGTGATTTGTCAGCTCACCAATCTTAGCCATATAGATGTCGGCAATAACCAACTCAGAGGAATATTGCCACCATGACTACAAAACCTCTCCTTGTTCAAGTTCTTGGCTATTTCCTTCAACCAATTCCACGGGAGCCTTCAGCTTACTGGTCTTTCCTCCCTTGAGCAGCTCTATGCTCGTAATTTTTCATTGCATGAAAACATTACTTCTTTAGAGTTAGCATTGCCATCCACTGTAAAGATTCTCTGGCTCTCCCACATTACCATTTCAGATACTCTGTTTCATAACCTTGCAGAATTGAAATTTATGTTTCTATCCTATTGTGTACTGAATATTAGTACAACTTGGATTCCCCAGTTCCAGTTGGGAGGCTTATATGTAAGCTCATGTAGTATTGGTGGTCGAATTCCCGAGTGGCTTATCACTCAATATTCATTACAGAGATTGGAATTGTCTTACTCCAATATTGTTGGAGAAATCCCCTCCTGGTTATGGGAGAACAATGCTCAATTGACTCTGTTAAAAGTCTCAAGAAATCATTTGCATGGCAGCCTTATTATCCCAAATAGATCAGTTCGTTGGTTGGGAGCATTGGATGTGTCTAGGAATGCATTGACTGGATACCTGCCATCTCTGTGGCCTCGATATCTACAGCTCTTGATGGTTAATGACAATGCTCTAATTGGCACTATTCCTCCAAGCTTGTGCAATTTAGCTCACCTTGAAAAGTTAGATCTGTCAAAAAACAAATTGAATGGAAACATTCCTCCATGCTTTGCCAACTATAAGGTGATTCAAGTGTTAAATTTAGGGGATAATGGTTTGGAGGGAAGCATACCCAATGGGCTCTGCTCCTCCTCTTTAAGTGTAAGAAATAATAAGTTAAGTGGAGCCTTTCCTCCCTCAATCACCAATTGTAAGTCCTTACAAGTACTAGATATTGGGCACAACAAATTCGCTGGGGATATTCCAATGTCAATTGGAAATCTATCAGTCCTTCAAGTGTTGATGATGAAGGGTAATCATTTCAGCGGCAGCATTCCTTCAGAAATTGTCCAACTGAAGCAGCTCCAGATCTTAGACCTTTCGTCTAACAATATATCAGGTTTTATTCCACATAACATTACATCTCTACATGCAATGAGTGTAGCAAGAGAAGACGGCCATACTTTATCTGCGTTGTTGAATCCTTTTGATGTATTTGTAAGAGACATGGGCCTAAAGACATATTCTGAGTTTGGTCCTTTTGAGTCATTTGTATTTGAAGTTCCATCTTATAATGAATTGGACATGACTGTGAAAGGCTTAGAGTTGCACTACTCATATATTCTTTCCACACTCACAGGCATTGACCTCTCCAATAATCAATTGAAAGGACATGTTCCTTTTGACTTTGGAAACTTGAAGGGGTTGAGGTATCTTAATCTATCGATGAACAATGTCAGTGGAATTATTCCACCCAGTATGGGGAAATGGGTCAACTAGAGTCATTGGACCTTTCTACAAATAGATTTTCTGGAAATATTCCTGCAGAATTTCAATCTCTGACTTCATTGGCATACTTAAATTTGTCCAACAACAACAACCTCTCAGGCAGCATTCCGCAAGGAGGACAGATGATCACATTTGAAAACACATCATATTCTGGAAATCCATATTTGGAGGGATGTCCACTTCCAAAGAAATGTTCTTGGGCAAAATTTGCTCCTCCCCTTCCTTCTACAAATGATATGCAAGATAGAAATGAAGATTATAGAAAACAAATACCATGGTATGAGATTGGATTAGGATTGTCACATGTAGCAGGTTTTTGCAGTGTAATGTTATTGCTTGCAGTGAGAAAGGGATGGAGGAAGAAATACTTCAAGTGGGTTGATAAGATTCTGAAGTTTTTGTTTCTTTCCATCCGTAATAAGAGATTATGAAGGCTTATTTGAAGGCTTGGTGCAACAAGCACAACAAGCACAGAATATTAAAACACACAACTTAACCAAACATCCAATGCTTGGTGATCGAGGCAATTGCAATTGCCTGATAATTAAACCATTACATTTGCCTCTATTTATAGAGGGCTTTAGAACAATCTAGACTCCAGGAATATAGTCAAAGCACATGTTTCTCCATTCAACGCACATGGTCTTTCTGCAGGTCTGTGGTTGGTGGGAGTAGGTGAGAAGTCGGTGGGAGCAGGGGAGAAGCTTCTACATTAGTGGGGGAAATTAATGCCAACATAAAATTGACAATTTCACTCAACTTGTTTTACAACTTCAGACACCTATCCTTCTCTATCCTCCTCTGACCTTCTGATCTTTTTTATCAACACTTCTTACTGTGTTCTACAGATTTTACATAATATTTCATTCTCTCTGAACCAAGAGACTTATACAAACTCTTCAAACTTTTTATGATCTACAAACAAACGTCAAGATGGACAATAGAGACAACATACTTTGACATTTTAGCTTGACTTTAATCTACCCTTGGACGAATTCTGCAAACTCCTTATTAAAACACACAACTTAACCAAACATTTGCCTCTATTTATAGAGGGCTTTAGAACAACCTAGACTCTAGGAATACAGTCAAAACACATGTTTCTCCATTCAACGCACATGGTCTTTCTGCAGGTCTGTGGTTGGTGGGAGTAGGTGAGAAGTCGGTGGGAGCAAGTGAGAAGCTTCTACATTAGTGGGGGAAATTAATGCCAACATTATTTCCCCCGCAAGACCAAGCAAACTAATGCCCCAATGGTTCGAGTCATGAGTTTGTTTATTCAAGTTCATTATGTTTTGTATTGCTAAAGTCTATTTTTAAGCTATGACAGCAATAATATATAGTAATGTTCATTGGGCTTATTAATATTGTAGTTGTCTTTCCTGACTTTCTTGCCTAATAAGTATTGTAGTTGGGTTATTGGTGAATATGGTTGTGCGTCATCATCTCTTCCGCAGCAGAGAAGGTGAAGCCCAGAGTTGGAGGGCGTAAAAAAAATACAGCAGCCATGTGCAGGCGGTGAAAAGAGAAAGCCGATGTAAATTATTTGCAGATGGTGTTAAAAATTAAAAGGGAGATTGGGTAAGAAAACTTGCTTTCACTTTTGAAGAGCATTGACTTCTTTTGCATATTTAGTTCTTAAAGAGTTACTTGAAACTCCGATGAAAGTCTTTAGTCTGGGAAAATATAAATCATGTAACAAAACCTTATGCTTTAAAAAGTTGTGAAATCCTCACCTGAAAAAAGAAAGAAAAGAGTAAAAGCTTGAAGCGAAATTGTGTTAACAAGAATAAGCTCAAAACAAAAACAACAGCTGTAGGAAACAACACAGTATGTTAGCAGTATGAAAGAGCCTAAATACGTACTGCTGTAAGAAAAATCACCATGGCTTCTAACAAAAACAAAACAAAACAGCCTTACAAGTACAACAGCAGCAGCACCAAAAACTAAACAAAAGCAGTTGTTCAAAGCAAGAACAAACATCATGGCTGCCAGCATTAACACACACACAGCTATTCAAGGCTAGAATCTAACACTGGCTGCGAACATAAACAAACACCCAAACATCAGCAACAACTAATGAAGGTCTTTTCCCTCATGCGTTGAATGAGTCTTTGTATCTGCATAGGCCACCGAGGATAATCTTTTTCTTTTAGTAACTCGGAAATTTGTGAAATAATTTCCCTGAGTTGAAACTCAATCTTTATATTCTTCTTGAAAACTCCCTGCAGCTGTGAAACCAAAGAAGCAATTTGAAAAAAAAATGTAAAGTAAAGCCTTAAAATTTTTGTTTTCTAGTGAACGTGAGAATTAGAAAACACGGCTGCACATATACTTTTCCAAATATGCAATAATATCACATGTCTAGCAGAATCAGCCACAACATTATTATGAAGCCCCACACTTAATAAGGCTTCTTTCCAATTTAACTAGTACTGAAAATGGTAATCCATTGTTTTTTCACAAATAAGTAGTACAAAAAATATGTTTCAAATTTTCACTATGTTGATAAAAAGAACATTTGACAGGTTGAATTATCATGCATTTTAATTTGTCCCCCACATGCAACTTACAATGCAAGATTTTCCAGGTCAAAAACTGAGCATCTACATCAGCTTTAGATCTCCAAATTTGCACATTCAATTTGTTCCAAAACTTCTCTCCAAATCTACATCTTCATTTATGGTTTAAACATGGATTCACCATCATATGAGGTAGAAGACAGATATATTCTTTTGAAAGGAAAGAAATTGAAATGATAAGTGGATAGCCATTTCCAGTCTTTGAAGAAGTTGCATGATAAAGGAGTGCAAAGCTTCATAGATAATTCCTCAAGCACCAACGGCTAAACACAAAAATAAGAAATTGTTCATAATTATTGTTTGTCCAAATCAACCTTTAATGGAGTGCCAAGAATCACAATTAAGCACAAGAAAATCTCAGATGTCACTAAATTGATGTTAGCATGTGAAATCAGTTTGCATTGATCATGCATTAATCACACAGAGATGCAACATGTAGAAGTGTTGCATACAGAAGTGCATGCAAAAGTGTTGCATGTGGAAGTGCATGCGCAAGTGACACTTGCATGATTTATGCATGAAAATCCTTTTTTAGATTATGTATGATTATTTGCATGACCCTTGCATGATGTAAGGCCACCTAAACCCTATATGATAACTCCAAAGATAGATATATTTATGTTTTTAGGTTGGGATGTTTTCAAGAAAATTTTAGGAGATGGATCAAGTAATGACTTAGTTAGAACTATGAGTAGAGATTTTATTTGTGTTAACAAATCATTTATTATATTATTATAATATAGTTTTGTTGAAATGTGTTGTTGGCATCTAGATGTAATTTACATTAGGTTTCAAGATTGTTATATGTTATTTTGATTTGAGTGATAACCTTCTTTCCAACCCATAAGTGTATATTATATTCATGCTCAATAAATTGATTGAATATGTAGATATACTTTTGGCTTTATTGAAAATAGATAAATACTTTTAAGTTTTAAAACAAACTTAAGATTTAGAAGAAAGAATATTTTTTGTTTTATTAAGATAATAAAGAGATTTTGAAATATTTAAGAATATACTTATGTTTTATCATTAAGGCTAAATTATAAAGCAAATAAAAAGATAATAAAAATAGTAGATCTTTTATACTTTATTCTATTTTTGTTTTAGTTGTTTTATTACAGTAAAATACAGAAAGAAAAAAAAGGTTACCCAAGATGGTATTCAATTATTATGCATCTGGTGCTGAAGATCAATGGACCCTTCAGGAAAATCAAAATCCCTTTCAAAAAATAAGGTACACCTTTCTTCTTGCTTTGGTTTTCTGCTATACTTTCTCTGTAATTGTGACTTGTGTTTGATCTTTTACTATGGATTTACATTTACATGTAACGAGACTCTTCTAGGCATTATATAGGAGTTGCTCTTGGAATAGAGATCTGGAATTGGTAAGTATGTTTTTATGTTTAGAAACCACAAGCCTAAGATGAACTTGATCACTATGGGTGGTTTGTTATTTTTTTTAGGGCTGCATTTATTTCCCGTGTTAAAATAGGATGATTAATTACCACTTTTGCTTGTGCTTTGATTCTCTTGTGCCTTCACTTATGAATATAAGTTTAGTATAATTTATAAGGTCTCTACCCTTTTGTTTTGGATCTTTAAATGTTATGCAAGACCAGAGGAGACTAGTTAGGAGATGACGTCTCTATTGAGACATTATTAGTTCCTGCCTTCGGCAAGAATACTAATGCATTCATACAATTTTATTAGTTTTTATTCAATTATCCAATGGGATTGTAGAATTAAATTAGTTTGACTAATTTTTCTAAAGTTTTTTGGTTTTCAATTTCTATTTTAATATAATAAAATGATTTTGTTGATATTCTATTGGCTAATAGTGTCCAATAGTCTTATTATGATGACATCAGCAAATGCACTCATAATTGTTTGAACTGTAGCATTAGTTTTCACCACTATTGACCAATCGTTTTCATTTATTTTCCTTGTGACTATAGTTTGCAATCTTTGCAAAAAACAATGATTGGTTGTGAGATTTTACCTCTTATTCCCACCTTCATGTGAATCGAGGCAAGCAATGAATGCAATGGTGACTTTAACCCTCCCGAAAATGAAATCAATTGAATGTCCTCGTAGAGAAATCTCAAATCATTTTGATATTCCATAGACAAAATCAAATAAAATAAATTCTAACTTGTGAAAGTCAAGCTCTATTAATTTCAAGCATGTGCAGCTACAGTGTACATAAGACATGATTTATCTATATGTCCAATCAAATTTTTAAAAAGCCATCTAAATTTCCAAAGGACTAAATTTTCATAATGAATAATGAGAAGGAAAATATCACAGCTAATGAAATGAAATAAAAGTCAAATGACATTTATGAGAAACAGTGATTTCAAGCCATAAAATTTTTTGTGCAGCGAAAAATTCATGTGATGTCTTTTAGATGTCCCCCACCGGATACTCTGATGAAAACCTTTAAAGCAAATAACTCAGGCGAGCATATGAAATTGCAAGATTTTAGGTCAGCTGAAGAGGAGTGCGAACATAAAACAAAAGAATCACCTTTTGAGGAATCGATCCAAGGCTGTGGAGGAAATCTTCTTTAGAAAAAAGAGGTATTTGTATCAGTTCTTTGTTTTTCTAGCACTAAAACTAAAATATGTTTGCTTGAATTTCATTACGCACATAGAAACTGAAATCCCTCTCCGGATCTGATGTCTTAAAGCTCTCGCTAAGGGCAATTCGATGTATACAAACAGCTCTCTATTTCCTCTGCACAAATTTGCTTTCCAGCTAAATCCTCCACCTTAATAACGCCTTCAACAGTTTGGACAATCTCCTGTGTGCCAGTATAAGGAGCACAAATATTCAAAACAACCTTATCATTATTTCTAGAGAAATCCATGGCTCTGTCTGCAGCTTCTCTTAATTTTGGGGGAAAAAGACTCACATCTCCTATAATTTGCTCACAAATTCCATATCTGTTAACCATGCTCTCCTTTTCAATGAGCAGATCCAACTTCTCCTTCATTAAATTCATGAGCGTCTCGACTTCCTCCTCTGAGCACCTGAAATTATCAATACTGAAAGCATAAACACTCACATATTTTATCCCCAATTCATAACAATCCCTCAGAGTATGCATCAGGATGTTATACCCAAATTCATGGCCCTTCAATTTCTTCAAATTTGTTTTCGTTGTGTATCTTCTATTTCCGTCCATTATGATCGCAACATGCTTTGGAACAGATCCTGCTGAGACAATCCATATTACAAAACACCTGAATACTTGGTATAGTGAATTTGCAAGAAAGGCAACACTTTCCTCAAAGCATGAATTATTGAAGGATTTGAAGGCAAAATTGTTAGAATATGTGGACTTAAATCAAGCACTTATTGAAATTTTTAAATCCATTAATATGCAACCATATACCTATAGCGAAATATATAGAAGTCAGAATGTTAATTAATTTTTCTTTTGCTTATTGAACTTTTGTGTCCTCTGTGTTTCATATTACATTTTTCTTTATCAATTGCATTGATTCATGAAAAGGGTTAGTATTCGTTAACAATGCGAAACATTCGTTCGCTTGGCCCCTCGCCCCTCTCAAAGTTATGTATTGAATTCAAAGGTTGAAGAAATTCTACTTGAATTTCATTGACACTTTTGTCAAGCCTTCAAGTTTTCATTGGATTGTGTGCAGGTTAATTACTTGTGTTTCATTTGCTCATGCAAAGAATTGATAGGTTTGCCCAATTTGGGGAACTTCATATATATATTCATATAGTTGACTCTATCTATAATTTATTACACTTATCCTTAACCTATTCTTGTGGATTCACTTATCACCTCAATATCTACACTTTCATGTTGAAGGTCAATCCCATTGCTTGAGTAATGATTTTGGGGCTTATGGGAATGATCCCACATCAAGTGAGACCCCCAACAATCTAAATTTAAAATTTGTTGACTCCCACCTATTCCACTAGCCATTGTGAGTCACCTTGGTATTTAATTAGCCAAGATTAACTTTAGGAAAAGTGTCATCTTTCATTAAAGTGTTTTTGTAGGAAATTAAACACACCTCTTAAATTAATTTAAGTTAAAAGGGAATTTAACATTTCATATATTAGATACAAATCAAATCTAAATTAATTGTGAGATGAGATTCATAAAAACAAGACATTTAGCGTGAGCCCTCAGATGGTCGATCTTCTTTGTGGGATACTCTTCCTTGAGCAAAATAACTGGTCATTTCAGAAATTTGAGGAGGCCTCCAATGATAGGCCATGCAGATACCACTGGCAGGAGCTTTTTGCTTGATTTATAGCCAAATAACAGTGAAACAATTTTTGCAAGTACAACAGTTCATATCACTAGAAGACTTGTTTACACATACATGTTTTCCATGAAATCAAGCTTTACCACACTACATGCTATGGACATTTTGGACAAATCTGGAGAACCCACTTTATAAATTATTCAAATGTAAATTCCCAAGACCTCAGATTGCTCTCTTATGGATGGTATTTTCCATTCGCCATTCATTAGTGGTGAATCAATGGCGATCTGAGTGCTAAATCAATGTCGATTTCAGTGCTCAATCAGTTGTGCAACATCTAACTACAAAGAGGATCAACCATCTCAGGGCTCATGCTAAATGTCTTGTTCATGACTCAGTGGTTGATAATCCAATTCAATATACTTAGTCACAAAAAATTGTTCAAAATGATAAGAGTGTTTTTGAAACTGTCAACCTACCATCGACAATGATTCTTAGATACCCCTTGTACCTAATCTCCCGCCCATGTTGCAGGTACTTGGTGCAAATTTGTCTGAGTCTACTTTCGGAAAATGTCAACTCTATATGAAAATTTTGTTGCATGAAAAGTTTATAATAAAAAAGGTGACTATAGTTACCTATTTTTTTGTTCAGTGTATTATCTTAATACTTATTTCTAAATATGCTATTTCTATTCCTCATCGTACTCATGCATTTATAACTGACATTTGAAATAGATAACATGATGAATGACCCTGTTTACAATGACACTTTGTTTTGGACCTTGTAATTCTAATAATTGACCTGTTCATATTCCTTGTAGCTATCTATCTCATTGATAGAACTAGTCATTTTGTAATATTCTCCATTTGCATCTTACTTGTATTGTTCTATTGCTCCACATTTCAATAACTATGCATTACATATCATCTCTCCTAAATGGATTTTATTTGCTCTTAAGAAATTGTGATGCCCACAACAAGGCAATTTCACTCGATGCTATTGGGAAAAGTGTTGAAAATAGATTGCCAAGCAGTGGAGGATGCTCTTCAAGTATTCGATGGTCACAAAATTGTTGAAGACTCCCCTAGTATGTTATACTTCTCTAAAATAGTTACTGTATTTTTATCCAATGCCATGGACATCTTGCAACAATCTACTCTCTTCATAAAGCTTGCTTTTGATTACATACAAGACTAGCTCATATATGAAGAAAGCCTAAATACTAGTCTGAGGGATATTCAGATGCGATTGATGGAGACAATGCCAACAGACCTATGTTTTTGTTCATGATACTCATGTTAATGATTACCTTGCATCTGCAAAGTAGCTTTTGTCAAATATTATAATCTTTTTACAGATGTTCGAGCATATTTTTCCTACAGTTAATATATAGTCTGGTTAATTTTGTATCTGTTATTCACCATATACATGTAATTGGAGATATTTGTTGTTCTCCATCATGATACACACTATTTTCTAAGTGGATAGAATGTATATCTCCTCCACTATGTTTTTATTTCCTGCACCTTTTAAAAACTTCTTACTATATTGTAACAATATTTTCAGTTCTCTGCACCTTCTGCCAAAGTCTTAAGAAGGCTTATTTCTTGCAGCGTAACTTTTGTAGGATATCAAAATAATCAATTAATTCCATGTGAAATAGTATTGGACTATAAGATGACAAAGAAATTGCTAGACCGACCAAACAATGAAGACTATGCTAGAAATTATCAACCTACAATACGTTGGACAATCAGTCCTACAAACTTAAAAAATTCAACAAAAGAAGTAAAATATATAGGTGTTAGAAAACATGGAAATGGTAGTTATGGAGCACAAATCCAAAGTTGTAATTACAATGAACGTAAATGGCTAGGTAGCTTTGATACAGTAGAAGATGCTGCATATGCTTATGATAAGACAACGATATCTATCAGAGGCATTAATGCAAAGACCAATTTCTCATATGAAAATTTAGAGGCATGAAAGAACATTTACATACCTCTAGTGAATGTCCCTAAATATAGAGGTGTTAGAAAAATTCGATGGGGTTGTTACACTGTAGAAATCCTAGACCCGAACTCCAAGAAACATCATTGGCTTGGAACATTTGACACAACAGAGGAGGTTGCACGTGCTTATGATATTGCAACCATTTCAATGATAGGAATGAAAGCCACTACAAATTTCATTCACATGACTGCAAATACATGTAAGTTCATTTCTAATCAATTCATTCATCATTTACATAATTTCATTTCTCATTCAAAATTGAATACAAATTATACTGATTATGTCAATATCTTCCAAGATGCTTGCAATGATTATACATGCAAGAATTCAAACATTGAACATTGCTCGGTTGATGCTAAAATGTACAACTTTGGTGAGCTATTGAAAAATATTCCTTGCACTCTTCATTACCAATGATAGAGAACAATCAACAATTTCTTCTAGGTTATTCAAAGAAATTCCAACTATCTGTGTCTCTTACTGCAGCTAGTACAAACAATACAATGGACGCTACTATTGACACCTCCTCCGTCTCACTTTTTCAAACTCCTCTTAACAACAACAACAACAATATTAATATGGAAATAGGCTTGTTGGATGAGGTGATCCAAAAGTTCCTTCCTCAATAGGAGCAATTGTAACTCTAGAAATACACAATGAAATTTTGTATGCAAGTCATGGGTTAATGTTTATATACTATATTCTAGTTACAGGATCTCATTCAAATGCATTCATATCTATCACCCCTACTACAATACATATACAAACAAAAACATATCGCATGTACTAGCCACTACGTGGCACTAGTTTGATGGTGCATAGTGGGTTTTGTGGGGCCTCCACTTTTGGCTACCTTTAGACTAAAGGTTCATGATAAAATTGTTCTTTCTATTTGTATTCAATATTTGGCATTTATAATTTCTCCCTCATTATTTGCTTTCAAATGTAGTTTGAAATCTTTTTTAGCTATAGTAAATATTACTTTTTTAATTTTGCAATTCCATGTTGAATTTTTCTTCTAATTCAATAATTCTTATTGTTTAATACTTTAGCAAACTTAAATTGCTACCAATATCAGTTTTAACATCAACTAACAAATCAAATATCTAACGGTAGGAACTTGACGCAATGCGTCCCTTGTTGCCATATGGATTGTGCCTCTCTCACGACACTTCCTCTTGAAATATTCTTGAAGAATAAATTCTTTTGTATGCTGACTATATTGTGTGAACACCCTAAACCTTATCTCTTCATGCTAGATTTAACATAGTGTTGGTGTGGATATGTTTTCCTACTGCCGGTAGATCGCATTTGAATATAGATTTTTATACGATTACCTACTAACGTTTTTTTTATGAAAATGCAATTTATCTATTTAAATAAACAAACACTTCACAAAAAAATAATGGGTGGTTAAAAGGCACACCCCAAGAGTCACATGGGCTAAGCCCAGAAATATTAAGAACAAAGTATCAAAGGGTACAACACCCATATAAAAACAAAGAGAAAACATGATTAAGTAGCCAAAGCCATTCCTGCAGATGGTAGATCCCTGTCATCCAGTTTCCCCCAAATGTCCGCGAGGTCCGGGTTGACATTAGGCATATCCCATCCATCTTCATTTTCCTATTCTTCCTTCTGAACATTTGGCTTCTCGTGCTGAGGTGAGATAGCCAAATTTAACTGAGGGAAAACCTTAGTATTATCCCACCCTGTAGATGGTGGATGTGAAGAACTAGGAGCATTCTAGCCTGCATTATTTCATGCAAGCCAACTAGCATTACCTGCATTATCCATAACAGGCCACCCCGCGTTATCCCCAGTTGCACTAGCAGCACGACCAGAGGTCCATCCATGTGAAAGTGGAGAGGCTGAGCGCCGACGCCGGTGAGCACCGCGACGCGGAGTACGCTAGAAGTGAGGCCGAGAATCTCTGGCCGATCCACTTCTGTGTCTATTAGGAGAGTGAACTCTGACAGAGGATAGTGAGGGAGGAACACAAGCCACAGTGCAGGGAGCATTCCCCCAATGAACCAACAACTCTCGTAAGTGAGCCACTTCCAAGGCAACTTTGTTAGCTTGCACTTGAATCTGCAGGAGAACATTAGATCAAATAATAGTTTTAATGTATAGAGAAACATTAGTTCCAATTTTGCTTTCTAAAAATATAGATGAATTACAATCTTTCCATAATGCAAATAAAATCTCCACCCTGAAAATATGCCAGATTTGAGTAAATTTCTCTGGAAACCTAGGTGAATCACCAAGCAGGATGATTTGCCAGGTTAATGGCTCAGGTCTAAAATGCCGAAAAAAATCATGAATCCATATCCAGAATTGCTGAGCTCTGGTGAAATACCAGAAGAGATGCTGAATTGTTTCAACCTGTCCACAAAAAGGGCAACGAGGATCCTGGACTCCAAGGTGAAATAACCTAGTACCAACAGGCAAGCCTTGAAAGAGAATGCACTAGGAAAAATGAGCGAGTTTTGGCTCAACAATGGCAGACCAAACAGTTTTAAACCTGGAATGCCAAAGATTTAAAGAGCTATGAATAAGCCAATGCTTATTAAGAGTGGCATCCATGGGTAAATGAGGTGAAAGCCACCTGTAAGCCATACATGGCTTGAAATGATGCAAGGGTGTGTTTGGATACCATTTCCAATCCTTCCACCATGGCTTGTTGGACTGAATTCCAACCTTGTGCAACATGTCAGGTGGAATAGCCATGATGATTTTGTCATAAGTAGGCTTATGAACTTTTGAAAGAGAAAATTTTACACGGAATGGTTCCCAAGCCACAAGGCTCATAGTGGGTCTGTGAAACAGGTCCTGAAGGGTCTAAACACCTTTTTTGTGAAATTTGAGAGCCTTCAAACCTTGCAATTTAGCCAAAGGTTGAGTTGCATAAGCTAGGAGAGGTGACCACCAAATATTAAGGTGATTGAATGAAAGACCAACACGAAAATCATCACCAACCTAGCATAACCAAGGTTTAATTTTTTCCCAGGCTTTCCAAATGCTCTTAACCACAAACGTGCCCGAGACTTGAATTAGTTCTCTCATGACAAGGAGAGTAGAAAAACTAATTCCTTTCTAAGCCAGTTTGTGCATAGGATGACCCATTTCAATGTTATACCGGAGTAAACCTTCCATGCCTCACAACCAGTGAGCGCACAAACAATCCATTTGACCACCAAGGCAGTTCCTTGATGGTGAGTAGAAAGAATACCAAGTCCTCCAGAATCTTTGGGAAGATAGCAAAATTCCCATGCAACACGATGAAAACCATGGCGAGTATCAAAAGAGGTCCATAGGAAATCCCGCAAGATTTTTTCTAGTTTGGCATAAGAGCTTTTTGAAGGAGCCCAACAAGAAGAATAATAAACATAGGTTGCAACCAAGATCTTAGAACAAACCTAAAATTTACCAGCTAGTGAAAGAGGCTTAGTAATCCAGATGGCAAGTTTTTGCTCCACACGGGTAAGAACAACTTGCCATAATGTGGCAAAAGTGCCCTGGAATGCAAAAGGAATACCCAAGAATCTAAAAATTTCACCATGGCCAACCTAATGCCAGCCATATTGCTGAAGCCAATGAGAAGTGGGAAGTATAGACTGTTTGTAGCATAACGTCTTGTGCCACTGAATGGAAGAACCTCAGGCCAAACAAAAGGTCTCCAGACAACCAAGAGCATTTTGAACTGAATTTTCTTCTTCCAGTAAGGTTAAAAAGGAGTCATCAGCAAAATGACCATTAACCAGCTAGCTGGAACAATTTGGTAAAGAAATACCATGAACAAGCCTATTGGAAACTGAATGAGCAAGAAGATAACCAAAACCTTTTGCTGCAAGAACATACAGACTTGGGGTAAGAGGGCATCCTTGGCGGATTGATCTGAAAAGGCCAAAAGTATAAGACTACTGGCCATTGATAATGATGCAAGCACAAGCATCTGAAAAGGCCAAAAGTATGAGATTGCTGGCCATTGATAGTGATGCAAGCACAAGCATCTGAAAAGGGCATTTTAATTGATTGTATAAAAGAGGGTCCAAACCCTAATGCTGTAAGCATTGCAAGGATAAAGTGCCATTCAATGCGATCATAAGCCTTAGCAAAATCTATTTTTAAAAAAATGCTTTTTGGTTTGATTTTCAGGCCCATTCCATTCCCTCCCAAACAACAATGATATTATCTAATATATATCTGGACTTAATGAAGCCTGTTTGTTTAGGACGAACAATCAAAGGAAGTAGGTTATAGAGTTTGAGCGAAAGGGCTTTAGCAATGATTTTGTAGGAGACATTGAGGAGGGTAATGGGCCTCCAGTTGCATATATCCTCTAGATCGCTAGCTTTAGGTATGAACTTAATGTTTCCTTAATTTATAATATTACCTAAAGAATTGGAATGAAATGCTTCAAGGTAGACATTGTGTAAATCTTTTCCTAAACAATCCCAAAGGGCTTTGTAGAACTCACAAGGAAAGCCATCAATTCCAGGCGCTTTCCCATCTGCCATAAAGCAGACAGCTTCCTTAAGATCTTCAATGGTCAAAAGTTGATCACAAAAGCGAGTTTGGGCAGAGGATAGCCTGTTTGGGATAATAGAAAGACAGTCATGCAAGGCAGTTTGTCACTCAAGAGTGTAATCTTGAGCAGTGAAAACTTTTTCATAATGTCTTACAAAAGCCTAGAGAATGTCTGGCAGATCTGTATGAACAACATTGTCGTCTTTGATTTGCTTAATACCGTGTCAGGAATGTTTGGCTCGAAGAGCAAGAAAGAACTCCTTAGAAACACGGTCCCCAATTTTAACCAGTGCATTCTGGCTTTAAGTTGTGCTCCTTTGGCAGCATGGTAGTTAGCCATTTGTTTTTGATGCCGTAAATTGGCAACAAGGACTTTCTTAGAAGGAGGAAAAGGCTCAACAACCAAACCCTCATAAGCAAATTTCAAAGCAGTGACAGTAGCTTCATAAGCCCTTCTCCTAAAATTGGCCAGTTGATGGACATAGATGCGAAGAAACCTTGTTGTGCGGGTAATAGCATCATTCCACCACTTGATCTAGCCTGTAGCATGCAACGGTCGACATTCTAAATTCCAAATAGTTGAAATGTGTGCCAAGGTGGGTTGATGAGCAAGCAAGGAAGTGTTCAGAAAAAACTAAGATTTCATGGCGCGTCGCTGAGTGAGCTGCCACTCAATGGCAAACTGAATTGGAAAGTGATCTGACAACGTCACCTCCACTAATGATTGCATAGGAAGGGTGGATGACGTGGAGAATTTAAAAAAAAATTGCACAGAAATCATAGCTCGATCAAGGCGTTTAAAGACTCTGTCAGTTCCAGCCTGAAATTGCACCAAGTATGCCATAAAGGACTGGAGTGACGGGGGCCAACATTGGGATCAAAAAATCCCAATTTATTGCGCATACGGAACCATGCCTCTCTTTCGCTAGTTGGCCACCGAAAAGGTAGAACACCATCCTTGTCAATAGCCATTTCAACCATATTAAAATCTCCACAAATAAGCCACGTGGCAACAAGCAATGAATCTGCAATCCACCGCCACAAAGCAAATCTTTCTAATGCATCATTAGAAGCATAAACATTAATAATCCCAAAAGAGTGATTATTAATATTAAGAAGCGTCCAGACTAACCGGTTGGTGGGATCCACCCCACGATCCACCACTGAATCATGCCACCGAGGGGACAAAAGAGTAGTTACGCCACCTTTGCCAGCCTCATGGGTGGTGGAAAAAAGTTTACTGGCTGGCCAAATACAACGGCAAGCCAAAGACAAAAGAAAGCTTGTAACTTTAACTTCTTGTAGGCATAGAACATCAAGAGAAACATAATGACAGAGAACATCACAAACAGAGTACTTCCTAGAGAGGTTAGTGAGACCTCTAACATTCCAAGAGAGAAAATTCATTTAAAATCCTCCACCATCTCCCCAGAATCCAGGCTTCCAAATGAAGCAAAACTATTCTGAAGAAAGTCGGTGGAGTTTGACCCAAATTGAAGAGGAGGGATTTGATGTTTTTTAAGCTCTTGAACAATTTCTCCCTCCTCAGGAAGCTCACGGCTACGAGAGCGCCTATGAGGCATCATAGAAGAGTAGACACGGGCTCTTGCCCTTGGCGGTGATGCTTGTTGCGAAGGCAGCACAAGAGGACTCTTATTATTGTCCTTCCTGCCAATCGCAGAAAGCTTTGAAACCTCTTTAACTGCTTCAGAGGGTTTAAGAACATCCGCAGACTCTGTGTTTGCGATTGGTGACAGTAGCCCAAGTGTCCATTGGTTTAGAAACCACCTCCTTGGGTATAGTTGCTACATGGTTTGCTACAAGGCGTGTCTGTACAGTCTCCCTGAGAGGAGACCAGGTTTTAGGCATAGCAAGAGGACAATCCCTAATTTTATGCTCTGTTGACTGACAATGATAGCAAGTATTGGGCAAATTGAAGTATGTGACTTTCTGGGTGTGCCGAAGGGGGGCAATTTGCATGTCAATAAATTCCTTGAGGTCTTTCAAAAGATCCACCTCAACACAGACATGCTTTTGAGGGCGTGCTTGAAAGAACCTATCATGTTCAACACAAATAACTCTTCCTAAAGAAGAGGTAATGTCATGCAGGAAGTGCAAACAGGGTGAAGGCAAACCAGGGAACTCAATCCACAGAGGAACTCTATGTTTGGTATCATCAGAGGCCACAAAATCCCATGTCCACTGTTGGAAGACCAACAGGGAAGACCGAACATACCAAGGGCCATGGTTCAAAATTGCTTGAAGATGGATAACTTCTGCAAAGCAGAAAAGGAAAAACCTTTAGTTAGATTCTGGACCATATCAAGGCGGACCCCATGAGGGACCCAAGCCTTTTGGACCCATTCTTTGAGCATAGATTCAGGGGGAGTTCTCCCTACAAAATAACCAATGAGAGTATGTTGCTCTAACCATAAACAAGCAATATCAAATTCCTATGATGGTAAGATCACATCAGCAGGAGAATTTGAGGGCTTACCTTGTGGAACACCTTCGGAACAAACTTCTGGGGATGCTTGGTCGGTGGAGGAGCCATTGTTCAGAGCTGAAGAACTGCTAACACTAGCAACAAATGCTGGGTTAGAAGTGGTAAGACGCATTTAAATGGCCAAAAAGCTGCAATAAATGCGGGCATACTACAAAAATGGGCTATACTTCCTGCGCCTAGAGCACGATATGACCTAGAGAGACAATCGAGGCCAAACTCAAAAATATGCAGAGAAAAAAACTTGTTCCATTTCCTTCAGCACTAAAACCCTCACCTACTAACTTTTCTTTCTCATGTTGAAACTACTTTTGGAAAAATCTACCTTCTATAAATGGTTGTCAACATGATGGAGATGCAAAATACCCTTCAATTAGAATAATTAGTAGAACATAAATATTTATAGTTTTTTGTGTTAATGCTTTATTTATCTTTAATGGCCACTCCTGCATGTAAAATTTCCTTTTTCTCATATGCATGATGTTTTATTTTCGTGTTTAATACATAAAGAAGAACTTTATGGATTTGATTGATGGTGCTCCAATTGGGACATTTCATTGGGGTGTGATTTTGTTGTAATTGAATTAAAAGTCAAATAATTTTAATGCAGTAGCTGATGGGGAGATTCTTGCATACTATTCTTTCAATGCTACACAAATATAGTTGTTTTCCCTCATTCTAGGTTCACTAGGATCCAAACCTGTACATGCTTATGGAAATGCTTGTATATCTCTGGCTTATGCTATATGAAGGATGCTTGTGCACAATCCATTTATAAATCCATGCTCTATGATAATTTTCTTTACTTAAGTTTGCATTTTCCTTCTCACACAAATCTCCTTTAGTTTGCCTACACTGTAGTATCTAATCTAGTTATTCTATCTTTTACCATGAATTGGTTTCTTAATTATGCAATTGTGAACAAACATTTCATATAGATGTGTTTTCTTATTTATTTTTGAGTACCGATAAGGACATCATTCTTTTTACTTAATGTTCTCTTTGTACATTATTTACTGTACACTTTTTGAAATCACATATTTGTGTAACATGGCTATCTTTTCCTAACCTAATAGTTATCTCAGTTATGATATATATTCATATTTTCTGTGTCATCTGCAAGCTTAACGTCACAAAATGTATAGAGTATTTGATATTAAATATGATCATGACAAGAAATCATTTTTAAATAAAGTTAATGTTTCATAGCTTACCAAATCTTTTGCTTGTTGCTTTGCAACCTAATCCTTAAGATCTCCTTGCTAGTGAGAAAGATTATTCCCAAAGTGGAACATCAATTATTATTTATGCCTTATCTAGTTGTGGATGAACTTTGCTTGATTCATTTAAAAATAAGGACCATTCATATTTCTTGTTGCTAGTTAACTCTCCTTTGAGCAAGAAATTTAGTACTGAATATTGGTCAGTATAGAATCTAGATATCAGATTTGTTGCCTTAAAGCCATGATCAATCAGGTTATAGTTCTACAGGTCTCTGTGGACATGTGAATGGAGTCATGTTTTGCTTTTCGAATGCTTGTCCATGTTTTACTTTTGATGTAATCCATCCAAATGCTACATCTCAGTGTATTCAACCCTAGCAATAGTGGTATGAGTATTTTTTCTTTAGTCAACCAGATTTCTTCATGGAAGTTATTTTTATGTTAAGTAACTTGGTTAATTGAAGGATCCTTCTTATAGCTTAGAGAACCTAGATATATTCATGAATCTAGTTATGAATTGATTGTCATTCTATTATGAACAATGGTATTTAAGTCAACCTCGCGATTAAAAGCCCAAGTTATTGAACTACGAAGCCTCTACGCGTATGTAGGCAAGGCCATCGAGGATGAGCCCCCAAAGCCTAGGGTTGGCCCCCCTTAGGTCTTGTTCATCTTCATCTTATTCCTAAGTGTACTCATGATTATTTCATTTGGCTAAAGAGACTAATTGTAAATCTAGATTTGTAGACATCATCTAGTTATAGGTTTTAGAGAACAATTGGGATGGTTAATGACGATGCAAGGTAAAGCCAAGAGAACTATGGTAAGAGAATGAACTTATTATCTTCTATCTTAATTATGGAGGAATTCCTTAAAAGGATTGTATGTTTTAGTTTCTAATCTGGAAATGGTCAATGATATCTATCACTATATATAAGTGCTACTATAGATCAATACATTATGATTATGATAAACATTTTGATGTAATTGGATAATTGATCTCATAGTCAATATCAGTAAGTTTGAGGTTTCTTTCAATTAGAACTATTGTGGATTTCTCTCAGGGTTAAGTATATTGGTACAATGGATGTTATGACTGTGATTGGGTTTGTAATGTATGCAAAAGTGGATATAGTCATTCTAATTGTATGCCAATTTATCTATGTTGAACCTATGCTTCAATTTTAAAGTTTAGCTATGATAATTCTATTAGATAGGTTGATGATTGTAAATTTAGTTGTTATAAATATCAAAGAACATGCATTACAAAACTAATTTTTAGGTGAGCTGGTTAATCAATTATAGTCGAATGTGTTTATTTGTGCTCAATGCTCCCATGTAACAGATTGGGGCATTACACATGATTTATGCATGCAAATCCTTTTTTGGATTATGTATGATTAATTGCATGACACTTGCATGATTTATGCATGGAAATCCTTTTTTGGATTTTTCATGATTATTTGCATGTATTTTTCCATGCTTTTTTAAATCATTGAAACTTGAATGCAAATGTATGAAAATTATGTAACAACAAATTTCTTCTGAGATCAATAAAATAATTGAGAGACATTTGCCCATGGTTTTTCTTGGTATAAACTAGGTTTTTCACATAAATCTATGTTATCTATTTTGTGCTTTTATTGCTATTTCACTATGGTTTTTATTTCTGCATTGCATATTTTTCTAATAGTTGGTATTGGAGCTCATGGTTTTGTACAAAAAAATATTTTGTGGATTTTTTATCTTTGTGAAAAGTAATGACAAGAAGCACAATTACCAGATTTGAGGTTCAAAAATTTGATGGTTCTAATTTTGCTTTGTGGAAACTAAAGGTTCAAGCCTTAGTGGTGAAGGATGCATACGCCTTGGCTCTCAAAGGGACTATATCAAAACTTGTTGATGTGGCTAGAGCTACAATCCAACTATCTCTGGCTGATTCAGTTTTATTCAATGTTGCAGAGGAGAAAACATCACATGACTTGTGGACTAAGCTCGAAAAGCTATATGAGACGAGTTCATTGGAAAACAAAATTCTATTACTGTTATCAACAAAGTATGCACTTGAGTGCTAAGCTATCAACTTAGCTACCTGTTGATACATGGGAACACTCCTAGGCCCGTGGGTTGCCTAAAACTTGGAGTGAACCTCTAGAGAAGGCTGGTTCCTCCTGCTTGATCACCTAGATCTTGATCAAACCTACTTATTTTAAAGGAAAAGAGTAAGAAGAAGACTGGAAAAAACTTAAAATGCCTGAAAATGATTAACTGCAACTAGCTAAGTGATGCACCAAATTGTTTTCTCAGACCTATAACTTGCTATTCTGGACTTACAATGGCTCAAAAAGAACTTTTACTGTACAATCTACGTCTTTTAACATCTCACCCATCAATATTTCACAAAAAGGGCACCTATTGATGTTGTTCTAGAAGGAAAATGAGATATTTCACAACTAAAATAACCTTACAAGTTTTTCCACAATCTATAACCTGCATGAGTATGCTTGAATATTTTTACAAATGTTTATTTTGATCATATTTTGAGGTTTTGAACTAAAACATAGAAAAATGACCAATAGAACATATATAATTAGTTACATGAAAGGTAGAATGTTAACTAAATTTGTTGCCAAAGAAGTGTTACACAACTTTTGATCCGAAATGAGTTGTCTTCATTGCTTGAAAAAATATTACATTTGAGAAATCAGTCATATGCTTGACGGTTTTTCAGGTTATAATTAGGTTTTAGTGAAGGAAGATACCAATATAAGACAACATTCACCACAAAATGGGGCACAATGGCTTATAAGAAGATGCCTTTTGGTTTATCCAATGTTGCGACAACTTTCCAAAGGGCCATGGACATGGCATTTCAAGGTTTGATGCACAAGATAGTGCTGGTTTATTTAGATGACAGTACAATTTTCTCAAAAAATGCTAATGAACACTTTTATCATTTGAGGTAAGTGTTTGACAGGTGTAGGGAATACGGTGTGTCATTAAATCCAAAAAAGTGCATATTTGTTGTCCATGAAGGCAAGTTACTTGGGCATGTAGTGTCTAAACATGGTGTAAAGATCGATCCTGAAAGGGTAAGTGCCATCTTGGCCTTGCCATTACCCAGTCACAAGAAAGGTTTGCAAAGATTTCTTGGGAGAATAAACTTTGTAAGGAGATTTATCCCTGATATTGCTGATTTGTTGAAGCCACTAACATCCATGCTTAAAAAGAATGTGTTTTTTAGCTGGTCTAAATAAGGAAAAGCCAGTTTTGAAAGCATTAAGGAAGCTTTATCAGCAACACCTACACTCATAAATCCTATTTTTTCCAAACATTTTACTTTGTATGCCTATGGAAATATTGACACTATATCAGCTATGCTAGTGCAAAAAAATGATGAAGGTTTGGAAGAACCAATAGCTTTTTTTAGTCAAGGCTTGGAAGGGTATGAGCAAAGGTATACTTTTGTTGAAAAACATGTCCTTGCTATCATTAAGAGTCTAAAAAAGTTTAGACATCTTATTTCAAACAATAAGGTTTGCTTGATGGTTGCTCACCCAAGCATTAAAGATTTTTTGTTGAATAAAGACTTGAGTGAAAAAGGGTAGGTTGGATCACTAAAGTCATGGAATGTGACATTGAAATCAAGGTAACAAAGCTAGTAAGAGGGAAGGGTATGTGATTATAGCTAGTTGGAGATTCTGGGAACAACAAAGAAGTGGTTAAGGAAATTGTCCTAGTATACCAAGATGACTTCCAAACAGTTGCACCTAATAATCCTTCAAGCTCGGTACAAGACATGACATTTTTCCTTTAAATAGGTGAGTGTCCACAAGGTTTGGATAGGGCTAAAAGAAGGTATTTTAGGCTGCAATCTATACCATGTGTGCTTTTGAATGGCATACTTTTCAAGAAGGATTTTAATGGTGTGTTGTTAAGATGTATTGATGCTAACCAAGTTGAGCAAATTTTGCAAGAATTTCATGATGGTTTAGCTGGTGGACATTTTGCACCTAGAACAACAACATTAAAGATAATGAGAGTAGGCTATTTTTAGCCTAGTTTGTTTAAGGATGCACATACATGGGTAAGAAAATGTAAGAAATGTGCCTTTTTCACAAGTAAATAAAGGTTGGCAACCCTTCCTTTGCATCCTATTCAGGTTGAACAACCTTTTATGAAGTGGGGTATTGACTTCGTTGGAGCCATTAATCCTCCTTCTAGTACAGGGCATAAGTGGGTACTCACAGCCACTAACTATTTTACTAGATGGACTAAATCTATAGTATTGAAAGAGGCTAATGAAAGTGTTGTCCTAAACTTCTATGAAGATTTAGTGACAAGGTTTGGTATTCCTGATTCTATCATCTCTGATAATGCTTTAGCTTTTATTAGAACTAAGATAAGTGAGTAGGCTGTGAAGAATGGTATATTTTTGAACACATCCTCTAACTATTATCCTCAGGGCAATGGACTAGCTGAGTCCACAAATAAAAACTTGATCAGAATCATAAAAAGAACTATTGAGGATAATTAGAGATCGTGGCATACAAAACTGAAATCATCTTTATGGGCTGATAGAATCACCCCTAAAAGGTCAATTGTAAACTCACCTTACTTGCTAGTATATGGGAAGGAAGCAAGGTTGCCTATTTTAGTTGAGCTCCAAGCTCTTGATTTGATTAATTAGCTTGAAATGTTGGAGGAAGAGCCAATGGTAGCAAGGTTGGCACAACTAGTAGAGTTGGAGGAAATAAGGGATAATGCCATGAAGACAATGGAGCTACACTAAGCACAAGTAAAGAGGTCTTTTGACAAAAGAACAACCCCTAGAGTCTTCAAGGAAGGTGATAATCTCCTCAAGTGGGATGAGCTAAAGAGCAGGCCTGGGAAACACTCCAAGTTTGAGTCTTTTTGGAGTGGTCCTTTCATCATTTATGAGTGCAAGCAGCACAATGCCTTTCAACTGGCCAACATGGAAGGAGAAGTTCTACCTATCCCAGTCAATGGGATACACCTCAAGCTTTGCTTTTGAGGTATGAGGTACTTTTGTACATATTAGTTTAGAAGTTTATGGGTCAATAAGTGTTGTTGCACATAGGTTGTAGGAGTCTTTTCATTTCTTCCAAATGTTGATGCACATTTGCAGTCTTGTTTTAGGTAGTTTTGGGTGTGTTTCTGTTTGTGTCTTGTTGTCTTGAAAGTGTTACAGCTGCAAGCAAGTATGTTCTGAGTTTGTTTCAGGTCATTTCTTGACTCCATAGCCCAATGGATGGTCTAAGGCTACTGGTCTTCCAAGTTTTAGCAGGCAAAACCCTTGTAGAAGTTGTCAAGAATGCTACCAATTTGCCCATTTTTCCCAAATAGGTGAGGTAAGATGTTTTATAGGTCATAAAAGTGGTGGAAGAGATTTTACGATGTCCATGCCCTCATGTATTTTCACCCTTAGATTGTTCAAAATATCATATGTTAGTTGTCCCAAGCATTATCATGTGTTATTAAAAGCTTTTGTAAGGTTAAAAGTGAGTTTGAAAGGTTGTGTCCACTTTAAACTTTATCAAAGTTTTCTCTCTCCCATACAAAGGGACCATAACCATGTTGCATGAGAGATCAAATGAGGTCAAAGTTCAAAATAAAGGTTTTTCCACATTTTAAAGCATTTTTCTTGTCAAGAGGGTCCGTACATTTTGAAGGAAGGAAAAAAACTTTCAAGTTTTGGTCGTGAGTTTTGTTTTGGAACTCTAAGTTAGGTTTTGGGTCAAGTCTTGGTGTGGTCTAGGGTTAGGGTTGTGTGTTGCTTTCATTATTTCTCACATAGAGATGGAGGCAGCTTTGTTTCTGTGACAAATATCATAATAATGGAGGCTCTTTCATACAATAGAGATCTTGTAAAGAATAAGAGTTTCAAGATAGAGGTATGTATGAGTAGTTCTCACTATGAAAACATGGAGTTAGCCCGGTTTTCTTTTGCATGATAGTTGAATGGTAGGAAGAATAGCCTCAAGGTTTTACATCCATGCCCTGGCATATCTTCAGTCCCTCCAAAAAGGAGAAATCCACATGGGTTAGCTTCACAGTGATTTATAAAATGAGGAAATGCCTTGAAGAGTTTTTTTTGAACTAATACAAAGAGGCACATGAACCTTAAAGGTATGAGAAGTCTTTTGATTCATGACCATTGTCAAGAGGGTTTATATAGTGGTTAAAGTTTTGTTAGATCCATCAAGTCTAAAGAGAGCTTATTACTATTAAAACTTCATAGATACATTGCTTGAAGCATGTAAAACACAATGGGATTTGTCAAAACCTCTTAGAATCTTTCAAGTGTTTTTATGATTCTATATAAGTAAACATTCCTTGATATGTCATCGATATGGTGTTAAGTCTTATTTAGCTTTGACCTTGCATCTATAAGCAAATAGGCCTTAGATATACTCACCGCCTGAGGTATATTGAATATGTACATCCATGGAACTTTATAACCTTAAAACCCTGTAAATAGTTTGAAGGCACATAGATCTACCAAAGGGTGAGAAGTAATGGACTGTGATAGAGACAGGGGTCTGATGGTAGGGCAGACCAGTCAAGAAAGATAGGACCACAACAACAAGATTTGCAATCAACCAACTGAATAGGAATAGTCATGATGTAAGTGGAAGCATACCTACACTATAAGGAGTTGATAGAGATTAGTTCAAAGACTATGTAGAAAGTGCATTGTATCACTGTGATTAAGAATGGTTTTGTCTACAAGATGAATGTTTTCAAAGGTTATACTGTCAAAATCAATGTGCTCCAAGTTTAGAAGGTTGAGGTAGCAGCAGACTGCTAAGGGAGGTGTAGTCCAAACCAAGACAAATAACAACCATGTATAAGACTGGGAGAAATCATTTGAGGTACACATTCAAAGTTAGTGCCTACAATTTATGGAGCAAGGTTCCAAGTCTGAGAAGGTGGTGATGACAGTATACAATGTTGCATGAGACAGTGTGAGAGTTTATTTCAAACAAAAGAATCCTACTTGTCTGCAAACCTAAAGGGAGTTTTGAAGAAGATAATATAATGAAAAGACCTGTCCAAACATGGTGAATGCATGAACTACCAAGCTTTAGAGAAGACTGTATACAATTCTCAAAGGTTTCTAAAAGTCTTAGAGGTTTGAGAATTATAGAAGAGCCATAAAGGATCATAAGAGCATGCATTTAATCCCTACATATTTAGTGAAGAGGCTCTACCAAGATTAGAGAATGTTTACAATACTGTTTTGGAGTAGTAGCAAGGGTTCTACAATAGTGAACGGTCACAAAATAAGGTCAAGCAAGTGGTCTAAAGTATGTTAGAAGACAATCAACAAAAAGTTACAGTCATGGTGAATGTGAGATCTACAGAAGGTAAGAGATCATGCAGCTATAAGGAGATCATTCAAGATTCTAAACCCAAAAGGTTAGCCCACCACTCTAAAAGGTCTCTAGCACCATGAGTTAGTACATGTATAGTTGAGGGGTTTGCACCATGCATACTAAGGTCTCTATGATACTTAAAGAGCCATACAGATTGGAACAAACATTGTGACATAGTGAGGAGAGACTACTTCAAGGAGTTTTCTCTCAAGGATGTATGATGATAGATATGACTGTGTGAGCAGGGGATAATGGGTAGTGTTTGTAGAGAGTAGAGTTAACACCCTGTTGGACAAAGGAGACAATGAAAATGTAGTCACTATGAAGGGCAGTCAAACTAAAACAGTCTACATGTAGATTCCTTGGAGGTTGAAGTTCTTGTTATCCATCAAAGCTTTGCACAAGAAAGTGATATGATGTCAAGAGATCAAGAATGAAGATTGTTTGAGAGATAGATGTGAGGTTTGTCAAAACCTAAGAGGTATAATGCAACACAAGGACAAAAGCCAATCAAAGACAATGGACACAAGGCCAAAAACATATCAAACTAAGAGTACAGTCACAGAGAGATTATTGTAGCAACAATCAAAACATAGGATTCAATCATGTCACCTCTGCAAGAAGAGGTTAGGGACTACAAAAGTGACCTTAAAGATATAGAATGACAAACCTACACAAACATACAGTGGGGAAGATCTTGACAGTAGCAGAAAGAAGGACAACATACTTGAGGGCATTTTTCAGTCAAATAAGGCCACATTCACTCAGTTCTAAGGCCTGATTTTGACTACTAATGGATTTAGATGCATTCAAGAGGTAGTTTGAGATGGTTAGAAGACTTTTTCAAGAACCTATGAAGGTTCTAAATGCCCAAAATCAACTTCTTCTGACCCAAAGCAGTTGAGCATCATGAAGAGAAGATTTAGGAACGTGGTGAGATGAGAAACAAGTGGAGAGCATCTAGGAGGTAGTTGATGTGTTGTCCATGAGGTGGAGGAAAAATAGGAGCAGTTGGAGACTTTTTCCAGCTATTTCCAGGCATCTAGGAGAAGTTTTAAAGGCCCTATCCATGAAAAAGTCAAAGAAGCTGGTTTTTCTTCATTAATGAAGCAAGTTGGAGCAGTTTGAAGGGGTCTTTTGGCCTAAAATTAGTTACATCCGACCCAACAGTAGTTGAAGGCCAAATCAATTACAAAGGCAACTATATAACTTGAGGGTGCATGACAGTTCTTCAGTCACAAATCATCTAAACAGTTTCAACACACTGATTAGCAAGTTGGCTTCAGTGGAGGTGAAAATTGAAGAAGAGGATAAGGCAACTATACTATTGTGCTCTTTGCCTAAAACTTAGGATCAACTAGTTATGGTGCTTAGTAACTCAATACTGAAGGGGAAACTTGTCTTTGAATATGTGGTAGCCACAATAATTTTGAATATTCAAGGCAGAAGTCATCTCAAGGATCTTCTTCAAATGATGCCCTAGTTGTAAGGAGCAGAATACAAGAAAGAGAGAAAACTAAGCATGGACAAACTATGTCCAAATCCAAGGGGCGAAAAGAGTCATATGTTGGAATTTAAAATAGGGTCCATGTCAAAAAGGAGTGTAGGGTGCTGAAAGAAAACAAAGAAAATCCTAGCTTGCAGTCATCAGAGGCAAATACAATAGAAGTTGAAGCACCATTGGAAGATGGAGAGGTTTTGTCTACTAATCTAAGAGGTTCATTGTATCATGTTTAGATAATTGATTCTGGAGCCTCTTTTCACATGACTCCTTACAAGGACTGATTTTCTTCTTACCAATCATGTAATGGAGGTATGGTTTATATGGGAAATGACAACTTGTGTGAAGCCATTGGTGAAGGAGAGGTCAAAATAAAAATGTTTGATGGGATTGTAAGGACTCTTCAACATCTAAGACATGTACCAGGATTGAAGAAAAATCTATTGTCACTTGGAGTATTTGATGATCAAGGTTACCGATTCAGTGGTGAAAATAGTTGTCTCAAGATAACAAAGGGAGCGTTGGTGGTGCTAAAGGGAGAAAAGGTTAGCAATCTCTATAGATTGTTTGGAGAAACTTGTAGTGGTGAGGCTATAATGGTGTTAGATGTAGAAATGGATTCATTAACAACTTGGCATCAACGACTTGGCCACATGAGCAAGCTTAGTCTCAAGGTACTACTAAATAGAAATCTTCTCCCAGGTGTTAAATCTAGATATTTGAATTTTTGTGAGCATTGTTTGTTTGGAAAACATAATAGATTGAGTTTTTCTAGTAGCACTACTAGAAGTAAAGATGTTCTACAATTAATACATTCAGATACTTGGAAAGCACCTGTTATATCTATTGAGGTTTTATCATATTTTGTTTCATTTATAGATGATTATTTCCGTAAGGTGTAGACTTATCTACTCAATAAGAAACCTAGTGTATTTTCTTGTTTTAAGAAGTTTAAAGCTCTGGTAGAGAACTAGAAGGATAAGAAAATAAAATGTCTTAGAATAGACAAAGTTCAGAGGGAAATTTTGTTCAGGTGAGTTTAATCAATTTTGCAGTGAGCATGGTATTGCAAGGCAATTGACAGTTCCTAGAACACCACAATAAAATGGTGTTGCTAAAATAATGAACCATACAACCATGGAGTGAGCTAGATGTATGCTGAGCATTGCTAGATTAGAGCAGAAATGTTGGGTTGAAGCTGTTAATACAACGTGTTTCTTGATTAATAGATCACCCACTACAACGCTAGATCGTCAAATCCCTAAAGAAGTATGGACAAGTAAACTTAACGTTGATTATTCTTTTCTTCATGTTTTTGGTTCTGAAGATTATGCTCACATTCCTAAGGAGGATAGAAATAAGTTGGACATGAAGTCCATGAAATGTATTTTTCTTGGCTATGCAAAAGGTACAAAGGGGTACAGGTTGTGGGATACTGTTGCCTGCAAGATTATTATTAGCTGAGATGTTTATTTTAATGAAAAATCAGAGCAAGGAAGAAAATAATAGCAAATTACAGAAACTATTCCAGTAGAGGTGGAAAAGTATGATGCTAATATGGAGGTGCTAGATGAAAATCAACCACCTGTTCATGAAAATCAACAAGATAATAATAAAAATCAATTATATGATGAGGATGAACAACAACCAAATGAGACACATGGTAACACATTATCCCTTTTGAGGAGATCCACTAGAGTGATCAAAACACTAGCAAGGTACTCTCTTGATTGTAATTTAGCTTATGCATTACTTACTGATGTTGGTGAGCCTAACTCATATCAGGAGGCTTGTGAAGATGAAGATGCAAATAAGTGGAGAGCAACCATGGAGGAGGAGATGAGAGCTCTACATAAAAATAAAACATAGGAGCTTGTGCCATTGCCTAAAGGATGAACAACAATAGGGAACAAATGGGTCTTCAAACTGAAAGGGATATAAATGATAATGTGGAGTGATATAAAGTTCTGTTGGTAGCCAAGGGGTATGCACAAAAATCTAGTATTGATTTTGATGAAATTTTTTCACTTGTTGTATGGTTAAGTACTGTTAGAGTTGTTTTGGCTCTTATTGCTAGTCTTGATTTAGAGTTACAATAGTTAGATGTTAAAATATCTTTCTTTCATGGTGATCTTTCTGAAGAAATTTACATGCAACAACTGAAAGGTTTTGAGGAAAAAGACAAAGAGAATATAGTTTGCAGGTTGAACAAATCATTGTATGGTTTGAAACAGGCGCCAAGGTGTTGGTACAAGTGGTTTGATTCCTTCATGATGATTTTAGGTTTTAACAGATGTGAGGTTGATCATTGTGCCTGCTTTCAAAGGTATGAAGATGGGAGTTTCATTATTTTTCTTTTGCATGTTGATATGTTGGCAACATGTCCCAACATGCATAAAATTGTCAGGTTAAAAACTCAGCTTGCTAGGGAGTTTGAAATGAAGGAATTAGTAGATGCAAATCAAATTCTTGGAATGAGGATACATAGAGATAGAAAGAACATGAAGATTTGGTTGTCGCAACAAAAGACTAATGTGAAAAAGATTTTGTAGTGCTTCAATATGCAAAATGCACAACCAATTAGTACTTCATTTCCTATTCACATTAATTGTCTTCAGAATAGTGCCCTAGCATAGAAGCAGAGAAGACATAGATGTCTCATGTATCGTACTCATCAGCAGTTGGTAGTCTTATGTTTGCCATGGCATGCACCAGACCAGACATTGCACAAGCAGTGGGAGTAGTCAGTTGTTTCATGGTGAATCCAAGTTGTGAGCATTGGATGGGTGTGAAGTGGATTCTTAGATATTTGAGGGGCACTTCTGATGTTTCTATCTATTACAGTGGGAGTAGTCTTTAGGTTAATGGGTATGTGGATGCAGATTTTGGTGGAGATAGAGATAAAATAAAATCTACTACAAGTTATGTTTTCTTCTTAGTAGGAGGCATTGTTAGTTGGGTCTCAAAGTTGTAGACAGTGGTGGCCTTGTCTACTACTAAAGCTGAATATATGGTAGCAACACAGGTTGGCAAGGAGGAAATTTGGCTTCATAGACTTTTGGGTGAATTATAGGTAAAGCAAGATAAAATGGTGTTGCATTTTGATAGCCAAAGTGCTTTACACTTAGCACTTAACTCAGCTTATCATTCCAGAACAAAGTATATGGATATTCAGTATCACTTTGTACATGAGGTGGTGGAAGGAGGACAAATCTCTTTGGCTAAGATACACACTGATATAAACCCAGTAGAGATTATGATGAAGCCCATTAATAGAGAGAAGTTCATTTAGTGCAAAACTTCTCTTGGCTTGCATATTGCTTAATGATAAGAATCATTGGCATTGGTCTTTCAATATGAGGAGTTATTTGTGAAATAGAAAATTGACTTCAAGTGGGAGAATGTTAGCATGTCAAGTTATTTTGCATTGATCATGCATTAATCATGCATAGATGCAACATGCAAAAGTGTTGCATGCAAAAGTGCTGCATGTGGAAGTGCATGTAGAAGTGCAACATGCGGACGTGCATGTAGAAGTGCAACATGCGGAAGTGACACTTGCATGATTTATGCATGAAAATCCATTTTTGGATTATGCATGATTGTTTGCATGATAGTTGCATGATTTATGCATGAAAATCCTTTTTTGGATTATGCATGATTATTTGCATGACACTTGCATGATTTATGCATGGAAATCCTTTTTTGGATTATGCATGATTATTTGCATGTATTTTTTCCATGCTTTTTAAATCATTCAAACTTGAATGCAAATGTATGAAAATTTTGTTAACAACAAATTTCTTCTGAGATCAATAAAATAATTGAGAGACATTTTCCCATGGTTTTTCCTGGTATAAACTAGGTTTTCCACATAAATCTGTGTTATCTATTTTGTGCTTTTATTGCTATTTCACTATGGTTTTTATTTCTACATTGCGTATTTTTCTAATAATTGCTTAACCCCTTTTTGAATATATAGTAATCTTTCCTAGGAAAGTTGACAATGAGAGGTTTTCCTTGGTATTGAACTTGTTTATTCCACCAAATTGAAGATTTCACAAAGTTGAACCCATGTTGTAAAGAAAGATGATTCTATTGTAAGAACATACAGACTCATTTCCAAGCTCTTCATATAGAGTTTAGGGGAGGTGATTCTCTAATTTAAAAAGGGGGGCAAGAAGGATCTTGTCTAGCCACTTAATTGGTTGCTATTTTCCTTTGACAGAAGCAAGGAATATACGATGTCACACCAAAATTTTCCATGGTTCCTCTCCAAGAATTGATCTAGTTATGCATTTAATGGATAAACATATCCCTTGTGTCTTAGGGTCTAAAAGACCCAATCCACCTTTGTTTCTTGGTTGTATGCAATGCAACCAAGATGTAGATTTAAAGCCAGCCTTACCATCGTAATTGGTCCAAAGAAATTGTCGAATGATTTTATTTAAATCTTTGTAGCTTTTGTTGGATGACATCCAAAAAGAAGAGTAATGCACATGTGAGGTGAGAAGGATTTTGTTTGCAACTTGAACCTTACCTACCAAGAAAAGGAACTTATTTCCCCAATTAAATATTTTCTTTTTAATCTTACCAAGGAACCAGTTCCACATATCAGAAAGAGAAACTCCCATACCAAAAGGAATTTTGAGGTATCTAGTTATATACCCATATTAAATTTGTTTTGATTCCCCAGGAATCCAATAAGGGACAACATCCAATTGAACCATCGAAAAATCATCTTTGTGGTGGGCTAATTGAGAACCAAATATTGAACAATATAAGTTTAGAATATCAATGGTATTATTGATTTCCTTTTCATAATTTTACATAAAAAGTATACTATCATTAGGAAAATGTGAGTTAATGACAATAACATTGTTTGGAATAGAAATGACTAATATGAGATTCATCTAATTGGCCTTCTGCAATAAATATCCCAAGGCATCTATTGTAGGAACATATAAAATGGAGATAAAACCCATTCATGCCTAATGGAGTGTTGCAAAAGGAATGGATCAGACATAAAATTGTTAATGATTAACTAAGCATTGGCATCTTGAAATAACATTTAAATATGCTTACGGATCTTTGGCCCAAACCCAACCATTATAACATCTTAAGAATAAATCTCCAACGTATTATGTTATATGCATTGTCAAATTTAATTTTACAAGCAAAGAATTTTGGCCTGATTGTTGAGCCCATTCACTAGCTTCCCAAGTCCATATTAAGTTATCAAGGATAAATCTACCTCCAAGAAACCCATTTTGTTCTGGTCTCACTATACCTTGCACCATGGGTTTGATCCGAATATCTAAGGCCTTTGCAATGATCTTATAAGAAGTGTTTAGTAAAATAATCGAACACCATCCAGAAAAGGTTTCTTCATTTTTTCCTTTAGGGAGTAATTTAATTATGCCTCTATTGAAATTAGGTCCTAAAGAACCTTTTTTCAAAGCATCCAAGTAAAGCAAGTAGAAGTCATCCTTAATATGCTACCACATAACTTGATAAAATTCCACAAGAAGCCCATTCAATTCAAGAATTTTGTTGGAAGCCGTAGGAAAAGAGGCATGCTATATTTCTTTCAAGGAAAGAATACAATCCAAGAAATGACTATAGCCAAGATCAATTTTGGCGGGGATAGAATCTTTGATTATCTCTTCCAAAGAAAATCAGATATCTTGCCAAAGATCTTCCTCCCTAAAGAGTTTCTCATAGAAGTTTTATAACAATAAAATTATCTTAGAAGGATCAATATGTAATGACCTAGAAATATCCATTATGGCACTGATATTCTCCTTTTTATGTTTGTAATTTAAATAAATGAAAAAGCATTTAGAACCTTTATTCCCCTCCTTGATCCAATGAATCCTAGCTCGACTTTTAGCTCCCTGTCCCTTATAAATGTCAACTTTATGTGCTTGAGCCTCAGTGACAACAATCGAAGCTTAAATGTTGGTATTACTTGGGTCAACATTGAGAAGTTTTCTTGCATGTTCCAGCTTCCCTTTAAGGGATTTTTCTTTATGCTTACATTTCCCAACCATCCTTTTTCCAAAGGAACATAAGAAGTCAATACATTTTAAAATTACTGAACACCACCACTCAATGTATGTGTCTCCTTGTGGTTTGGGAATGGAATTCCTTATTCCAACAAGGGTAACTACAAAAAGAAGAATTTTTAAATGAAAAATATTGAGTTTGTAAGGTAAAGGAGAGGCAATATGAGACTTTTGTGCTAATGAAAAAGAGGAAAAAAATAGGATAATAATTAGAGAGTGTAGTAGAATAATCTACTTAGACATAACATTTAGAAAAGGCCTGGACCAATGACAGGTTTGGAGATAAATAGAACTTGTCCAGTCTACTTAATTTCCTATCACCTTCAAATCTATAGTTGGACCATGTGAACCAATTATTAGCATGATTAGAATAGTTATCATGAATAAGGTCAACCACCCCCAAAGAGTTTTGGTAGTACAACCAATTCTCAAATTCTTCATTAGTGAGTTTACAATGACTAAACCAATTGCAATCCTTGTGGTATCCCACCATATTAAAATCACCACCTAAGATCCAATCAGCAATAGGAAGAGATTTAGACATCCAATACCAAAGAGCAATTCATTATTTGACATTATTAGAGGCATAAATAGAACACTATCCAATGGGTTGTTCATTGATAATAGACAAAACCCAAACATATCTACGTGAGGGATCCTCCCCCTTATCAATGACATTCTTAAAAACCCAAGGTGACATGCCAATAACAACCCCTCCTCTACCATCTCTATCAAAAGTGTGAAAAAAATAGCATCTCTTTATACATGATTAGAGACATTTCGAGACGGCTATTGCTAAGTTTAACTTTTTGCAAGAACAAAATATCAAGTTTCCACTTCAAGATTGTCTCGTTCACTTTAAATTTGCAATGAGGGAGTGGAATCCCTCTTACATTTCATGAGAGAATATTGCAGTTCATGTTTGGGTTGAGGTTGTGAAATCATCCTCACTAGGAAATACACCAAAATGGTTAGCAAGAGTAATACACTATTCAAAATCCATTCCATCCATAGAGACTGAAGGAGGTGACATTGATCTTTGCCTTGAAGATAATGGAGGGGAAACAAAAATACAAACAGGAGGGCTCAATTTAGTGTGAGAAGGGGAAGGAGAATGGAAGCAACAAGTGGAAGGCTTGCTAGGTAGATTAGAATAACTTGATGGTTATTTCTTCTTTCTGACCATTCTCCACCCATATTCCATTATTCTATCCTTATAGGATGAGGAAGAATTGGGAGTTGCCTCGGGGAGAGTGTTTGGGAAGGTAGTGGGGAAAATGTGGTAAGTGAATGATGTGGGGAAGAGACTTTATGAGACATAGGAGGCCAAGGGGAAGGCTGACCCATCTGGTTGATTGGATTAGAATAAGGTGAAGGTTAGAGAAGTCTATATTTTTGGATAGAACAATCTCTTATTGGGTGGCCTTCTTTTCGATAGAAAAAGCAAGCATTAGGCTTATTTAAGTATACTAACGGTGTTGCCCTCTCAGTTGTTGTCCTTGATGACAAATATAGAAACTCTTAGGTTTGTGGCATAGTGACGGTTGTATCTATATCATGAAAATTGGTAATTGGCATTCATGATGTTTAGCATGTACTCATGTTCTTGATGTGATAACAATGTTCATAATGTTGTTCACTTGGTAGTGATGGTATGGTATCAAACATGTTGGTTGTGGTACTAACTATGCTCTACAGGTCAGAGGTTATTGGTTCTATATGGTAATGGTAATGGTTTGGTACTATGATGACAATCACATGATCTGATGTTATGAACAATTGGCACATGCTTGGTATGGTATCATGATAGTTGGTACAATTGTTGTATCATTCTCTCATTGTTGGTTCATGGTCATAGTTGATAATTATTGTTGGCTCATGCTTATGGTATATATATATATATATATATATATATATATATCATGCACAGTTGGTTGGTATATGCTCTTAACAGATGGTTTTGATTCATATGATATCATGTTACATAGATGAGGTATCCTGACACAGTTGCATAATAGTTCTACTGATGACTTATATGGTATCATGTTACATTTTCATGATGACATGACAATTTAATATGATTGGCAATGGGTTCATTTCTCTAGACAATCTTTGGTTGCCTTGGTATACAGGTTTAGTTTTATGGTTGGCATTATTGTGGACTTCTACATGTGAAAGTTTCTCCTTGTTGCTTGTTTCAATTTGTAATATGAGTAATGCGATCATATTCGAAGGTCTTGAAGTCTTTATCATTTAAGTCACTTATGAGATATCATTTTTTATGAAAGGTCTCAGCATTTAGCAGCAGGTAAAAAGAGTTATTATTTGTTTCAAGTGCCATTCTTTACAAGGCACTAGTGTTCTTTACTAAGGGAAGCACATTCTTGAAATTATATGATATATTTTGGGAGGCTTCTATTCTTGTTTCATTGATAGCATGCACTTCACACTCTCGACACTATGAAAGACCTTTCTAGAGATCATGAGTTTCATAAGTCTTAAATCATTTACATGATGGACACGAGCTCCTTAAGGTATAAACACTTGCATGTGATTTGCAAGGTCATTCTAATGTTCTTTTTGATTTGATGGAAAAGATATTTCAAGGGGACACAATGATGTTTGAAAAGGTGATAATGATAAAGTTCTCGGCATATATTTTTGTCACATGACAAAAGGGATTAGGGCTCAGTCAAAAGAATGTTAAAACACTCGAACACAAATTATTGTGTTGGTTATCATTTTGAAAGAAACTCACAAGGAGTTAGGGTTTGCAGATGGTGATGATGGCTCGACTTGTTTTCAGTGGAATGCTCTTTCAAGTTGTATATTTTGGGTAATATTTTCTAGTTTTGTTGATGACTGGCAGTTATTTCTTAAGTGGAATTTAGTGTTGTTTTTCTGTGATCAATGGTACCAAAAATGTCAAAAGTTTTGATAATTAGGTTGCATTTGTTAAGGAAAATGATTTTGTTCTTTAGTGGTTAATACTGTTTAATTCTTTGAAACCCTTTTTTGGTTTTTTGGGATTGTGGTTTACTTTCTTCATGAGGGTAAAGGACTATTTTTTAACAGTGGATAAAGTGGCAACAAAGTGGGTAAAATAGCAACATTATTGGGTAGTTTGAAGAAATTGTTTTGATCTTTTTCACCTGTCACCGTATATGAATAATTTGTAACTGAATGGCCTTTCAAAAAGGTAGAATACGAGGCTTATAAAAATAGTGAAATTGTAATGTGAGATATGCTTTTTGTGTGGAAAACAAAAGACCATTTTTGAAACAGTATTAGGAATTATGATGCAAAACTGTTTGTAAGATTCTACACCTAATGTTGTGGAAACTCCTAACATATGAATTTTCAGGATATTAAGTGTATTATCTAAAAATATGGCTATGAAGTGAAACAGAGCAATCCTCTATAATATATTTGTTTTTACCTATGATTGGAACATATATTGTAAGGTCAAGTTAGTGAGACAAGGACCTTTGCTAGTGAGGTACAATAAGCCAATGAGGCACAATAAGCCAGTGAGGCCCAATAAGCCAGTGAGGCACATAAACAACCAGTGAGGCATTTGGAATTGCTAAGGGAGCACATTTTGTTTAAGCCAGTGAGGCATTTTTTGGAGTGGTTTTTCATCCCTAGAGGTTTTTCCACTCATCAAATCTCTGTGTTATGGTCACTTGTTATGTTCATTAGTTTGTGTTCATTATTTCATGATTTAACTATTGCATATTATTTTTGGCATAATGCTCATTTTGAGTTAGTACAAATGGATGATTATCATAGTCCAATGAAACTTATAAAACTGCCTATTTTGTCAGTCTTATAGTCATGATTCAACAAATATTAATATGATGTTCATAAATTGGTTTTGATGGTTCATCACAATAGTCCATTGCAGTTCATAAATGCATGCATGCGTATAAGTTGTGATAGTCCATTGCAGTTCATACATACATGTCTTGTCTTCATTGTAAAAAGGTTGAAGATCATAGATTAAAAAAAAAATCATCAACGGTTGCCATAAACAAGTTTGTTTTATAAGACACTGATTCACCCCTCCTCTTAGTGTCTTTTGTACGCAACAAGTGGTATCAGAGCCAAACCCTTATATCTTAAGTTTAACCAACTTAGGGGATTCCTGATCATGGAGTACCTATCATGGCTAAGTGCAAAAGAAACAGAGGTCAAAAGAAAAACACTAGTGTCAAGCAAAAGAATAATCAAACAATTCCTGTCAAGTCTAATGAAGTCTTGTCCCAAGAAAAGTTCTTGTCAGTTGATTTAATAAGTGATAATAAGAACAATCCTGTAGAAGAAAAGATGTGTAATATAGAACTAGATGAATTTGTGGTAAATATGAATGAATCATATATAGAAGAGTGTGTTAATGACCTTGAAGGAGTTGTCAATTTTGAAGGAGAGCTTGTTTCTGCTCTAAATGTGATTAGGGATCTTGAAAGAGAAAATCAAAAACTCAAGATACAAATTGAAGAAAGAGAAAGAATTGAAAAGGAAAGGGAAGTCAATTTGAAATAAAAAGAAGAAATGTGTAAAAAGTTAGAGGATGAACTCGATTCTTTGAAAAAGAATGTAAAACAAAATTCTCTGTTAAAAGATGATAATGATTCAGATAACATGATCTTAAATCTGAAAATAGAGATTGAGGAGACTAAGAGAATAGTAGAAGTTGTTGGTGTAATTAAATATTTAATTACACTTTATTAAGTTTACTTAGGGCTAATTTTAGTCTTAGGTTATTCTTAAGTCATATTAGGGTTTTTCTCTAACTTGCAAATATAAAAGCAAGTTCTCACATGTAATTCTTGAATCCATTTCATTAATTCATCTTTATTGTGCAAATTATTCCTCTTTGCTTTTTTCTTTTGTGGAAGGTAAATCTTAGGTTTTGCAGGTGATCTTTGTGGCTTGAATTAATTATCAAATTCAACTTAGTTTTAGTCCTTCTTCCATCACATGTTTATGTACTTGTATTTTTCTCTCTTTTGGAGAGGAGTTTTCTCCCACTGGGTTTTTCTCCTTTCTCTCCACTTTATGAGAGATTTTTGTTGTTCATGGGTACCTAAAATGGCCTTGTAGCCGGGACCCATTCTTGCATTAGTTGCATGCTTTTCTTTTCTCCCTAAGTTGCACTTATGGGGGGGTGTTGGTGTAATTAAATATTTAATTACACTTTATTAAGTTTACTTAGGGCTAATTTTAGTCTTAGGTTATTCTTAAGTCATATTAGGGTTTTTCTCTAACTTGCAAATATAAAAGCAAGTTCTCACATGTAATTCTTTAATCCATTTCATTAATTCATCTTTATTGTGCAAATTATTTCTCTTTGCTTTTTTCTCTTGTGGAAGGTAAATCTTAGGTTTTGCAGGTGATCTTTGTGGCTTGAATTAATTATCAAATTCAACAGAAGTCACTAAATATACCTTGGATGCCAAAACCTTTGAGTGCCATAAACTTGAAGAAGAGTTTGTTTCTCTAAAGAAAGATCTTGAAGATCACAAGATTCAGTTAGAGAAATATAAGAAGTTTGAGAAAAGTATTAGTGTACTGGATGATATGCTATGTAGACAAAAATATTCCAGTGATCTTACTGGCTTAGGGTATGAGGTAGGACAAGCATCTTCAAGTGGAACAAAATCAAAACTTGAAACAGTTTTTGTATCTGCAAATGGGAAAGGACAGAGTTTTAAAGTCAAAAATACTCCAAGGAAGAAAATAGATTTAAATTATTCTGCTGCTGCTCCTAAGACTGAAGACATAAGAAGAAATGACAGGTTCACAAGAACTTTATCCACTAAGCAACACCATTCAATGAGGTACAATTACTCTCAATTTCATGGTTATTGCTATTCATGTCATGTTTATGGACATAGAGCTAGAGATTGTTATACAAGGAATTGTTGGATGAATAAAAGTCATGATTAGGTGAGGAATGTCAATAGAGATTCATACAACATGCCTAGAAGAATCTATTCTTTCTTTGGTCTAGACAACAACACTATATATTATAAATGTCATAATCATGGTCATGTTGCAAAGCACTGTAGAACCAGGTTTGTGAAACTAGAGAAGAAAGTTTGGAGAAGGAAACATCCCAAGGAGATAAACATTCTAAAGGTTTGGAAAAGAAAGAAAAACCAAGAGGAGGATGAGTCTAAGCTTGTACACTCTACACAAATGACATTTGTAAGTACATAAAAAGGAGCATGAGGTAAGGGGGAGCAGGTTAGAGTTTTATCCTTTGATCAGATCATGAATAAGTTACAAAACAAAGGTTTCAAGGCAAATGTTGGCAAGTTGAATCTGCATTGCTCTCAGTTATTCGTAGTGGTCTTTCTTTGGTCTTGACATCAAGTGGTGATTTAATCTTCAAATAAGTATGGTATAGTGTTTGAACAAGTAGTATATTCTTTGAAAGTGTTAAGCTGTATAATCAACAGAGATGCCTTCTATGAACAAGTGTTGTTTTTGATCCTTGTGGTAATAGTGGTTTCCATACACTTGTGTTTGTGCTTTGGTGCTCTAATCCAGAACACTTGTATGATATGAGTTCCCTTGTCTTGACTTCCATGGTAAATGATTTGTGGTTGAAGTTGAGTATGTCATATAGTTTATTGCAAGTGTTTGACAGCATATTCACAGTGTGCTTATGTCCCAATAATAACTGGATAGTATGTTCATCACATTCTAAGGCTTTCATTACATGACAGAACATTGTATAATCTCTATGTAGAAATAATCTCTATTGTCATTCCCATCTTTGGCAACATTTATGACCCTATTGGTCTTGTGATATCTCTTCTGTCAGTTGTAGTGTCTAGGTGTTTGTTAGCAATCTTCATATATACAGTGATGGAACTTCTTTATGATATGTAGATGTTTGCAGTGATAGGCTACAATGATCTGGATATATGTGAGTACATTCAAACAAGTGATCTTAGTTTGACATGATTTTCTATGATTCAGGGATGATAGTACAGTTACATTACGGGCAATGTTTTTACCAAGACAATGAAACAGTGAATTGAAGTATGTAGTTGAGGTTCTTTGGGATGAAGGACTTCATCAGTGGGAGCTTCATCAATGGTTTCTTATGATTTGTGATTGATACAGACATTATCATTATACTATTATGAGAAGTTTATAGTGATATATCATTCCAACAGTGATACAGATTAATCATGCTCATGTTTTCATAGGTCACATTCATTGTTATTGCTTATTGCATAATGTTTTGGGAGCAGGTCAATGGTGTTGTTCTAGTTCATATTTTGTTCATGGTATTATCATGGCATTATTCCTTGTACTGTTGGTATAGTTTGGGAGCATTGTTGGTACAATTCATGGTACATTTTATAGCATGGCATTATATAGATTGATGGCACATTGGTTCCTTGTATTTGATATGGTGATATGGTCTTTGTTTGGGTTTGATGTCTTTGGTATTTGACATGCAAATTTGGCATACAATGATGTCATACATATTGGTGGTTAACAGTGCATGTTTGTTTCAGGCATCATCATATTTCCTTCAAATTTTGGTTTATGTCACTATTGTTTATTGTTCATATAATGGTTGGTTTTTGTTACTTCAGTTGGATGATGATAAGTCATCTTCCAAGATCTTTAGTGCACACACAGGTGTCATTGGCATCATATAGGAGTATAATGAATGTTGTTTTGGATCACAGACATGTTGATCTTTCACTCTTGACATCTATACTTTGTGAAACAGTGACATGCATCTTCACAGGGGGAGATTATATCTTTTGGTTACTTGATTCAGTTTTTAATGCAATCCTTGTTTTTGAAATGCAGTTCCTGTCAAGTGTTGAATTGATAATGGACCTCATGATACATTATATGGTATGGGATTTAGAGATGACTGTGTGCATGTTATAACAATTTGTAAACAGTAGCAGTAAAGTGTCTTAAACAAGATATGATGTCGTTTCAGGTGCAATGTGAAGTCAAGTGAGTGAATCTTTCTTGCAGGGGGAGCTTCAAAGTATCTTGTGAACATTTTTTTCTTTGCTTGAGCCTCTTGGAGACAAGGTGACAGTGGTATTCTATACTATATAGATGACAATGGTCACATATCTCTGAATCTTGCTCTACTATTTTCTCATGATTGGAACATTTAGTTGTTGTCCTTGTTTTGATACATGCTCCTTTATATGCTAATTTATGGTATTGACAGTGCAATTCTGTTTCAGGCTATTCTAGGTGTTACTGCTTTATGGGACAATTATGGTGGCATACTTTCTTTCTTCCTTTGTCTTTGATTCCAAAAAGGGGGAGAGAGAGTTGTGTTTTGCCATCATAGACAAAGGGGGAGTTTGTTGCCCTCTCAATTGTTGTCCTTGATGACAAATACACAAACTCTCAGGTTTGTGGCACAGTGATGGTTGTATTTGTACCATGACAATTGGCAATTGGCATTCATGATGTTTAACATGTACTCATGTTCTTGATGTGATAACAATGCTCATAATGTTGTTCACTTGGTAGTGATGGTATGGTATCAAACATGTTGGTTGTGGTACTAACTATACTCTACAGGTCAGAGGTTATTGGTTCTATATGGTAATGGTAATGGTTTGGTACTATGATGACAATCACATGATCTGATGTTATGAACAGTTGGCACATGCTTGGTATGGTATCATGATAGTTGGCATAGTTGTTGTATCATTCTCTCATTGTTGGTTCATGGTCATAGTTAATAATCATTGTTGGCTCATGCTTATGGTATATATATATATATATATATCATGCACAATTGGTTGGTATATGCTCTTAACAGATGGTTTTGATTCATATGATATCATGTTACATAGATGAGGTATCTTGACACAGTTGCATAACAGTTCTAATGATGACTTATATGGTATCATGTTACATTTTCATGATGACATGACAATTTAATATGATTGGCAATGGGTTCATTTCTCTATACAATCTTTGGTTGCCTTGGTATACAGGTTTAGTTTTATGGTTGGCATTACTGTGGACTTCTACATGTGAAAGTTTCTCCTTGTTGCTTGTTTCAATTTGTAATATGAGTAATGCGATCATATTCCAAGGTCTTGAAGTCTTTATCATTTGAGTCACTTATGAGATATCATTTTTTTATCAAAGGTCTCGACATTTAGCATCTGGTAAAAAGAGTTATTATTTGTTTCAAGTGCCCTTCTTTACAAGGCACTAGTGTTCTTTACTAAGGGAAGCACATTCTTGAAATTATATGATATATTTGGGAGGCTCCTATTCTTGTTTCATTGATAGCATGCACTTCACACTCTCGACACTATGAAAGACCTTTCTAGAGATCATGAGTTTCATAAGTCTTAAATTATTTACATGATGGTCACATGCTCCTTAAGGTATAAACACTTGCATGTGATTTGCAAGGTCATTCTAATGTTCTTTTTGATTTGATGGCAAAGATATTTCAAGGGGACACAATGATGTTTGAAAAGGTGATAATGATAAAGTTCTCGGCATATATTTTTGTAACATGAAAAAAGGGATTAGGGCTCAATCAAAAGAATGTTAAAACACTCGAACACAAATTATTGTGTCAGTTATCATTTTGAAAGAAACTCACAAGGAGTTAGGGTTTGCAGATGGTGATGATGGCTCGACTTGTTTTCAGTGGAATGCTCTTTCAAGCTGTATATTTCGGGTAATATTTTCTAGTTTTGTTGATGATTGACAGTTATTTGTTAAGTAGAATTTAGTGTTGTTTTTATGTGATCAATGGCACCTAAAATGTTGAAAGTTTTTGATAATCAAGTTGCATTTGTTAAGGAAAATGATTTTTTTCTTTAGTGGTTAATACTGTTTAATTCTTTGAAACCCTTTTCTAGTTTTTTAGGACTGTAGTTTACTTTCTCCATGAGGGTAAAGGACTGTGTTTTTGAATAGTGGATAAAGTGGCAATGCAGTGGGTAAAATGGCAACATTATTGGGTAGTTTGAAGAAACTGTTTTGATCTTTTTCACATGTCACCGTATATGGACAGTTTGTAACTAAATGGCCTTTTAAAAAGGTAGAATATGAAGGCTCATAAAAACAGTGACACTGTAATGTGAGATATGTTTTTTGTGTGGAAAACAAAAGACCATTTTTGAAACAGTATTAGGAATTATGATGCAAAACAGTTTGTAAGATTCTACACCTAATGTTGTGGAAACTCCTAACATATGAGTTTTCAAGATATTAAGTGTATTATCTGAGAATATGGCTATGAAGTGAAACAGAGCGATCCTCTGTAATATATTTATTTTTACCTATGATTGGAACATATATTGTAAGGTCAAGTCAGTGAGACAAGGACCTTTGCCAGTGAGGCACAATAAGCCAGTGAGGCATTTGTAATTTCTAGTGGAGCACATTTTGTTTAAACTAGTGAGGCATTTTCTGGAGTGGTTTTTCATCCCTAGAGGGTTTTCCACTTGTCAAATCTTTGTGTTATGGTCACTTGTTCTGTTCATGAGTTTGTGTTCATTGTTTCATGATTTAACTATAATATGGCATAATGCTCATTTTGAGTTAGTACAAATGCATGATTATTGTTATCTCTGAAAGTTGCACCCTACCAATTTGCAGAAATTGGTACTCTAGAGGAACATGGAAACACTCCTATGGTTGTGGGTCACCTAGAAACTAGAGTGAATATTCGGAGAAGGCCGCTTCCTAACTTTATATCACCTAAAAACTTACTATTCTATGGCTTTGACAAGGGAAAGGGTAAGAAAGACATGCATTAAACTGGAAACTAAAATTCTAAGGGTGATACACCTAGCTAAAAGGAATATGAAACACAAATACATACACTTGCTGTAATGACAAAAAAAATATTTGCACAACTTGCTACTATATACTTTTGCATAAATATTTCACAGATAGGTCCTAGTGTTTAGACTCTTTAAAGGAAAGATAACTCCACATTTAAAAGCATTTCACACTCTTAGACACAATCTACAACCTGCATTGGTATAATTTCTGCATAAAGGCTATAAAATCTGAGACAAAGCTACAAGGAAATAAGTATTACCTCACAAATAACTTGATCAATTAGTTGGTAAGCACAATAATTCAAAGGAAACAAATAGGCAGAAATCCCAAATCAATGATACTCAAGGCATTCACTATATTTCTTATCAAGTAAAATGAGTTACAAAAGATGCTAAAATTTGAGCAAGGATGTCAAAATCACAAATCTTTGCAAATTACATAATTAGAACTTATTACAAAAGAGTCACAAAAGTGACTATATCCACCACTATCCAAGTGGTTCCACAAAACAAGGAGTTAGAAACTACCTTGGGTGGGATGCCCACTAAAAGCCTAAGATATAGGACATAAATCCTCTCCAAAAGAGTCAATAATGCAGGAAAAAGCCCACCATGACTTAGTCTATCATAATTACTCCTGAAAACCACTCCTACAAGAATCTAAAAGGCAATAAAAACACTCCTAGATGCTCTCAAAGTAATCAAGTTAACTACTAACTGCTTCTAGGACTTAGTCAAACACTCAGCTCTAAAACAAGACAAAAGGTTAAAAACTTGGCATGTGTTTGCCAACTCCTCCACTCTGCATATAATTGTGCGCTCAAGGTTAACTAAGATCAATTGCATGCTTTTCATTTCACTCTTGCATATATAAAGATAACAAGAAACATTAAATGGCTTATAAATGACACCATTATGTTTAAATGTTTTACAATCTGCACTTTATACAAGGAAGATAAAAAGCAAAAATAAAAAACACCAAAGTGTTGTCATAGCAGATGGGAAAGAAAGGTAGTTAAAAGGTCTTAAGGGACACATGTCCCATCGTGGCCTAAGAGATACATGCCAACACCTTAGGACAAGTGTTGACCATGACTCTTATGAAGAAAAAGACAAAACTTAAAAGAAATACAAAAAAGAACTCTCAGGTTCTTAGGGTTTGAAACCCTAAACGCCAAAAGGCATTCTTTGACTTCACATTTCTCATTAGCAAGTTTTGTTTGACAAGATGAGGCCACCATGATGGGTTTTTGTTGACCTTCTACTTTGTACTGTAGCTGGATCTCAAGAGCATGATTTGCCTCATATTCCACTCATAGCATGAAGAATGTTTTGATTCCTCTAGGTGAGTAAAATATATTGTTTTTTGAAGTCAAACTCTGTTGTTTCTTTTGTTTTCTCTACTTCTTGTGGCTTCAAAACTTGGTAAAATGAACTTGTCTTGCACTTATTTTAGCACTACATATATGGAATTTCATGCCTTCATTCCACTCTCTGTCGACTATATTTTTTGAACATTGACAATATTGAAACCTCTCCGTAGACTGTATTCTTTGAAAAACTATTTAATGCATTACAAGGGTTTGAATGTCTTTCATGAAAAAATAAGTCTCATAGGCATTTGTCTTATGAAGCCAGTAGTTGTTAACAAGACTAAACTCTTTTTTATTGCATTTGAACCTTCTTATCAACATGAAGCTTATCACTTGCACTATTGTAGCTTTCTCAACACTAGGGTTTGGTGTATTACAATATACAAAATGGTTTTCCTATATATGGTTATGATGCAAGAGCATCTAGTGGTGTAAGGGCAATCTTGCATCACCCCAAAAAAGATGTGTTTCAAAATTGTTGATGTTCTTTCCATTTCTTTTCAAAAAAATTGGTTCTGGTTCCATAATCACTTGAATAATGATGTAGAACTTTCAATTTTTCCAAGCTGCTAAAAATAGTAACCTGCTATTTTTAGAAAGTTTGCATTTGGGTATGGATTGAAGTGAAAATTTACAGGAAGTTACATAACAGAAATACAAAACCTTTGGCGAAAGAATCACAAAAAGATCATTTGAGAGCTAAAAGATATTAAAATTTTTGTTTCCTGAAAAATGCCTGAAAATTATTCAAACTCAGGTTTGAGGCACTAAACGGCCTTGTACGGACCCGAAAATGGCCGAAACCATTAGAGTTGGTTTTAAGCATGTAGAGCACTCCGTGAGCTTTCCGACACATAAAACAGTTCATCAATTAGACACCCGGATCTAAAGTTATGGCTCTCGGAAGTTGACCTATTTTTGGAGGGAGATGCAAATTTTGAAATTAGGTTGTTGGCCACCAAAAAGGCTATTAATAACCATTTTTGGGAACACTGGGCAGTAGTAGAGTTAAGGGGGCAAGTGTAGAGTCAAGAATAGGTGGGAAAACAGAAACCCTAGCTGATTTGGGGTTACAAAAGGCAGGTGATTCTAGAGTCTTGTGACAGGAAGTTGTAATGTGTTGCAGCCTAGGGAGGGTTGATTCCTTTGATTGTATTTGAGCTTCTGTAATCTAACAAGTTTTCCAAATCAATAAAGAAAGTTCTATTTTCTGTGTGTAATTTTTGTTGTTTTGTGTTTTTGATTTACCCCCTTCATCAAGTGGTATCAGAGCAAGGGTTCCTGAGTGTGTAGACAGATTGCCGACTGTGAAGTAGTTTTGCACCAGGACCTGAGGTTGTGGGTTTGTTGCGGAGACCAAGATGCCCCCACAAAGAAATCATGTTGGGAGGAATGCTTTGATGGAAGAGGGTTTTAGAGCCCTGCAAAGGCAAATCGATGCATTGCAAGAGGAGCTGCGAAGAGGGTTTGATTTGAGAACAAGAGAAGAAAGCGAGGATGAAGCTGAAGAAGAGCTATCTGAGGAAGAACAAGAAGCTGCAGGAGATCCTGCAGAAGTTAGGTTGTTGAGGGCCATTTCTAAGATTGGAAAGAGGCCCAGGATCGAAGTTTCTAGATATTCTAGAGATTTGAATCTGGAACAGCTTATTGATTGGATCAATGACAAGGAGGAGTATTTCAAGTATGAAGATGTGGAGGACCCAGATCGGGTCAAGTTTGCAAAAACAAATTTGAAGGGCCATGCCAGTATTTGGTGGAAGGAGGTCCAATTAGAGAGGAATAGAAGAGGAATAGGAAAGATCACCAGATGGGATCGGATGGTGGAGAAACTGAAGAAGCAGTTCATTCCTGTGGACTATGAGATGGAATTGCTGAAGAAGCTGCAAGGATTGAAGCAAGGTAACAAGTTTGTTAAGGAGTATACAGAAGAGTTTTATAAGATTACTATCAGGATAAGCCATGTAGAGCCCAACAAGGAGAAGGTAGCCCGTTACATTAATGGGTTGCGGCCAAGTATTCAAGAGGAGCTGAGCCTGGTCAGAATGACCACCATTGAAGATGCATACTAGTTTTCCCTGAAGGTGGAAGAAAAGATGAATAAAAGATTTGATAGCAAGCAAAGGGGAAAAGGTCAAGGCAGAAGGATTGGTGGAAGACCCTATGGGAGCCGAAATGAATATGCAAAGAAAAGTGAAGAAGCTGGCACCAGTCGGAATCAGAGAGGAGATAATACCTACTGCCCTCGTGACCAGAACAATGGTGAGCAAAGAGGAAGAGGTAGACCTGGGCAAGGACTCAGAAGAGGAGGTTTTAGAGGAACCTGTTTCCAATGTGGAGAAGAAGGGCATCGAGCATATGAGTGTTTGCAACTTCAAGGAAGGACAAATAGAAGACCTGAAGGTAATGCACGAGTTGCACATGTAGATGAAGATGCGCAGTCTGAGCATTCTGAAGATGCTGAAAGGGGAGAAACCCTAGTTATCAGAAGAACCTTACTGAATGAGGAGAAAGAACCAAATCAGAGAAGAGTTTATTCTGCACAAGGTGCAAATGTGAAGGTAAGTGTTGTGATATTATTATTGATAGTAGAAGTACTGACAATCTTGTTTCAGAGGAGATGGTTGATAAGTTAAAGTTGACAAGAAGAAAGCATCCACATCCATATCGGATTGCATGGTTGTAGAAGGACCACAGAACTTTGGTCAATGAGTAGTGTTTAATGAAGTTCAAGATTGGGGACTACCATGATGAGGTGCTATGTGATATCATACCGATGGATGCATGTCATATGTTGTTGGGGAGGCCATGGCAGTATGATAGGAGTGCTGTCTATGATGGCCGTGCAAACACATATTCCCTAACAAAAGATGGAGTTCGTCACAAGTTGAAGCCCTTGAAGGAGGTGGAAGAAAAGATATGTAGTATTGCTAGAATTTACTTGTAGATGGTAGAAAATTTTTGCAGGGTATGAAGCATAAGCATCATTGCTATGCATTGATTCCTAAGATTAGTCAAGAGAAATGTGAAGATGTACCAGCCGAAGTCTCAAAGATGTTGGAAGAATTTCAGGATATTATCTCTGATATTGTACCAGAAGGTTTACCACCAGTAAGGAAAATAAGTCATCAAATGGATTTGATACTAGGAGCCAGTTTGCCGAATAAGGCAGCTTACAGAATGACCCCTGTGGAGAATGAAGAGCTGAACAGACAAGTTCAAGAGTTGTTGAGGAAGGGACTGATAAGGGAGAGCCTAAGTCCATGTGTGGTACCTGCAGTAGTAGCACCAAAGAAGGATGGAGAATGGAGGATGTGTATAGACTCTCGATCCATCAATAAGATAATGATCAAGTATAGATTTCCATTACCAAGAATAGATGACATCATGGATTGTTTGAGTGGAGCCAAGTACTTCACGAAGATTGACCTGAAGAGTGGGTATCACTAGATCCGTATCAGAGAAGGAGATGAATGGAAGACAGCCTTCAAGACAAAGAATGGTTTGTATGAGTGGTTAGTCATGCCATTTGGGCAAACCAATGCACCGAGTACATTCATGCGGCTCATGAATGAGGTACTAAATTTTTTTTTGGGAAGTTTTGTTATTGCTTATTTGGATGATATTTTGATTTTCAGTAAGACTTGGGATGAACATCTGATGCATATCAGAAGAGTTCTAGAGAAGCCAAGGGAGGAGAAGTTGTTGATTAATCTGAAGAAATGTAGTTTTGCAAAGAAGGAGTTGGTATACCTGGGATTTGTTGTCTCAGAGGAAGGTCTTAAGATGGACCCAAAAGAAGTAAAGGCTATCATTGAATGGCCTACGCCAAGGAATGCAACAGAGGTAAGATCTTTTCATGGTTTGGCAAGTTTTTACAGAAAGTTTATCAGGAATTTCAGTAGCATTTGTGCACCCCTAACTGAGACAATGATAGGGGATAGAAAAGAGTTTAGATGGAGTAGAGGAGCAGACAAGAGCTTTGATACATTGAAGCAGAAAGTCATAGAACAACCTGTTTTGGCACTTCCAGATTTCAATAAGGTATTTCAGGTAGATTGTGATGCTAGTGGTAGTGGTATAGGAGCTATTTTGAGCCAAGAAGGTAAGCCCATTGCCTATTTTAGTGAGAAGCTTAATGATGCCAAGAAAACGTATTCTGTTTATGATCAGGAATTTTATGCAATAGTTCAGGCTTTGAAGAAATGGAGACATTATTTGTTGCCAAAAGAGTTTGTTTTATATATTGATCATCAGGCTTTGTAGTATCTTAATAGTCAAGGAAAGTTGAACCAAAGGCATTTAAAATGGGTTGAGTTTTTGCAGAGCTATACTTTTGTTTTGAAGCACAGGAGTGGGAAGTCCAATAGAGTTGCTGATGCCTTGAGCATAAGGCAAAATTTGTTGACAGAAATGAGGATAGAGGTTGTTGGGTTTGATGAGCTCAAAAGTTTGTATCCTGAAGATCTAGATTTTGCAGAGGCCTAGAAAGCTTGTTTGGAACCTTTTACTTTGGATAGGACAAAATGGTTGGATTTCATAATCTGAGATGACATGTTGTTTAGAGGAAGCCAGTTGTGCATTCCAAGGAGTTCCATGAAAGAGAACCTGATTAAGGAGAAGCATAGTGGAGGATTGGCTGGACACTTTGGTCGAGATAAGACCATTGCTATTGTTGGTGAAAATTATTATTGGCCACAGTTGCAGCAGGATGTGAGGAAATTTGTACAGAGTTGCAGAGTGTGTCAGATGGCAAAAGGAACAAGTCAGAATACAGGGCTATATCAGCCTTTACCTATACTAGAGAAACCATGGGATGATACCAGTATGGATTTTGTTCTTAGATTACCAAGGACATAGAGAGAACATGATTCCATTTTTGTGGTGGTGGACAGATTCTCGAAGATGGTACATTTCATTCCTTGCAAGAAGACTAATGATGCTGTTAATATTGCTGAATTATTTTTCAGAGAGGTGGTGAGATTACATGGTCTACCAAAGAGCATAGTTTTAGATCAAGATACCAAGTTTGTTGGTTGTTTCTAGAGGACATTGTGGAAGAAGTTGAAGACAGATTTGAAGTTTAGTTCTACACACCATCCATAGACTGATGGACAGACCGAAGTGGTGAATAGGAGTTTGGGTAACTTGCTACGATGCTTAGTAGGAGATAAGCCCAAGGGATGGGATTTGATTTTACCATAGGCGGAATTTGCTTACAACAACTATGTCAATAGGAGTACTAGGAAATTGCCATTCCAGATTGTATATGGGAATAGTCCAAGAAATGCTTTAGAGTTAAGGAAGCTGGACAAAAGAGAAAAGACAAGTGCTGAAGCTGAAGACTTTGCAAAACATCTGAAGAATTTGCATGAAGAGGTGTGAAAGCACATTAATAAGATGAATATTTAGTACAAGGCTAAGGCAGATCAGAAGAGGATGTATAAGGAGTTCCAAGTAGGAGATGAAGTCATGGTTCACTTGAGAAAAGAAAGGTTCCCAATTGGAACATACAATAAGTTAAAAATGAAGAAATTTGGACCGTGTAGAATCCTGAAGAAGCATGATTCAGGAAATGCATATGAGGTAGAGCTGCTGAGTGAGATTAATATTTCCCCTGTGTTCAACATTGTTGATTTAACAAAATATCATGAGGGTGGCACAGAGGATGGAACAACAGAAGAACAGTGGAGTATTCTGGCATCTACTTCAATGGAGGAGAGAGAAGAGATTTTGGATAGCCATGTGGGAAGAAGTACTCAGAACAGGTAATATGAAGAATATCTAGTGAAATGGAAAGGAAGACCTGTTGAAGATTCTTCTTGGTTGTCTAAGGCAGAGGTTGACCGTTTGGGTTTTCCTCACACAAACACCTGAGACGTGACAGGGTCACGTCTCAAATTACCCTGGGTGTCTGATGCAGGAGCATCCAGTGGTGTAAGGGCAATCTTGCATCACCCAAAAAAAGATGTGTTTCAAAATTGTTGATGTTCTTTCCATTTATTTTCAAAATTTGTGGTTCTGGTTCCATAATCACTTGAATAATGATGTAGAACTATCAGTTTTTCCAAACTGCTAAAAATAGTAACCTGCTATTTTTAGAAAATTTGCATTTGGGCACGGATTGAAGTGAAAATTTATAGGAAGCTACATAACAAAAATATAAAACTTTTGGCGAAGGAATCACACAAAGATCATTTGCAAGTTGAAAGATATTAAAGTTTTCATTTCCTGAAAAATGTTTGAAAATGATTCAAACTCAAGTTTGAGGCCCTAAACAGCCCCGTACGGGCCCAAAAATGGCTGGAATTGGCAGAGCAAGTTCTTAGCACGTAGTGCACTCTGCGAGCTTTTCGACGCATAAAATGGTTCGTCAATCGGACACTTTGATCAAAAGTTATGGCTCCCAGAAGTTGACTTATTTTTGGAGGGAGATGTAAATTTTGAAATTAGGTTGTTGGCCACCAAAAAGGCTATTAATAACCATTTTTGGGAACCCTGGGCAGTAGTAGAGTTAAGGGGGCAAGTGTAGAGTCAAGAATAGGTGGGAAAATAGAAACCCTAGCTGATTTGGGGTTACAGAAGGCAGGTGATTCTAGAGTCTTGTGATAGGAAGCTGTAATGTGTTGCAGCCTGTGGAGGGTTGATTCCTCTGATTGTATTTGAGCTTCTGTAACGTAACAAGTTGTCCAAATCAATAAAGAAAGTTCTATTTTCTATGTGCAATTTCTATTGTTGTGTGTTTTATGATTTACCCCCTTCATCAAGTTATCATTGTCGACACTAAGCTTTTCGTTGTATACTTTGTATTTGGCACTTGTCTGGAACCCTCGCTGTCATCTTTTCTTGCTCTTTTCTATATCTTAGATTTGGTAACGCAAAACCCTTACTCTGCATCTGGCATCTATATCTTTTCTTTGTATTTGGTAACACAAAACCTTTGTTTATCACATCACATTATACAAGGCATATCTATCACAACACATTATACAAGGTATATCTATCTCTTTCTGTAGACACAGGTTAAAGACAAACTTCATTGATTCTGTAGATGGTTGATGGCATAAACCATTTCTATCTGTATGCTTAAAACATTGTATTTACTTAGTCACAACTCATATCAAATCCTCAGCTATTTCATTGTTTGGTCTTGTAGAAGATTTACAACATGAAATGTTTTAACTTGTAGATACATCTCTTATCTTTTGCATCTGTTATTGTATACCTTTGTTTGCTATATTAGCATCAACTCTTCTTTTGTTCTATAGCAGTAAGGTATTAACAAAGAATTTCATCTTTCTCTGTATATTTGAAACATAAACATAACTCTATTTGAGGCATATTAGCAGTCTGGTATAACTACACTTGTATCATTTTGAACTCATCCTTATTGACAGCTGTCATGGTTTATCATTGTTGCTATTGTAGCATCCATTGTACACTTGTGATCTCTGTAGCACCATCACATATTCAAAACTGTGGCTTTTACTTGAATAGCATTATCAATGCAGCATTTACTCTTTATGCCATGAGATCATTGTGACTATATTATTGAGGCTTATGATTTAAACTTTCATGACATTTGCTTATGGCACTCACTGTATGAGATTCTTTGTATTTATCTTGCCATTTCTTCTCCAAGGTACTATCACAAGGACACGATAATATACAAAATCTTTGGACGGTATCTTCATGGCATAAGATCATTGTGACTATATTACTATCTTAGAATGTATGGATTATCTTTCTAGCAATGATGCTAAAATTTGCTCTATGTTGTTCCATCATGTTTGCAAGGGCTCATGATGAATCTATTTGATGTATCATACACTATGATGAACAAAAATATGCTTCAGTTGTCTTTATCATAACATGTACTGCTCTCATGCAACTTGTATACACCTATTTGCCTCTATTTGATTACTTTTGACTATTTCATGGCTGATTACTTTTCTTAAAATCTATTTCTGGCATACAATCTGTCTCCAAGTAGATATAACTATTATTGCCATAAGCATATTCCCCTCTTTAGTAATGGAACTCATGACATAAGAGGTGGATATGTTTATGACAAATATGAACAATTTTGTATCTATTGATCTATCAGAATGCATAAATAGAACCTTAAAAACTCCCTTAGAATAAAAAGAGGGCAACAAGCTAGGCTCAACCCTTGTGGGAGCCACATTTTAACCCACAGGCTGAAATGAAATAAATAGATTAGCAACATGACTTTCTCTATACCTACACAGGAAACAAACATGTTAGGAAAAAAATGCATATTTTGGATGTGATTGATGACTTTATTATTCTCCACAACATCCAAGGTATGCATTGCTTAATTAATGCATTTGAGGATTAGTTTGTACATGCATAGGTACTTGTTCATGCCAGGTTTGGGACCATTCATTGCTTAGAGCTCTATTCTAACTTTACTATTTTTGCTAGATGCAGGAACTAGTAGCAACATGGAGTTAGGAAGGACAGAAATAGCTCAGGGCAGCAGCAGAACAAGATGACACATCCAGAACCAGTCATTCTCAGGCAATGATTGGCCTCCAACCTTATATGCACATTTACTTTTAATATTTATTCATGTACATATTTTTCTTCAATTCCATTGAATAAGTAAAGTTAATCTCACAGCTTGTGTGAGACAATGTACATTTTACATTCAATAAAGATTAATTCTTTGTTCAGAAAAGACTTGTGAAAATCTTTCTTATGTTACATGTACTTGTATAAATGCAGTAATTTGATAAACATAATCCTTTGAATTATTTCATTTATGCACTTGAATGTGATGTAGGAAAGATTAGATGAAATGTACCTTTAAGATTTGAATCAAAGCTCTACCTGATTGAGCTGTTAGCAAAAATAGGTAACATTTTTGGCGACATCTGCTATATGTTTGCTTGCTAAACATTAGACCAGTTGCCTAAAGCTTGTCCATTGGGCATGGGGTCACTCAGAGACTTCTCAAACAATTGGATGACAGATTTCTAACCTCTGCAACTCAGCAGAACAAAGTGAAAGAATCCTACTCACCTAAGCAAAAGCAAAACTGCAAAAAGGAAACTAACTAACTGTGCTGGACAACACTTAGGGAATAAAACCTACTCAGTTACTAACCCTACCCTACACTAACCAAGAAAGACATCACCTCAAACGAAACCATTCACTAGTTGGGTGAAGTAGCTGCCATTTCTACATAGTTTACAATGTTTGCCGTGCTTGAGGGCAGCTAGAAAGAGAGGAAATATGAACAAAAATTCAACAAAGAGCTGCAAAACCTATTGAAGAACATACACAAGTTCACTAACCTTTTCACATGGAATGTAAAAATTCCTGTCCTGAGGTAGAAGAGTGACTTGAATCTGATCTTTCCTAGCTGTATCTTCATGCTTGGGTGCAAGCAAAATATCAATATTCTTGTTGGCCTCCATTCTGACTAGATGCCTAATTGGGCATCCTCTAGAAAGAGTGAATTCAGAACTCTCCATGCTGGTTCCTTGTTGTTCCAAATCATGTTGTTGTTCCTCTTCTTGTTTTTTATCTTCTACCTCAAATGGTGCTGGCTCAATATCCAAAGCTGGGCAAAAAGAGGCTTCCTCCTGAGTCAAAACAAACTTTAGATCATCCCAAAATGAAACTACCTCATAAGCCAAAGCTTCATTCTCATATTGACTTTCACAAACCAACAACTCATCACACTGTTCAACATCTTGTAGCTATCCCAAGTCTTGTGTTATCACAGTCATATCTTCTTCATTTTGTTCAACAAATGAAAGTAACCCATCATACCAAAACATATCAGCCTCATTTCTGCTAAGTTCCTCATGTTCATTTATCTCCTCTATAGGTTGTTCCTACTATGGTTCAAACTTGTGAACTTGCTGTCCTAATTTAGCATGATTTGCAACTTCCTCCAGCAGGTTTAATCCTTTGTCATCTAGTTTAGAGATGAAAACTTCAAGGTCATCCCAAAATGAATCTTCCTTACACTCTTCATGAAATTTTGATGGAGGAAGACTATTTTCTACTTCATAACAGCTCTCAGCCAGCTGTGTAAGTTCCAAGAAAGGTTTAGTTTCACACTCTTTTACTTGATCCGAGACCCTGTTATCAGACTGAATGCTTTCCTCATCTTGATCAACAAAAGCAGGTAATTGATCAAATAAAAATACCAAATCTTCCTCTTCATGTGGTGCCTTCTCCAATGGAACTTGAGCATCCTATCTTTGCAACTGAAGACCTTTACCTTGTAACCTTTGTACACTGCTTTCATTCATTTTATAAACAACATTAGAAAATTCTTCAAATGAATCAAAATGTAAGGGATTCAGAGACAATCCTGATCCTGCATCCTCTTCACATGTATTATGATCATATTTCGCTGGGGACATGGTATAAACAATAGCAACCGACTGCTCCTCTTGTTTTTGATCTTCATATTCATATTTTCCTCTTGGTAAAAGATTTGATTTCTCATCTTCCTGATCTTGGACTGGTATGGAAAAAATAACTTTGCTAAGGTTTGGCATTTTATAATCAGGATACCTAGTCCAAGAAGGCTGCCATGGCTGTTCAATAATTTGATGATTTGGTTCAGACTCTTGACATGACTGAAACTGAGGATTAGTGGATTGGTTTGACTGATTTTGCTCATTCATGGGCTCTTATTGTAAAGCATATTCTTGCTACCTCTCTATATCATTCAACTGCTTTGTCTAGTCAAGTAATATGTTCTTGATATTTGCAATCTCCAGTCTCTCATCATTTTGAAGCTAATTGGGAAAGTAGTATTGTTGGTTTGGCAAAAAATGGAATTCCTGAGGCTGGTCATGGACATACACCGCCTGCCATGGAGTTTGTGCATGGGTGGGAGGGTGGTAAGCATTATAGACTTGTTGGTTTGGACTAAAACTAGCTACTTGACCACTGTGATATGGCTCATAAAATGGTGTATGAAGAGGATTTTCATGAAATGGTGGAAAGTAGGACATATTTCTTTGAAATGAAGACATATTGCACCATTTACATGCGCTGAAAACTCATTGAAAATTTCACAATAAAAATAAAGTCTGAGTTTTAGTAAAATAAGTACATACCAACACTTGTCTTCTTGAAACCAATAGATATTTCTTTCCAGAGTCGCCAGGTGTGTGTTTTCCTTGCCTCCAAAGGCAAGTTTTGCTAACATAGACACCAATATCAACAATGCATAAACTGTTCTGCACTGGTTTTCACTAAACCAAAGCTTCAAAGTCGCCAGGTATGTATTTAAAACACCTCAAAAGGTAGAAATCAACTGTTGTACACACCAAACAGTAGTGAAATGATGTACAAAAAGAATTGAAAATTAGTTATGGTCCCACCGAGCGTGCCAAAACTGTTATCTCTGAAAGTTGCACCCTACCAATTTGTAGAAATTGGTACTCTAGAGGAACATGGAAACACTCCTATGGGTGTGGGTCACCTAGAAACTGGAGTGAATCTCTGGAGAAGGCCGACTTCCTAACTTATATCACCTAAAAACTTACTATTCTATGGCTTTGACAAGGAAAAGGGTAAGAAAGACATGCATTAAATTGTAAACTAAAATTCTAAGGGTGATACACCTAGCTGAAAGGAATATGAAACACAAATACATGCACTTGCTGTAATGACAGAAAAAATATTTGCACAACTTGCTACTGTATACTTTTGCATAAATATTTCACAGACAGGTCCTAGTGTTTAGACTCTTAAAAGGAAAGATAACTCCACATTTAAAAGCATTTCACACTCTTAGACACAATCTTCAACCCGCATTGGTATAATTTCTGCATAAAGGCTATAAAATCTGAGACAAAGCTACAAGGAAATAAGTATTACCTCACGGATAACTCGATCAATCAGTTGGTAAGCACAATAATACAAAGGAAACAAATAGGCAGAAATCCCAAATCAATGATACTCAAGGCTTTCATTGTATTTCTTATCAAGTAAAATGAGTTACAAAAGATGCTAAAATTTGAGCAAGGATGTCAAAATCACGAATCTCTACAAATTGCATAATTAGAACTTAGTACAAAAGAGTCACAAAAGTGACTATATCCACCACTATCCAAGTGGTTCCACAAAACAAGGAGTTAGAAACTACCTTGGGTCGGATGCCCACTAAAAGCCTTAGATATAGGACCTAAATCCTCTCCAAAAGAGTCAATAATGCATGAAAAAGCCCACCATGACTTAGTCTATCATAATGACTCATGAAAACCACTCCTACAAGACTCTAAAAGGCAATAAAAACACTCCTAGATGCTCTCAAAGTAATCAAGTTAACTACTAACTGCTTCTAGGACTCAGTCAAACACTCAACTCTAAAACAAGACAAAAGGCTACAAACTTGGCATGTGTTTGCCAACTCCTTCACTTTGCATATAATTGTGCTCTCAAGGTTAACTAAGATCAGTTACATGCTTTTCATTTCACTCTTGCATATATAAAGATAACAATCAACATTAAATGGCTTATAAATGACACCATTTATGTTTAAATGTTTTACAATTTGCACTTTATACAAGGAAGATAAAAAGTAAAAATTAAAAAACACCGAAGTGCTGTCATAGCAGATGGGAAAGAAAGGTAGTTAAAAGGTCTTAAGGGACACATGTCCCATCGTGGCCTAAGAGATACATGCCAAAACCTTAGGAACAAGTGTTGATCACAACTTTTATGAAGAAAAAGACAAAACTTAAAAGAAATACAAAAAAGAACCCTCGGGTTCTTAGGATTTGAAACCCTAAATGCCAAAAGGCATTATTTGACTTCTCATTTCTCATTAGCAAGTTTTGTTGGACAAGATGAGGCCGCCATGATGGGTTTTTGTTGACCTTCTACTTTGCACTATAGCTGGATCTCAAGAGCATGATTTCGCTTAGATTCCACTCATAGCATGAAGAATGTTTTGATTCCTCCAGGTGAGTAAAATATACTATTTTTTGAAGTCAAAACTCTGCTATTTCTTTTGTTTGCTCTACTTCCTGTAGCTTCAAAACTTGGTAAAATGAACTTGTCTTGCACTTATATATAGAATTTCATGCCTTCATTCCACTCTCTGTTGACTATATTTTTTGAACACTGATAATATTTAAACCTCTATGTAGACTATATTCTTTGAAAAACTATTTAATGCATTACAAGAGTTTGAATGTCTTTCATGAAAAAATAAGTCTCATAGGCATTTGTCTTCTGAAGCCGGTAGTTGTTAACACTAAACTCTTTTTTATTGCATTTGAACCTTCTTGTCAACATGAAGTTTTTCACTTGCACTGCTATAGGTTTCTCAACACTAGGGTTTGGTGTATTACAATATACAAAATGGTTTTCCTATATATGGTTATCATTGTCGACACTAAGCTCTTCATTGTATACTCTGTATTTGGCACTTGTCTGAAACCCTCACTATCATCTTTTCTTGCTCTATTCTATATCTTAGATTTGGTAACACAAAACCCTTACTATGCATATGGCATATGTATCTTTTCTTTGTATTTGGTAACGCAAAACCTTTGTTTATCACAGCACATTATACAAGGCATATCTATCACAAGACATTATACAAGGTATATCTACCTCTTTCTGTAGACATAGGTTAAAGACAAACTTCATTAATTCTGTAGATGGTTGATGGCATAAACCATTTCTGTCTCTATGCTTAAAACATTATATTTAATTAGTCACAACTCATATCAAATCCTTAGCTCTTTCATTGTTTGGTCTTGTAGAAGATTTACAACATGAAATATTTTAACTTGTAGATACATCTCTTATCTTCTGCATCTATTTTTGTATACCTTTGTTTGCTATATTAGCATCAACTCTTCTTTTGTTCTGTAGCAGTAAGGTATTAGCAAAGTAGTTCATCTTTGTCTGTATATTTGAAACATAAACATAACTCTATCTGAGGCATATTAGCAGTCTGGTATAGCTGCACTTGTATCATTTTGAACTCATCCTTATTGATAGCTATCATGGTTTATCATTGTTGCTACTGTAGCATCCATTCTACACTTGTGATCTCTGTAGCACCATCACATATTCATAACTGTGGCTTTTACTTGAATAGCATTATCTATGCAACATTTACTCTTTATGACATGAGATCATTGTGACTGTATTATTGAGGCTTATGATTTGAACTTTCCTAACATGACATTTGCTTATGGCACTCACTGTATGAGATTCTTTGTATTTATCTTGCCATTTCTTCTCCATGGTACTATCACAAGGACATGATAATATACAAAATCTTTGGACTGTATCTTCATGGGATAAGATCATTGTGACTATATTACTGTCTTAGAATGTATGGATTATCTTTCTAGCAATGATGCTAAAACTTGCTCTATGCTGTTCCATAATGTTTACAAGGGCTCATGATGAATCTATTTGATGTATCATACACTATGATGAACAACAAGATGCTTCATTTGTCTTTATCATAATATGTACTGGTCTCATGCAACTTGTATACACCTATTTGCCTCTATTTGATTACTTCTAACTGTTTCATGGCTGATTACTTTTCTTAAAATCTATTTCTGGCATACAGTCTGTCTCCATGTGGATATAACTATTATTGCCATAAGAATATTCCCCTCTTTAGTAATGGCACTTATGACATAAGAGGTGCATATGTTTATGACAAAGATGAACAACTTTTGTATCTATTGATCTATCAGAATGCATAAATAGAACCTTAAAAACTCCCTTAGAATAAAAAGCAGGCAGCAAGCTGGGCTCAACCCTTTTGGGAGCCACATTTTAACTCATGTGCTGAAATGAAATAAATAGATTAGCAACATGACTTTCTCTATACCTGCATAGGAAACAAACATGTTAGGGAAAAAAATGCATATTTTGGATGTGTTTGATGACTTGATTGTTCTCCAGGACATCCAAGGTATGCATTGCTTATTTAATGCATTTGAGGATCAGTTTGTACATGCATAGGTACTTGTTCATGTTAGGTTTGGGACCATTCATTGCTTAGAGCTCTGTTCTAACATTACTATTTTTACCAGATGTAGGAACTAGGAGCAACATGGAGTTAGGAAGGATAGAAATAGCTCGGGGCAGTAGCAAAACAAGATGACACATCCAGAACCAGTCATTCTCAGGCAATGACTAGCCTCCAACCTTATATCTACATTTACTTTTAATACTTATTCATGTACATATTTTTCTTCAATTTCATTGAATAAGTAAAGTTAATCTCATGGCTTGTGTGAGACAATGTACATTTTACATTCAAGAAAGATTAATTCTTTGTTTAGAAAAGACTTGTGAAAATCTTTCTTATGTTACATGCACTTGTATAAATGCATTAATTTGATAAACATAATCCTTTGAATTATTTCATTTATACACTTGAATGTGATGTAGGAAAGATTAGATGAAATATACCTTTAAGCTTTGAATCAAAGCTCTACCCGATTGAGTTGTTAGCAAAAATAGGTAACAATTATCATAGGCCAATGAAAGTTATAAAACTGCCTATTTTGTTAGTCTTATAGTCATGATTCAACAAATATTAATATGATGTTCATAAATTGGTTTTGATGGTTCATCATAATAGTCCATTGCAGTTCATAAATGCATGCATGTGCATAAGTTTTGATTGTCCATTGCAGTTCATACATACATGTCTTGTTTTAATTGTAAAAAGGTTGAAGATCATAGATTAAAAAAAAAATTCATCAACGGTTGCCATAAATAAGTCTGTTTTATAAGACACTGATTCACCTCACCCTCTCAGTGTCTTTCGTACTCCAACAAACAGTTGTTCAAATTCAAATCCAAGACCAATAAGTTTGATGTTTTCTAGCAATGGATTATTTAAACCCACTTCCAAGCATACTCTAGTATGCACCCTCATGTTAGAAAATTATTTGTAGTGTGTTTGCACCAAATAACTCTGCCAAGCTAAAATACAATGTCTCTCAAATAAGGTTTAAAAGCTAGGTTTAAGTATGGGAGTTCAATCCACATTGGCTAATGTGAGTGAGAAGGACCCTTAGGATGAAAATCAAGGCTCTATGCCTGAAGATAACAAATCTAACCACAAATTACCCAAGTGCCATATTACAATACAACTTGTGCATGCTTGATTGATCTAAACATGCAATAAACATACCCTTTCCCTAACCCTCTCAGAGATTCAATTTCCCATCCCCTTCTTTCCCAATTAACTCTAGCCCATTTGTAAAGCTCCATTTCTGTAGGTATTCCTATTAAAAAACAAAATGACTATTCAATTTTGACATTCAACTATAACATCCATAACATCATTGACAACATAAATTCTTAGGTTTTACTTGGGCATTCTCTATGAGTTTCTTTCATTTATTTGATGCCCTCATCCACTCTCTCCCACATCACAATTATAGAGGTTCCACTAGCCAAATCTTCAAAGGAGTCCACAATCTTTTCCATCATGGAGTTCCTAACCCTTCTACCATTCTCATTTTCAACACTATCTAAATTGTGGGCTACAACTAAAACCTCTGGCACATTTTCTTCCTGCATGGATTGTATTTCATTAAGAACCTCTTCATATATCTCATTAGATTATTTAATGCTATCTCTTGCCTGCCATGCCTCAGCTTTTAAACTCATCTTTCCACCAAACGGCTCAGATTCAGGTCTCTATTGCTAGGGTTTGAAATCTAGAATGTTCACTTCATTTGATTTTTTCACTGCTCCACTCTCTCTCCAAAATAAAAACTTTTGGCATCCATTTTCTTTCAAATATCTATTTTTCCATTTATTCTTGATTTTAAGGAAACAGGTGCATAGAAAGGTTGGTTGGTAGTGATATACTCAGGCATTGGAATTTGTTTTAGAGGGGCTATAAGTTCAAACCTTTCAAAGTGTAGACTTTTTGTAAAGTGATCAATAAATCCTTTGTAATTAAGTACATTATTGATTTAATTGACACTTATTCACTAAGAAAAATAATAATATTAAGTTCATTTTTGTGTGTGTCCCATTTGAAGGGACAGGGGGAGTATCCATTTACAGAGATCTCTCTAGGATTTTTGTGTTTAGCCTTTAGGTCATTGTGCACATTTCTTTTATGGAAAATATGGTAGGAAATGTAATGTCTAACATGCTAATTCACATATTTAAAGGAGACAATTTTACATATTGGTGTACTAGGATGCAAACCCTACTCAAATTCAAAGATTTGTGGGAAATTGTTGAAGTAGAGTATGTAGAACTAGCAGATATAAATGCATTTAATACATTAAGTGACAACAAAAAGGGAGTATAAATCAAGTTTAAAGATAGACAATGAAGCCTTATTTCTTCTACAAGATGCAATTAATCAAGCAATTTTTCCTAAGATAAGTGGTACTCGTCATTCTAAGCAAGCATGGGAATACTCAATAATGCATATCAAGGTGCACAAACTCCAAAATTGCAAACAATGAGGAATTTTTTTGAAAATGTAAAAATGACATCTAGTGAAATTGTGAATGATTTTAGATAACAAAGGTAGAAGGTCTAGTTAGTCAAATGAAAATTTTAGGGGAAGATGTGGATGACAAGCATGTCAATGAGAAAATTTTAAGGGGCTTGATTCCAAAATTTTATAGTGTCATTTCTACAATTGAAATTTCTAAATTTCTCACAACTATGAAAATAGATGAATTGAATGAAATTTTGTTGACTGTTGAAGAAAGGATGAAAAGTAATGAAGAAATCTTAGACCAAGCATTTTCCTCTAAAGCAAGCATAAGAGGAAAAATAAACACATTCTTCAAGAATCAAGATAAAAATGGATCTAGTCATAAAAAGAATACAAAGGTGAATCCAATAGTTTTAGAGGAAGAGGTAACAATTCCAAAGGAAGAAGTAGAAACTTTAGAGTAATAGGAAGAGGAAGAGGTAGAAATAATGGGGAGACAATAATAAAAAGAATATCTAATGTTTTTATTGCAATAAGTCCAATGTTTTTATTGCAATAAGTTTGGACATTATGCATTAGAATGTTAGAGTAAACAAGGTGAAACAAAAATGAGAAATGCTCACAATACTACTGAAGATAAACAAGATTTGTGTTGATAACTGAGAGGGGGGGTGAATCAGTTATCTTGATTATTTCAACTTTCTGATCTTTCTTAACAATTAGTGTGGCATCAAATCAAATAAACAAACATAAATATGAAATAGAAATGACATCAATACACATGACACAATAATTTTGACGTGGAAATCCCTGTTAAGGGAAAAACCACAGGGTGATTAACTCAAGATTGTATTCTCTGTTAGAAGAATAAGATAGTACACATGACACTTGCCAATTAGGGCTCACCGCCCGAGCACACTGCTCACAAAAGGCTTACTGCCTACAATAGTTTAAACAAGGAAACTAGATACTTGAACTGATGAGAAGCATCCATATATGTTGAGGTTCAGTTCCAGTTAGGTTCAATAGACTGATCTGCTACACTTCATTCTTCCTCTTCTTGGTGCTATTGTCCTGTCACATATCGGAGCTGCCTTACTACTTCCACACTAGTCTTCTGCTTTTATTCGCACACTTCAACACACACACGTCCACTCATACTGAAAACAATCTGGTATATATATATCTGCACCGAGGATTTCATCCACTTTCTAGTCGACATCCAGAATACTTATTATTTTCCTAAACTCTTGGTCTGTCGGCTGAATCCTTGCTTATCAAGTGATGCGTATCAAAGAGATGCTCATAGAAGTCATCAATCATATTGGCCAATCATGAATGATACCTTAGTAATCTTGATTACCATCAATATCTCATCCGGATCAAGGTCTGATGCTCTGCCGGTCAGTTCTTCCTCTGTTTACTTTGCCAAACAGGAACCCAATACTTAGGTGCTTATATCTCTTCATTCTTTCATCATCGGAGACTCAATCCCTAGAATCTATCAGTCAAGGTACTCCTCTTGACTTCCCCAAGTCCACACTTTACATAGATACTTCCTTTGAGAGATCCGGACCTGATTGTCAGACCTTGCTGCATACTCTGTTCTTGGTCACCGGACCAAGTTACTCTACAATCTGGCTTCCGGTATAGACACACCATGTCCTGTGGATGGGTGGGATGAATTTTGTTGCCATCAATGACAACACTCATGAAGCTACAATGTGTCTCTTGCCAACAATCTCCCCCTTTGGCATTGATGGCAACATTTAGTGAAAAATGACTGTCATACTATACTCCCCCTTGGCTAATGCTCTGTTCTTATGTACATTTTCTGGAGCTCCCCCTTAGCTGGATTCCTCATTTTTCACTGCTCCTCACTCCCCCTTTGACATCAATGGCAAAGGGTGGGGTCCGCACACCAAAATTTTCAAAACTCAATCTATCACATAAGTATATTATCTGGTTATACTTTACATATACTTTAGTATATCTGCAAAAGTATTCTTCAATTGTACAACTTCTGTTGCCCAGCTCAGCTTCATCCTGTCTAAAATTGAGATGTAACAACTCAACAGGAATGCAAAAGCTTCTGCCCTCTTTAGATCTGTTGGATCACTTGTCCGGGCTGTGGTTTGAGCATCATTTAAGGCTTCATGCATGGCCTCTAACTTAGGGATAATTATCCCTCTAAGTTCACTCAACGTACTTATTCTATTTTTCTTCTCCTTCTCAAGCTTCTTAATTTCATTCAAGACTGCAATAGTCTAACATTCTTGATTTATTATGGAAGTGGTAAGAGGATCAAAATTCTGAGATAGTCTTGTTAGTTTATCCTCCTATTCTTTCACTTTCTTCTCAATCTCCACTGTTACTTTGGACCATGATAGACAAAATTTATACATTTCCCCGCCATCTTTAAGTGCATTTTCTAAGCTCTTTATCCCTATATCCATATTTCTCTTATCATTGGTTATTAGTCCTTGTACTTCGAAGAATCTCTTTTCCACAAACTCCTTCTGGAATTTATATTCTGCTGACTTCTCTAAGGAATCAAAATGTGTGCTAACACTATTTACTAGAGATTTGAGATTACTGGATGAAGAGGCTAAGGGATCCTTCTGAAAAGATGGCATGATCTTCTCCAATACACCGGATGCAGTTTCTATGAGCTTGCAGTCTTCCATGTGAGACTTTAGAAGTTTTTCTTTTGCCTTTGCTGAAGTAAAGGATGCTAGCTTCATGGTTTGAACTGGGGAGAGAGAGTCAAAATTGAACAGTCCTTGAAGAAGTTCTAGTTCATCAAATTCCATCATCTCCTTGGTTAAGAATTCTTCGACTGCTTTTGCTGTGTCTCTTGCTGGTGATAGGGTTTTGTCCCCTTTCGCAGCCTTACCACTATCATCTGTGGTCTTTTTTGTTGGAGTTTTCTCACCTTCTGCACCCTTATTACTGTCATCTTCTTTTTCCTTCTCCTCTGCTTCTTGACTGATCTTCTCGTCTACTCTTTCTTCTTCTTTAGATCCAGAGTCAGCAGTGGAAACCGGAGGAGAGGTGTTTGCTTGTTCATGGACCTCCTCTTCCAGAGCAGAAGATTCTAAGTCCTTATCTTTCTCTTCACCTGTCTCCTTTACCTCTTCTGCTACAGTCTTAGTAGATTCTTCTTTGTTATCCATTCCTGAGGGATCATTACCTAAATCCTCTACAACAGGAATATTGAATCTTTTATAGGCATTCCAGAGGATTTCTTCTATTTCTTTTGCCACTTTATCAGTTTCTCCAAGCATGAGTTGATTCATTCTGGCCTTACTCCGGAACTCATCCTTGCAATCTTTGAAGATCATATCCATTTGTTTCAGAGTAATTGAAGGATAGAGTTGAATAGCTATCTGTTCTCTAATCTCTAAGTCCTTAGCCTTGGCATTTTCTTTTCTCATTTCAAGTTCCTTTTCTAAACTTTTAGGAATTAGAGAAATTATTTCAATAAATGCTTTATTGTATTTGTTCAAGTACTTAACTGTGGCTTCCTCCAGGATCTTTCTATCTGTTATTGGTTGTAGGTTCCCATCCATAGTAATAGCTTTAACTACATCATCTAAGGACAGAGTGGGCCTTTCAACAAACTCTTCTACCTCTGCCTCCTTGTCTTCAACGGATACTTTCTGTTGATAACTGAGAGGGGGGGGGAATCAGGTTTTCCTAATTATTTCTTCTTCTGAACTTTCTTATTAATCAATGCAGCATTAATTCAAATAAGCAAACATTACCATGAAATGAAAAACACATGACACAGTATTTTTGACGTGGAAACCCTGTTAAGGGAGAAAACCACGGGGTGATTAACCCAAAGATTATTCTCTGTTAGAAGAATAAGGAATTACAAAATGGCACTTGCCAATTAGGGCTCACTTCCCGAGCACACTGCTCACAAGGAGGCACACTGCCTACAAGGAGACACACTGTCTACAAAAGAATGTTATACAATAATTAAACTGATTGGAAGCATCCACATATGCTGGAGTTCAGTTCCGGTTAGGCTCAGTACACTGATCTGCTGCACTTCATCTTTCCTCTTCTCTTTATTCTGCTTTCCTTTCACATACTGGATCTTTCTTACTGCTTCTGGTCTGCTCTGCTCTTATTCGCATATCCTACACCTTCTAGCTACCTCTCACAACTGAATCCATCCTATACATATATCCGCACTAGTGATTTCTTTATCTTCCTAGTCGACACCCGGAACAGTCTGTCTTCTCACAAACTCTGTTCTGTCGGCTGAATCCTTGCACATCAAGTAATGCGAATCAAGCATATACTTGTAGAAATCATTAATCATGTTGGCCAAACATAATTCATGTGTTCATAACCTTTACCACTATCAGAAACACATCTGGAAAGCAATCTGATGTTCTGTCAGTCAGTTCTTCCTCTGTTCACACTGTCACTCAGGAATCCGGTACTCAACTGTTCATATCTTTTTCCTTGTCCATCACCGGAGGCTAAATCCTTGGAATCTATTACTCAAGGTAGTCCTCTTGACTTTCCCAAATCCGCACTTCACCAAGATACTTCCTTTGAGAGATCTGGACCTGTCTGTCGGACCTTGCCATATGCTCTGTTCTTGTTTACCAGACCTCAACAATCTTCATTCTGACTTCCGGTAGAGACACACCATGTCCTGCGGATGTGTGGGATGAACTTTGTTGCCATCAATGACAACAATCATGAATCCATATAGTGTCTCTTTCCAACAATCTCCCCCTTTGGCATTGATGGCAACACTTAGTGAAAAATGACTAAGTGTTTACACTATGCTCCTCCTTGGCTGATGCTCTATCTTTATATACATTTTCTGGAGCTCCCCCTTAGTTGGATTCCTCATTTTTCACTGCTCCTCACTCCCCCTTTGACATCAATGGCAAAGGGTAGGGTCCGCACACCAAAATTTTCAAAAATTTTACTATACTTGGCTGTATATTACATATTCACATAAACTGAAGAATATCTGCAAAGGATGTCTTCAACTGGATGAGTTCTGTAGCCCAACTTTGCTTCATTCTATCCAAAATTGAAATGTGACCACTCAACAAAAATGCAAAAGCTTCTGCCCTCTTAAGATCTGTCAGATCATTTGTGTGGGCGGTAGTCTGAGCATCACTTATGGCCTCATGCATGGTCTCTAACTTAGGGATAATAATCCTTCTAAGTTCTCCCATCTGGTTAATTATATTCTTCCTTTCCTTCTCAAGGTTCTTTATTGCATTTGTGATTGCAATAGTTTGACATTCTTGATTTACTATGGAGGAAGAGAGAGGATCAAAACTTTGAGACAAACTTAGTAGTTTGTCCTGTTCCTCTTTTATTCTCTTCTCAATTTCTACTGTTGCTTTTGACCAGGAGATACAAAATTTGTAAATGTCACTGCCATCCTTAAGAGCATTTTCTAGGCTCTTTATTCCAATACTCATATTTCTCCTATCATGAGAGATTAACCCTAGTACCTCTAAGAATTTCTTATACAAAAACTCCTTCCGGACCTTTTCTTCAGCTGATTTTTCTAGAGAATCAAAATGTGTACCAACACTGCTGACTAAGGTTTTGAGATTATCGGAAGAGGAGGCTGTGGGATCCTTCTGAAAGGATGGTATGATCTTTTCCAGCACTCTGGATGCAGCTTCTATCAACTCACAGTCTTCCATATGAGACTTGAGGAGTTTTTCATTTGCCTTAGCATGTGCAAATGAAGCTATCTTCATTGTCTGTACCGGAGAAAGAGAATCAAAATTGAATGGACCTTGTAGAAGCTCCAGTTCATCAATCTCTAATGTTTCCTTGCTCAAAATTTTTTGGACAGTTTGTGCAGTGTCTCTTGCCAGAGACAGATGTTTCTTCTCTTCTGCAGTCTTAGAGCTGTCCTTTGGAATTTTCTCTCCCTCTACATTCCCACCACTAGCAGTTGTGGTTTTCTCTGGTGAAGTCTTCTGTCCTTCTACAATCTTTGCACTGTCACCTTCTTTTTCCTTCACCGCTGCTTCTTTCTCTTGTAATTTCTCTTCTTCTTTGGATCCAGAGACTGTAGGGGAAACCAAAGGAGAAATGTTAGTTTGTTCAGGGCCCATCTCTTCTGTTGCTTTCTCAGAAGTTTCTTCTGCAACACTTGTGGATGAAGGATCAGTACCCAAGTCCTTTACAACAGGAAGATTAAATCTTTTGAAGGCCTTCCAGAGGATCTCTTCTGTATCCATGGCCACCTTGTCAGTCTCACCAAGCATGAGTTGATTCATCCTTGCTTTGCTCCTAAATTCATCCTTGCAATCTTTAAATATCATATTCATTGTTTTGGGATCGATTGCAGGATATAGCTGAATAGCTATCTGTTCCCGGATCTCAATGTCTTTTGCCAGGGCATTGTTCTTTCTTATTTCTAACTCCTTTTCTAGGCTTTTAGGAATTAGAGATATAATCTCAATGAAAGCCTTATTGTATATGTTCAGATACCTGATTGTGGCTTCCTATAGGATCTTTTAGTTAGCCTCATTGTAGTCATCATAGAATTCGGCCATTGGTTAAAGGTTTCCATCCACAGTGATTGATTTGATTACACTCTCTAGAGACAGGGTGGGCTTTTCAACAAATTCCTCTACCATTTCTTCCTTGTCTTGGCCTGTGGAGGGTTTACCGGATCCTTTCTTCTTCTGCTTCTTTATTTCCTTTACCCCCTCATCTGATTCAGTTTCCTCTTCATCTTTCTGACTTGTATAAGCCCTTGTGGCTTTTATTTTAGACCTTTTCTCTCCTTTACCGGATGTCTAACCTTCCAGTTTTGATGTTTTTGAGCTTTTGGTTGTGACAGGCGTAGATCCTTTTGATGATCTGGTCTGGGTTGAGGTTTCCACTGGAGTACTTTTCTTGCTTTTCTTTTCTGCCTCTTTCTTCTCTTCCTCAACCTTTTGCCTCTTTTCCCGGTTGGCATCAAGTGCCTCCTTTAGAATGCCTAGGCCTTGGGCAATATGTTCTACTTCTTTTCTCACTTTCCTTTTTATCTCAGGTTCTCTAAGTTCCACATGGATCTTCACACTCAGCTCCTCAAAGGTTCCAAATCTTTCTACCTTTGGATCTTTGGGCTGACTAAGCATGTGTTGAACATGCAGTTCCACAATCTGTTCATTAACCTCATACCCCATGGGCATGATCCAGACTGTCCTTGGCTCTACTGCCTCCATTAGGCACTGATCAGTATCAACCATAAAGTAGACTGAGTCTTTGTATTTTTCAACAAGAGACTGGGGAATTCTTTCTCTTGCTTGCATCATGCTCTGGAAGTTTTTGAAGTATCCCCACAGGGCTGTATTTCTTGCTTTGGCATCCCCAAGTCCATGTAAATAATCTCTAATCTGGACTGCTACAGGTTTGTCATTCTACCATACCCATCCACTGGATCCGGGAAGCTCATTCATGTAATAAAAGAATAGACAAAGGATCAAACTACCATACTTGAAGGAGTTCTTCTTGTCCTTAATCTTCTGTAGATTTTCCAAAAGTTGGTTTAGAAGAAGCTCACACAAATCATAGTCTGCATTCTCTTTTAGCATTTGATAAGCTATGTAAATTGCAGTTCTCGGTACTAAATTTTCCCTACTGGAGTGATAAATCTTGTAACCAATTATCATAGATGCAAATTTGACATCCAGTTCAGTGATGTCTTCAATTGTCATAGCTCTCTTATCAAATTTTGATCCGGTTGCATCACTAACTGTCTGATTTTTGACAGACTTGAGGATAGGTATTCCACCGGATGAGTGCAGACCGGTTACAACCCTAATTGCATCTTTGGTGATCTTAAAAGGCTTGTTCAACCATAGGAAATTGTCATGCACTCTACTCAGTACATACCGGACCCATTCATCTTCTTCAAAACAGGGGAAATGAATGCACTGTGCAAAGTGCTTATCCCGGATGGCTTTATACTGAGGTTTAATCTCAAAGGAATCATCTATCAACTGTTTGTGATAGATATCCATCAATTTTGATTCTCCAAAGTCTTCAATATTCACATGTATGTAAACCCTAATGTCCTCCGTATGCAATACACCATGCGAAACACTAGAGAAGGCTCCTAGGGGATCTACCTCCAAAGATTTGTATGGATGTTTCTTTAATGTGAGGTGAGGTCTATCAGAGATCTTAACTATATTCGGAGTAGCCATTTTTCAAAAGATTTGTAGTGAGATATTGAAAATGGAAAATACCTTATACGCCTTTGGTTACATGGAGTGGTTGGATTGATTTCTGTATGTAATGACTTCTGCAAGTGATCTTCGGTGAACTTGATGAATTTTGTTGCAGAGCTCCACTTTTTGCTTCTTCTTGAGTGCAGAATGAACAAGTGATTTATGAGAAATCCCTTATATTGCTCCACAAACCCTAATATCTGATTGCAATAAATGCTCGACCTACATTATTTCAGTTTGCCTTATTTGAATGACTTGAAGAACCGGATTAGTCCTGATCTATGAACATCATGTGGATCTTCCAACCATGAACAAATCAAGATGACACATCACAAGGACATCCCAAACACTCTGTCCAATCCGCAGAATAAGACAATGCACTTCCAGATCTCTCCGGACCTTTTTGTAATCCTCTGTCATTCTGGAGCATCTCCCAGAACCGGTTCTACTCGATCAATCACAACTTCTTCACATCTTCATGCGGACCTCTAAAATCTTAGCTGGATTATCTTAAGACTCATATCTACAAACCCTTTACTCCGCATCTTGTGCCAAATCCAGCACCACTTGATTGGCTGGGGGAACAGTGTTTTCTTTGTGTCTCCCCCTGAGCTAGAGCTCACCTTTTAATTTTCAGAAGGAATATCAGCACCAGAGTCTGGTGCGGATCCAACCTCTACATTCTCTGAACTTTTCTTCACCCAAATCTTGTTCATCTCATTCCTAACTTCATCCGCTTTCATTTTTTGTTTACCCTTGTCTTGATTCTGATTATATACCGGACCTCTTTTGTCTTGATTCTTACTTCTGTAGACTTTTGCATTATGACCGGACCTATTACAGATTTGGTAGACAACATTTCTTTGCATATTTGACTGATAACCTCTTGATCTGCATTGATTAGCCATATGACCTATTCTATTGCATGCAAAGCATCTACCATTGAATGATTTGTTCATTTGCATATTTCTGCATTCATGAGACTTGTGTCCATACCTTTTGCAGTTAAAGCACTGTCTGGAGAAGGATGGATTAGTCTAATTCATTCTCTTTCTGCACTGATTAGCTTTGTGACCAAAGTGATTGCAGCTGTGGTAGTATCCATTGAAGGATGGATATCTTTGAGCATTGGGCTGTCTTACCAGAGGTCTTCTAGGCCTGTTCCTTGGATTTTCTGATCCAAAATTCTTCTGACTGGATTCGGAGCTTTCTCCTTTCTCATATCCCAAACCACACTTGTCATTTGCCCTCTTTTGACTTCCAAGAAGAACTTCAAGTTGAGCAGAACTTATCTTGAATTTCTCTTTATATTAATTTGTTGTTTGAAGATCCCTTTTGAGAGGGACAATTTGATCCTCAAGTTTTTCTTCATTATCTTTAGCATCTTCAAGATCAGATTCAAGATGTCTGATAATCCTATCCATCTAGTGGCAATCTTCTAATTTCTCTTTGAGAGATTGTCTTAGATTGTCTTTAGTTTTTCTTTTCTCTTCAATCTCTTGGGTAAACTTTATAACTCCTGATTCCATTTCATGTCTTACCATAATGACTTCTTTTGATAACTTTTCACATAACTTGGTTTTCTCAGTCAGCTCTTCATTTGCATTACTTTCTTCACTTTGTCTTGCCAATTGCTGGAGCAGCTCCTTTCTCTTTTTCATAGAGAGACTTAATTTGTCTTTTAGTTCTCTCATGAATTCATCAACCTGTTTGAGTCTTTCCTTTAATTCATTGACTTCAGAGTTTGACTGTTCAAGATCCTCAAGGGCAGTCTTGAGTTGCTCCCTTAAACCATATGCATCCATTTGAACTCCCAGATCTTCCTCAAGCTGTTAGGCTCTATTAGGAGGAACTTAGCTCTGATACCAATTGTTGATAACTGAGAGGGGGGGAATCAGTTATCCTAATTATTTCTTCTTTTGAACTTTCTTATTAATCAATGCAACATTAATTCAAATAAGCAAACATTACCATGAAATGAAAAACACATGACACAATATTTTTGACGTGGAAACCCTGTTAAGGGAGAAAACCACGGGGTGATTAACCTAAAGATTATTCTCTGTTAGAAGAATAAGGAATTACAAAATGGCACTTGCCAATTAGGGCTCACTGCCCGAGCACACTGCTCACAAGGAGGCACACTATCTACAAGGAGACACACTGTCTACAAAAGAATGTTATACAATACTTGAACTGATTGGAAGCATCCACATATGTTGGAGTTTAGTTCCGGTTAGGCTCAGTACACTGATCTGCTGCACTTCATCTTTCCTCTTCTCTTTATTCTGCTTTCCTTTCACATACCGGATCTTTCTTACTGCTTCTGGTCTGCTCTGCTCTTATTCGCATATCCTACACCTTCTAGCTACCTCTCACAACTGAATCCATCCTATATATATCCGCACTAGTGATTTCTTTATCTTCCTAGTCGGCACCCGGAACAGTCTGTCTTCTCACAAACTCTGTTCTGTCGGCTGAATCCTTGCACATCAAGTAATGCGGATCAAGCATATACTTGTAGAAATCATTAATCATGTCGGCCAAACATAATTCATGTGTTCATAACCTTTACCACTGTCAGAAACACATCCGGAAAGCAATCTGATGTTTTGCCAGTCAGTTCTTCCTCTGTTCACACTGTCACTCAGGAATCCGGTACTCAACTGTTCATATCTTTTTCCTTGTCCATCACCGGAGGCTAAATCCTTGGAATCTATTACTCAAGGTAGTCCTCTTGACTTTCTCAAATCCGCACTTCACCAAGATACTTCCTTTGAGAGATCCGGACCTGTCTGTCGGACCTTGCCATATGCTCTGTTCTTATTTACCGGACCTCAACAATCTTCATTCTGACTTCTGGTAGAGACACACCATGTCCTGCGGATGTGTGGGATGAACTTTGTTGCCATCAATGACAACAATCATGAATCCATATAGTGTCTCTTGCCAACACTTTCTTCTTCTTCTTCATATTCTTAATATCTTCATCAGATTTTGTCTCTTCTTCATCCTTCTGACTGATACAAGACCTTGTTGCCTTTGTCTTTGTTCTCTTTTCTCCTTTACCGGATGATTTTGCTTCCGATTTTGATGCCTTTGAGCTCTTAGCAGTGGCAGATGCAAAGCTCTTAGAGGATCTGGTCCGGGAGGGGGCTTCTACTGGAGCACTTTCTTTTTCTGCCTCTTCCTTTTCTTTTTCTGTCCTTTCCATCTTTTCTCTATGTGCATCAAGTGCCTCTTTTGAGATGCCATATCTTTTGGCAACATTCTCTACTTCTTTTGTCACTTTTCTCTTCATCTCTGGTTGTCTTAGTTCCACGTGAATCTTTATACTCAATTCTTCAAAGGTTCCAAACCTTTCTGCCTTGGGATCCTTGGGCTGACTTAGCATGTGCTGAACATGCAGCTCTACAATTTTCTCATCCACTTCATTCCCCATTGGCATGATCCACACTGTTCTTGGCTCCACAGCCTCCATTAGGCACTGATCAGTTTCTACCATAAAGCACACTGTATCTTTGTACTTCTCAACTAGAGATTGGGGGATTCTTTCTCTAGCTTGCATCATGCATTGGAAGTTTTTGAAGTAGCCCCATAGTGCCGTGTTTTGTGCCTTGGCATCACCAAGCCCATGCAAGTAATCTCTGATCTGAATTGCAATCGGTCTATTATTTTGCCATACCCATCCATTGGATCCAGGTAGCTCATTCATGTAGTAAAAGAATAGGCAGAGTATCAAACCACCGTATTTGAAATCTTCTTATCCTTCTTTATCTTCTGCAGATTCTCTAAAAGTTGGTTCAGAAGGACCTCACAAAGATCATAGTCTGCATTCTTCCTTAACATTTCATAAGTAGTATATACAGCAGTTCCAGATACTGAATTCTCCCTGCTGGAGTGATATATCTTATATCCAATTATCATTGATGCAAACTTGATATTCGGATCTGTGATATCCTCAATTGTCATTGCTCTCTTATCAAATTTTGATTTGGTAGCCTCACTTACAATTTGGTTTTTGATAGATTTGTGAGTAGGCATCCCGTCGGTTGAGTGTAATCCAGTTACTGCCCTAATGGCATCCTTAGTGATCTTAAACGGCCTGTTCAACCACATGAAGTTGTCATGCATTCTACTCAAAATATATCGGACCCATTCATCTTCTGGAAAATAGGGGAAATGAATGCACTGTGCAAAGTGTTTGTCTAGGATAGCCTTATATTGAGGTTTGAGATCAAAAGAGTCATCTATTAACTGATTGTGATAGATATCTGACAGCTTGGATTCTCCAAACTCTTCAATGTTCGCATGAATGTATGCCCTAACATCTTCAACATGCAAAACCCCATACGAAATGCTGGAAAATGCACCTAAAGGATCCACTTCTAGAGATTTGTAGGGATGTTTCTTAAATTTAGGGCGCGGCCTATCAGAAATCTTCACAACATTCTAAGTAGTCATTTTTAAAGATTCAAAGAAAGAATGGAAAATACCTCTTACGCCTTTTAGGGTTCACAGAATGAGCCGAAGAGATCACCAGCTGATTTGAATTCTGCGATTGATCCTTGAGAGAGATGAGGCAAGCTTGTTTACAGAGCTCTTCTTGTCTATTTCACTAATGCAAATGTGCAAATGAAGAGTAAACGAACCCTTTTATCACTGAGCAAACCCTAATTACACATTGCAATAAATGCGCAACTCAAGTCATTCTGGTTGCCTTGTTCTCCTTGTCCTAAGAAAGATCTTTTTCTAGATCATTGAGATATGCTTCGAGTTATACTTGGTGATTATTGACAATCTATCTGTCTTTCCATAATCATTTGATCTCTCCGTAGATCAAGATTCCTCAATTTTGAATCAAGCCGGATCTGACTGTGAGAATCCTGCTTTTACCGGATGACAGTCAAACCAGATCTATCTGGGAAGATTAGACTCTTCAAACCTTCTTGCGGATCTTTCATATCTTTACCAAACCTTCTTTAGATGTTTATTTGAGAATCCTTTAATCCGCAACCTTCCATGTGCCAATTTTGGGCACCTAATGACTCGCTGGTTTCAGCAGCCCAAGTACCTAAAATTTCATCAAGGATCAGGATTTGGTGATTTTTCCTGGTCTATCCAGCTTCCAGAAGTGTTTCAATCACCTGGCGACTCCCTCTCTGGTATGTATCCTGTCTTTCCTTGGTTTCACACCTATCTTGCTCTAATTTTGACATATTTATGAATATCCAACATTTAGATGCTATAAGATGTCAGAATTTTATGGCAAATATGGCTATTTCCCTACCTCTAGTCTAATTACAGGCTATTGGCCCCCATATCAGCAATACCAGACCCCAAATGTCTCTGATTTTATGCCATACAGCCCTGCCGCTGCAGAGTATCAGCATCCTCATGATGCTTGCCTTCCTCCTACCCCTAATGTTGCCCCTGAGAATATTGATGCTTTTAATGAGCTCATGGAGGGTTTTCTAAAGCTTGATGAAAATTTAGATAAGGCCAAAAGAACAACAGGGTATGGTCGGCCTCATCGGTTTTATGATCTCAGCATCATAAACATGTATGGTCTCAGGAAGCTGTCTCTAGATCTGAATAGGGAGGCTAATGAATTTATAGAAATGTTAACATGTGACCAGCAACGAGGAGCACAGGAGGAGGTTTTTCAAGAAAACCTTGCTATAAGGGAGACACATGTTCAGCTTGCTGCTGAAGAAGCCCCAAAATTTAAAATTCTAAGCTTTAGGCAGGATAATCCATCTGTGCCTCAAAACCGCTTCCCAGTTTTAAAATCCCAAGTTTTAAAGGCCCTCAGCCCTCACAAGTTCATCCTTCAGACCAAAGTGAATCTATGAAAGAGCCTCAAGATTCTCTACCATGGCAACCTTCTTGGGTCAAGCATCCTAGTTACAAAGTACCAAACTTGGAAAAGGCCAATCCTCTCATACCAATTCAAAATCAGGTAGAGGAAACAGTCATAGAATCCAAGCCTATCATAATTCTGAGTTTTAGGAGTGCTTCCCCAACCCAACAATCTATACTTGACCAAGGGCAACCTAGACTCCACAAGTTCCTAGGCTTCAACGCCTATATCCCTTCACAAGTCCCTGTTCCTGTGCAAACTTAAATTATCACTCCCCAGGAACAAATTTGTCTAGAACCCTCTCCCCTCCAAGAAATTCAAGAAGTTATTCAGGCTTCTTTCCCTAATGCTATTTCAATCCTCAAGGGTGGGCAAGTTGTCTACCAAGATATTTGGAAAGATGAGCCAAAAGAGAAGGTGGAGGAAGCTAAAACTAATAAGGAGTAGTCTGTCCCTACACTTACAAAGAAAAAATTGTTTGAACCTATTGCACCTGCAAGTATTGTTAAGGTCACTTCAGAAATGGATGATGCTACCCTACTTCATGAGCTACCTGATTATGTTGAAGATGAAGAGTATGAGCAGTTGGTTGTGGATATGCAGCGACAAGAGGACAATGAAAATAATGATAACTTGTTATGCATGGAGGCCAACACGAAAGTGAGTTTCTAGCTCTTGAAGACTTGGAAGAGGCTCTCTTATGGGATAAGTGCGCTATGGAGGAGGCTATTGTTGAATTTACTCAGAAGGCGGGTGATGCTGCCTTATTTAATGAATTCTCCAGCCACGTTAAAAATGAAGATGAAGGCAAGCTGCCAACAGACTTAAAATTTTTTGGAGGCAGTGAGCATGATTGTGAGTTGCTGGCATGTGAGAAAGGGCAGGGATATCAGCTTCTTGATGGGGAGGTCTTATCTTTTGAGCATGCGCATGGCACATTTTCTGAGCCTAAGTTAGAATATCATGAGCATTTTGTTCATAAGGTGGAGGCAACCTTATTTATAGTGGAATCACACGAGCTAGAGTTTTCAAACCAGCAAGAAGAAGAGGAATGCATCCATGTTGACATTATATTAGCCTTTTTGGATTCTTTGAAGGAAGAAGGACAAAACCATGAGGTCTCAGGTGAGATGTTTCACATACAAGAGCAACATGAGAGAAAGGTGGAGGTCACCATCATACCAAATGAAGAGCAAGTGGCAATCAATCCAAAACCTTCAAGGGGATGCCCAATCAGGCATCTAGCCCAGCTGGAGACATATCAAGAGGAGTCACCACTTGTCATGCTTACCTATAAGCATGAAGTTGAGCATCAAAATGGGTGGCATCAGCCCATTTATTCACCACAAGTTAGCAACATCAGCAATCAGTCCAGGTGGATAGGTGAGTTTATCTCCACTTTGAGGGGGGTGTTTTATCAATTTGCCATATGTACATTTCCCCCTTACCTCTTTTTAACTGCCCACATGAATGGGAAACATTGTAAATTATCAAGAAAAGGCAGTTATTTTCAAGAACCAGTTAATGGATTTGTTTAAAGTCATGTCTGATTGGTTAGTTTAGGATTAGAGTAGGTTTTATTTCTATTTTTGTTTTCCCTTTCCATAAGTGCTTATGCACAGGCTGCATTGTCATTAGGAGAATGCAGGCCTCTCCCCTTTTTTGTGTTTTGGGGGTAGGTTTCAACTTTCCAACATGTTTTTGACTTGACCCCATGCCCAATGGATACTTAAGGCCACTGGTCCCATTTGTTTAGCAGGCAAGCATCCCATAGAAGTCGCCAAATTGTTGACCCATTTTTGCCTCTGTCTAGAGCTAAACAGTCCACCTGGTATTTTCCTTGAAAATCTTTTAGAAAATGTTCCTATAAAGCTTAAAGTGCCAAATTTCCTAAAAAACCTTGCCTAAAAAAACCTTACCATTAGAAAGATCTTGAAAAAATAGGCAGGTTTGCTTTTTACATCACCCTAAAATTCGACCAAATAAAGAAGTTATTTATGGTCAAAGTTTTGGTCAACATACAGTTCAAATGTTCATTGGGGGGCTTGCAAAATCTCTATCGGCCTTAGAAAATGATGAAAAAAGTGAGTTATATGCATTTCGAAATGTATATCGGGTTGCATGAAGAGTTATACAAGGTGGAATCTTTCACAGATTCCCGGGATATTCCCGGTTTGTATATCAAGTTGATTTGTATATCGGCCTTGTATGTTTGCACATACATTCGCAATATACAAGCCAATATACAAGTCGATATGCAAAGGCCAAGCACATAAGGGCATTTGTATATCGTCGAGATATAAGAGGTGGGCCTGCAAAGATACAAGTGAGCATGAACAGTAGAATGTATATTTCGCTTGTATGTTTGCACATACAAAGCCGATATACAAAGGTTTACATACAAGCCGGACCCGATTGCATTTTTAACTTGTTTTATAAAATCTTGGGGTCCGCCTTGTATATGGGCGATTGTATATTGCGATATACAAGTCAGAGATACAAGGGTTGTATGCAAAGCGGACTTGAATCGAAGATCAAATTCAACATTTCAGGTCTCGGGTCCGCCTTGTATATGTATAAGTGTTTTGTATATTTGAACATGCAGGGAAATATACAAAGAAAGTGATACAAGCCGGATCCGACCCAGCAGTCAAAGCAGTTGATAAATTTTTGGGGTCCGTGGCTTGTATATTTGGCGCTTCTATATTGCGATATACAAGCAAACAGACAAAGGAAGTATACAAGCTAGATTTCAACATTTTTTCAGGCTATTTCATAAAATTTGAAGTCCGTGGCTTGCATGTACAATTGTGCTTGTATATTGCAATATGCAAAGGGCAGATATAGTTTTCAACGATGCTCCTTGAACCAGCTCAACAACGAATCAGGCAGTGCCATGTGGCGGCAGACATACATGCAAGTTAACATACAAATGGTGGGGCCCGCATATACAAAGGGAAATTGTATGCATATACAATTTCAAAATTCAAAGGGCAAATTCAAGTTCGATATACAAGGCGCCACGCATAGACAAAGGAGTTGCAGAAAAGGTTTTGGATGCTGATTCAGGTGGCAAATTCAAGTGATATATACACAGATGCAAAGCGATATATACAAGCAGTTGACCAAAACTTTGATCGCCTGTATCTCCTCCATCCTGGTGAATTTCAGCATGATTCAAAAGGCAAAGATGCATATTTTCGCCCCCTCTTTCATTTGGCGGGCTTTTCAGGGGTTTTCTCCCACTTTCAAATTTTAAGATCTAGCGTTGCATGCTTGGTCATCATGACGTTTCAGCAATGACAATTGCATATTCGGCTGAAGATATTTGTTGCATTCATTGCTACAAATCGATGACTCTGCAAACCACATTAAAGATGAAAAATATCTTTCATCTTCCCTATTTTTTTAGATCTTTTACACCATAACTTCAGGCAGATAGACGTCCCTTCAACGGTGGTATTTTCTGACAGTGCCCATGGGCAAGGATTTATTGTAACCGACTGAAAATGTAAAATGATATATATACATGTAAAACAGATGTGTATGGGGTTGGTTGTTCTTCTGGGCTATTCCTGGTAATGGTTACTTGGCCTCTATAATCAATATAAATTGGTATATTTGCCTCTCTATTATTATTTTTAGCACTGTCTATTCTCCTGGACCTCTCTAGAATTAATGAGTCTGTGTAAGCCTTTCTAGCTATGAGATTATTACTGTGTCTATTTAGTTGCAACCAAACACATTTAAATCTGGTGTATCACTTAGTTCATTTCAACATTTGTTTTCAGCATTCCTTCTAACCCTTTTCCCAGCAAGCATTAGCACTAGGTTTAGATGTTTTTCTCTAAGCAATAGGCTTAGAAAGAGGAAGCCGACCTTCTTCGGAGGTCTGATCTCATGTCGAAAGGTCCCACACTTCGAGATCATTCCTATGTTACTCCAGATTGCTGAAGGTTTTACATCTGCAGCAAATGGTGCAAATTTGGGTGATAACAAATCTGGCACGCCTGGTGGGACCAGTTCGATGAACTTCTCATCAAGATACTAAGAGATTTGGTGTTTCTCCTAGTATTACCAGCCTTTGGAGGTAATACAAACAATACTATGGTGACTCTACTGAAAGAATCAGCTGGTTTTAGCAGCCCAAGTACCTAAAATTTCATCAAGGATCAGGATTTGGTGATTTTTCCTGGTCTATCCAACTTCTAGAAGCGTTTCAATCACCTGGCGACTCCCTCTCTGGTATGTATCTTGTCTTTCCTTGGTTGCACACCTATTTTGCTCTAATTCTAACATATTTATGAATATCCAGCATTTAGATGCTATAAGATGTCAGAATTTTATGGGAAATTTGGCTATTTCCCTACCCCTAGTCCAATTACAGGCTGTTGGCCCCCATATCAGCAATACCAGACCCCAAATGTCTCTGATTTTATGCCATACAGCCCTGCCGCTGCAGAGTATCAGCATCCTCACGATGCTTACCTTCCTCCTACCACTAATGTTGCCCCTGAGAATATTGATGCTTTCAATGAGCTCATGGAGGGTTTTCTAAAGCTTGACAAAAATTTAGATAAGGCCAAAAGAACAGCAGGGTATGGTCGGCCTCAGCAGTTTTATGATCTCAGCATCATAAGCATGTATGGTCTCAGGAAGCTATCTCTAGATCTGAATAGGGAGGCTGATGAATTTATAGAAATGTTAACATGTGACCAGCAGCGAGGAGCACGGGAGGAGGTTTTTCAAGAAAACTTTGCTATAAGGGAGACACCTACTTAGCCTGCTGCTGAGGAAGCCCCAAAATTTAAAATTCTAAGCTTTAGGCAGGATAATCCATCTGTGCCTCCAAAACTGCTTCCCAGTTTTAAAATCCCAAGCTTTAGAGGCCCTCAGCCCTCACAAGTTCATCCTTCAGACCAAAGTGAATCTATGAAAGAGCCTCAAGATTCTCTACCATGGCAACCTTCTTGGGTCAAGCATCCTGGTTACAAAGTACCAAACTTAGAAAAGGCCAATCCTCTCATACCAATTCAAAATCAGGCAGAGGAAATAGTCGTAGAATCCAAGCCTATCATAATTCTGAGTTTTAGGAGTGCTTCCCCAACCCAACAATCTATACTTGACCAAGGGCAACCTAGACTCCACAAGTTCCTAGGCTTCAACGCCTATATCCCTTCACAAGTCCCTGTTCCTGTGCAAACTTAAATTATCACTCCCCAGAAACAAATTTGTCCAGAACCCTCTCCCCTCCAAGAAATTCAAGAAGTTATTCAGGCTTCTTTCCCTAATGCTATTTCAATCCTCAAGGGTGGGCAAGTTGTCTACCAAGATATTTGGAAAGATGAGCCAAAAGAGAAGGTGGAGGAAGCTAAAACTAATAAGGAGCAGTCTGTCCCTACACTTACAAAGAAAAAATTGTTTGAACCTATTGCACCTGTGAGTATTGTTAAGGTCACTTCAGAAATGGATGATGCTATCCTACTTCATGAGCTACCTGATTATGTTGAAGATGAAGAGTATGAGCAGCTGGTTGTGGATATGCAGCGACAAGAGGACAATGAAAATAATGATAACTTGTTATGCATGGAGGCCCAACATGGTAGTGAGTTTCCAGCTCTTGAAGACTTGGAAGAGGCTCTTTTATGGGATGAGTGCGCTATGGAGGAGGCTATTGCTGAATTTACTCAGAAGGCAGGTGATGCTGCCTTGTTTAATGAATTCCCCAAACACGTTAAAAATGAAGATGAAGGCAAGCTTCCAACAGACTTAAAATTTTTTGGAGGCAGTGAGCATGATTGTGAGTTGTTGGCATGTGAGAAAGGGCAGGGATATCAACTTCTTGATGGGAGGGTCTTATCTTTTGAGCATGTGCATGGCTCATTTTCTGAGCCTAAGTTAGAATATCATGAGCATTTTGTTCATAAGGTGGAGGCAACCATATTTATAGTGGAATCACACGAGCTAGAGTTTTCAAACCAGCAAGAAGAGGAGGAATGCAGCCATGTTGACATTATATCAGCCTTTTTGGATTCTTTGAAGGAAGAAGGACAAAACCATGAGGTCTTAGGTTAGCTGTTTCACATACAAGAGCAACATGAGAGAAAGGTGGAGGTCACCATCATACCAAATGAAGAGCAAGTGGCAATCAATCTAAAACCTTCAAGGGGATGCCCAATCAGGCATCTAGCTCAGCTGGAGACATATCAAGAGGAGTCACCACTTGTCATGCTTACCTCTAAGCATGAAGTTGAGTATCAAAATGGTTGGCATCAGCCCATTTATTCACCACAAGTTAGCGACATCAGCAGTCAGTCCAGGTGGATAGGTGAGTTTATCTCCACTTTGAGGGGGGTATTTTATTAATTTACCATATGTACATTTCCCCCTTAGCTCTTTTTAACTGTCCACATGAATGGGAAACATTGTAAATTATCAAGAAAAGGCAGTTATTTTCAAGAACCAGTTAATGGCTTTGTTTAAAGTCATGTTTGATTGGTTAGTTTAGGATTAGAGTAGGTTTTATTTCTCTTTTAGTTTTCCCTTTCCATAAGTGCTTATGCACAGGCTGCATTGTCATTAGGAGAATGCAGGCCTCTCCCCTTTTTTGTGTTTTGGGGGTAGGTTTCAACTTTCCAGCATGTTTTTGACTTGACCCCATGCCCAATGGATACTTAAGGCCACTGGTCCCATTTGTTTAGTAGGCAAGCATCCCATAGAAGTCACCAAATTGTTGACCTATTTTTGCCCCTGTCCAGAACTAAATAGTCCACCTGGTATTTTCCTTGAAAATCCTTTGGAAAATGGTCCTATAAAGCTTAAAGTGCCAAATTTCCTTAAAAAAATTGCCTAAAAAAACCTTACCATTAGAAAGATCTTGAAAAAATATACAGGTTTGCTTTTTACATCACCCTGAAATTCGGCCAAAAAAAGAAGTTATTTATGGTCAAAGTTTTGGTCAACATACAGTTCAAATGTTCATTGGGGGGCTTGCAAAATCTCTATCAGCCTTAGAAAATGATGAAAAAAGTGAGTTATATGCATTTCAGAATGTATATCAGGTTGCATGAAGAGTTATACAAGGATGGAATCTTTCACAGATTCCCAGAATATTCCTAGTTTGTATATCAAGTTGATTTGTATATCGGCCTTGTATGTTTGCACATACATTCGCAATATACAAGCCGATATACAAGTCGATATGCAAAGGCCAAGCATACAAGGGCATTTGTATATCACCAAGATACAAGAGGTGGGGCCTGCGAAGATACAAGTGAGCATGAACAGTAGAATGTATATTTCGCTTGTATGTTTGCACATACAAAGCCAATATACAAAGGTTTACATACAAGCTGGACTCGATTGCATTTTTAACTTGTTTTATAAAGTCTTGGGGTCCGCCTTGTATATGGAAGATTGTATATTATGATATACAAGTTAGAGATACAAGGGTTGTATGCAAGGCAGACTTGAATCGAAGATCAAATTCAGCATTTCAGGTCTTGGGTCCGCCTTGTATATGTATAAGTGTTTTGTATATTTGAACATGCAAGGAAATATACAAAGAAAGTGATACAAGCCAGATCTGACCCAACAGTCAAAGCAGTTGATAAATTTTTGGGGTCCGTGGCTTGTTTATTTGGCGCTTGTATATTGCGATATACAAGCAAATAGACAAAGGAAGTATACAAGCTGGATTTCAACGTCTTTTCAGGCTATTTCATAAAATTTGAAGTCCGCGGCTTGCATGTACAATTGTGCTTGTATATTGCAATATGCAAAGGGCAGATACAGTTTTTAGCGATGCTCCTTAAACTAGCTCAGCAATGAATCAGGCGGTGCCACGTGGTGGCAGACATACATGCAAGTTAACATACAAATGGTGGGGTTCGCATATACAAAGGGAAATTGTATGCATATACAATTTTGAAATTCAAAGGGCAAATTCAAGTCCGATATACAAGGCGCCACGCATATACAAAGGAGTTGCAAAAAAGGTTTTGGATGGCGATTCAGGCGGCAAATTCAAGCGATATATACATAGATACAAAGTGATATATACAGGTGGTTGACCAAAACTTTGACCGCCTGTATCTCCTCCATCTTGGTGAATTTTAGCATGATTCAAAAGGCAAAGATGCATATTTTCACCCTCTCTTTCATTTGGTGGGCTTTTCAAGGGTTTTCTCCCACTTTCAAATTTTAAGATCTAGCGTTGCATGCTTGGTCATCATGACGTTTCAGTAGCGACAATTGCATATTCGGCTGAAGATATTTGTTGCATTCATTGCTACAAATCGATGACTCTGCAAACCACATAAAAGATGAAAAATATCTTTCATTTGCCCTATTTTTTTTAGATCTTTTACACCATAACTTCAGGCAGACAGATGTCCCTTCAACGGTGGTATTTTCTGACAGCGCCCATGGGCGAGGATTTATTGTAACTGACTGAAAATGTAAAATGATATATATACATGTAAAACAGATGTGTATGGGGTTGGTTGTTCTTCTGGGCTGTTCTTGGTAATGGTTACTTGGCCTCTATAATCAATATAAACTGGTATTTTTGTTGATAACTGAGAGGGGGGGTGAATCAGTTATCCTAATAGTTTCTTCTTTCTGAACTTTCGTATTAATCAATGAAGCATTAATTCAAACAAGCAAACATAACCATGAAATGGAGATACACATGACACAATATTTTTGACGTGGAAACCCTGTTAAGGGAGAAAACCACGGGGTGATTAACCCAAAGATTATTCTCTGTTAGAAGAATAAGGAAATACAAAATGACACTTGCCAATTAGGGCTCACTGCCCGAGCACACTACTCACAAGAGGCACACTGCCTACAAGAGACACACTGTCTACAAAAAGAGTCTTATACAATACTTGAACTGATTGGTAGCATCCACATATGCTGGGGTTCAGTTCCGGTTAGGCTCAGTACACTGATCTGCTGCACTTCATCTTTCCTCTTCTCTTATGTTGCTTTCCTTTCACATACCGGACCTTCCTTACTACTTCTGCTTTGCTCTGCTTTTATTCGCACATCACATATCACCACACAACCTCACACAACTAAATCCATCCTATATATATATCCGCACAAGTGATTTCATCATCTTTCTAGTCGGCATCGGAATAGTCAATATTTTCAATAGACTCCGATCTGTCGGCTGAATCCTTGCATACCAAATAATGCGGATCAAGGATATACTTGTGGAAATCATTAACCATGTCAGCCAAACATAATTCATGCCTTCATAACCTTTACCAACATCAGTAACACATCCAGAATAATGTCTGATGTTCTACTAGTCAGTTCTTCCTTTGTTCACACTGCCAATTGGGAACCCGGTACTTAAGCATTCATATCTCTTTATCCTTTTCACACCAGAGGCTCAAACCTTGGAATCTATCAGTCAAGATATTCCTCTTGACTTCCCCAAATCCGCACTTCACCAAGATACTTTTTCTAAGGGATCCGGACCTGTCTGTCAGACCTCGCCACATGCTCTGTTCCTGTTTACCGGATCACAACATTCTTCACTCTGACTTCCGGTAGAGACATACCATGACCTGCGGATGTGTGGGATGAACTTTATTGCCATCAATGACAACAATCATGAATCCATATAGTGTCTCTTGCCAACAATCTCCCCCTTTGGCATTGATGGCAACACTTAGTGAAAAATGACTAAGTGTTTACACTATGCTCCCCCTTGGCTGATGCTCTATTTTTATATACATTTTTCGGAGCTCCCCCTTAGTTGGATTCCTCATTTTTCACTACTCTTCACTCCCCCTTTGACATTAATGGCAAAGGGTAGGGTCCGCATACCAAAAGTTTCAAAAAATTTTTAACTATACTTAGCCGCATATTACATACTCACATAAACTGAAGAATGTCTGCAAAGGATGTCTTCAATTGGATGAGTTCTGTAGCCCAACTTTGCTTCATTCTATCCAAAATTGAAATGTGACCACTCAACAAAAATGCAAAAGCTTCTGCCCTCTTAAGATCTGTCGGATCATTGGTTTGGGCGGTAGTCTGAGCATCACTTATGGCCTCATGCATGGCCTCTAACTTAGGGATAATGATTCTTCTGAGTTCACGCATCCGGCTAATTATGTTCTTCTTTTCCTTCTCAAAATTCTTTATTGCATTTGTGATTGCAATAGTTTGACACTCTTGATTGACTATGGAGGAAGAGAGAGGATCAAAACTTTGAGACAAACTTAGTAGTTTATCCTCTTGCTCTTTTATTTTCTTCTCAATCTCTACTGTTGCTTTGGACCATGAAATACAAAATTTGTATATTTCTCTGCCATCTTTAAGAGCATTTTCTAAGCTCTTTATTCCTATATTCATATTTCTCCTATCATTACTTATCAACCCTTGTACCTCTGATAATCTTTTTGTAAGAGATTCCTTCCGGACCTTATCTTCTGCTGACTTCTCTAGTGAATCAAAATGTGTGCTAACACTATTGACTAGAGTTTTGAGATTACCGGATGAGGAGGCTGTGGGATCTTTCTGAAATGATGGCATAATCTTTTCAAGCACTCTGGAGGCAGCTTCTATCAACTCACAGTCTTCCATGTGAGACTTTAGGAGTTTTTCTTTAACCTTGGCATTAGCAAATGAAGCAATCTTCATTGTCTATATCGGAGAAAGAGAATCAAAGTTAAATGGTCCTTGTAGAAGCTCCGGTTCATCAATCTCCATTGTTTCTTTGTTCAGGAATTCTTAGACAGTTTTTGCAGTGTCTCTTGCCGGTGACAGATGTTTCTTCTCTTCTGCATTCTTAGGGCTGTCCCTTGGAGCTTTCTCTCCTTCTACATTCTTACCACTAGCAGTTGTGGTCTTCTCTATTGAAGGCTTCTCTCCTTCTGCAGCCTTGGTACTGTCAACCTCTTTCACCTCTACTTCTTTCTCCTGTAATCCTTCTTCTCCTTTAGATCCAGAGACTGTAGGTGAAACCGGAGGAGAAATATTAGTCTGTTCAAGGCCCACCTCTTCTATCATTTTCTCAGTGGATTCTTCTGCAACACTAGTGGTCGAGGGGTCAGTACCCAAGTCCTCTATAATTGGAATGTTGAATTTCTTGAAAGCATTCCGGAGGATCTCTTCGGTCTCTTTTGCCACTTTGTCAGTTTCACCAAGCATTAGCTGATTCATCCTGGCTTTGCTCCAGAACTCATCCTTGCAATCTTTGAATACCCTATTCATTGTCTTGGGATCGACTGAAGGAAATAGCTGAATTGCTATCTATTCCCGGATCTTGAGATCTTTTGTTCGAGCATTATTCTTCCTCATTTCAAGCCTTTTCTCTAAGCTTTTGGGGATTAGAGAGATAATTTCAATAAAAGCTTTGTTGTAAGTGTTTAAAAACTGAACTGTGGCTTCCTCCAGAATCTGTTTATCTGCTTCATTATATTCATCATAAAATTCTGTTAAGGGTTGCAGGGTCCCATCCACAATGACTGCTTTTACTACAACATCCAAGGATAGAGTGGGTTTTTCAGCAAATTCCTCTTCCTTCTCTTCTTCTCCTTGACCGGTAGAGGGGTCACCGGATGATTTCTTCTTCTTCTTCAGTTTCTTTATCTCCTCATCTGATTCGGTTTCCTCTTCATCTCTTTGACTTGCTTAAGTCCTTGTGGCTTTTGTTTTTGATCTTTTCTCTCCTTTTCTGGATGCTTGGACTTCCAGTTTTGAGCTTTTAACAGGGACAGGTGCTGATCTCTTTGATGATCTGGTCCGGGTTGAGGTTTCTGCCAGAGCACTTTTCTTGCTTCCCTTTTCTGCCTCTTTCTTCTCTTCCTTAGCCCTTTGCCTCTTTTCCCTGCTGGCATCAAGTGCCTCCTTTGAGATGCCACACCCTTTTGCAACATTTTCTACTTCTTTTCTCACCTTCCTCTTGATCTCAGGTTCTCTGAGTTCCACATGAATCTTTATACTCAGTTCTTCAAAGGTTCCAAACCTTTCTGCCTTTGGATCCTTTGCCTGACTTAGCATGTGTTGAACATGCAGCTCCACCATTTGTTCATTGACTTCATACCCCATGGGCATGATCCACACAGATCTTGGTAATACTGCCTCCATTAGGCACTGATATGTTTCTACCATAAAGCATAGTGTGTCTTTGTATTTTTCAACAAGAGACTGAGGAATTCTTTCTCTTGCTTGCATCATGCTCTGAAAGTTCTTGAAGTATCCCCACAGAGCTGTATTTTGTGCTTTGTTGTCACCAAGTCCATGCAAATAATCTCTGATTTGGATAGCTATTGGCCTATCACTCTCCCACACCCAGCCACTAGATCCGGGAAGCTCATTCATAAAGTAGAAAAATAAGCACAATATTAATCCACCATACTTGAATGAATTCTTTTTGTCTTTCTTGATTTTCTGCAGATTCTCCAAGAGTTGGTTCAAGAGAAGCTGACAAAGATCATAGTCTGCATCCTTTCTTAACATTTCATAAGCTGTGTAGATGGCAGTTCCAGGTATAGAGTTTTCCCTGCTAGAATGATATATTTTATATCTAATGATCATGGAGGCAAACTTGACATCCGGATCAGAGATGTCATCTACTGTCATTGCTCTTTTGTCAAACTTGGATCCGGTAGCCTCACTCACAGTTTGATTCTTCACAGATTTAAGAACAGGATTCCCACCGAATGAGTGTAATCCGGTAACTGCCCTGATGGCATCTTTTGTGATTTTGAACGGTCCATTTAACCACATGAAGTTGTCATGTATTCTGCTCAAAATATACCTGACCCATTCATCCTCCGTAAAACAGGGGAAATGTATGTATTGTGCAAAGTGCTTGTTCCGGAGGCCCTTGTATTGAGGTTTGAGCTCAAATGAATCATCTAATAGTTGTTTGTGATAGATATCTCTTAGTTTGAATTCCCCAAACTCTTCAACATTTGCGTGTATATAAACCCTAATATCTTCGGTATGTAAAACACCATGCAGAACACTGGAAAATGTACCTAGGGGATCTACCTCCAAGGATTTGTATGGATGTTTCTTAAATGTGGGGCAAGGTCTATCAGAGATCTTTACTACATTCAGAGTAGCCATCATCAAAAGATTTGCAGTGAGATATTGGAAACATAAAATACCTTTTGTGCCTTTCGGTTTCACGGAGTTGGATGGATTGATTTCTGGATGTAAAGACTTCTGCAAATGATCTTTGATGAACTTGAGGAATTTTGTTGCAGAGCTCCGCTTTTCATTTCTTCTTGAATGCAGAATGAGTACATGGTTAATGAGAAAACCCTTATAATGCTCCGTAAACCCTAATATCAGGTTGCAATAAATGCTCGACCTACATTATTATGGTTTTGCCTTATTAAGAAGACTTGAAGAACTGGATCAATCCTAATCTTTAAACAACTTGCGGATCTGCCAAATCTTAACCATAGTTTGTTTGAATGTTTCCCTTATGAACCCTTCAATCCATAACTCTTCTTGTGCCAGCTTAGGCACCAATTGACTGGCTGGGGAAACAAGGTTTTCTTTGTGTCTCCCCCTGAGCCAGAGCTCACTTTTTAATTTCTGGAATGAATATCAGCACCAGAATCTGGTGCAGATCCAACCTCTACATTCTCTGAACTTTTCTTTACCCAAATCTTGTTCATCTCACTTTTAACTTCATCCGCATTCATTTTTTGTTTCCCCTTATCTTGATTCTGATTATGATATACCGGACCTCTTTTGTCCTGATTCTTGCTTCTACAGTATCTTGTACTATGACCGGATCTATTGCAAATTTGGCAAACAACATTTCTCTGCATATTTGATTAATATCCTCTTGATCTGCATTGATTAGCCATATGACCTATTCTATTGCATGCAAAGCATTTACCATTGAATGATTTGTTCATTTGCATATTTCTGCATTCATGAGATTTGTGACCATACCTTTTGTAGTTAAAACACTGTCCGGAGAAGGATGAATTAGTTTGATTCATTCTCTTTCTGCACTGATTAGCTTTGTGACCAAAGTGATTGCAGCTGTGGCAGTATCCATTGAAGGATGGATATCTTTGAGCATTGGGCTGTCTTACCAGAGGTCTTCTAGGCCTGTTCCTTGGATTTTCTGGTCCAAAATTCTTCTGACCGAATCCAGAGCTTTCTCCTTTCTCATATCCCAAACCACACTTGTCATCTACCCTCTTTTGACTTCCAAGAAGAACTTCAAGTTGAGCAGAACTTATCTTGAATTTCTCTTTATATTCATTTGCTAATTGAAGATCCCTTTTAAGAGAGACAATTTGATCCTTAAGTTTTTCTTCATTTTCTTTAGCATCTTCAAGATCAGATTCAAGATGTCTGATAATTCTATCCATTTGGTGGCAATCTTCTGATTTCTCCTTGAGAGATTGTCTTAGATTATCTTCAGTTTTTCTTTTCTCTTCAATCTCTTGAGTAAACTTTATAACTCCTGATTCCATTTCATGTCTTACCATAATGACATCTTTTGATAACTTTTCACATAACTTGGTTTTTTCAGTCAGCTCTTCATTTGCATCATTAGCTTCACCTTGTCTTGCCAATTGCTGAAGTAGCTCCTTTCTCTTTTTCATAGAGAGACTTAATTTGTCTTTTAGTTCTCTCATGAAATCATCATCCTGTCTGAGTCTTTCCTTTAATTCATTGACTTCAGAGTTTGACTGTTCAAGGTCCTCAAGGGCAGTCTTGAGTTGCTCCTTTAAACCATATGCATCCATTTGGATTCCCAGATCTTCCTCGAGCTATTAGACTTTGTTAGGAGGAACTTGGCTCTGATACCAATTGTTGATAACTGAGAGGGTGGGGGGGTGAATCAGTTATCCTAATAGTTTCTTCTTTCTGAACTTTCTTATTAATCAATGCAGCATTAATTCAAACAAGCAAACATAACCATGAAATGGAGATACACATGACATAATATTTTTGACGTGGAAACCCTGTTAAGGGAGAAAACCACGGGGTGATTAACCCAAAGATTATTCTCTGTTAGAAGAATAAGGAAATACAAAATGGCACTTGCTAATTAGGGCTTATTGCTCGAGCACACTGCTCACAAGAGGCACACTGCCTACAAGAGACACACTGTCTACAAAAAGAGTCTTATACAATACTTGAACTGATTGGTAGCATCCACATATGTTGGGTTTCAGTTCCGGTTAGGCTCAGTACACTGATCTGCTGCACTTCATCTTTCCTCTTCTCTTATGTTGCTTTCCTTTCACATACCGGACCTTCCTTACTACTTCTGCTCTGCTATGCTTTTATTTGCACATCACATATCACCACACAACCTCACACAACTAAATCCATCCTATATATATATTCGCACAAGTGATTTCATCATCTTTCTAGTCGGCACTGGAATAGTCAATATTTTCAATAGATTCTGATTTGTCGGCTGAATCCTTGCATACCAAGTAATGCGGATCAAGGATATACTTGTGGAAATCATTAACCATGTCGGCCAAACATAATTCATGCCTTCATAACCTTTACCAACATCAGTAACACATCCAGAATAATGTCTGATGTTCTGCCAGTCAGTTCTTCCTCTATTCACACTGCCAATTGGGAACCCGGTACTTAAGCATTCATATCTCTTTATCCTTTTCACACCGGAGGCTCAAACCTTGGAATCTATCAGTCAAGATACTCCTCTTGACTTCCCCAAATCCACACTTCACCAAGATACTTTTTCTAAGGGATCCAGACCTGTCTGTCGGACCTCGTCACATGCTCTGTTCCTATTTACCGGATCACAACATTCTTCACTCTGACTTTCGGTAGAGACATAACATGACCTGTGGATGTGTGGGATGAACTTTGTTGCCATCAATGACAACAATCATGAATCCATATAGTGTCTGTTGCCAACAATTTTTGCCTCTCTATTATTATTTTTAGCACTGTGTCTATTCTCCTAGACCTCTCTAGAATTAATGAATCTGTGTAAGCCTTTCTAGCTATGAGATTATTACTGTGTCTATTCAGTTGCAACCAAACACATTTAAATCTGGTGTATCACTTAGTTTATTTCAGCATTTATTTTCAGCATTCCTTCTAACCCTTTTCCTAGCAAGCATTAGCACTAGGTTTAGATGTTTTTCTCTAAGCAATAGGATTAGAAAGAGGAAGCCCTTCTCCGGAGGTCTGATCTCATGTTGAAAGGTCCCACACTTCAAGATCATTCCCATGTTACTCCAGATTGCTGAAGGTTTCACATCTGTAGCAAAGGGTGCAAATCTGGGTGATAACAGTTCCCTCATACCATACATATCCATTTGAATTCCTAGATCTTCCTCAAGCTGTTAGGCTCTGTTTGGAGGAACTTGGCTCTGATACCAATTGTTGATAACTGAGAGGGGGGTGAATTAGTCATATTGATTATTTCAACTTTATGATCTTTCTTAACAATTAGTGTGGCATCAAATCAAATAAGCAAACATAACCATAACATAGAAATGACATCAATACACATGACACAATGATTTTGACGTGGAAAGCCCTGTTAAGGGAAAAACCACGGGGTGATTAACCCAAGATTGTATTCTCTGTTAGAAGAATAAGATAGTACAAATGGCACTTGCCAATTAGGGCTCACCGCCTGAGCACACTGCTCACAAAAGGCTCACTGCCTATAATAGTTTAAACAAGGAAACTAGATACTTGAACTGATGAGAAGCATCCATATATGCTGAGGTTCAGTTCCAGTTAGGTTCAATACACTGATCTACTGCACTTCATTCTTCCTCTTCTTGGTGCTGCTGTCCTGTCACATATTGGAGCTGCCTTACTACTTCCACACTAGTCTTCTGCTTTTATTCGCACACTTCAACACACACACGTCCACTCATACCGAAAACAATATGGTATATATATATCCGCACCGAGGATTTCATCCACTTTCTAGTTGACATCCATAATACTTATTATTTTCCCAAACTCTTGGTCTGTCGACTGAATCCTTGCTTATCAAGTGATGCGTATCAAAGAGATGCTCATAGAAGTCATCAATCATGTTGGCCAATCATGAATGATACCTTAGTAAGCTTGATTACCATCAATATCTCATCTGAATCAAGGTCTGATGCTCTACCGGTTAGTTCTTCCTTTGTTTACTTTGGCAAACAGGAACCCAATACTTAGGTGCTTATATCTCTTCATTCTTTCATTACCAGAGGCTCAATCCTTGGAATCTATCAGTCAAGGTACTCCTCTTGACTTCCCCAAGTCTGCACTTTACATAGATACTTCCTCTGAGAGATCTGGACCTGATTGTCGGACCTTGCTACATACTCTATTCGTAGTCACCGGACCAAGTTACTCTACAATCTGACTTCCGGTATAGACACACCATGTCCTGCGGATGGGTGGGATGAACTTTGTTGCCATCAATGACAACACTCATGAAGCTACAATGTGTCTCTTACCAACAATTTGTTTATTTCTTGCTTCAATACAAATGCCAGTTAGAATAATGTATGGTACATTTATTCTAGATATTCTTCACATATGACATCTAATGAGAATTTGTTTACCAAGTTGGATGAAAAGCATCACAATACAATGCTATTAAGAGATGATCAATCTCATGGAACCAAAAGCAAGGGTACTATCGCAATTTCAATAGAATATGGTGAAGTAAAACATATCAATGAAACACTATTGGTTCTAGCACTCGAAAAGAATTTGTTGTCTATTGTACAAATGCTAGAGAAAAATTATCAAGTGACTTTTGATGAAGATTAGTGCATAATAAGAGACAAATTAAAAGGGAATACAATTATTGCAAGAGAAAATATGACATGTGTTAGGATGTTTCCTCTCTAATTCACTCATTTATGTCTACTAAAATGAATGAAAGTAGAATTTGACACCAAAGATATGGTCACCTTAGTTTTAGTGGGTTAATTTTACTCAAGAGATTAAAAATGGTTGAAGAGCTACCTTTCATTAAAGATATAAGATAAGTGTGTGAAGAATGTGTTGTTGTAAAATGATATAGAATTAACTTTCCAATTGGTAAATCTAGTAGAGCTAAGAAACATCTTGAGATAATCCATATGGATTTGTGTGGTCCTATGGAAACACCTTTTTTGAATTAATCAAAGTATTTTCTAACCTACATTGATGAGTACTCAAGAAAAACTTGGGATATTGTTTGGCTACTGTTGGGAATTAAGGTGTCTCAACCTTGGTAATTCCTTTTATTTTTACATTGTATTTATTTATTATTTGCCTATTGTATTAATTGGATGCAAATCCTATGTTGTCATATTGTGGGAGTTGGCACGGTGATGTGTCATCCTACATGGCATATGACCGCATGTATTTTTGTCCTTGCACGAGGAGATAGGCATCCCACTTAGTGGTAGGAATATTTTGCTATGTGTTGGCATCTTGGATGTTGTGTAAGGGAATATTGACCGAAACAGTTATGACAGATTTCTATGACAGAGTTATGACATGTAAGAGTCAGAAATAGGAGATTCTATGACAGGTGAAGACATGTGTCGAAGAGCATCTTTGAAAAAGGCATCTTTGGGCGCCCCAAGGTGGACTATGACATGTTGTAAGAGAATATGTTATTTATAGCATGTGTATGACAGATTCTCTTACAACTGTAAGTTATGACAGCTATGACAGATTCTATGATGGTTGTAAGAGTCGTAAGAGCATCTGTCATAGCCCATTTTGGAAATAGGTGACCTCTTTGGGATGGGGTGACTTGACAAGTGTCAGGAACATTCTACAAGGTTGGACAAGTGTCCATAGGTGTGGGTTTTGGGCCATGAGGCCATGTTGAATGCCCATTCCAAGATAGAGCCAAAATTGCCCTGTATATTCTATATAAACAAGTGCTTTGAGGAGGTGATGTACTATAGGTTTTACATGTACTGTTATGCTACCGGATCATCTCCAGATATGAGTGTCGAAGACTTCTGCAAGAGCATTGGCTCTGTGTTGTATTTTAACCTTCATTGTTTACGTAATACGTTTGAGCTATGTTTTGGAGTGTGGGGTTTTTCACCCGTAAAGGTTTTCCCCATGTATATCTTGTGTCCCTCTTCTTCTGTCATACTTTCTTGTTTATGTGTTTGCTACAATATCTCTATTAGTGGGTTTAACATTGCTATAATAGTAAAGATAAAATTGAATTTGCACTCTCCTCCCCTCATTAGATTAGTGTAGGAAGCATTTTCTGCACACCTAGCTTCCTTTCAGTTGGTATCAAAGCCTAGCTAGTTTTGGTTCTAGCTATTGGGTAGGGGTTTTTTTAGCTAATCTTAGGTTGAGTGGGAGTGTTGTGTAGAGTATTCTATATCTTTTTGCAGCAAGGAGATATCAACCACATCCAAAAGGTTAGAGGTTGAGAAATTCAATGGCACTAATTTCAAGTTGTTGGAACTCAAGATGGATGACCTACTTGTTGATCGTGACCTATGGGAAATCGTATCCAGTGTGAAACCTACATCAATGTCACAAGATGATTGGGACCTCAAAGATCGAAAGGCTAAGGGTCTCATAAGACTCTGTTTAGCTGACTCTGTCCTGTTGAATGTCCATGAGGAGAAGAGCATGAAAGATCTTTGGAAGAAGTTGGGTGACGTTTATCAGGCCAAGTCCTTGGTAAACAAACTTTTTGTAAAAAAGAAGTTGTTCGCTCTGAAGGTGGAAGATCTATTGCGGACCACATGAATGCTTTCAACATGATCGTTGCACAGTTGACATTTGTGGGTGTGAAAATGGAGGAGGAGGATCGTTGCATGACCCTGCTTTGTTCTTTGCCAAATTCATGGGATCATCTTGTCATGGCTATTGGAAGCACCACTACCACTTTCAAGATGGAAGATGTGGTATCCTCGCTGTTATCTGAAGAAATGTGGAGGAAGACATCTGAATCAGCCAAAGAGGCTCTTGCAGTTCGTGGAAGACCCAAAGAGAAAGGGAAGAAGAAAGACAAGAAAGATGAGAAGGGCAGATCCAAATCCCGTGGGAGATCCAAATCTCTTGGAAAGTCCAAGGCTCTTTGTTGGAACTGTGGTGAGTCTGGGCATTTCTGAAAGGAATGCAAAGAAGAGAAGAAAAAGAAAAAGAAATCAGCCCTAGATTCAGATTCTGACAAGTCATAAGATGATGGTGATGCCTTCATTGCAGCCCTAGCCACCCATGCATCAGATGATGTGTGGTTGATTGATTTTGGTGCATCATTCCACATGACCTCACATCGAAGTTGGTTCACAAAATATGAAGAGTTCGATGGTGGAAGAGTGTACTTGGGTGACGACTCTCATTTAAAGATTGTTGGTCATGGAAGATTCTCAATCCAATTCCCTGATGGATGAGTGAAGGAGATCACTAGAGTTATGCACATTCCAAGCCTTGCACAAAACCGTCTTTCTGTAAGTATGTTGAATGATGCATGTGTGCAGGTTGTCTTTTCGAAGGATTGATGCAAGATGACTAGAGGATCTATGGTGCTTGCGAAGGGTACTCAAATAGGTACTCTATTTCAGCTGGAGGCATGCATTTCATAGTAAAATAGTTCTTTTGACTCAAAGAAAAGAGCTACAGTCACTTCATCCCCACCATCTAAATGAGCAGTGAAGAAATCTATTGTAACTAGTTCTGATGGTAGTGCACATGCTTTGGAAGTTAACTTCTTGCTGAAAAGACTATGTTATGGCATTTGAGATATGGCCACATTGGTGAGAAGGGTCTGCATACCCTAAAAAATAAAAACCTCGTTGAGGGGTTAAATGATTGTAATCTCAAGTTTGACTTTTGCAAACATTGCATTTATGGAAAGCAAAACTGTGTTAAGTTTTACTCTAGTTCTCACAAGTCTTCTGGTGTATTGGATCTTATTCATTCTGATGTGTTTGGTCTTGTTAATGTTCCTTTGATTTCAAAATCTGTATATTTTGTATCTTTCATAGATGATTACAGTAGAAGGACATGGGTTTATTTTATCAGAAGCAAGGCTGAAGTCTTTAGTCAGTTTAAGGAGTTTAAAGCCTTTGCTGAAAATCAAACTAGTAAAAAGATTAAGTGTTTGAGAACTGACAATGGTGGTGAGTTTTGTTCAGCAAAGTTTGATAAGTTCTATAAAGAGCAAGTGATTGAAAGACATAAGACAACTCCATACACCCCGCAGCAAAATGGAGTTGTAGAGAGGATGAACAGGACATTGATGGAGAAGGCTAGGAGTATGCTTAGTGGAGCAAGCCTCGAACAAAAGTTTTGGGCTGAAGCTATTGCCACTGCTTGCTATCTAGTAAATAGATCTCCTACATCAACTCTTTTTGGTAAAACACCTATGGAGGTGTGGTTTGGTAAGAAGCCTTTAGTTAGACATCTTCATATTTTTGGTTATGAGGCATATGCACATGTGCCTAGGGAGAAATGGTCTAAATTGGAGAACAAGGCTGTTAAAAGTATTTTCATTGGCTATGGTGTCGGTGTGAAAGGATACAAGCTTTGTGATCCTGTGGCTGAAAAAGTGTTGTATAGTAGAAGTGTTATCTTTAGAGAGCTAACACCTTCTTCCATTATTCTACAACCAAAATAGATAGTAAAGAAAGAGGATGTGGTTTAGTTTCCTTCTACCCCTGAGAAGACTGAACAGACAGACCCTGTGAGACATGATAATGAGGAGAGCTCTAGCAGCTCTGAAATCTCATAAGAAGAAGTAGAACCTCAACCTCAGCCATTGAGGAGGTCTACATGAACAAGAAAGTAACCTGATAGGTTTGGTTATTCATTACTTGATTATAGTTATGCTTTTGCTTTACTTAATAACACTGATGAACCTAGAACTGTGAAAGAGGCTATGGGCATGAAAGATGCAGGTTCCTGGAAGGAAGCCATGGAGGATGAGATGGCTTCTTTGGAGAAGAATAAAACATGGGACTTGGTGCCTTTGCCTGATGGACGAAAACTTGTTGGATGCAAATGGGTGTTCAAGAAGAAATTTGGTGCAGATGGCAGTGTTGGAAAGTACAAGGCTAGATTGGTTGCGAAGGGATACTCACAAGTGGAGGGAATTGATTATGCTAAAATTTTCTCTCCCATTGCAAAGATGACATCCATTCGATTCTTGTTATCTCTTGCAGTTGCTTATGACTTAGAGGTAGAATAGATGAATTTGAAGACAACTTTCCTTCATGGTGATTTGGAGGAAGAAATCTACATGTCAAAGCCAGAGCATTACATAGAGAAAGGTAAAGAAAATTTGGTTAGCAAGCTTAAGAAGTCTTTGTATGGTTTGAAGCAGTCTCCTAGGATGTGGTACTTGAAGTTTGATGCCTTTGTGTTGTCAATTGGTTATCTAAGATTGAAAATAGATCATTGTGTGTATTACAAGTTTGACAATGATCGCATTCTTATTATTGCATTGTATGTTGACGATATGTTGTTGATTGGGAATGGTAAGAATATGATTTCTGAATTGAAGTCTTAGTTGTTAGCACAATTTGAGATGAAAAATCTTGGGGCAGCTAGGTACATTATGGGAATAGAAATCAGAAGAGATAGAGCAAACATAAAACTTTGGTTAAGCCAGAGTAAGTATGTGAAGACCGTGTTGGATAGGTTCAGCATGGCAGATTGTAGACCATTGTGTGTTCCTGTTGCATTGGGGACAAAGTTATCTATTAGTGATTGTCCAAAATCTCCTAGTGAGGTAGAGGACATGAGCAGAGTACCTTATGCTAGTGCTGTTGGCAGTTTGATGTATGCCATGGTCTGTACAAGACCAGACATTGCCCAAGCAATGGGAGTCCTTAGTCGATTTATGGCTAATCCTGGATAGGTACATTGGGATGCAGTTAAGCGAGTGTTTTGATATTTGAGGGGTACTTCTGAGTATTCCATATGCTATCATGGTAATGCTACAGGAGCTCTGCATTTAGTTTGTATTCATGGATTTGTGGATTCTGATTGGGCAGGTGACATTGACAGCAGGAGATCCACTAGTGCCTACTTGTTCACTATGTTTGGTGGTGCAATTAGTTGGATGAGTAAGCGACAACCTGTGGTTGCTTTGTCCACTACTAAACCTGAGTATATGGCTACAAATCATGCTTGCAAGGAAGCCATTTGGCTTAAGAGATTGTGTTCAGATATTGGTGTTGATGCAGGTTAGATTATGATCAGTTGTGACAGTCAAAGTGTGATTTGCCTTCTAAAGAATCCAACTTTCCATGCCATAACAAAGCATATTGATGTACAGTTTCACTTCGTACGAGACATGATAGAGGATGGGTAGGTAAATTTGGAGAAGGTAGATACTTTGAAGAATGTTGCAGATGCATTGACAAAACCAATGGGCACAGAGAAGTTTAGATGGTGTTTAGAGTCTATGGGCCTCTCGACCTATGGCAGTTAAATCTTGTTAATTCTATTGGCTCTTACAAGGTGTTCGACAAGTGGGAGAATGTTCAGAATTAAGGTGTCTCAACCTTGGTAATTCCTTGTATTTTTACATTGTATTTGTTTATTATTTGCCTATTGTATTAATTAGAAGCAAATCCTATGTTGTCATATTGTGGGAGTTGGCACGGTGATGTGTCATCCTACATGGCATATGACCACATGTATTTTTGTCCTCACATGAGGGGATAGGCATCCCACTTAGTGGTAGGAATATTTTTCCCTGTGTCGGCATCTTGGATGTTGTGTAAGGGAATATTGACCGAAACAGTTATGACAGATTCCTATGACAGAGTTATGACATGTAAGAGTCAGAAATAGGAGATTCTATGATAGGTGAAGACATGTGTCGAAGATCATCTTTGAAAAAAGCATCTTTGGGTGCCCCAAGGTGGACTATGACATGTTGTAAGAGAATATGCTATTAATAGCATGTGTATGATAGATTCTCTTACAGCTGTAAGTTATGACAGCTATGACAGATTCTATGACGGTTGTAAGAGTTGTAAGAGCATTTGTCATAGCCCATTTTGGAAATAGGTGACCTCTTTAGGATGGGGTGACATGACAAGTGTCAGGAACATTCTACAAGGTTGGACAAGTGTCCATAGGCGTGGGTTTTGGACCATGAGGCCATGTTGAACACCCATTCCAAGATAGACCCAAAATTGCCTTGTATATTCTATATAAATAGATGCTTTGAGGAGGTGATGTACTACAGGTTTTACAGGTATTGTTATGCTGCCGAATCATCTCCAGATACGAGTGTCAAAGACTCCTATAAGAGCATTGGCTTTGTATTGTAATGTAACCTTCATTGTCTACGTAATATATTTGAGATGTGTTTTGGAGTGTGGGGTTTTTCACCCGTAAGGGTTTTCCCCACGTATATCTTGTGTCTCTCTTCTTCTATCATACTTTTTTGTTTATGTGTTTGCTGCAATTTCTTTGTTAGTGGGTTTAACATTGCTGTAATAGTAAGGATAAAATTGAATTTGCACTCTCCTCCCCTCATTTGATTAGTGTAGGAAGCATTTTCTGCACACCTAGCTTCCTTTCAGCTACAAAATCAGAAGTGTTTGACAAATTTGTAGAATTCAAGAGGTTGGTTAAAAAATAAAGTGGTAAGCTTATCAAAGTGATAAGGTCAAATAATGAAGGTGAGTATATATCAAATCAGTTTCTAGATTTCTATAAAAATCATGGAATCAAGAGAGTGTTCACTACTTCCTACACTCCACATCAAAATGGAGTTGTTGAAAGGAAGAATAGGACCATTGTTGAAATGGAAAGGAGTATGATGAAAGAGAAGAATTTGGAAACAAGTTTTTGGGTAAAAGTAGTATGTACAACAGTGTATCTTCTCAATAGGAGACCTACAAAAGTAGCTAAAGGAATGACTCCTGAACAAGCATGGTCTAGGATTAAGCCAAGTGTTGAGAATTTGAGGGTTTGGGTGTGTTGCTTGTGTACATATACCAGAAGAAAAGGTCTAAGATAGATGATGAAGGCCTAAAATCTATTTTTATTGGACCTATGATCAAAACATAAAACATATAGGTTGTATGACCCAGTAGGAAAGAAGCTTATTATAAGTAGAGATGTGGTATTTAATGAATTAGTAGAATATACCAAAGAAAATGAAACAAAGGGAAAAGAGATAGTGATTGATGAATTTGAAGAAGGAGAAGAAGAAGAAGAAAATGAACATGAATTCTCTAGTACAGGAAAATAAAGTATTGGAAATATCAAAGGAGGACATAAACTAATCATCTATAAACTCTTATGTTGGATTTAAATTTTGAGAAAATGACAACAAGATCACTAGAAAAAGTAAACTATGCATTGATGACTCAAATATAGAAAGTAATGAGCCACAAATATTTGAACAAGCTCAAGAAAAAGAAGAGTGGATTAAAGCAACGAATGGTGAGATAGAAACAATTGAAAGGAATGACACGTGGGATTTGGTTTAGCTACCTCATGGTAAGGAAATTGTTGGTACTATGTGGGTGTACAAAACTAAGTATAAATCTGATGGAAGCATTAATAAGCATAAGGCTAGATTGGTAGCCAAAGGGTACACTCAATAGGAAGGTATTAATTACACTAAAACATTTGCAGATCTGTAAAACAAATTATTATTAGATTACTTTTGGCTTTGGCAACTCAACAGAGTTGGAGAGTTTATCAAATGGATGTAAAGAGTGCCTTTTTAAATGGATACATTGATGAGGAAGTGTATGTTTCACAACCTAGAGGTTTTGAAATACCTTCTAAAGAATATTATGTTTTTAGATTAAAGAAGGCCTTGTATGGTCTAAAGAAAGCACCAAGAGCATGGTATTCAAGGATAGACTCATGCCTACAACAACAAAAAATTAAGGAGTTGGTCATAACCAAATCTTTATATTAGGAGCTCAACTAAAGATATTTTTAACTTAGTTCTCTATGTTGATGATCTTATCTACACTAGGAATAATTCAACTTTGTTTGTAGAGTTTAGAGTAGCTATGATTGTTGAATTTGAGATGATAGATTTGGGACAAATACACTATTTTATTGGTATGGAAGTATGGAAAAACAAAGATGGAATATTCATGTGTCAGAAAAAATATGCTTCAGATATCCTACAAAAAGTTTAGATGAAGAGTTGCAAACTAGTTGTAAAACCCATTGAAGTTGGACTTAAGTTATCCAACTTGGATGTGTCAGATCCAATGGACCCCACTCTATATAGACAATTGATTGAAAGTTTGATCTACTTAACTACTACTTGACCAAAGATCACATATGTAGTGATCTTGGTATCTAGATTCATGTCAGAACATAAGCAAACACATTGGAGTGTAGCTAAGAGGATTCTCAGATATGTCAGAGGGACATTGAATTATGGTCTCACATTTTATCATTTGGAGGATAGTAGGTTGATTAGCTATACAGATTCAGATTGGGTAGGCTCCACAAATGATTAGAAGTCTACTTCTAGTTGCACTTTAGTCTTGGTTCTACAATATTCTCTTGGAATTCCAAGAAATAATTGACTATATCACTTTCTATAGTAGAGGCAGAGTACAAAGTTGCAACATCAACAGCTTGCCAAATAGTGTGGTTGTGATGACTATCAGAGGATTTGCACCAGATATAAAATGGACCTACCTTGTTGTACTGTGACAACAAGAGTGCTATACAAATGACAAAGAATCTTATGTTTCTAGTAGGACCAACCATATTGAATATCAACATCACTACATTAGAGAGTTGGTTCAATAAGGATTGATCAAGATTTTGTACTACACTACATAGAATTAGACAGCATATATCTTCACAAAGCCTCTAGCTTGTGAAAGGTTCCATCCACTCAGAGATCTACTTCAAGTTCTTCCCAATGGTCATTGTAGAGGAGAATGATAGTAATAATGTACAACAATAATGCTTGACTATAGTAAATTGGGCTTATTAATGTTGCAATTCCCTTTCTTGACTTTCTTGCTTGCAATAAGTATTGTAGTTGGGTTATTGGTGAATATGGTTGTGTGACAAAATGGTCATCTATATTTTGAACCTCTATATAATTGATACCATGTCTCTTATTTTATCAAGACAATTTGGGGATTTTGTATATTTGCTTATTTTGTGATCAACAAATCATAATTGTTGTTTGTTTTCTTTCAATGTATTAGGGTGCAAAATCATAAATAATAAAAATACCCATATATGATTCCACAGTATTAAGTTCTGTGTCTAAATGATGACCCTCTATCACCCCTTGTGAATGTTTTATTGTGTGTCTTGCTTGCATCACATTATGCATGAAATTATGCCAGAGGGTTTTCATGTCTAGTGTAATATTATTTAATCTAGTTTTTATTATTATAAGATTGTTTTTCTCTAAAATATTAACAGTGATAATGTGTATAAAGATGGCAAGATTAAAATTTTTATGTATTTAAAATTATATTTAGATGGTAATGGTTTAATTAGGATGCTTATTTTTTATTCATGATTTTTTTCAAATTTTTTAATAAAAATTTAAACTGGTAAAATTAATAATTTATCAAATGACATTTATGAAAATAGTTTTAATAAATTTATTTTATGATAATATTTCAAAAAAATAGTTATAAGAATTAATGTGTGTGCTAATGAAGAACATTCAACCATGTATTTATGGTACTTGTCTTTCATCTGAACTTCATTAAATAGTAGTGAAATTCTACATATTTATGCCACTTTGTTTCAAAATTGATATTTTAGTCATAATTTGTAAGTTTTCATCTCTTTCAGTATTATGTTCATATATGTATTAGACAACATTATGTGATTTTAAATTAATTTAGTAGAATTTAGAAAGAATAAAGAAATGGTATATAATTCAACATAATAATGGGCAGGAATAAGTGACATTTTGTATAGGATTGGTGACACATGATACATGTCAAAGAAGTAGTGAGGAGTAATAATAAAGGATGATTATTATTGGAGAAATGTTACTCAAACAAGCTAATGCCAGATGCAACAATCATGTGAGTAGTAGGCATTGCATTTATAAGAGGTGAGGGGGATTGTGTGAAGATACTTGAAATTCTTAATTTGGTATTATGTTTCTAGCAAGTGGGCAAGATGTTGAAGGAAAAAGGTGGAAGTATGGCCTTGACTACTAGGAATAGAGGAAAGAAGAGAGATTTGGATATGGGTGTAATTCCTAATTTAGGCAATAGAAGGAGGAAGAAAAGAGTTGGAGGAGAAAAAATTCTCAGATATTTTACAAACTATCTAGAATGGGATATTTGTAACCTAGATTTGTGGCTATGGATTGCTCAAATTTGGGATTTGGTGAAGGGGTGGGTAGTTCTCCACATGTGGGAATTAGAGAGGAACTAATAAAGATACTTTTGGACCCAAAGCAATAGGTGGAAAAATGCAATGTATTTAATGTGACACAAGCTTTAAGATCTACTTCACTAAATTAGCAATGGCAGTGGAAACATATTTACTTCACAAGGACATTGCGGGATTAGAACATCGGTGGAGGCACTTTTTAACTGCCAACTAAGCCATTTCTATGGTTTGAGTGATTTGTAGACTTCATCAAACCCTTACTAAGCTAGCCAAAGGACTAAAGGTAAAGTTATCTGCTAATGCCAATGCCAATTTCAACATTCTTCTATGTTGTTGTGAAGAGTCCAAGGATGATGTGGAAGTTATTCATTTTCTTGTTATTGAAAAGAAATGCAACAAATGTGTTAATGAAGTTCAAGGGATAAGTGGGGGCCGGTGTAATTTCCCCCTCCCCATGGAGGATATTATGATAGAGTAAACTAAAACAGTGGAGGGATGGCCAAGGTAATTTGCCCTCCCTCTTATCTAATAGACAAAAAGAGCATAGACACTAGAAACTTTTTTTGCTATTTTGGATTGTATGGATAGATTTAGACATTAGTATATGGTAATAAAATAGTACTATTAATTAATATATTTTCACTCTATCATTTTTTGGCACTACTTGGGAAGGGGAATATACTAAGTGGGAAAGTTAGAATTATGGGCACAGAGCTATCCTCAAGATAGGGATAATGGTTTTGGGAGGTGGCTGGAAAGAACTACTATTGAATTCTTTGATGGATCTAATGAACTGGTGAGTTACTTGAATTTGAACACTTCATGGATCTTTTTTTGTAGATCCTAGGAGCCTTTCCCAAGTTAAATTAATCCAAAAAAAAGAAATATATAATTATTTTTCAAAAATAGAAAAGTGTTGGAACTTGCTAGATTGTAATGTATTGTTTATTTAGTTTCCCTTATATAAAAAGTGTGGTGTTTTTTACATAAATAATTTTTATCATATGTATAAAATAATTGAAAAAATATGTTTAGTTTTTTTAAAAATTAATTAGAGAGATTTATATAGAAACATGAGAATACAAGAAATTAAAAAACCTAGGGACCTTTAGGAAGAACTCTAAAAACCTCCACAGTTTGAAACACAAGCACCACCAGAGGATGGAACACAACCATCTAGCACACCTAGACCACAATAACCACACCAAACAAGTAAAAAAAAGATGTAGAGGCTAAATTTAAAGAAAACCATGACACAAAAGAACCAAATTAAGTGTTGGTGGCAAGCATCCTCCTAGTCCTATCATCCACTAAGAACCTTCATCAACCATTTCCTAATCTTCCAATAGGATTTTTTTTACTCGTAACCCCTTCTTTTCTTGGGGGTGCTAGCATGAAATAATGTATCCAAGGAGGTGATGTCACTCGAACACTCCAACACATCATTTTTTGAAGGGAAATATTGAAGTAAGAAATCCTCCTCCCATTAAGTCACATCATCCTCTGCCTCATGTTTTGTAGGTTAAGTTTTCCCCTTTCAACCACAAATGGAGTAGCATTTTCTACCTAGTCCACATGTACCTCAAAAGGCTTTCCAAAGGACCCCTCTTGTTGATAACACATGAAGCACCCATGAATTCTCCAAAAAAAATTCATTATTAGATGTTCCCTATTTTGGAACACATTTCTACAACAAGGTCCTCTAAAGAAACCACTGAGAAGAAACTGAGTATTATAATATTTTATGCCTAATTTATGATTGCACTAAAAGTGAGCCCTTGTAATCTACATATTATAAGTTGTTTCCAAGGGTGGATTAGATGTCAAGAGAGTGAGGAACATGGCATGAGAGATCCACATAAATGTAGACCTTGACCAAATTATTGAACAGTCTTTCCATGTATGAATCAAATCTAACAAAGGTGTCAATCTTCTCAGCTAACAATTTGATTAATGTCACTTATCTACAAATCAACAAAAGATTGTAGAAATAGATGCAAAAAGGGGCCTTCAATAAAGAAACTAGTTCATAATAAAAAAAGGGCAACTAGGGACATACAAACAAATTAAATCTCCCAAAAAACCATGGTCCATGAGGGCATACAAAAACATGATACTCATCTAAATAGAAATAATGAAGAATGAAAACCTTAGAAAGAAAGGTGTTAGAGGGTATCTTGATTTCTAACTAAAGATTCCATCAATATAGAAAACTCTTTATCATTTTCATTTCCACCTACAAATTTTAAACCAAGGAAATATTCTCATGCTTTACAAAATATCTACCACGCACTAATCAAGGAAAGATAAATAAATCAAAGAGGTAGCTAGTGTAATGGGGATATCACCCAAAAAGTGTCTTGCACCATTAAAAGGATCCATAATAACTTGGAAAAAATACTCTTTGTCCCATTCATATCAATCATAGAGGATTTAACTAGAATAGGAGTTGAATCACCTTGCTCCTTACAAAGAACAAAAAAATACTAGCCAATTTAGAAGGATGGAAGGGGTTGCAAGCTTGATGAACCACCAATTTCATTAAGAAAAAAACACCTTTTACACAACTTTAATTGTAGCATCTTGTACCATGTTAACATCAGATTTAGAACCTTAATTGAGAACAATGCCACTTTGTTCTGGGGAGCTCAACACCACACTCGTTGTGCATGCTAAACATATTGATCAAGAATACAAGGAGAGGATGAATTACTATAGAAAAAATTTTAAAACCTCTCAAGATAAACAAATCACCTCAAACTATAGATCTTCCCACAAATGTTGATATTTTGTAAAGTTTATAAATTTTTTAAAAATGATTGAGTAGTTTGATCTTAAATTCTAGTTTTGTGACCATTCTAGGTCAATTGACTAGAATGGCTAGCTTTGGTAAATGTTGTAAAAAGAATGCAAGCATGTAAATGTCCTAGGATATGAATTTGATGCAAATATGTTCTTTATAGTGCTCAAAATCAATTATTCCTATGATAAATAATCCTTGAATACTCGAGGAATTCAAATGATTATCTAATGATGAATTATGCTCAAATGAAAATCTTTAAATACCATAACATGATGAATCATCACATAACTATGTACCAAGTCATCTCCTAATTACTAGTGGAAAAGTATGGGAGTTAGCAATTTCAAATTTTAAAAATTCAAATATTCGATCATATTTTCACTGTGCAGGATCAATCTCACATGTTGCAAAAATGACTCATGATAACGGAATATGAATTCCCAAGGCATAGAATGAATGTATGCGAATCTAGGAAAATAATGTGACATATGTGTGGAGGTAAGTGCAAATGGGACATGGACAAGGGCAAGTGTGTAGAAATATATGTGAGTATGAGTAGATGGAGGATGGGTAGGAATGATGAAGGAGCCAAACATAGTACAAAAATGTGCCATATTTTGTTATTATGTAATTATAATAAGACATTCTCTCAAAATGAGTACAATACTAAATAGTGTTAGAAATTAGGATCTTAGGATACTAATCATTATAAATAAATGTAAAATAAATAAAATATGAATTATACAAGCATAGATTTAACACATTACACAATACATACATGGGGAAAACCCTTTCGGGTTAAAAACCCCATAAAGCATCATTTTATTATAAAACGCTTACAAAAAATAGTCTATTAAAAATAGACTGAACTTGGGGAACACTCCTCTACCTACTTTTACATGGCCAACAATACCTCCTATGCATAGTGATAGAACTCACTATAAATCTCCAAATTCCCTTTACCTCTCAAATGAGAGAGAACATCCTTAAATAAAGGAGAAAGGGTGGAAAAATACTTGAAGGAGTATTAGTCACACCTATTCAAAACAACCATTTGTAAATAATTAATTATCTAATAATTATTAAATGGTATATGCTTTATAAAGCATATAATAAACATAAGGTTTTATAACCTTATAAGGGTTGACCCATATTTCCTTGTTTTTTTGCTCTGAAGCCATTTTTCCAATCGAGGTCGACCTCCCCTCTTTAAGAAAATCTATACAAAATCTCATTGATAAGGAGGAGTATCATGTTGCACAGTTGCATGAATTGGAACTACTAGGTGAGAGCCGTTTGAATGCTTTGTACCATCTACAAGATTATCAAAATTGTCCTTGTCATAGCTACAACAAGAAGATCAAGACTCTTTGCTTTGAGATTGGTGACCTTGTGTTAAAATAAAATCAGAAGAATTTGCAAGATCGATATAAGGCAAATTTGAGCCTAATTGGTTGGGACCTTTTGTCATCATTCCTAGTTATGGGTCAGGATCTTATCAACTAGAAACATGAGAGGGTTAGCCCTTGGAGTAGTCAATGAATATCATACACCTCAAGAAGTTCTATGCTTGACATGTCTGAGTATCCCAATTAGCACAAAAATAATAAAAAATAAATAAAATTAAGAAACAAATTAAAAAAAATCAAAAAATACAAAAAACTGAGTTGTAATAAAACATCCAATGGTGAAAACCACTTCATCGGTGCCTTGGATAAGTACCATGGTGAAAACCTACTTACAGGCACCATGTGTAGAAGCCACATCCACCATCTATTGGGTCCTTATTCTACCTTGTCCACATAACTAAATAATCCATTTATATCCTTCACTTTTTCCATCAATCAATATCACCCTATCATGGATTGATTTTGTATCCATTCATGTCATTCCCTACATCTATTCCATTCCTTTACTGTCATACCATACTCAGGGTAAGTACCTAAACCTACATATGGATTGGATCTCTGTATGTACCTTATGAACTTTCATGCAATTCCATCTCATACACTCCATCATACACGTAATAAACACATTCCACATCCCATAATAAATACCTTCTCACATTTCATAATAAACTACCCTACACTATCAACCATAACCATTGCATCCCATAATAAAGAACTTTCACCAACTTGACCCTTATTTCAAGCAAACAAGCATACTAAATCAACGTGTCACAACACAAATCACATATTTGACTAGCTTTTCAAATCAACACACATAGCCATAATATCTTGTGCCTATCCATCATCATAGTTGTGCCTTAGGGATGTATCCTTCCCATACCTGGTATAATCCTATCCTACATCACCTATCGCAAATTCTGGAAAGAGATACAATGGCTGCATGGTGAGTTTCTCAGTTGGTCTTTTGATTTTTGAACCCCTTCTATGCTTACCCAGGACTTGTTGAAATACAATGGATCACTGAGAGGGGGGGGTGAATCATTGATCTGATAAAACTAACTCATTCATCAGCCCAATAAATGTAAATGCACTTAATATCAATATACCAAAAACATAGAGAGCAATAGAATCTTCAAACATGAAACCATGACACAAGTGTTTAGAGTGGAAAACCCTAAAAAGGGAAAAACCACTATCCAACCTCACCAAAATCTTATTAGATCTCATTGACCAAAGTCTCACTAATTACATTTATGCCTCACTGGCAAAGATCTCACTGATCACAGGATCTCATTGATCACATCAAATTCAAACATAAACCAAGAAGATAAACACAGAGTACTACTCTGTTTACATTGATATGAATGGTTATAGATGAATTCTATAACTTATTTGTTCAAGCACCTCTATGTGTAGATGTTCAAAATAGTACAACACTCTTCCTTTACAATTTAATCAAAGATTGATTCTTCAAGACCATTATATGTCCAGTACATTGTTTTGATTACAATGGCATGATGGGTAAATATAAGATCACCTGAATCCAAAAGACATACACTACTAAACCAAGAACTCACTTCTTTGCAAAAATCTCTATCCTCCTATCACATAACTTCTCTAACACTCATTCAACACAAAATATATGTTTGCATCATCACTGCATAGCAACTATATAACACCAATACCAACAAGCATAAAATAAGGGCTTATCAAGTCTTTACCTTATATGCTCTGTAATTAATCATCGTACTCTGTAACTATCACAATCTCTTTGCATATGTCTGTCATTGTACTCTATCAAACATATTACAATCTTCTGCACCCTTATCTTTATCATAACCCTGCCACACTTCCTTTACAAAGACTACATATAAAACAAGACCAAATTGATACATCTAAGATCAGAGAAAGATATTCATCACACTCTTGTAATCATCTTGACTAGTCTATATCAATGAACTGATAACCAACACCTGATGACTCTTGTGCATGCAAATCCCTATCAAGGATTAACATCATATAAAATTAACCTTCAAACACAGTACTTGCATAAACTACATACACATCACCCTCTCACATATACATCATCTTCTCACACACTAACATCAATGAAAACTACAGACATTAATGACCCTCTGCAAACAGATATGTAGTATACACCTTACTAATATCAGACATTAGCTCATAAACTATTGCATAAAATGCTTTCTCTATATATTACTTTCTCCAATCATGAAAGAACTAAGAGTAAGGTCTTCAAACATCACAGTTTCAATAGCCAAACTTCATTCTTAAGGGTGCTTAATATATTCAATCATAAAATGTCTCCTTCGCTGGACTTGAAAATAGTTATAAAACTACAAACCTGCAGTTAGGGCATTGACACCCAAATCCCCATCAAACTTAAGGCTTGGTATGTATCAAGTACATGAGAAGATCATTCATGTTAATAATGAATGTTGTTATTGATGCAAATTTGTTTAGTTTGTCATTGCGTTAGTGTTGATGACTGTGAACCATTGATGTAAGGTAATCAAAGGTGTGATGTTTTGGAGTTGTGAGCATGTCTCAAGAGGTATATTGTCATTGATGTCAAAGAAATGTAAATTGCTAGTCATTGATGTCCAAGATCTAAGAGGTGTTAATGCAAAGAGTTGCTTTGGTGGCTTGTTAATGTTCTTGTAGTGGTGTGTGTAGTGATACTTTTCACAGGTGGCTTGGATGAAATGATGCAAACCTCCAAAGGCACAATGTTGATGCAATTCTATATTTCATTGTAGTAATGCCTTTGCACAATAGTAATGCCTTGTACAATGATTTCATGTCATGTCCTTTACAGTGATCTTAGGATGTGTTCATTCTTAATAGAGTTAAAGTTTGTTAATGACAAAATAGTGTTAGTTTTCTTCCTGAGAAGACATGTAGTTTGCAGGTATAAAGTCAGTCATCCTTGGAAGCTTTGAAACAAGATATGCCAAGAAGATATGACATCCATCAAAGTTTAAAGGAAAGAAACTTTTTGTCAAGGTATTATAGTTGCAAGTGCCCTTGTAGACATGTATACAAAATATGGAAGTTTTGACAAAATGCCTCAAAGAAAGGTGGTCAAGAAAAGTGACATTCTTATACAAAATGCCTCTGAGAAAGGTAGTCAAGTAAAATGATATTTTTTATAGGTGATCAAGATGATAACAAGTTAGGGTTTTATGGAGTGTTGAAAAGACCTAAGTCTAAAACCCTAATGGGCATCTAAACCTAGAAGACAAAGCTAAAAGCATTGACAAGTTACTTGTTTTATTTGGAGGTTGACCTATTATCATAGGTCAGAGGTCACATAAGTGATGACCTTAAGGGGTGGTGGTCATGGAATGACTGCCCCCCTACCTAGCAACATTGAAGAGTTGGTGACTTCTTTCTAATTAGGCAGGAGTGTGACATCGACGAACTTCATTCTTTGTTACCTAGGTGTGAAGCGGTCAATAAAGGACTAACATTTAATCTCTTTTTAAAACTCAACAACCACCATGTGAGCCTTAAGCTTGATGGGTATTTGGGCGTCAATGCCCTAACTGTAGGTTTGCAGTTTCATAACCGTTTTCAAGTCCAGCAAAGGAGATGTTTTATGATTGAATATATTAAGCACGCTGAAGAATGAAGTTTGGTTGTTGAAAATGTGATGTTTTGAAGACATTACTCTCAGTTCTTTCATGATTGGAGAAAGTAATGCACAGAGAAGGAGTTTTATGCAGCAGTTTATGAGCTAATGTCTGATATTCATAATGTGTATATTGCTGATCTATTTGCAGAGGGTCATTGATGTCTGTAGTTTTCATTGATGTTAGTGTGTGAGAAGATGATGTGTATGTGAGAGGGTGCTATGTATTCAGTTTATGAAAGTACTGTGTTTGAAGGTTAATTTTATATAACATTGTTAATCCTTGATAAGGATTTGCATGCACAAGAGTCATTAGGTGTTGGTTATCAGTTCATTGATATAGATTAGTCAAGATGATTAAAAGAGTGTGATGAATATCTTTCTCTGATCTTAGATATATCAATTTGGTCTTATTTTAAATGTGGCAGGGTTATGACAGAGATAAGGGTGCAGAAGATTGTAATATGTTTGATAGAGTATAATGACAGACAGATGCAAAGAGATTGTGATAGTTGCATAGTACAATGATCAATTGTAGAGCATATAAGCTAATGACTATATAAGCCCTTATTTTATGCTTGTTGGTATTAGTGTTATATAGTTGCTATGCAATGATGATGTAAACATATATTTTGTGTTGAATGAGTGTTAGAGAAGTTATGTGATAGGAGGATAGATGTTTTTGCAAATAAGAGAGCTCTTGGTTTAGGAGTGTATGTCTTTTGGATTCAGGTAATCTTATATTTACCCATCATGCCATTGTAATCAAAACAATGTACTGGACATATAATGGTGTTGAAGAATCAATCTTTGATTAAATTGTAAATAGTATTGTACTGATTTGAACATCTACACATAGAGGTGCTTGAACAAATGAGTTATAGAATTCACCTATAACCATTGATATCAATGTAAACAGAGTAGTACTCTGTGTTTATCTTCTTGGTTTGTGTTTGAAGTTTATGTGATCAATGAGATCCTATGATCAGTGAGATCTTTTCTAGTGAGGCAAAAATGTGATTAGTGAGATCTTTTCCAGTGAGGCATAAATGTAATCAGTGAGATTTTGGTTAGTGAGACCTAATAATATTTTGGTGAGGTTGGATAGTGGTTTTTCCCTATTTAGGGTTTTCCACTTTAAACACTTGTGTCATGGTTTCATGTTTGAAGATTCTATTGCTCTCTATGTTTTTGGTATATTGATATTAATTAAATTTACATATACTGGGCTGATGAATGAGTTAGTTTTATCAGATCACTTATTCACCCCCCCTCTTAGTGATCTATTGTATTCCAACAAATGATATTAGAGCCAAAGGTTCCTTAGAGAAGTCTAATAGACTCGGGTTGATCCTGGAGGTGGAATACTATGGGGAAGAGTAAAAGAAATAAGGGAAGGAAAAATGTCAAGAAAAAAGTTGATCAACAGGCCTCAAACAAATCATGTGGTATATTTGATAGAGAGGATAGCTTGGTGATTGAAGATGATTTTGTAGTTGAGAATGTTGACAAAGAAGGAGACCACATTGTGAGTGAATATGAGTAGGAGTATGATGAAGATGCATGTGAAATTGATATTGAAGGTGAACTCATTTGTGTCCTAGATGAGATCAAGAAACTAAGAAAGGAGAACCAGAGATTGGAAGTACATCTTCAAGAAGAAAAGAATCAAAAGATAAAGTACTTGCAGCCCTTGAAGAAGTAGGAAAACTAAACATACATTTAAAAGTCCAAGTTGAAGAATTAAACAAACTAATCATTAGCCTAAATACAGAAATTGAAGAGGCCAAAAGAATAGAAAATGTGACAAAATCTGATTTTGAAGTCAAAACAATTCCTAAAACAAGAGGTAGAGATAGTCACTTTGAGAAAAGATCTTGAAAATCTCAAGATTTAGTCAAAGAAAAATTAGAAGTTTGAGGATAGCACCAGAAAGTTGTATGAGATGTTGGGCAAGCAAAAATGTCACAAGGATACTAATAGATTAGGCTATGATATAGGGTAGAGTTCTAAGGTCAGAAATACTCCTAGGTAGAAAATAGATCTTAACTATGATTCTGCTGCTCCTGAGACTAAAAACAAGAAGAAGGTAGTAGATAAGAGTGTTGATAATGGTTTTTCAAGAGCATCAACAATGGAGGAAGAAGAAGAACCTCCAGGTACATAGGATCTTTACTTACCAGGCAAAATCAATCTATAAGGGACAATTATTCCTTTCCTAATTATTGTTACTCATGTAATGGCTATGGTCATAAGGCTGCAACTTGTAGAATTGCTCATAGAAGGTCTAGATTTATGAGTAGGAACTCTTTTACCTCAATAAGAAATATGAATCTAGTGTGTTACAATTGTAACAATTTTGGTCATAAAGAAAGAGATTGTAGGGCACTTGAAAGACATGATTATGTAGGGAACAAAATAGAAGTACTTATGGGTTGTCAAGAACAAACTATAATTCATTTGCTCTATATTACAATGTCATATGTTATAGATGCAACAAATTTGGGTATAGAGCATATTTTTGTATAAATGGTGTTGTGGAACCATCTAGACATGACAAGAAGATATATACTTTGAGCAAGAAAAAGAAAGAGCCTGTGAAAGTATGGAGAAGAAAACTAGAGCAAAAGAAGGAAGAACCTAATCTTGTGCATATTGTACAAAAGGCATCACAAATTGCATAAGATGTAACATAATTTTAGGGGGAGTAAGTAATCATTTGATATAGATTGAAGTGGTTTAGATGATTACTTACCTTGGTGATAGTAATATTTATTTCTGCATCAGAACCATGTTGACAGATAGAGGGAGTAATGTGCCTGTGATATCTATGTTGCTTATGGTATTATGAGTTATGATCTCCATCTTGGTTTCATTTGTACAGTGGCACTACATGATCTCATGATTTCATCAATCAGTGTTATTAAGTGTTTGGTCTCACATGCTTAGTACTATGATATTTTTAGTGACCATATTGTGTCATGCATTTTTGTTATGCTCTGATATACAATATCAACAGTGATGGTGTTATCTCATCCATATCTTATCTTTCTTTTTCTCCTGATCATTCCTTAGTCATTGATGACAAAGGGGGAGTAGTCCTACATTAGACCTTTTGAGCATATAAATATGCTGATTTAGATATCAGTAATACATGTCCAGAGTTCAGACATGATGAGTATCATTGATTGTGATTGATTTGCATGCTTAACTGTCTTGATGATTGTGTATCTTTTAGACATTTGTAGTTTATAGATGGTTTGTGTCATTCCTCAAAGATCAAATGACAACTTTGCATCAATAACAAACTTCATTACTAACATGAATGACCTTCTGATGTACTTGATACATAAGATCTCTTGACCAACTGCATAGTTGGTACTGACATCTGTCATAGAGAAACTAAAATAGGAACACCATACTATCAACAATGACATCATGAGATGATTGGCATGTCAAACTAAAGATGATTATCAACTAGACATCAAATCAAACAACAACTTCCAACAACTTTTGACATCAATGACAAACATCAACAAACTCCCCATTTATCATTGATGGAAAAACCACCACTCTCTCGCTCTCACCCTTTGATATCAAAGGGTTACTTACTCTCCCTGTAAAATAGAAATACCTCCATCGAGAGCTAGAAAATTTCATCTTGGCCATGCATACCACTGGCAATTATGATTGTGGACATATCACTATTAGTACAAAACTGACTGCACCTACAAACTGTGACTGAGATAACATTGTAGCATTAACAAAGCATCATCAAACTGTCCATCACCAACCTATTACTAAAGAAAAATCCACTAGAATCTACTGCACTATCAAACACTGAACTTGGCCAATACTTTACATCTATACTACTGTTACAAGAAAAGCATTGATACCATGTCCCTGAAACAAGAATCTTTCAAAACAAAAAATCAATGTGCAAGACCACTGTCACCACATCATTGGAAATATCATGCTTGTTATTAAACTATCACCATACTCATGCACTAAGATTCTATGAGAAAGACACTATCACAATAGATTGAGAGATGCTTCTAAAATAATAAAACATGTAAGAGTGTTCATTGCAAACATGGCATGTTGCATAGCACTTGAATGTCTGAACCTGATGTTTAGTATAGTCATAATCACTATCACATCATTGGTTACATTGTATATAATCTTCTATAGTTTGTATAGATGTCTATTAGGGCACTGCCTTCTATTGATAGATCTGTGATGTTTCTCCTTAACTGTCCTTTTTTGATGGGTAAAAGTACAATGTTGTGTCACACTTTTATAAAGGAAATGGCCAATGCTAATCCAACTTTTAAATTTGAATCACTAAAAAGTGACATATGTTTTAAATTTTGAAATGATGTAAATTAATAAAATATTTATTTTTTATTCTATTTTATGTTTCTATTTTTTTGAAAAATTAAAAAATTATTTGAATATAGTTTTTAATAAATTGACACTATAATTTAGTTGCTGATAAAATGCTGAAAAATGAAGTTACATGAGACGTCAATCTTTATACAGTAATTTTTTTTTTGTTTTTCTTCAAATTTTTTGTCTGTATTTATAACTTGAAACTTTAGGGCATGGATATATTTTTTTTCAATTTTGATAAACATATTTTTTAAACAAATATTAAAATGTGTGTGTATTAAAACATAATTGTTTCCAATCAACGTCAACTTTCATATTAACTGTTTATCTAAAATAGAAAAAAATTATACCATCTTGATATAGATTCTTTTATCTAGGGCATCATATTTTTTTCAATTTTTTTAAATAAGTTTTACTATTTTTCCTTGACATGGAAATTGACTTAATGTTTTGTGCTGATAACCTATTTTTAGTAAAAATAAAAAGTAAAATATAAATAATAATTAAACTATTAAAATATATATTTTTTTGAAAACTAAACTTATAGATATACAAAAGGGTATTTTTATATTTTTTAAAAAATGTTATTTACACAAGTAGAAGTTGTTGAAATATCAAGTTTTTCAAATAAATTTTTTTTTTGGTAAATTGGCCTCATCATGGTGCTACATATGCATTTAGCCAACAATTTTAGTTGTAAAAGTTGTGCACATATCTAACTTAGCTAGAATGAATCTTACAAGATCATATGTTTGACCAAAACTAATTTTTAGTTAGAAATACTTAAATTCGCTTGTGCTGATAAGTTGGCTGAAAGTGTGACACAGCTTTGTGCTTTTACCCTGATACAGTCACTAAACATCAAACCAATGTCAATTACACTTGTCCAAATACTATGCATTTTCTTAGAAGATTTTATGGCCTTGTTAACTAACCCATGGTGAACATATCATGTAGCCATATCATAGCATTAGATCACAGTTCTTTGAGACATTTTGATAAAATGTTCATGTGCCTTGTCTATCCTGTTACATTTTACATCCATGGCAACTAGGGCACTTGCAATTACAACATTTGAGAACAATTCCCTTGTTGAATGCTATACACTATTCCATAGTTTCCAATATGTGTAGAGTATAGGTATGCTAGCAAAGGTTGCAAGTTCTGATTCTACACCTAGAAACTACATTTTCCTGATTGTTTCTAAAACCTTTTCAACAAACCTATTTTGTGTGTAACCATTGCATGGTTTTATCAACACTGTAGTGCACTCTATCACTATGATCACTATATGATAGACAAGACTATACAAACTCACTGTTATACTTGTTAAAAAAACTTCTCCATGGAAACCTAGGCTCAAAGCTTCACCTACACTCATGCAGGCTTCAAAAGATAAATCACTACTTTTAGAGAATTTTTACATCATTTCAAAAGAATGAACCTAGCCTTTTATCTCTGCATGATTCATGTTTCTTGCTCCATGAAGACTATAAATGTGAATAAAGAGCCTTTTGTGTTTCTTCTTAGTCCTATATCATTGCTACCTAGTCTCAAGGACTCATTGCATCAAACAAATCACTTAAATGTATGTCCTGGAATCAAATCTAATTAGATTTTCAAATCTACTGAAGATGACATGGGATGGGAACTTGATGCACACCTCCTGATGCAGACATAGACATAACTCTACCTCACATAATTGTTTATGTAGTCTTCCCACTGTGAAGAATCTTGCTCCATTGAATGCACAATAATTATTCTGACTCTTGTTGTCACACCTTATTTTTTCCTTGGGGCCAAGTGATAGGACATTGAACATCTCCCCCTGACCTCATGCTGCTCTTTAAGCAACTAGTGATGCCTCCTATGTAATATGCACAAGTTTAGAACCTTCCTTCTCTTGGTCTTGTTTCCTTCTCCACACTTTCTTAGGTGATTTCTTTTGCTTGATCAAGGTATCTATCTTCTTTATGTGTCTATATGATTCCATCAACTTGCTTCTACAATGTTGTGCTTTATGCCCAAGTTTATTACACTTATAACAAGTGACATTATTTCCAATTAGAGGAACAAAAGAATTATATCTTCTTGAAGATCCAAAGACACCATTTCTTACTTGTATACTACAAAACCTTGTAGTATGACCTAGATGGTTGCATTTATAGCATAAGACATAACTCTTATTCCAATTAAATTTTCTTGCATGCATCCAACAGTCTATTGCTTTATGACCATAGCCATTACATGAATAAAAATCACCAAAAAAGGAATAATTATACCTTATAGATTGATTTTACCTGGTAGGTGGAGATCTTGTGGACCTGGAGCTTCTTCTTCTTCCTCCATTGTTAATGCTCTTGAAAAAACCATTATCAACACTCTTATCTAGTGCCTTCTTCTAGTTTTCAGTCTCAGGAGCAACATAATGATAGTTAAGATCTATTTTCTACCTAGGAGTATTTCTGACCTTAGAACTCTGTCCTTTTTCATAGCCTAATCCAGTAGTATCCTAATCTAGTAGTATCCTTGTGGCATTTTTGCTTGTCCAACATCTCATACAACTTGTTGGTACTATCCTCAAAATTCTAATTTTTCTTTGACCGAATCTTTAGATTTTCAATATCTTTTCTTAAAGTGACTATCTCTACCTCTAGTTTTTGGCATTCAATTGTTTTGATTTCAGATTCGGACTTTGTTACATCTACTATCCTTTTAGCCTCTTTAATCTCTATTTTTAGGTTGATAATTAATTTTTTTGATTCTTCAACTTGTACTCTCAAACCCACAATCAGATTTCTTGCCTCTTCAAGATCTAAAAAAGCTATAGACTTGATGTTCATTTCTTCTTGAAGTTGTACCTCTAATCTCTCATTCTCCTTTCTGAGTTTGTTGATCTCATCCAGGGCACACATGAGTTCACCTTCAATATCAATTTCACATTCGTCTTCATCATACTCCTCTTCATATTCACCCATAATGTGGTCTCGCTCTTTGTCAACATTCTCAACTACAAAATCATTTTCAATCACCAAGTTGTCCTCTCTTACAAATATATCACATGATTTGTTTGAGGTTGGTTGACTAACTTTTTACTTGACATTTTTCCTTCCCTTATTTATTTTACTCTTTCCCATAGTATTCCACCTCCAAGATCTACCCAAGTCTATTAGATTCTTGCAAGGAACCTACAGCTCTGATACCAATTATTGGAATACAATGGATCACTGAGAGGGTTAATTAGTGATTTGATAAAACTAACTCATTCATCATCCCAATATATGTAAATACAATTAATATCAATATACCAAAAACATAGAGAGCAATAGAATCTTCAAACATGAAACCATGACACAAGTGTTTAAAGTGGAAATGCCTAAACAGGGAAAAACACCTATCGAACCTCACCAAAATATTATTAGGTCTCACTAACGAAAATCTCACTGATTACATTTATGCCTCACTGGCAAAGATCTCACTAATCACATTTATGCCTCACTGGCAAAGATCTCACTAATCACATTTATGCCTCACTGGCAAAGATCTCACTGATCATAAGATCTCATTGATCACATCAACTTTAAACACAAACCAAGAAGATAAACACAGAGTACCACTCTGTTTACATTGATATCAATGGTTATAGATGAATTCTATAACTCATTTGTTCAAGCACCTCTATGTGTAGATGTTCAAAATAGTACAACGCTCTTCCTTTACAATTTAATCAAAGATCGATTCTTCAAGACCATTATATGTCCAATACATTGTTTTGATTACAATGGTGCATGATGGGTAAATATAAGATCACCTGAATCCAAAAGACATACACTCCTAAACTAAGAACTCTCTTCTTTGCAAAAATCTCTATCCTCCTGTCACATAACTTCTCTAACAGTCATTCAACACAAAATATATGTTTGCATCATCACTGCATAGCAACTATATAACACCAATACTAACAAGCATAAAATAAGGGCTTCTCAAGTCTTTACCTTATATGCTCTGCAATTAATAATTGTACTCTACAACTATCACAATCTCTTTGCATCCGTCTGTCATTATACTCTATCAAACATATTACAATCTTCTGCACTCTTATCTCTGTCATAACCCTGCCACACTGCCTTTACAAAGACTACATATGAAACAAGACCAAATTGATATGTCTAAGATCAGAGAAAGATATTCATCACACTCTTGTAATCATCTTGACTAATCTATATCAATGAACTGATAACCAACACCTAATGACTCTTGTGCATGCAAATCCTTGTCAAGGATTAACATCATATAAAATTAACCTTCAAACACAATACTTGCATCAACTACATACACACCATCCTCTCACATACACATAATCTTCTCACACACTAACATCAATGAAAACTACAGACATCAATGACCCTCTACAAATAGATATGCAATATACACATTACTAATATCAGACATTAGCTCATAAACTGTTGCATAAAATTCTTTCTCTATGCATTACTTTCTCCAATCATGAAAAAACTAAGAGTAAGGTCTTCAAACATCACATTTTCAATAGCCAAACTTCATTCTTAAGGGTGCTTAATATATTCAATCATAAAACATATCCTTCTCTGGACTTGAAAATAGTTATGAAATTGCAAATGTTTAGTTAGGGAATTGACACCCAAATCCCCGTCAAACTTAAGGCTCACATGGTGGCCATTGGGATTTAAGAAGAGTTTAAATATAAGCCTTTGATTGACCGCTTCACACCCAGGTAACAAAGAAAGAAGGCCATCGATGTCATACTCCCGCCTAATTAGAAAGAAGTCATTGAAGTCTTCGGTGTTGCTAGGTCAGGGGGCGTCATTCCATGACTCCTACCCCTTAAGGTCATCTCTTAAGTGACCTTTGACCCGTGATAATAGGTCAACCTCCAAATAAAACAAAAAGTAACCTATCAACACTTTTAGCTTTGTCTTCTAAGTTTAGATGCCCATTAGGGTTTTAGACTTAGGTCTTTTCAACACTCCACAAAACCCTAACCTATTATCATCTTCATCACCTATAAAAATATCATTTTACTTGACTACCTTTCTCAGAGGCATTTTGTATAAGAATGTCATTTTTCTTGACCACCTTTCTTTGAGGCATTTTGTCAAAACTTCCATATTTTGGATACATGTCTTCAAGGGCACTTGCAACTACAATATCTTGACAAAAAGTTTCTTTCCTTTAAACTTTGATGGATGTCATATCTTGTTGGCATATCCTGTTTCAAAGATTCCAAGGATGACTGACTTTATACCTGCTAACTACCTGTGTTCTCAGGAAGAAAACTAACACCATTATGTCATTAACAAACTTCAACTCTGTTAAGAATGAATAAATCCTGAGATAACTGTAAAGAACATGACATGAAATCATTGTACAAGGCATTACTATTGTGCAAAGGCATTACTACAGTGTGCAAAGGCATTACTATAGTGAAATATAGAATTGTATCAACATTGTGCCTTTGGAGGTTTGTGTCATCACCACTACTAAACATTGTGCCTTTGGAGCTTTGCATCATTGCATCCAAGCCACCTGTTAAAAGTAGCACTACACACACCACTGCAAGAACATTAACAAGCCACCAAAGAAACTCTTTGCATTAACACCTCTTAGATCTTGGACATTAATGACTAGTAGTTTACATTTCTTTGACATCAATGACAATATACCTCCGGAGACATGCTCACAACTCCCAAACATCACACCTTTGACTACCTTACATCAATGGTTGACAATCATCAACACTAGTGCAGTGACATACCAAATAGCTTTGCATCAATAACAAACTTCATTACTAACATGAATGATCTTTTGATGTACTTGATACATAAGATCTCCTGACCAACTGCATAGTTGGTACTAACATCTGTCATAGAGAAACTGACAAAGGAACACCATACTATCAACAATGACATCATGAGATGATTGGCTTGCAAAACTAAATATGAGTATCAACTACACATCAAATCAAACAACAACTTCCAACAACTTTTGACATTAATGACAAACATCAACGGGACCACCTAGATCTTCTATATCTTGGTGTGTTATTGGATGGTATAGATTGGGGCAGGGTCATATGTTATTATATGTCATGTTTGTTGGTTGTTATTCGAATGATTCGCCAAGGCTAATACTAACCTTGGGTGTGTTGAATGAATTTAAGTATGGTGATTGTTCATCGTATAACCACATTAAGGAAAATACCATGTGTGTGTATCAGGGCATTCTCATCCTATAAGTATCTTTCTTCAAATGATTATCTAGGGTTCTATTATGTTGGACATGTGTAGTAACAACCTTTATTTGAGTGTCAAGTCCATGCAATTGGATATACATTATCACCCTAGTTCCTTATACCTTGGTATAAAATATCCTTTCACTATATTAAAACTTAGGATTGCTCTAAAACATATCAGCACAATCTCATCTCCCATCTCTTACCCATCCTCGTGTATCCTATCCACCCAATCATAAATTACCCATATTTCTCCCACTTACCTATTTTATAGGTCATCTTATTAACTCACCCCATCCCATCTAACTAATTTTCCCAATCCCTAACATCAACTTGTATCATGACCAAACCAAAAAAATATAATGCCTGCATCATCATCTATTACATCCATAATATATGTGCATAAATATGTTAGTACCATACCATCATCATAAGGATAATTATCATCATATATATTGTCACATAATATAATCATATACATCAACATATGCATTATCCAAACTATCCATGTATATCCATCATAAATCATCCATATCATAATCATTTCCATCATGTGCATCCATTATAAACATCCATAAAATCATAAACATTTGCATATCCACCCTACACATCTATCATAACCATACATCATATGCAATACTAGAATCATATACATAATCCATAAAAACATAATCTATCCATGTATTTTCCATCATATATCCAAAAACCATAAACATTGCACACATAAACTAGCAAATATCTATCCATAAAACATGTTTTCATCCATACAAGAATCACATACAATCATATAAATATCATCCATAACATCATAAATCATAATAAAACCATCTGTATAAACCATAAAGCATCATCATACATCATAACATCACATCACATAGGCCACCAACAAAATGCCTCATCTCGTATATATATCAAAAATATGGTCATGATACAAAAATGTGTTTGTAGGCTCAATACATCAAAGTACAACATATAAAATGAGCCCGTGGGCTTACAAAATGTCATGCCTTCACGTAATACCCAAGATTACACATAAGATTTACTAGTAAAGTAGATAAACATGGTAAACATGAGAATTTTTTTTTTCAAAGAAATACATATAACATTTGCATAATCATAAGCAAAGGCATATCATTTTAGAATATTCCAATCTTGAAATTACAACTTATTCAAAAGTTAGAATCATAGTGAAATATTTCACTTTTCATTTACAAATATTTTGCTCTTGGCAATATAAATAAATTTACATCAATACATAAAGAATACTGCATCTGGAATCTTGACATTTGTAATTCAAATCTCGGCTTGTCTTCTGCTTGGGAGGGAGAGCATCACCCAAGGCTTTACCTCCAACCACAGACTGATGGTCCCCCTCACACCTTCCTTCTTGGAAGTGGCCCTACCCTTCACGAAGAGTAGAGAAATAAGAAACTGACAGATTTTGCCATTTGAGTTCTAGTGTTGTGTCCTACGTAACTCAATCGACCATACAACTCTAGACCCTTCTAGCTAAGTATGATCATTCTGATTGGTCATGCCATCTGGACACTGTGAACCAACTAATACATGTAGAGACAAATGCATTACTTTGGCCAAAGATTCAATATAAATAGATGTTCGCAATAAACGTAGTCATGAGTTCACACACCTCTAACTCGACTTGGATACTATCTCATCCTACAGTGAATATATTTTGACTAACTCTAGTCATAGGGTAACTTGGCTAAGTTTCTCCCATAGTCCACTTGATTTAGGATTTAATCTTGTTTTCTAGAATACAAAACCAAGAATGGTTTTAAAAATAAAAGTTTTGACTTTTGAGAAGCCTCTAGTTACAATCTTGCAGTATTAGATCTATGACTTCCTGTCATTCTGCAATGATGATTCATATGTTTATAATCTTGGGTTTGAAGTCTAATATCGACTTAGCATAACTTTTATCAAAATATTCTTTCTCCTCTTAGGTATTCATCTTGGTGTAAGGACTTCTGATTAATCCTTCTCATCTATCATGATGTTAGTCTTAATCAACCATGTACCCATTCAAAAAATCTTAGGTTTACTAAGCATATTTGGGTTATTCTTAGAGACTATCTTCTCTAACCCATCAGACAAAATAACACAAAATCTCTCATTATTAGAAGGTATAAAGAATATAATAATATTTTGTGGTTACTTGACCTTGTATGTCGACCAAACAATACATTGGAATAATATAACATCATTCTCTCTTAAGAGATTATATGATCTCTAATCTCATCCCAGTCAAATCTAAAGTTTAAATTCATTTAATCCAAAACATCGTAAGGTTTTCAAACCTTAAATTAGTAATAAATATCAACCACAGTTTTATATTGGTTTAACTTTGGTTATATAAAAACCTGATAGCCATTCTGCTTTGACTTTGTAGAGGGAGTCTCTAAAAACAAATGCATTAGCAAGATGTTCACTTAAATAAGCATATATTTCACAGGTAACTCATACCTTTTCGGTCTGTATGAGATTTACTCAACATCCATTATATATTTAAACAATCTTGGCCTATCGGCCTACAACAAAACCACTGTTATTAATTATAAAGAAATGATCAATACCGATGATCATTAACACAGATGACTTTTGTTGTCTAAGCATATTATCTCCCAATGGCTAATAAGGTTATCTTGGGTAGACGTAGCATTACTATGCATAACAATTATATAAAATTGATATAAATAAACCATGACAACATTGGCTATACACAACAATGATGCATAGTCATGATAGCCTACCACAACTTTCTTAAACATGATGGTTTATACTTAACAATGAGTACATTAACTCAAAAATTTGGACAATCGAATGTCAATCAAAATGACTTGGTTTACATGCATTAGCATATTGAGTTGCAATGGCTCTAATAACATGATGGTGTGATGAGCTCTTTAGCTCCATTACCACACAGAAAACCATTGACTATACGACTCATAGTTATAAGATAACACAGTAACATCTTTAATAATAAACATTATCAACATGACACAATAGTTTCTGTAGTCTTTGGCCTCATGCATGTTTTCTAACAATGTTGAATACAATAGATTTAATAACACAGTAACATATTTAAGAATAAACATTATTAATAAGACACAACAAATCTATAGTCTTTAGCCTCATGCATGTTTTCTAACAATGTCGAATACAACAAATTTAATAACATAATAGCAGTATCGAAAACAAGAAAAGGCCTATGAGTTCACAAAGTTGATTAATCTTTTCTCAGTGAGCTCCTCTACCTTCTTCTATATATTATCTTTCGCACCTTTCTCTTCATAGAGCTCATGTTTCTTTTCTCCCTCTCCCCTTTCAAAAAGATCCTATGGGTTACAATAGAGAGAGACCGACTACCTTTCTCTCCTAAAACCTAGCCCACTCTCCCACTCCCCAGGCATGCAAAACCGATCTAGTGGCATGACTTACCACTCTTTGTGAGTGGTGAAGTGCTCCTCCTTAATCTTTGAATGGTTATGGAGTTGAGCTTCCACCACTTCGAAAGTGGATTGCTAGGAATAATAACTCTAAAAAAAAATTCTTGTAAACTGAGAACAAAGAGAGAATCAAAACTTTTAAACTACATTACCATAGATAATTTTATATATATATAGAAACATCATATTATAAATTCATGAAAAGCATACTCTTGTTGATAAAACATTGACGTGATAAGAGATTGGGGTCGAGGTATCCTCACCCTTCTCTATCTTGTTTAACATCATCAAAGACAAACATATCATACTATGATGCCCATTGGGAGTTCAAATAATATTGAAATAGCTTAATTATTATTGACTATTTCTTGTTGATGGTTGCATATAGTCCTAACTTAGTTTTCCTCAAAACTTAAGTTTAATGAACCTTGTCAACAAATCGACAACTGTCAAGTTGAAACTTAATTTCTGACTAAGTGAGTCAATCACAACTTACCTTGATCAACTAGGTTTAAAAAGCACATAACCTAGGTGGCAATAACCTATCTTTTCCAATGTCTATCCACTTCTCTCAAATGATGCTCTCCCTCCCTTCTCGAAGATTGGTAATCTATTCCCTTGTTACAACTCATAGACATCAAATTGTGATCAGTGTATCATTAGTAAATCCTTAATCATCATAAATAGATAATCTCAATAACATATAATCACATTAAATTTGAAGCATTTAATCATAACTCATGAAATTATTGATTTTTCCTGATATTTGTCTAAACATGAAATCATTCATCCATGCAAGTTTATTCACTAATTACATAAAAGTAAAAAGTAAAGTATAGTTAAAATTTAGGGTGTGACATCATATAACATCACTCCATACTAACTCAAGCTTCGTTCTCTTGAAGGTGTCAGTGATGGTGGTGTTGGACTTGGTCATGCACCCTATGGTGGAGGTGGTTGTTGTAGTGGAGGCCCCATGACTAAAGGACCTATCCTAGCTGATTGTGACACCCCTAACCGAATCTATGCCACAAAACTCAACTACCTATGATCCTCTGGGATTGCTACATGATATAAGGTTTGATAGTACTTAGCCCTCTGTCTCACTCATACTAAGTTCTATTAAACTTCGGTATAATCACTCCATATATGTGTCATCCCATGTCCAGCCACCATCTGGCAAGCTAGGTCACACTCCTAGAAAAGTCATGTCTGATATGCCTCTACCCTCTGCCTCATGGCAATAGTTGCATCTCTCTTTGGAATCATCATATCCTCTCCTGTATGACTCAGGACAGCTCTCTGTCATCTCCTCATTGTCCTCCTATTTAGGCCTAAGTAAGCTCCTCTATCCGTCTCTCTACTACAGTCAAAAGACACTGCACTCTAGCTATCTCTGCATGCAAGCTATCCCTCTCAACTTGGTAGGTGTCCCTCTCAACCTATGTCTCATCCAGCTATTCCCATACACTATCCAACTCTAAGGTCACTATCATTAGTTAGGTCCACATTGCCTCCAGAGTACCTGACCCTTCCTCCTCCTCTCCCTCACCACCAACAACAGCCTCATCTCCTCCCTTCCTAGCATCTCACTCCCACCACCTCTACTCTCCATTATACTCAACGTGCTCCTCCATCATCTCCTTCTCCCGCTAGTGTTGGCACCATCTACCCATCAAGAATCATGAGCCATGTTAGTTGTTGCCTAGCCCACCATGAATCATACTCTATTGTTGTCCCTACATCTATCACATCCGCCTGTGGCTCCCAAGGAACTAGTACCAACACATGAAACTCTGTAGTCACCACAATAGGATCAATTGACACTCCCCAATCATGTACCTCTCTAGTAACATAGGGGAATATAGACTCATGCCTCAACACAATCTGTGGTAGCCCAAACTATCTCAGTACCTAAATAGGCATATATCTATCTATGATGTGTGTCATCCACCCTATGATATACCTCATTTGTTAGGTATATATCTGTTGTTGTCCATCATCCTCTCAATCCTCATAGCCTACCTGTGGCCTCCACACCACTATATCTAAATCATCCAATGCTCACCTGTAGTATCCCACATTTATTAATCTTTGGTGCTGAAGTACCCCACCATAAGCATACACATGGGGGCGACCCTCTTCCCTTGACTTGTCTACTTCAGTCAAGTCACTACAATGTGCTCCCAGGCCCAAATGTGTAGGAGCGTCACACCATGGCCCAAGCTCTATCCTGGTTTGTACACTAATGCGTTCATATCATGATATAAATGGGCTAAAACACATGGTCCCTAGGTATAGACCACAATCTCCTATCGCATACTCTCTAAGACCATCTCCCATCCAATTGGGAACCCCCATGACCTCCTATTTGGTGCAAGCAACCCTAAGATCAGCCCTACTACAAACAAGGGCAACTCATCTAACTCTAGCATCACATCTCTCCATCTCATATTGGACTCCATCTCATCCAGTCACAAGTCATCTAATAAGAAAGACCCACTCCGAAGTTGTCACTCCCCTATCCAAGTCATATTTCACCAACTATCCATGAATTGAGATTTGTAAGATCCTCCACATGTCCTCAAGGGTGATCATCATCTTAGTAGTCAGTAAGAGGAATGCACCCATCTCACTCTACCACCACTCCACCAAGGCCGTCATCATCGCTGATGTGTGTGAATCTCTAGCATGAAATAAATGTACTACAGTCCAATCGCACCAAGGAATTCCATGTATGTCTCAGTCAACTGCTTCCTTAAACCTTGTCATAGGAGGTCTCCTCTCCTGCGACTAAATAGGATCCAAATGCACCTACATCCATGCCAACCATCTCAATAACTTTTTCTATCATTCACTATAAGTCTACCTTTTTTTAACAGTGCAAATGCGTTATCTTACCCTGCACAAGCGCCACCTTTCAGAAAATGCATTATCTTACCCCACGTAAGTACTCTTTCGGTAAATGCACTATCCCACCCCACACAAGTGCCACCTTTCGACAAAAGTGCTATCTTATCCCACACAAATGCCTTGTCAAGTAAATGTGCTAATTCCCCATGCACATGCACTATTTGAAGAAAATCCATTATCCCATTCGGCAAACACATGACTTTATCACATAAGTGCCATTCCTTCTAGCACAAATGCCACTCTAAGTGAAAGCGCTAATTTACCCTACATATGCGCGCCACTTTTCAAAAGTGTGCATTGCCCTAGCATATGCGCTAATGCATAACAAAAGCACTAAACCACTTTCAAAAGTGCGGTTTTAGAGCAAAAGCTCTAATCTACCCTACAAATGCACTCATCGCGATTCAAAAGCACCAATCTAGCATATCAGTGCATTTGATCTAACCTACTTCTACTTGCATTTTGGGCACATTTATTTCTCCTAAGCTACCCCTAGGGACCTAAGATTAGGTACATATCATAGTGCCCGAGCCTCGCGGTCTTTGGTAAATCCAAACCTACTCCCCGCGATTCTTGTGTCATGGAATGCCTATCATCTCATCTATGCTCCTTCTCTCTATCTCACTCTAATCTCAATGGGTTGTGTGTGCAAATGAGGCTTATGGGCCCCCCTTTACCCTATTTATAGGTCCCTAGCCCTAATTTTCTTAGCCCTAACCTATTTTTTTCACTCGTAGCCATCATACGATGTCCTTTTTTCTCTATTCTTCTTTCCTCTTACTCAATTTTTTTTATCTTGTATCTCTTATCCACCACTATTTCTTATTTTCAAGATTTTACCTAAAATTTTTATTTTTTCCAACTAACCTCTCGAGGGGGCATACCTCCTCCCTCCTTCGTCCTCCCTTCAATCGATTGGCACAAAATCTATTTTATTTGATATGACACCATTCCTGCTTAGTCATGACGCCATATCAAAGAGGGGCAAAATGTAGACACCAGAAAATGACCAAGCTTTCACCACCATTTTTAACGTCACCCTAACATCGTCTTCACACTAACATGATCCCCTTCACCATTTAAATTAATTATTTTTATTTAATTAATTTACATAATTCTATTTCCCCCAACATGGATTAACTAAACATATTTTAATTAATACTTTGACTTCATCCATAATTAATTAAATAAATTACAGTCTTTTTTATTAATTAAACCTTAGCCTTCATCACCAAAAATTAATTAATTCATCCCCCTAACTTTCCTATGGCCATAATTAATTAAATAAATTTTAAACCTCATTTATCCCCTCTCCAGTGATTAATTAAATAATTCCTATTATTTAATTAATTGTCTTGCCACTTGTCCTCATCCTCACTCACCTCACAAATAAAACAAAATAAAAATTCTCACAAAAGGAAAAAATAAAAAAGTCAACCTCACCTCTTAATCTCCACCCTTCATTTGAAAATCCATCTTTTAATCTCCACCATTCACATGAAGATTCCCTAGGATTCAATCTCAGCCATTGATCCTATCTTCCACCCTTCAATCTCATCCATTCATTCCACCTCTCATTTCTATTTGACCTTCCCACCTCTCATGCATGTTTGACCTTAGCACCTCTAAATCTCAACCCTTCATCCCACCTCTTAATCTCAGCCCTTCAATCTATCTCATCTCAAATCTATAAATGAACTCTCCTCCAAGCCATTTTCAACACATCATTTTCAAGTAGCCATATTTTTTCCAAATCTATGCTCATTTGCCTCCATTGCACTTAGGGTTTTATGTTGGTTTTATTAGAGCAATCCACATTCCATAGTATTAATGAGTATTGATCCAGTCTAGGGTCATTTGAGTGATATTTTTGGGAAAATATCGAAAATATAATTTTTGGTATTTTCTACATCTTAGTAAATTGCATTTTCGAAGGCCTTCGGAGCGGAATTAAGGCTCGAAACTTGTTGGTCACTTGGCACTAAGCCTTAGCCACCAAGTAGCTCAAACTAGATAATTAGTTTATCTTTCCAATGAGTCCAATAAGTTTAATTTCTGATAAAATAGCTAGGAGTTATGACCCTGCCAAGGGGAAGATAAAAACTTTCCTAATTTTTTAAGTTTTTTTGAATTTTTGTAATTAGTTTCACCTTCTAGTAGCTCTTTTTGTACTCCAAGGGTAATGTGACCCTTCATATGATATGTAAGCCTATATATTTCAAAGGGAAATGAATAAAAATTAGTTTTTCAGAGGTAATTCACAACTCTCAACGAGTTTGCCTATTTGCAGAAACTCAATTCTTCTTGTTTATTTTATTGCATTACAATACCACAGGCTCAACGCTAGGTATTGTCCAGATCAGTGGTATCAGAGCAGTTCACTCCTGTATGTCACACCGCACATAGTCAGGTTATCAGAAGTTGGGGTTGAAGACACATGACCCATTAGATTATCTTCCTTTGAGGCGCACTCGATCAAAAATGTCAGAACAAGGGGAACATTCAGACCCTTTTAAGGCGATGATGGAAGAAGCTTTGGCAAAACAATGTGAGGAGATGATGAATCAGTTTTCTTATCTACTTCAAAGAAATCAACAACCCAGCATGGATGGAGTATCGTTCGGTGGTCACACTCCTTTTAAGGTGTAGGTAAATTTTGATATTCTAAATTTTGAAGGCAAAATAAATGCAGATGCTGTTGATGATTGGCTGTCAAAATTAGAAAGATATTTCTCTATGAATCAATTTTCTAATGGTGAAAAAATAGCATTCATTCTTCTCAAAGCTAAGCATCATGTAAAACAATCATGGGAAAATAGAATGTTGTTTAGAGAAAACCTTGATATAGAATTTGATGAAGCAACTCAAGGTGAACCCTCTTGGGGAGAGTTTGTGGATCATATCAAGGGAGAATATTATCCTTAAAATTCATATGAGGATAAATCTATGGAGTGGTAGATGCTTCACCAAAAGAAGGATCATTCTATTTAGGATTACACTAATGTGTTCCATGCTCTTTCAACAAAGCTTGGCATTATGGATACAGAAAAGCATTGAATTCTGAAGTACCACAGCGGACTTCATCGATATATCCAAATAGAGATGGATTTTCTCAATATTGAGACCTTGGGGACTGCCTACAAATATGCAATAAAGATTGAGGAGAAATTCAAACAAAAAGGGAAAAAAGATTATTTTTCAATTAATAAATCCAAGAATGAAAGTGGGAGCAAATTCATGGGAAAACAACCAACCAAGGATTCTGCTTCACAAGCATCATCAATAGCAAACAAGAGTGGAAAGAAGATGTGGTGTGAATTCCATAGAAGGCCAAGACATAACACGAAGGATTGTCAAGCTTCTAAGATGTTGATGACAGGGTTGCAAGAAAAAGAAGTTGAACCTGAACCATTGCCTACGAACTCTTTTGAGCAAAGGAATGATGACCAAGTAATTGAAGCTGACCCCTATGCCACAGTTGCTACTACTAGGATTTTGCCGCGTGAAGATGAGGAGCGTTTATTCCACTCACAAATGTGGGTAAATGGCAAGGCCCTCCATTTCATTGTTGATAGTGGAAGTCAAAAGAATCTGATCTCACCATAACCTCAAGATTGAGAAAGGATTAGCAAAGTTAATAAAAAATAAGAAATCTCTCACCAACATCAACCCTTGTTGCACTAAAGTGGATGTTCTTAAAGGATTTGTGTGTTGTTGAGAGGGTGTTGGCTACTCAAAATAGCAACATAAAAATGCATTCAAGTGATTGATGAAAATAGATCATATGATGAGCTATTTATAGATTTAGAGGATGGAGGATCAATGGATGAGATTGATTCTTGAGATCAATGGCTAGGGTTGGTTGAGAGGCAAGGATGCATGAGAGACCACCAAGTATCACCTTGTGATTGGTTCACATGATGAGGTCCATGATCCAAGGTATTTGGAGGGATATGATTTCCTAGGAGAAGATGGAGGGTGGAGATCCAAAAAGTCCCTTTTTGGAGCCATGTGCAACCTTGATCCATGTGCAAGATTGTTTTGACTAATCATGATGTGGGTTGTCCAAATGATTACTTAGCTAAATAATTGGTCTTTAGTTAACTAGTGATTGGAGGGGGGTAATAGCGAAAATAAACAAATAGTTTGTATTTATTTAATTTTTGGAAGATGGGAATGAGAATGATGAACTTAATTAAATAAATGTGATAATTTATTTAATTAAGGTTGGACTATAGAGGTAAATGTTGTAATGATGGATTAATTAAATAAAAAGTCTTGAGTTATTTAATTAATGTTGTAAGAAGGGTTAGAATAATTAATTAATGAAATATAGTTTATTTAATTATTTTGGAAGAATGATTGAGGGATGAGATTAGTGACATCAGAAATGTTGAGAGGTGATTTTAGGTGTCCACAAGTAGATTTAAAATATCACATATTTTGATGAACCTAATGTGAAGAACAAATCCTTTTGGACAAGCTTTATTATTTCCTTTCTTCCACCTTCTACCCTCCTTGTCTTACCATTTATTCTACGATACCTATGCTACTCCTGAATATGTCAGGACCTACAATGCAATTGGGACAAGAGCCCTTGAACATAGCTATCTCTCCATCATTTGACCAGTATGTCACCACTGATCCATTGGCACCCATATCAAATAGATGTGATTATGAAGATATTGACTCAAATGGTTGATGGAAGCAACTGCATAACTTCATTACTTCTAGTAACCTAGTTTGAAACCAAGATACTATACTTGAGCCAAAACTAGAACAAAGTAGAGCATGTTGAGTTCTCATTCAATAAGAAATCCCTCGATAAGGTCATCCCATCACAAACTACAAACACAACCATTCGAATTAACAATGAGATGAGCCATATAGAGAAATACCTAATACAACACAAGAAGTTCTCCATATAGCTTATCAACATGAATGAGTCAAAGCACACCAACAAGCACATAAATCTTCCTTGAGGAAAGAATCAACGGGGCTACTCAAACCTTGCTCACTAAACAAAACCCATTTCATGATGGAAAAATATAATACACAAGAGAAGATTCCCTAGAGCCCTCATATCCACCTCAATTTCAACATATTAGAACCCTTGAAGTTGGGGGTGGTGAGCAACTAACACATAACTCCACTCAACGAAATTAAAAACCAGAGTCTCTAAGGCATCAACCTTGCGACAATATTTTACAATATAAATGGTTGAACAAAAATAGGGGGCATCTCAACTCATCACTTTATTAACTTTTATGAGTGAAACATAAGTAACAATCCCTTCATGCCTCCCTTGACATTAACTCAACATGGGAAGCGTAAATCAACCAGGTGTAATACCTATCACAAAAAATTAATCTCAAGCAATCCTACCCAATGTCTAAATTATGACACCTAGCTATTTTATTTTCATAGGGTATCAACAACCCAATATACCCTTCTAGATGCAAAAAATGTAGAAGAATTCTCCTATAGAGCTAATGTTTGGAGGAAAAACTTCTTCCATGTGTAACCCCTTTTTAGGAACCTTCTTGGAATATCTAAAAGAGACTGTCAACCTCAACTTTTATAACACCATGCTACCAAAACCTCTTCTTGAACATCCAAAGCCCAAAGGGGTGGGAGTCCCCACTTTTCATATCAAATCTTACACCATGGTAGTACAAGAGATCTTTCCTTGGGATGGGGTAGTATTGATAATCTTTCCAAAGCCTTTAGAAGGAATTGCATTAGATTGGTACTAGTGACTTCTAGAGGAATCCATTCATTCCTTTCAATAGCTCATTAGAGAGTTTATTTATACCTTTGACATGAACAAACTAGTTCAAATACGAATCCAATAATTCCCAACAGTTAAATAAGAGGCCAAAGAATTAGTTGCGCACTTCATTACATGATGGAGGTAGGTGCTCTGCTCTTTAACTAGCACACCAAATATGGATCATAGGGAGATATGAGATCTCTTCTTGTACACCCTTAACAAGGATGCATAGGAATAAGTATAAAAACTACCCTATATATCATACAAAGAAGCCCTGGAAAGCACTCTCAAGATAGATCAAGCCAAAATTGACAACAGAAGAAAATAGTATGGTGCCAATAAAAGTTAGTAACACAATATAACAACAATAACCCCTTGGTACCTAAAATCTTAAGGAACAATAATTATAGTGCAACCATCGATGGAGTTATGGCATTTCACCACCTAAAAACAACAATCACAATTACAACTATGGTGGTGGCAATGATTACACAAAATCAGGGAATCAAAATATCAACACTATTGATTAACCCCCAAAAATAATTATGAGAAATAGGATAAACAAAATGAAAAACCATACAAGATCAATTGATATGATTCATTTTAGAGACGCAATGATTATGATCCCAACATGTACTACTACACTTTCCATAAGAGAATGGGGCATGACACAGAGCTATGCCAAGATTATCAATGGTTCATCTTAGATATCACAAAATTACAAATGCATTTATTAACATGGATATATTTCTCCTCCCACAAGAAAACCTAAACCATGACTGTTAGGGACCTGTCAACCCCAAAATTCAAACTTACAAATTTACAAAGACCCTTTCCCAACACACCAAATGGGGAGTGCCTCAAGTCAACCAAAATAAACTAATGCCACCCTTTCTCAAGAAATTAATGGTCCAAGACAATTAGGCATTATAGGTGAGACCAAAATTCTAGGCCTGGTTGAATTAGTTCGAGATGAAAACCTTCAAGAGGAACCCACAATCTCCTAAATAGAAAACATAGAATACATAGTTTCAACAATCGATCCTATGCCAACTCCAGTTGCTCCATATCACTTAGTTTAGGACCTTAGGAAGACATTTTCCAAGATATATTTCATTAACCTTATAAGGAACTTACCTCCTCATTAATCAGCTCTCCTACAAGCAATCGAGCTCAAATATCTAAATCACATAACCCCACCTCCAAAAGAACAAACCAATCAAGTAGACCTCAACATAAATCCTCCCAATGTAGAATTACTTGATTCTAGATTTTTCTTTGATATGAAATGAATGCTCACTAATACTGAACTAACCTGGTGAAGTGAACATACTTTTTATCTACAAGTATGGATCTATGAATCTTAAATGATATAAACACTTGTTGATGATGGGGCAATAGTGAACATAGTTCCATTTATCCTCCTAGAGGGAATGGGGTATGGACACATCAACATTACAACCTATAGAGATACCTTACAAGGATATGACAACTCAAACCCATGACAATCAAAAAATCATGCTCCTAGATTTGGGACGCAAGATGGTGTCTACGAACTTTGGTAATTGACAAAGAGACATGATACAACTTATTATTGGGAAGACCCTAGATCCACAAGATGGAAGCAATTCCCTCAATGCTATTTCAAGAAATTTGCTTCCTATACTTAGGAAAAGTCTATGTTGCTAAGGGAGACCCAGAACCTTTTAGCATGATAAAATTTGATGCAACCAAGAAGAAGGATATCATGTTGATTGACTATGATATAGGTGTCAATAAGATCACAACACTTGAATTGACCCTTTAAAGTATCTGAATGAGAAAAGTATATCAAACAACAAAATCAAGTTATAACTATTTAAGCAATAATGATTAACAAGACAACATCTTTAGAAGATAATACCATAGGGGAATTTCCCTTCAACCCTCACTCAACAAAACCCTATTAATTTTTTCCCTCATGATCATCCCTTTCAAAAAATATATAAATATCTACATAGTTGAGTTAGTTGAAGAAGACATAGAGAATGGTATTTATATCTCTATGGTAGAAATCACAATTGAAGAAGAGGATGCAATTGAAGAAGAAAAACCCACATAGGAGTTAGGAGAATTATCACAAATCCTCTCAAAACCTAGCAACCTTTGGACTCTTCACTTTGAAGGAGCTATGTTCAAAAAATGATTTGGGGAAGAGGTAGTCCTAAAATTTCTAGAGGGAGAGATCTTCCCTTTTTCCTTCCAACTCAACTTCTTTTGCACTAACAACATAACAAAGTATGAATCTATTGTTGAACATAGAGAAGTACTGAGAGGAGGGGTGAATTAGTACTTAATCAAATTCTTCCCTTCTAAAATATTCAATCAAATGTAAGCATTTAAACCATGAGAAACAAAAGAGCACACAAACACATAACACCATATTTACGTGGCAACTTAAGATGGGAAAAACCACGGTGAGCAAGCTGCTTGGATGTACTATCCAAATCTAGCCTCACAAATAAAAATAGGTTTACAATAAATTTTATGGGAAATAACCCAAAGGAAGCTCCAACTCCCTAATACAAAGTTTTATGGGCTCCAACCCAAAGGAGGCTTCAACTCCCTAAAGTACTAAAATGCTTACAACACTTACAAAATGAGGCTCCAACCTCTGTACCAAAACACTTGACAAGTTCTGATGGTTTAATCACCTCCACAACAACATCTCCTTTAACACTTTGACATTGACTTATGACTTCAACACCTCTGCTCAAACATCTCTTTTATCTTCAAAACACCTCTGCAACACAGCACACTACTATCTCTGTTATGGATTATGTATCATTACATTCAGAGTTGCTTCTCAATTTCTGTATCTTATATCTTTTTCACTCACACTTACTCACACACACCCACTTCAAAACAATATTCTATCCTTCACATATATCATCTGCAAGTCTTCAAAAGATCATCTTCATTGACCTAAATGAAACATGTAACAACCTTGTTTGTCAGCTCCCAAATCATTTGCAGTAAATTAGGAGTGAAAACCCACAATGTGGTTCATGCCAAATGGTCTACTAGACCCATTTTATCTTTTCCCAAACTTTCTTGTTGGTGCACATGTCCATACACATGGTGCAATCATCCAAGTATACCATGTCGACACTGCAAAGACTTATCCTTTCATGCATTAGCTCCAAACCCTATGCGGTATCGGAGAAGAGGGATATCATCATGCAGTACATGTCACAAACATTATATGACCTGTAAAGCCTTCTCATACACTCCTTTTACCATTTTATACTCCTTGTTAGCACAAGCAATCAAACTTTGATGTCGGTATTCCTTACACAGTTTGGTTACATAGTTTTGATATAGAACATTGAGAAACATATTTGTGGTACACTAGAATACATGAAACCTGAATAGAGAATACATACAAACTCTTTAAACTTATCTTTCAAAAAACAAAGCCAATAATTAAAGTGTGGTGCAATGACTTTTTATTTCTCCCTCTAATAACCTAAACAACAACATGATTTGTTCTTACTCAGTTGGCTCTAAAAAGTTTTTTAAAACTTTGTATCCTCTGAAACTTGGATATATAATTCTTGTACCTTTGATTTACTTTATCTCCAAACTGCCAAGTCATATATGCAAATGTGGTGAAATATGGGAGCTTTTAGTTCTGTCTCTAATGACCTCTCACAGGAACATGACTTGTTCACACTCTGTTAACTCTAAAAAGTTCTATAGTAAATTTTAAGCTCTGAAACTTGGATCATGCATACCTCATAGCTGTCTTTGGCTAACCTTAAAATTGCAAGGCCATATCTTCAAATGCGGAGAAATGTAAAGCATTCTTTCGAGCTTCTGCAGTACAAATTCATGTGCCTTTGATAGTTTGAAACCTTATACATTTTATTTAATATCTCATGCAATGCTTTTCATCAAGACACAATGAATGCAATGTTCACAATACCATAGACAACAATCATAACTCTTTTCACCAAAAATAATAAATCACAACTTCTTCATGTTAGCATATCCTTCAACTTGACAATTTTCACATGTTCATGAACTTCAAAAGATAAGGTACAACTATGTATAGATGATACTGATCATCACTGCTCTTCTGATCTGTTTCTCTAATCTGCTCCTTTGACATCAGTGATTACCACTCTTTTGACAACCTATGCAACAATATGCCTTCCACATCACAACTCCTCTGATCGCTTACTCTTTTGACATCAATGACAACATATGCAACAATCTTTCACTTTGTCATTGATGGTAACACTAACACGATATACAAATTTTTCTCCCCCTTTGACATCAAGGGCAAAGGGTTAGTGGTCTTCCTCTATTCTAGAAAAAACATAAAAGATCCCCATGTTTATGCAATCCTTGTCATCCTCCATAGTCTCCTATCTACTTGCTCCCCCTGACAAGTAGCCACCATCAATCTAGGGATAATGAATATACCTTGAACTACTTCCCCTGGACAGATGCACCATTTGTGCACCTAGTTATAAGGAGGGGCAGCAACCCGTAACTTTTGCCTGAGATATTCAAATATGTCCTTAGAAAGTACTTTTGTAAAGATGTATGCAACCTGATCTTTTGTAGGTACATATTCCAATTTTACTTCTTGATTCTCTTAAAAACTGATACTTGATGGATATGTGCTTGGTTCTAGAGTGCATCACTAGATTCTTTGAAATATTCATGGCACTTGTATTGTCACATAGAATAGGAATGGGCTCATCATACATTACCTTGATATCCTTCAATGTTTGCTTCATCCATAATACTTGAGTGCAACAAGATGTTGCGGCTATTTACTATGCTTCTGTTGTTGATAAAGAAACTAAATCTTGTTTTTTACTAAACCATGAGACCAATATGTCTCCCAAAAAGAAATCTCCACCATTGGTACTTCGCCTATCATCAATACTGCCAACCCAATCTGCATTAGTGTATGCACTCAGGGAAAAATCATTACTTCTTTGATACCATAGCCCAAAATTTAGAGTGCTCTTCAAATATCTAAAAATTCTTTTGACTACCTTCACATGTGTTTCTTTTGGATCATCTTGAAAACTTGCAACCATATAAACAACTTGCATAATGTCAGGCCTATATGTTGTTAAGTACAGTAGGCCCCAAATCATAGATCTCTATAGAGTCTAATCAGCTTGTGGTGATTCATCATCTTTACTCAAATGACAACTTGTTACCATAGGATTACTCACTAGTTTGCAGTCTTCCATACCAAACTTTTTCAACATCTCCTTGACATACTTTGCTTGAGAAATGAAGATACCTTCATCTAATTGAGTGATTTGAAGTCCAAGAAAGAATGATAGCTCACCTATCATAGAAATTTCAAATTCCTTCTACATCTCTACTGCAAACTTCATACACATTTCATCATTGCTACCAAAGATAATACCATCAACATATACTACTACTATTAATATTTACTCATTCTTAATTATGATATACAGTTTGCTATCTATTGTACCTTTCTTGAAGCCCTGCTAGAGTAAATACTTGTTCAACCTTGCATACCAAGCCCTAGGGGCTTGTTTGAGACCATATAAAGCCTTCTTAAGTCTGCATACCATGTTCTAATCTTCTAATATCTGAAATCCTTTACGCTACTCTATGTAAACTTCTTCTAAGTCACCATTCAAGAAAGTAGATTTAACATCCATTTGATATACCTTGATGTTCTTGTGAATTGCAAATGCAAGAAACATCCTGATTTCTTTCATTCTTGCCATAGGAGCAAATGTCTCCTCAAAGTCAATTCCTTCCACTTGTGAATAACCTTTGCAGACCAACCTTGATTTTTTTCTAACCAATTCTCTATCTTCATTCAATTTATATCTGAACACCCATTTTGTTCCTATCTCATTTTTATCCCTAGGTCTTGGCACCAATTCCCAAGTTTGAATTTTCTCTATCTGATTGAGTTCTTCTTCCATTGCCTAGATCCATCCTTCACCTTGTTGGCATCAATAAAGGTTTTAGGGTCCACCTTAGATAGCAAAGAGAAGTTTACATGTTCATTTTCCCTTGCAAATCTTCTCCTAGTTTGTATTCCTCCATTCTTGTCTCCAATTATCTAATCTTCTAAGTGCTTCTTCTTAACATACTTAGTAGGAGTTTTGGTGGCCTTCTCTTATGTTTCTTCCTTTTCTTCAACTTCTTCCTCTTCTTATGTGCAAAAAGATTCATTTGAACAACATTCCTCTTGCTCATGTGTAAATAGATACGACTCTTCATCAACCCTAACATTTACACTCTCAACTATATTCCTCAATCTTTTATTGTAACATCTATAAGCTTTGCTCCTAGTTGAGTACCCAAGAAAAATTCTTTCATCAGATCTTGAGTCAAACTTTCCCAAACCTTCTTCATCTCTTTTGATGTAGCATTTGCTTCCAAAAATTCTAAAATACTTGACAGAAGTAGGTCTTCCTTTTCATAGCTCATATGATGCTTTAGTGTTGTTCACTCTTACTTGAACTCTATTAAAAATATAGACATCAGTATGGACTACTTCTTTCCAATATACACCAGGCAACTTATCTTTATTCAATATTGTTCTTGCCATCTCCTGGACCATCCTATTATTCCTTTCCACTACTCCATTTTGATGAGGAATCCTTGTAGCAAACAAGTGCCTCTTTATTCCATGTTCTTCACAATATTCATCAAACTCATTTGATGTGAACTCTCCACCTCTATCAAACCTTAAGCACTTGATTCTACAATTAAATTTATTTTCAACCATGGACTTGAAAATCTTAAACCTACTGAAAGCTTCTGATTTCTCTTTTAAAAATGTAACCCATGTCATCCTAGAGTAATCATCAATAAGCAACACAAAATACCTCTCACCTTGGAGACTCTTTGTCTTGGTAGGACCACACAAATTAGTATGAATCAATTCCAAATGCCTTGTATAGAAGAATACTCCTTGGTCTTGAACCTTGTCCTTGTCTACTTCCCAATTTGACATTCTTTACACAGGGTGCTTACAAGCTTGATAATCTTTGGCATGTCTCTTATTGCTTATATGGAGCTGATTTTCACAAGCTTATCAAAATTGATGTGTTCCATCTTTTTGTGCCACAACCAACATTCATTTGTCTGTCCTAGAATACAATCTCTTCCATTAACACCACCTAGGTTGTACAAGTTATTTTCTATCCTAGAACCCTCTGCCACCAGTTTGCCAGAAACTTCTCTTCTGATTTCACAACCTTGTGCATGAAATATAAGATTGTATCCTTCACTACACACCTGACTTACAATGAGAAGATTGCACTTGAGACCTTCTACATATAGAATATCTTCTATTTTAGATTTTCCATCAATACTTATGGTGTGCTTTCCACAAATTTTTGTAGATGTATTATCACCAAACTTTACTGATCCACCATTCCACTTTACAAGATTTATGAATTCACTCTTATCACCTGTCATGTGGCTTGAACATCCACTGTCTATTACCCAGGGATTTGTTTATCCTTGGGCATGAAATGTTGTTTGGACAATAATTGAATTTTCAACTTCATTGTTTGTTTCATGTCCTTTGGAAGTGTCACTCACTTTGTCTTTCTCATTAATATCTGTCATCTGAGTTTCTAATTTTTCTAGTCCACTTCTGCAATATTTTTGTGTCCAAAATTGTTGCAAATATGACATATCACATTGACATCTACTAGTGAAGCAATAGGATTCCTACTTACAAAATTCCTTGTATTCATTCTAGACTTGCACTCCATAGCCTTATGACCACATTCATTGCAAATAAAACAATAACCAAAGAAGGCATGATTGAACCTATTTATGAAGATTTGTCTTGCATGGAGGGATCTTCCATATCTTCTTCCTTGAGACATGATAGGAATGGGATCTGCTTCTTTAGTGTCATCCGAATTTCCAGGCCTTCTTCCAAGGTAGATATTTTTGTCCAGCTGATCATATACTTTCTCCAATTATTTTTTGAGTGAAAAGATTTGAGCATTCATTTGTCTTCGCTTTGAAATTAGGTATTTTTGTTCTTTGTTCTCTTCCCTTACACATTTCAAGTATTCAAGAGCATAAATAAGTTCACCTTCAAAATCAACTTCACATTCTTCTTCATCTATAGTCTTGTTAGAAATGTCAGAGATTACCATAGCCATGAATAGAGACTCTCCTCTCTCATCATCTGATGAGTAGTGATATGCTTCTTTCAAAGAGATGTAGTCCTTTTTGGAAAGGAGGTTCTTTTTGAAGTTGCTCCTTTTGAAACCCTTTCTGCTATTATCATTTTCTCCAAAAGGACATTTAGATGCATAATGACCAATCTTTCTACATTTGAAAGGTAGCTTACCTTTATACTTGCCTGATCCCTTCTTTAGCTTTCTCACAAAGTTTGCTTCTTCTTCCTTAGACTCACTGTGTGGACCAGATGTTCCTTCTTTCTTTGTACCTTTGAAAGTAGCTTCTCTTTTGGATTTACATTGGACTTCATTTCTTATCTCATAGGCAGTGAGAGACCCAAACAGATCATCCATGGTAAATGCATTCAAATCTTTGGCTTCTTCAATGGCAGAAACTTTTGAATCAAATTTGTGAGGAAGAGATCTCAGGACTTCCTTCACAACCACTGAGTCAACCACTTCTTCGCCTAGTCCTCTGATTCCATTGACAACTTCATCCACTTAGAGCAAATAGTTAGTAATGGTTTCCTCCTCTTTCATTCTTAGATTTTCAAACATTCCTCTGTAAGTTTAATTTTTCTTGCTTTACTTTGTCATTTCCTTCATAGAGCTTTTTGAGTTTATCCCATATTTCCTTGACTGTCTTGCACTACATTACCTTGACAAACTCTGAATTGGTTAGACCACTTAAGATAACATTCTTTGCTTTAGCATTGTTTTCATGTGCCTTCTTTGCCTTTGGATTTGTAAGAGGATGAGCAGGCTCAGTATACATAATCCATTGCAACTCTCCATGTTAGAAATGAAGGTGCAAACCACAAAATGGAAATCTGATTCAAACCTTATTAATATACTCTAAATAATGTAGAATCAATGGAGATTACAATAGAAATAAAACCCACTACACATAAATAACATGCATTAAGAATTGAACACATAACACAGTCTGTAACATGGAGAAAACCCTTTCAGGTAAAAAAATCCACCAAGAAAAGAGGCTCCAAGTTGTATTATCTTCAAATATGAGATTACAATACATGTACTTCCTCTTCTTCAGTCTTCAATTCAGCAGCGCCTATTACTCTCAACTCTACTAAAAATGTAGTACAAATATCCTTATAAAAAGGGGTTGCCTTCTAGGGCAAGAAAACTGACATAATATCGACCGTTAGATCTGTGACCTAATAACAAACAGTCTAGATTTACAATGATAAAATATAAATAAAATGTGGTTTCAGGGGCACAGACCCCCTATGACCCCATGTCGTAGATGAATTAGCGTCAAGTACTGGATATAAACATGCAACTAAAATAAGCTCGTTGTTGGTGAAACCTTCCATCCATTATGGGTGATTTACAAACAATAATAGCAATAATAAATTACATAGGATTTACAAGGTTGATGGCACCTTAATCCTAACACTCCAAACATTATACCCTAGAGAGGTAAGATAGGCTTCCATCCTTACACTCTAGAAGGCATAGTTCGTTCCATCAAATAGAGGTGCTTTGTTAGAAGAAGAGGACCCTTCCTGAGTCATGTGTTCAAATCCAAGATCTACCTTCAGTTGTTAGACTGCACCAAGGAACCTTTATCTAATACCAATTGTTGAACATACATAAGTACTAAGAGGGGGGTGAATAAGTACTTAATCAAATTCTTCCCTTCTAAAACATTCAATCAAATGTAAGCATTTAAACCATGAGAAACAAAAGAGCACACAAACACATAACACCAGATTTACGTGGAAACCCAAGATGGGAAAAACCACAGTGAGAAAGCTACTTGGATATACTGTCCAAATTCATCCTCACAAATAAAAATAGGTTTACAATAAATTTTATGGGCAACAACCCAAAGGAAGCTCCAACTCCATAATATAAAATTTTATGGGCTCCAACCCAAAGGAAGCTTCAACTCCCTAAAGTGCTACAACACTTACAACACTTATAGAAAGAGGCTCCAACATCTGTACTAAAACACTTGACAAATTCTGATGTTAATCACCTCCACAGCATCATCTCCTTTAGCCTTTGACATTGACTTATGACTTCAACACCTCTGCTCAAACATCTCTTTTACCTTCAAAACACCTCTGCAACACAACACACTACTATCTCTGTTATGGATTATGTATCATAATTTCTAGAGTTGCTTCTTAATTTCTGGATCATATATCTTTTTCACTCACACTTACACACACACTTCAAAACAATCTTCTATCTATCATATATATCCTCCGTAAATCTTCAAGACATCATCTTCGTTGGCCTAAATGAAATGTGTAACAGCCTTGCTTGTCAGCTCCCAAATCATCTGTGGTAAAGTAGGAGTGAAAACCCACAATGTGGTTCATATCAAATGGTCTACTGGACCCATTTTATCTTCTCCCAAACTTTCCTTCTAGTGTACACTTCCATACAAATGACATAATCATCTAAGTATACCTGTCGATACTACAAACACTTATCCTTTCATACATTAGATCCAAACCCTATGCAATATCAGAGAAGAGGGATATCATCATGTGGTACATGTAACAAACATTATATGACTTTTAAAGCCTTCTCATACACTTCTTTTACCATTTTATACTCCTTGCTAGTGCAAGCAATCAAACTCTGATGTCAGTATTCCTTACACAGTCTTAATATAGAACATTGAGAAACATATTTGCGGTACACCGAAATACATGAAACCTAAATTTAGAATACATACATACTCTCTAAACTTATCTTTGAAGCAGCAAAGCCAAGAATTAAAGTGCGGTGAAATACAGTGGCTTTTACTTTCTCCCTTTGATAACCCTAAACAACAACATGATTTGTTCTTACTCAGCTAGCTCTAAAAAGTTTTGTGGAACTTTGTATCTTCTAAAACTTGGATATATCATTCTTGTACCTTTGATTTACTATATCTCCAAACCACCAAGTCATATATGCAAATCCGATGAAATACGACAACTTTTAGTTTTGTCTCTGATGACCTCTAACAAGACCATGACTTCTTCACACTCTGTTAACTCTAAAAAGTTATGCGGATACTTTTAAGCTCTCAAACTTGGATCATGCATACCTCATAGTTGTCTCTAGCTAACCTTAATACCACAAGGCCATATCTTCAAATATGGAGAAATGCGGAGCATTCTTCTGAGCTTCTACAGTACAATTCCTATGCCTTTGACAGTTTGAAACCTTATACATTTTCTTTCATATCTCATGCAATGCTTTTCATAAAGAGACAATAAATGCAACATTTAAAATACCATAGACAACAATCATAACTCTTTCACCAAAAACAATTTCACAACTTCTTCATGTTAGCATATCCTTCAACTTGACAACTTTCACCTATTCATGAACTTCAGAAGATAAGGTACAACTGTGTACAGATGATACTGATCATCATCGCTCCTCTGATCTTCTTCTCTGATATGCTCCTTTGACATCAGTGATTACAACTCTTTTGACAACATATGCACCAATATGCCTTCCACATCACAACTCCTGTGATCATTTACTCTTTTGACATCAATGACAACATATTCAACACATCTTTCCCTTGGAATCATGTTAGCAATGAAATTAGGAGTTAAAAATATCTTGATCTTTAGGGACTCCCAACTAATAGTCAACCAAGTCTTAGATAATTATGAAACAAAATCATCTTAGCTCCATACAAAGTTACAAACAAAAAATTAATAGAGAATTTTGACTACTTCATGATGCAAGCAATTCTAATGGAGGAAAATTAAATGGTTGATTCTATGGCAACCTCGATTGTAATGTTCTCCTCCCAAACACAATTACAAAATTTAGAATTTGTTGTCACATTGTGGAGGATTGTTAGTAGAAAGTGGATACCTACCAAGTATTATCAAATATGTTGAAAATAGGATAGAACCTTTTATAAAAGATTATGCAGAAAATGACAAAGCCATCCTAGAATACCTTTACACTTATGATGGTCTCCCACAAGTTCATCACAAGAGAGGATACATGATCCTACCTCATCCATATGACTACTTCAAGGGTGAGTTAGACATTCTCCAAGTTGGAAAAAATGTGGAACTACCTACCTCTCCTTAAAAATTTGAAGAGGGTTATCCATCCCTAGCAGGCGATACCATAGATCTCAACATAGGCACCCCCCAAAAAAAATGATAAAATTAGGTGTTGACATAACAAGTGAGGAAGTTTATGATTATGCATAATTTTTTTGAGTTTCCAGACATATTCGCATGGAAATATGTGGATATGCTTGGATTAGACCTAGACACAAATGTGCACAATTTAGTTATAAGACCTGAGGCAAAGCCAGTTAAGCAAAAGTTAAAACCAATCAAGCCCAAAATTGCTAAAATGGTGAAAGATGAACTAATAAAGATTTTAGATGTTGCATTTATCAAGCTAGTGGACTTTGTAAATTGGATATCAAATATAGTCTTTATTCTCAAAAAGAATGGAAAAGCTAGAATATGCATTGATTTTAGGGACATCAACAAAGCATGTACAAAGGATGATTTTCCCCTTCCATTGATACATCAACTTGTGGATTCTATTGTCAGATATGAGATATTATTCCTCATGGATGGATTCTCTGGTTACAGTCAAATCCACATTGTAAAAACTGATAAGAGCAAAATAACATTCACTACTCCTTAGGGGACTTTCTACTATGTTGTAATGCCGTTTGGTCTACAAAATGATGGAGCCACCTATCAAAGAGCAATGACTCACATCTTTCATGACCTTATCCATAAAATAGTATAATCTTACATAGATGATCTACTTACAAAATCAAGGAAAAAAATCAAAGCACGTAGATAATTTATGGGTAATCTTCACTAGATTACTTGAATACAAAGTCAAATTAAATCCTAAAAAGTGCATCTTTAGAGTGACAGTCAAAACAATACTCGATTTCATAGTCTCATGTTGTAGAATAGACATCAATCCAACTAAAGTAAAATCTATGCTGGATGCAATCCTTCTAACCCATGAGTCCAGAGTCAGAACTTTCTTAGCACAACTAGGGGCAATATAGTGTTTTATACCAAATCTCACTTCAAAATATATCTGATCAACCAATCACTAAAAAAAGATGTTTGAATAACCTAGACAATGGATTTCATAAATGCATTCAATCAGGTAAAACAATTCTTCTCCTCCTACTCTTATGCCACCCAAACAAGAACAAACATTCATCCTATGATTTAGGGCTACATATATATCAATCACATGCATGCTAACACAAGAGGATGATGATGGGAAAAAAGGGCAGTCTACTTCATTAGTCACACTTTATTAGATTATGAAAAGAATTACTTAGGCAAAAAGGGAATGCATATCTATGGTGTTCTCCACACAATGCTCGTGTCAGTACATGCCAAACTAGGAAACACAAGCCATTCTTAGATCAAATCCCCTACGAACATTCCTCATATAGCTAATGTTATCAAGAAGAGTGGGATGTTTTTTGACTCTACTCATGGAATTTGAGTTGACGTGTCAATCAAATATCCATCAAGGGACAAGTAATTGTTGACTAGCTAGAAAATAATCTACTGATTTAAGAGGAACCAATAAATGAAGATTTTCTTAATGAGGGGGTATGTGCATTGAATATTAAAAAGTATACCTCCTCCTATTAGTATAAAGGAATTGTGAACTATTTGGTTAATGCATCCTACTCTGAGGATACTACCCCTCTCAGTAAGAGATGCCTATGATTTTTATCCTCAAAGTATGTAATGATTAGCAATACTTTACACTAAAGTGGCTTAGATAGAATCTTACTTAAATGTGTATATAAAGAATTAGAATGACAAATATTGGAGGAATCCCATGACATCTATGGAGGACATTTTGGTAGATGTTATAAAGAAGAAGAATGTAAAATCTTAGAGGAATCCCATACCGTTGCAAGAAAAATCCATCGCTTAGGTTATTTTAGGCCTGATCTATAGGGAGATTCTATCAAGTTTGTGAAGAGGTGTCCAAAATGTCAAAGATATGCACATGTTCATCATGCTCCCTTGTGACATATCCAACCCATGATACTTGACCATTTTCCACATGGGGATTAGACTTAATTGGGAAGATCTCCCCACCTTCAACTAATGACCACAAGTTCATAATCACAACCATAGAACACTTCACAAAATGGGTGGAGAAAATGCCCTTGAATAGTGTCTTAGGTGTAGTGATAGCTATATTTGTGTTAAAAACTAAATAATTTTTTGATTTGGGATTCTCCAAGTAATAGTCTTAGTTTATTTTAGGCTATTTTGTAGGGAGATGCTATCAAGTTTGTGAATAGGTGTTCAAAATGTCAAAGATACACACATATTCATCATGCTCCCTTGTGAAATCTCTAACCCATAATACTTGGCCATTTTCCACATGGGGATTAAACTTAATTGGGAAGATATCCCCACCTTCAACTGACGACCACAAGTTCATAATCACAACCATAGAATACTTCACAAAATGGTTGGAGAAAATGTCATTGAATAGTGTCTTAGGTGTAGTGATGGTTATATTTGTGTTAAATTAACTCATTTTTTGATTTGAAATTCTCTAAGTAATTGTCTTAGATAATGCCTCATCCTTTAAAAATTCTCAGATGCATGAGTTATATGAAAGGTTCCACATAAATCATAGTTTTGCATCATATTATTATCCACAAGGAAATGGATAGGTGGAAGCTACAACCCAAACACTAAAGTCAATATTAGTTAAGATTGTCAAAAATTCAAAATGAGACTGGCACTTACACTTTTATCCAATTCTTTGGGCTTATAGGATTGGCATCTAAATTCCCATCAGAATGACCCCATATGCACTTACATTCAGATTAGAAGCATTGTTTCCATTAGAGGTCAAGATTCCTAGTCTTTGAGTGTCCTTACAAGGGCTTCTATATGATGAAGAATATCGAGTTGTTAAATTAGCAAAGCTAGAAATGTTAGACAAGAAAATACTAAGAATAGTACAAAGGCATTAATCATACTTGGCTCCCACAAATAATACAATAAGAAATCCATTCCTAGACCTTTCAACGTCAAATACCTCATACTCAAAATTGATAATCTCATTAACAAGAGGGCTGGTGAAGGCCAAAAATTTAGGCCAAAGTGGCAAGGTCCCTATGTTGTTAAGAAAGACATTGGAAATGATGTTTATCTCTTATGCATGATGGAAGGTGAAGAATTTGGTGAAACTATCAATGCTTTCCATCTCAAAAAGTATTGCATCCAAAAAAACATAAAAAGATAAAAATCATTCAAAAATTATATATATCTCAAAAATAAATAAAAATATGCATTACATTTTGTTTCACTCAATCCCTCCATGTGTTAGTGGTTTGCTCTTCTCTAATTTTCATCTGAGCAGGAGTCTTTGTTTGCTCAATATAGTTTGCCTTTACTAAGCCACAAATTCCCAAAATCATTATCACCATTATCCACTTGCATTCTCAACAATTTCAAATAAAATCAAAATTTTAGCTTTAAAATGATCCTGTTCCTAGTTGTCCTCTAGTCAATTCTAAACAAAAAAAGTTTTAAAACCTAAGTACCTAATAGAAACTAATAGTCATATCTTCCCATCTCTCCTTGGTTAGGGGGAAGTCTTAAGAGTCAATTACTCTTTTGGTCACACCTAGTCCCCTACTCACCTAGCCTAACCTCTAGGTTAATGGGACCAAAAGTCTGCAAAAGTAATTTTAAAAAAATTGTTGATGTTTGTACTCTTGGGTGGAGAATAATCTAAGCTCAAAGCTTTGAGGTTGACATCCAAACCCAAAAGAGAGAGAGGCAAAAAAGGATAAAGAAGGTAAGCACACACATGCATAAGTTAGGTGAAACCAAGAGTCTATCTTGTTGAGGAGATAATCCTTTACCTAAGCATGACCTATTAGCATCTCTTTTGGTCTAATTCTAGAAGGTACCAATAAAATTTATTGATTGTATGCATCAAAACATATTCTAAGTGGTTAGTTTAGATAAGGATAAATCTTTAGTTATTTGTGCAACTTCATTAAAATTGTTCCATCACCTTGTCATTCCCACTTTATCCCCTAAAATTCTATCTTGGAAGCTTAGTAAGTCATTCTATGATGAGTCAACCTGCAACCCCCTAAGTCAAAATATTGTAAAGAGAGGTCCAACACTATTTGTATCATCTACATATCATAAAATGAATGTCAAATCAAATGGCACTTGCAAAATAAAACATGTGAATCCACTATGTCATAACCATAAAACCATCTTATGCATCCATACATATTGCACATTGCATGCATATATCAAAAGAATAAAATACAAAAGCATAAGTACAACATGGCATTCATCACATTTTACATCCATAAAATAAACTCAAATTTTAATAAGCATCTGCACAAGAGATATGCAAAGTAAAGATGTCAAACACTAGTTATATATAGATCAATGTCAGGTCTCAAAAACCAAAGTAACATCAAGTACATGATAATATCAATACAATGAGTACATAGGATCTAGAAAGGGAGACTAATAAGCATAAGTTAAGTACATCAACTACAAAATCTCCTCATGCAAGGGGGCAACATAATGCTAAGATCATAAGGTGTCAACAAAAGCCTCCATAACAACTTTGAGTCATCGATATGACATGACTCTTGCTCCATTGTATCCTCCTATTATCTGATACATCTGATTGTAAAGAAGTACTCTAAGGTTATTCTTGAGAAGGGACTAGTGTGAGAACTAGAGTATGAGAATGGCTTAGTGTCGCAACCCATAAGGAAGTATGTTATCATCACACATTGAAAGCCTCTCTAATTATAGAAACCCTGGTCTCCAATGTGGAGACCCTCCTCTCTAGTGTCTCAATGTGTTGACCATAATGATAGGTAGGAGAAAGAATGTCTATGTGGTGACCAACCAATGAGGGCATTCTTGCATATACTAAAAGGGATTCCCTGTCTCATCCTATGGCAAGGATCAAAACATCTAAGGAAGCACTCCTAAATAAGTCCCTCCAACGATTGGTAGTGCATGTATGATCAAAGAGAAAAATAATCAAGTGTTAGAGAATAATCAAATTGATGACCACTATAAGCAAAGAAAAACAAAGAGAAGTAAAGTACTCATAAGGATTCCTTGGATTCCATGAGGGATCATTGATCCTCACCTCCTCCTCTATCAGGTCTATGAAAGAATCAAATTGAGACATGGAAATACCCTCTTATGTTCCCTCAACCTCTAGTGCATCCTCTTCCCTCTTGTCTTTTGGGGTATATTTGTCATCACTCTCCTCCTCCTCCTAGTTACTCTCTACATCATAAACTAAGTGACCCTACCATGGTTGAAGTTGTCTTTGACCATGTCCTCAAAGATGTCACATAACTGGTGTCCTAGGAGTAAGAGGGGTCTACAAAGATATACCTCATTTTTCCTCTATCATCTCCCAAAGAGATCAATAGCACGAGGGCATAGGAGGTAGATCTATAGGAAAATCCTCACCAAGATACTAAACAACTTGAAGAATGGAACAAGCTTAGGGGGTTGTGTGCAGCGTTTCAGGAGGGAGTTTCTTTTGTCTAGTTGTGGGGTTGGGTTGTGCAGGTTTGGGGGTTCTTGTCCTCCTTTTCTTTCTTTGGTCAAGCTTAGCATGCATGGAGCCAGGTGTTGGTTCAGGTGGGCATGTTGGCCTCTCTTTTTCAAATATGATGGTGGGAGTTGTTTCTTCTCCCTCTAATCATGCCAATGCTATGAGATTTTTAAATAATGCTTTAAATGGTGGGGGGCCTTCGCAGGGCATGCCTTTGTGCGCACCAAAAATTAATGAGTGTCTAGAGAGGAGTTTGTCTTGGCATGTGCTGGTAATCCAACCAGATTCAATGGCTAAGGAGGTTAATTATGTGAGCAACCATGCTTTGATTTGTAAGTTTATGGGTATTTGTGTCTCCCTCTCATTCTTGGAATCATGGGCCTATAAGACATGGAATCCGGAAGGGGACATGGAGATTATGCAGGCTTCTAATAAATATTTTGTTGTGGTTTTCTCTAGCATGATGGATCAGAATAAGGATTTTGAAGGGGATCCGTACTTCTACAATTAGGTTGGATTATTTATCAAACCCTGGCATATAGGGTTTAATCGAGCTGAAGAACTTCCGTCAAGGGTTCCAGTTTGGGTGAGACTCCCATGGATTCCCTTGGAGTTCTGGAGGAATGACATCCTACACATGATTTCCCTCCTTCTAGGCAAACTGGTGGAACCATCTAAATAGACGTTGGATAAGAATGTAATTTCATATGCTTGCCTCTGTGTTGAAATTGATCTCTCTAACCCTTTTCTAGATTCGATGGAAATTCAGGTTGGGTCGACTTCCTGGATCCAACAATTGGATTATGAGGCTCTTCCATTTCATTGTCAGATTTGCCATGAATATGGTCACCTTTAGAAGAAATGTCTAAAACTTAGTTCATCTGGGGGCTTTGTGGGTGCAACTTCTTCCAAATTACCTTCTCACCCTCCTCCTTCAGATAAAGGAAAAGCCCTTGTTTATGGGGGGAGGCTGATAAGGAGAACTTTATTCCTATCAAGCCTCGTAACAAAGGTAGAGGTTTGAAGAGAACCTTAAAGGATAGGAAGGTGAATGTGTTGATCAACCATTTTAAGGCTCTATATGATGTGGATCAGGTGGAAAGGAGTCTAGTGCTTAACTCAGATATTGGGTGTGAGGTACATTTAGAACCCAGTGGGAAGAATTTGAGTTTGGAGGATGTTAGGTTGGATTCTCAGATGGATACTGACCAAATTCTGCAATGTACTAGGGAGGTGGTTGTGCCTAGAGACAAGGCTGTGGGTGATGGGTTGGTGCTGGCTTTGCATGGTTCAGGGCCAGACATTGGTTCTCTAGAACCTGGTAGAAGTAATAAAACAATTCCTACTTTGGATTTGTAGCAAAAAACCCTTAAAAAGAAACTTAGAAAAATCATCAAAGGTGGGCAGAAAGAAAGATCAAGACAAAATTAAAGCAATGGGCGAGAATTTGGTGGAGTCATGGTCAATTAAGACTATTGACTCTCATTATTTTAACCCTCAAAAATGATTGTTCTCTCTTAGAATGTGAGGGGGTTAAACAACATCCCTAGACAAAATGTTGATCGGGAAATGATCAAGGCTCATTCTCCTGATGTTATGTTTATTCAGGAGACTAAATTGTTAGTGGAGGGTATGGTCAATTTCACCTCCAAGATTTGGTGGCAATGGAAGTATCAGTGCATTGGAGCACTTGGTAGTACTGGTTGGATTGCATGTCTTTGGGACAAGAGAAATATTTCCCCTCTTTGGTGGATTTCAGGTAGACACCCCTTGTCCATGGTTGCGTCAAGTTTTGACTCTGGTGAAATCTTGTTGTTTTCTAATGTATACACTCTGATTGATCTGGCTAGTAAACTTCATCTATGGGATCACATAAGGTATGTGCAATACCTTACTCCCTTGGTTCCCTAGGTTGTGGCTGGTGACGTTAATGTTATTCTTAGTCTGGATGAAAAGAGAGGAGGATTGGATCGTCTAGAGTCTTCCTCATCTGTGTTTAGAGATAATATAACCTTGCTAAACTTGATTGATATTAATCCACTCGATGGTTTGTTCATCTGGAGTAATAGTAAATGTGGGGAGGATTCTATCTCTGAGTGGCTGGACAGGTTCCTAGTTTCTAGTTTTTGGATTGGCAATCAATGGATTTCTAATTCAGAAATTATTGATTGGAGGGGTTCATATCATTGGCCTATAAAATTATCCACACATGGGAGGGCTAGTTCTAAGAATCCCTTGTTCAAATTCCAGTTCATGTGGTTGTGTGAGCATTCCTTGTAGGACCTTATGAAAGATTGGTGGCTTAGAGGTTTTCCTCCGCATCGAGTTGTAATGTATACCTTTGTCAAGAGGCTCCAGTTTGTGAAATTTCAACTAAGGAAGTGGAATAGAGAATGTTTTGGGAATGTCTTTAAGGAGAAATCAGTAGTGCAGAACCATTTGGATTCCATCTCTAGGTAGAACAGAGAGTTTGGGATTACTAGGAGTTCCTCATAGAGGAAGCGGATGCCCTAAAGGTGTTATTTGAATGGGAGTTGCAGGAGGAGTTTTTCTAGAAACAGAAGTCGAGAACAAACTAGCTTCAGGAAGGTGATAGGAATTATGCCTTCTTCTTCAACTCTATTAAAACCAGGGGTCAAGGAAACTTAATTTCTTCAATTGTTTCCTCCCAAGGTGTTCAGTTATCCTCTTTCCAGAATATCTCTCAGGAAGCTACTTGATATCTCTCCTCCTTATTCACAAAGGACTCTCCCAAGGAATTGGAGGATGTGAACCAAGTTTTGGCTTGCATTCCCTCTGTTGTTTCTATTGAAGCAAATGTGGCACTCAATCGGCCTATTTCCCTGGATGAGATGGATGTGATTGTTTTCAATATGAAAAAATGTAAGGCACCTAGTCAAGATGGGTTCCTAGCTGAATTTTTTTAGGAGTTTTGGGAGATTATTAAATGGGATCTTCTAGAGGTTGTGCAGGAATCTTAGAATAGCAAACAAATTTTGAAAGCCATGAATTATACTTTATTGCCCTTATTCCCAAGAGGGAAGGTGCAAATTCCCTTGATCTTTTTAGGCCTATTGCCATTTGTAATGTGATTTATAAGATCATCTCTAAGCTAATTGCTGAAAGGTTGAAGCCCTAGTTAGTCAACGTTATCTTGGAGGAGTAGGGGGTTTTGTCACTGGAAGACATATCCAAGATGGCATTGTTATTGCCACAGAGGTGATTCACTCCATGGATATTTCCAAAGAGAAGGCCATGTTTGTAAAATTGGACACGGCTAAGGCTTATGATCGGGTCAAATGGTCATTTCTTCACAAGGTTCTCTTTGCTTTTGGGTTTGATGAGCGTTGGATTAATTGAGTGATGAGTTGTGCCACATCGGTGTCTTACTCTATGTTGATTATTGGTGGGCCCACCTCTCTGTTTGGTGCATCTAGGGGTCTTCGTCAGGGTGACCCCCTGTTGCCTTATCATTTCATTATTATGGATGAAGGGTTGGGAAGACTTATTAAAGCCTGCCTAAGTCAAGGGCTTATTCAAGGGTGGCGTTGGGGTGAAGGATTTCCTCTTCAATCTCATTTATAATTTGTGGATGATACTGCACTCTTTGGGTGTTTCCAGAATCAGGGAAGTGAACAACTTTAGACAGGTTCTTGATATTTATCTGGCAGCTTCTGGTTAGCGGATTAATGAAGTGAAGCCCTCCATCTTCATCTTCCACACTCCTCTTCCCATTCAATCTAGGATTGCTCATATTCTAAGATTTTAGATAAGATCTCTCCCTTTTGTGTATTTGGGAGTGCCCCATTCGGTGGCCCCTCTACCAAGAGGAACCTGACTGAGTGTTCTAGGTAAGTTTAGGGGTTATGTCAATCATTGGACTTGTAGGTGGTTGTCTTTACTAGGAGGATTATTCTTCTAAAAGTTGTGGTTCAAGCGCTTCCTCTCTACAAGTGTATGGTTCAAATTGTGCCTGCAGGCTTTATTGGAGAGCTTGATGCTCTCTCTAGGCAATTCTTATGGGCAGGTAGTTTGGAGTCCAAGAAATGGAGTCTAATTAAGTGGGATTTCATCTGTAGGCCTTTTTAGTAGGGTGGTTTGGGTCTTCATCAGACTATTATTACTAGTCAGGTTTTGGCTACCAAGCTTTACTGGAGATGGTGTACTAATCAGGATCAACAGTGGGCCAAAATCCTCAGGGCCAAATATTTGAGGGGGGTTGTAGGTGAAGATGTTCCTAGATATTCTTTGGATGGTAAGGGGTCTATGATATGGGACATGCTGAAAATAGGTGCTAGCTTAATTAAGTAGGGTCTATTTTGGATTTGTCACAAGGGCGATGATGCTCTTTTTTGGCTTGACTCTTGGGATAGTCACCCCTTATCATGAACACCTTTCCTCATCTCCAGAATCTTGGCTTGCGGTTTCAGGAGACTGGATGGGTGAAGGTGAGTGATTTCAAGGTTGCGAAGCATTTGGTTCAAGTGGAAGTTCTTGAGTGGAAGGAGCCCCACTTGTGACCTGCAAGGGGCTCAGAAGTGGATTGTGTTGAGTTGTCTCAGATTTTAATTGGTAGGACTTACAGCTCCTTGCAAAGGAGGGATATCCTGGCTTGGGCTCCTGATCCGAAAGGGGCTTTATTAGTGGCAGTTGGATATCAGGAGATGGATAGAAAGAAATATGGGGAGGATGAAGTCTCTTGGTGGAAACATGTTTGGAATAAGCTCACTTGGCCTAAGTATAATTTTTTCCTATGGTTAGTTGTTTGTAATAGGTGTCTTACTTGGGATAATCTTTTGAAGCGAGGCTTTCAGGGTCCCTCAATTTTCTATCTTTGTGGTAGTAGTGAAGAGTCCTCTTTACATTTGTTCTTTCAATGTGCCTTCTCTAAATCTATTTGGCATTTTTCGTGGGTTATGTGGAGGCACTCTTGTGTGCATTCTCTATCCCTCAGAGTTTTGGAGAACCTTGGGAAGGCCCCCTGCTCACTCTTTCCCTCTCCAGATGGCATGGACTATAGGGCCTTGATTCATCCTCTGGTAGATTTGGCTAGAGAGGAATAGTAGGATTTTCAGGATAAAAAGTTGACGAAGTTGCAAGTTTGGCAGCAGGTCTTGGGTATGCTTTAGGAGACTATTTTGGCTAAATGTGAAGTTGGGGCTCCTCTGGATGCTGGGGAGGCTATGGTGGTGCAGGGCTTAGGTATGAATGGATTAAGATCTAGAAGGACTTGTTCCAATGGGAGGGGAAACCCTAGCAGGAAAATCCAGTGCGATGGCAGGTGGTCTCTGCCTCCTGATGGGATTCTAAAAATTAACACTAATAGTTCTTCCAGGGGTAATTTGGGTTATGCTGGTGTAGGAGGTGTGGGGAGAGATTGCTCTGGGGTTGTACTCTTTTTCTTCTCCAAATATCAAGGTCGTCAGACTAATAATCTCATGGAGGCCCTTGCAATTCTTATTGCCTTGGAAAAGGCATGTGCCCTTGGCTGGCACAATATTATTTGTAAATTAGATTCTCAGGTTGTGATTAATTTGTTGAATAAGTAGAGTCTTGATGGGGTGAATTGGCAATTGATTTCGATTGTGCAACAAATTCATTAGTTAAGGATTTCATTAGAGGTGGTGTCCTTTGTTCATATCTTTAGGGAGTGGAACAATTTTTTTGATTGTTTATCTAAATGGGCCTTTAATTTTAAGGGTGATTGGAAGGTTGATGATTGGGAGCATCTTCCTAGTGATTGTGCTCAGAAATTGAAGATGTTGATTCATGAGGATATTAATGGTCCTTGATCAAGATCCTAGTTTTCTAGTTTTGAGGACTTGTTGCTCTGTGTTGGTTGTTCACCTTTTGGGCCTTGTTTGTTTCTGGTTTAGCTCCTTGTATTCTTGGATCTTCATTGATTGAATAAATTTTTACCCCTTTTATTTTAAAAAAAAAACTTGAAGAATGGAATGGATCTCAACAAGTTCATTCCTATTTGACAAAGAATGCACTCCTCAACAAAAGGATTGAATGTCCATATCTCAAGTCAATCCCCCCTCCATATCAGTATAGGGGTCTACAATAAAATCATCATCTATCATGGTCACCACTATTCATGTGGTCACGTCAACAGGCTCAAGTATACACCATCTCATATCTCTAGGATCAATGGGCTCTGCTAGGGGCATCTGATGTCAAGATAAGGTCAAATGTGCTTTAGGATCCATGCCATAACTAGAGAAGGATGAATGAAGGCTAGTGTTCCCTATGACACAATCTAATATAGATATCTATTAACCAATGCCAATATGTTCACTCCCCAGGTGTAGACTCCACCCTACTTGATCTCCCATATAATCGGTGCCTAACATCATCTCAACATCAGAGTCTTCTTATCTTTTTACAGGTTAGTGATAATTAGACCAACAATTAGATCAATCAATACCAACCATAGGGGTAGAACGATGCATGAAGGAATAGAGCTAGATCCCTAGCCTCTCTTGGATGATTGACCCCTAGGAAAGAAGTATATGTTAGTCTATATTCCTCTGACTTGATCTCAAGTAGCATTAGTCTCTCTCCTCAAATTGAAACTCCTAGGATGCAATACACATCATATAATGTAATCGTCCACTCACCCTGAACTTGTAGAAATTTGTGTCTACCTAAAAGATGGGATGTCAAATTACATGCAAACTATCCTAAATTGCACCCAATCCCAAACCCAAGGGACCTCAAGATTAAGCTAGATCACTAGTATGCTTCTAATCAACTAATGCACCCTATCTAAACATATTAGTGATGATTTGCTCTATATGAAGATGAAACTACACTATGCTAACTTAAGATTGCACTAAGCTAGATGATGTTGAGCACTCAATTTGGTAGAATGTATTTGCATATAATGGCTTATGAAAAATGGAGGTGGAGGCCTCAATTTATAGATTTTTGGGAATGGAATTGAAGGGCTAGGATTGAATTGGGAGATCAAGGGTTGAGATTGCTTGAGGATCCTCAAGCAAGGAGAATTAGACAAATGGCATGAGAGGATTGGATAAGAATTTTGCTCCAAGATTCAATGGATGATCAATGGATGAGATTGCAAGTTTGAATAGATGGATGGCTAGGATTGGGTAGGTGTATGATATGTAAGGTCTCATTTATGAAAAGATAAGGCTTGGATTTAGTGAAGAATTTTAAATGCCATGGAGAGGACAAGTAGAATTAAAAATTAGATGAATAGTGTCCAAATAGTGCCACATGTAATTTTAAATTTGCATAAATAGTGACACTTGGAGTGGGGTGGAAGAAAGAGAACAAATGTACACATTTTGGAAGATTTGGCCATGCTTCCAAAGTACCACTTGTCATGTACATGTTTGTACATAAGATGACAAGTGGGCTTCTAGAAACATGGGGGTTTGTAATGAGGAATTAATTAAAATTAATTCAAGTGCACATGTTTTAGAAGAAAATAATGATGATTACAAAAAGTAATAAAAAATGAACAAAATAGGAATTAAATAAATATGGTCATTTATTTAATTTTTGGAGTGTGCATTATGAACTATAGTAAAAAATATTTTATTTTTAAACTATAGTAGAGGAATTTGATTTTTGTGAAAGAGGAAATGTGTAGAATAAATTAATTAAATAATTAAAAATTATTTAATTAATAATTGCGCAAGTTGATGGAAGTGGTTGCGACCATTTTCAGACATCTACGTTTTGCCCCTTTTTGATATGACATCATACCTGTCGCGGTTGATGGGATATCAAAGAATTTTTTTAATAAATATGCCCCAGTGGGTGGACAGGAGAGGAATGGATGACCAGGTGATGTCCCTTGAGAGATTGTTAGAAAAATATTTTTTCGATGATATCTCGAAAAGGGAGAAAAAGTGATGAAAAAGAGGGAAAAGGGGTTCCGAGACTGAAGGGGGAAGGAAAATTGTGATGTCCCATTTATGGTTATTAAAAATTCATTTGCCTGCACATAAGAATGGATACTAGAAAGGGACATTAGCACTATTAGAGATCAATACATATATTAATTTAAGGTTAGTAACATCATGGTAATAGATAACAATGAACAGTTACATATATCCAAATAAATATTTTCTTATATTCATTCATTTCCATGTTTAGTCCTCATGATATACTTCGGGAATGGTGATCGTCATTCCTGGTCGTTAATCTAAACTAATCGTTAACTCTAGCAGAGACGGGTATATACTCATTAAGGCGCTGGATAACAATGCTCCACTGCCATAGGCCCAAGGGTTTCATGCTACACTCGGCAATACTTCACCACTTGAGAGTCACCTACCATGTAAGACTTAATAATAATAATAATAAACTGCCCTTCCCTAATGACCCAAACGTCCTCATAGGGTGATAGACAAGATTAATGACACGGCAATGTCACACTCATTCCCTCGTATATCATGAGTATAACTATGTAAGGTTAGAGAGATCGTACCGATATGAGATTTATCTTCTCGAATGATTTGAGGTATTTTGGTGATCCTATGGATCATGAAGATAATACTTTATTATGAATATTGTTCCATCAATGGAAATTAGATAATACTTTCTTATGAATGTTGCCTCTAGTATATTAGATTTGTCACAATATATATTCATGCATTCATTAACTAAGTTGCTGATAATAATGCTCATATGATAAGATAAACAATGTTGATATGAATACCTTATAGTTCTACTATAATGGCTGCTCCTTGAAGATTATAATCTGCTGATAGGAAATGTGGAGGGATTGTTGAATGAATATCTACTGATGATATGAGAATTGTGTAGTGTTTTAGATTCTATATTGATATGACGGCTGAAGATATCATTTAATGTATTCTTGTTGCTCCTATTAATGAATATTATTATTACTCAGATGGATAGACTGGTATTAAATATGGATGATTGTTGAGATGGATTATGAGATGGTATTGCTTGTTTGATGATGATGCTGAGTTGGTGATCAGATGAGATATTGTAAGATTGTTCGATGATTTCATGCTGAGGTGTTCGATGCCTTTGGATGATTCACTGCCGATTGATTGATAAATGATACTTGATCAATTGTTCGATATCCTTGAATTGTATTGTGTTGTGATTCATTGTTATTCGAATACTTGCTCATGAATGGAATGATTTATATTTGAATTGCTTGTTGTTATATATATATATATGAAATATATATTAAACTCAAAAATTCTCCTTCTTTTATATTCAGAAATATATTCTTACTTCATATATCTTAGTGCAAATCTGAATATGTGTTACTTGATGGAAAATGAATGTCTTATGTTGTTCACCGACTCCTTATTTATTCCTTTTAAAAGATGCGTTTCTATTCGTTGCATCCTTTCATATCTTAAAGCATACTCTTTCATATTTGATCGCCTCTTCTATTATGAAGAGATTGTATCTTTGAAGCATAACAATGAATTACTTTATAATAATTGTTGTCGTTGGTATTGGATTAGTATATTTCATATAGTTTGCTGCTTTAGACATTCATTGGGTATTCAACTTAGAAGATCGTTGTTTTTGTATTATACCCAATCATGTATCATTAAGGCTATGATGACTTTTAACGTTGTCCTTAGACAACCTTTTAGGAATCGACCTCTCTATAGTATGTTTCATAATATTTAGTATTATATGATTATATAATAATAACAATGGATGCATTGCGTCAGCTTCCTGTTGTTGTATGTGTTATTTGTTAGCTGATGTTGAAACTGATATTGGTAGAATTCCAAGTTTGCTATATTGTTAAGAAAACAAGAATTTATTGAACTAATGTAGTTGAATTTGACATGGAATTGAATTGGGAAATTAAAACGTTTAACATCACTATTTCCAAATGATTTTTAGCTACTGTTGGAAGTAAATAATGAGGGACAAATTTGAAATGGCAAATACTGAGTACAAATATTTTTTTTCAACTTGTTGAAAATAGTTGATAGTTTGTTATATGGAATCCCTTCGAAACATATAAGACAAATGATATATAATTTTCTTTATGCAAAAGCTTGTTAAACAATATAGAGCTTCATTGTAATATGATTTTTGGCTCCATTTGCATCCTGCAAGATATGTATAAAGATGGTTGTCAATAGATTATTATAGTAAATAAGCTACTGTAATGAAGAGTGTGACGAACAAACTAATTTCTTTGAAATAGTTTTTTAAATAAGCCATTAGCAAGGGAAGTATAATTATACCTTTTGATATGCATTAGTCCTCCTTACAATTGGCACTGATAATAATATTGTTCTAATTAAGTGTGAAGTCTCTTTTTGCTGAAAAGTCTCTTAGCATGAAGACAATTTCTGATTTGTCATCAATATATTATTCATAGGTGACGTTGTGGAGTTCAAGGAGCAATCCCTGAATGATGGACTTGTCACAAGAATAGTTAATAGTTTTTTTATTATCAGTAGTCAAAATTGTTTTCAGATACAAGGAGTGTATGTATGCAACTTGTTTGTTGTATATAATGCAATGGGCAGTTTGCTCTTCTAGTGTTCCATATGCATCAAATTTGTAATTACAGTTTGGATAGAATGCATGGAATGGACTTGAGAAGGAATTGGCTATTCTTAATAATCCTTGGACCTGCAAGACATGTTGAAGTATTATTATCTTTTGGCTCAGATTTACAAAATTGCAAGTAAAGAAATCTAAGAGTTTGAAATTACTTACCTCAAATGTTGATTGTAGTACTGTGTTTAATCTATCCAAGGTCCTTTTATTATTTAGTTTACCAATATATGTTGACTGGCCTGTATAAAGTGTGTTGTCCCTTGAATCTATCCGTTTAACAATATTCTTTAAAAGCATAGGTGGGAATTCATTCCTTTGGACTTTGTCTTGCATTGCTAGGAAGTGGTGCTCCAAACTTGAATGCATTATCAGCTATTTTTTATCAAGAGAGTTAGCATTTTTTTCCATGTATCTAAGGAATATAAGAGAAAATGAAAGAGGAACAATACAATGAATTGATGATTGGAGAGAATAATTGACCTGTGCTTTGTCAAGTTCAGTATCTCCATCTTTAAGATCAACAAAATATTGGTTTCCTTTCTTTGTTGTGGCCACTACCAAGGCACCAATAGTTCCTGTAGAATATTCATCTGTGCTTCTAAGTAATTGTTTGATTGTAGTGCTTGGTATGAAGTTGTATTCTTGACAAATTTGCAGTATGACTTCCATTGTGCTGGAGTTGTTTAAGATGAGGATGCAATCACAGTCACCATGATCATAATTTGTCTTTACAGCAATCTCGAAGCCTGAAATGTGGATGCCTGACCCTGGGACTATCTTTTGTTCATATTGCTTGACAAGGTCACCAGTTATGTTTACATTCACTGTCATCTCAGCTTTGGCATCTGTTAGGTCAGCCTGAAGCACTTCACGTGTTCTATTGTTTTTATCTCATGTTGTCTTATAGACAACAATGATATCTCCTTCAAATGTCTTTCCAAGTCTCCGGGCATTGAGATCTTCAATAGACATTGAGTTGGGATTTTTTGTCTTTGATCTGTGGGGATTGAAAGAGAATTATTTGAATACTAGGAAATTGAATTAGTATCATATATTTGCAAATTCAAGGTGTCATTTACCTTTTTGTTGATTATTGTTGTTTTGCATGCAATTGTTTCTCTTGTCTTTTGCTGCTTTCCATTTTTTAGCTGCAACAAATTTGTCAAATGTTAAGATACATGTTGTGGAATGTTAATTTAGTAATTGTGCTTTTTAATAACAAGGAGTTATAATTATGTCATAAATGAAAAATAGAATTGTGCAATAAATAGTGATCAATTCATACCTCCAGATATGTTGAATAACATGGTAAAGTTTATTTATTGACATGAATTCCTCAAGAGGTTTTTGATTTATTTTGCATCATTGATTTCAAGCATTGTAAAAATTGCATCATGATCAGTCCAGTATGCTTCTGATTTGTAAATACAATATGTTTGTCTATGTACATTACACCAAACATGATCAATGAGTGGTCTAGATAGGGATTGTATACTGTTTAATAGAAAGTTCATTTTGTGTGTTTGCATATGGCTAGAGAATTCTTTTGTTTTCTTGTTATGTATAGACATGTCAATGTTGAAATCGCCTACAATGTATAGAGTAGCATGAATATTTATGCAAGAAAAAACTTGGTTGGTGATTTCTAACAACGGGGTAGCAGGTCTTACATATAGATTAGATATGTTGATTTCATTACCGTCAAAAGTTGTTATTGTTATAGCTTCAGCATTATTTGTTTTGTGTTGCATATGTTTTAATATCTTATATTTTTTTTTGGTGAAAGTCATAACACCATGTATATGATATGTTGAGAAATAATTAAAATTTTGAAATGGATTGATAAAATCAGAGGATCGAGTATGTGTTTCTTGTAAACAAAAAATAGTAGATGACATTATATCGTGATCATTGAGTATGTCTTCTATATGAAGAGGCAAGTTACGTGTATTCAATGTGGATAGTAATATTTGTCCAGTATGAATTTCTTTTAAATGTTCATTTTGAAATTTCCACTTTATTGTAGATTGTAGACGTGACATTTCGACAACTACTTTTTTCTTTATTTTGAAATTGTTTTGTGCAATAGGTTTCAATAGAAATAATTTGTCAATTGTTCTAGTGCATGAAAGCACTGTATATGCCAATCCATGTTTGTTTATGCCCGAAGGGTCAAATGCAAGACCTTCTATTGTAAGTCCTTGGGATCTATGAATAGTGCGAGCACATACTAATTGGATTGGGAATTGTCTTCTAATAGTTATCTTCTTTTGGTTTGAATGCTTCTAAATAGGTTTGGCAATTCCAAGTATAGGTGTCCAATCTTTATCAATGTAATTGGTAAAGCATTGTGCTAGCCTTTTTGACTGTCGATGTCCAATTTGTGGATCATTAAATTTAATCCAAATAATTTCAAAGTCAACAAATTTGGTGTATGCTTTAAACGTTCCATCAAATCCATTGACTAGACCATCTTGTGTGTCATAATTACCAGCATATATTTTAACTAACATATTTGGCTTCAACTCTATTTGAGTTGGTAAATTGGTTGAATGATTATAGAATCTTATTGCATGATAATTGTATTCATATTCATCAATTGAATTCAATATGATCAAATCTCCATGTGCAATTGAAAGCATTTTTCTATTGTGTGTATCAACATCTTTTCTTCTATAAAATAAAAAAGGGAACATTGGGTCCATTGGTGGTGGGCAGAGGCAGTTTTGATTGAGATATTCTAAGTCGTCATTTGTTTATGATCCAATGCGTATTCTATTCAGTATGTTGATGAAACTTTGATATCTTTGTCGCATTGTTGTTTGCAAGGAGTAGTACTTTATTTTCTGTTTCCAAAAATTATATGGCATTAGTTCATTTGTTGTTAGTAAGTTTTCGAATACTAAAGAATCTTGTACGGGTTGTGCTTGGTAAAGATCACCACAAAAAATGGTATCAAGATTTCCAAAGTAGCTAGTAGGCATTTGCATTATATCTCGTAATCGTTTGTCAATAGATCGCATAAATCTTGCACCTACTAGTGAAATTTCATCTATCAAAAGGACTCGTAATTGTTGATAATGCTTTGACATTGTATCTAATGTTTTAGAATTCAAAGGAATGAATTCTGACTTGTTGAAAGGCATATGCAATGCTGAGTGTATTGTCATGCTACCAATGTTGTATGTTGCTTTTCCTATATCAGAAAGAATCAGGGCTTTTGGTTTGTCTGGATCATTATCAATAGAATTGTTGTATATGCGAATAAGACTTTGGTGTATTGCTTTTGTGGTAAAAGTTTTTCCAGTTCCAGCTCCTCCTGTTAGGAACAAATATAATGGAGTTTTGTTATTTTCCAATTTTTTTAATACAATGTCTTTTACAATTGCTTGTTGTTCTTTGTTTAACATTAGTCTCATTTTGTAATATTCAGCATTGTCAATCATTTGACGATGTTTTGATATTTCAAATGCAGCAGAATTTGTTTTGTTTGTTTTGTTGAGTTTTAATGTATCAATATCTAATTCTATGTTATATTGTTCTTCTTGTGATGAATGCTTTTTAGGTGAGGGTTGGTTGTGAATTTGTTCATCAACAGTTTTTAGGTCGGCAATAGCAGTGTCAATGTCACCCCATGTGTGATTGATATTGTAATTGTATTTGATGAAATTAGCTCTAATTGTACGCTCATGATATGAATATGCATTATGCCATGTTTCAAAACCATCTTTTAGTGTGTTTTCATTTATCGTAAACGGCACATAAAGTAGTAATTGCTCTTTGTAATGATTCTCTTGGTCAATATGTCTATTAAAATTGACAAATCGTATAACATTTCTCTTGGCTTTGGCTTCTAATTTCGTACCATTTTTTTGTATTCTGAAACAAATTGTGCAAGACAAATGTTTGTTATTGTTTTAGGTCATGCAAGATAATAGTCTATTAATGAATTGCAAGTTACATTTTCTGAATCATCTGGTTCTTTGTTCAAATGTTTTATTGACTTTAAAATAAATGTTCACTCATTATCAGGCCTGGTGTTAATGAATATACATTTCCTTGAGCTGTAGTTTAGTGGAAGAGATAGTACGAGGTGAACAACTTGTTGCGAAGACATTTGTTGTAAATTGAGCAATGTATTTCCAAGTTTACTTATCATTCTTATAGCATCTATTTTATTTTGTTCATGTTCTTTTCAAATTCTTTTGAATGCATTTGTCATTGACTTATCCACTTTTGTCATATAAGAGCTACAATACATTGCTGCGGCATATGCATTCAAGACGAATTGTGCGTCTGTATTTGTGTTCCATATTTCTGTTATTTTTTTGGCAAAGCTATTATTCCATATGTGTGTTGGTTTCCTTTTCAAAAAAATTGTGGACCTATGGATTGTAGATTTGATGGCCATTATGTAATTGTCCTCACTTAAACTCATTTCTTGTAAAAAAACATTTAGAAAGAGAATGAATTGTCATAATTTGATTGTTGTAAAGTGGAAAGAATATATTTTTCTCTTGAAATTGTAGTTTGATCATTGTCTATAGATGGTTCAATAATTGAAGTTTTCCCCATTGGTGGAAGTGGAAAATTATATCAACAATTTTGTTTTTTTGATTTCCTGCATTGCTTGGTATGGTGATGTTTATGTATTATAGCTAAGTCAGGATGTAGTTCTTTAGTATTACATGTTATGTACTTGTCTACAAATTCTTCAATATTTGCATTACTATCTCTACCATAAATCGGTGCATCTCTAATCCACAGGAGGAAATGGTCATGTTCATTTCCACGATTTTGGAATTCAGTTACAGAGAAATAATCCAAGATTTTCCCAAAGAAGGAATTGTCTGTCAATATTAGTTTTTTTATTACATTGATTCTATGCCTATAATAACGTGCACATGTCACAGGATCTTTCCTTATGAGTTGAAATTTGTCAGTTTCATTTGCTATGATGTGTTGCTGATTTGTTTTTGTTTGATATGTATTGTGTAATTCTTCAAGCATTTTTTATAGTGGCTACCAATATTGTTCAGTGCTTGTAAATGTAACAAAAAAGGTAGGTGGTCCAAGTTGTCTCATCATTGCAAATACATTTCTTTTCAATTGGTGCATATAATCTGGAGATATTCTTATCCTTTTGAAATCAATGTAACCAATGTTAGATCTAAGAATCTTCTCTAAATTGGGTTTATGTTTGACATCTTTTGCTACTAGCTTTCTTCCTTTTAGTTGACCTTTGCGTAGTCGTATCCACATTGTGGATAGAACTTGGTGTATGAGTATCTTAATGGTCTTGAAAAATAGATTTGTTGTATGGTAAGCAATCTTTCTATTTGAGTTTTGTAATTCCCATTGTGCAATTTTTTGGTATGGAAAAGCTTTGGTTATGTTTTCATCATGTGGTTCCCCAAAGAATAGTGTAGGAAAATTCATTTCTTCTGCATATTTGTCTTTAAAGAGTCCAATAGGATTATGGCCTTCTGTTGGTGCAAGTTCTATGATCTTGTCTTGCATTTCATGTATAGATTTTGATTCAATCAATCCGTGTATTAAGGTCTCACAAGGATTTTCATTTTCTATATCATTTTTCACATCGCTTTCACTCGTAGTATTTTCATTTATTTGTTCATTGTCATTATTGTATTGAAGAGTTTTTTTCCAATCTTTGTTTAATTGGATATTTTCCATTTTATATAATGTTCTTTTGCATAATTGTTTTAAAGATTTCATAATGATAGTTGCACGTACCATTCCTATTTTGTATGCATTTCTACATTGTAGTCGTCTTTTAAGAGAAACAACAATTATAGATGTCTCGTTAGTAGAGCATGGTAATGTTGTTTGTATAATGTCTATGTTAACTGGTACATTGATAATAGAGCCTGTTAGACCCATTTGGGAATTTTGGTATCCTAGTTGCCATATTTGTGCAAATGCAATTCTAAGTGAGACTAATAGTTCTTCTAGTTGTGAAAGCATTGCTACATAGTGCAATGGTTTATTCATCCTAATATAATCTGGTGTTGCATATCTAGGTAGTTTGAGATGGTTCAACGATGCTTTACAATTGCGACAAATATAGTTTTCTGATAGAATACATGTTTTTTTTGTTAATTTGAAATATGCATGCTTTTGTTTGTCCTTGAGCATTGATATATCTTTCTTGAAATGCAATATTTGACAAATTGAACATGCATATTTTGGCGTGTCTTGAATTTTTTTTTGAATATTTCTAATGGTGACATTTGATTTTTTTTCCCCAAGATTGTAGGTGCTAGTATATTTCTTGCATGTATTTGTTTTTTAATTTCTCGAAGTGATCCGGGCTTATTATTTGTAATGTTTTTGGTTTGGCTCAAAAAATTTATGTCATGTATATTATTATTTCTAATGATTTGTTTAATGTTACGCAATCTTATATGTGGTGATGTTGAATGTGATTGAATATCAATTGGTTGTACTTCATAATGAACAAGTGGCTCAAAATGGCCATAAAGAGGATTCGCATCATGAAATAAGATAGAGTATGCTTGTCCATGTGATGCTTCGTTGAAATGTAAGTACTTCTTTCCTTTTGTCATTGACCAAACAGATATTTTTATATTTAACCATTTGGATAACCAAAGAATATAAAATATATCTCCCCATAATCCAATTTCTTGATTATTTGTAGTTGGTATTGCAGAGAGTCACATTCAACGGAGGTACGTTTCAACATCTTCTATTTTGTGTAAGTCATAGAGTGCATGAGGATGCAATTGATATTTATATGAAGTAATTGCTTCTATGTTGCCTTGTGAAAGGCAATTGAGGAAGTAATCGATAATTCCATTGCGTAATTCAATTGATGTATAGTGATGATGAAGTAGGAGTTCTAATGCATCAAAGAGACAGTTACCTACATTGTATTTAAATGTGGTGATCCTAGACAATCCTTCAAAGCTTAATGCATTGTTGATATTGGAAATTTGAGTCTGATTTTTCAATGTATATTTGTCAACTTCTATTATTTCTTTTATATGTGTTTGTATATTGTTTGATTGTATTTGATAATGTAGGAGTGGCTCAAAATGACCGTGAAGAGGATTTGCATCATGGAATAAGATAGAATATGATTTTCTATGGGATGATTGATTGAAATGTAAGTACTTCTTTCCTCTTGTCATTGACCAAACACATATTTGTATGTCTAACCATTTGGATAGCCAATGTATACAAAATATGTCTCCCCATAATCCAATGTCTTCATTGTTTGTTATTGGCTTTGCAGAGAATCGCATTCTATGGAGGTACATTCCGGTATCTTTTATTCTATGCAATTCATATAGTGTAAGAGGATTCAATTCATAGTTATATGAAGTAATTGCTTCTGCATTGCCTTGTGAAAGACATTGCAGGAAGTAATCAATAGTTCCATTACGTATTTGGATTGATGTGTAGCGATTGTCAAGTAGAAGCTCAAATGTATCAAAGAAACAATCTCCAACATTATATTTAAAGTTGTTAAGCCTAAAAAATCCTTCATTTCTTAAAGCACTATTGATGTTGCAATCTTGAGATTGATTTCTGAATTCATATTTTTCTACTTCTATTATTTCTTTCTTTGGCACTGCTAAAGAATCTATCTTCCTTTTCATTTTTTTATGCCTTGAAACAAAGTTTATAATTGCAGGATAGGATGGATATGTTTTACCTTGGATATAGATGACGTGGATGTTTACTAAATTGGTATTTGTATTTGATCTTTAGATTACCACTTTTTGTTCTAATACCTCTTCTTGCTTGTGGTTCTGCAATATAAAATTGTCATTGCTATATTCACATGGTTTTATTTTTTGTTCTAATCATATTCAATAAATGAACAATTTTCCAATTATCTATTCGCTATATGGACATATGCAGTCTGCTAAGTTTTTGTGAACTAGTGAGACATTGTCGATCTATCGTTTTGATAGAATTTATGATTACAATTATACACTTTGTTCTAAACTAATATAAAATAATTCTTAAATAAAAACAAAAATTCATATGTCATAAATAAAATAGTTCTAAAATATAATAAAACAATTCTTAAATAAGATAGCTTTGTCTTTTTTCATCTATTTACTATCTATTTGTATATGTATAATAATTTAAATAGATAGTAAGATGTAATAGAGAAAATGTAATTAAAGATTTCTTTTTCTCCTTGATCACTTGGCCTCATAAAATACCATATTGATAATGCTTATAACTGATCTATGTTCAGTTTTGATTGAATTTAAACAAATCAACACTTTTGACATTTATTTTATATTGCATTTGTATGCACTTAACCTAAACTTATTCTAAATATAGATATGAAAAATGATATGGACTAGAAGTAGAGATTCTCAAAGAAGCATTAAACTCACAACATTATGTATCATAATTGTTTTAGTATGCTCTTACAGAAGCCAAGCAGAAAAGAAATTGCTTATACATATTAGACAGTTGAACTAGATTCATTATTGTTAGAACTGAAAGCATCAGGAACTAGAGAGGTCATCAGAGTATTTGGAACAATTGAACTAACTTGAGCAACATTTGAGATAGTGGGCATGACATTTTGGATAGGGGCAGAGTCATGAAGCAAAGGTGGATGAGGAACATGGCCCAAGAGAAAATGAAGGGCAAGAAAAGTCTTTTTGACCGTGATGCAAAGTGTGGACCAAGTTGTAATTGATGGGAATCCACAACATTTTGCATAGTGAGGATACAATCATTTTGTATGCCAATTTTGGTAGCATTATAAACACGCAACATCGTTGGATCCTTGCGTATCTCATTAAAGGTAAAAAGACCTCCTATGCGAGCTGAACCATAAAATAATTCATAGTTCTCAATTGCTAACTTAAAAGTTTCCTCTGATATGAGATAACTTTGTACATAGTCAAATGCCAACTTTCTGAGGAGGTCAAAATCCTGGAGGAGATCCATTGCATTGGAAAGGAAGATAGAAACAACTTTTGAGTATTGTAGTACTTGTGGAAATTCTTGAAGGATTTCTATCCCCACCACTATTTGAATTGCATCTTCCACAGTTGCACAATCAATCATAAAAACATGGGCCATCTTCATAACATCATATCTTCCAATGTCTATCAATTCCCATTTTTGAGTTGGGAAGAATATGCATTTGTTCTTTTGCCACTCCTTCATTTTGAACTGTCAAAATGGTGTATAGCAAAGAAAAAAAATTGTAATAGAAAATCTTTGATCAATAAGATAGTGAAATATATTAAATATAGAAAGAATGCAACATAGTGCTGATCTAAGTAATATATTGTACAAATTGCATGTTTTGAATTTACATATGTTTTAGAAATTGTTTTATCTTTGTTTTCTTTGGTTGTTAACTTATATATGATGAACTATTTTATGGATAAACATTTTAAATAGGCTTTATGTCAGAAAATAAAGCCATACCCAAAAGATTCAGTTAAAACAATAAATCCCCAACCCAAGATGGGAAGGTGGGATTTGAGAAAGAAGGGGTTGCTTTGAAGTTGATTACATTAGAGAGTTTGGCTTGCTTTGCGCTTAGGGCCATTTGTATAGGGATCTAGAGCCTGTATTCTAGTCAACTTAATTGAAATTGAAATTAGTCATTTGGTGATATGCATAAGAATGCTAAGACTATAGATGCCTGAAAATGTTGTCAATTTGCAAACGTCATTTTATTCCAGAGTGTTTGGGTAATAGGAATCCATCTAGGATAAAAATAGATTGCAATAGGGATTCAAGATACCACCCAAAGTGTCTAATCTATGCAAATGATAAAGAAGATTATCAACAATCGACTTTTATGTTATTTCTGTGTGTGTCATATTATTGCATACAAATTGCGCATGCAAAATTTAAGAAACATCATGTTTATAGAAATAGAGCTATATGATCTTGCTCTAAGATTCTTCAAGAAAATCTTTGAACTTTGTCAAAATAGTAGTTGGTAACTGTTTTGAAACGCAATTTAAAACCTCGCCATCAAAGTTCATAACCATATAAATAGAAATCTTCAAGGTGAGTGCACATAGAATGCTCAATTTTGCAACTAGACCATTGAAGCCAATAACAATTATCAGAAAGAAAATTGTGCACATATAGAGAGAGCTCTATGACAACATTATTAAATTCAAATCAGGCAATAGACATTATTCAAATCAGATCATGTTCAGTTATGAGAGTTATTATATAAATATATTTATAAATACATAAAAACACAAAGACAAAGAAGTCTACACTGTTGCCCTCTACTGAATGCTAGTTGCATATACTTCCTTGTTTTAGATTGGAATATTCATACTACTTCTTCCATGCCTATTTGCCTTGAGTTCATAATGGTCAGTAAACGCCAAAAAAATATAAGAACACTATTACATCGCATATCAGCAATATGCAAAAATGCAAAGTGTTTTTTACTAGAATGAGCAATAGAACCACTATGAACACCTCGACTATCATAATAGTGTATACTTGTAACATGATTTCATCCTTAGAAAAGAGAGCCATTTCTTTTCCACACTGGATAACTATATAATTTGTAACTGCAATCGCATACAACAACTATTTGCAAGTTCTTAGCATTCCATCGATTACATTTGCATTTTCTGTCAACCAATCATAAAATATCCTTTAGATGTAGGTTGTATCAAAGTCTATGAATGGTATATGTAAGTTCAGTATGCTATTCATGATGATTTGATTAGGATCTTGACTGTGAATAGTAAATTGATATCTAATTATTTTTGTGGAGTTTTTGCAATTCAAGCTCCATTTTCATGACAATGTAGAAATTGCAGGACAATATGATTCAAGTAGAGTTGGTCATTCATTAATTGTTTTACTTTGGGTGATCTACATGAAGCTTTAAAAGATTATCTAGTGACAACAATATATGTTCTTGGTGATCAATTGCTCTTATTGGAGCTATTGCTTTCTATCAGCATATAAGTAGTGGGTCTGGTCATGAAAATAGAAATGACGGTCATTATCTTTGAAATAGACAATAGCTATGGAACTAGTACTCTTCCTGTGGATGTATCCAGTATTGAAAAGTTGTACTATTGTTCCAATTGATTAAAACTAATTTCAGCTATAGTAAGTTACTTTTTTTTTAGTTTTAGGATAAAGTACATAGTAAACCTAACACAGTATGAGATAAAAACTCTAACCGATTCCATTTATTTCTCCTAACATTTGTATTTTATGGCCAATACCAAAACAAATCTGTATAAGAACAGACATTTAAAAGTCAGAAGTAGTTTTGATCATTTACATATGTAGAGTTTCATTGGTATTGCAATAGAAAAGTTGTAGATTATCAACAATAGCTTTGTTAGATTCATATATTTGTTGCAGATAAAAAAACATGACTAAGAATAAATCATATTTTTATAGAATATCTTTTAGTTGTGCTCTTAAGCTATTCATATTAATAGGGAATATTGTAATAAAAAATACAATTCTTTATTTGTAATTTGTACTTTTCTATAAGTAAAAATAAGAATATTGTTCAATCAAAATTTTGTTCTTCAAAGAACAATATCAACTCTATTTGAAATTGTTTTCTTGAAAAGCTTTTAAAGAAACAACTTTTCATACATTGCATGTTTCTCCAACTGTATACACAATCTAATAACTTATCTTAATAAGATGTTTGACATGATCAATAGCAAGATCAAATGTATTAATCTTAGTAGCAGATACATGGCTACTTTGTAGCAGACACATGGCTAGTGGTAGCTATAGATGAAATGCTACAATTGTGATTGATATTGTATATCTCTCTTGTATCAATGTCATTATTGACAAGAGCAGGGTCTTCCAAGAATTGATTAAGACAATGGTTACCAATGCCATATGGAAAAATGGCCATGCCAGAGTTTTTTATGGGCATTGTATTGATGATCGTGCTACTACTAAACAAACACTTGTCAATAGGACTAAAACAAGATTGGCACAATGAAGATGTACATTGAGTAATGTAACTGGTTGAAGTTATATCAATGTTTTCAGGTAAAACTTCTTCTAATTTAGAACTAGACTCTAAAGTACAGAATGGTACAATAGGTTGCTTGATCAAAAAATTGCTACTGCTATCAACTTCAGGAAGACACATGGATAGTTGTAAATTGTTTGATTTACCTCCAAGAAAATGATCATTCTTTTCTATCATTTTTGTTAAAGGTTCCATGTAATCATACCTGGCCAATTGAACAAAGTTGTAATTACTTCTAGCATTTGATTTCTCTTGACTCAAAAATGGATTTAATATAGGAGTAGACTGCAAAGTAGACAGGGGCAAAATAGGTTGATTAGTGGACAAATTGGATGGCTTTGAATTGACATACAAGAAATTTGTTCTTGCTTTACTGCCATTGATAGATATAGCAGCCTTATCATAGGCAAGAGTGGCTTCTTCTATTGTATCAAAAGATCCTAACCATTGATGTTTCTTGGACCTGTCATTCCAAATTTCTGTAACATAACTACCCCAAGGTCGTCTCCTAACACCTCTATATGAGATATCCTTTGTACAGTTGTCCATTTCCTTAGGACTAAAGCATGGAGCTTTGTTTCCTTTACCTATTTCTATGGAGTCCTGATAGCTTGATTCTGTGTGAACATTCTTCATTATTTGTTTCTCCTTCCTCTGATTGGCTTCCAAACTAGAAAATGGAACAATAGGCTTCTTGGAAAATAAGTTACATGGTTTTGAATTGGAATAGATAAAATTTGTAATTGCACTATAGCCTCTCATTGATATAGCAGCCTTATCATAAGCATAGGCAGCTTCTTTTGCTGAATCAAAAGTTTCAAGCCACTTCTATTTTTTCAATTTAGGATCCCTAATTTCTGCAACATAACGACCCAACGAGCGTTGTCTAATGCCTCTATACCTTGTTGCTTCTATAGAATGTTTTGAATAAATAGCACTTAGGCTTAAGTGTGTTCTTCTTCGTTCCTTTTGTATTGATTCTTTAGTATTTGATTGCTTTCGCAATTTCTCCATTCAGTATCTCTTTTCTAGACCAAAATTACAATGGTGTTCGAAATTTTTGTATCATCAAATTAGTTAAATTCAAGATTTCTTCAACTATATTTGCAGTTGGAATCCACATTTGAAAGACTCCTAGACATTATCAAATGCAACTGACTACAACAACTATATCTTTTTTTTATTCATAACAATTATATCACTAGAGGATCAGAGGATATTAAAAATGAAATATGTTATTAATTGATATTAGAATATAGGATACATTATAATAATTATAGTAAGCACATTCTTCTTTGAACATGCAACTAATAGATGTAATCTTATTGGCATAGATATAGGCACATATGTTCAAATATATTAACAGTTTTGGTTTTATAAGAATTATATAATAACTACTAACTCTGTATAAATATTATTATTAAAATTAGTTTTCACTTTGTATGCTATTATTTTATTTTTTTATTACAGCCTCTAATACATTATAACCTATTACAGATTTAACACAATTTAAAATGATTCAATCTAATCGCATACTTTATATATATATATATATATATATATATATATATATATATATATATATATATATATATATATATATATATATATATATATATATATATCTACATTCTTGATTTTTAATTAAAATATTTCATTGCAACATTGTGGATGAAAGTAGATGAAAAAGTAAATAGTAGTTTCAACTTTAAACAAATGACATGCGAAAGTTGAATGCACCTTGGTAAACAAGAGATTTTAGACTACTCCTGTAGTGTGCGACAGTTCAGGTTCAAAAAAACCTTTTATCGAGTTCTACAAAAATTGTATTCACATGACAAATTAAGAAATTAAAATCAATAAATATAGGAAACTGGTATAATACATTTTGCATTTAACACAAAAATTTATTGATAAGTTTCTTCTATGGAGTTTTGATTCCTAATGAAGCACAATTAAAATATAACTACAAAAAATCTTTTTATTCAGTTTTGCAAAACAAATGTATTGACAAGAGAAATAAAGAAATTAGATAATTTAGCCATTACTAAAAGTATATAGTATATAACTATAACAATAACAATTAAAATATAGTATATAACTATATTAAATATTAAGAATAAATTATTAATGTAGAGAGGCATTCTACAATAGCACAACGGGCATGTTAACACCAAACTCTTTTACAAAATCCAACCAACAAATTTCATGGTCATATTCATGTTCTTGAACTTACAAGAAACAACCAAGAACTGTTTAGTCAAATTCATGTTCTTAAGGCGTCAAGCCTAATAGTCAATTCATCTTCCTATGGCATCAACTCTCATGATCCCTACTAAAAGGGACATAATACGAGTGTCAAAATCGTATGAAATGTTGTGTCCAACTTTCTAGACATGGTTTATGACTGCCAAACTCAAAATTTAGTGAACTATTGAATCCATCCTTCTACAGACTTAATTGGCCCATCCAAAGTTGAACTTGAAGTTGGATAATCCAGCTTGCTAGATAAGATACAGCTCTAGCGAGGGAGAAGTAATAATAGAGAGTTTTAAATTACACAACCTATTGTATCGAACTCACTAGGTAAAGCATAGCCCTACTGAAGGAGATGCGATAATAAATAGTTTGAGATTGAATAAATTACTACATCCAACTTAAAATCATAAAGTGTTTAAAATTCATCCATCTTGATAAAAAATCTGCATACCATACAAAAGAAACATAATAATAATAATGCAGTGAAATTGAATAAAGTAGTGCATGTAACTGTAAACAACCACCAGCTTAGTAGATTAAAAATATAAAATCTCGTCGCTGAAGCAGCATACGAATTGCTTAATTGCATAACTTAGGGGATTTTACAGTAGATGACAAAGCTAAAAAGGAAAAAGGTTAACCTCTGAAAATTGGTCATTTGATCCCCTCTAAATTCCAAAACCTTGGCATATTGGATCTCCATTGCCAAGAAAACTCAACCATATACCATTTTCAGAGAGACGTAGTTAAGAAATTAAACATTTTTTGGCTATTGCCAATGGTATTTAACCTCTTAAATATTCCATAAAATAAGAAAAATTTGTGGAATCCATTTACCCCCATCTAGAGAAGAAAAGATCAAACTGAAAAAAAAAAGGAAATGAAGGGTTGAAAACCTACCTCCTTTTGTGAAAGACATGAATAATAGGCAGATAGTGATAGTAATACATAATGCCTCAAATAGATTTGCACTTTTTCATTGCAATGATTCTAGCATTTGCAGAACATGGATTTGTTTTAAGGCTTTACAATATTTCAAGCAAATGCAATTTCTAATACTGTGAAGCAAAATTCCATTGTAGACGTACATACAAAAAGAAATTCATGATGGATGACCCTCTTCTGTAGGAAGTATAATTGAAACAAGATTAAAATCATGCAAACTCCTCAAAGAATATATAGCACCCAAATATTATTGAAATTGCATATAATCCCACATCTACACAGACAAGTCCCGGGTAAATTTAACCAAATAAATATCCCTACAAGGGCAAAATCTACCCCTAAAAATTACATATAATTTATCAAATCAAGAAAAGGAAAAAACATGTTTTCACATATTGGAAACCCTAATCCTAATAGTAACAAAATCCAATATAGTGTCAAGAACAAATCTAAAATATTAGAAGCAAGTCTTATACTGTAATACAATGACATACCGATCACAACACTTGAACAGCGTTTAAAATATATATATATAGTAAATCTATGCAATAACAGAAGAGAAACCCTAAAAATGTGGAAAAAATTAGTTTAATATTGTTACTGCCATTCCATTACATGATACCATTGAAGAGCATGTTCTGCTTAATGTTTTTTAGAAAAGAAAAACTGTGAGTAATTTATTTGGGTTTGATTCAACTGTGCAGATCCATTCAAAGATATCAGACATTGACAGAGCAAACATATGCAAAATGCCCTAGGATGTTACTTGTGAGAGATATTTCATGGAAAGCGGTGAGAACTATTCAAAAGCTTTGGAAGAGCATAAACAGAAAAATGGTTTAAAAATGTGGATTTGGAAGAAACATACACAGAAGAGGAAGATCTAAAGTCAAATTCCTTAAATATGTTTGATGATTTGATAAATTCAAGACATTTCTAATGGTGAGACATTTCCAACCAATACTTCTGTGGAAACACCGTTCTCTCAACTATTCCTCCGGTATTTATTAGAATATGATGAGCAAAAGCATTGATGTTCATTGTGTCACAAAAATGAGGGCTTAGTAGCTTATGAAGGGCATGCAGAGCGTTAAAGTTTCTATTTGTGGTGATTATAAATGGTTCTATGACTGCGCATGACCTCAGCCTAAAAGTAAAAAAAACAAGAAGACCCCAAATCATAGTTTTGGATCTATTCCTCAATCGATGAAATTGTCAACAAAAACAATGAAATCCAGGAACATTTAGTATTAACAAAGATGTTGAATCAATGTCTCTTGTCAAAAGCTAGAGATAAACCAAATTAAAACAGAGGGGATCTGTTGTTACACGTTTTCATATGCAAGATTGTGGTCAATGGGACTCAAACATATAACGTGATAGAACCTACCTGAAAAACAGTAGATGAAAAAAAAAACTAATCTAAAGAATAAGAGGTAAACCCCCCAAAACATGTGAATCAAGTACAATAGCAAGGACCCCAATCTGAGCAATCAGAGATTTGGAGCTTTTGATAGAGGATAGTTGGATCTCTTAATTCTTTGGGTTCTTATTTTTTCATCCAGTCATTATTGCAGCAATTTTGGAGTATCCATTTTTTAGAAGTTTGACATGGAATGGCCAATCATATATTTAGACAAGAAGGATATTGAAATCTCTGGGTGTCTCTTTCCTGTACTGACTTTTTCTTAAATTATTATTTGGCAGGTCTGTTACTACCATTCCAGAGGCAGAACCCCTTTGTTATCTCTTAGGACGTCAAGGCCTTGCTTATGATCTTAAATTCTTTGGTGAAGAGGATGACACGTTGTTACTAAGGTTGGTATGAAAGCTCATATTCATATATGCATAGTTTGATGGTATGCATGATTTACATCTTATATGCATTAGAAACCCAAATTGCTATAAACAAATATGTCTTCCATCCTGAGCCTGAAACTATAACCCATTAATGGAAAACCAATGTTTAAAAATGTTAGGGATCTAAACAAAAGATTGGGTATAAACATGGGCAAATTTTGAAAACAAGTTTTTCTAAAACAAGTTCAACATTGAGAATAAAGTTCCTAAAACATGCAAAACATAAAATAAAGACCTTGCAGATTTCTGTAAAGACGTTACAGATTTCCTTATCAAAATTAGCATGGTAAAAAAAAAATTTCAAGATCACTGAAAATGTATGTAAAACAGTTGCTCAGACGTAGGTCGTATTGATGATTCCTTGAACCTAGCTCTTCTTGTTCAACCAGCTCTGCAAATTGATGATGCTATTCATATGCGTTAGTCTACTATCTAACTTATACAAATATGAGATTCAAACAACAAAGTTCTAAAGATTCAAACCACATACCCAGTTCAAACATAAGATATAGATACACAACAACAAAAAGTAGAGCATATTCATGCTAAACAGGATATGAACACAGATGAGAATATGAGAGTTAAAAAAATGCAAGCTTGTAGCAGGTGAATGTACCTAAGTTTTATTCCACAGTCGACGATGATGATGAGAACCAACACAAAGCAAATGATACTGGTTGAAAGCATTGAAGCCCTAATTTAATAAGCAGATTGGTGACTTTAACCCTCTCGAAAATGAAATCAATTGAATGTCCTCATACAGACATCTCAAATCAATTTGATATTTCGTACACAAAATCAAAGAAAATTAATTGTAACTTGTGAAAGTCAAGCTCTATTAATTTCAAGCATGCGTAACTACAGTGCACAGAAGACATGAATTGTCTATATGTCCAATCTACTTTTTAAAAAGCCATCCAAAATCTCCCAAGAACTAAATTTTTAAAATGAATAATGAGGAGGAAAATGTCACAGGCGATGAAATGAAATACAAGTCAAACAACATTTATGAGGAACACTGATTACAAGCGATCAAATTTTTTGTGCAGTGAAAAAATCATGTGGTGTCTCTTCAAAATTATTGAGACAGTGAACAGTCACAATGTGACCGATGAAAAGCACTTCTTGGGACAATCTTCTCAAGATTTCTCCCTCGTAGAGATTAAAAACACACTTCTACTGTGGAAAGGTACTTGGTATAAAGGTCAAGACAGATTGTGATTTTATTATTTTTTTTACAGGGTGGAAGTTTTCGGTATCAATGTGTTAGATTGAAAATGAAGGTAAATAGAAAGAAATTAAAACTAGCAGTTGCACAGATGAAGTGCAACGGTTTTGTCTAAAATTAATGTCTTACTCTACAGTAATTAAAGGGCAAATTTACAGTGGATCATGATTAATAGAGCTCAAATCAAAAGCTAAATTGGTACCTGCATGCGCTATAATGTCGTGGGCCTGCATATTCTCCATTGTTCGCACAATAATTTCTCCTTCTTTTATGCCGTTAGAAACTCTGACAAATCCCATGTTCAAGTAAGGGTGAAACATAAACATAATCTACAAGACCCTCTAGCCACAAAATATGGTCAAATAATTAGATATTCACAAATAATTGTCCTATCCACTTTGACATATATGTATTTGCATTAAATATATGCAAATGCAAAGAAACAAAAAATATCTATGTCAATCAATTTGAATGCAATTGGTTGTGTACTGTACGTACTTTTTACTGTATTTGATTGGCATCAAATATATGAAAATCAAATAAGACCAATTGCTGACATCATGCTAATAAGACTATTAGACACTGTCATCCAATAAAATATCGGATAAAAAGAATTAATATATTAAAATATATTTTGCAAAAAAAAAATATTAGAATATTTAGCCAATTGATTTTAATTCTGAATGTTGATTGGTCCATAGAATAAAAATTATAGAACTAATAATATTTATTTTTATATTTATATTTATATGTTATTTATATATTATATATTATAGTTATATTTATACATTATATATATTAATAATATATTATATTATATTATAATTATTATAATTATAATAATATTTAAATCAATAATTATATTGTTTCTTATATTAATAATACAATTTGAATAAATATATTATATATTATATTTATATTAATTTATAATATTGCCTATATTATTTAATCGATTATAATATTTTAATGTCATTCATATCTTTAATTTGAATGAGTAGTACATAATCGATTCGATTAATAGAGGGACATGACAAAAATATGCGAAAGGGAAGAAAAACGGTGAAAGGAGAGGAAAAAACAAGATGGATAGAGGAAAATTTAGGGTTGGGAAGATATATAATCTAAAAGGGGGCCCATAAGGCTCATTTGTCTTTTGTGATTTCCATTTATGAGTGGAGGAGAGGGAAGTGAGTCAAGCGATGGCCGGCATTTTATGAGAGAAACAACAAGCGGAGCAAGTGAGGGAGTATCTGCGACCGGTGGTGGTAGGCGACCCGGTAAGTGCTTCGTACCATCTTTGTGATTTTTGGTTTGGGTAGCCCCTGAATTGGCGCACATAGGGTTTGTGGAGCGCCCGTGTGAGGAATTAGCATCCAGTCGGGTGGAGTGCTGCGCGACTGAGCGGAGTGGCGCCTGACCTATATGGTGGCGCACAGGGCAGAGGGGTGGAAGGGCACCTGCTGGGGTGTAGCGACGCCCGCTGAGCCGTAGCGGCGCCCGTTGGGGCGCAACAGTGCCCGATGGTGGGAAGACGGGCGTGATTGGGGCAGAGGGGCAAAAGGGTTCCTGCTAGCGCACAACGACGCCCGTTGAGGTGTAGCGATACCCGTTAGAGTGGAGCGACGCTCGATGGTGGCAAGACAAGCGTGGCTGGGGTGGAGGGCTGCTTGACTAGGGGGTTTGAAGTGCAGGGTTGAGCAGAGGGGCACCAGCTAAGTTAGGGCATAAGGTCGGGCGAAGGGGCGCCGGCCCGAAAGGGGGTGCAGGGCCATGCAGAGGGGCGCCCGACCCGAACAGGGGACAAGGCCGGGTGGAGGGGCATGGGGTCGGCGGAGGGGCACCCAACTGGGTTAGGGTACGGGGTCAAGCAGAGGGGCACTTGGCCCACAAGGGGGTGTGAGGCCACGTGAAGAGGTGCCTGACCCAGATAGGGGACTGGGCCGGTGGAGGGGTGCCCAGCATAAATGTGGGTGTAAAGTTGGGCGGAGAGGCGCCCGACCCAGACAGGGGACGGGACCGGGTGGAGGGGCACCCGACCTGAATGGGGACGCAAGGTCGAGTGGAGGGATGCTCAACTTGGATAGATGTGTGAGGCTGAGCAGAGGGCACCCAGCCAGGGAGGTTAGGGTGCTTGGTCGGGCGGAGGAGTGCCTAGCCAGGAGAAGGGCATCGGCCGAGGGAGGGGTGCCCACTAGGGAAAGGGGTGCCCCGCAGGGTTTAGAAGGCTTCACACCAAAGATGTGTTGATGGGTGTATCGATTGGCGTGTCGAAGGTCAGAAAGGGGGTGCACCAAAGGCATGCCAATGGTTGGGAATAGGTGCATCTATGTTGAGAAGAAATTGGAATAGTGTTAAAATAAAGGCTGACATAGTGTTTTCATTATGATGCAGGATGATGAGTATGTACTTCAGTCTCGGGAGAAGCCGCCACCGACATTTGATTTGTGGAAGCAGCTAGATAGCACTAACAGGTTTTTCTTGCGGATGATGCGACTTTGATATATTGCAGAGATGCCATGCATACGTGCAGACAGAGCTATGATGACCATGTTAGTAGAGCAGTGGTAGATGAAGCGATGTGCCTTCCTGTTGCCCACAAGGGAGGCAACGATCAACTAGAGAATGTATGGAGGATCCTACAGATCCCCATACACAGTGAGAGAGTAGTTTATAATCATGGACAGGGAGCAACAAATGTGGATCAGGTGTTTTCCCTGAGACGAGTGTCGTATGGCGGCGATGGATTAGAGATGGTATACCGATGAGCGATGGATAGGGGGTTGTATCGATTGGCCCTATTTTTGGCGCAATTGATAGGAACAGAAGGTCGCGTGGGTTTCCAGTGGGCTAGGGAGTGGTACTACTATGAATGATCAAGGATGGCATGGTCTATGTGTGCGGGCCATGTGTACTGGCCCATAGATATCATGATATGGATGTAGTGGTGTACATGAGATCTAGTAGCTTGGGATGTGGTGTGACTTTGCTGCATTTCTAGGCGTGGGAGCACATACTAGTGACCCGACCGTTGACGGTGCGAGTTAGGCCAAGGCATCAGCCTTTTGCTTTTGCATACATAGGACAGTTGATCCATCACCGTTCGGGGGATATGAGGTACTTGAGATGAGTGATGGATGGTATAGTGGAGTTTGTCTGGTGGCCATGGAGAGAGGAGGAGAGGTGGTCAGATGATAGAGCAGCTGGGTTATGTGATGTAGTCTCAATTTTTTATGGGGTGGACACAATTGATTGTGGATAGATACTTGCTGGCGCGAGTACAACAATAGTTTGGTTTGGTGTAGGATGTGCCATAGGTAGAGGCAAGGTTTGCATGGATACACATGGTACAGACTCAGTGGGGATTGGCTCCTGATCCACAGATGGTAATAGCAGAGTTTGATGGACTCCAACCATAGGCATGGCATGCCATGTGACAGGTGCAGGATGCGGGGACTACCCCAGCATATGATCAGTGGTGGGCTCAGTAGAGGCCAGTGAGACTCACGATGCCAGTAGTATATGTAGCACCAGGTGAGGTGGCAGTAGAGGAGGAGGATGATGATGGGGATGATGATCAGGATGAGGAGGATGTGGAGGAGGTGTGGGTAGAGGAGATGGAGGTAGATGGAGAGGGGGATGGTGGAGGCATGGGGGCAATTATGGTGATGGATTAGAGTTGGCTAGGGAACAGGATCAGATACACAAGTTACATGCACAGGTAGCCCATTTACAAGGATAGGACAAAGATGGGAGTGCCGCAGAGTTAGCGGGATTACAGGATTTAGTGCAGCAACAACTGGCATAGATAGCCTAGTTACATGTGCATGTGCTACAGATGGACGCCATACAGGCGCAGGTTACTGCACTGCAGGCACAGGTGACACAGGCTCAGGGATTAGCGCAACGGTATGCGTAGGAGAGAGACTAGGCCCGCCAGGCATTGGGCCCAGGGATGGGGGACATAATGAGGGCCATGCAACAACAGATGGCTAAGAGTGTTAGGGAAGCCCAGTACTACATGACACTTTATGAGGGGTTAGTGCCAATAGGACAGAGAGCTAGCTATCAAAGTAGATGAGCAGCTTCTGGATCTAGGAGGACAAGACGGTCAAAGAGGTCTATTTAGCAACCTTCACATTCACAAGCAGTAGTGGCAGCATAGATGCCACCTCCACAGGGACTGGTGTATCAAGGCATGGGGCCTCCTCCTCAGAGGGGTTCAAGACCAGCCAAGTCAGAGACTTTAGGCAGGGACAACTCCACCTAGGGGCATGATGCATATATATATATATATATATATATATATATATATATATATATATATATATATATATATATATATATATATATAATTTTTTGATAAGTCTGAGGACCACATTTTGTATCATAATCACACTTTCAATATATATATATATGAGACAGATTGTTGGATTGATATACTGTGTGTTATTGATGGATGCATTCATGGATACGTATGATGTATATGTGTGATGTATGTGATGAGTTACTTATGGATGCCATGTTATATAATGGGATGCATATGGATGCTATGTTATATGTATGTGCTTATGATAGTTTTGATATGAGATGTTATGATTTGACTTGTGTTTGGATGTAGGATGGAGTGTATATGTGTTATGATGGATGTATTTATGAATTATGTATGATGTAGATATGTGGTGGATATTACGTGATTTGGATTAGGTGTTTACATGTTTGTGATGCAGAATGGTCTATGATTATGTTTGTATTTATTATGGATGGATGATATGTTGTGTTTTTGATAATGAGATGTTGGATTATTATGGTTGAACTAACATGTTTGTGATGTAGGGTGATGTGATAAGGTGGTCATGGAGCATTGTATGGAGTGAGCATATAGACTAATGTAATTCATTAATAGGCCTTTCATTTGCATCAGACTATGTGGACGACATGAAGGGAACACGGCAGAAAAGGTGTTAAGAATAACTATGACGACACTCTCTGCCTAGAGTGGCTATAATGGATGGGTAAGTGTTGTGATGTGAGTGAGGTGAATAATGCATAGGGATGGATTGGGGTTGGTGTGAGTGATCATGATATGCAAATGGGTCCCTGAAAAATGGTCACGGGAAGGTAGGGGGTTATTGGATAGTAGAAAGTAGGGGATGATGGAAATGTGTGTTGATGAATCTTGGAGCAATAGTAGTGGGATGGGGTGATGCAGGTAGGGGTGTATGTGTAGGATGAAGGGATGACATCATATTGAGACATTTAGCCAACAAATATTGAGTACTACTATTGATATAGCATGGGATGTTATGCACCAAGGTATGTGGAACCAAGGTGGCAAGGCATCCATGCATAGGACTTGACACTGCAAACAATAGGATGAACCCATGCATGCCCATAATAGTACAACCTTGTCTAAATCAACGAGAGGGATTCGAGGCATAAACCCTTGTTACACCAAAGGTTTGAGGAACCTTACATGCAAAGGGGAATGATATGCTAGAACCGACCCTACAATTTACAAGATATGAATACTAAGATGGAGTAATGAGAACCTCCCACAAGCACAGAATACGAAAGCAATGACTATGCCCCATTCTGGATTGTTCGCCACATGCCCTGATATAATGGGATCAAGATAGCTTTGAAGTAGTCTAAGAATGGTGCACAAGATAAATATCCAAAAATCAAAAGACTGACTAACCTAAAACATATAGCCATTGTATCTCTTGCTAAAAATGGATGGAGGATTGGTGATTTTGCCCATTGTAGGAAGGATGCATCCTAGGACAAGAATCGATGATGGATTAAGATAAACTAAGGATAGGTAGGGGGACACAAGAGACTAATTATGGAAAAGCCTTTTTGATGGTGAAGGATTTTTCATGAGAGTGTTATGCTTTGGTAGGATGTATAGCAAGTGTATCATTTGTAGATCAAGTGCAATCAACAAGCTCAGGAAAGTGGGACCATCCAACAAGGTTGGATGGGTGCATCGTATGTACCTACATACTGGATACTTCCTTTGTATTCTAGACTACCTACATACCCTATATCCACAGGATCAAGGCACATTATAATGCGGGTGGTAATGATATGTAGTTCTAGGTGATTTGATGATGTAAGGATAGGGGTTGGTTCATGTGATTGGATGATGTGTTGGTTAGTAGTGGTGAATGTCAGTTTTCTGACTGTACCATGATAGAAAACCATGGTGGGGATAGTGTTGGTGTGGTGAAATGGTAGCGTAAAGGCATAATATGTATGCAAAACCACTAAAGGGACCAAGGTTGTGGAAGGATGAGGGTAATCAGGTGTATGTAAGTGGCGTGGAATGTTGTTTTGGGATATGGGAGATATGGCATGGGGATATGAGAGATATTTTAGGAATGATGGACAACAGAAGCTCAAATGATGGGTTTCTTTTGAAGCTCAGATGAGGGGATTGTAGGATATGCTAAATAGTGCGAATGATGATGAGAAAGTGGTTTGAACAATGGATTCAGGTTGAACCTACACATGACACCTGCAAGTAGGTTTTCATCATGGTACTTATCCAAGGCACCACAAGAAGTGGTTTTCACCGTAGGACAGATTATTTCTCTTTACTTTTTTTTGGATTTTTTTGAATTTTTTTATTTTTTTTGTATTTTTGACATAGGGTATTTAGCGGGCTAACTGTGGAACTGCTTCAGTTGGATGATGTTCATAGGCTCGTCAAGCTCTTCTCCTTCAAGGGTGGAAAGGTGGTATGCTCCAGAGCCATACTTTGTAGTGACAATGTAGGGGCCTAGCCAGTTAGGCTCAAATTTCCCTTTCTTTTCTCACTCTGACAAATTCCTTTGATTTTCTTTTAGGACCAAGTCTCCTACTGCAAACTCTCTAGCATAGATTTTCTTGTTGTAGGATCTGCGAAGCTAGTTTTGGTATGCTTGGAGGTGATTGAGGGTGTTGAAGCGTCATTCATCCAATAGCTTGATCTCTTGGAGGCATACAACATGGTATTCTTCATCAGTGATAATATTACGTAGAGATATGCGTAATGAGGGCAATTCAATCTCTATTGGCAGGATAGCTTCAACTCCGAAGACTAAGGAATATGTTGGAGCTCCTATAGGTGTGCAGATGCTAGTGCGATAGGCCCAAACGGCAGGATGGATGTGGAGGTGCCAATCATGGCATGTTTCATTAACAACTTTCTTGAGGATTTTGAGTAAGGTTTTGTTAGTTGCTTCAACCTGGCCGTTACCTTGAGGATAGTACGAAGTGGACCAATGATGTATGTGGAATTGTTTGCAAAGGTCTCAAACATCATGGTTTTTGAAGGGTTTACCATTTTCTATGACAATGGCAGATGGGATACCATAATGATAGATGATATGGTAGAGGATAAACTTGGCTATTTGGTTTCTAGTGGTGAAAGTGAGAGGAAGGGCTTCAACCCACTTAGTGAAGTATTTTGTGGCAGTGATTATGAATTTGTGTCCGTCGGAGGAGGATGGGTGAATTTTGCCAACAATATCTAAGCCCCACTGAGAGAAAGGCCATGGTGTATTAATAGGTTGCAACACTGGAGAGGGAGTGTGAACGAGATCTCCATGTTGCTAACAAGGCTTACACTTCTTCACGTACTCACATGCATCATGTTCCATAGTGGGCCAATAATATCTGGTACACAAGAGCTTCTTGTCTAGGATAATACCACTTGTGTACGCTCCGCAGATACCTACATGGACTTCGTGTAGGGCAAGGGAAGCTTCTTTCGTGTTCAAACATTAGAGAAGAGTACCATCATAGCTTCAGAGATAGAGGGTGCCAGCAAGGATAGTGTAGTGAATGGCTCGGTGAATGAGGGATCATTGTTGTTTATGGGTGGATTCAGGTGGGAAAGTATGATGTTGGAGGTAGGTGTAGATGTCATGATACCAAGGATTTTCCAGACCAACAATCTCACAAATGAATTCTGACTCGGCGACAAGATATGTTGTCATTAGGAGTTATTCCACAAGAAACTCACACTGATGGCTATCCTAAGGCATATCCAGAAGGGAACCAATAGTAGCCATAGCATCAGCTACTTTGTTATGAAAGTCAAGTACATGTTTAGGCTGGATGTAGCTGAACAATAGTTTATATTCATCAACCATTTGCTTATAGGGTACTAGCTTGTCGTCTTTGGTGAGAAACTCATTTACTTGTTTGATGATTAACTGGGAGTCTCCATAGACCTGTAGTTGCAGGATATTCCATTATACTATTGTTTTAAGACCAATAATCAAAGCTTCGTATTCAGCCACATTGTTTGTGCATGGGAAGGCAAGTTTGTATGCCTTGGGGATATAGTCTCCTTACGGGATCAGTATTCTTGCCCCTGAACCATGATTAGTGAAGGATCCATCAAAGTATAGTTTCCATTTTGTTGATTCTATCATGGTTAAGATGGACTCATCTAGAAAATCAATGGATAGCGGTTGATGATCTATGAGGGGTGCTTTAATTAGCTGATCTGCTACAACCTATCCTTTGATTGCTTTTCTGTCAACATACTCAATGTCAAATTCTCTCAACAACATAACCCATTTTGCCATTCTTCTCGTAAGTGAAGTCCTAGAAAGCAGGTACTTGTGAGGGTAACTTTAGAGATGAGCTTGATAGAATGACTTAGCATGTAGTGTCGTAACTTTTGGGAATAGAAAATGACAGCTAGACATACACGTTCCATGGGGGTGTAGTTAATCTCATAGCCGACTAGGGTCCTGCTGATATAGTATATAGCCCCTTCATGGCCAATATCATCATGTTGTGCTAAAAGTGCCCCCGGTGCTACTGAAGTTGCTGATATATACAATAATAGGGGTCTTCCAAGGATAGGTTCCATTCAGACCGGTGGTGAAGCTAGAAATTCCTTGATGTGGTCGAATGTTTGTTGGCAATTTTGATCCCATTTGAAGTGTACATCCTTGTGAAGCAAATGGGCAAAGGGTTGACATTTATCTGCGAGTTGAACAATGAACCTGTGGATAGCCTGGAGTTTGCCTTGGAGACTACGGAGTTGCTTTAGTGTCTTAGGGGGAGGCATTTATGTCATCGCAGTGACTTTAGCGGGATCCACTTCAATGCCTCTACGAGAAACAATAAACCCTAAGAGTTTTCTTGATGTTATGCCAAAGACACATTTCTCGAGATTGAGGTGAAGCCTGTATTCTCTGAGATGTGTAAATATCTGTCGTAAGATCTCAGGGTGTTCTTCCCTTGTTATAGACTTTTCTAGGAGATCATCCACATAGTCTTCCATTATTTTGTGTAGCATGTCATGGAAGATGGTATTCTTTGCACATTGATAGGTTACCCCAGCGTTCTTTAGACCATAGGGCATGACTTGCCAACAATATGTACCCCAAGGATAGGTAAAAGTAGTTTTGTGTTGATCTTTAGGGGTGATTTTAATTTGGTTGTACCCGAAGAAGCCATCCATGAGGGAGAGCATCTCATGTCTTGCTATGAGATCTACAATTATGTCAATGTTGGGGAACCGAAAGTCATCCCTTGGACATGCTTTGTTAAGGTCTCAAAAATCTATACAAACTCAGATGCCCCCAGGTTTCTTAGCAACTGAGATAATGTTGGAGACCCATTCTAGATAGTCAATAGGGCGGAATGAGCCATCTAACAATTTATGTAGTTCTTCTTTGACAAGAAAGGCAACTTGAGGGTGCATCTTGTGGAGTTTCGATTTAATAAGTCTTGCTTCAGGATGTACCACAAGATGGTGAACAACTAATGACAAATCCAACCCTGGCATATCGGCATATGACCAAGCGAACACATCAGGTGCTTCATGAAGCACAATGGAGAGGTTGGATTTTTCTTCAGTATCAAGACTTTCTACTATGTGTGTAAGCTTGGGTAATTCTTGTGTGTCGAGGTTGATTTCTTGGGTGCTTTCAATCAAAATGTTGGAATGCTCTTGCCAATAGGTTGGCATGGGGGGAAGATGGAGATCCTCATCTTCTAGCACCTCGGGGAGGTTTTCACTAGGAGATACGTCTTTATTTTTCTCTTTTGTGTCTGAAAGTGCCTCAAAGAGGTTTTCACCAGGGGACGATTTTTTATTTTTTGATTTTTGATTTTTTGGACTAAGGATCTCCTCTTCCCCAAAGTATGCATGAGCGTGCAAGCATATGTCATACTTTGAGGTGTTGTGGAGTTCTAGGAATGTGGAGAGAGCCTCATTATGTGCAAATATGTCGAGAGGTGAGGGTCCTTGATAATCCTAAGCAATGAGTTTGGGATGAATGAGGGGGAGGTCAATAATGAAGATGGCGTTGTCGGGGAAGATGCATGAAAGATCAAAATCTTCACATGAAGCTATGATGACACTAGGAGTGATGTTAATAGAAGAGGATTCCATTGCCTTTACCAAAGTTTTAGCAGGTCCATGGATTGTCATAGTCGGTGGGGTATATCCTAAACTGAAGTATTGAGCATATTTCTTGGGAGATGTAGGATCAACTGGGATGGGTTTTGTAACACCTTATTCATTGGCACCAATTCATGTTCCATGATAAGGCATTTTAGTACAAATTTGAAATTGTACAAGATATTTTTCTTTGAAGTATTCCATGTTTATAGGTGCGAGAGTGGTTTCATCATGGCATAGCCAATCATTCAAAGTTGTTTCTTCGGCTTCCTCTTCTCTAGAGACTTGTGTTGGTACAAAGGGAATTTTGTCATTGATTTTACGCTGTTGTTCTTGTTCCTTCTTCTGAAGATGACGACCATGGGAGCAGGGGGACAATGGTAACTGTCCCATGTGGAAGGCATTGTGAAGCTCATATTCTCCACACCCTTTGTCTATTATCTTGACCTTTTGCGGCGTAGGAGTGGAAGATGAGGTGGAGGCTTGTGATCGATTGACGATGACTTCTGAAGTGAGTAATGATGTAGATGGAATGGATGAAGGGTCCTTGACATGGTCCCCATAGGTGCTTGGACAATGGAATTGTCTATCATAAACAACCTCTAAGGATTTGCAATATTCAAAAGGTTGTTGGTCAGTGGAAATAGTGACTTCCACACCGTTATGAGGGAACTTAAGACATTGATAGTAGGTGGATGGAATGGCTTGCATGGCATGTAACCATGGTTGGCTTAGGAGAAGATTATATGGAAGGTCGAGATCAATAACATGACATAGAGTGGGCATGGTGAGCAGGCCCACCTTGATAGGGAGGCATATGGTACCTTAAGACTCTCTTTCTGTGTTGTCATATGCCTTGATGGAGGTGACCAAAGACTCTAAGTCATCCATTGAATACCCCATGAGTTTTATGAATTTTAATGTACATATATTCAAATTGGATCCATTATCCAAGAGGACCCTCTTGATTTTGTGGTTGGAGATTTGGACTTCGATATGGAGTGCTTTATTATGAGTGGGATCGATGGGTGGCATATCGGCGTGACTAAAGGTGAGATGGTAGGATGAGGATAGTTGAGCCACGAGGTTTTGGAATTGAGCAGGCAGTATGTCAGTGGGGACATGGGACTCTTGGAGAGCCTTGTCAAGTATTTCGCAGTGGATGGTGGATGTCTTGAGGAGTTCCAAGATGGAGATTTGTGTAGGGGTTTTCCCAAGATGGTCAAGGAGGTTATATTCAAAAGCAGAAGTAGTGGAGGATGGGGATGGTCCCTTTATGGTTACACGCCCACAACAGCTGATAATGGCACATTCGAGGGTGATATTTTTGAACTCGATGGTGGTGACACGAGTAGAATCAAAATTAATTCAACCTACTACATTATCGTACAAAGGAGAAACGTTGTTATAGTTGATATTGTTGGCTTGGTTGTTGGGATTGGTGTTGGAGGATGATGGTTTGGATGTGGTTTGGTTGTTGTTGCAGTGGGGAAGACGGCCTTGGTAGACACCTAGGCCATCATTAGGTGATATGTTGTCATTTCCTTCTATTTAGATATCACTGTGATAAACGAGGTCTTGGATGTAGTTTTTCAATTTCATATATTTGCTTGTGGCATGGCCCTTTATGCGATGATAGTCACAATATTCATTTTCTTTATGCCATGTGGGTTTAGGTTGGTTTTCATCAAATGGTTTCATTGTGGGGAACTCAAACATGTTTGCTTGGACTAATTTTTGAAAGACCACCTCGACTGGTTCACCCAAGGGTGAATGCTTGCATTTTGGATTGTTAGGGGATTCCACTTTGGAGGAGCGGATGGAACCAAGACATTGTTTGAAACATTTTGGACTACATTTGTCTCTTTTGGTTTAGAAGCAGCAATTTGGATATACTTGGAATCGGTAGCACCATCTTGTACGGTGTTTTTGTTTTTATCCCAAAATTTAGGTTTGTTATTGGATGACTTGTCATTGTCATTCTTATTGTAGATTTTGACTAAACCTTTTGCAATAAGGGCCTTTTCAATGGTGACCCATTTTTCTATGATTTTGCTAAATGTTGATGCACAATGTACTTGCAAGTGGAAGGCCATTTCTTGGATGAGATTTTGGATAAAAATGTGAACGAGTTGTTTTTCAGGGGTTGTCCAAGGTAGCCTACTAGCAAGGGACCTCCATCTTTGTAGGTAAGCAGCAAAATTTTTGCCACTTCATTGTTTAGTGTTGCAAAGGTCGAGCATAGTGATTTCATGCTCTACATTGTATGAGAAGTGGGCAACAAATTTCTCCGAAAGATTAGTGAAATTTGAGATGGAGCCATAAGGCAAGTGCATAAACCATTCAAGGGCTTGTCCTCCTAGGCTTCATGGAAAAAGACGAAGGAGGAATTGGTCATCATAGGCTACTTCTTGGCATGCCATGAAGAATTCCTTGATGTGGTCAGGAGGGTCTCCATTTCCTTTGTACTTATCAAATTTTGGCATTTCAAAATGTTGAGGAAAAGGTGTGATGGCGATGTTTCTATCAAATGGATAGGGACATAAGTCTTTGAACTTATAATGTTTCTTTTGGGTCCCTAGTTGGATGTTTTTGAGTGCGTTTTTCATTTCTTGCCATTCTTGGTCGAAAGGATTAGCAAGAGGTGGTTGCAGCATGTGTGGGGGTTGTTGTGATGATGATTGTTGATGTTGGGGATGGATGTATTGTTGTTGTTGGATATATGGAGGTGGACCCATAGTTTGTGTATAAACATGGGACCTAACAGAATGTTTTGTTAGTTTTGAAGTGGTGTCTATTGTTGAGCGACGTATGGATTTTGCATTAAGGACCCATGGGGAGGTTGTTGATGCATGGAGGATTGATATGTGTGAGTGATGTTGTTATAGCTCATCAAGGGATTTTGTGTTTGATTGACTAGATTAGAGGTTTGGATGGATATTTGTGTCATGGGTGGTAGCACCGTTTGAGTGATTATCGACCTTTGAGGGATATTCAAAGGAGGAAGGGGTTGTGGAATGAGATTGGTGTTGGATGGGTCTCGAGGAATGTTGGTCGTATTTTGTGGAATGACAATTTTTAGATTGGTGGGCATGTTGGGATCGGGCATCATATGAGAAGGCATTCTGTAAGGTTGCTCCAATACTTATGGATGTGATACCACATTACACCCTATGTTTTGATCAAGGGTGTGGACAGTGTTAGTGTTGGATGCATAGCTAGACCATGGGTTGTCATAAACGGGTTCATGGGGATTAGGGACATGTCCCCATGGTTGATCTTGAATGGGTGATGGTGGTTTGTCATGGAAAATATTTTTAAGTTTATGATCTGGTCAAATGAGTATGGAAGGCGTGCGTTATATTCAATGTGATGTTCGAGGAATTCATCCTTATGGTTGTCAATGAATTGGTCAAATTTGTCATGTAATCCTTTTTCATTGAGAAAATCGACAAAGGTGGGGGAATATGGGGGATGATGAGTGTATGTTTTACCCACTTCGGGTTGGTTGACATATCCCTCCATGTTACTCGTAGTAGAGTCATGAGAAGAGAGGTTGGTAATGTGCATCTATTTTCTTCCTAGCTTGTGATCGCGTGATGGGAGGCATAAAAGGTGAACTTGGGTAGGATTTGGATGATGAGGTACCAATGATGATGATTGGGGATTGAATTTAAGTTAAAAATCTAGATCAAAATGGTTGAGAGATCAATGATAAATCCTATATACTTAGGGTGGACAAAGAGCCTAAGCAAAAGGATGATAGGGTTATCTTACTTGGGGTAGACAAGACGCACCAAGAAAAATGAGATTTCTTGAAATCAACTAACCTAGGAGTTGTCTAAGTTCCCAAGCTAATTTATTCAAGAGGATTATGATGTCTAGTTTATACTAAACTTAAGATAGACAAGGTCTTAAGCTTACCATAAACAAAAGGATGATTTGATCTATATTCTAACCATAGGATTTGGATGTGATTTGGATTGATTTGATGATAGGAATTGATTTTGGATTTGGATAATAAGGATGTGATTGGATAAGGATGATTGATTATGAATGATTGGGGTTGATCATGGGATTGATAAAGGATTAGCTTAGGATGAGGATTGATTATGGATGTTAATGGATGATATGGTTGGATAAGGATTGAGTTGATTTGAGGATAATGATTGATTATGGATTGATAGGGATTGATTAAGGATGGTAATGGATGACAAACAAAGATTTGACTAAAGACGGATTAAGGATGTTGATTGATCAAAGATAATGATAATTATGGATGACAAAGATTGGATTGATTAAGGATTTGACTATGGATTAATCAAGGATGGATACTCAAAGATTATGATTAACTATGGATTAAGGATAGTGATTAATGAAAGGTGGTGATGATTAAGGAAGATAATTAAGCAAAGGACTATGGGGCTAATGATGGGCTAGGACTAATTAGCTATGGATGACTTGGATAATCTATGAACTAACAAGGAGGATGACAAGAATAATAATCAATGATTGAAGTTGGATCACAAGCTAAGGGGGACAAATGGACATGGATATGGTTGAGGTGGCATTCAATGTCAAGGGATGATGTGGAAAGGGGATTTTTGACAACCAAAAGGGTAAAATTTTGATTTTTTGATGTCTTTGACAATTGGACGTTGATTTAAACAAATGAGTGTTGATTCAGAAAATAGACGTTGATTCATAAACTAGACGCTGCTTTACAGGAAATGGGCATTGTTTTACACAATGGGTGCCGATTTAGGACAGTGTTTGTATTTTGTGATTTTCAAGTTGTTAGTTTGGATTTTTTGGCAAGATTTTCACATACAACAATCATAATGGTTGTTTGACTGACTTTTGGAAATTGGTGCAAGAGGTGATTAGCCTTCGCAGTTCACAGATGGCTTGTACGGGTTTTGCAAAAAGAAGACACTTCAAGCACTTGTATACAACCTAAAATTATTCAAGTGGGAGTGACATATCTTGTGGATCTCACGAAGTGGCCTTGGGCCAATCCCAACTTAAAGTGAATTGATATTCCCACACCAACTAATACCTTTGGTGCTATAGCTTGGATAGATAGGGAAAATAAGGTCCTGGACCACCTTACCCCGCTAACCTTGGATACTTTTGTCTTGTCTAAAGCATATAGTATAACAATACGGTGAGCATCTTCCCCTCCTGTGCAGTGGTGCACCACAAGATATGACAGCTGAAAGGTCTTGCATAGGCTTAACAAGGCTTCTAGGTGTGTCCTCGATATACACAAGGTATGTGAGGCCCAAAACTATGAATGGGGGTGTCCCAATCGACTGAGCTTAACCACTCAAGTCTTGGCAGACCAAGGGTCTTAGAGGTGTATTGCTTGGAGGCAAAAGGGTCCTTCCTTTAAAGGAGTCTTTTGATTCTCACAATATTTATATACCGCACCAAAACATGTGGTTGAGGTCATCCCTTGGGGGGATGAAATCCCCAAGTAGGCCTCCTAAGAAGAAACCACTTCCCACTTTTGATCACCTAAATCGTACAAAGTACAAGGAGAGAGCATACGTGGAGAAATGACCCCTTCAGGTATGAAAACAAGTAAAAGGTTTGAAAATGGACTTTTGATCCCCAAGATCACTCTAAGACGTGAGGGGAGAGCATATGTCTTATTTCCAAACCACAAGCACGACAAACAAAGTTAATTCCCACTACTCTAATCTAGTGCAACTACAACTAGTGGAAAAAATAAATTCTTTGTCAGCGGGGCTGCAAAAAAACTTGTTAGTAGTTGACAATAGGGTCTTGGACAATCAAGAAATGCTGCAAAACCAACGTTAATACAAGATAAATGATAAAAAAACCAACTTTTTGCTAACACAATGACTAGGCACTAATACAGAAAATATGTGTTGATTTGTAAAACAGACGCTAAAATACTAAATAGACACTGATTTGCATAATTTTATACCTGATATTGGGCACTGATATACTAGATAGGTGTTGATTTGCTAAAGCAGGCGCTGATACGCTTTTGGCAAAGTCTCCCCCTTGTAAAATTGGTTTTTTCTACAAAACAAAGAGGAAAATCTAGAGAAGACAACAATTAGCAGCCTAAGGTTCTCTATCAAACACTATGGTTAGCAAAATACATGAAAAAAGTTAGTCTTATGTCAAAGTAAAGATGGGTACTGATTTGCAAAATGGGTGCCAATCTAGGGAATGGGCACTGATTTGTTGATAACGGGCGTTGATCCAAGACAGTCAGCACCTCCCCCTTATTCCTATGTTTTCTACAACAAATCTGAGAGCTAAATTGCACAAAAAGTTAGTAGAAATGAATTTAAGACCTAATGCAAGTGTATAGCACTGAAATTGATGAAAAACACATGAAAATTAAGATTTTTTACCTTATACAGAAATGGGCGCTAAAATCTTGAACAGGCACTGAAATGTGAAATGGGTGCTACTTTGCAGAAAACTGGCACTGATCTGACATGTCACAAGAAAACATGCAAATAACCATACAATTGTTAGTGGAAAAGGTGATGGGGTCCCACCGGGCGTACCAAAAATGTCTACATAAAAGATGGGATGTCAAATTGCATGCAAACTATCCTAAATTGCACCCAATCCCAAACCCAAGGGACCTCAAGATTAAGCTAGATCACTAGTATGCTTCTAATCAACTAATGCACCCTATCTAAACATATTAGTGATGATTTTCTCTATATGAAGATGAATCTACACTATGCTAACTTAAGATTGCAATAAGCTAAATGATGTTGAGCACTCAATTTGGTAGAATGTCTGCATATGATGGCTTATCAAAAATAGAGGTGGAGGCCTCAATTTATAGATTTTTGGAAATGGAATTGAAGGGCTAGGATTGAATTGGGAGATCAAAGGATGAGATTGCTTAAGGATCCTCAAGCAAGAAGAAAGAAAAATGGCATGAGAGGATTGGATGAGAATTTTTCTCCAAGATTCAAGGGATGATCAATGGATGAGATTGCAAGTTTGAATGGATGGGTGGCTAGGATTGGGTAGGTGTATGACATGTAAGGTCTCATTTATGAAAAAGTAAGGCTTGGATTTAGTGAAAAATTTTAAATTCCATGGAGAGGACAAGTGGAATTAAAAAGTAGATGAATAGTGTCCAAATAGTGCCACATGTAATTTTAAATTTGTTTAAATAGTGACACTTGGAGTGGGGTGGAAGAAAGAGGACAAATATACACATTTTGGAAGATTTGGCCATGCTTCCAAAGTACCACTTGTCATGTACATGCATGTACATAAGATGACAAGTGGACTTCTAGAAACATGGGGGTTTGTAATGAGGAATTAATTAAAATTAATTCATATGCACGTGTTTTAGAAGAAAATAATGATGATTACAAAAAGTAATCAAAAAGTGAACAAAATAGGTGTTGGTAGGTGGTGACTGATCAGGAAAGTACTGTACACTAGCTATGTATCCTCGCCAGGGTTCGGGGCCAGGCCGGGCCCCGAGCGGGGGTTCGTTAGCGCAGCCCCCGAAATTTTTTTTTTTGGACCGACATAAAAAAACCCTATTTTGTAACCAACATAAGGCATGATAAAAGCGGCTAAAGGTTAGGGTTTTTATATATATTGTATTGTAGCATTTGCAACGGTATTAAGTTGCAGTGATTGTTGGTTGTAATCGGTTTGATTTACTGGATAATAATATTAGACTCTCTATTGGTGGATGTAGCCCGAGTTTGGGTGAGCCATGTTAAAACTTGTCTCTCGTTGTTATTATTTCTGTGTATTTTTCATTCCTCTATTTAATCTTTATTTGCATTTAATTGATATCTTCTGCCAGCTAACCCTAACAAGTGGTATTAGAGCGAGGTTGTGTTCAATTATCATCTGCAGGAAGGTCTCACGGTTGAGTGGGAGTCTCATGGTTGAGTGGGAGCAATGGCGGACGAGGGTAAATTGAAAGTCGATAAGTTCAATGGGGAGAACTATCAATTATGGAAGATGTAGATGGAGGATTACCTCTATCAAAAGGATTTATGGATGCCATTGGAAGGAGTAGCCAAGAACTGGCAATAATGAGTGATGAGGATTAGAATCTTTTTGACAGAAAGGCACTGGGAACCATTCGGTTGTGCCTGGCACCATCAGTGGCATTCAATATAATGGAAGCAAAGACAACAGATGGTCTGATGAAAGCTTTGGCTAAATTGTATGAAAAACCCTTAGCCTCAAATAAGGTATTTCTCATGAAACGTTTGTTTAATCTGAAAATGGTTGAAGGTGGATCTGTGACAGATCATTTAAATGAATTTAATACAATTTTCAGTCAATTGACTTCTGTAAATGTAAATTTTGATGAAGAAGTTAGAGGTCTCTTGATATTATGTTCATTACCTGAAAGCTGAAATAATTTGGTAATGGTAGTTAGTAACTCTATTTCTGGTTTAGATACCCTAAAATTTGATGATGTTGTTGGTGTTATTCTGAGTGAGAAAATTCGTAGGAAAAGCTCAGGTGGATCCACATCAGGCAGTGTTTTGAATGCAGAAAGCAGGGGTAGATCAAAGGAGAGGGGAAAAGGTTCTGGAGGTCATGGGAAGTCACGAGGAAAATCAAAGGATAAGAGATCCCAAACCAGAGGACAGAAGGATTGCTGGTACTGTGGGAAACTAGGTCATCTGAAGAAAGATTGTTGGTCTCAGAAAAATAAAGGAGACAAACAAGAAGACAATAAGGAGGCAAATGTGGTAAGTAATAAATCTAAAGATGATGCTTTGATTCTTTCCCTAGATAATGTTGATGATTCGTGGGTTTTAGATTCAGGGGCCTCATTTCATACTATGCCCCATAGAAGTTATTTTCTTGATTATGTCCAAGGGGATTTTGGGCCGGTTTATTTGGGAGATAACAAACCCTGTCAGATTGTGGGAAAGGGAAGAATCAAGATTAAGTTGTAGAATGGGAATCATTGGCTACAATAAGAGGTAAGGCACGTTCCAAGGCTCAGTAGGAATTTAATTTCAGCAGGGTAGCTAGCTGAAGAAGGTTGCATCGTTATATTTATTGATAAAAATTGGAAAGTTTCAAAAGGTGCCTTAATAGTAGCAAAAGGTGTGAAAGTAGGCACCTTATATCTTTGTACAGGTCATACTGTTCCTTCTACTTTAGCTGTTGTAGAGAAAAAATAAACAGGTTCAGGAACAGTTGTTGTAGGTTTGCAGGAAGAGACTGAAACAGTTGCTGCAGGTTCTAAGACAACACTGTGGCATAACAGACTTAGGCATATGAGTGAAAAAGGTATAAAGGTACTTCATTCTAAGAAAGTTTTACCAAGTCTGAAATGTATTAATATGGATTTCTGTGAAAGTTGTGTGTATGGAAAATAAAAGAGAGTCAATTTTCTCAAGGATGGGAAGCAAAAGAAAAATGAAAAGTTGGAGCTTGTGCATACCGATGTATGGGGACTGGCTCAAGTATCTTCTCTCGGTGGCTCTTGATATTATGTTACATTCATAGATGATGCAACTAGGAAGGTATGGATTTATTTCCTTAGGCAGAAATCTGATGTATTTGAAACATTTAAGAAATAGAGAAGCTTGGTTGAGAATGAGACGGGTAAAAGATTAAAATGTCTCAGATCTGATAATGGCGGTGAGTATTGTAGCAAAGAATTTGAATATTATTGTTCCTTTAATGGAATTCCTAGGCAAAAAATGGTTCCAGGGACTCCACAGGAAAGTGGAGTGGCTGAACGCATGAATAGGACAATAATGGAGTGTGCAAGGACCATGAGATTGCATGCTGGGCTGCCTTTAAACATGTAGGCAGAGGCTATCAACACTGCTATATATTTAATTAATAGAGGTCCTTTAGTTCCTTTGGGTTGTGGTATTCTAGAGGAAGCATGGACAAGTAAGAAGATGAATTATTCTTTTCTCAAAACCTTCAGATGTGAAGCATTTGCACATGTAAATTCTGAAAATAGAACCAAGATGGATGCAAAATAAAAAAAGTGTACCTTTGTTGGATATGGCATTGATGAATTTGGTTATAGGCTTTGGGATTTTAAAAATCAAAAAATTGTGAGAAGCAGGGATGTTATATTCAACGAAAAGGTGTTGTACAAAGATCAGTTGTAGCAGCATGAGAAGAAAGAAAGGATTATGTGGTGCTGGATGATACTCCAAATAGTAATGTTCCAGTGGTTCCTCATGCTCCGCAATAGCAACCAGAAATACCACAAACTCCAGTGAATGTTAGACGGTCAACAAGGTTAAGTAGACCTCCTAAAAGGTTTTCTCCCTCTTTGTATTCTATTTTGTTAATAGATGTTGGTGAACTAGAAGGGTATGATGAAGCTATGCAGGTGGATACACAGGTTCAGTGGGAGCTTGCAATGAAAGAAGAAATGGACTCCTTGCTGAAAAATCAGACTTGGGAATTATGTAAGTTACTTGCAGGTAAAAAGGCTTTACCAAACAAATGGGTTTACAGGCTGAAAGAGGAAGATGGAGGTAAGAAAAGATTTAAGGTCAGGTTAGTTGTAAAAGGATTTGCACAGAAAAAAGGTATTGATTTTGATGAGATATTTTCTCTGGTTGTCAAGATGACTTCTATTCGTACTGTTTTAAGCATTGTGGTTGCTGCAGATTTACATTTGGAATAGCTAGATGTGAAAACTACCTTTCTCCATGGTGATTTGGAGGAGGAGATATACATGGAACAACCCCAAGGATTTGAGGTCAAAGGTAAGGAGAAACTGGTGTGCAGATTGAAGAGTTTGTATGGCCTGAAACAAGCACCTTGGCAATGGTATCTAAAATTTGATAGTTTTATGGCTGAGCAAGGCTACAGTCAGTGTAATTCTGACCATTGTGTTTATTTTAAGAGGTTGGATAATGACAGCTACATTATTTTATGTTTATATGTTGATCACATGCTTGTAGTTGGGTCTAACATAGATCACATAAGAGAGTTAAAATAGCAGTTAGCAAAGTCATTTGATATGAAGGATTTGGGGGCAGCAAAACAAATCCTTGGTATGAAAATTTGCAGAGATAGGAATAACAGAAAATTGACTCTATCTCAGGCTGCTTATGTTGAAAAAGTGTTACAGAGATTCCATATGGAGAATGCAAAAGCTGTCAGCACACCTTTGCGTAGTCATTTGAAATTGACTAAGGAGATGTGTCCAACGACACAAGAGGAGGAATAAAAAATGTCCAAGGTACCATATGCTTCAGCTATATGAAGTTTAATGTATGCCATGGTATACACAAGACTGGATATTGTACATGTTGTAGGAGTCATCAGCAGGTATATGAGTCATCCCAGATTGGAGCATTGGAATGCGGTAAAATAGATTCTCAGATATTTGAGAGGTACATCCAATAAACACTTATGTTTTGGGGGCTCTAATACTGATTTAGCCGGTTATGTAGACTCAGATTTGGCAGGTGATATTGATACCAGGCAGAGTACTACAGGTTATGTCTTTACTATAGGTGGGACAGTAGTGAGTTGGATCTCACGGTTGCAAAAGGTGGTTGCTTTATCCACCACAGAGGCAGAGTATGTAGCTGCAACAGAGGCAAGCAAGGAGATGATATGGCTACAATCTTTCATGGAAGAATTGGGCAAACAACAAGCTAATAGTTATTTGTATACAGACAGTCAGACTACCATACATCTTGCAGAGAATTCTACCTTGCATTCAAAGACCAAACACATAGTTGAGGTATCACTTTATTCGGTCGGTGTTGGATAATGGACAATTAAGGCTAGACAAGATACATATAGATGAAAATCCAGTGGATATGTTTACAAAGGCAGTGACAAGGGAGAAGTTGAGCTCCTCTTCAGCTTTAATTGGTCTTCAAGACTGAAACAATAAAAATAGAACAGTAGAGTCCAGGGTACTTATTTCCAGTGAGAGCTACACGTGCAGCAGTGTTGTCCAAGATCAGTCTCCAAGTGGGAGATTGTTTGGTGTGGAGCCTGATCAGTCTCCAAGTGGGAGATTGTTGGTAGGTGGTGACTAATCAGAAAAGTATTGTAAACTAGCCATGTATCCTCGCCAGGGTTTCGGGTCGGGCCGGACCCCAATCGGGGGTTCGAGGGCGTAGCCCCCAAATTTTTTTTTTTGGACCGACATAAAAAAACCCTATTTTGTAACCGACATAAGGCTTGATAAAAGCAGCTAAGGGTTAGGGTTTTTTGATATAATGTATTGTACAATTTGCAACGGTATTGAGTTGCAGGGATTGTTGGTTGTAATCGGTTTGATTTACTAGATAATAATATTAGACTCTTTGTTGGTGGATGTAGCCCGAGTTTGGGTGAACCACGTTAAAACTTGTCTCTCGCTGTTATTATTTCTGTATATTTTTCATTCCTCTGTTTAATCTTTATTTGCATTTAATTGATATCTTCTGCCGGCTAACCCTAACAATAGGAATTAAATAAATATGGGTATTTATTTAATTTTTGGAGTGTGCATTATGAACTATAGTCAAAAATATTTAATTTTTGAACTATAGTAGAAGAATTCAATTTTTGTGAAAGAAAAAATGTGTAGAATAAATTAATTAAATAATTAAAAAATATTTAATTAATAATTGTGCAATTTGATGGAAGTGGTTGTGACCATTTTTAGACATCTACAATTTGAAGGTGTTCTAGTCTACATCCTTTAATTCAAGAGGTCACTGCAAATTTGTGAAGAAGGATGGGCAATCAAAACTCATAGCACCCTCACTAATACCACCCTTTGGAAGATTGTTAAATTTGGTCTACTCAATTTTCCACTACGTATGTAAACTAAGCCTTCTCCTTGGTGGCATTCCACCAAATGTAAGTATCCTACAAAACTAGGAAGGCCTCGTTAAACCTTGAAAACCCATAAAAATCATAACAATTATAAACACAAAAAAGTAGAAAAGACATTAAAAAATCTTTAAAAACCATAAAATAACAAAATCACACTTCAAATCAACAAAAAAATTCTCAAAATGACTCAAAACAAGCAACTTTATGGCCATTCCTAACCAACAGGCAACCAAGAAGGTCTCTCGAGTGACCCCAAAGATAGCTTGGATGACCTGAGAAGAGTGGCAGAGGCACCTAGGTGTGCAATGCCTTAATACTGGTGACTAGGTAATGCACATAGGGGAAACCCTACCTAGACCAAAAGTAAACACAAAGCACCCAAAAACATGAAAATTTTGATAGAAAATAGTAAAATAAAAGCATGAAAACATCCCTAACCTAGATGATAATCAAAGCAACAAGAAGAATTGAATTTAACAACAAATTTCATAATAAACCAACAAAAAGTAAAATTATGCAAAATAGAGTTTTTTCTATGTCTTGCACCTGAGGAACTATGTGTGTTGGAATAGCAAAGGATTCTTTGCAACACTTGATATTCACTCTCACAATATCGAAATTGACAAATAGAGATAAGAAATCAATGATATTGATGAACCTAATTTGAGCATAAACATATATTAATCTCACTTACAAATTTACATGAGAATACCTCATTATATAGAGATGGAAGAGGCAATCCACCTTGCACGTGGATTGACAAGTGCCTCGTGATGTGGCACAAACAAGTAGACAAGTGTCCTATAAGGTGTCAACCTTTGGATCACTTGGAATGTGCAAACCAACAACCTTGTGTGACAAGTGTTGGATGACTACAAAGAGCCTTTTGAGGTGAGATAGAAAGTCTTTCAACCTCAAAAGGTATGCACATGAGGTTTACCAAACAACTAGGTAACCTCTAAACTCTAAAAGGTTGCACATTCAGTTAGACAAGATGTTGTCTAACCTCATCAACCTAAGTACACTTAAGCTATAGTGAATAGATAAATTATTCACTCTAACAGTGTGAGCCTATGCACCTTACATAAGATCGGTCCCATCATCCCTAGCTCTCCGTAGATTGTTTATGTGCTCGATTCCATCACCATTTTACTAGTTTTCCTCTTGTTGCATGTCTTCTTTTCTTTCTTCTCTTTGTAGTTAAAATTAAAAGTGACCCTTCTTTTTGTCTATTTTTACTTCTATTTTGTGTGTTTTTCTTCATCTTTCATGTAGATCATTGAAATAAAATAGTTCAAGACTGGTTCGCATTGAACCACACAATAACTATTCAAACAAATCAAGGCACGTAACAAAGGTTACATATCACTCTATAACCTTGCATCGATGGTGAGTTCTCTTGTCACTTTTTATTTATACTTTCTCACTTACCATATTATACCTAATTAACAAATTCATTTATAGATCTGGATGTCAGTCAACAACAAATAGGTAAGTACGGGTCTCATACACCTATCTCAAAAATGGTACCTACCTTCCATGTAGAATGCCATGCCTAAGGGGGAAATATATAAGCACTCAAAATTACATGGGTTAATATCACACATCCGATGATGATTTGGCGATCTAGTCATGACCCATGTGATGTGCTTATTTATCTTCATAGCCTTTTCTACCTTGATGGAAGTTTTTCTAACATCTTAGCACCATGCCTAAAATGTTTCCCATCCTTATTTTCCATCCTCCTAGCCTTCCTAACCTTTATATTGTCTGAAAACCCTCTTTCTTGCCTTAAGCTACAAGGTTACTCAAGAAACCCATTTTACATTGTAGGGTCACCAAAGTGACTTGCCCTAATAGGAGTGACATGGGTGACCTTGTCTTGTCTTAAAGTACATGTGAGTTTCTTATTTTTGGCTAGTTTTCTTCCAATTTCCCTCCTAATGACCAATTTTTTTCCATATTTTCTTCTTATCTTTCTTTCTCACTTTCTTTCTTGCTTTCATGTTTATCTTTATCCTATTTTATTTCCCCAATGTTATTTATTGTTCTCCTATATAATCCCTTCTTATCTCAATCATAAACAGAGCTAGGAGAGAGTGAACAAACAAAGCTTAGAGAGATTAGAGAAACACTCTTGCACATCGAAGCTTTATGAAATTCCTCTTCATATGATGGATAGGATTGACAGACTATCTTTTCAATTCTTTGCTAAAATCTCAACACCCATTACCCAAATATTAGATCACCTTATAAAATTGCATGCCCCACTATATAGCGCAATCCTGAATCCCCATTCTTAGATTGTCATAGGAAGCTAATTCATCTTCCTCCTAATTCAATCCCAACTTGAATCTTCCCTTTCCATCAAGCGAAGTACCCCAAGGTTGGAAGAGGAGAAGAAACAAATATAAGATAAAACCTTTGAGGATGCAATTACAACAATAGTAATAAATCTTCAAGGCTTCTTTCAAATTCTTTTCATTTAAAAAGTATCTTTGATTAAAGTTTCTTTAGTAATTAGATCATCACAATTTATTGAGGACTGGAACACTCTATTGTTGATTCTTAGTTATTTTAGATTTCATTTCCTTAGGTAAAGTTAGATTTAAGTTACTTTCTTACAAGTAGATTAGAAGTTGCTTTGAAAGATCCCATTGTTGGTAGGATAGAGGTGACTAGGTAGAAAAGATACATCCATGCAAAAAATATGCAACACTAGCACATCCAAAGGACACAATGTATAGAAGAGAAACAATCCTTGAGACACTTGTACTTGGGTCTAAGTATTTGCATTGAATATTTAATATGAAATGTAGATAGAATGTAAGATGAAGAAGAAGATAATGTGAGATGATAATGTACTGTAATAGTTTGATGAAATAGGTGTGGGATATGGTGATGAAGGAAGAGATAAAGACTGATATATGAATAGACATTGTAACAAAGATATACTTAATGAATATAATATATCACAAGTTGTTTTGGCTTATATGTAATGTGTTATGATGCCTATGTTGTACACTAGTGGATGTATTTTATTAATTTTGCATCTTCTTTGTTTCCACAACCTTTTATAATTCACTGCCCAGGCTCTGATCCTCTTCATATCATTGACACTTGGATATAAATATGATATTTTAAGTAACTCATGATTATATCTTTGATCTACACTCATTCTTTCCAATATCTTGGTTCCATTGTCAAGACCCTGGTAAAAGGATAAAAGAGAAATCTGAACCACAAATATATCATTCATGGTAGAGGAAAATTGGACAAGGATTATAATTAAGGAGAAACAAGATTTTATGATTTGTGGTAGTTTTTTCTAGGTTCTAACCTTGTGAGATGGGTTAGGCACCTCAGGGATGATAAATGGAAAGGGAGGATTCTAGATGGATCTTTGAAGCGATACGACATTTAAGAGAAGGATAAGAATAAGCCATTCTGGATGAATAAAAGGATTAATGGAACACCAAATTGATAAACACCAATTGCAAAAGGAGATAGTGAGAAGAAGAGAGAAATTATGGAAGAGATTGAATTGACAGTAGAAGTGATCATGGAAGAAAAGAAACTAAAATAGGTTTAGGAAGGATATGAAATATATAGAAAAAGAGTTAAGAAGGCTAAAGAAGGTAAGTTAGAGCATGCTAGGAGGGTTGCTACTAAAAATAATATTGAGGAAGAGTTAGAGTGCACCAAAGGGTCTACTACTAAGAATGTTAGAGATAAGAAAGGTAAGGAAGAGCCGCCATTGGAAGAATTAATCCTAAATGAGTGCATTGAGGGGGTAGTAGCTAAACATAATAATTCTATGGAACCTTTATCACTGTACAAACAAAAGAACAAGGGTCAAATGTACCACTCCATAACAAAGAGACATTTGAGCAACTCGATGACCCTCTAGATCAAGAAAGTAGGGTTCTAAAAGGGTTAGCAAAATATATTGAAGAATGTGTGTTAGCTACAGAGTCACTAGAAGAAAGGTGTAGAAGAAAGGGTGCTTCACCATTTGATTTTTTGACTCATACACCTAGTTTGGAACCTAATTTGACTAACTTAAAAATCATATTTAATTATGGATTTGAGGAATTATTGACCACTTTTGTAAAACTAAAAACTTTGTATTTTAGTGTGAAATACTTAGATAATATGGTGAGGAAAAGTGTGGGATTACAAAGAGAGGAAATGATGAACAATTCAAAGTTACAAGAAAACAAGAAGAGTGCATACAAAAAACAAATGGAAAACATGCTTAAAGACCTTGCTACGGACATGATTGATGCAATTAATGGTGGTTGGGAAACCCCTATATTAATAGATGAAATGTCATTAACTAATGAAATGTTGTCTCCTAAATTAAAATGGTCACATGAAGAAGTGAACCTCCCAAACCAAGAGTCGTCCCTCATGCCAATTAAGGCAAGAAGAATGCTTAAAATGGTTTATATAGTGATTCAACCCAAACAAGAGAGAACCAACAATAGGAATTTGTAAGAGATTACGTAGAGATATTGGGAACTTATTTCTTTAAGATTGAATTAGCAAGAGATAATGTAAGGAATGGGAAATTAGTAAAGTAGAGAAACTGTGGTAAGAGATTAGAAAAGGAAAAGAACATAAAAATCTAAGGCCAGAAAAGAGTAGTCCACTAGAAAGAGAATAATAATCCTTCCCTAGTACCAATAGATCTAGAGAACAAACTCTAAATATGGACCCAAACATAAAATTACCCATCTTTAGCAAAGACACCACTGAAGCCTCTAAACATATTTTTATTTTGGAATCCACTCGAAGAAGGAATGGAACTTTCTATAACCAGGATAGACTTTATGATTTTGTAGGGACACTAAGAAATTATGCTTTGAAATGTTACATAAAAAATTCCCTCAATATAATAAAGAATGCCAAGATATAAAGGATGAGATTTTATCTAGCCTTGGATCTCCTTAGGTTCCATTAGATAGCGTCAATAAAATGAGAGAAATGATACATGAAGAGGGGAAACTATTAAGGAATTTGACTATAGATTCAAAGAAGTAGTAAGAATGATGAAGGAACCATGAATAGAAAAACAAAGAATTTATTGGTTTGTGTTAGGATTATTACTAGATGTCAGAACTATGTTAGAATACGAGACCTTTGAAACCTACTCAAGTGCAGTAGAGTTAGCATGCAAGATAGAAACACAACCTTGGAAAAGGAAGAATAAGTAAATAAAGAATAAAGAATTGGAAAAGATGAGACTGGAGTTGGAATAACTGAAGATTAAACAAGACATACTAGCTAATGGTGAGAATAGCATGATATCATCATCAAGTTAGAGGAAAAAGATATGGTGAACTTAATGCTCAGAAGAAGGCCATTTAAGGAATGAGTGTCTAATGATGAAAGGGTAGAAAATAGTTGTGACACTTAAATTTGACTTGCAATCAACTCTTATAAATTTAAAAAGTGTATACTATGGAATTTGTAGTGAATGGGATGACCATGAAATAGATGATTGCCCATATCTTCTATTTAGATTAAGGGAGGATGATAAACATGAGCCTTGGTGCAACCACCAATTAAAAGGATAACAATCATATACATAAAAGGGTGTCAAGGGCCAAAGGACTAGTTGAAACAACCTTCTGTGGCCATGGCTATAAAAATATAGCATGAAGGAATCAACGTAACATTCATATGATACAATATACTCCACCATAGATTACAAATGAACAACCTCCTTCTAGGTACCCTCCAAATGATAATAGAGGATATTATAATAAATATAGAGGAGGATGTGACAAAGAGGTTGTGGGCAAAGAAGAAGAGAAGACACATCTTGCTATAGATGCAAGTTGATGGGACATTATATGTCGATGAATGTCAAGAAGAGAAGAATAGATATGGATTTTGTAGTGATTTTAGTCATGATTTGTTCACTTGCACTAGAGCACAACAATATTTTAATAAATATTTATGAACAAACAAAAAGCAAAGAATTATCAGGTCCTAATGCAATAAAAGGGGTTAAAATCATAATGAGGGTACCCAAATGAAATGCTCAAGGAGCTAGAAGGTGTGTGAAAACTAAAATCAATGAGGAAGATATAAGAAGAAAACAGACACATACAAAAGAAGGATGATTAGAGGAGTGTTTGGAAAGGAGGGAAGAACAAAGAAATAAATCCATTTGAAAATACGAGAAGAAAAATAAAGTTGTGGTAATAACTAGAGGAGGAATTGACACCGTAACAGGAAAAGTATTAAGAGATGAATCGGAAGAAGAAAAAGAAAATAAAGGAGATTTTTTTGAAAAAAGAAAGACATGATAAGATAGATGAAGTGTTAGGAAAAGTGTCTCAACCATGCAACTATGAAATGTTACTATTCTTCCCAGTTTTGGTCTTTTCAAATACCCTTTATCTTGAAGAATGGTCTAGAACTTTCAAACTTTCAAAAAGGGCTAAAAATGGCGGGACTTACTATTTTTAGTAACTCTACATTTGATCTCAGATGGACCTAAAATTTTTCCAAAAGGTGTGGAACTTCTAATTAAACATCTCAGGTGAGTTTCGACTCAAGATCATACCAAGATAGCAAGATATTAAAGTTTCTATTTTTTGAAACTACTGAAAAAAGTTCTGAACTTAGTTTTGAGGCACTTCCCTAAATGTCCCAAAGTTGACATAACTAGAAAAGAAGGTTATATCTTAATATTTCTTTTCATGAGCTTTCTAACGCATTAAACGGTTCGTCAATCAGACACCCAGATCAAAAGTTATGGCCTCCGGAAGTTGGACCTCCTATTTTTGGGAAATGTAAAAATGTTTTGGACACTTAAAAGAGTTGTAAAAGGGAGAGTTACACGTGTTGGTGCATGATTTAGCACATCATAAGGCATCTTTGATTGGAGATAATTTGGGTGCCACTTTTAGGTGGTTTTGGCTCATGGTTTTGTAATTACTGTTGATGGTTTACTGTATTGTATCTCCTATATATCAAGAGCTTGAGATGGAGGTTGTGTGTAAGAGTCTTATAGATGTTGGGTTACCTCCTAGATCTCTAGTTGATTAATACTCCTTTGAAAGCTTGCTCTTCAAGTATATTGTAATCTTCTTGATTCCTGAATAATAGATTGGACGGCTTTGGAGTGTGGGGTTTTCCCCATGTATATCTTGTGTTGTGAATTTTGTATTTGGATGTTGTTATTACCTTTCTGTTAATGTGCATCTTAATCTGTAACTATAAAAGTTAAAATTTGCATAAATCTTTCCTTAGTAGATCAGTGTAGGAAGCATTTTCCACACACCTTGCTTCCTTTTAGTTGATATCAAAGCCTAATCACCTTTGGTTCTAGTTTTTGGGTAGAGGGTTTTTTGAGCTGATCTTCATTTGAGCGAGAGATTGTGCAGAGGGTTTTGAAATCTTTGTTGCAGGAAAGAGATGGCGAGCACATCTAGGAGGTTTGAGATAGAGAAGTTTAATGGCAGTAAATTCAAGTTGTGGAAACTCAAAATGGAGGACATGCTTGTAGATTAGGATTTATGGGATGCCATATCTGGTACAAAACCAATGGCAATGTCTCAAGCAAACTGGGATCTCAAAGATCAAAAAGCTAAGGGTTTGATAAGACTATGTTTGGTTGATTTAGTGCTCCTGAATATCCGTGAATAGAAGACTGTAAAGGATCTTTGGAAGAAGCTTGGAGATGTTTATCAAGCTAAATCCCTAGTGAACAAGTTATTCCTACGACAGAAATTGTATTCTCTGAGGATGGAAGATGGAGGATTTATCGTTGATCACCTAAATACACTCAATATGCTCATTGCCTAGTTGACCTTTGTTGGTGTGAAGATGGAGGAGGAGGATTGATGTATGACATTACCATGTTCCTTACCAAATTTATGGGATCACCTTGTTATGGCCATTGGGAGTACCACTACCACCTTCAAGATGGATGAAGTGGTTTCTTCGTTGTTGTCTGAAGAGATGCAGAGAAAGTCTTCTGAATTCGCTAAGGAGGCTCTTGTGATTCGTGGTAGATCTAAAGAGAAGGGAAAGCAAGAGGATAAGAAGAAGGAAGAAAAAGGAATATCCAAATCCCATGGGAGATATAAGTCTCCCAGAAAGTTCAAGGCCCTGTGTTGGAACTACGGCAAACCTGGTCACTTCCGCAAGGAGTGCAAGGAGGAGAAAAAGAAAAAGAACTATGATTCAAATTCTGACAAGTCACCTCAGGATGAAGGAGAAGTGTTTGTCACTACCTTGGAAACACATGCATCTGAGAATATGTGGCTTAATGACTCTGGTTTATCTTTTCACATGACCTCACATCAGGGTTGGTTTTCAAAGTATGAAGAATACAATGGTGGAAAGGTGTACTTGGGTGATGATTCACAGCTGAAGATTGTTGGCCATGGAAGAGTCTTGATTTGATTCCCTAATGGACGAATGAAGGGGATCAATGGTGTTCTGCATATCCCTGGATTGGCATGGAACCTCTTTTCTGTAAGTAAGTTGAATGATGTGGGTGTGTAAGTTGTTTTCTCGAATAGAGGATGCAAGATGACTAGAGGATCTATGGTGTTGGCTAAGGGTGTTTAGATTGGCACTATGTTTCAGCTTGATGCATGCACAATTCAGTACAATAGTACCTCTATTTTGAAGAAGAGAGCTTTAGAGTCTTCATCCTCACCATTGGAACTAGTAGAGAAGAGGACTGTTGCATCTACTTTCGATGGTCATGCTTTCTGGGTACCTAAGGGTGCTCATTCTATTGAGATGAAACTTCTAGGTGAGAAGACAATGTTATGGCACCAAATGCTTTGTCACATTGGTGAAAAGGGTTTGAGGACCCTGAAAAATAAAAATCTTGTTAAGGGTATGAAAGACTGTAACCTTGAGTTTGATTTTCACGAGCATTGCATTTATGAAAAACAAAACTATGTTTAGTTTTATTCTAGTTCTCACAAATCTTCTGAGGTGTTGGACTTGATTCATTCTGATGTGTTTGGTCATGTTAACGTTCCTTCGATTTCAAAATCTATTTACTTTGTTTCATTCATTGATGATTACAGTAGAAGGACATGGGTGTATTTCCTTAGAAGCAAATCTAAAGTCTTCATTAGATTCAAAGAGTTCAAAGCTCTTATAGAGAATCAGAAGGATAGAAAGATTAAGTGTTTGAGGATTGACAACGGTGGTGAGTTTTGTTCAGCAAATTTTGAGTTTTGTTTAACAAATTTTGACAAGTTCTGTAAAGAATAGGGGATTGAGAGGCACAAGACAACTTTGTATACCCCTCAATAGAATGGAGTTGCAAAGAGGATGAATAGAACATTGATGGAGAGGGAAAGGAGTATGCTAGGTGGAGTTGGCCTTGAATAAAAGTTTTGGGTTGAAGCTGTTGCTAACACTTGTTACCTAGTTAATAGGTCTCCTACATCAGTGCTCATTGATAAGACACCTATGGAGGTGTGGTTTGGTAAAAAGCCTTCATTGAGACACATTCAAGTATTTGGTTGTGAGGCATATGCACATGTGCCTAAGGAGAAGAGATCTAAGTTGGAGAACAAGGTTGTGAAGTGTATCATCATCAGTTATGGCATCAATGTGAAAGGGTACAAGCTTTGGGATCCATCAACTAAGAGAGTTTTTTATAACAAAAGTGTGATCTTCTGTTGTCTTGCAGCCAAAGAAAGAAGAGAAGAAAGATGATGTGGTTTAGCTTCCTTCCACCCCTGAGAAAGTTGAACCAAAAACATCTATTGGACCTGATAATGAGGAGAGCTCTAGTAGCTCTAAAAGTTCATAAGAAGATGAAGAACCTCAACCTCAATCTTTGAGGAGGTCCACATGGATAAGGTGACAACCTGATAGGTTTGGTTATTCATTGCATAATTACAGTTGTATTTTTGCTTTGATTTCTAACACTGATGAGCCTAGAACTGTGAAAGAGGTTATGGGTATTAAAGATACAGCTTCCTGGAAGGAGGCCATGGAAGAGGAGATGGATTCTTTGGAAAAGAATAATACTTGGGACTTGGTGCCTTTGCCTGAAGGATTAAAACCTGTTGGATGCAAATGGGTGTTCAAAAATAAATTTGGTGTAGATGGCAGTGTTGAGAAATATAAGGCCAGATTGGTTGCGAAGGGGTATTCTCAAGTGGAGGGAATTGACTATGGTGAGATTTTCTCTCCCGTTACAAAGTTGACATCTATTCAGTTCTTGTTGTAGACATTTAAAATTGTCCATGCCTTGCAACAACACGTTTTGTTCTAGGTCCTTGCATAATCCCACTTATAAATTCCACTTGATCACTTTTCCAATTAATTAAATAAACCCCTTTATTTAATTAATTCCCCTTCACATGTCTCAAAATAATTTGAATTAATCCCTCATCTTTTAACACATTATGACATGTGTCACATGACTAAAACTCTTCACATGCACATAATTTAAATAATTTTATTATTTAAATTATGAGATTCCCCTCACATCCTATTTTTAGCCCCACTTATTTGTGCATCATAAAGCATTTTTTTATTCAAGATAAATAAAAGAATCCCACTTATTTCCTCTCATCCTATTTTTAGCCTCATGTCATAACCCACTTAATGTGCATCATAGGCACTAAAATCAACTTTTAATCTTAGCCATACACATCACACAATTAAATTTTAATCTTGGTCATCGAATCATATCAGGTCTTGCCTATAAATATGGCTTCTCACAAGCTATTTCGATCGATCTTCTTCTAGTATACTCACTCTGTCAAAATTCTTTCAATCCTCTCATCTATCTATCTATTTTCCTCTATTATCTTTATCTTATCATTATGCTACAACTATGAGCAATCAACAACCCTTCAACATCATGCATTTGATTTTCTTTATTTTTATTTTCATGCTAGTTTGTCTTTCATGGTGCATAGTTAGGGTTTAGTTAGTTTACTATTTTTAACACTAAATCTAATTTTCCCTAGCAACATTTTGGTGAACCCGACGTGAATCCTTTGATGGAGCTTGCTTTTTGTAGGTTTTATTAATTTTTTGTTGCAGGTTTATGTCATTTTTGGACAAAACCCTAGGTTTTAAAGATTTCATTGTATCTTTCAAATGGCTGCAAATTTTTCTACAAGATTTTCACAGAAGCGTGTGCATCATCTCAAGAGGCCATAGCAAAAAAATTGCATGTTTATCACCGTTTTTGTAGGAGTTATCATGATTTTATGTTTTTTCATAAAATCATGTTTTCTCGAAAGCTCTTGAAATTTTAATAGGGATATGTTCTTTACATATTTAAATTTAAGTTCATATAATATGCGAAAAAATCAAATCTTTATTTGTTGTAGGTTTTCCATAAATCTGCATTTCTAGGTGCAAAACAAGAAATTTTTCTAACTTCTTTACATTTCTGGAAAGGTCTTAGAAAATTAGTAGGGGTCTCTTCTTTGATTTTTAAGTTTTCAGATCGAAAATGTTTTCAAATAATTGAATCTAATTTGGCTATGTTAAAAACATGTATCTGAAATTGCAATTTTCTGATGAGCTTATTTTTTTAATGGCTAGATTATAATATCATTTTTTGATCTTGTAGGTGATCATATGAATCTGGAACAACATTTGTATCAACACATACAATAGATTGGAAAGAAATTTTATTAGGTGCACTCTATTCATCTTTTACCTCTTTTCATTTCTTCATAATCATTGTTTGTAAAACACTTCAATTTGGGCATAAAAAGAACAACTTGCATACACATTTGGATTTTGGGCTTTAAAATGAACAGTGATTGCTATCACACATTCAAATTAGGCATAAAATTAACCATTGTCTTCAATCACACTTTTTTATTTGGGATCTAAAAAGAACAAGTGCTTGAACTATTTTCCTCACATTTCATTTCTAAGGGTCAATTAACAACTGTGAGTGTGAATCAAGGGTGTGTGTGTATGCTCTCTCCTCGCACCGCAAGGTGATCTTAGAGATCAAAAACACCTCACTTGGTTTTCTTTTGTCATACCCTATCTAGGAGGCCTGTTTGGAGACACACCACTCCAAGGGACGACCTCAATTAAGGTTAAATCAAAAGACACCCTCATTGGGAGTTGTAAATCTTGTCACTCTTGGCTAAGCCCCAAAGAACTTTATACCTTTAGGAAATTAAGGTGAAGGGTGGGTTACCCCTTTCTCCCGGCTGTGTGGCAGGATTTCGCTTTCAATCCATTTCCCTAGTCAACCTTGTGCAACCTAGCTTAAGACCTATTTGGTCATACCCCACTTGACTAATCATTAGGGCTTGTTGATGTGTCTTCAAGTGTTTGCTTAATCATAACATTTAACCTTGAAAGGAAAATTCATCATTGTGTTTGGTGTGAGTGTTCATGCATTTACATGTGAAATTTTGTGTTTGATATTGCCCAAGTCAAACTACCAATAAACAATTTGCCACATCATCCAATCTTTCCAAACTAAATCATCATCTTAATCCTAGTCAATACTTGTCAAAATGGTCATAATCCTAAACAAGCCTAATCCTAATCCAAAGCCCAAGGTCACACTTCGAGGAGCTCCTCCTCCTAATCATGAAGACAATCCAAAACCTTACATACTCTGAGGTGACCCAAAATTTGTTTCTAGTGATGATGAGAACTTTGTAGATCCTAGTGATGATGAGGATCTTATAGATTTTGAGGCATACTTAGAGGAACAAACTAAAATCCAAAAACTTCAACCTATGTGTAACTCCATCCCAACACAAGAGCAAAAGATCATAGCGCAAGAAATCCAAGACCTCATTCAAACACTTCACCAGGTACCCCAACCCCTAGATCAATAGATCATACAAAGATTCCAAACTATCATTCAAAATTTTCAACAAATCCAATTACCTCAAATACAACACCTCCTAGTCCAAGCCCAACAATTCATAGCCACTTGTCAAATCCAACCAAATCCACCCACCTATCAAGTCAATGCCACATCAACCTATCCCACTTCTTTCCATGCCAACCAATATTCATGTCCATCTACATCACAACAAGCACATGTGAACCTAAGCCACTCCTTGAAACAAGATCAAATGTCCTCAAGCTCTAATGATACTCTTGACAAGGGAAATACCACCTTAAGTTTGGAATCATACACCACTCCATCTACTAGTCCTACATCATCATCCAAGAGAATGCCTATATCAAAGCCTACTAGTCCTACATCAACATCATCATCAAACCTTTCAAGCTCTAATCCATCAACCAACAAATCCTCAAATGATTTTCTCAAAAGATTCTTTACAAAATCTAAAAGCAAAAGAAAAGCTATGGATTTATCCAAATCCACCAATCCATTTAATCCCTTTGACCCTCCATCCAACCAAAGTCCAAGCCCTAAGTCTAATCCATCCAATATCCCTCTTGTCCTTGCACCATGGGATCTATCTACTCCTAGTCTTAATCCACCTAATCCCAATCATGAGCCTTCAGCTTCCATCACCCCTCCACCTACAAAGGATGTGATCCAAGGGTTACTAGCTAGGAACAACTTGTCTCCATGTCAAGCACCCATTAATGAGCCTACCAAAGAACCTTTCAATGCCATGTCCACTTCTTCAACCCCATCATGTTGTCCACAACCCCTTGAGCCTATTGAAATTTTTCCTCCCATGAGTCCATCATGCCTTCATGTTGTTGAACAAGAACCTATCCAAGAGTCATCCGCTTCCATTCAAGAAAACCAAGAGCTATGTCAAGAGTTTAATCCTAAGCACGTGGAAACATCAAGCTCTCATTCTAATCAAGATAAAATCCCTCCTAATGATCCCACTTATAACACACTTGGTCCTATTCATGATCAAGCTCCCACCTATGATCAAGATCCCCTCTATGAACAAGAAAGCCATGATGATCCTCTTAGTGAAGTTTATGCATGCCATATTCAAGAGCCTATCAGTTCACCTATCCATGAGAAATAAACCTCCATTGCTCCTTTCCATCCCCTACCTAGTTCTATCCATGATCCTGTATTATCCACTTGTCATGACGAGACACATGCCTCCCAAGAAAATGTAGAAGATCAAACCAATAGTGTGGATCTAAACGAACATAATCAAGATCCTAATGATCCTTCATCATCCATATCAACACCATTTCAAGTCCACCTTCATATCCACTTGGTCTATCCACCTTCATTCATGAATTTTCTTCCTTAGCAAAGCAACAACCATTATCCACCACTTTGCCTTCTCTATCCAATAATGAACTCAAGTCTAGTGTCCAAACTACACCTAGTCTCATAGTCCTCCGCATACTCCAAAACATGAACTACCAAGGTAAAGGCTTAGGCCTTCATGAACAAGGTATTTTGGAGCCAATCCATGTCAATGTTCCTCCACGCTCATATGGCCTTGGATAAATACCCCAAGGTAAACAATCTAAAGATGTTGGTAAAACCTGGTAAATAGGCACCCTAGATAAGCACCATGATGAAAACCTGGCAAACAGGAATCATGTGTAGGTTGATCTTCTGTGTCACTTACACTGGGGGGCACATTGTCTCATCCACACTATCTATCCTATCATATCACTTTCTATCATTCTCTACCATATCCTACCTTACCTTCCTACCATCCTTATCCATTACACCTACATATACCTGTCTTATTGAATCCATTCATCCTCCCTTCCTCCTTTTGATCTTGACTAAGATATGGGGGCACAATGTTGACAAATGTTTTGGATATCTCTTGACATGCCTTGTCCTTTCTAGATAAATCCTATCATTACCTTCCTGTCATTACCCATTTTTTTTTATCTTATCCAAACAAGCCTATTATTATCCTAATTGTCATAAGCTTTTGTCATGAAAAATCCTAAGTATTGCACCTAGAATGGGGCATGTTGTTCCTATGCAACATGGTCTTTGGAGATCACATCCTTGCTTCTTTATGATACACCTACCTCATTCACTATTGCTTGTCCTTTTATCCATCCCCTTATCATGAGCTTTTGCCCACCCTTTTATCCATTCATCCAATCCTACATTATCCTTGCACCTAGACTTGGCTTTCCCTTGTCATTGGTATCTAGCACAAAGGCTACTCACATTGTCATCCAATGCCATTTCTCAAAACTTTTCAAAAATCCAAAAAAAAAAAATCAAAACATTTCAAAAATCCAAAAAAATCAAAATATTTCCAAAAATCCAAAAAAAATTAAAACATTCCAAAAATCCAAAAAAATCAAAACATTTCTAAAAATCCAAAAAAAAATTAAAACATTCCAAAAATGCAAAAAAAATAAAACATATCAAAATACAAAAAAAATCCAAACATTCCAAAAATTCAAAAAAAATCCAAACATTTCAAAAATACAAAAAAAGCCAAACATTCCAAAAAATCAAATATCCAAAAATCCAAGCAATAAAGTCAATCATCAAATTATTTCTTCCAATCAATTCAATTCACATCATCAACTCGAATCAGTTAAATCAATCACATCATCAAAATCAATTCATTCAATCAAATTCCTCCAAATCAAATGACTTCTTCTAATCAATCCAATCAATCCAAGCAATAAAATCAATCATCAAATCATTATTCAAACAAATTCTTCCAATTCATTCAAATCCAATCATCATTCAAATCATTCCTACAAATCAAATCAATCAATTCTTCCAATCAATTTTCATCAAAATCAACTCATTCAATCAAATTCCTCCAAATCAAATCACTTCTTCTAATCAATCATCTAAACCAAATCAAGTCAATCCAATCCAATAAACTCAAATGCAAGTCAATCATCAATCCATACCAATCAAGTCAATCAATCTTGCCAAATTATCCAATCGCATCCTTGGTCTTGAACCTAATCTTGTTGTCAACCAAATCAATCAATCATCATCATCATAATCATTGGGATTTATCATCCCCAATCCTAGTGTTGTTCTCGGGATACATCATTCCCATATCAACAACACAATCATCGTGTTGTTCTCGGGATAATTCATTCCCACATCAACAACATTATCATTAATCAATCAATCATTGGTTTATAGCTTGACAGGGGCAATACCTTGTTTGTTTTTGAATCATTTGTGCATGATTGCTTACTTGCTTGTGTGTGTTATCATTTTATCTTACATTTGTATCATTCCTAGCTAATATTCATATCTTGTATCCAAACAAGGTTGTATTACGCTAGGTGCACAAGACACATCATCACCTTGGTCTTTATACCCTGTGCATAACGTATAGTGCTATATCAAACATCATGGTTGTTCACCTTCATTGCAGCATAACGCATCACTCATTTCTTCTATCCATTTCTTTATCTTTCTTCCTTGACCAATCCCTTTCATTTTGAGAGCCTACCCGTGTTTGTCCAACCCGCCTATCCTCTCGAGGGGGCATCATCATCCTATTCTCCCATCAATATCCTTTTCCTCTATCCATACCTTTTCTTCTTTGAAATGATGTTACTCGACATAAATCTCATCATCTCAAACATCATCTCAAAGAGGGGCAAAATGTAAACACTTCAAATTGTCCATGCCTTGCAACAACACGTTTTGTTCTAGGTCCTTGCATAATCCCACTTATAAATTCCACTTGATCACCTTTCCAATTAATTAAATAAACCCCTTTATTTAATTAATTCCCCTTCACATGTCTCAAAACAATTCAAATAAAATAATTTGAATTAATCCCTCATCTTTTACCACATTATGACATGTGTCCAATGACTACAACTCTTCACATGCACATAATTTAAATAATTTTATTATTTAATTATGAGATTCCCCTCACATCCTATTTTGAGCCCCACTTATGTGTGTGTCATAAGGCATTTTCTATTCAAGATAAATAAAAAAATCTCACTTATTTCCTCTCATCCTATTTTTAGCCTCATGTCATAACCCACTTAATGTGCATCATAGGCACTAAAATCAACTTTTAATCCTAGCCATACACATCACACAATTGAATTTTAATCTTAGCCATCGAATCATATCAGCTCTTGTCTATAAATATGGCTTCTCACAAGCTATTTGGATCGATCTTCTTTTAGTATACTCACTTTGCCAAAATTCTTTCAGTCCTCTCATTTATCTATCTATTTTCCTCTATTATCTTCATCTTATTGTTATGCTGCAACTATGAGCAATCAACAACCCTTCAACATCATGCATTCTCATGCAAGATCGAGAAGAGCCATGGAGATCAATCAAGTCTAGTGTGGATTCAGTTTGCATTTGATTTTCTTTATTTTTATTTTCATGTTAGTTTGTCCTTCATGGTGCATAGTTAGGGTTTAGTTAGTTTACTATTTTTAACACTAAATCTGATTTTCCCTAGCAACACTTGTTATCTCTTGTAGTAGTGTATGATCTTGAAGTGGAATAGATGGATGTGAAGACAACATTCCTTCATGGTGACTTGGAGGAGGAAATCAATATGTCACAGCCAGAGCACTATGTGGTGAAAGGTAGAGAAAATATGGTTTGCAAGTTGAAAAAGTTTTTGTATGGTTTGAAACAGTCTCCTAGGATGTGGTACAAAAAGTTTGATGCCTTTGTGTTGAGTATTAGATTTCTGAGATCAAAATCATATCATTGTGTTTATTAAAAGTTTGACAATGATTGCATTCTCATTATTGCATTGTATGTCGATGATATGTTACTCATTGGGAATGGTAAAAGTTTGATTTCTAATTTGAAGTCTCAATTGTTAGCACAATTTGAGATGAAAAATCTAGGCACAGCTCAATACATACTGAGGATAGAGATAAGAAGAGATAGCAAACAAAAAACTTTGGTTAGGCCAGAGTAAGTATGTTAACACTATGTTGGAGAGATTCAGCATGATAGATTGTAGACCTTTGATTGTTCATGTTATGATGGGGACAAAGTTATCTATCATAGATTGTCCAAAGTCTCCTTCTAAGATGGAGGATATGAGAAGAGTTCCTTATGCTAGTGCAGTTGGCAGTTTGATGTATGCGATGGTCCATACAAGACCGGGCATTACCCAAGTAGTGGGAGTCCTTAGTCGATTTATAACTAATCCTGGACGAGTACATTGGGATGTAGTGAAGAGAGTGTTCAGATATTTGTAGGGTACTTTCGAGTATTCCTTATGCTATCATGGTTATCCTACTAGATCTTAGCATCTTATAAGTATTCATGGATATGTGGATTCTGATTAGGCAGGTGACATTGACAGCAAGAGATCCACCAGTGCTTATGTGTTCACTATGTTTGGTGGTGCTATTAGTTAGATGAGTAAGTGGTAACATGTGGTCACTTTGTCCACTACTAAAGCTGAGTACATGGCAGCAACTCATACTTGTAAAGAAGCCATTTGGCTTAAGAGATTGTGTTCTGATGTTGGGTTTGATACAGGGAAGATTACTATTTGTTGTGATAGTCAGAGTGCCATATGTTTGGCAAAAAATCCTACATTCCACAAGAGGACTAAGTATATTGATGTCCAGTACCATTTTGTTCATGACATGGTAGAGGATGGGAAAGTAAACTTGGAGAAAGTTGACACTTTGATGAATGGTGCAGATTCCTTGACAAAACCTATGAGCACAGAGAAGTTCAAATGGTGTTCAAAGTCTATGGGCCTCTCGGACCCTAGAAATTAAATCATGGTGTTGATACTCCCTTTGTTCTTGCAAGATGTTTGACAAGTGGGAGAATAATAGGAGAAGTGTCTCGACCTTGCAACTACAAAATGTTACTATTCTTCCAAGTTTTGGTCTTATCGAATACCCTTTATCTTGAAGAATGGTCTAGAACATTCAAAGTTTCTAAAAGGGCTAAAAATGGCAGGACTTACTATTTTTAGTAACTCTCCATTTGATCTTGGATGGACTTGAAACTTTCCCAAAAGGTGCAGAACTACTAAGTAAACATCTTGGGTGAGTTTCGACTCAAGATCATACTTGGATCGCGAGATATTAAAGTTTCTATTTTTTTTAACTACCAAAAAAGTTTCAAACTTAGTTTTGAAGCACTTAGAGGTCCCTAAACGTCTTGAAAGTCATCGTAACCAAAAAAAGTAGGTTATAGCTTAATAGATCTCTTTATGAACTTTCTGACACATTAAATGGTTCGTCAATCGAACACCCGGATCAAAAGTTATGGCCTCTAGAAGTTGGACCTCCTATTTTTGGAAAATGTAATAATGTGTTGGACACTTAAAATAACTCTAAAGGGGAGAGTTACATGTGTTGGTGTGTGATTTGGCACATCACAAGTCATCTTTGATTGGAGATAATTTGGTCACCACTTTTGGGTGGTTTTGGCTCATGGTTTTGTAATTACCGTTGATGGTTTAATGTATTGTACCTCCTATATATCAGAAGCTTGAGATGGAGGTTGTGTGTATGACTCTTATAGATGTGGAGTTACCTCCTAGATCTCTAGTTGATTAATACTCCTGTGAAAGCTTGCTCTGCAAGTATATTGTAATCTTCTCGATTCCTAAATAATATATTGGGTGGCTTTGGAGTGTGGGGTTTTTTACCTAAAAGGGTTTTCCCCACGTATATCTCGTGTTGTGAGTTTTGCATTTGGATGTTGTTATTACCTTTCTATTAATGTGCATCTTAATCTGTAACTGTAAATGTTAAATTTTGCATAAATCTTTCCTCGGTAGATCAATTTAGGAAGCATTTTCGGCACACCTTGCTTCCTTTCATGAAGACACCAGAAAGATCACCCTAGAAGAAAAGAGAGAGGAAGACTACCACAAGGCCTAATTTTCATAAAAAGAAGCTCGACTGTTAAAAGAATTGGCAACCTTTGTAGTGTTAGGAAATTATAGGTTGAACAAATCATTTCCTACATAGCCTGTGAGAGAAAATAATGCATGCAAGCTTACAAAATCACCATAATGTAAATATCAAAAGACATATGACAAGATAACAAAAGGTATACCCTAGGAAAAACCCAGCCTCCAAAACCATCCACATTCAATGTATTATTCAACAATAAAACTATTACAATACAATTATAGAGTCTCCGAGAATATTTCTAAAGCAGCAAGCTCCTCTAATGCATCCTCCATGTGTCTATGAAACCACACATTCCATGCCATGCTTCACACATACATTCTTTAACAGAGCTCAATACAAAATGATAGCCAACCTCAACCACTAAACATGTGCTTGCTTTTATAGAATCAAGCTCGCACAAAACCACCAAGTGGTATTGGCTAAACCATTTGTATCAAAACTATGAGAGCACAAAACCATTCACCCCAAAAGTAAATATTTGTCCTATGTCTTCCACAGATTAAATGTTTAACCAATGTTGCATACAACTTTACAAGTGGACCCAAATAAATATTTAATGTGACTAAACACATCACTAAAGATGCACCACAAATAAATGTTTATTTGACATAATTAAAATAATTCATTCTTGTGCAAGGTGTACAACTCAACACCTTTCCTAACATTCTCCCACTTGTATACATTGCATAAGGGTTCATCAATGAAACACATCATCATAGTCATCCATGAAACCACATGAATCTCTAATGTGCTCTCATGCTCTATCAAGATACCCGAAATAAAACTAAAGTGATTACGATCTCAAGAAAGAACTCCTCTCATCCTCCAAAATGCTACATATGGAAGAAAAGGAACAATCCAAGGTGAAGATGCACCAATCCAAAGAACACAAGCATCAAATCCAAGTGATAACAATGTCTCCAGGTTGTTGCCAAGGAAAAAACCAATGCGATTGAAAATAGCACCCACAACAAATGATAATACAACCAACCATCCATACCTCAAAAAGTATCCAACAACATCAGTAAACTCATGCCAACAACATATCCAAGCCATAAACCACAATCACAAGCTTCCTGTATAAAACCTATCAAAGAATAACATACACATCTAGGAACTCCCACTGTATGGGTAATGTCAAATCTAAAATAGATCAAGGCATACCAAGTCTATGAATTAACACTCAAACCAAGGTGTGGGTAATAATTATACCATGTAGTAACAAAGAACAATCACAATGATCAACACATGCAACACAAACCATTGCATACACCCTCATAACATGTCACCATAACTCTCCCAAGTCCACCACAACAAACCATGTGAACATGAACCTCCAAGAAGTAGCTATAAAACAAAGAGAGAAAACTTGTAAATTATATCTCATAACATTTCCTTCTAGCAACACCTCAAAGCACACTAAGTTGTGTCAAGTATGATCTCCTTTACAACCATAAATGTAAAGCCTTAATAACTGCCAATCATTCAATCTCATAGATAAAACAAAACATATGTATCACATATAACAAACATGGATGTAAGCCTCTTTAACCAAGGAAGATCAAACTCAAATCCATTTCCAAAACTAGGAATCATCCCAATAAGCATCTCCTAAATCTTCATAAATGACATCATAAATCAAACTCATATGCACAAGGAGATAACCATGCCAAACATTCTTCAAATGAACCCTCTAGAACTAAAAAGCATAACTCAAGATACATATCCATAAGAAGAAAAAGCATAAAACATAATGCATCTAAAAATACGATGGGAAATGCCTCTCAGATGATTATCTACTGAGTAGACCAAAAGTGGAGAATGAGAATGCTCTTCTAGGATATTCTAGGCCACAATTACTCTCTCCAAGAATATTCTCTTCTCAAATACATCATGAACTCACATCCATATCTGGGTGAAATCTCCTCAAACTTCCTACTGAGACCTCAAAAGACTAACTATCTCAACAATGTCCCTAACTCAAGAGAACTCCAGCATCACCCAAGTCTCCAATTTTCCACAAGCACATACAACCAATCAATCCATGCAAAGCTCTAAATGCAATACTGCACTCACGAAGTTCTCGATAAATGATCAATGTACTCAATACCAAGAGAACCAACCAGACCATTGTCAAAGCTCCAATTGTAGAATAGGGAACCCAACATGACATCATGATCTAACATCTCCTCCTAGGAGATCACATGCTCTAATGAACATATCTTGCTCTCAAAAGAACCTATATCATGCTAAAACTCTAACCCAATTAAGAGTCCGCCATGGAACAAAACCAAACATCTTCTCTAAACCAAGGATCTCTTATCAAAACTGAAAAGTCATAAATCAACACGTCACCAAAGACTCCAAGACTCCTCCATGATAAACCAAGATGTCAACATCTCCAATCATGTGAAGATAACTATCTCCTATCAATAGAACTCAAGATGTCAAAGAACTCCCATTGCGTACAAGAAATAGGATCCAAGAGCTCCTCTATGACACCAGAAACCACTACGAAAGATCATCTATCACCAAGTGATGAATACACATCACTACCAAAGCTCCCACTGAATTATGATACTAAAATACAATTGGCATTGTGACAACCATATCCTAAATGAAGATCATTCATGGCCCCAACACAATCAAAGAACTCAACTACGACATCAGGAGCTCCCAAAGGGTGAAGTAAAACCATGATCTTGAAGCCAATAAGATAAACTACCAAACCATTACTATAAAAATCTCACATTGAACCGTGTAACCAATCTATCCATGACATCATGATAAACAACATGATGTAAATCCTAACAACTGACTATCCAAGCAGTCTAATCATCCATCCTCTCATTCCAAATTAACCTACTAATGTACAAATGACCACTGACAAGGACAACTAACAAAGTCTTTATCAACATTGAACAGATCTTGTAGATGTAGATAGTCCATATCTAATTCATCCAACTACAATAAATGGGTTGTTCCTACCCATAAATTACATAACTCATAGATCCCAAACCAATGTAGCATGCAAACTCATCATCACATCATAACCTGTAAATTGAGATAACAAAGAAGATAGCCTATGGACCTCAATTTAAACACGAGATAAAATCTAGTTCTAATTTGCCAAATAAGTCTACAAATGAGTAACCATAGTCAAGTAACTAATCAAGCATCCAAGAGATAAGAACAACCTCCTAATACTAAACCACACCAATTATAAACATGAAACAATCAAATCATCACAACCCAATACTGTCAATTGCATACATGACCATGTCATGCAAATGCTTAAACATACATGCATATCCATAATATCATAATCATCAGCATCAATGTACTTGTGCTCAAATCCCACTGAACCAAGACTCCTAGTCTCACATGTGTATCAACCATGTCCTCAAATCAAAAGATAATCTATGTACTTGTCACCGTGAAAGTCAACACTCTAAAACCACCTGTAAACCTATATTAGAAACGACCAAATCTGATAACTAGCTATACCATGATATTGGTGTCATAAAAGCATACACTTCCATAAGTTTTTGCCCACCAATTCATCTAGATGCTCACACAATCACACCTTGAATCTTAGGCTCCTACAAGTGCTCAAACAAGTAAAAAAACTCTCTTTGCTCATCCAAGTGAAAAAACACCTGATCCATTAAGTAGTACGCTGTAAATTCCCTCCATTGCCTATTTTAAATCCAAAATCTAATTCTACATGCTCACGTTATGACCAATTAACCATTTTGGAGTAATGTCTAGCTTCAGGCACCAAATTATAACATAAATAGAAAAATCTAATAAGTAAACCTACACTATTATGTAGTTCTTAGAAAGAACTTTTTGATGCTTATAAGAAGTTGAAAATATGATATCATGGGTGAAAGTTATGCCCCATAGAATAAAAAGACCCTTCAATGGCTAAAGGGGCCCCAAAGTAACCTATCTATATGGTTTGTACTATTGCTAACATAAGCTAGCATCAGCAGGTGGCAATTGGGTTGTGCAGGGGCAGAGAAAGCATGTTGGGTGACGCTTTGGTTGCATAGGGGCAGTGGGTTTCAAAACATTATAAATTTTGTTTAAAAGATTCAATTTTATAATTTCATTAGATTTGAACCTAATAACATTATCAAACTGGGTTAATTATTTTTAAATTTTAATTTTAACTACCTATCTAGGGGGCTCTAGCCAAGCCAGTCTTAATTAGGGGCCAAGGCTAGGGACTAAACCTATCATCCACTTAGCTTGGTAGTTGTGGTGGGATGTTGGGTGACACTCTGGTGGCACAAGGGCAACAAGTTTCAAAATATTATAACTTTTTTAAAAGATTCAATTTTCTATTTACTTTTGCTCCAAACATGATAACATTATCAAACTAGGTTTAATTGCTTTTAAATTCTAATTTTAATTGCATATGGGGTGCTCCAACCAAGCCAATCCCAATTGGGGGCCAGGGCTACGAGCTTAGCTAGTTGGCCACTTAGCTTGTTGGTTGGTCATGGGCTGATCATCCCATATGCCAATGTTATCAATTATACCATATCTTTTGGACCACGCCCTTAAACCTCTATATCTTGGTTGCCACAGTGGGGGGTCCACGTCAATGAGAACCCCCAACAAACTGGTGTTTTAAAAATTTGTACCTCCTGCATAGCTAAATCAATTTGTTGGTGATTTATTTTAATTTTTTGCTAACGATTGTAATGTATGGTCATAGAGCAAGGGGAGGGGGATTTCTTTGCACAAGGCCCTTGGGGCCAAAATATAGAAAATTTTATGTTGTTTTTCATGTCTTGAGCCTCCTAGATCTAATGGCAAGGTATTTTTTGTTCTAGCAGGTCATTTATGCAACTTCCTCCATAAAACTCTCATATGGTGAACACCTAGAAAAAACCCTTTTTCTCAAATCTTTTTCAAACCATAGATCTACAAACCCCAAATTTGTATCTTCACAACCTACACAAAACCCTCATACCTTGAAAAGTCTCAAATCTTTCTATCATTGACTTGGCTTCAACTTTGCATCAGATCGACTCAAACAAAGGTTAAATAAAACTAGGGAGATCACACCTCCCTTAACCACAACCATGGCTCTAATACCACTTGTTAGGAAATTATAGGTTGATCAAACTATTTCCTACATGACCCTATGATATAAAATAATGTATGCAAGCTTATAGAATAACCATAATGCAATGATCAAAATAGATGTCATAAGATAATACAAGATATACCCTAGGAAAACCCTCAAGAGGGAAAAACATATCCTCCGAAAGAATAAAACATTACAATACACTTACAAAGTATCCATGAATATTTTTTAAACATCAACCTCCTCCAATGCATCCTTCATGTATCCAAGCAACCACACATCCCATGCCATACTTCACATATGTATTCTTTAGGAGAGATCAATAAAAAATGTTCTTGCTTTTATAGAACCAAGCTCACACAAAACCACCAAGTGGTATTGGTTTAACCATATCAAAACCATGAGAGAACAAAACCATTGACCCTAAAATTAAATATTACCCACAAATATTAAATAGTTGTCCTATGTCTCCCACACATAAAATATTTAACCAATGTTACATACAAATTTAGAAGTGGGACCAGATAAATATTTAATTTGGCTAAACAAATCACTAAAGCTGCACCACAAATAAATATTTATTTTACATAATTAAAATAATTCATTCTTGTGCAAGGTGTACAACACAACACATTTTCATAACATGCAGAAGAAGAGAACCATCCAGAAAATTGAAGCAATTCTAAAAATATTGGAACAAGACTAGAAACACTAATTTGAGACACTAGATTAGAAACACAACAAAAACTCCAAGGAGATGGAAGTGACAAGGGTCATTGGTCCTCAGCATTTAATCATATTTCATGTGTCAAATCTAGGGCTGTGTCCTTGGCTATTTGCAATTAGGAATCCTATAGTTGCCAGTTCATTCAACTAATTCTAATGATCTCTATTGTTTAAAGAAACTACTGCTACTAATCTATCTGCTATGAAGATGAATTCTAGAAATGTTGGAAATAGAGATAAAATAATGAATTGCTAATGTAGATCTACACTATTCCATACAGTTGAAACATACATTTATCTATGAGAAAACAGTAACTATTTTTCTAAATAGAATCTAAAACAAAATAGAAAATAATTAGAATCTGAAACAGAATAACAAAACAAACAATAATAGCCTTCTGCCTTGGTGGTGGGAGTGGGCCCTTGCTCCACACCCTTAGGGTTGAAGACCAAAGCAATGAATCAACACAAGAAGATGATATCACAATTCACTTTCAATCCAATTCCATCAGCTTTTGTATTCAAAAAAATGTCTATATCAAAATGAGATTACAATAACAATAATCCGCTCTCTATTTTGTTGCTAATTTTGTAAGTTTATATCTAATCCAATGATGAGATATCACTTACCCTAACTACTAGTTCATATGTGAGATAGTACCAATCTCTTATTCTATTAACTGTTTAACTACAGAGTAAACATTCATGCAATTAAAATAGATTTAGTGGAACAACAATCTCACTAAATCTGAGTCTTAGTTTCAAATACAACTGGGCAGCGAGGCCCTGAAATACAGGTATTTAATTATTCTGTTGAGAACTCATGCAAAATCAAAAAGAAAGATAAAACTTCTAGTAGTTAACTATGGTCTCCATTCAATTACTCAGGTATTGATTGAGTAATATCTGGAGCACCCCAATCACCACTAGAAGTATTGACTAGCAGCAGTGTTAGAAATCTGCATTTGTGTTGAGGAGACTTCAGAGGTGTGTGCTTCTATCTGCAGCTCCAGAGATATGCTCATGACTTCAGTTCAACTCTAAAGATGATTCACCCCCTTCTCTCAAAATCTCTCCAATCATATTGGAAAATATTGGAGACTGGTGCGGTATCCATATGTCAGCTCCAGAGATTGTTAGGACCATCTCTGGAGATGACCAAAATTCTCTTTGCTTGAACATCTGCACCTATAGGTTCAAAAAGAGAGAATTTTTGTATATTCCATGAATTCAATGCACATTAGTCCTTCAATTAGAAATCATGATTTTAAGTAATTCATCTCTCATTAAATATAATTAGAATAAGATGGAAGGAAAAAGAGGGGTAAAAAGGTGTATTTCATGGGTGCTACCTGGCACTCGTCATCCCCCCATACTTAAAGGGTAGCAAGTCCTCCTGCTTCTTACAATCTAGACTTATTCAGGTGGAATATTCTACCAGTCAAGTTGTAGTCCTTTGCATAAGTAGTCCAAGTGGTGCGATCTGTATTACCATTTCCTCTGAACTGATCAACCTACTTCATCCATTCCTACAATTTATCATCTTCCATGTGTTTAGTCCAGATAGGTAGTGGCTCAATGATGAGAGGAGGTCTGAAATAGCCACCTATCCACTCAAGTTGGTATTTATCCATCATTTTGGACACTAACCTAGCCTTCCTCATAAACAACCTGAGGTTGGTAGGGGACACCACTTCCCTCATCTTTTGTTCTGTAGTCAAGGTGTTCCACCTTTTCTTTGCCATTAGAAGTATTTGATTAGATAAACTGTTTATGAGGAGGCCAAAATCAATGGAGCATTCTTGTAGATGTTTTAGATATAGAGGCAAAATCCTGGTCTTACTATCTGGGTGGTAGATGTATGCCCTAAATTGTATTTTAAAGGCATTGGCATTTGGACATTCCTTTCTGATAAAAAGACTTGTTTCTGTATCCTTCTTTAGATAGGCCTCCATCCTTTTATTTCAAATTTGATGATTTCTCATCAGTGACATGAATGCCCTGAGTTGACATTCTCCTACATAATAGTTGATAATGAAGGTAATATCATCAATGTAGAAACCACGCAAATACAACTTACACAAAAAATCTTTGTCCTCATCAGAACTTCTCATATATGCTTCCATGAACCCTATCCTTGTCTCTGTATCGTTAGTCAAATCAGAATGAATCAAAGACATTTTTCTCTATAGGAATCTTTCTTGTAGAAACAGAGCATAACTTCCACTTGGGGGTCTACAAGATAGGATTTCAGATGAAATGGAAGCTACCTGAAGGACCTTGTCTTCCAAAGTTTGTACTCTTTTTGACATGGCAGTTATTGCCCTTTGTAATTGCAGCATTGGTTTAGAAGCCTCATATTCCCTACATCTTCTTTCCCAATGGAATAGGGCTTTAGGAATATCTATTGGAATTGGGCCTAAGTATGGATCTGTTTGCACCCCCTGTTTCATGGTTGCCCCTGGGCCAATCAACTCCTGAATGTACTCTTCTTGATCATTTGTCTTATTGTTGGCCCATGTTAATTATTTGGCTTGGCTTTGTACTTTATCAATGAGTGCTGCAATTATTGTGAGACTATTGTCTCGAGCCTTTGTAAGGTCAGAGATATTTTGTTCTACCTCTGCCTCATTTTCTTTGATGATTTGGGCTGCCTCTGCCTCCTTTTCCTTAATGCTTTGGGCTGCCTCTGTTTCTTTTTCTCTCAATTTTGCCTCTTTCTCCTGAATTATGTTCTGTTTATTCTAGAGCTCTGCTTGCAATCCTTCAATCCCCTATTTTTGCTCCATTTCTTTTTCTCTCATGACCTTCTTGAGGTCAGCAATAACTAGGTTCTTCCCCCATAATAATCTTTTCAGATTATCTATTTCTTCTAGCATCTGTTGCTCTCTTGAAATCTTGACAGCCTCCTGATCAGAGGGGTGAGAATAAGTCCATGTTTCTGTCTATTCTTCCTCAGGGTTTTCCACAGCTTTTTTCTCTTCACTACTAGCTGCATCCACTTGCCCTATTTCAACTTCCCCTATAATGTCCTTGTCTTGAGCTTCCCCTTGGTTTCTCTCTACAATTATTGGTACTGATGAAGGCCCAGCCTCATCTACAAAAGTTTTGAAACCCAAGAGAACTTCAGCCAAAAGAATAGCATCTTTTTCAGCTTGGGTGAGCTGCCTCTTTCTCTTGATTCTCCAAAGCACAGGTGGAGTAGGTGCCTCTATAGCAGGCATATTATCCTCTGAGTTTGAGGAAATAGTAAAAGTGTCTCTCTATTCTGTCTCCGGAGTAGGGGAATGTTGTGAAGTTGGACTATGGGAATCTGGATGAACAAGTGGCTCTTGGGAAACTTCTCTTTGTTTCTTCTTTCTCACTAGAGGAATTTCATTTGAATCATGAGATGCTTCCTCAGCCTAGTAGTGTATTGTGGAATCAATTTTCGTTGAAGTTGTTTCTATTTTCTGACCCTACCTTGTCTTCTTCTTCTATTTCTCTATGACAATTATTTCTCCTGTTTGTTTAACTAGAGTAGACTCCTCAGCCAAGGTCATCTTCCACCTTGTTGATCAATTCAAATATGGGGTTTGTTCTATAACAGGTTCCACAACTTCTTTCCCTTTTCTCTTTCTGCCAGAAACAGGGGCTATAGATGAAGTTGCCTCCAGTGAGGGATTTTGACCTTTACCTCTCTCAATAGTTGGAGAGGAAGTTGAATATTTTGCTTCCTCTTCCTGGGAAACCTCTTCCATTCTCTGTGCCCTCTCTAGTGTTCTGTCCTGGGCTTTATTGTCTAAAAATGTTTGCCATAATGTTTCCCCATCAGCTTGAGACAAAAAGTGATGTTTCACAATTAGAAAAATGAGGCCATGGTGTTTTAGAGGACCTTTCCCTTGTTGATATTTATCTATAGATGATTTAATTACAGAGTACAAAAAGTTTGGAAGGTTTATGCTAAATTTTGGGTGTTCATTTCCATGCCTTAAAAAAATTAACATTTTCATTATTGGTCCTAGAACTATGGAAAACTGACCATCACATGTAAAGTATTTCATCAACCATAATGCTACAAACTGCCAGGGGTTTGGAAGTGAAGAGCTAATAATTCCTTTAACCTCATTTTTGCTTAAATGTAATTGTATTGCAGGTTTGCCATCTCTAGAGAAATTTTTAATTAAATCAGCATATAGGGTTTTCAAATGGTAAAACCTCTCACCTTGTTCTGGTAATCCAGAGATATGACTGATGATGGTGGCAGAGATATTGACCTGAACCCTTCTCACAATGGTTTGATTATCTCTCAGGTTACGTAGGAATTCATCAACAATATCCTCCTGAAAACCTTCAAATTTCTCCAAGAACTCTAACCACCCTACATTACTTAGAATGTCTATCACAGCTTCATCCTTCAGCAAGCTTGATATATTCTTTGGCTCTGATTTCTTCTTGACACCCATCTCTTTGTCCTATTCCACCTCCTGTAGCTAAAATTTTGCTCTCTGTAGTCTATTTTTTCTTTTCACTCTAGAGGACTATGTCAGCAGACTTGAATTTTACTCTCAAAGATTATCAGAGAATTCTGCAATCTTGAGTGAAGGTTGATATGTTGTTTTGTTTTACGGCTCAGATTATGGGAAAGGAGGTTGAGAGTGGTTTAGTATGTTTATGCAGTCATAATTGTAGGAGAGTGATGGGACACTCTGTAGGCAGGTCGACAGTGTGGCAAATATGGCGGCATGCATGAGGTGAAAAGGGAAATAATGGTAGGGAGATGTGGCACGATAACAGCACCCAAAAATAGAATTGACAAGATAGTTACTAACTAAGTTAATTAAACAAAATTACCTAAATCAATCTTAACGATGATGGCCCAATGTACTTGGCTACAACGCCATGACCTTGATGAGACTTGATGCAACCTGGCACGTGAGCATCTCCTGTGTGGCTTTGAAATGGCGTCAGCATCCCTGTCATCACATATTCTACAATTATTCCCACTGAGTGGTCTGGAAATGCCATGTTGTCAAGTGACGTCAGTGCAGTAATTCATGATGACTCGCGCATGCGAGAGTGATGGCTTTTCGACTGCTAACGATATGCATGTTGACTTCATCTTTATTTTTATCATAAAGTGGAGGATGAGTCATGCTGACCTCATCAAGTGACATCTCCACTTTATTAGTTGGAGAGGTGGGTCCCCTCATTATTCTATATTTTAAAATGGATCTTTATTGGTGGAGCGCCAAAGGTGCTCCTAGTTTGTGAAGTGCCGGAGGTGCTCCAAGTTTGTGAAGCACCAGAGGTGCCCCTAGTTTGTTACAGAGATGTGTTTTAGTAACTCTTGGCACCTGATTACCTCCGTAGCTTGATTATTCCTATCTGGCAAGAAGGGAACTGTCATTTACTAGTTTTCAATCCCCTTGGTCGAGAAAGACAACCATTTACTGGTTTTCCATCTTTCTCTTTTTTTTTTTTTTTAAGAAGGCCGCCATTTGCTAGTTTTCAACCTTCTCTTTTTTTTCCAAGAAGGCCGACATTTGTTGGTTTTCAACCTTTTTTTTTCAGTCCAAATTTGTGACAGGGGATGTGTCCCCTATAACCAAGCACAAATCTTTGATGAATTCTTCCTTAGTTAATGGCCTTTTATAGAGTCAAATTCTATGGCCATTCACTAAGAATGTATCTGTGTTTCCATCGATGGGTGCTAGTAAAACTGTCCCATTCTCAAAAACTTCCTTTATCTGATAAGGACCCATCCAATGAGTTTGTAGCTTTCCTTTGAACTCCTTGAACTTAGAATCATATAGGAGAACCCAAGCACCTTGCTAAAATGTCCTCCTTTTAATGTGTTGGTCATGTCATTGCTTCCTTTGATGTTGAACAAGTTTTGTTTGTTGTATGGCCTCTATACGGATTTCATCCAACTCATTGACCTAAAGAATCCTGTTCTGTTGTGCTATAGACAATGGTAGACCGATATCTAATGAAGTTTTGAGTTTCTGCAGTTCAAATTATATAGACAGGATGGATTTCTTTCCTTAAATCAATTCATATGGTGAGAATTTGGTTGTGGACTTCCAAGTGGTATTGTAAGCCCAAATTGCTTTAGGTAATCTGTTAGCCCAATCCTTTCTATTCATGGCCACTGTCCTTGTCAGAATATTCTCCAGTTCTCTATTAGTCACCTCCACCTGCCCATTGGATTGGTTATGGTAGGGTGAAGATTTCCTATGCTTAACTTGATACAAGTTTGTGAATGCTCTGATTACTTGGGAAGTGAATTGAGGTCTTCTATCTGAAACTATTGATCTTGGAGCTCCAAATCTGAAGAAAATCCTATTATAAAGGATATCAGCAACTTTCTCTTCTCTTGCAAATTGCAATGCCTAAACTTCAGCCCATTTAGTCACATAGTCTGTGCATACAAAAATGTATTCTTTGCCTAATGATGGTGGAGAAATTGGTCCCACAAAGTCTAGACCCCATTGCTCAAATGGTTCCAACATTACGTGAGGATGAATTGACATTTCTTGGGTGAAAGTTCGTTGTCCCATCCTTTGGCACTGATCACACTGCTGCACATACTTCTTAGTATCCTTATGAATAGAGGGCCAGTAGTAACCAGCTCCTAGATTTTTGTGGATGGTTCTATGTGAAGAATAGTTCCCACCAGATGGTTCATCATGGCATACCCTTAAGACATCAAAAATTTCATCAGTTTTTAGACACCTGCGTAAAATGAAATCAGGACCACATTTAAATAGTAAACCATTTAACCATTTGTAAGCTAAGCTTTCCTTAAGTAAGTGTTTCTTTTGTTTTGAGGTGAAATGGGAAGGAAACAAGCCTATAGCTAAGAGATTAGCTATGTCTGCAAACCAAGGTGCAGTAGAGGAGATAGCAAAAAGATGTTCATCTAGAAATCTGTCTCCATTGGCTGGTTCTCTCCACCTGTATGCAATCTTGACGGAAAGTCAGCAACCAAATTAAATTTGCCCAGATTATCAACTATGGTAATGTCAAATTCCTGCAATAGAAATAACCACCTGATTATCCTTACACCAACTACTAGCTTATTCATTAAGTATTTGATGGCTACATGATCTATATGTACAAATATTTTGTATCCAGTGATATAATGCCTAAATTTTTTTATAGCATATATGACTACCAAGAATTCTTTTTTAGTTGTGGTGTAGTTTCTTTATGCAGAGGTAAGGTTTTTACTAATTAAGTAAATGGCATGCATACCTTCTGCCTCCTCTTTTTGTCCTAAGACTGCTCCAATAGACTCATGTTGATAACTGAGAGGGGGGGTGAATCGGTTATCCTAATTATTTCTTCTTCTTAACTTTATTAATAATCAATGTAACATTAATTCAAATGAGCAAACATAACCATGAAAGGGAAATACACATGACACAATATTTTTGACGTGGAAACCCTGTTAAGGGAGAAAACCACGGGGTGATTAACCCAATATTGTATTCTCTGTTAGAAGAATGGAAATACAAAATGGCACTTGCCAATTAGGGCTCACTGCCCGAGCACATTGCTCACAAGAAGGCACACTGCCTACAAGAGACACACTGTCTACAAAAAGAGTGTTATACAATACTTGAACTAATTGGTAGCATCCACATATGCTGGGTTTCAGTTCCGGTTAGGCTCAGTACACTGATCTACTGCACTTCATCTTTCCTCTTCTCTTATGCTGCTTTCCTTTCACATACCGGACCTTCCTTACTATTTCAGCTCTGCTCTGCTTTTATTCGCACATCAACAACAATTCACACCTCACAACTAGATCCATCTTGTATATATATCCGCACAAGTGATTTCATCACCTTTCTAGTCGGCACCGGAATAGTCAATATCTTTCATAAACTCTGATCTGTCGGCTGAATCCTTACATACCAAGTAATGTGGATCAAGGATATACTTGTGGAAATCATTAATCATGTCGGCCAAACATAATTCATGCCTTCATAACCTTTACCAACATCAGTAACACATCCGGAATAATGTCTGGTGTTCTGCCAGTCAGTTCTTCCTCTGTTCATACTGTCACATGAGAACCCGACACTCAAACATTCATATCTCTTTATCCTTTTCACACCGGAGGCTCAAACCTTAGAATCTATCAGTCAAGATAGTCCTCTTGACTTCCCCAAATCTGCACTTTACCAAGATACTTCCTCTGAGAGATCTGGACCTATCTGTCGGACCTCGCCACATGCTCTATTTCTATTTATCGAACCACAACATTCTTCACTCTGACTTCCAGTAGAGACATACCATGTCCTGCGGATGTGTGGGATGAACTTTATTTCCATCAATGACAACATTCATGAATCCATCTAGTGTCTCTTGCCAACAATCTCCCCCTTTGGCATTGATGGCAACACTTAGTGAAAAATGAAAAATGACTAAGTGTTTACACTATGCTCCCCCTTGGCTGATGCTCTATTTTTATATACATTTTCTAGAGCTCCCCCTTAGTTGGATTCCTCATTTTTCACTGCTCTTCACTCCCCCTTTGACATCAATGGCAAAGGGTAGGGTCCGCATATCAAAACTTTCAAAAATTCAACTATACTTAGCTGCATAAGTATATACATATGGCATACTTACATATACTTAAGTATGTCTGCAAAAGTTGTCTTTAATTGAATAAGTTATGTAGCCCAACTTTGCTTCATTCTGTCCAAAATTGAAATATGACTGCTTAATAGGAATGCAAAAACATCTGCCCTTTTTAGATCTGTTGGATCATTGGTCTGGGTTGTGATTTGAGCTTTGCTTATGGCCTCATGCTTGGCCTCTAACTTAGGGATGATGACCCTTCTAAGTTCACCCATTCGGCTGATTATGTTCTTCCTTTCCTTCTCAAAATTCTTTATTGTATTTGTGATTGCAATAGTCTGACACTCTTGATTTACTATGGAGGATGAGAGAGGATCAAAACTTTGAGACAGACTTAATAGTTTATCCTCTTGTTCTTTTACTTTTCTCTCAATATCTTTGGTCACTGTGGGCCAAGATAAGCAAAATTTGTATATATTTCCGCCATCTTTGAGAGCATTTTCCAAGCTCTTTATCCCAATATCCATGACTTTCCTGTCATTTGTTATCAGACCCTGCACTTCAGAGAATCTCTTATCCAAAAACTCCTTCCGGACCTTTTCTTCAGCTGACTTCTCTAGGGAACCAAAATGTGTGCTAACACTGTTGACTAGAGTTTTGAGATTACCGGATGTGGAGGCTGTGGGATCTTTTAGAAATGATGGCATAATCTTTTCAAGCACTCCAAAAGCGGCTTCTATCAACTCACAGTCTTCCATATGAGACTTTAGGAGTTTTTCTTTAACCTTTGCATTAGTGAATGAAGCTATCTTCATAGTCTGTACCGGAGAGAGAGAATCAAAATTAAATGTCCTTGTAGAAGCTCCGGTTCATCAATTTCCATTGTTTCTTTATTCAAAAATTCTTGGACAGTTTTTTGTAGTGTCTCTTGCCAGAGATAGATTTTTCTTTTCTTCTGTAGTCACAGAACTGTCTTTTGGAGCTTTCTCTCCTTCCACAACCTTACCACTAGCAATTGTGGTCTTCTCTGTTGATGTCTTCTCTCCTTCTGCAGCCTTGGTACTTTCAACCTCTTTTTTTTCACCTCTGCTTCTTTCTCCTGTATTCTTTCTTCTCCTTTAGATCCGGAGACTGTAGGTGAAACCGGAGGAGAAATGTTAGTCTGTTCAGGGCCCACCTCTTCTGTCATTTTCTCAGTTGATTCTTCTACAACACTAGTGGTCGAGGGGTCAATACCCAAGTCTTCTATAATAGGAAGATTAAATCTTTTGAAGGCTTTCCAGAGGATCTCGTCTGTGTCCTTGGCTACCTTGTTAGTCTCACCAAGCATCAGTTGATTCATCCTTGCTTTGCTTCTGAATTCATCCTTACAATCTTTGCATATCATATTCATTTGCTTTGAATCAATTGAGGGATATAGTTGAATAGCTATCTGTTCCTGGATCTCAAGGTCTTTTGCCATGGCATTAGTCTTTCTCATTTCTAACTCCTTTTCTAGGCTCTTGGGAATAAGAGATATAATTTCAATAAAAGCCTTATTATATATGTTCAGATACTTAATTGTAGCTTCCTGCAAGATCTTTTGGTCAGCCTCATTATAATCATCATAGAATTCGGCCATTGGTTGAAGGTTTCCATCCACAGTGACTGATTTGATTACACTTTCTAAAGACAGGGTGGGCTTTTCAACAAATTCCTCTGACATTTCTTCCTTATCTTGACCTGTGGAAGGTTCACCGGATCCTTTCTTCTTCTGTCTTTTTATTTCCTTTATCCCCTCATCAGATTCAGTTTCCTCATCATCCTTTAGGCTAACATAGGACCTTGTTGCCTTTTTATTTGTTCTCTTTTCTCCTTTTCCGGATGCCTGGACTTCCGGTTTTGAGCTTTTAGCAGGGACAGGTGTTGATCTCTTTGATGATCTGGTCCAGGTGGAAGATTTGACCGGAACACTTTCCTCACTTTTCTTTTCTGCCTCTTTCTTCTCTTCCTCAACCCTTTCCATCTTTTTCCTGTGGGCATCAAGTGCCTCTTTTGAGATGCCAAGGCCTTTGGCAATTTCTTCTACTTCTTTTCTTACTTTCCTCTTCATTTTCAGTTGTCTAAGTTCCACATGAACTTTTATACTCAGCTCTTCAAAGGTTCCAAACCTCTCTGCCTTTGGATCCTTTGGCTGACTTAGCATGTGTTGAACATGCAACTCCACAATTTGTCCATTGACTTCATACCCCATAGGCATGATCCACACAGTTCTTGGTTCTACTACCTCCATTAGGCACTGATCAGTTTCAACCATAAAGCATATTGTGTCTTTGTACTTTTCAACAAGAGACTGGGGAATTCTTTCTCTTGCTTGCATCATGTTCTGAAAATTTTTGAAGTATCCCCACAGTATTTCTTGCTTTAGCATCCCCAAGCCCATGCAAATAGTCACTAATTTGGATGGCAACTGGTCTGTTATTCTGCCATACCCATCCATTGGATCTGGGAAGCTCATTCATGTAATAAAAGAATAAGCAGAGTATCAAACCACCATACTTGAAGGAGTTCTTCTTATCCTTCTTAATCTTTTGCAGATTTTCCAATAGTTGGCTGAGAAGAAGCTCACACAAATCATAGTCAGCATTTTCTTTCAGCATTTGATAGGCTGTGTAAACTGCAGTTCCTGGTACTGAATTTTCCCTACTAGAGTGATAAATCTTGTAACCAATTATCATGGATGCAAATTTGACATCCGGTTCAGTGATGTCTTCAATTGTCATAGCTCTTTTGTCAAATTTAGATCCGGTTGCATCACATACTATTTGATTCTTGACAGACTTGAGAATAGGTATTCCACCGGATGAGTGCAAACCGGTTACTGCCCTAATTGCATCTTTGGTGATCTTAAATGGTTGATTCAACCATAGGAAATTGTCATGCACTCTACTCAACACATACCAGACCCATTCATCTTCTTCAAAGCAGGGGAAATGAATGCACTGTGCAAAATGCTTATCCCGGATGGCTTTATACTGAGGTTTAATCTCAAAAGAATCATCTATCAACTATTTGTGATAGATATCTACTAACTTTGATTCACCAAATTCTTTAATACTCACATGTATGTAAACCCTAATGTCTTCTGTATGCAATACGCCATGCAGAACACTGGAAAATGCTCCTAGGGGATCTACCTCCAAGGACTTGTATGGATGTTTCTTAACTGTGGGGCGAGGTCTATCAGAAATCTTTACTATATTCGGAGTACCCATCATTAAGGAATCTTACTGAGAGATATCAAGAACGAAGAATACCTTTTACGTTGTTTAGGGCACACGCGATGAAATCCAGATCGAGCTGTATGAAGAATCATTTTGATCTTTTGGAAGAAGTAGCTACAGAGCTCCTTTTCTCTCTTCTTCTTGAATGCAGAATGAACAAGTGATTAATGAGAAAACCCTTATATTGCTCCGCAAACCCTATTGTTAGGTTGCAATAAATGCTCGACCTAAGTTATTTCGGCTGGCCTTATTCGGATGACTTGAAGAACCGGATCAATCCTGATCTTTAAACATCATACAAATCTTCCAAATCTTAACCATAGTTTGTTTGGATGTTTCCCTTATGAACCCTTCAATCTGCAACTCTTCTCATGCCAGTTCTGGCACCAATTGACTCGCTGGGGGAACAAGGTTTTCTTTGTGTCTCCCCCTGAGCTAGAGCTCACTTTTTAATTTCTGGAAGGAATATCAGCACCAGAGTCTGGTGCGGATCCAACCTCTACATTCTTTGTACTTTTCTTTACCCAAATCTTGTTCATCTCGCTTTTAACTTCATCCGCATTCACTTTTTGTTTCCCCTTATCTTGATTCTAATTATGATATACTGGACCTCTTTTGTCCTGATTCTTGCTTCTACAAAATTTTGCAATATGACCGGATCTATTGCAAATTTGGAAAACAACATTTCTTTGCATATTTGATTGATATCCTCTTGATCTGCATTGATTAGCCATATGACCTATTCTATTGCATGCAAAGCATCTACCATTGAATGATTTGTTCATTTGCATATTTCTGCATTCATGAGATTTGTGACCATACCTTTTGCAGTTAAAACACTGTCCGGAGAAGGATGAATTAGTTTGATTCATTCTCTTTCTGCACTGATTAGCTTTGTGACCAAAGTGATTGCAATTGTGGCAGTATCCATTGAAGGATGGATATCTTTGAGCATTAGGCTGTCTTACCGGAGGTTTTCTAGGCCTGTTCCTTGGATTTTTTGATCCAAAATTCTTCTAACCGGATCCGGAGCTTTCTCCTTTCTCATATCCCAAACCACACTTGTCATCTACCTTGTTTTGACTTCCAAGAAGAACTTCAAGTTGAGCATAACTTATCTTGAATTTCTCTTTATACTCATTTGTTGTTTGAAGATCCCTTTTGAGAGAGACAATTTGATCCTCAAGTTTTTCTTCATTATCTTTAGCATCTTCAAGATCAGATTCAAGATGTCTGATAATTCTATCCATCTGGTGGCAATCTTTTGATTTCTCCTTGAGAGATTGTCTTAGATTATCTTCAGTTTTTCTTTTCTCTTCAACTTCTTGGGTAAACTTCATGACTCCTGATTCCATTTCATGTCTTACCATAATGATTTCTTTTGATAACTTTTCACACAACTCAGTTTTTTCCTTCAGCTCTTCATTTGCATTATTTGCTTCACCTTGTCTTGCCAATTGCTGAAGCAACTCCTTTCTCTTTTTCATAGAGAGACTTAATTTGTCTTTTAGTTCTCTCATGAAATCATCAGCCTGTTTGAGTCTTTCCTTTAATTCATTGACTTCATAGTTTGACTGTTCAAGATCATCAAGGGCAGTCTTAAGTTGCTCCCTTAAACCATATGCATCCATTTGAATTCCCAGATCTTCCTCAAGCTGTTAGGCTCTGTTAGGAGGAACTTAGCTCTGATACCAATTGTTGATAATTGAGAGGGGGGGTGAATCAGTTATCCTAATTATTTCTTCTTCTTAACTTTATTAATAATCAATGTAACATTAATTCAAATGAACAAACATAACCATGAAAGGGAAATACACATGACATAATATTAGTGACGTGGAAACCCTGTTAAGGGAGAAAACCACGGGGTGATTAACCCAAGATTGTATTCTCTGTTAGAAGAATGGAAATACAAAATGGCACTTGCCAATTAGGGCTCACTGCCCGAGCACATTGCTCACAAGAAGGCACACTGCCTACAAGAGACACACTGTCTACAAAAAGAGTGTTATATAATACTTGAACTGATTCGTAGCATCCACATATGCTGGGTTTCAGTTTCGGTTAGGCTCAGTACACTGATCTGCTGCACTTCATCTTTCCTCTTCTCTTATGCTGCTTTCCTTTCACATACCGGACCTTCCTTACTGTTTCAGCTCTACTCTGCTTTTATTCGCACATCAACAACAATTCACACCTCACAACTAGATCCATCTTGTATATATATCCGCACAAGTGATTTCATCACCTTTCTAGTCGGCACCGGAATAGTCAATATCTTTCATAAACTCTGATCTATCAGCTGAATCCTTACATACCAAGTAATGCGGATCAAGGATATACTTGTGGAAATCATTAATCATGTTGGCCAAACATAATTCATGCCTTCATAACCTTTACCAACATCAGTAACACATCCGGAATAATGTCTGATGTTCTGCCAGTCAGTTCTTCCTCTATTCATACTGTCACATGAGAACCCGACACTCAAACATTCATATCTTTTTATCCTTTTCACATCGGAGGCTCAAACCTTGGAATCTATTAGTCAAGATAGTCCTCTTGACTTCCCCAAATCTGCACTTCACCAAGATACTTCCTCTAAGAGATCCGGACCTGTTTGTCGGACCTTGCCACATGCTCTGTTCCTGTTTACCAGACCACAACATTCTTCACTCTGACTTCCGGTAGAGACATACCATGTCCTGCGGATGTGTGGGATGAACTTTGTTGCCATCAATGACAACATTCATGAATCCATATAGTGTCTCTTGCCAACAACTCATTTGAAGCATCAGTTTGTATGTGAAATGGTAGAGTCCAATTGGGTCCTCTTAAAATAGGTGTGACAGTAAGTTTCTTCTTAAGGGTTTCAAATGCTAATTGACAATCCTCTGTCCATAAGAATTATGTGTCTTTGTTAAGCAGGGTAAACAAAGGAGTAGCTATTCTTCTGAAATTTTCTATAAATCTCTTATAGTAGCCTGCATGACCCAGAAAACTTCTAACATCTATCTAATTTTTAGGTGAAGGTAACTACCTGATCACTTCTATTTTGTTTTGGCCCACTTTGATCCCATTTACTGAAATGTGGTGTCCCAATACAATGAATTCCTCTACCATCATGAAGCACTTTTCATGGCTCAGGGATAGTTAATTTTTTTCACAGCATTTTAATACCTTTTCTATGTTTATGAGAGCTTCTTCAAAGTTGTCCCCATACACAGTAAAGTCATCCATATAGACTTCCATGCACTCATTAGCTAGTTCAGCAAAAATGGCTAAAACAAGCCTCTGAAATGTAGCTAGAGTGTTACATAGTCCAAATGGAAGAACCTTGTAGGCAAAAGTTCCCCAAGAACAAGTGAAAGTGGTTTTAACCTGATCTTTAGGTGCTACTTGGATTTGGTTATATCCACTGAACCCATCTAGGAAAGAAAAGTACTTCCTCCCTACAAGGTTGTCCAACACTTGGTCAATGAATGGTAAGGAAAAGTAGTCCTTCTTTGTTGCTTTGTTTAGCTCTCTATAGTCAATACACACTCTCCACTTCCCATTCTTTTTAGGCACTATGACTAAGGGTGAGACCCATTGACTGTCTAAGATTGGATATAAAAACCCTGCTTACAGCAATTTTTCTATTTCAGTCTTAACAATGTCTTTTAAAGTAGGATTTAATCTTCTCTGGGGTTGTCTGACAGGTTTGACTTCTTCAATGTATATATGATGAGTACAGATCTTAGGAGGAATGCCCTTCATATCTTGGTATTCCCAAGAAAAAATTGTTGAATGGGAAATTAGGAGTTTAATAAGTGCATCTTCCTATTTTGTTGCTAACTAGGTATTGATATTCAGTGTTTTCCCAGGTAAAATCATAACCTGTTTTGCAATCTGATCAATAGATGTATTCAATCAATATCCTGGAGTCATAGTATTGAGGGGGCAAGAATGTGGAAGCAACATGTGAAATGTGGCTAAGTCTCTGTAAAAGGTTTCTCCATAAGGAATGATATTTTTTAGGGTACAATGAGCCAAAGTGAGAAGTTCTCTCCTTGAGTCTTAGGCTAGCTTCATTATATCCTCATTAATAAGAATGTGGGTGATATCCTCCATTGTGTCATAGTAGATTTCTTCTTCCAACTCACCCAAATGTTCTTTGATGGTAACCATAGCTATTGAGGCACTATTTTCTATGTTATCTGGCTCATCTACCCATACTCTTCTTGAATAATGTATTGATGGTTTAGCTAGTGCATACAAAGATATTATCTTCAAATCTATTCCATTAGAAATGACCATATCCCTAATTTGACAATCAATGGATGCTGCTGTTGTAGCTAGCCATGGTCTTACCACTATTAATGGATATGCATTCCGCTGGTTTCTAGGTTCTAATATCAGGAAGTCTACTGGGAATTCCCATGATTCTATCACAACTGGAACATCAGTGATCACCCCTTTTGGAATAGCTACTGACTGGTCGGCAAGTTGAAGGATTGTAGATGTGGATTGGATACCTGTTAGGGCCAATTTATCCATTGTATGAACTGTCATTACATTTATTGCTGCTCCCAAATCAACCAAAACATTTGAAATTTCTACCCCTGAGATGTAAACTATTATGACAGGATTTCCAGGATCTCCATATTTTGGGAGGAGCAATTCTCCCATTAGGAGGTCTACTACTTTTCCTTCCACCTAGATGGTGGAAGGAAAGTTTTTCTTCCTGCCCTGGGTCTTAACACAGTGTTGTTTGATGAATTGGTTCTATCAAGCACATCCCTAATTGCTTGTAGGAGTAGAATTTCAATGTTTAATTGTCTAATTTCTTGTAAAAGTTCTGATTCCAGGGTAGATTGAACTTGTTTTTGTAAAACTTTTTTTCTGGGGAAAATGTTGTTTGAGCCATTCTGGGTATGGTACTAGTTTTTCTATCTCTGGAGTTCTTACTAGAAATGTTTCCAGGTGTGTTCTCCAGAGTCATTCTTTTAGGAGGAACTCTAGAGTTATCCAAGGATGATTCTTTTAGCATTGTTTCGATAGTAATCTCCTCTAGAAGTTGAGTGGATGGATTTTCAAGTTCCTCATCATTGGTTACTTCAACTATAGTTGGAGGAGATGGTCTTGGAAGTGCTTTCCCAAAACACAGCTAGAGATTATTGGAATATATGGCATTAATACCAGCCATGTTTTCTTGTTTTGACATGTAAACAGTTGCTCCCTGCTTATTCTGTGGGTTTGGTATAGGTTGAGCTGGTAAGGGTGGTTGGCAAACTGGTTCGTTTTGTGACTGTCCTTGTGTGTTGAGGGGTCCAATTAGCAATGCTTGTTGTAGAGGTTGGAAACGTCGAGGTTGTCCCTAGTATTGTTGATTGTATCCCTGTTGAGGACCCCAATGAGGTTGCATGTTTTGTGATCCAAATTGTTGTAGCCATTGTTGATTCCCCAGGGTTGATTTTGCCATTGTTGGTTTGGCCAATCTTGTTGTCCCCAAGGAGGATTATTCTGATGCCCATGCCAAGTTGGATTCCATTGATTATTTCCCCAATTAGAAGGACCCCTATAAGAAGCTTGGTTTGGATATTGATTATAAGGAAAATTCCCAACTTATTTTTGTCCTACATAGTTAAAATCCTCTTCTATAATGACATTCTTCTTACTTAACCTTTTTAAGGTTGGGAGTTGACTGCATTGACTGGTAGGATGCTCACTGTCACAGATCTGACAAATTTTTGATTTATCCAAAGGGCATTCTCTCAACAGATGTTTGTTTCTACACCTAGGACAATAGATGGAGAGTGGTTCAGTCATTCTGTCCTAATCATTTATTCTAGTTTTTGCCTAAATCCCATCTAATGTGGTATTTAGCTGGACTAGAATATCTATTTTGAGATTTTTCATTTCCTCCATTAACTATCCTATTTCATTCTTCCCTTTGAAAGATTTGGGTGTTCTCACTCCATCTTGGGTTCTAGAATAGTTCCTGCAGAGTTCTTCTATACCAGGCATATCCATTTTATTGATATTCCCTTTTCCCATTAGATCCAGTGCCTGTTTTGATTCTTTGTCTAATCCTTTTACAAATAGGGTTCTGGCCAAAGAGTGATTTACAGGGTTTCCATACCTTCTCAAAGCAAAGTTGAACCTATCCACATAATCCTCTAAGGTCTCTTCCTCTCTCTGTTTAATTTTGAATAGTTCCTCATTTTTATCACTGACTCTACAATAGTCTTGATATTTTCCCAAGAATTCTGTCTCCATCTGATCCTAGGAATGGATGGAGTTTTGGGGCAAACCCATGAACCATCTCATTGCAGAATCTTTCAGAGTTGAGGGAAACAGTTTAAGTTTTTGATTATTTGATCCATAAAAATGAGTCTGGCATACAACTTTAAATTCAAACAAAAATTGATCTGGATCCTCATAAGGAAGACCCCTAAAATTTGGCAAGTGGGCAGGTGAAATATTTTTCATAGGGGAATTGTCTCTAGCAGCTAGAACAATGGGATATGAGAAGGTTCTTGGAGCCTAATTATATTCCTCTTCATGATTATCATGATTATCATCCATGTTTGATACTGGTTCTTCTCTTTGAATTTCTACCTGGAATTTCTGTTGCAATTCTTGGATATAATCAGCAAGTGGAGGAATCAGAGGGTTTAAGGGATTATTGAATTAAGGTACAGCTTCCAAGGTAGGTTCTAGGTGTCTCTCTTCAACAAGATCTTGTCCCACCCCACTGCTTTCTCCTATAGTTTGTTGATGGGGTGTCTATTTTATATATCTTCTTTTTGAATCCCTAGCTCTAACCATATAGATTCAATCTATCCTAAAACTATTTAACTAAGTTTCCCTAATTAACACAAAGATCCTCGGTAACGGTGCCAAAAATGACAATGGTCGTTGGTCCTCGGCATTTAATCATATTTCTTGTGTCAAATCCAGGGCTGTGTCCTTGGTTGTTTGCAATTAGGAATCCTATAGTTGCCAGTTCATTCAACTAATTCTAATGATCTCTATTGTTTAAAGAAACTACTGCTACTGACCTATCTGCTATGAAGATGAATTCTAGAAATGCTGGAAATAGAGCTGAAACAATGAATTGCTAATGTAGATCTACATTATTCCATACAATTGAAACATACATTTTTCTATAAGAAAATAGTAACTATTTTTCTAAACAGAATCTGAAACAAAATAGCAAACAATCAAAATCTGAAATAGAGTAACAAAACAAACAATAATAGCCTTTTGCCTTGGTGGTGGGAGTGGGCCCTTGCTCCACACCCTTAGGGCTAAAGACCAAAGCAATGAATCAACACAAGAAGATGATATCACAATTCACTTTCAATCTAATTTAGTTCATCTGTAAGATAGTACCAATCTCTTATTCTATTAACTGTTTAACTATAGAGTAAACATTCATGCAATTAAAATAGATTTAGTGGAACAACAGTCTCACTAAATCTGAGTCTTAGTTTCAAATACAACTGGGCAGCGAGGCCCTGAAATATAGGTATTTAATCAGTCTGTTGAGAACTCATGCAAAATTAAAAAAGAAAGATAAAACTTCCAGTAGTTAACTATGGTCTCCATTCGATTACTCAGGTGCGGATTGAGTGATATCTGAAGCATCCCAATCACCACTGGAAGTATTGACTAGCAACAGCACTAGAAATCTGCATTTGTGTTGAGGAGACTCCGGAGGTGTGTACTTCTATCTGCAGCTCCAGAGATATGCTCATGACTTTAGTTCAACTTTGGAGATGATTCACCCCCTTCTCTCAAAATCTCTCCAATCATATTGGAAAATATTGGAGACTGGTGCGGTATCCATATGTCAACTCCAGAGATTGTTAGGACCATCTCCAGAGATGACCAAAATTGTCTTTGCCTGAACATCTGTAACTGTAGATTCAAAAAGAGAGAATTTTTGCATATTTCCATGAATTCAATGCACATTAGTGCTTCAATCAAAAATCACGATTTTAAGTAATTCATCTCTCATTAAACATAATTAGAACAATCTTGTTAATCTCCTTTGGTGCAATCATCAGGACAATGGAATAATAAGGAAGGAAAAAGAGGGGTAAAAAGGTGTATTTCATGGGTGCTACTTGGCACTCATCAGGAATAATAGACCAATATTGATAGAACTCTAGGTAAACAATACACTTTAAGAATGTATTGGTTGACTTAGGAGTAAATGTTAGTATTATACCCACAAGAGTTTGGGAGACCCATGCTCTATGACACTCTGGTTATAATATTGCTCTTGTGGATGGTATTTCCATCAATACAATTGTAACTTGGAGGAATGTGGAAGTTAACCAGGGATAAAATAGAGAATTACCTTCAAAGTAATTGAAATGAAGGAGACTTTTGACACATTCAACATACTCCTAAACTTGGAGTGGTTAGTTAACTGTAATTGGACAATAGACTCCTGCAAGGATGAGTTATCATTCTTTGATAAAGATAAAATAATATATATCACTTTATATATATGCATGAGCAACACTTATACAGAAGAAGTAGCCCAAGAGGGAAGCAACAAAGACAATAATAAGGTACTATACTCTCTGAGAAAGTTCCCCAAAAAAGATATCTTGGATGAACCTAACTTAGAGGGAGAGATTATCATTGATAACAACTACTACACTAATACCGAAGATGTAATGGAGACTTGGATTTTAGATGAGTTAGAAATAAGGTCTAGAAAGGTACTGGGAGTAAGAAGGATTTGCCGTTTACAAAAAATTAAGAAAAACTCTAGCAGCATTATCATAAATAATGAATACCCACCACAAAATTTAGAAAATAGAAAAAGAGATGAGGAAGGACAACATATTAAAATTTCACATCATTTGAACCATATTTCACATGATATTTCACATATTAAGCTTACATGGTACTCTGGAGTTAGAGACCTACTAACATATATAAAAAGTATGGAAAAGAATATTTGGAAGAGAAGATTGGAGATTAGAAGCGCCACAAGATACATTAGTGTGCAATGTGGCAAGATGGCGATATACCCACAAACCAAACATCCCAACTCAGAAGGCATTTATAGTCCTTGTAAAATGAGGTATCTACTGGAAGAAGGAGATTAGGAAATTACCTTGGAATATTGTGGCAAAAGCATGCATTCCTCATTTACTCCTCTCAAAAATACAAGTTTTAGTGATTCTAGAGATAGCCTGTTTTGTCATGACTTTTGCAGGCAAAATAGGAATCTCTCTACATAATCCTCTTTGGGTCCATCTTCTTTCTAAGTCATTCTAAATATATCATCTCCCCTCATATCCTTGCCTTGACAATAATCTTGATATTTCTATAGAAAATTTTCCTTCATGGTTTGCCAATCTGCCATTGCATCTCTACTTAATCCTAATAAACCACCTCAAAGCAACATCTTTGAGGGTAGCTAGAAAGAGCTTCAACCTATGCTCATCTATGGTATAGTTGTAGCTTTGATATAGAACATTAAATTAAAACAAAAATGTGTCTGGGTCTTCTATGATTAGGCCATGAATATTCAATAAAATAAAGGGAGGAATGTTCTTCATGGTTGCTCCCCACGCTTGGTCAGTGATAGGAAACTGAAAGGTAGTAGGGTTAGCATGGTTTTCTACTTCTTCGTTGGTCATGGTAACTTGTGTTGGACTATACTAGACAACTGAGAGGGGGGTGAATTAGTTGTCCTAAAACTTTTAACCAATTATGAACATCAACTTATCAATTGCTTATATTCCGATATAATCATGAAAGCATAAAATGAGAAGCTCAACACAATAACATAATCAACATAGAGGACACCAAATTTTTATGTGGAAAACCCTAAAAGGGAGAAACCACGATGGTTGTTAGCCCATCGAAATATATAAGTTAAAGCAATACCGAAAAATAGAGGCTCATTGCCTACAGGGCTCACTGCCCAAATTGCTCACTGCAAAGAACGGCTCACTGTCAAAGAGTGGCTCACTACCAATGGTTGGCTCACTACCAAAATGGTGAATTGATTAATTAGCATCTACTCCATGCCTGGGTTCAGTTCCTTTGAAGCACAATAAAACTTCTCTACTCTACTCTTTCACACCTTCGCACTTATCTCATCATATTCGCACATTCATCCTCTTTTTTGCAATTCATTACAAGTCTTTATACAAGTCATAAACCTTGGAATGTACATCAAGGTCGGTAATACATTCATCAACCATTGGAACAATCTCCAAGGTTGGCATTACAAGCATGCATTGAATAGGTCTGGACCTAATACAAAATCAACTAAGGAAAATATGTAAAGATGTATGTGGATCACATTGCTCCTTAGCTAAGACTCAAATGCAATCTTCCACGTCACGTCACGCCTCAACAATCTTCAATGCTTCTCTGCAATTAGTGAAATCAACCAAGTCGGCCAAGAGTGGTGAGCACATTAGGTCTTCTAAGAGCATTCTTCAACCACAATCCAAATTTCTCTCCGCAAACGAATCTGAAGGTAGGAACATGATTAGGAGACAACCACAAGCACATTATAATCATCAGAAACATCCACACAATACCCAAACATTTTACCCATTAGATTCTCCAAACCAGAGCATAAGAACAACATTGTTAGCCACTGTCATAAAGAAAAGATAGCTTGCGGACTGCCAAATCATGAACCATTGGAGTTGAAGGTACTTAACATTATCTCAAACTTATCTCTAGAACCATAGATCAAAATACTTCAATGCAGAGGAATGTAGAGCATAACACTTTCTCTCTGTCATTTCCATACATACAGAAAAAGCTATTTTCACTCTGGTGAACATAACTCACTCAATTCTTCATGCCAGAGGCTCAAACTTAGAACATAGCATCTTCAGATGGACTTCTAAATAACTTCCAATCCACAGACAAAGATATGCATTCTACAAAAAATGCAGAGCATCCTTTTAGACTATTTTTCTATATGCAATACACTGTTTCCACTGCAACTCACTGTTTCTACTAGAGAGGCTAATTTTCTCAATATCCTTAACATCAAGATTGCTTAGATAAGTAAATTAAAAGCATCTTACTCATTACAAACATATAACAAGATAGGAGCACAGTTGACACCAATGACAACATAGATATGTTGACATCAACAACAACACCGTTTAGGCACATACTTCTAACAATCTCCCCCTTTGTCATTGATGGCAACATATGATGTGAAAAACTAAAAAGACCATCAAGACAAGATTCTCCCCCTTTCTCTTTACACATCTATATTCTTTCTCCCCCTGATTTTTTCACACGATTTCTCTCCCCCTTTAACATCAATGGCAAAGGGCACATACTTGCATGCTGTTGCTCTGATCCACTAAACTTTCTCTATTTTTCAACACTTTCTTCATCAGAAATATCTAGCTACTCCCCTTGAGGGATAGCCCTTAAAACATCAACCCAAATAAAAAATGAGGCTTTGGATACCACTGGATTGATGCATTCTTATGCATCTTAGTTTAGAGCAGGAGGGGTAATTACCCCTATCTTTTCTCTAAGATACTCAAAAGTATCTTTGGGTAGAGGCTTAGTAAAAATGTCTGCAATATGATCTTTTGTGGATACATACTCCATTTTTACTTCATTTTCATTTACCTTTTCTCTCAAAAAGTGATATCTTATAGATATATGCTTTGTTCTTGAGTGCATCAATGGATTCTTCGAGATGTTTATAGCACTTGTATTATCACAGAAGATTGCAACTAGATTTTCATACACATCTCTCATATCCTTCAATGTCTTCTTCATCCATAATACTTGAGTGTAGCAACATGTTGCTGCAATATACTCTGCTTCTGCTATTGATAAAGAGATTGAATCTTGCTTCTTACTCAGCCATGAAACCAGTCTATTTCCCAAAAAGAAAGCACCTCCACTTGTACTTTTTCTGTCATCATCTCATGCCCAATCAGCATCAGTATAAGCATTGAGAGTGAAATCATTATCTTTTGGATACCATAGGCCATGATCCGGTGTGCCTTTTAAATACCTTAAGATTCTCTTAACTACCATCACATGTGATTCTCTTTGATCAGCTTGAAATCTTGCAACAAGACAAACTGCATGCATAATATCAGGTCTGGTTTGAGTTAGATAAAGCAATCATCCAATCATGGATCTATACCTTTTCTAATCAGTCTTGGGTGAATCATCAATTTTTCTCAACTTTCATCCAATCACCATAGGAGTACATACTGGTTTAGAGCCCTCCATCCCAAACTTCTTCAACAGTTCTCTCACATACTTAGACTGAGATATGAAGATTCCTTTATCTGATTGATTAATTTGCAAACCCAAAAAGAAATTCAATTCACCAAACATGGACATTTCAAATTCACTTTTCATCTCACTGGCAAACTTCATGCACATACCTTCATTTCCTCCAAAGATAATGTCATCAACAAAGACTTCAACAATCAAGATCTGATTATCATTGATTTTGAAATACATATTGCTATCTGCAGTACCTTTACTAAATCCCAATTGCAATAAATATTTGTCTAACCTTGCATACCAAGCTCTAGGAGCTTGTTTGAGTCCATACAATGCTTTCTTCAACCTGCATACCATATCACCTTGATTTGACAATTGGAATCCCTTCGATTTCTCAATGTATACTTCCTCTTCTAACTCACCATTCAGGAATGCAGACTTCACATCCATCTGATATACCTTAAAATCTTTGTGAGCTACAAATGCCAGAAATAGTCTGGTTGCTTCAATCCGAGCTACTAGGGCAAAAGTTTCTTCAAAATCCATCCCTTCAATTTGAGAATATCCTTTGCACACAAGTCTTGTTTTATTCCTTACAACTTCTCCATTTTCACTTAGCTTGTTATTGAAGACCCATTTAGTTCCAATAACATTTTTGTCAGCAGGTCTAGGAACTAGTTCCTAAGTTCCATTTTTCTCTATCTGTAATAGTTCTTCCTCCATTGCCTTTACCCAATTTTCATCATTGTAGGCTTCATTCACAGTTTTGGTTCAACTGTGGAGAGCAAACAGTAGTTTACTTGTTCTTTAATAGCTTTTCTTCTTGTCAGTACACCTTTGATTTTATCTCCAATAATTTGATCTCCAGAGTGATTGATTCTTACATACCTAAGGATTTTAGCAACACTTTCTGAAGCCTTTTCCTCTTCATCTTGACTATCTTCTTGTTTAACTTTATCTTCATAAGTTGTAGCAACAAGTTCATCTGCTTCACAACCATTTTGATCTGATGTTATTCCTCTGTCTTCATCCACCTTCACATTTTCACTTTCAACAATCTTTTCCAGTCTTTTATTGTAACACCTGTAAGCCTTACTCTTTGTAGAGTACCCAAGGAAGATTCCTTCATCACATCTTGCATCAAATTTCCCTAGATCTTCATCTCTTCTGATATAGCCTTTGCTTCCAAAGACTTTGAGATATCTTACTGTAGGAATTCTTCCATACCATAGTTCATATGGATTTTTAGTAACATTACCTTTCACTTGAACCTTATTATGAATGTAGACAGTAATGTGTATAGCTTCTTTCCAAAAAAAATTTGGTAGAGCTCCTTCCTTCATCATTGTCCTAGCAGCCTCCTGAACAATCTTGTTCTTTCTTTCTACAACTCCATTATGTTGGGAGTTCTAGATGCAGACAATTGCCTCTTAATCCCTTGCTCTTCATATAAAATATTAAACTCATTTGAAGTGAACTCACCACCTATGTCAGAGCTCAAACACTTGATTTTCAGTTCTAACTCATTCTCAACCATTGCCTTGAAGTTTTTGAAGTTTTCTAAGGCTTTAAATTTGTCTCATAAGAAAGTAACCCAAGTCATTCTAGAATAATCATCAATAAGCAACATGAAGTACCTATCACCTTGCAAACTTCTTACCCTTGTAGGACCACATAGGTCTGTATGCACTAGATCCAGCAGACCGGTAGAAAATTACTCTTTGCTCTTGAAACTTGTCCTAGTCTTCTTCCCAAACTGACATTCTTTGCAGATGGTGTTGATGGGTTTTACAAGCTTTGGTAAATTCCTCACAGTCTGACTTGAACTTATCTTTACCAGATTGTCAAAGTTCATATGACACATCCTTCTGTGCCACAACCAACTCTCATCTGCTCGGGCCAATAAACAGTAATCACTAGTTCCTCTTAATTAATAAATGTTACCTCTGGTCTTCTTACCAGTAGCAATTATAGTTCTGGAGCTTTCCATGATCTTGCACCCATTATCTTTAAATCTCATATCATAACCTTTGTCACACATCTGACCAACACTCAAAAAATTATGCTTCAAACCCTTCACATATAGGACATTATCAGTATTATGCTTACCATCAAATGAGATAGATCCTTTTCCACAAATATTACCAGCTGCATTATCTCCAAACCTAACCAGTCCTCCATCATACTTTTCCAAACTGACAAACTTACTTTTTTCACTAGTCATATGATGTGAGCATCCACTATCAATAACCCATTCATCCTTATCTTTCTCAACCTAAATTGCCAAACACTTTATTCTATTGGTTTCTCTTCCGTCACATAGCTAGCAGGATTAGTAGACATAGGCTCTTCCTTGATGGCAATAAACAAACATTCATTTGCACTAGTACTAGCATCATCAGACTCATCATCAGTAACACCTTCATCATCAAAATCTCTAACATAGTAGCATTTCTTTGGAGCTCTAGGTCTGTTCTCAAATCTTTTTCTATTCCTTTCAAATCTTTCAAAACATCTAGAAGCATAATGACCCACTTTACCACAAGAAAAACATTTGAAAGGTAATTTGCCTTTAAACTTACCGGAACCTCTTTGCAATATGTCAACCAAATTAGCTTCATGTTCATCAAAATCATCAGGTTCCACCTTATATTTCTCAACTCTAGAGATATTTTCTGAAGTAGTGGCTTTGAAGGCAGTCTCAACTTTTGGCAATGCATCACCAAAGTCTCTCATCTCAAACGCTATAAACTTTCCAAGTAATTGATCTCTGTCAATAACTTTTACAGTCATTACTTCTTCAATTGCAGCTACCTTGTGACTATAGGACTTTAGTAGTGATCTAAGAATTTTCATTACAACTTCCTTATCACTAAGAGTTCCTCCCATACCTTTTATTCCAGTGACAAGTTCATCAACTCTTTGCATAAAGGTTGTTATGTTTTCATCTTCACTCATCTTTAAACCCTCATATTTTACTTTTAGGCTTTGTAGCTTGGCTTCTCTTACAAAATCGTCTCCTTCATATAGATTTTTTAGCTTCTCCCATACCTCATTGGCAGATTCAAGATCCACAAGTTTTGTCAACATTGTGTCACTTAAGGAACTTAACAGGGCATCCTTAGCTTTGACATCCAACTCATATTCTTTGATATCATATTCAGTTGTCAGACCACCTTCAGGAATGAAAAATTATGACTGTGTAGTTAGCCATACTTTATAACCAAGATAGAGGAGATGGCTTTTCATTCATACCTTCCAAAGAGCATAATTTGTCCCATCAAATTGTGGAGCTTCCCTTTTATAAGACATCCTAGATCTTCCTCAACTTGCTAGGCCTTCTTCTGAGGAACCTTGCTCAAATACCAATTGTTGGATTGCACCGGACAACTGAGAGGGGGGGTGAATCAGTTGTCCTAAAACTTTTAACCAATTATGAACATCAACTTATCAATTTCTTATATTCTGATATAATCATGAAAGCATAAAATGAGAAGCTTGACACAATAACATAATCAACACAGAGGACACTAGATTTTTACATGGAAAACCCTAAAAGGGAAAAACCACAGTGGGTGTTAGCCCATATAAATATATAAGTTATATCAATACCGAAAAACAGAGGCTCACTGCCTATAGGGCTCACTACCCAAATTGCTCCCTGCAAAGAACAACTCACTACCAAGGGTTGGCTCATTGCCAAAATGGTGAACTGATTAATTAGCATCTACTCCATGCCTGGGTTCAGTTCCTTTGAAGCACAATAAAACTTCTCTGCTCTACTCTTTCACACCTTCGCACTTATCTCATCATATTCGCACATTCATACTCCTTTTCCCAATTCATTACAAGTATTTATACAAGTCATAAACCTTGGAATGTACATCAAGGTTGGCAATACATTCATCAACCATTGGAATAATGTCCAAGGTCAGCATTACAAACATACATAGAATAGGTCTTGACCTAATACAAAATCAACTAAGTAAAATATGTAAAGATGTATGTAGATCACATTGGTCCTTAGCTGGGACTCAAATGCAATCTTCCACGTCATGTCACGCCTCTACAATCTTCAATGCTTCTCTACAATTAGTGAAATCAACTAAGTTGGCCAAGACTAGTGAGCATATTAGGACTTCTAAGAGAATTCTTCAACCACGATCCAAATTTCTCTCCACAGACCAATCTGAAGGTAGGAACATGATCAGGAGACATCCACAAGCACATTATCATCATCAGAAACATCCGTACAATACCCAAAAATTTTACCCATCAGATTCTCCAAACCAAAGCACAAGAACAACACTATCAGCCACTGTCATAAAGAAAAGATAGCTTGCAGACCGCCAAATCATGAACCATTGGAGTTGAAGGTACTTAACATTATCTTAAACTTATCTCTAGAACAGCAGATGAAAATACTTCAAGGCGAAGGAATGCAGAGCATAACACTTTCTCCCTGTGATTTCCAAACATACAAAAAAAGTTGTTTTCACTCTAGTGAACATAACTCACTCAAGTATTCATGCCGGAGGCTCAAACTTGAAACATAACATCTTCAAATGGACTTCTAAATAACTTCCAATCCGTAGACAAAGATATGCATTCTACAGAAAATGCAAAGCATTCTTTTGGACTATTTTTCTATATGCAATACCCTATTTCCACTACAACTCACTATTTTTGTACCGAAGAGGCTAATTTTCTCAATATCCTCAACATCAAGTTTGCTTAGATAAGTTAATACAAAGCATTTTACTCATTACAAATAGACAATAAGATAGGAGCACAGTTGACACCACTGACAACACAGATATGTTGACATTAATGACAACACCATTTAGGCACATACTTGCAACAACTTGATCCAAAGTAACTCATGGGCATATGTGTTGCGAGGCTCAGTGGAATTGTTCTTCTACTATGGTAAAGTCACTTATTTGTCATGTTAATCCAACTATATCTTGTCGGTCTACATCATCTTCTATTGCTACAGGTATCTCGCCTTGGGCAACTATTTCTTGATTATCTCTGACATTCGGAAGGAATCTTCCAAAGTAGTCTCTTCTCCACTGGATGCAATGTCCAAAGCTCTCAGATGTCATCTACTACACAACGTTAGTGAATAAAATTTGGAATTTTATTTGTTTATTAGTTAGAAACTACAAATAATGAACTTAAAATTGAAGGAAGCAGAACAAACTATCTCAAAACCTAAAGGCTTCTAAAGCTTGACACGATTCCCCAACAATGGTGCCAAAATGTGGAGCTATCAACTCCCAACAAACCTAATGCAACTAAGGCATGCAAACAACTCAATAGATGTTCTCATCCAATATCAAGTGTCTCATTGGGTTATGACATGATACATTTCTCTTATCTATCCATGGTCGTATTTTCTTGGTATGGTGACGGTAAGGTATGTACAGCTAAAGACTTATAGGGATTGAAACACTACAATTGTGTATAGCAAAAAAATGATATTCTTTTACAAAATAAGAAAAGAATGTAATGGTGAAATATAAAATCTACCTTATAAACTGTGAGACTGATTGAATCAAATTATTAATTGAATCAAAATAATAACAAACAAATCTAGTTCTGATTGCAAGAATCTAATGCTAGCAAGACAAAGTTTTAGTTGTAGTCCACCTCAAGTGGGCCCTCGCTTGGATTGACTATGCCCTTTACTTCTCCTTTTACTAACTATTAATCAAGTTAAAACATCAATTGATCCATAATATCTGAAGCAAAATTGATATAATTGGAAAATACTCTATATTCAAAACTATATCTGAAATCTAATTCATATCTTGAAAAGTATCTTTGTTGCTAGATATGTCAGATTATCCACATACACATTTAACAATACATTGTTCATTTATGAAAACCTATGAAAAGTCAACCACTTCCCATTAAATATGGGAAGGGCTCTTGCTTTTGGAAAGAGAAACCAAACTAGGAAACTAAACTTAGAATAATCAAAGAGGGACATTTCTACTAGGATTCCCTAATATGTTCATGATACAAGTAAGTAATTTCAAGAATAGAAAAATGGATAAATAGACCCATTTAGTTCTTCCACAATCCCAACTGAAGGATAGGCATTTTGCCATTTGTTAAATGCCTTTTCTTGCGATTTATGAAATTTGTCTTTATTTGTAGAGAAGGAATTAATCATTGATGGACATTTGTAGGTAGTCACGAGCTTTGTTGTTGGAAGCTAGTCATTTGGCTGTAGGAAGCTGAATGTTTGGCTATAGGAGGCTGATCCTTTCACTATAGGTTGTCACTCTTAGTTGCTATAGGAAGGAGTTAGTCCTACAGAAAATCCCTTCTCTCAGATCATCATAAACATAATAACATACCATATTATATTTAAAAATAACTGCTTCAATACATAGACATTCATTAAGACATATTATATCTAACATGTTGCTTTTGTCCAAATATTAGTAAAAATATTAGCTTAAAAGATAGGAATTTGTATAGAAATGTGTTCTTAAAACATGAAACATAAGGAATATAAAAGACAAATATGGAACCCATCAGTGAGAATATTTAGAATATCACAAGGATAGTAAACTAATAACTCCACCTCTACTAGTTGACACAAAGTTGAGTATGTAACAATGTCCTAAATCTACAAAGGATTTGGAGGACACGAGGAAGGTTCCTTATGCAAGTGCAGTAGGAAGTCTCATGTATGCGATGATCTGTACAAGACCAGACATTGCCCAAGCAGTAGGAGTTCTAAGTGAGTTCATGGCACAACTAGGTAAAGAATATTGGAAACATGTGAAAAGGGTGTTCAATTTCTTGAAGGGGACTATGGATAATTGCTTAGTTTATCATGGTGCTAATGATATTGACAAGGTGTTAAGTGTGAAGATGATAGAGATGGAAAAGATGTTAGAAACATAAAAGTAAACAACAAAATGTTATACCTTTTAAATCTTCTCCATTCTACTCTCCTTGATAAGGTGGAGGAAATGTATGCACCTAACTACAAATCCTAGCTTTACCCAATGCAAATAAATGTGGATTGCTCAAGAAAATACCATCATAATGGAGTTAGGGATTTGGCTACAAGTTGGCTATAATTTGGCTATGGAGATGAGGTGATTATGAGAGCATAAGTGTGAGAATTCAAGTGTAATGTAGTGTAAAAATGGCTTGGAGAGGATTTGAATTTATAGATTTTTGGGGGATTTTGGATCAATGGTGGAGATTCAAAGATGAGATCCAAGGGTTGAGATTTCATAGTGAAATCAAGGGCTAGAATTTCATCAACAAAGATGAAGGGCTCTCATTATTTTGCAATTTTTAATTTGGCCTTGGGAAGGCTTTGCATTTATGAGGATGGAGACATGTGAATGAATTTTTAATTCATTTTAATGGGTGAGTGGGATGAGATAAGACAATTGCATGGATTTGGAAAGGTAAGGTGGAGACACATGTGACTTCAATTAATTAAATAATGTTAATTATTTAATTAATTATGGGGAGATGGGATAATGAGGGGTTAGGTTAATTAATTAAGAGACTAACTTAATTAATATCATTGTAGGAAATTAGTGAATAGATTAATTAGTGGCTCAAATTAATTAAATAGAGGTTTACTTAATTAATTTGGTCATAGGGGTTTGGTAGGGTAGGGTAGTTAATTAAATAAATTAGATTTATTTAATTAACCTAGGTTTGGCTATAGGATAGGTAAATTAATTAAATAGATGAACTTTATTTAATTAATTTGGGCTAATGGCAAGGAGGAGATAATTAATTAACTTTGGGTAATGTTGGGTGAGAGTAATTAATTAAATTAAATTTATTTAATTAATTATGGGTAGGTGATAATGGAGATTTGATAAATTAATTAAATAAAATGATTTATTTAATTAATTACGGGAAAGGGGATAAGTTAGCATGATAGGTGATGTTAGGGAGATGCGGGAAAATGACGGTGTAGGGTATGCCATTTTAAGTTGTCTACAAAGTGTACAGGGATTTGTTTATTCAAATTGGGCTAGAGATCTTAACAACTGGAGGTCTACAGGCATATGTGTGTTTATTCTATTTGGAGGAGCAATGAGTTGGATGAGAAAGAGGTAGTAGAGGTTACCCTATCAGCCACTGTAGTTGAATATATGGTTGAAACACATGCTTGTAAGGAAGCGGTATGGTTGAAGAGGTTAAGTAATATTATTGGTTTTAAGAGTCAAGTACTGTTGAAATGTGATTCATAGAGTATAATTTGTTTGGCTAAGAATCCTGTTTACCATGAAAGAACAAAACATAGTGATGTGCAATATAATTTTGTGAGGGAGATGGTTGAGAACAAGAAAGTCCAAATGGAGAAAAATAATAATTAGGTAAACACTGAAGATTCTTTGACAAAACCTATAGGTAATATGAAATTCATGTGGTGTAGGGATGAGATGGGGTTATAGCATTCCCTAGAATGAGGTTAACTTATTGGTTGAAATACTGCACTATCTCTTCTGGTAAATATCAAGTGGGAGAATGTTGGGACTTGGGTGATATTCATCTGCAAAGAGTCCTTGGAGTGAGAGTTAATCTCTAGTCTTTGTTACAATGGAATGTGGTGAGTGTTCAGGTGTTATGTTGCAAGTCTTACAATACATCATATATGTTTGTACATGTGGTGGTGTTATGACAACAGACACAAGGTATCTAGATGAAAAACTCACAACCACATATGAGTTTAGTGTTTGTTGGAGCATGATCACTAATGCAGGAGCACCTACAGTAAAATTGGTGAACATGTGGCATGATTTGTTCAATGTCCATAATGTTCTAGAGGATCTAGAAGATAACACAAGGTATTCCAAGTAGACAAGAGTGATGTTATGTTTGTATATGCTACTACAAGTGAGGAGATAATATCGACAATGTAAAGGATGTAACTATTGATTCATAGTATACAACAATGACAAAGTTTACAAGGTGATTATCCATGTGGAGACACCATTCTTGGTGGCATGTGTGATATATTGATGTTATGTATCATGGTCAAAATATAGTTGCATGACTCTTGGTATTCCACAAGTTGATTATACAATTAGACAATTGATTTTCCCATATATATATATATAATCTCCAAGCTCAAGAGATCCTTCATGTCAGCCAAGAAAGGTTACAAAACTGGTGAACATGTGGCATGATTTGTTCAGTATATAACGTTCTAGAGGATCTAGAAGATAACACAAGGTATTGCAAGTAGACAGGAGTGATGTTATGTTTGTATATGCTACTACAAGTGAGGAGATAATATCGACAATGTAAAGGATGTAACTATTGATTCATAGTATGCAACAATGACAAAGTTTACAAGTTATTATCCACATGGAGACACTATTCTTGGTGGTATGTGTGGTATACTGATGTTATGTATCATGGTCAAAATATAGTTGCATGACTTTTGGTATTCCACAAGTTGATTATACAATTAGACTATTGGTTGTCCCATATATATATTGACCATGATACATAACATCAGTATACCACACATACCACCAAGAATAGTGTCTCCACGTGGATAATCACCTTGTAAACTTTGTCATTATATATATCAGTTCGTGTGAATGAGCAAAGGTTACTACTTTACGAACTCTTTAGATAGACACAAAGACATTTGTACATTGTTGGTGTGTAAACATCAGAGTGACTATAGAAGAAGGGTATGTTATAGATTAAAACTCTATAAAAGTTCCCAAACACCTTGTTGTATTAAATTAGTGTTGATTCTAAATAATATAATTGTGAAAATCTTTTGGTGGTGGGTTTTCTCTTGTAATGGTTTCCCACATAAAGTTGTTTCGTGTAATCTTGTGGATGCATATTGTTCCATTTACATTCATATGTGTTGTTATTTAGATTTGGTACAAGTTTATTATTAACTAAACACATAATCTTAAGAATTCATTATTCCATCTATCGATCTTCTACAGTTGGGATTAAAATCCCCAATAGTGTGCCTTTATGTGAAAGTAGCCAGTCAATGGTTTAATTGGTTGAGGTCTTGGGTCTCCCGATTGACCTACCTCTTGTGCAGGTAATCCTAGTTGATGGATGTCATTTTCCACATCCTCATGAATGTTGGTTGTGTTGTCTTGGGTTGTTTAATGAAGAGGTGTGTCACTCTAGTTCTAATCCTTGTATTCATGAGATAATGGGATCATGGAATCCTGTTCGATCTTTACTGTTAGAGAAAACTATATCCTCTTGTATGATGGTGATGTAGTCACATGATGAGGTTTTATCTTTTGTATGTGTTACCATGCTTTTCTTTGAGTGTTGTGTTTTTTCATGACATCTTGAGTGTGTTGGTATGCAATGTGGCATGTTGATGTCTCATTTGCATCACAAAAAAAAATTCATCTTCTAGTGTCTTGCGTGAAAGCTTGGTAAATTACAAGTTTTGAGCTTCTTCATATCTATAGAAGAAGAGAAACCATCATAAGTTCCTGAATAATTACCATTTTCCATTAAAATGTCTTCCTTCTGGACTTCATAAGGTATTTTTAACAATATAATCCATGATGGAATGGATTTCATCAATTCATCAGCCAGATAAAAAGTGGGTCTAGGGTCTTAAGTATAATTATGCATTTCCTATAAACCAAGGTCCATCCAAATTTGTTATCCCTGTTTGCTTCAAATTGAAAAGTGGCCTAAAAGAAGCCTTTCGCTAAAAAAATAATTTTACAATATTGGATAATTGACCCATCCAAGACTTAATTATGTCAAGGGAAGGCCAAATTCCTAAGGTTTTATTTTTCAATTCTTCAATGTTATTCCCCATCATGTGATCTAAAATTTTTACCATCACAATCTCATTGGAGAGGCAAATTTTCAAGTTACTCACCAATACCTTCTTAAACATAGGTGAATTCTAATCCTCCTTGAGTAAATGAATATTCACTTACTCAAAGATGTGTCCTAAATCTATTTTGTCCACTTCTAGAAACCTTTGGTTTGGAATGCCCTTGCAATCCTTTGAAGAGCCAAATGATTCAAGATCCATGACCTTCTTTCCCTTTATACATGATAATTCAATATCTTTTAGTTACAATACTCCTGCCTTGAATAACACCCATTATTATGCCTCTCTTCACCCTTTCTTTGTGTACTATCAATAATATATTCATGTTTGATTCTCCCTTTATAACTCATTTTCAGATATATCCTTGATGTGTTTTGTAATGCAACTTTCATTGATATGAGTACTTATAGATTTGTATGAAAATCTCTATATTTAAATCATAGTATCTTATGTTTGTGTTCAATATAATTCAATTATTGTGTTCTACCCATTCTTTTTGATCTTTTTATTTTAGCCAAAAAGAAAGCATTTTCTAGTTATTACAAGTCATTTTCTTTAAGTTAAAATATTAACAAAAAAATCTTTGCTTGTGTACAAGATTAATTTATCCTCGTGCCCATATTCGAAAACCAAAAATAGAAGTTGTTTCTATTGGCAATATGTGTTGTCATTGATGTCAACATAGTATATGGAAATATAAGGACAAATTTGTACAAAGGTAAAGTCAGCATGGTCAAGGCAAACCAATCTGAGAGAAGAGAAAATAGTCTAAGTATGGTGAGGTGATCAGTTTTGTGTCTGAGCATGATGCGGAGGTAAAAACTCATGTCCTTGAATGTTTCTAGTATTCCTACATATATATCTCATCAGTTTGGAGTACCGCACTCAATAATAAATATCAAAAATCTATCTAAGGCATTCACAGTGCATAGCCCAAGGCAGGGTAACATTATTTTGGTCCACATTTATCTGCAAAGCAAGATTTGATCTTGTGGTTCTGAACATAAGTTTATCCAGGTATTGAAATAACATGTCCAAGTTTTCAAGTCTTCACATCTTCAGCAGTAAAAGTTACAAGTGACAGAGTATCGAACTCAATAATGGCAGTGGTAAGTGGTACAGAGTGTATGTTGGAATGCTCCGCATTCCACCGTGGATGAACATTTTGTTATGCAAATTTGTGGAGGTGTTTATAGGTGTTAGAGGTGTGTACAGTCCTAGTATCAAGTGTTCTGGTGGTCCGCAAAGTTAGTAATCAAGTGACAGAGGCAATACAAACCATTCTAGAGCCTAAATACATATGTTTAAGCTCTTGCAGAGGATGAGATGTATGTAGATCAGTCATAGAAGTTTGTGTAGAGGTCTTATATGTTCCAATGTATCTCAAGCTTGTTTTGCATGAAAGTATTTCTTGTTTTCTTGCACCGCAATGCTATATCTTAAGTTATGAAGTGTCACATGTGGTCCAGAGTGCTTTGTTTCCCATAGTTCATCATGTTTCTTACTGTGCGGCTGTATAGATTAGTCTGACACTTCAACAGAAAGGTGAATGAATGATTTTGAGATTATACATGATTGAATTCTTGGTTTGCATGAAGAACTTGGCTTCTTCCTGATAGTGTGAAGATGAACAATTAACAATTTTGAGCAGGTTGAGTCGACAGGTTAAGTCTCTAGTTTGTGCGATATGTCCTGACCTATTGTTTTGACTTTGGAAAATGTGAAGAGATTTGTTTTGAATACCATCATGAAGTCCTTAGGTCCACAACAAGTTTTCTTATCATATTGTCTATATTGAGGCCAACCCTTGAAGAGTTACACGTTTCATCCAATGACATTTATGATTAAAGACATGATATTTACACAGTCCATTTGAATGAACATCAAATTGTTTCTAGAAAAAATTATGTAGAGATTCTTTGCATCGACGTTTCGCATCACACTTCATGATCCATCATTAGGAAGAGGATAAAAATGATACACAATTGCAGAAACTAGCTCCTTAAAAAGGTAGAGTTGACATGGAAAAACAAGATAGGGAGGTGAATAAAATAAAATAATATAAAAATATATAAAATAAAAAATAAGAAAGGTAACAAGGAGAAAGGAGAGCAAGTACATATAGGGAAGTTGATGAAAAAGGGTAAAGTAGAAGTTAAGATAGATTAAACATGAATGGATAAAGAGGAAAAAAAGACAAGGTAAGAGAGTAAAATGAAAAGAAATAAAAATATATAAAAATATATAAAATAAAAGAAAGGTGACAAAGAGAAGAGTTGAAGAAAAGGAAGAGCAAGTTGACACAGGAAAGACAATCGAAATGAGGAGAAAATAAACAAGACAAAATAACTAAAAAATAGGAAGAGGGGAGAGGGAAAGGGCAGATAAAGTTGGTAAAGGAAATGAAAGAAGAGCAAGGTCAAAATGATGAAGAGGAGGGGAAATTTAAAAGGAATCAGAGGGAAGGAGAGTTATTTTGGAGGGAATCTAGAAGAGGATTCCAAGTCAAGCTTAGGCTCCATCCATCTTCTTGGTTTAGGTTCATGGGGTGGTTTCTAATAAAAATAGCTTCTTTAAGCTTTCTCTTGAAGAAACTATCTTCTTTGACCAGGACATGTGTATCTTCAAGGTAGATTTGGTGTTTTGTGCTAGAGGAATGCTCTACAAGGGTAGACTTTGTGATTCTTTCATGCCTGATATTAGTAGCATGTTCCTTGATTCTGGTGCTGATAGAGCAACCCGTCTCCCTGATGTAAGGAGTTCCACAAGAGCAATCAATCTTGCAGACCCCTGCATTGAGAAGAATGTTTTAGGGTCCTTGGTGGTTGGGACAAGGTTTATAATGGTCGCCATGGGTTTGAAGGCACAATTGAGGCCTTTTTTATGGAGGATTTTAGCAATCTTATTAGAGATTCCTTCAACATAGGGAAGGGTGGCACCAAAGACTTCAAGAGAGTTCTGATTGATTGGTTTAGAAATAAGATGGGTTTTGGCTTGCTTAAAGGCTCTGGTAATTTGCTTGTTGCGGTACCCATTTAATTTGAAGACCACAGAAAGGTAGGAAAGATCTTGGTTAATGTGTTCATCATCACAAATGTGAAGGGCTCTCATGGAGAGAGTCTTAAGGACACCTACCTTTTGAGCGGGGTGGTGATGTGAGGAAGCATGGAGGTAAAGATCTATGTCGGTTGATTTCCTAAAGACTTAATGGCCAAGGGAGCCATTTATTTTTTTAATGAGAAGAATGTCCAAGAAAGGAGTTGACGGTTGGATTCAAGTTCTTTGGTGAATTGGATGCAAGGAGAAATATTGTTTAAGTGAGAGTGAAACTTTTCTAAGTGGTCAAGGCCATGGGCCCAACATATGTTGGTATCATCTACAAAGCACTTCCACCTAAAAACATTCTTCTCAATGCAAGGGTCTACAAGATTGATTGCTCTTGTGGAACTCCTTACATTAGGGAGACGAGCTGCTCTATCAACACCATAATCAAGGAATATGCTATTGATATCAGGCGTGAAACAATCACAAAGTCTACCCTTGAAAATCATTCCTCTAGCACAAAACACCACATCTACCTTGAAGATACGCATGTCCTGGTCAAAGAAGATAGTTTCTTCAAGAGAAATCTTAAAGAAGCTATTTTTATTAGAAACCACCCCACGAAACTAAACTGAGAAGATGGATGGAGCCTAATATTGACTTGGAATCCTCTTCTAGATTCCCTCTAAAATAACTCTCCTTTCCTGTCATTCCTTTTAAATTTCCCCTTCTCTTCATCTTTTTGACCTTGCTCTTCTTTCGTTTCCTTTACCAACTTTATCTACCCTTTCCTTCTCCCCTCTTCCTATTTTTTAGTTATTTTGTCTTGTTTATTTTCTCCTCATTTCAATCCTATTCCCTATGTCAACTTGCTCTTCCTTTTCTTCAACTCTTCTCTTTATCACCTTTCTTTTATTTTATATATTTTTATTTCTTTTCATTTTATCTCTTACCTTATCTTTTTTTCCACTTTTATCCGTTCATGTTTAATCTATCTTAACTTCTACTTTACCCTTTTTCATCAACTTCCCTATATCTACTTGCTCTCCTTTCTCCTTGTTACCTTTCTTATTTTTTATTTTATATATTTTTATTTTTATATTATTTTATTTTATTCTCCCACCCTATCTAGTTTTTCCGTGTCAACTCTACCTTTTTAAGGAGCTAGTTTCTGCTATTGTGTATCATTTTTATCCTCTTCCTGATGATGGATCACGAAGTGTGATCTGAAACGTCGATGCAAAAAAGCTCTACACTTTTTTCTAGAAACAATTTGATATTCGATATTTATGATGCCGACCTAATTAGTGTTTTGATGTGTTGCGCAGGATATATATAGAAGATAAAATTCATTTGAGAGGTGTAGAAGTGTATGTGAATACAACATAGCAGAGGGCAACGTATGACGTGTGCAGAATCAGTTTGAAGGCATGTTTTGAGCAGGAAAAGAAGACTACATTATCAACATAAGTCAGTTGTCTATTTGCAATAGTCCATAAATCTATCTTTGTAAATCCTAAATGCAGTGAGCAGATTATTCAGGGAGTAGTAGCTTCCTTGGGTTCTACCCTAAATCAAAGTTGTAATTGTTGTAAGCACAAAGTACAGGGAGTAGTAGCTTCCTTGGGTTGTAGCCCAAACACAAAGTTGTAATATTGTTTGCAGTGAGCATAATATATTGTGAGCTAACACCCACCATGGTTTTTCCCTATTTTAGGGTTTTCCACGTAAAAATCCTAGTGTTCTTGTGTTGCATGATTTACTTTCTGCTCTTTAAGTTATTTAGTTTTATCTACAAATGATTGTTTAAATTTTAGCAGGTGTTGATTCACTCCCCCCTCTCAGCACCTCATTGTGTTCAACAATTGGTATCAGAGCTAAGTGCCTTTGAGAAGCCTAATAGCTGAGGTAGATTCTGCACTTGAACACATGGAATCTAAAGTTATGGACAATGATGTATTTGTACCAGAACTAGATATAGAAGCAATGGAACCTGAAGGTTGGGATCTTGATCTAAATGAGTGTGAAGTAGACCTTGAAGGAGAACTCAATTTAGCCCTCGATGAACTAGATGACGCAAGAGAACTAAATATAGAATATGAAGACATGCTTGAGAAAGCAAAGGAGACAATTGACAAATTAAAGACAAAGGCCAAAGAATCAAAGGAAGAAATTGGCAAACTGAAAACTCTAATAGAAGGAGATAAAGGGGGTGACATAAAGCTCAAGGAGGCAGAAGAAATGATCTCAAATTTGAAAGTCATGGTTGAAGAAGAAAAGAGGATTGAAGATTGCTTAAACATCAAGCTCTATGAGAAATCAACTGAATGTTCAAAACTTGAGGAAGAAGTTGTCACTCTAAGGAAAGAACTGGAAAAGGCAAAAGAACAGATTGACAAAGGACTAAAAATAAAAGGAGGATCTGAAATCCTTGATGAGATAATTAATTCCCAAAAGCTAACAAAAGAAAAATCAAGCCTTGGTTTTGAAAAGGGGAAGAGTCCTATGATCAGTGCTTCTGCAAACTTATATGATAACTTCCAATCAAGAGGAAAGTTTGAAATAAAGAAGGAAAAAGGCTTGCACTGAAGATCCTAAGAAGAATGCCTCTGGAGTTACAAGAGAAGATGAATTCACTCCTGTCTGGAGACAAAGGAAGAATATGAAGAAGAATTTTAGGAAGCCTGCACCTAAACAAACTGCTCCTACCAGGTATCCTCAAGGTTTCAATGGTAATTGCTATGCTTTCGATAAATTTGGTCACAAAGCTACTGATTATAGAAGTAAGATGAATCAAAATGTTGTAAGATGTTATACTTGCAATACGGTTGGTCATAGAGCTGTTGAATGTAGGAGTAAGTTAAATTAGAACTCCATAAGGTGTTATGCCTACAATAAAATAGGAGATAAGGCTGATGAATGCAAAAGTAAAATTTCAAGGAATAATAGGGATAATGCTCATCCCTTTTATGGATATCGTTACACTTGTAACAAGTTTGGCCACAAGGTAGCTAATTGTAGATCTAACATGAGGAGAAATGGTAATTGATGTAGAGGCACTTTGGATAGGAGGAAGATAGACAAGTTGATTAGGTTCTTTCTACACCCAAAAGCCCAAATTTGAGGTTCTTCATACAAAAGTGGGAACAACAGTTAGGAGCTCTAATTTCTTCATGGAAAAGATGTTTTTAGATGTTGTGGGACCCATTCCAACCAATGGCTAAGACAGACCAAACTTCTGGTTAGCACTTCCTTCACAAACCTAAGAAATGGCTTGTAGCCCTACAAAATGAGAACAATCCTAATAACTCTTGACACAGACCTGCAAAGGCAAATCTTAGACAATTAGAAGATACCCATTAGGACCCTCTATCACATATCCTAGAATGGGTAGTGGTTGTTTTGGATGATATGTCTCAACCTATAGCCCTCTTGATGACCTAGAGCCCTAATTAGGCCAAAATTACAAAGAGACCCCCTTTAAATTCACACATAGAACTAAACCAATGACTTGAGCACTTAGTATTCATGCCAAAACTATGGATTTTGTGGGTTTTGTACTTCTACAAACTGTTGTTTCAAGAAATACCTCTATGGTTACTCGAATAGGCTTAATACATGGTCTTATTAAGCCTTTTCTAGCAAAACTTGCACACATCAATTCTCCCACTCCTGCAAACACCAAAAACACTTAACATACAAGTAAATACATCCATCCCACTGGTCTTATGGCCTTGAAAGATAGTGGGATGGTCAATACCCCATCGTTGGAAGCAAACCCTTAACTAGTTTTTAGTAAGACTGTTTTGAAGGAAACACTTATATCTCCCAACAATTCAACTTTCAAAACACTAAAACCACTTCAAATGATAGATAACTCAGTCTACTAACTAGTCAAAACATGAAGAAGTAAAAATAGCCCTGTACCTTCACACAGTACGGACTGTGGTAGCATGGAAGATTAAGGAAAGCAGAGGTTTCAACAAACAATCCAAGATAATATGCTTATAAGTCACTTCCTATGCAAATTCACAACCTCAAATCACATTTGAATGAGAGATATGTCACCACACTTCACTTCCCAACAACTTGGAACCCATGATAATTCCATACAGCAGAATAATACGGACTGTTTCTCAGGAAAATACAATAAACAACAAAAAACAACAGAGAATGGTGTTTGTATTGCATAGAACTCCTTCTCCTTGCTCCTTCATGGATGGTCCATCTTATACAACATCTGTATAACAATATAACTATATTGGCAAGCAGTTTGGATCGATGGAGAAGGTTTTGCAACTGTCCTTCAACCATCGCTGCCAACTAATATTAGTTTATGGTGATTACAACTGTGTTAGCCATGTGTGGCATTTTTCTTAGTTTATTTTGTGTTTACAAAGGTATTATCCCTATTTGGGATGTGTGTATTGTTCTCTCCAAAGATGACAAGCCTTTGACAAGGCATGAAACTTATAACCACCTCCTACATGCCTTAGAAAGGCTTACATACATGAGATTGTATGACTGTCCCTTAGGACTTATAAGACTGCCTATTACAACATGGCACCATGGCCCTTATTACAACATAGGAAAATGGTCTTCATGACCTTATTGAATCAATGAAACAAGATGAACATCAAAGCAAGAGAACTCAAGACCTTAGTCTTCTTGGTGCTCCTACACCAGTAATGCTCAACAATCAAAATTCACCTGTCATAAGTGCAATCAAACAAGGCATTCTGGAAAGAATGTAAGGCTTGCTCCTCAAAAGAAGGTTGATATTGCTCAAAAAAAGAAGGAAATGAGAAAAGTATGGAAGAAGAAGGAAGAATACATGAAGGTTTTGGACCTCTACCTTGTGCAAATGGATCCTCTGGTAACTAAAAGGATGAAGTACTAATTCAGGGGGAGTTACAACTGTAAGTTTATTAAAAACCCCTGAATGAATGTGATGCTAAATTCCTGAGCATTCTAGCTAAAATTGGTATGAACACATTAATATGATGGCAAGAAGAGATTTGGTCAAATTTCTAGAGCAATTGGTTAATTTTCAGAGGATTGTTGTATGATTATTGGTTTCTGCATATACTTGCCAGTCAAAAGGCTTCAAATGACAAAGAAGGTTGATCCGATAGAAACAAAGACATGGTGTTGATGCCTTGAGCACACTAGTACATGTGTAGATCAACACTCTTGATCCACTGATGATATTTCCAGTATCATATTTCCTATTGTGGAGATTTGCGGAGTGATTGAAGGTGACTGTGTCAATACTTTGAGGGTTTGCTAGTAGTTTGACCTAACTTTATTCACAAAAAATAATGCACTTTAGGTGTTTAGAAAAGTATGTATATGTGATCTCGTATATGATCAAGTTATTTGTGATCAAACATTTGAAGAGTGAAGAACAAAGTAAAAGCAATTTGAAGAAATTCTGAGCTATTGTACAAAACCCTACCGGTAAAGAAATTCAAAAGTATTTATCATTTTTTGATATAACCCTAGTTTTGGAAGTGATTCAGGATGTTTACCCCTCAAGTTATTGATGTCTTAGAACGATCAAGACCTAAGTTTAAGAAGCATCCCTAAAAATCCATGGAGACAGATCTGGAAGGCATAGTTTCAAAAGTTCCTTATGGTGTTATGCACACAGAGGATGTGTGAATCTACATCCACACGGAATTGGATGAATTTGATCACACAAAGATAAAGGAGATATGGGTTAATGAGCTAACTGGAGATGATCTTGAACTGAAAACTAAATTTGAGGGTTTGGCAGCGAAGAAGCTAGATGTGTGGAATAACTTCCTGAAGTTTTGTTATGAGAATTGATTGGATTAAGTATGTTTTGAGTTGTATACATGACAAGTTTATGTGGTTGGACATGCCGCATATGACTAGTAAGTAGGCTATCAAGGTGGTCACTAGTTTATGTTCTATAGGATCCTTTTCGGCAATGAAGGCTATGAAAAATAAAATGGTCATGAATCTCGCTGGTGCAAAATTCGGCAAATGTACCCTAACAGTGAATGACATAAATGATCTAGTGGTGAAGTATGCATCAATGATGATTAGCTACAAGATATATTACACAAACAGAGAGAATTCAGTGTTAGCAACATCTATATACATTGCTCACCAGATGGCGAAAGAGGGTTTGGACATTGACTTATATGAGCTCCTAAGATAGCAATTGATGGAGAATCTACAGAAAACTAATGATTCTCAGTACCCATTTTGATATGGTACCCTAATCATATGTTTATTATTTTACTTTCTTAGAGAGTTTCCTGGTGTGAAGAATATTGTATGGTTGAGCAACATTCCTATTGCAATTCAAATCCATGATCACTTAAGAAGGATTAGATATCTAGACACTCAAAAATTTATGCTATGGGGTTTCTTCAAGTCCTTTCAAGAAAGAATGCAAGAGAGAGGGGATACTGACAAAGGTTGTTGAGAAATACAAGAAGGATATAACCTTTATGGTTACCAGAGATGAATGCGACATGGAAGCAGTGGAACCTAGAATAGTTTAGGTTCTAGAAATGGGATATGAAGTAGCAGAAGATGTAATTACAGGACTTGCAGAATTGATGCTGAGTAAACCAAGAGATCCAACAGTAGATAGGTTTGGAACATATGAAGAAATATCTAGTGAAGTGCACCTAAAACAAAAGGTAAAGGAGATAATGAAAAAATGTTGAAAAGATGAAAACCAATTTGGAGAAGATTGTTACACCAAAGAGCCCTGCAGAGAAATCTATAGGCATACCTATTTCTTTGAAGAGTACTCCCAGCACAAGAAGGTCAACTAGGACCTTTACCACCTCTCCCACTATTCCAAAATCCTTTGAAACCATGCCTACAAAGAAGAGGGCAGCATCTAGTGCCTCAGCACAACAAAAGCCTCCTAAGAGGAGAAGAGTAAAAGAAAAGGCCAAAAGAGAAAAAATACATTAGTTGTGAGAATGAAGAAGAAGAAGTAGAGGAAGGACCTCAGTTGGTCTAGAAGAAGAAGATGTCTCATACTTTAGGAGAAGAAGCAATTGCAAAGAAAGTAAAAGTCAGCACTATTGAGATAGATAGTGAAGAGGAAGTTGAGAAGGGAAAGAAAGAAGAAGAATAAGCTAAAAGCGAAGAAAAAGGTAAGGGGAAGAAGGACAAATCACCTCTGGTAAGGGAACACAACCCCTTAAAATTTGTTGCATTATTCAATAGTATTTCAAAATTTGGTCTCTTAGAAGAGATGACAAAAATGTTCCCTGAGTCCAATAAGGAAGATAAGGCCACCATTGAAGAGGCCATAGTCAAGTATATGGCCACATTTGACACTAGCCTAGACAATATTGAGGGTCAATTGCCCAATGTTTTGAAAAATGTTTTAACTGCAAGAAGGAAAGAAGCAATAGAAAAGGATGGAAAGATAAAGGCATTTGCCTTGGAGAAGACCACCTCCTCCTTTTCTGATGAAGATAAAGTAAAATTGGCTCAATTGTATAACCAATAATTCACAACAAAACAAAGAGTAAGCATATTGATGAGCAGAGACAAAGAGGATATTGAGAGATTGAGAAATGAGACTTTGCGGAAAGTAGAACTTGCTAAAGGACAAAGTCCCTCCAGACAATGAAGAGCAATTGCAGCATGATACAACTATTCTAGAGAGTAATCAACCTGATAATGCACAACATGTCATATGTCTGAAGATGAGAATGAGAAAGAATACATGGTTATAGATAATGCCCCTCCGGTAGTGGAGAATATTCTTGGTGATAAGAAAAAGGAAGAAAAGATGTCGAAGAAAACATAAGCACTAAATATTGAAAGTTTGCCTCCTCTGGATTCTGTTGAAGAAGAGAAGAAGATTGAGGATAAATCCGGTGATGATGAAAGGAAGGAAAAAGAAAATATAAAGATTGATGGCGAATCCTCCAGAGATTCATTAAAGATATTAGTGGACGTGCAGTTGCAATTTGAACCAGTAGTATCTCCACAATTGCTACAGCTTCCAATGCAACAAGGACAAGTTGATATTGCAAAGATCTCTCCCCTGCAGAAGCTTCAACTTGGTGGTGTATTTCATTCCTCCGCACAAAAGGTGATACTATTAACACACCAAAAGAGCACATGATTGATAGAAGATGTAGTTAAAGTGTTGAAAGAAGGCATCCCTAAAGCAACTATTGATGATTCTTTATCTGGTGCAGAAAAGTTAAAGCTTTTGTTAGATTCTTTCAAAGATTGTTTTGCTGGTCTAGAAGAAAAATTAGAAAAGGAAATGAAAAAGAAGGTCAATAATAAGAGATTAACTAAAATATCCGATAAGTGCATTGTTGCACATGGTAAAATGCAAGAAAGTCTGAGAGATGTATAAAAATGCTTGGAAGAAGCTAAAGTTTTGTTTAAAATGGACTAATTCTACAAAGTGCATTAAGGACCAAATGGACTCAATACAGTCACAAATTATGAGCAGGCCTCTGGCATCTATGATCTAGTCTATGATGTAGATGGTACAACAAGAATAGCAATTGAGAATATGCATGGACAATTTTTTCAGTTGCAAGAACAAAAAGAAAAGATTAGTATACAATATTCTCAACTTAGAGATCTTTTAAGTGTAACGCTTACCTCCTTGACCGGTGTGATAGTAGGTGTGAAGAAGATGGCACAAATGAATTTGGTACCCAGTTCTCCCAATGAAGGAGAAGACTTCCTTATTCGGATTGAGAGCCAGTGCAGTTTGCTTGCCTTTGCTAAGAAGGATTTGAAAGTTGGGAAGAAGGATTGGGAGAAACACCTTGCAAAATTAAAAGTGTCTTACAAGATTATTTTGCCCTCTTCTATTTAAAAATGTACAATTCTATTTTACTCATGCAATTTTTTATTTTTTTATACATATGTGGAACTATTAGAAAGTGTTGCAGTACATTTTTGTTCAGTTTTGTTGGATAACATTGTTAAGGGGAGTCTCCCCAATATAAATTATTGAAGAAGTATTGAGTATAGGAGTGAAGCAATAAGGGGAAGTAGTCAGGATAGTTGAAGTAATTTGAAAAGCTTGACATTGAGAGCCCTTTGTCCTTGATGTCAAAGGGGGAGAGAGAAATATATATCTAAGGAGGAGTATATGTTGCCATCAATGACAAAGGGGGAGATTTTTGGCAATATGTGTTGTCATTGATGTCAACATAGTATATGGAAATATAAGGACAAATTTGTACAGAGGTAAAGTCAGCATGGTCAAGGCAAACTAGTTCGGTGAGGTGATTAGTTTTGTGTCTGAGCATGGTGTAGAGGTAAAAACTCATGTCCTTGAATGTTTCTAGTATTCCTACATATATATCTAATCAATTTGGAGTACCACACTCAATAATAAACACCAGAAATCTGTTTAAGGCATTCACAGTGCATATCCCAAGGCAAGGTAACATTGTTTTGTTCCGCATTTCTCCACAAAGAAAGATTTGATCTTGCGGTTTTGAACATAAGTTTATCCAGGTATTGAAACGATATAGCCAAGTTTTCAGGTCTTCACATCTTCAACAATAAAAGTTTATAATGGCATGGTAAGTGGTACAAAGTGTATGTTGGAATGCTTCGCATTCCACCGCAGATGAACATTTTGTTATGCAGATTTGTGGAGGTGTTTACAAGTGTCAGAGGTGTGTACATTCCTAGTAACAAGTGATCTTGTGGTCCACAAACTCGACAATCAAGTGACAGAGGTAATACAGACCATTCTGGAGCCTAAATACATATGTTTGAGCTCTTGTGGAGGATGAAATGTATGTAGATTAGCCATAGAAGTTTGTGCGGAGGTCTTATATGTTCCAATGTATCTCAATCTTATTCTGCATGAAGATATTTCTTGTTTTCTTGCACCACAATACTATATCTTAAGTTATGAAGTGTCACATGTGGTCTAGAGTGCTCTGTTTCCCACAATTTGTCATGTTTCTTACTGTGAGGCTGTATATATAAGTCTAACACTTCAACAGAAAGGTGAATGAATGATTTTGAGTTTATACATGATAGAATTCTTGGTCTGCATGAAGATCTTGGCTTCTCCCTGATATTGTGAAGATGAACAGTTAGCAGTTTTGAGTAGGTTGAGCTGACATGTTAAGTCTCTGGTTTGTGTGATAGGTCCTGACCTATTGTTTTGACTTTGGAAGATGTGAAGAGATCTGTTTTGAATACCATCATGAAGTCCTAAGGTCCGCAACAAGTTTTCTTAGCATATTGTCTATATTGAGGCTGACCCTTAAAGAGTTACACATTTCATCCAATAATATTTATGATGTTGGCCTAATCAGTGTTTTGAAGTGTTGTGGAGGATATATATATATAGAAGATAAAATTCATTTGAGAGCTGTAGAAGTGTTTGCAAATATGACATAGCAGAGGGAAAGGTATGAAGTGTGCATAATCAGTTTGAAGGCATGTTTTGAGCAGAAAAAGAAGACTGCATTATCAGCATAAGTCAAATGTTTATTTTGCAGCAATCCATATATCTATCTTTGTAAATCCTAAATGCAGTGAGCAGATTATTCAGGGAGTAGTAGCTTACTTGGGTTCTACCCTAAATCAAAGTTGTAATTGTTGTAAGCACAAAGTATAGAGAGAAGTAGCTTCCTTGGGTTGCAGCGCAAAAACAAAGTTGTAATATTGTTTGCAGTGAGCATAATATATTGTGAGCTAACACTCACTGTGGTTTTTTCCTATTTTGGGGTTTTCCATGTAAAAATCCTAGTGTTCTTATGTTGAATGATTTAATTTCTACTCTTTAAGTTACTCAGTTTTATCTATATAATTGTTTAAGTTTTAGTAGGTGTTGATTCACCCCCCCTCCCCCTCTCAGCACCTCATTGTGTTCAACAGTTTCCATAGTTTAAAGTTCAAGAGTTTTTAGTTATAGTTTTTGCTACAAAGGAGCTTCTCCCTCTAATTTGAAGAAAGATTTATCCTTACAATGATCTACAATTTCATCAAACAATTAGTTAGGAAACTATAAATCACCAAAATTATTTGTTTTAATTTGAACTATCTAAAAGCACTTGGAATCTAATTACTATGTGCACACAACTGGAAAAATCAACTTAACATGACATAGATTGACCATACTCATATTTTATACCCTAGAAAACCTCCATTAATGGCGTAAAAACTATGGTAGATGCCAATAACATGTCTACTTGTCCATATTAATTTGGAAAACAAGTACAAATATTACAACTCAAATGCTTCTCTAAAACTCTATCAAGTCTTCTTCGAGACTAAGTTTTCCTTGTTTTGCTACATGCCCACAAACATTTCTATCCTCCTATAATTTATTTACAAGATTTATCATACTTTTTTATGCTTTTGGAAAGACCCTCTTTTGCACTAAAATCTTTCCATGTGAAATTGAGGTGTCAAAATTTGTGATTGACCACTTTCCCTATTGTTATATCATACATATCCAAACCATTGATTTCTACATTCGGATTCACCATGACATTTTTGAGATGACCCTGGTGGTTGTAAGATAGCAATTGTATATTAGATTTACCTTGATAGTTGTAAAACCAACAATATTGTTTTCAAATTTGTTGCCTAATGACAACCTGCAATGTTGTTTTTCATAAAAATATCAAGTCTTTGCACTTATCAAAATTTGGAAAAAAAGCCTAATTCCTAGTCTAAAATTCTTCTAGATCCTTTATTGTCATACCTCCTCTCTTAGAGAGGCTTTTGGTTCTACAAAATCTTATTGAAACATTAAGTGAGGAAATAATTCACCCAACTTGTCCTTGGAGTACCATCAATCTTGTTTAATTGCTCATCTTTTTCATCCCACTTGCCAAGACTCTTAGGCTTCTTTTTCTAGTCTCTCTTTGTTTCACTCAACACCACATCCCTAAGAAGTAATATTTATTTGTCATTTATAAGTCTTCCAACAAAGGTAGCATTGGATCTTTGTCTCCTTCATTCAATAGGGATGGATCATACAACTAATGGTACCCATAATTGATCACTAAATAGAACCTCATGAAAGGAGGTAAGTTTAATATGAATGCATTATTTCTAATTACATTGAAGATAGTGATTGTTCCATATTTTAGAGGTTTTCTTTTTTTGAATGCACCTTGTATCTATTCCTTACTTGAGGACAACCATAACTTATCTATCACTCTAATATTGTGCTCCACATGATTTTGATCATGCCTTGTCTTATACCTCAACTAAGCCCTCTCTAGTTGTCCTTTCACTTTGATTTGGACTTTGATGAGTCCTCTCAATGAACTTGCTTTATTCTCACCTATGTGTCCAACTTTTTAATTATTCTTGTTAATCTTGTTCCAAAACAATTCCAAATGGACTAGTAGGAAAGTATCCTAGAAACATACTTTAGATGGTGGTTGATTAGTAGAGGAATGGATTGTTCTATTATATGTATGTTGTACTTGCAGTAAAGACTCATCCCAGTTGAAATTAGATACCAATTATTGAAAAAATGTAGGGAGAACTAATTTATGAGCTAATTTGTTTTATTATATTAGACTACATAAAATTTATTATCACCACAAATCTCAAACATAAATGCAAATCAACAAGGAAGATTAAATCAATCACATGGAGTTGACATAACACCAAATTTACTCTGGGAAAACCCTTTCGAAAAAAGAACTAACATCAAATTAGTACCACTCATTATATTGTCACTAAAATGAGATTATAGTGCAATAATCAAGTTGATCTTAGTGTCTGCATTCCATGCTCCAATTCTAGCAAAATGTTGAAAGCATCCCCACAACACCTCCTTACCCAAAAGCAACACTATGCCAAATCATTATCCCAAGCCTCTTACTAATAAATTTAGGAGATACATAAAACCACAAATGGTATCTACCAAAACCATCATTGCACATCCCAAGGGAGACCAAGTATGACCTTTCATTTTCCCCATGACCCTTCACCTACCCAAGGTGATTTTTCACATTCCAAGGCCAAATAGGTCCACCTAGAGAATGGCACCAACTTTATGATTCTTCATATTCCATCTTGAAGAGATATTATTTAGTCTTGATGCATGATTTCACATGCCCCCTTAATAAATTACATTACCAAAATTTCACACAACAATTACATATAAGAAAATTAACAAATCTTAAGTATGGCATCCCATACTTAACCACCAACATTGAAATGTTTCTTAAACAAGATGGTTGATGCAAAAATTAAAAATTTCCAACTATAACATCCCATACTTAACCAAAAACATTGAAATGTTTCTTAAAATAGGTGGTAGATGTCAATAGCATGACTATGCCATCCATATTGATTATAAAAACAAATACAAAGAAATATTACAACTGTTGCTTTGGCTCCTTGTCAAGTTTTTTTCAAACCTAAGTTTTTTTTTCATTTTCTTGAATGCCTACAAACATTTCCAACCTCATGAACCCATATACATGCTTACTCACACTTATTTATGCTTTTAGGAAGATCCCCCCATGCATTGGAAGCTTCATGTATGTGAGTGTCAAGTATTAGAACTAGTGACTATTTACTTCACTTATTCTACCATGCATATCAAACCCATCACTTTATATAGTTAAATTTGTTGTGACATTTTTGGATTGCCCAATGTTGCGTGATTATTATTGTATTTCAAATTCATCCCAACAATTGTTAAACCATTTCTGAATGACAACCAAGAGTTTTGACTATCATAAAAATAATGACAACACAAAATGCAATAGCCTGTGTGATCTATAAAAGACAAATTAAAACACTAACATCCCTATGCAGACAATTTAGCAAATTTTTACTAGAAAATACCCTCTCCCATTCAAAAGTCGCACAATTAATCCTCCTTGTGTACATTTAAGACACATTTTTAATAATTTTGAGAAGTTTACAATGTTTTAAATTTATTAAATGAAAACATAAACCAAAAACTATGAATTTGTTTCTCTAAATATACATATTTTTAAAAACTATATAACAAAACAAACCTTAGAAACATACAATTTTGTCCACGTGTGCTTCTCATACTTAGTTGATACTAAATTTTGCATGCGTAGACATAAGACACTTTTCCCAATGATCACTCAAGCACTATTCTTTGTATGGAACAAGTGGCATTTTTGTTGTACAAACTATTCCTCATTTATACAAACCTTAGTAGTATACAAAATTATGAGGATGCATAATTTCCATAATTTGTTGTGTTGTACAATTCAAGTTGTACACTATAGGTTAAATGAACATAGTTCTTTGCTACTAAATATTTGACGGGGCTTTTAGTTGTTGTATTATATGGACCTATATACAATTGGGTTGTGTACATTACTGCAATGCATTCATATGTTGAGACAAATCATTGTTTCTCTCCCTCGTTATGTCGATCTATTATTGGTCATCTCTCTACTAGTTAAATCTTCAAGTGTGTTTGCAATTTGCTTCCAAACCCAACCACTGTAAAAGGCTCACACAAGGGCTTCAATACTATAAACACATTATAAACTTGAGCTTTTGATAAACACATTATAGAGGGGCTTGTTGAATAATCCCAAGCATTCAAAAATACTTCCTAAATTTTAGGAACAAATTTACAACATATTTATAATCATGTATTATCCTTAACACCACTCTACTTAAATATCACACATTTTAATGGTCAAACAATCAATAACAATTTTACACATCATCTACATTAATCTAATACATATAATGACTTCATCTAGCATCCAAGAATCAAACAATCGTGATGTTTACAAATATATCCATGCAAGTCACCAATATGCCTCATTAATAAAACCTAATTTGAAAGAATTCCATTTAGGATAGATTCATTTTCTCTTACTCTCTTTGCTCAATGTATAGAATTTGCTAAATCTACTTCATACTCTATCTAATTTGTCTTGGTTGCCGCCATATTTAATCTTACTACATAAGGATTAGTCACCCATTGCAAGATATATATATATATATATGAGTATGCATTGTATGGATCTATATACAATTGGGTTGTGTAAATTGTTGTAGCACGTTCCTATGTTGAGACAAATAATTGTTTCTCTCCCTCTTTGTGTTGATCTATTGATGGTCATCTCTCTAAGTTAGTTAATTCTTCAAGTGTGTTTGCAAGTTGCTTCCAAACCCAACCACTATAAAAGGTTCACACAAGGACTTCAATACCATAAAAACATTATAAACTTGAGCTTTTGACAAACACATTGAGATGGGCTTATTAAATAAGCCTAAGCATTCAACAATACTTCCTAAATTTTAGGAACAACTTTACAACATATTTCTAATCATGCGTTATCCTTAACACCACTCTATTTAAATATCACATGTTTCAATAGTCAAACAACTAATAACAATTTTAAACCCCATGTGCATTAATCTAGTACAAGTAATGACTTCATCTAGCATCTAAGCATCAAACAACAGTGACATTTACAAATATATCCATGCAAGTCACCAATATGCCTCATTAATAAAACCCAATTTGAAAGAACTCCATTTAGGATAGATTCATTTTCTATTCCTCTCTTTGTTCATCGTATAGAACTTGCTAAATCTACTTCACTCTATACTAATTTGTCTTGGTTGCCACCATATTTAATCTTAATGCATGAGGATTAGTCATCCATTGCAAGCTATGTATGAGTATGTGGCATATTTTCTTCTCAACACTTATCTCCTTAACTAGTTAAGACATACGTGGACAAAGATAATTTACTGTTTTAGAAAAATACTAATCACAACACCAAAGTTTATAACCAAAACATATATCTCCAAGATGTTAGGACTGGGTGTGCCATTCACTTAGCAAGTCTTTAAATCTTTCAAATTATAATTTAATTAAATAGATAAATAATTATTAATCTCCAAACATGTTGAAGTGGGCAAAATGGGATGTCCATGTGTGGGTGGAGACATTATTTGTTTATTATTCTCCTATATACTTGGGATATTATGTAACAAGAGATTAAATAAGGAGGTTACATTGAAAATATCAAAATTGGGAGTTACAAAGTATCTTCTTGATTTCGTGGATGTAACACATGTCGGTCAATTTGTTGTTATTATATAATTTATGACATCTATGACACATAAGGAGAGTTGAAGAGGTGTAAGAGGAGTTACATACTATTATGAGATACTTGACCATGATCATAAGGGCATTGGATTTTGTCTATGGCTTGTCTTTTTGACTCGTGATTTTGGATACCACTTGATGGTTTCTTATTTCTTATTTTCATATATATTGGACACATGATAATAACTATTTTCCTTTTTTCTTAATTTACTATTGATGCAGGAGCATCCCAGGTTGCAGAGCAATCTTGCATCAACCAAAAACATTTGTGTTCTTTCTTTTCTTTCATTTTCAGTTTAATTTAGTCATTAGTAGTTTCAGCATTTTGTATCACATTTTGCCGCATCTACATTTAGAACTCATAGAGCAGGACTTAGCATCTAGACATCATCATCTACATCATATCCAAATTTTAGGTCATTTGGACTTGTCTGCTAAAAGTTATCGCTATCAAAAGATCACCTATTTTCACAGAGCAGAGCATTCAAGCAACCAGTTGAAGGAAAATGTTTGTGGAGCACTTTCGTGACTTGGGGAGCTAAATGAAACATCATACATGGCACATAATGATCAAATAGATCTTCCTTGAGGTCTACACCTTGATTCATGCATTTGTGAAGCATTACCAAATGTTTAAGGCTGACCTAGTGTTTCTACACGTTACATTCCTTCATTGGAGTTTGTAACCTTTCTTAGCCGACACAGAGGATCTCTTGAGCTTTACTCTTGCTGCATGGCCTAGATAATTCATTATGTGAACCCTCTGATCGTGACTGCACCAATTGGTATCAGAGCAAAGTTTGAAGTGAAGGCATTCCGTAAGATCTTGTGTTGAATCGATCACTGACTTGAGGTAGTCTACTTGTGTTTGTCAACAGATCGCCGAGTGTGAGGCAATTGCTACCTTGTAGTCAAATCACTAAATTTGAGGCAGTTTCACCAGATCCTAGGAAGAGATGTCACCGAGGAGAATACTTGTTGTAGGTACTATAGCTAGAAGAATGGACGAAATGATGGATATGATGAAAATAATAAAAGTTTGATTGGACGTTGTAGAAGAAGATAGAAGAAGAGGATTAACACTGAGACATGCTATTGAAAGTGATAATCAAGAATTTCAATCTGCTGATCAAAGACCTAGAGTAGATGTACTGAATTATACTAGAAATTTGAATTCGAAGGAATTGATTGATTGGATAAATGACTTGGAGGAATACTTTGAATATGAAGAAATTGAAGCTCTAGAGAAGGTGAGATTTGCGAAGACTAAATTGAAAGGACATGCTGCTATTTGGTGGAAAGAAGTTTAGTTGGATAGAAATAGAAGAGGAAAAGAAAAGATCACAAAATGGGATAGAATGGTGATAGAGTTGAAGAACCAGTTTATACCTGCTGACTATGAGTTGGAACTATTGAAGAGATTGCAAAACTTGAAACAAAAGGAGAAATTTGTGAAGGAGTATATTGAAGAATTTCATAAGATGATCATAAGGATTGGACATAGTGAAGCAAGCAAGAAGAAAGTGGCAAGATACATCAATGGATTGAGATTGAACATTCAAGAAGAACTGAGTCTGGTAAGGATGACAACAATAGAAGAAGCATATCAATTTGCCCTGAAAGTTGAAGAAAAGTTGAATAAGAAGCATGAGAAGAGTAGAGAGGAAGAGGAGGTAAATTTCAAAGAGGTGGAACATGTTTCGGAGGAGAAAGAGCATATGTGGAGCAGAAAAAATAAGATAGCCCATTCAAGAAGGAAGATAGAGATAACAGTTCATATCGAAGAGATGATAGAACTTTCTACCACAAAGGACATCATAATTCTTACTAAAGTGAAGGGTACAGGAGAGATGAAAGAGGGTTTGATAAGAGAACATTTAGAGGAACTTGTTTTAAGTGTGGAGGTGGACACCGAGCATTTGAATGTCATCAAGGAAGTACAAGCAAGAAGACAGAGAACAGTGTAAGGACAACTTGTGTAGAAGAAGAACCTATTGGATCACCTAATTTAGTGGAAAAACCAAAAAAAGGAGAATCATTAGGCATGAGGAGAGCACTATTTCAAGTAGAGACAACTGAGTAACCACTGTAGAGGAAAAGTTTGTTTCACACCAGATGCAAATGTTGTAAGGTTATCATTAATAGTGGTAGTACAAATAATTTAGTTTCAGAGGAGATGGTGACTAAGCTGAACCTAGAGAGATTCAAACACCCTAAGCCCTACAAGATAACATGGATTAGGGATGAACACAAGGTACTGATGAGTGAACAATGTTTGGTGAAATTTCATATTAGATCTTATCATGATGAAGTATTGTGTGATATTATGCTGATGGATGTGTGTCATATATTGTTGGGTAGACCATGGCAGTACAATAGAAAAGCTATACATGATGGGAGAAAGAATACTTACACTATAGTATCTAATGGGAAGAAAATCACCTTGATACCTTTGGAAGATGAACCTAAGAGTGAAGTATGTGGGAATGCTAGAATCTGTTTGGTTGATGGAAGCAAATTTTTGGATGGATTAAGACATGAGAATATGTGTTTTGCTTTGATTCCTAAGAAGCATGGAACCCTAAGTATAAAAAATAAAGAATCACAACCATAGGAGATAACTGAATTGTTGACAGAGTATGAAAATATCATATCAAATAATGTACCTAAAGGATTGCCACCAATCAGGAGTATTAGTCATCATATGGATCTTATACCTAGAGCTAGTTTGCCTAACAAAGCAGCACACTGGATGACACCAACAGAGAATGCAGAGATGAATAGACAGATACAAGAACTGTTGAGGAAATGATTTTTATCAAAGAAAGCTTGAGCCCTTGTGCAGTACTTGCAGTATTAGCACTGAAGAAAGATGGAGAATGGAGAATGTGTACAGACTCTAGATAAATCAATAAGATCGCAGTTAAGTATAGGTTTCCATTTCCTAGAATGGATGACATTATGGACTGTTTGAGTGGAGCAAAATATTTCACAAAGATAGAATTGAAGAGTGGATACCATCAGATTGGAATCAGAGAAGGAGATGAATGGAAGACTACATTTAAGACAAATGAAGGATTGTATGAATGGTTAGTGATGCCTTTTGGATTAAAAAATGCACCGAGTACTTTCATGAGATTGATGAATGAGGTTTTGAAGAAATTCTTGGGTAAGTTTGTTATTGTATACTTGGATGATATTTTGATTTTCAGTAAGACAAAGGAAGAACATTTGTGGCACCTTAGACAAGTATTGCAGAGACTAAGAGAAGAGAAATTGTTCATAAACATCAAGAAGTGTAGTTTCATGAAGGAAGAGTTGGTATATTTGGGATTGGTGATTTCTGCAGAAGGATTGAAGATGTACCCTGAGAAAGTTAGAGCAATGGTTGAGTGGCCAACCCCTGAGAGCATTGGAGAAGTCAGAGCATTTCATGGATTGGCTAGTTTCTATCAGAAGTTCATTAGAAATTTTAGTTCAGTATGTACACGAATGACATAGACAATGAGAGGTGACAGAAAAGAATTTAAGTGGACATCAGGAGCAAATGAAAGTTTTGAATTGTTGAAGCAGAAAGTGACAGAGCAACCAGTGTTAGTATTACCAGATTTCAACAAGGTATTTCAAGTACATTGTGATGCAAGTAGAGATGCAATAGGAGCAGTGTTAAGTTAGGAAGGTAGACTAGTAGCATATTTCAGTGAGGAGTTGAACGATGCAAGGAGAAGATATTCAATTTATGATCAGGAGTTTTGCCATAATTCAAGCTTTAAAGTAGTGGAGACATTACTTGTTGCCTAAGGAATTTGTGTTGTATATAGATCATCAAGCTTTATAGTATTTGAATAGTCAAGGAAAGTTGAATCAGAGACATATGATATGAGTAGAGTTCATGCAAAGTTACACATTTGTGTTGAAGCATAGGAGTGGGAAGTCAAACAAAGTTGTAGATGCATTGAGTAGAAGAAGGAATTTGCTAACAAAGATGAGAGTTGAAGTATTAGGTTTTGAAGAGTTGAAGCACATGTATGAAGAAGATCTTGATTTTGCAGAACCATGGAAAGCATGTAAGGAACCCGTTGTGATAGACAGAAGTAAGTGGTTAGATTACTTAATTCAGGAGGATATGTTGTTCAAAGGAAATCAGTTGTGTATACATTAGGGTTCAATGAGAGACAATTTGATAAAGGGGAAACATAGTGGTAGATTAGCTGGACATTTTGGAATTGACAAAGACAGTGGCTTTGGTAAGTGAACATTACTTTTGGCTTCAGATATATAAGGATGTAACGAAGTTTGTGCAGAGTTGTAGAGTATGTCAAGTTGCAAAAGGGAGTAGTTAGAATACTGGTTTGTACAAATCTTTGACAGTACCAGAGAGACCTTGGGAAGATATAAGCATGGATTTCATATTAGGATTTCCAAGAACACAAAGAGGACATGATTCTATATTTGTAGTGGTGGACATATTTTCAAAGATGGCACATTTCATACCTTGTAAGAAGACAACTGATGCAGTGCATGTTGTTGACCTAGTTTTCAAGGAGATTGCGAGATTGCATGGATTACCTAAGAGCATAATTTCAAACAAGGATACAAGATTCATTGGATATTTTTGGAGGACATTATGGAAGAAGATGAAGACAAACATAAGTTCAGTTCAACATTTCATCCACAGATAGATGGACAAATAGAAGTGGTAAATAGGAGTTTGGGAAACTTTTTGAGTTGTTTGGTAGGATATAAGACATGAAATTGGGATCTAATTCTACCGCAAGCAGAGTTTGCATACAATAACTCAGTGAACAAGAGCACGGGGAAGACACCTTTTGAGATTGTGACTGGAATGAAACCTAGAGGAGTTACAGAGTTGAGAGACATCAATATGGAGAATAAGAGAAGTGTAGAGGCAAAAGAATTTGTAGGATACATGGAGATAGTGCATAATCAAGTCAAGAAGCATTTGGAGGAGATGAATAGTAAGTGTAAAGAGCAAGCAGATGAGAAGAGAAGACACAAAGAATTTTTAGTTGGAGATGAAGTAATGGTATATCTGAGAAAAGAGATATTTCCAGTAGGGACATATAATAAGTTGAAGATGAAGAAGTTAGGACCATGTAAGATACTCAGGAAATTTGATTCGGGAAATGTATATGAAGTGGAGCTACCAGAGACATTGGGTATTGTAGATTAGATAAATGCAATGAAGGTAAAAACACTAAATCAAATGCAATAAAAACACAAGATTATACCTCATAAGCACAACCTAATCCCATCAAGGGAAGAAGGAGCCTTTGCACCCAAAAGAAGCTCCCAAGACCAAGATAATCCCTAGACTATGGATTTCAAATGTGAAATGCTCTTCAATTGTGCAACTCACTATCTAACTCAAGAGTGATTTTGGCATGGTAACTTTGCATAAACTTGGATGATGAAAATGACTTGTGAGAGGTTGTATTTATAGATTTTTGGAAGGGATTTTGATCCAAGGGTGGAGATTGATTGGAGAGATTAATGGTGGAGGATGAAAGTGATGTGGAGGGCCTAGATTTGATCTTGGAAGATGGAGAGCTAGGAATAAAAGTAAATCTTTTATTCATTTTTGGGAAATGGGTGAATAAATGAGGTTGGGTGAGATGGATTATTTGTGAATTAAAAATTCACATGGGGAAGGGTAAAATGAATTAAAAATTCATTTGGAGAAGAGTGGATATTTATGAGTTATGACATGTGTAAGGGATGTGTAAGAGAAGTAAATGTGATGTGTGATTTATTTGAATTTTAAATTTGGGGGATGTGGAGAGAAGTGCTAATGAGGGTTTGACTCAATTAATTAAGGTGATTAACCTAATTAATGTGGCTGGAATAAATTAGTAGAGGGATTAGAGGGAGGATAAGATTAATTAATCAGTGATTTAATTAATTAATCCTAAGGCTAGGATGAGGTAGGCTAGAGTAGGCAATTAAATAATAGCTATTTAATTGTCTAGGGTAGGGATAGGCTAATTAGTAGGCTGGATTAATTAGTTAACATGGTTTTAACTAATTAATTAGATTTAGGGAAAATGGGGGAATTGATTTCATAAATTTTGCATATTTATTAAAACAATTGGCTAAGGTTTGGACTATCGAATCAACAAAATTAATTCAATTTTGGGGATGAAATGGTGTGGATTTAGGAAATGAAAGGGGTAATTAATTAAATAAAAATTTAATTAATTGGTTGGAAAGGAAATTGGTATGTTTAGGGATGTCGGGAGTTAGTTTGGTGGTCGAGACATTTTTAGATGTCTACATTTGCCCCTCTTTGATGTGGCGTCAGGACCTAGGAGGGAAGTGGCGTCAGGTCGAAGAAAAATATGCCCCAGCTGCCGGGAAGGAATGAGATGGATAGGGGATGCCCCCTCGAGAGGTTGGCAGGAAAATGAAAATTTTGTAGGTAAGCTCTCGAAAGGATGCGACAGAAGTGATAGTTGGAGAGGTGATGGAAAAAGAAGATGGTAGGAGGAAAAACGGAGGAAAAAGGCTGAGATCTGCACCCTGGAGGAAAAAAGAAGAGATGGAGGGATGACATGGCCCACTATATTAGGCAAAGTGGGCCCAAAGAGCGCCACATTGGCACACTTTTGACTTTGTAGAAGAAAAGACAAAGGAGAGATGGCTGAGCGCAACCCACAGTTCCCGTGACTTCATCACATCTCAGAGTGATTCCGAGAGGTCGGGCGGTCACCCGAGGCTGGACCCCAGGTAGGGCCTAACCCGAACTTTGTGATATATGCATGGTGTTGTGATTTTATGGACTATATGATGTAACTAAATATGCAGACTAATGAACATTTATTATGGATGAAAATATATGGAATTATGTATATGCCATTAGATGTATATGTTGTTTCAATGGTGATGCTAATGATGTTGTAATGCAACTAATTGTTTATGAGATGTTTATATGTATAGAATGCAATGTGATGATACTATTTTTAATTTTATCATGCACCTATGTGATAAATGAACATGATATGATGTGTAATGATATGCAGCTAGATGTTTGTACAATGAACCAAAAATGATGTGCAAATGGATAATGAACCTAAAATGTAAGGCAAATGGATAATGAACCTAAAATGTAATGCAACTTAAATGGATTAAAATGAACCTAACATGAGATGTAAATGGATTAAAATGAAGCCTAAAATGTGATGCAAATGGATTAAAATGAACCTAAAATGAGGTGCAAATTGGTCGTAACATGTAGCTAAATGATATGCTTAAATGGATTAAAATGAACCTAAAATGATATGCTTAAATGCAGTTTAGGTGATAGGCGGTATGCACACTAGGTGATAGGTGAGATGGCCTAGTCCTAATACACATGATGTTCCTTGTGTTGACCCTGAGTGGTGAGACTCTGGGAGAGCGTGTTAGGTGGTGGGGATGATAGGGATGGAAGCGTCTAGGGGATGGCGGTGGGGAGGTTGGAGGCTTGCTAGGTCATAAGACACCACGTCATTGAGGGGGGGGGCTGGTTTGGTTCAAGATGTGTTAAGTGGAGATATGGTGGGAAGATGGGGTTAGTGAGGGAGTTAGATTGGGGGGGTGGTTGAAAAGTGTTTATCAAATCTAGGCCGATATGGGATAGGTGACTGAGTGATTAGGATGATGATTTTGACCTAATAACAGTAGTTGCACAAAATTAATTAAGAACATTTCTTAGTTTAATGTAGCAAATGTAGGATACAGTTCACAAAGGTATGAAATGACCTAGGTGATGATGTATATCCTACGATTGCATGGACTAGACCCACAAACAATAGGTTGATTTCATGCATGCCCAAGGTAGTATAATCTTGTCTAGTGGAGGAAGGAGACTCATAGCAGTGAGTGTGAATAATGCATATAAGGTGTTGATACCTGTATATGCAAAATAGAACACATCATGCTAGAACCGACCTGGACTTCAAGATATGAATACTATTCTTGGAGTAATGAAACCAACCCACAAGCACAGCATACCGAAACAATGACTATGTCTACTCCAAGGGCTATCCGCTACGTACCATGATATAATGAGATCAAGGTAGCTTTGGAGATTGCTTGGAGCGAGACAAAAAGATAAAAATCAATAAGCAAAAAGACCTACGAAAGATACAAATAGCCTTTGTGTGCGCTTGCCAAGAGACGGGGTGATAGAATGATAGATTTTGTGTCCATTGTAGGAAAGACATATCCTAGGACGTAGATTTGTTGGTGTTTGATTGGAGAGTTTTTTTGGAAGATGGGCAAAAGAACATTCTGGCCAAATGTAAGATTATAGTTGGTATGTTGCTTGATGATTTTTTGCGCGAGGGACCATGTTTCAATTGTATACGTAGCATGCGTATCGTTTCTTAGATCTAGAAAGCTCAGTGAGTGGGAACCATCCCAACGGGTGGGATGGGTGCATCTTAGATACTTGAGTACTGGAAACATCCTTCGTATTCCAGACTGCCTACATACCCTGTGTCCACGGGATCAAGGTACTTTTAAGATGCAGGTGAAATGAATATGTAGTTATGGCATGACTTGATGATGTGGGAATGGTTTGCGATGGGTGGGATGTGATGAGGATTGATGTGTGTTAGATGATCGTGATGGGAGGTGAGATTGATGCATGGGGTGATTGTTTTTAGATTTTCTATTTTTTTGGATTTTTTTGGATTTTCTGATTTTATGATGTTTTTGGATTTCCTGATTTTATGAAGTTTTTGAATTTTCTGATTTTATGAACTGTACAAACGAGAGCTTACAAGGATCCTTGTTCCATGGATGGGGTTTTAGGTGGGTGAGGTAGTGCGAAATGGGCGAAGAAACTTGATGTTTCAGAATTTCAAGCCATGGGATGCGTGGGTATGGAGTGTTATGATGGAAAGAGGACTTATTAGATGGTAGAACCGGCCACTATGCATGGCGCCTGAAATAGGTTTTCACCATGGTACTTATCCAAGGCGTCACCGAGGTGATTTTCACCATTGGAAGTTTTTATTGCACTCTGATTTTTCTTGATTTTTTGATTTTTTGGTGTTTGATTTTTTTTTAATTTTTTTGATTTTTTGACTTGTGGTACCAGATGGGTTATGCATAGAATCTCTTGCATAGAATCTCTTGAGATGCAAGATGTTCATCGGCTCATCTAGAGGCTGCCCCTCGGGTGTTGCAAGCTGATAAGCTCCTGACCCATAGTCGGTAGTGACGACATAAGGTCCTAGCCAATTAGGTTTGAACTTTCCTTGCTTCGGACGCTCTTGCAGGTTTTTCTGATTTTCCATTAGGACCAGGTCACCTACCTCAAACTTTCTAGTTCTGATCTTTTTGTTGTAGCTTCTTCTGAGGCAGTTTTGGTATGCCTATAAGTGATTTAATGCATTCAGGCGTTTCTCATCCAGTAGTTCAAGTTGATGCAACCTTGCGACGCGATAGTCTTCATCAGAGATAATGTTTTGCAATGATACTTGGAGGGATGGGAGCTCGACCTCTATAGGTAAAATGGCTTCAGATCCGAATACTAATGAGTATGGAGTGACTCCGGTAGGAGTGCGGATGCTTGTGCGGTAAGCCCATAGGGCGGGGTTAAGTTGGAGGTGCCAGTCGCAGCTAGCTTCATTGACTGTCTTTTTTAAGATGCAGAGGATGGTTTTATTAGAAGCCTCTACTTGACCGTTTCCTTGAGGGTAATATGGCGTGGAGAAGTGGTGTTTGATGTCAAACTTTTCGCACAAAGTGCGAACTTCTTGGTTTTTGAATGGCTTCCCATTATCAGTGACAATGGAATGAGGGATACCGTAGCGGCAGATGATGTAGTGGAGAATGAATTTGGAGATTTGGATGCTTGTGGTGAAGGTGAGTGGTATTGCTTCCACCCACTTTGTGAAGTATTCGGTAGCAGTGATTATAAATTTATGGCTGTTGGAAGATGGAGGATGTATTTTCCCTACGAGGTCGAGTCCCCATTGTGAGAAAGGCCATGGCGTTGTGATTGGTTGTAGCTCCTGTGCTGGTGCGTGGATGAGATCGCCATGCTATTGACATGGGAGGCATTTTCTGATAAACTGATGTGCATCTTTGTCCATGGTGGGCCAATAATATCCAGTCCTTAGGATCTTTTTAGAAAGAGCTGGTCCACTTGAATGTGCCCCGCAAATACCTGCGTGTACCTCTTCCAAAGCTGCCTCAGCTTCCCTAGAGTCTAAACATCATAGAAGCGTTCCATCAAGACTCCTTTTGTAGAGGGTGTCACCTACAAGGATGAAATGAGAGGCTCGATGGATGAAGGATTTTCTCTGTGATGGGGATAGGTTGTTGGGGAGGATATTATCATGAAGGTAGAGGTAGGTTTCCTGATACCAGGGGGATAGAGGACCAACGATTTTGCACACTAGCTCAGATTGGGGAATGTCATATGCTGGGATGGGGAGCTCTTCAATCAGGAATTCGCATTTCTTGCTGCCTTGCTTCATGTCTACCAGAGATCCGATGGTTTCCATGGCATTTGCCACTTTGTTGTTTAACCTTGGGATCTGCTCAAAGTGGATGTCACTGAAATAATCTTTAAATTCATCGACCATCTTCTTATAGGGAAGGAGCTTATCGTCCTTGGTTTTGTATTCATTATTGACTTGCATGATGACTAGTTGAGAGTCGCCATACACAGTTAGTTTTTCTATTTTCCATTGGATGGCCATTCGGAGACCTGTGATGAGGGCCTCATACTCTGCTACATTATTGGTGCATGGAAATGTGATTTTGAATGATTTAGGGATCGTGTCACCTTGAGGGGTAACAAACAGGACGCCTGCCCCCGAGCCTCTATGAGTGTAGGATCCATCAAAATACATCTTCCATGTATCTGCGGCTGGTGTGATTGTCAAGATGGCCTCGTCTGGAAATTCTGCTATTGTAGGATGTTCTGCTTGAATAGGTGCCTCATCCAGGTGATCTGCTATGACTTGTCCTTTGATTGCCTTTCTCTCTGTGTATTCTATGTCAAATTCGGTGAGAATCATGACCCATTTTGCCATTCTTCCAGTGAGAGCTGCTCTGTTTAGCAAATATTTGAGTGGGTCGATCTTAGCAATGAGCTTAGTCTTGTGATTGAGCATATAATGTCTTAACTTTTGTGATGTGAAGACCAGGGCGAGACATGCTCGTTCAATTTGTGTGTAGTTAAGCTCATAGGAAATCAAGGTGCGGTTGATGTAGTAGATGGCTCTTTCCTTCCCCTGCTCATCATGTTGTGCTAACAAAGCCCCAATCGCTGTGTCTGTCGCGGAGATATACAAGAGGAGGGGCTCTCCTTGTCTTGGTGGAGATAGAATAGGGGGATTAGCCAGATATGGTTTTAGTTGGTCGAAGGCATCCTGACACTAAGCAGTCCAGGTGAAAGCCGTATCTTTCCTGAGGAGATGCTGGAATGGTTGGCATTTGTCAGCAAGTTGAGCAATGAATCGGCGAATAGAGTGTAGTTTACCCTGCAGGCTTCTTAGTTGTTTCAAGGTTTTAGGAGGTGGCATTTCAGTAATGGCTTTGACTTTCACTAGATCTACCTCGATTCCTCGTCTGGAGACTATGTATCCTAGCAATTTACCTGAGGTGACACCAAAGACACACTTTTTTGGATTTAGACGAACATTATATTGCTCTAGCCTGTCAAAGATCTTGGCTAGCATGTCTAAGTGTTCTTCTCTGGTCTTTGATTTGCCGAGTAAGTCATCAATGTAGTCCTCCATGATGTGGTGAAAGAGGTTGTGGAAGATGACGGTCATTACTCTTTGATAAGTAGCTCCTGCATTCTTTAGGCCGAATGGCATTACTACCCAATAGTATGTCCCCCATGGGCATATAAAGGATGTCTTGTGCTGATCTTCTTCGGCAATTTTGATTTGATTATATCCTGAAAAGCCATCCATGAGAGATAGCATCTCATGCCCTGCGGTAAGATCCACGATCATGTCAATGTTGGGAAGTGGGAAGTCATCTTTCGGGCAAGTCTTGTTGAGGTCTCTAAAGTCAGTGCAACAGCGGATTTTGCCATCTGGTTTAGCAACCGGTACTAGGTTTGAAACCCATTCAAGATAATCAATTGGACGTATGAACCCCACATATAGTAACTTTTTGAGCTCTGCTTTGACAAGGAGGGCCACCTAAGGATTCATCTTTCAGAGTTTCTGTTAGACTGGCTTGGCATCAGGATGCACTGTAAGATGATGAACAACCAAGGCGGGATCTAGCCCTGGCATGTCTGCATAGGTCCACGCAAAGTTGCAATTTATGCATGTGAAGAATGCCAAGAAGTCTTCCTGTTTGAAGAGGCTGAGAGATTCTACTCTATATGTGATTTTCGGCGCTTCCTCTGTCCCTAGATTCATTTCCTGAGCTGGTTCAACCAAGATGGGTGATCTGTCAGGATATACTTTATCTATTTCAAGGAGGCCCATGCTTCCATCCCCTGGCGCCTCATGGAGGTTTTCACCAGGAGATACGTCATTTATTTTTACTATTTTGGTATTTGATATTGCTGTGGAACGGTTTTCACCATCAGATCCATTTTTTCTTTTTGTGTTTTTGTGACTAGAAGCAGGGGTTGTCTCCCTGAAATAGGCAGCCGGATTGAGTTCCATGATGTATCCAGCTCTGTGATCCCCCAAGGGGAAGTTGTCTCTTACTCCCATCATTTCAGTAATGGCTTCGTCATTTGGTGCGATATCAAAGATAGGAGGTCCTCGTTGGTCCCAGTCAATGAGGTCAGGGTATACTAATGGTAGGTCATTGGATGATGAGGTGAGAGTGGTGACGGAGTAGATGGTGCAAATGGAGGAGTGGAAGAAATTGGCAAAGTCACTAAAGGAGTCTTGTAGGTCCGTTTCGTTGACATTGTCGACGTCTAGAGAAACTGGAGCAAACTTGGCTAAGATACATTCGCCAGTATTAAGGATGCGTTGTGGTTGACCATACCCTAACCCTTGAGTATAGGGGTTTCTTGTTGCTTGCAGTGGTTCTACAATCCCCTGTTCATGAAGGCTAATGCCGCCTTGTCCTTTGTAACCCATGCTTTTGACTATTTCAGAACCTTTGCCATAACTGTTTGTTGGGATGGTGGGGATGTCTTGTTCTGTTTCTTCGTCCTTATAAAGCCAGGATGAAATATCTTCAAGTATGTCCTGATCCAGAAGGTGTTTTTTCTCAAAGATGGGCGAGGGTTTGCATTTGATGATGACTGTGTCAGCTGCCTCTGTGTTCGGAGTGCCAAATGTCTTAGGAGTGGGTAATAAGCCCACGCAAAAGGTGCCGTGAAGGTTGTATTCCCCACAGCCTTGGTCGCTGAGCTCGATCTTGACCTCAGGTGGTGAAGGTGTTTGGGATGAAGTGGTGGCGATGTTGGCGGGGTCCATGTATGAGGTGGAAGCTGTTGGGGTGGTTTGGGTGGTGGCTTTATTATATGGACAGAAGGTTTGGCTATGTCCTTCCAGAAAACTGCAGTATTGGAAGGGACGGGGATCGGCATAAATAGTGACTTTGGTGCCGTTGTGGGGGAATTTGAGACATTGATGGAAAGTGGATGGGACGGCTTGCATGGCATGGATCCATGGGCGGCTGAGAAGAATGTTATAGGGGAGGTCAAGATCTAGAACCTGACATTTTGTTTCAAAGATTTTCTGTCCCACTTGAATAGGGAGCTTTATGGTGCCCTTGGATAGCCTCTCGGTGTCATCATATCCTTTGATTGTTATGCACTCGCTAGCATCCACAACCACATCTGAGTACCCCAAGTGTTTTAGCAATTTTAGAGTGCATATATTTAGGCTGGAACCACCATCTATTAGGACCCTTTTAATGGTGTGTTTGTGAATGCGGACCTCGATGTGTAGTGCATCATTATGTAGGTGTTCGGAAACAGGGAGATCTTTTTCAGAAAACGTGATATGGTGTGGTGTAGCAATATGGCCGACCATGGCTTGAAATTGATGGACATCCAAGTTTGTAGGGACTTGTGTTTCCAAAAGGGCCTTGTCGAGAATGTCCTTGTGGTGGGGTGATGTGCGAAGCAGCTCAAGGATGGAGATTTGCGTGGGTGTCTTTCCTAGATGCTCTAGGAGGTTATATCGAGTGGTGGGTGATGGACGGGTGTTTGGACGAGGAGGGAGGGGATCGGATGTCGATGCGGGTGTTGATTCAATGGGAGGGGCAGTGTGGATTGAGACACGGCCTCGATGAGTTGTTACGGCACAATCGGGTGCTTGTGCCCGAATGGTGATTGTGTTGACATAGTGGGATGAGGGTTCGATGCGGCTGACAATGGAGTCATAGGATGTGGGTGGTGGAGTGACATTGTATGCTTGGTTGGATGAGGATGCTTTATTATGGTTGGGTAAAGGATCCTTGTAAGCTCCAAGGTTAGCATTTGGTGATGGTTGGGTACTTTGATCGAGGCTGACGAGATTTTGGTCTATGAGGTCTTGGATGCAATGTTTTAGTTGCATACAGTCAGTTGTTTTATGGCCTGCCACGAGGTGGTATTCACAGTAATCATTTTCATTATACCATGCCACTTTGAGTTCATTGTCTTGACGTGGTCAAACGGGTGGGAGTGTGACCACTCCTTGTTTGATACATCTATCGAGGATGTCCTCGATGGGTTCTGCTAATGGTGTGAAATTTTGGCAAGGTTTGCGTGGTTTATTTGGCCCTCTTGGGTTATTTACATTCGCTGCATACATATGTGCAGGTGTTTGGTTTTGGATGTGTTGGACGACCTTTACATCGGTGACGCCGTCGTTTAGATTATTCTTATTCTTCCCCCAATAGCGTGATTTATCATTAGATTGCGTGTTGGTATTGTTGTTGGTATTGAGGGTGTCGTGATTGGATTTGTAGTTGTTGTTGTTGGATTTGGGATCATAAAGTTTGATGGAACCCTTGGCAATGAGGGCTCATTCGACAGTAGTGCCTTTGTCAATAACCTCTTCAAAGGTAGATGCGCAAAGAATTTGTAAGTGAAACCCTAGTTCCTGATTGAGATTGGCCACGAACATGGTGACAAGTTGTTTTTCAGGAATAGGCCATGGGAGCTTGCTTGCTAGGCCCCTCCACCTTTGTAAGAAAGAAGTGAAAGCTTCTCCGTTCTTTTGTTTGGTGTTACAGAGGTCGGTCATAGACACCTCATGTTCAAAGTTGTAGGAGAAGTGATTGACAAACTTCTCCGCAAGCTTGGGAAATGTTCGAATTCCAGGTGGAAGATGGGCAAACCATTTAGCGGCTTGGCCGCCAAGGCTTCATGGGAAGAGTCTCATAAGATATGTGTCATTGCTAGAGACTTCGAGGCAAGCAATGTAGAATTCCCGAAGGTGGTCCCTAGGGTCGCTCTTTCCCTTGTATTTGTCAAATTTTGGCGTTTCAAAGTTTTTAGGGAAAGGGGGCATGTATAATGTGCAGTCAAATGGGTAGGGGCAAATATCTTCAAAAGAATAGTATTTGCGTTTGCCCCCAGTTTGTAGGTCATCCACCTTTTGGATTAAGCCTTGTAGGATGGTGTTGAAATCCTGTGGTTGTTGTGGTTGGAAAGCGTAGGGTTGTTGGTTGGTGAGATATTGGAGGTGGGGTAGGATTTGATGTTAGAGATTGGTTTGGTTGAGGTGTTGGTGTTGCGGGTTGGGGTTTGGATTGATTGGTGGCTGCTGTTGTTGGTGCACGTAGAGTTGTTGGAGAACATGTGGTGGTATTTGGGGATTGGGATTATGTTGATTTATGGGATTATGGGGGTATGTGACATAAGATGGATTGACGTTGGGTATGTGGACATTGGATTGGTTAGATGTGTTGCGAGATTGTTGTGAGAATAGTTGTCGTAGGTATGCAATGGTGTGAGGGTTTGGTGGGGGCACACTTGTGGAGGTACTTGCTTGCGTGATGTTGCCTTGTAGACCCATGGTGATGTGTGAAACGGAAGGGTTGACGGTTGTTGTGGTAGTAGAAGTGATGACGGGTTGGGAGATGTTAGGTATAGCAGTGCATGTGGGAATTGTAGATGTGGTAGTGGTTGAGGTTGTGAAGGTGGTAGATACGTTAGGTGTTGACGTTTGAGAGATGGTGGGTTCGGTATGTGATGTAGATGCTTGGGTATTTGATGTGGTAGGGACGATTGTAGAAGTAGATGGTTGTGAGGATGTTGTGATGGGGGGAAGTTGAGCGCCAAGCTTGAGAAGATGGTCAAGATATCTATTTGGGTCTGATCTTAGGACTTTATCAAGTAGGTCCATGTTATCGGCATCTTGCGTGAAGCTCAAGACATCTAGGTCATCTTGGGATATGGTGGGGACATTTTGTGGTGGTGGTGGTGGTAGTGTTTGTGTTTGTGGTAAGAAGTGAAAAGGGTCGTTGGCGCCAAATGGGGGGATGAAGGAATATGTAGATGGATTATATGTTGGATAGGTGGGTATGTTGCTATTGTTGGTGTTAGGTAGGCCAAAGGACCATTATTCTGCCATTTCTAGATTCTTTTTGTGTTGTGATCTCGTGATGGGCATACGCGTATGGATTTGATTAGGAGTAGAGTGGAATGGAGATGGAGACCTTAGAGAATCGGATTGATTTGGCTGGACCCAAAGATGGATATGGTAGTGAGATGGAGTAGAAGGGTATGGTGAAGATCGATATGTCTTTCCAAAGGTTTTATCCTAAGGGTGATATGAATGGGTGATATTGATTTTTGCACAAATTTTGGACCAAAGATGGATGATGAGAAAGGGATTTGGAATTGTGATGTTTTTGATTTTTTTTTGATTGATTTAGGATGATGAGGATGATGTTCTTGATGTTTTTCAAATTGAGCTTTTAGATAAGATCTAGATTTTGATTTGGCACAAAAAGGATGACAATTTTCTTTGTTTGGGGTAGACTAATGACCTTATGCAAAGAGAGGTGATTTGTTTTTCTTGAAAGGTAGACTAATGACTTTTCAAGGAAAATGTGATGTTAATGATAAGATCTAGATCTAACTTTGGCTCAAAAGGATGACAAGCTTTGGTTGATGATTTGTTGATGGGTTTTTTGATTTGGATGTGGATTTTTTGAAATGATTTGTCTAGGTCCAAGGAGATATGCAAAAAGATTGAAAGGGGATAGATAGATATGTATTTGGGCTGATTATGATGTATCAAAGGGGTCCAACAATGGTGGTGATGGATCCTCTAAGGTCAAAGAGAAGGTGCAATTTGAAAATTTTGAAGAAAATGGCTGGACTGTTGGCAGATTTCTACGAGATGGATATGGATTAGGGCAGAGCAGAGGGTGTAGATCACAACTAAATGGGTCTTTGTTTCAGGCAAGTCAATCTAAACATAGCGCCAATCCACGGGTGAAATGGTGCTACAATCAGACTAATATGGCACTGAAACAGGGTAGACAGACTTCTGAAGGCAAATTTTTGGATCTATTTGTTTGGAACGTGACTAACTGATTTGTTTTGTTTCAGGCAAGTCAATCTAAAAATAGCACCAATCCACGGATGAAATAGCACTACAATGAGACAGATATGGCACTGAAACAGGATAGACAGATTTCTGATGGCAAATTTTTGGATCTGTTTGTTTGGAACGTGACCAACTAATTTGTTTTGTCTCTTGGCAAGTTGTTTGTGAAAAATTAAAGCACTTTAACACACATTTGAACGCAAAACAAGCAATGATTTTTGTTTGTGAAATGACATATGACTTTGTTTAAAACAAGCACTTTTTCATAACCTAAGGCGAGAATGTGACAATATTTGTTGAATCCCCTAGCTGCGCCTATTCAAAGCAGGTAGCTCCAGGATCTTGGTAGCACCAGCTCCTCCTTACAATTGCACACACTTCTCACGCATGCCAAGATCTGGGTTTCTTATAAGGCTTGTCCCTCACCAAACCTTTAGATTGTCCCTGCTACCTCAGCTAAGAACTGAATGAATCGGGGCCGCTTCAAGGGTTTTGCCCTCTACGTCAACAAATAGAAGAATTTTGGCTTGCTAAAACAATGGTTCTTAGTAAGGGCATCCATTCAGGTGGTTATACGTGTGGTAGCACTACTCTCCATTATGGAGTCTCCCAGCCTCCAAGGGTTGCGCCTTGGAGGGTTTTTGGGGAGGTTGGCTGTCGGTATAACAAAACAACACCTGTCGCTTGAGACTTTCGTCCCAAACACCTTATTTTATATAGTAGCTTGGAAGAGCTTGGCTTTAGCTTGATGCCGTTTGGGTCGTTCCCACCTTTCGAAGCGGGGTGGTAGGCCCTCTAAGGATTACAAAAGCAATACAATCATGAAAACACTTTTGATCCCCAAGTTCATACAAAGATCCGAGGGGAGAGCATACGTGTTCCCTATGATTATATCACACTAAACATGGTTCAATTTTAGATCTTTGGATTAAAAGGGGTGTGATTAATGCAAGTTTTGTGATAAGCTTTTGATTCCCAAGGTCACCAAAATGGTGCGAGGGAAGAGCATACGCTTTCACGCCACAAGCAAAAAGAGCACAAAATACTTCACACATAATTTAAAGGATGTTTTTCTTGATTATATGCGTGAGAAATGCAAGTTGTTGTTCTTTTTAACCAATGATGTATGCAATTTGTGGTTCTTTTTATAGCCCAAATTGAAGTGTTTGATTGTTTGTTGGCACACAAAAGAGTAAATTTTAGAGCACCAAAATAAATTTTATGAGCACACACACACTTCACACAAAGAGTTGTTTGGATTGATTTTTAAAACACCAAATTGAAATGTTGTCTAAGACCTAACAATGCCAAAAATAGTTCTTTTTATTTTCCAAAATCAAAGTGTTATCTAACTAACATCAAACCACCCTGCAAAAAGATTTGTTAGTATCCGCAGTACCTGCAACAGACAGAAAAGCAAATTACCAAAATAGTGCTAAAATAAACATGTGCAGGCGCCACTGCGAGCAGAACAACCCGACTTATGAAAGAAGGCGCTAAAATATTTTATGGCACTAATTAAATGCTACTATAGCGACAATTAGTAGAATAGCATTGATACAAAGTTTTGCGCTAATAGGTCCTACGTAAGGCGTCAATACAGAAGACAGCGATGATTGATGTCAGTGAAGGCGTCACTGCGTGATGTTTCAGAGTCATGGAGAAATGCAGATGACGCTAATCTGAATGATGGCGTCAAAACGGGAAACTGATGCTGGTTTTTCGTTCTTTCAAAAATTTGCCATAACCTCCCCCTGTAATTCCTAGTTTTCCTGCAAAACAGAGAGCAAATACCATAGAAAACAACAGGAAAACGTAAATTAAACACACGTGAGTAAGGTTAGTATGAAAACAAGATCACGCAGATATAGCGCTAATACAGTAATAGCGCTGAAAGACGGTTGAGATAGCGCCGCTGCAATGGTTGGATAGCGCTGAACCTGCAAAAATCACATACTAACACAAAAACTCACGAACAAAGATTAGATTCGGACCTTGTGGGTCCCACCGGGCGTGCCAATGTAGATTAAATAAATGCAATGAAGGTAAAAACACTAAATCAAATGCAATAAAAACACACGATTATACCTCATAAGCACAACCTAATCCCATCAAGGGAAGAAGGAGCCTTTGCACCCAAAAGAAGCTCCCAAGACCAAGATAATCCCTAGACTATGGATTTCAAATGTGAAATGCTCTTCAATTGTGCAACTCACTATCTAACTCAAGAGTGATTTTGGCATGGTAACTTTGCATAAACTTGGATGATGAAAATGACTTGTGAGAGGTTGTATTTATAGATTTTTGGAAGGGATTTTGATCCAAGGGTGGAGATTGATTGGAGAGATCAATGGTGGAGGATGAAAGTGATGTGGAGGGCCTAGATTTGATCTTAGAAGATGGAGGGCTAGGAATAAAAGTAAATCTTTTATTTATTTTTGGGAAATGGGTGAATAAATGAGGTTGGGTGAGATGGATTATTTGTGAATTAAAAATTCACATGGGGAAGGGTAAAATGAATTAAAAATTCATTTGGGGGAAGAGTGGATATTTATGAGTTATGACATGTGTAAGGGATGTGTAAGAGAAGTAAATGTGATGTGTGATTTATTTGAATTTTAAATTTGGGGGATGTGGAGAGAAGTGCTAATGAGAGTTTGACTCAATTAATTAAGGTGATTAACCTAATTAATGTGGCTGGAATAAATTAGTAGAGAGATTAGAGGGAGGATAAGATTAATTAATCAGTGATTTAATTAATTAATCCTAAGGCTAGGATGAGGTAGGCTAGAGTAGGCAATTAAATAATAGCTATTTAATTGTCTAGGGTAGGGATAGGCTAATTAGTAGGTTAGATTAATTAGTTAACATGGTTTTAATTAATTAATTGGATTTAGGAAAAATGGGGGATTGATTTAATAAATTTTGCATATTTATTAAATCAATTGGCTAAGGTTTGGACTATTGAATCAACAAAATTAATTCAATTTTAGGGATGAAATGGTGTGGATTTAGGAAATGAAAGGGGTAATTAATTAAATAAAAATTTAATTAATTGGTTGGAAAGAAAATTGGTATGTTTAGGGATGTCGGGAGTCAGTTTGGTGGTCGAGACATTTTTAGGTGTCTACAGGGATATCACCTATTTCAACATTGCATACTTATATCAGTATCATGAAGGAGAATCAAGTGATAGCATTGAAGATGATTTGAAGAATCAGTTACCATAGCAACAACTGGAGCAGATAGAAGACAGCTTGGACAACATAATTGGACGCAATACCAGAGGCAAGCAATACAAGGAATATTTGGTAAAGTGGAAAGGTAGACCGGAAGAAGATTCATCACATGGATTTCTCAGGCTGAGGTGGACTGTCTTGGTTTTCCTCTAGCCTCAACAAAGTGAGGGACTCACTTTTTGAACAACCCTAGGTGTCTGATGTAGGAGCATCCCAGGTTGCAGAGCAATCTTGCATCAACCAAAAACATTTGGATTCTTTCTTTTCTGTCATTTTTAGCTCAATTTAGTCAGTAGCAATTTCAACATTTTGTACCGCATTTTGCCGGATCTATATTTTAGAGCTCACAAAGCAGGACTTAGCATCTAGACATCATCATCTACATCATATCCAAATTTCAAGTCATTTGGATTTGTCTGCTAAAAGTTATTGCTATCAGACGATCACCTGTTTTTAGAGAGCAGAGCATTCAGGCAGCCAGTTGAAGGAAAAGGTTTGCGGAGCACTTTCATGACTTATGGAGCTAAATGAAACATCATACATGGCACATAATGATCAGATAGACCTTCCTTGAGTTTTGTACCTTTATTCATGTATTTGCAAAGCATTACTAGATGTTTAAGGTCGACCTAGTGTTTCTACATGTTACATTCCTTCATTGGAGTTTGTAACCTTTCTTAGTCAACATGGAGAATCTCTTGAGCTTGGAGATGGTATATATATAGGATGTATTAGGAAGATAATAGTTGATGGTTAGCATAATTCATAAGATAGATAGTTAGGTTCTTTTCGGATAGGTGCTTCAATTACATATCTTGCATATATGTTGGAATTCAGGCCTATGAGCCCTAGATTGTAGCCCTCATGTTCCCGACATATAAGCATTCTGAATATATGATACATTGAGCATTTGAATCTTCTATTGCATTCTATATTTGTGTTGTTTCCGTTGTGTATACTCTTGCTGCACAACTTGGACAGTTCATTCTGTGAACCCTCCGACCGTGACTGCACCAACTATGTATTTTTATCTTTGGTTCCTATTCTACCTTCATGTTGAACCCTTGATAACCTCTATCTTGCTTTCTTGTTAATGCCATTAGACAAAAAACAATTTGATGGATCATACGCCCTTTATTTGGTTGTGATGAGCCTTACGACCAAATTTTTTCCATGTTTATTACATTTTGCTTAAAATCTTCTAAGGCTTTGTTAACTACGGTACATTATACATATTCCACAATACATGTGTCCCAAGAGACTTACAACTACAACATGTCACATAAATTATTGGCAAAGAAGCATTTACTCCATCGTAACTCATATTTTATGACATTGATTTATTTGTAAGAGGGTTATTCAACATCAACGACATAACCTAATAGGAATATTCCTAAATGTAAGAAATGCTTGCCATTCAACCTAATTATAATAATATCCTATATTTATTTGGAAAATCACACTTTAGGTGAGGCTAGGAAATCCTTGGCTAAACCTCCACCATAGAGAAGCTAACAAAACCATAAAATTGATGTACCAACTTCAGCTATAGTTAAAGCTTTAATGATAGCAGAGGTAGAGGGTTCTCACCTCACTTCCTTTGAATCTATTTGATTTCCATGGTCTTCTATATAAATCCCTGAACACCATCCATATCAACATTTGAATGTGGTTAGATTTTCACTACCACCATTGCGTTCTAAGTTGGAGAAAGTGAGAGATTTGGCCCTAGGTTTGATAGTGTCTCTCATGGATGAAAGCAAGAGAAGGATTTTAGCTCTGCCAGTGCATATGCCTCTATTGTGTTGTACAAGCATTTCCACCCACCATAGTGAAAACAAAAAGACCTATGTGGACCTAAAGACTGCAAGCAAAGGTGTTATTGATGGAAATGGGAAGAGTGGAAGTGAAGGTGAGCATAAGGTACACTTTGTTGTTTGTTGAGATCTTAAGGAAGAGAAAGAGAGGGTTTTGGTGAGTGAGGTGTTGATTTAAAATAAAGATGGCGGGGAGTTGGACAATGTGGAGTTGTGCATTGAGGCCCTGGAATTATTGAAGGCCTACAAGCCTAACTCTATTCTAATAGTGCAAGAAGTTTCAGAGGATGTGCTTCGACTCATCAATAGTGGTTATTTTACTACATGCATGCCCATTGCCTTCAACACCAAAGATGGTGTTTGCCTCATTTTTAGGTAATTTTTACATTGTTTATTTGAAGGCGAAATGAAATTCTAGAAAAAAATGGGCTAGGCTTGATGTTGGATTGAGTGTTGAGAATGAATTGCACATTAGTCCAGTTGCACAGATAACTCTTTACGAGGGCAAGAGATGTGGAAGACCTACAGTAAAAAATTGCATTCTAGAGCTCCTTATATATATAATCCATTATAAGCACGTGAGATCAGATGCCCCTGAGTAAAAAAATGCCATACAAAGTTTATAACATGGACATTGATTTATTGATGAGAATAGATTCAACTAGTAACATCTAAAGGTACTATTGAATGGTTGATAGGCACAAATGTTTTTAGTTTGGCTAATAGGGGTATAAATATTTATGCCCATCATCCATGCAATTCTTAGTTTCTCAAAATTCCATAAGTGTGATAATTTAAGATATTATTGATGATTTTATAAAAAGAAACAATTTTGAAGTTATTATAATGTATCAATATTAATGATCATTTCAAAAGATACACACTATTAGTACAATGAGTATTTACCATAAGATGAACAATTATATAATTTTATTTTAACGATGAAGTGGATTATTGAAAATGAAAATGATGTATGCATGTGCTTCTGGATTCCACTGTGTATGTTTTTGAATCAAAGTTTTGGATCATACTCAATGATCCATCATCAGGATTGAGTATGATCCGAAACGTTGATTCAAAAACATACACAGTGGAATCCAGAAGCACATGCATACTTTATCATGGACTGTGGAAAATTCATGCCTTCTAATGAAAATGATATTAGGCTTAACAATAGCAATGCCATTATGTGCTAGATGTATATTAAATAACATTGCCCCTTTTTCATGCTTCAACTATAATGATAAAATACCATTCCCATATAGTATTTATCTTGATCTCTCAACATTATGTACAAAGGGCCAACTGCTACATTTTTCTTACTACAAAAAACTTCCTAAAGACTTCTCTACATATCTTCAATCATCCTAGGCCTAAATGCTAGAGGATCACAAAATGGAACTAGATCAATTATCAATGTTGCAACTAAGTTGTTTAGGAAATTCTACTTATAGTAATAACAACATTGCAAACATGCATCTAGTTTTGAGTCAAATAACATCAACCTATATTTCATATTCTATAACCACTATACTTTACACAAATTTGAGTACTGTTGGGACCCAATTTTTTTTGGCTCCCAACTTGCACAAATTTGCCCAAAATCCATCAAATGTGCCCCGTGAAATGGCTCCTTATGTTTTGCTCTATTTCATTCCTCTGAAAATTTTGAAAAATCCTAAAAATTTGCTAAGTTATACCCTGTCAGCCATTTTGAGCATACCAGAAACAATTTTGGAGAGTTCCCAGTGACCAGGAAATCTCTAAAATTGTTCCTGGTCCTTCCTTGAGTGCCAAAACTCAAAAAAATGGTCAAGGCATGAGTGAAAAGTGAAAAGGAAGAGAAGAAGAGAGAAAAGAGAGAAATAAGAGAAGAGTTGTAAAAAAGTTCCTGAAAGGATTCTAAGGGTCAAAAATGAAAAATGTTTTAGTATTGTAAAAGCCTAAAAACACATTTTTTTGAATGTTCTTCTGTTTACATGCCCACATACTTCCTTTGAATGCCATTAATGCTCTGTATACACAATTGGAGGTGGTTGGTGAATTAAATGCAGTGGGTGAATGATTTATTGTGGTGGTGGGTGCCCTAATTAATTTTCCCACTTTGTTTTACCACCCAAACGTTGTAGTGAGAAGATGCAATGCTATATATGCATTGAAAAAGAAGAAACACAGATTGGTTGATGAGCCATTTTTCTAGACGCATGCAAGTGCAAGGAAATTTTCTAGGGTTTTGAATCATGCCATTCCTTTCCAGCTGGACCAACATGTTTCTAAATTGTAAGAGATTTATATTGTAAATGACATTACAGAAAAATATTGTCTCCATGCCTGTTTGTAAGTTTTTAGGGAAGACCTAAATTATAGTTTTGTGTTTCCTCTTTCCAAACTTGTTGGCATGATTGTAATGTGGAATTGAAAAATGTTGAAGCATTTTAATTCATTGCAAGCCTTGTAATGGTCATTCCTACATTGCATATGGATTCTTGTAGCATGGGAATGGATTAATAAGTATGCTCTGTTATTTGATGACAACATCTATGGTGTATGTTTCATTCACAACTTATATTCATTTGATTTTGATTTGTTGTTTCCTGTTGGAAATCTTGGACTCTGTTATCCACATATTGGCACTAGTATTAGAGGCTTATGATCAATCATATACCTTCAAATGAAAACATCATACACTAGTAGTTTACGAGTAGATATGTAGATTAGTTTAAGTTTTGCTTGCATCAACATTATTACCTCTATTGTATCTGAAAGAGAGCTGGTGTCAAATAAATATTCAGAGGTTTGTGCTAGTAGGGGTTTAGCCTATTATCTAGTTCATTGTTGCAAATGAATATATTAAGTGCACTCATATTAGATAAATAATCAAAGGGTTGTAATGACGTGGATTCAAGATATAAGTGTGTATGTAATGTTAAGGGGATTCATCTTCAGTGATTGGAACTGATTTTATCTTTGGGTGCACTTATATGCTTGTATGTTATCTGTTGTTTGTGAGGTCTTATAGGCTTGTTCCTAACTGCCATGAGGGTGTGGTAGTTAAATCCATATTTGAAATTGTTTCCATGTACTTAGATCTCAAGGGAATACCCCCTAGGTTTTGTAGAACCTGAAGAACAAGAGGAACTGCCCTATCTTATGTGTTGGACCAAAACCATCATTTCTTTGTTGATATATCTATAGAATATAAGGAATACTGAGAGGGGGGTGAATCAGTATTCCACAAATCCACTTCTTCACTTGTTTATTAATCCAATTTCCAAACTCAATAACATGAAAGCAGAATAAGCATAAGAATAGCAACCATAAAGACATAACACATGAACACTAGGATTTTTATGTGGAAAACCCAAAAAGGGAAAAACCACTGTGAGTGTTAGCTCACGATATATTATGATAGCTCAATACCGGATTACAAGAAGGCTCATTGCCTTAGGGCTCACTGCCCTATGAAGAAGTGCTCATTGCACAAAGGCTCACTACCAAGAGAAAAGAAGAAAGAAGAAGGATTGGCTCACTGCCAGAAGATGAATTGCTGAAAATGCATCTGCCCTATGCTAGATTAAATTCCATTGAAGGTTCAATACACAGATTCAAAGGTCTTCATTTATTCTGCCTTGCTTCTCAACTTAACTACATATACTTTGTTTTATGTCCTTCTTCAATTCTTTCTGCTCTACATTTTGCTCATAACCCTTCGAATTCGTACAACACTTCAACACCACACACCATCATCAAATTCCATCGGGCATATATATTCGCTACAAGATTTATCTCATAATCAGGTCGGCAAGCAAAACATAAACCATGTACACAAATACTACATCTTGTCAGCTTGAACTTGTGTACAATCTGCAATGCGGTCTTAGACAAACATGCAAAAGTCTTCACATAGGTCAGATTTAATCATACCATCACTTAGATTGATTATTCAGACAATATAACTTCTCTGCATAAGAATCTAACATGTATGTCGGCTTGTTCCTTAAGAGTATACTTAATCAACTCATATATCACATCATAATTCCCATTGTGGACCATATGAGACTCTGAGATGCATAACCAACAATCATTCTAGATCTCTTAGCATACCTTCAGAACCGTAGAACAAAATACACAACTACAGAGGAATGCGGACCCTTTTCTCTAGCACTGTGCACTATTCCTAACTTAATTGTGTTCACTTAGACTTAAGTATTTTACCATGTGACTTCCATAGGAATTCAAGACTTGAGCACTAGAACAAATCATAACTAAATAGCTATGAACAACATACTTGATCCACATATACCGATCTTTTACTGTAGAGGCATACCATCCCAAACATTGTTACTTGCTCTGTATAATGTGTATTGTTCATACTTAGTCATTTCTACTTCTGGAGTAAAGTCTCTTTGTCATACCAGTGGAGTCTCTTTCTTTTATTACCATCAATGATAACATTCAATCATCATGACAATGTCTCTTGCCAACAATATCACTCTCCCTACTTTGGATATTTATCTCCCCTTTGTGTGACTTTTAGGGGTGGTGTTAGAGGAGATAACCTATGTTTTTGGGACCCAATAATTACAACTAGACAATAAACTGCTAAAGCTTGGAAAAGCTATATTTGCACTCATCAATTATATTTGTTGAAAAGTATTTTAGCCTTTTGAAAACTAAACATATGCTACAATCATTCCAATTCATGGCATTCAATCTCTTCGATGAATTATGTCAAGCTTTAGCAAACAAAGCATATTAAACATGATAAACACAATGTTCAAACAATCAAAACAAATGCAAAATAATTAGAAGAAATCTTGTTCAATAAACCTTAAATTTCAGATAGGGAAATGCAACTCTTACTAGAGTTTAAAGCTCCACCTCCATTGCCATCATAAGAAAATGGAAGAAAATGTTTTCTGCACAACGCACATGCTAAAGAATATATAGATCTATGACCATTGAGCTTGTTAGATGTGGAAAGCAATTGAATATTGGGATAAAGTTTAATTCAAGTTTACAACTAAAACAAGCCAATGATCTGAATTAAAGACATGAGATTTAAACTTGCCTCTAGACTTAATTTAGTCACCAGCATTTTAGTTCGAATATACAATAACACATAGACTAGTTACCATGAGACAACTGTTGAGATTTGCATTAGCTACCAAGCATTGTTGCAAATATCTTCAATAGCATGTGCAATTTTTCAACGTGCTTTCGTCAAGATAACCAAGCATGCACAACCCAAAACATTGTGTGTTCACGTTCAAATTTGCTAATTGGAGATCAATTTAGATTGCAAAATAAGTAGAAATGAAATTCCTGAATATTGAATAAGCCACCAAGGGAATTTTCCATGTAGCCTATCATGCCCTACCACACATCTAATTAGTGTGGATTATCTGGTGAAATCATTCATGTGGCAAGCAAAAGTCAATCAAATTTTCTGTCAAACATACTATGTCTTGCCTTATATATGCTTCCACTTTTTCATACATGTGTGTACCAAAGCATTTCCAACTATAATATTTGAAAAAAATCCCCTACACCATTGTGCTTTGATGGAAAGAACAATGTTGGAAAATCCTGTGGAATTTGATCCTACACCTACCAATTGCATTTTATTGAAAGTTTCTAAAGCCTTGTCAACAAATGCATTTTGTACATATCCCACAATCATTACATTGCATGAGATGACATCTCTTTGAGGCATTATCTCATACAGTTCAGTGTCTTGTCTATGGTTCCACATTTTGCATACGTGTCTTCCATGGCAATCGCAACTATAACATTTGAAAAAATCCCCCTTCCATTATGCTTTGATGGAGTCAATACCTTGTATGAAAGTTCCCATTTTAGCATAGGCAAGGTTGACTCCACACCTACCAATTGCGTTTTCTTGAATTCAATTCCCTGTCTATGCTTCTACATTTTGCATATACATCTACTAATGCAATTCTAACTATAATGTCTAGAAAATTCAACACTTAACAAAATTTCTCCATCTTTTATGCTTTGATGGATGTCCATACTCTATTCCAAAGCTCCTATTTTGACATGGGTAGAAGGATGTTGGCAAAGGCTATGGAATTTCACTATATGCCTGCTAATTACATTTGCTTTAAAGTTTTTAAATCATTCTCAACAAATCCATTTTATGCAAATCTTGCAGACCACCATACTAATCATAACATATCAATCCCTACTAGTTGCATTAATATTTCAAACCACCTGATGAATTCCTTGTCATGTGTTGTGGGCTAGAAAACTACCTTTGAAATTGCCAACGACCAAAGTTAATCTTGCCAACTGATTTAAATGCCACATGGCTTGCTTTAGGCATTGATACCCTATAAATTGCTTCCATTTTAGTGCCCTTAGACAAAAAACAATTTGATTGCTCATATGCCCTTTCTTTGGTTGCAATAAGCCTTGAGGCCAATTTTCTTAAAATATTCTAAGGCCTTTCCAATAGAGGTACATTGAACATATTCTACAACATATTTTTACCAAAGCACTTGCAACTACAACATTTGACAAAAATCCATTGGCAAAGAAGCATTTACTCTTCTCTGTCCTTGTAACTGCTAATTGCATTTGCTTGAAAATATTTATAACCTTCTTAATAGATCCATTTTATGCATATCTTGCAATCATTGCAATCCATGATGACACATCTCTTTAAGGCATTTTTCAAATAGTTCAAATAAACATTACAGTTAGTGTGACCATCATACTAATCATAATGCATTAATCCCTACCAACATAAAGGTTGCGAGCCACTTGATGAATTCTTTGCCATGTGTTGTGGTCTAGAAAACTACCTTCCTAAATATCAATACATAAAGCCACTCTTGCGAGTCGATTTAAATGTCGCATAACTAACCCTATGTATTGCTTGCTCCCTCCACATATCTTCAACCTACATTCATGTTGGACCCTTAAACCTCTTTCTTACTTCCTTGTTAGTGACCTTAGTTAGAAAATAATTTGATGGCTCATGTGGCCTTTCTTTGGTTGTGATAATCCTTAAGGCTAATTTTCTTCCATGTTTAATACATTTTACTTAAAACCTTCTAAAGCTTTGCCAACTAAGGTACATTGAACATATTCCAGAATACATGTGTACCAAGACACTAGCGAGAAAGAAGTATAGGCCTAAATGTAAGGAATACTTTAGCGAGAAAGAAACATGGCCCGAACCGCGAACAACCTTTCAACTTGGGGTGGCGTGAGTCGACCTTGGGACCTATATGGGAAGAACCCAAAGCCCTTAACCGACCATGCTACCCCATCGGGCTTATATTTTTATTTACTTAAGAGTTATTTTATTTTACTATAGAATTAATTTATTTACTATAAATATAAATTTTAATTTATTTAAGAGTTTATTTTACTTTAGAATTTTAATTTACTTCCAAGTTATTTTATTTTACTTTATTTATTTTTTAATATTTGTTGGCTATGTTTTGATTTTACATATTATTTTATTTCTACTTAAATCTAAAATTTTACATAATAAATAATATATACTTTATTTTTCTAAATTCTCAAAAAACTAATTTATGCATAAATCATATAATTAATGTGTCCGTGTATAGAATAAATAAAATAGTCCTAATTAAAATAAAATAACTCAAATTAAACAAGTGCCACTAGTGCTGCCTTGTAGTGTTGTAATTATAGTATGTGTTTTAGTTGTAATTATACTTGTGTTTTAGTTTTAATTTTTTAATTCATTAGGTAAACTTCAAATTTTTTTTTTGTCAAACCAACAAAATTGTTATTAGTTTCTGCCAAGGAAACTATAGGAGACTGTGTTGTTAACTAGTTATTAATAAAATGAGAATTGAAATAGTTTTTATATTTAACAAATATTTAGCTATTGCTATAGTATAGATGCAAATATTTTAACAAAACATATTTGAAAAATTATTTTTCTTTAATGTAATTGGTAGAAAAATTTTACATGATAAGGGCGATTAATAGGGATCCATTATAATAATGGCTATAATATTGCCATATTTTTTAGCCTGTTTTTTTGAAAGGAAAAATAATTCTAGAAAAAAATGATTCCATCGGTCACTCAACTCCTTTCGCAAGTATGATTCTCACCGATAATTATGCAAGCTTCTTCTAAAATTCACTTTCTAGAGGAGTTATAAAATTAGGTTATTCATTTTTTGGTGGGGAGCGAAGGTTTTGTTTTGGGTATCAGAAAGATTCGATGTTGTGATCTCTGAAGGAAATTAGGGCGTGTTTACAATCATATTTAAAACCAGAAAAGAACAAGGTAGCATTTAAACTACCTCCAATTTTTAGTGTTTTTTGTTGAATTGTAATTCCTTTTTTGGGTTTTAGAAATGTATGTACAATAGTTAGGGTTTCAAACCATTCTATCTATTTGATGAAAAAGGTTAGAATTTGAAATCCCATGTTTTTAAAGCTCTTTTTCTCCCTAGGTTTTGGAACTTACAATCAAGGGGTCCGAAGCAACTCTAGGATTTTCTGCTCTTAGAACTGGTAAATTCTTGTAGGGCATGTTTTTTTTGGTAAATTGTGGACTAGATATTTTGCACTCTCATCAATTATATTCATGTAGGGTCGATTCATGTTTTTTGTACAGGTGTCTGCATTGATATATTCTATCAAATTTTGTACTCTTCTAATAAGTGGGTTCTGCTATTTTTAGCAAAATTTTTAGAGGCTTCTACAGTTACTTGGGGCGTGTTGTTGAGGAAATATTATTACTGTTGTATCTGGCTCCTTGGTCCCACTGTGTAGGTAAGTCATTTTCTACTTTTGTTTGGCAATGAGTTTTGGTTTTCTCTTTGTTTTGATAACTAATTACAGTTTTTCGTATTGAGTGCAAAATTTAGGGTTTTTAGAATTTAGCATTGGCAAGAATCTTAGCTGTGATCGTTGGTGATTCTATTGGGTCTCTTATCTTGTGGCAATATATTGCTTTATTTTTAGAGATAGTGACTTCTCTGTTTTGAAATTTAGGCCAATTATTTCAAAGTTATGGCGTTTGTTTAATGCTGTGTGGGATGAGTTATGGATGTACCCCATAATTAATACACAACTGTGTGGGTTCTGCTATTTTTAGCAAAAATTTTAAAGGCTTCTACAGTTACAACAAAAATATTGAAAATTTAGAATCAGACTTACAACTTGCAGCTTAAGACCAAGTTTTGCTTCAATTAAGAAATAAATGCAAATAAATTTTAGTGGCAACGCCTATCTTCTACGGTGCGTGAACCTTTAATTTTGAGATGCCTGGTGCTATTAAAAACTGTGGACTTTGTATATGGCTCAACTCATATAGAGTTGGCATACCATATATGGCCTGTGTTATACTTAGGCAGGGCCACATTTGTTTGATAGAGATTTGTTTATATGAAGGTCATACATATCATTAAAAGGCCATGCTATATGCAGTGCCTTCATCCTCCGTGCCTTCTTTGGTCGGCGTTTGGAACTTTTATATTGTTGTGTCAAATTTGAGGTGTAGATGTGCCTTCAAATTTGATAGCAGCGCCAAGTTTGAACTGGCGGCGCTACCATCTATAGCTACACCTTGATCTTATGTTGGTGGTGCTATGGTTTGAGTATGTTGTGTCAATTTTTAGGCTGATCCTTTTCTTGAGACCGCGTCATTTTCCTTTTATAGCCGCGGCTATAGGTGGCTCTTAAAACTCACGTTGTGTCTTTTTCTAATGCCAAGATTCAATTTTGCAGGCCGGTATCATGCCATAATAACTTGACTCTAGTGGTAAGCTAAGCCAAACACTTATTACAGATTTGCCTTACAATGAACATTATAAATATAACACATTTATAGGTGTCAAAGAACAAAGCACTTCTTGTGTCTCATGAAATGTGCCAGCATTTGTCTTTTTCACATTTTAATGTGTAAGAAGGAGGATTTTTAAAATTTTGATGTTTAAAATTGTAACCTGTACTCTAAGAGAGGTTTGTGTTGTTCTAAATTATAAAATGCACCACCAATAATGACCTCGTTTAATGAAATTATTTGTCCATAAAATAAACTGCTAAATGAAATTTTATGGTTAGCAAACCTTGTCCCATTATGCCTATAATTTCCTTCTGCAACTAGCTTAAAGGTGACTTGCCAAGTGTTATATGATATATCCATGTTAAGGTAAAATTGTAAAAGGAAATATGTAATAGAGTAATTGCCATAGATAACCAACACAACCCAGAACAAATATAAATAGCAAATTGATAGACAACCTAAAGATGCAACAATTACTCTTTTTTTTAACATTCAAATTTTTATGTAGTACTTGGCTAATCAATGTTAAAAGAGTTGAAATGTTATATGTTTTGGCTCTATCAATTAATGCATTCCATTGTTACATTACATTGGTTTTATTGCTTTTAGTTTCCTTGTGCATCGGCATTCTTCATGGATTCCCACCACTTAATAGAGAAGTCATGTCCTCTTTGGCCCACTTTCTGAATTCTTTTTCTATTAAACATTTGATGAGTTTCATGTCTCTGATACGTTGTTGTTTGTTTGTGTTTTGTGGGTTGTGTTGCAGGCCATGATGCATGCCATTTTGTGTATGTTCCTTAAAGCCTAAGGTAATATGTTGTGAGGACATATTCCAGGGTGTTTGGCTTAGATGGATCATGAAATATTGAAATAATTGGTTAAAATAGTAGATTATAGATACTGGGTTTCTCACACAACAATTAGTATAGGGGATTAGTTGTTGCTTTTCATTTGCCATTTTGTTGGAAGCAACTAAATGCAAAAGCCCATGCTCTTTCTGTGGAAAACTGTTGCAACATGAATAAAAAAATAGAGTTCACCAAATTCTTGTGTACTATTTCTTCCTTTATTTGGTGGTTAGTGGCAAAAAGTGTGATGTAGAGTTTAAGGCTTTGAATTGTTTTTTACATGTTATTGCATTTTTTCTTGAATTTAGCTATGTAGTGCACTTCAATTCCTCACAATACCATGGAAAATATAATCAATTAGTGTGGAATTTTTCATTTTATGTGGAGATACATATGGCTGCTGGAGTTTATTCAAATTTATCAGCATCTTGCACCAATGATTCATTATCTAAATCCTAGCAGAGCAGAGGCATAAGAAAAATCCAATAATGTAGACAATGTATTGTATTGACTTCTTGCATTGGCGTGCTGGAATTTGTTTTAGGGGAATTTTATTTTTAGATTGCTAGATGTATTGTCACAGTACTTTATTGGTATCTTACATTTTTTGCTTGAATTTTGCTGTTTAGTACCTTCCTATCTTCTCATTACATGAAAAATGCGAACAAAACAGGTGGATTTTGATTTATCTTTGCAATATTTGTATTGCTTGAATTTTGGCTATGTAATTCTCTAGTACTCTTATACCTCATAGCATGGAAATTGTGAACACATTTTAGCTCACGATACTTAATTAGTTGTGTGGTACTACTGTGCCTCGTGATAACCTAGAGAATGTGAATCAAATGGGTGCAAAACTTCTATTCCTAGATGGATATAGGAAAAGTGGTAGTGCTTGCATTTTTTTCTTCAATTTGGTAGCATATTACTTTTGTGCCTTGTAATAAAGGAATGTGAATAAAATGGCTAGAAACTTTTCATTATTAGACATATATGTGGAGACTGGCAATGTTAATTACTTGACATTTTTGAAATGACAGTCTTTAGTTTTCTTTGCAAAAGGAAAAAATTAAACATATGTAATTCAATTAAACTTAATTAAAATCTGGACAATTTGTAATAGAGTGCAAGAAATTTTTTAAGTTTTAACCATAGTTAAGCTCATAGAGATGTAGCTTGGAACATGATGATTTGTAATTTCCACCAAAATTAGTTAGAAATTCTGGGATCAAGCAATGAGACTACTGTTCTACTTGCATGAATGTTGTTGTACTAAGAAATGAAGTATGAAGATGTAAAGATGCAACATGACACAGATTTATTAGAGGCAATTGCTCTCTACTGGAGTGTATTGCTCAAAATAGACAAGTACAAAGAGTAATACAGTCGCTGCCAAACCTATCACTACTTCAGCTTTCTACTTCTAAGTCTATGTAATAATTTAATTCTCTGTCTCCCCTTTACTTTGGGCCCCCAATTGCTTCAAATAGTGTGTTGGAAGACTCCTCATGTGTGTATGAAGCCTTCTACATGGAATTCGAAGAAATGGGGTTGCTGAAACACTTCAAATTCTCTTGTTTTCTTCCATTGGGACACAGCTGCCCCTTTTTAGTAGGAGGCATTTTTTAAATTGCCACTTGATAGTTATGAAAATGCCACTTTTTGACACTTTTTACCCTTCATCATTGGGAAGCCATATCTTTTGCATAAGGACTCTACTTTAGACACTTCTTCAATATCTCTTATTTAAATAACATATTTCCTCCTTTATAGAATATATAAAATGCCATTAATAAAGCAGGCTTAGCAGCTTAAATAATGCTATCTGTAGCTTAGCATCTATATGCATTCATAAGAAAGACAAGAACCAACAAAAGAAAGATAACATGTATATACATCTATAAGAAAGACAAGAAACAACATTCTTTCTCTTCGATCATATTGTCTAGCATAATTTCTGTACAACTCAGTGGTGGTTAATTACATACTATTCATGAACATTTTGGCAGAAACTTCGCTGCTCTGCAGCTTTTGTTATTTATAGTTATTATATTAATAAATATATTAATTGTATTATTAATATTTATTATAACACTTGATATATTATCTTAATTGATATTATAGTATTATAATATAGTATAATATTAATTGATATAATATTTGACTTAATTTTCTTCTTAGAATAAATATTTGTTGTATAGACAAATTGGATTCCAATAATGTTAAACAAATAATTTTTTTTAAGCCAATATAAATATTATAACAAAATTGTAATATTTATAGTATAATTTATAATTTGTTTTAGTTTAAATATTAATGAATTAGTATAATTAATTATTTAGTGATAATAGACAATGTTTATATTATAAATATTATATTCAGCTGGAAAAGAGGGTCCATAACCCTTTACAAAGCAACCCCCATGGCAAGAAAAGGCCTTCAACAGGCCAAAGACAACACATTGACAACACAGACAAAACTGCTACAGCAAGGCAGCAAGGAACAACAAAAGACTAAACTAAAGAAGAACCTGAACTAGCAAGTCGAACACCCTTGGCCCAAGTACGGGTCAGATAAACATGCTTAGGAAGACCTCTCTTCCTTCTTTGGACAACAATCCAAAAGATACCATCATCTCCATTAGCAGAAGTAGGAGAAGTAGGTGGTGAAACTTTCACCATAACCTTCGAAGGGGGTCAAGCAAAACCAGTCACCGCAATAGCAGCCCCAATAACAGATTGCTCCCTAGCAGCAATAGTCCCAGTAGCAGTCCCAGGAACAGAACCACCCCCTGAAATGGGTGGCACATTGGCAGTGACAACAAACCTAGTAGCAGCAACCTCTAGAGTAGATTGAACAATAACAACAGAGTTTTCAGTAGTCCCAACAAACACTTGCAGATCAGTCACCAGCGACTCCTAGACAGGAAGAAGAGCATGAGATTATTCCTCAGGCTGGGGAACCCGAGCGGAAGGAGAGGATGGAGGTGTAGCCACATGATGAATAGTGAAGTCTGTGGCCTGAACACCCTGCCACCAAGAAGCCAAACAAGATTGTTATATTATATTATATTTATGTTTATGCTTATTATTATATTATTATATAATATTATTATAATAATATAATATCAAATAAGATAATATATGAAGAAGTGTTAATAATGGATATTAATAATATTATTAATAGTATTATTAGTATAATATCTATAAATAATAATGATTTTATACCTTTGAAAAAAAAGTAATTTTGAACTTTAGATAATGAAGTAAAAAATTAGATTCTAAAAAATTGATGATTTTTCACTCTCAGAATTATCACTTAACTCGTGGGAGGTAAAATTAGTGTTCATAATTTGTTTACTTGCCACATCCTCCCCTCAAACATAATTTCTCTCCACATTTATAGGTGTTTGTTGCACTCTCCGACAATTTGCAGAGAAGAGGTCCTTTTTTTTAGCCAATCCAATAGAGATAAATCATTTTTCAATGATTTTTTGTTAAAATTTTATACATAGGAAAAGTTCAAATTTATATCAAATTTACGGACAAGAAAAATAATCCTGTGTCTTGATTGGTTTACTGTTAAAAGATTAATAACGTCTTAGCGGATGCAATAATAATTGTAAGAGTGATAATGCCCAAGATGGGAAGAGGTCCTCCAAATTACCAACAAAAAATAGTTCTAGAGGAAAATAAAACAAGTGCCACGTAGTGGCTAGTACCTACCTTGTAGTGTTGTTATTATAGTATTTGTTTAGTTGTAATTTTTTTTGTTGATTAGCTATTGGTTGTATATAATATTTGTTTAGTTGTAATTTTTTGTTGATTAGGCATTGGTTGTATAGACAAATTGCATTCCAATAATTAAAAAAATTAATTTTTGAAGAGTGTTGAAATGTCTTGGGTAAATAAAATTGAAATCTCAAAAAAAATCTAATTTGGTAAAATTAAAATAGGACTAAAATATTTGCTTAACTATAAAACTAAACTTTACAAAGCCTATTAAATAACATAAATATTTCCTTAAAATGTAATAATACTAATACTTTTATAATTTAAAATCCATTAAAATATTGTAAGTTTGAAGAATAAAATAAAAAATGTAATAACATGGCGAATTATTTTTCGTGATAAACTAACAACCTTCTCAGTCTTGATACTGTAGATTTTTAACTTTTGACTAAATAAAATTGAAATCCTAAATTTTTAACTCTTGACTAAATAAAATGGAAAACCTAAAAATAATCTAATTCCATAAAATAAAATATGTAGAACCCTAACCCTAGTTGGGTGTGGAGAGATTTGAAATATCTGCCTAAGATATTAAAATGTAATCTAATTTCATAAAATAAAATGTGTAGAACCCTAACCTTAGTTGGGTGTGGAGAGATTTGAAATGTTTGCCAATAATCTAATTTTATAAAATAAAATGTGTAGAACCTTAACCCTAGTTGGGTGTGGAGAGATTTGAAATGTGGGGTGTGAAGAGATTTGAAATGTCTGCCTAAGATATTAAAATGTAATAATATTGAATACTATTACAATTTAAAATGTATTAAAATATTCTAAGTTTGAAGAATAATTACACAATATAATAACAATAACATATTCATATTTAGATCAAGACAGTATTTTATGTTATTCACTTAATTTTTTGTTTTAGAGAGCATGATTTTAACTATTTTAATTAATCCAATATTGTGGTTTAGTAATAATTTTTTTTAAAGATAAAGAATTGTTTATCATTTCAAATTTGTAACTATTATATTTCTAGAACTAAATTTATAAGGAAAAAATTATGTGAACTAGTTTTGAAATGTATTGGGTAAATAAATTGAAATTTCTAAAAATAATTTAATTTGGTAAAAATAAAATAGCACTAAAATATTTACTTAGCTATAAAACTAAACTTTACAAAGCCTATTAAATAACACAAATATTTCCTTAACTACAAAACTAAATTTTACAAAACTTGCATATTTGTATTATGTGGAGAGCCCTGACCCTAGTTGAGCGTATAGAGATTTGAAATGTCTGCTTAAGATATTAATATGTAATAATATTAATACTATGAAATGTCTGCTTAAAAATCTAATAATATTAATACTATGAAATGTCTGCTTAAGATATTAAAATCTAATAATATTAATACTACAATAATTTAAAATATTATATGTTTGAAGAATAAAATAAAAAATGTAATAACATCCCAAAATATTTTTCATGATAATATAGATTTTTAACTTTTTAGTAAATAAAATTGAAATACTAGATTTTTAACTCTTGAGTAAATAAAATTGAAATTCCAAAAATAATCTAATTTCATAAAATAAAATGTGTAGAACCCTATATTTTTAATAGTATTATTAATATTATAACTTTGTCCCTTTACAAAAAGTAATTTTAATGTTTAGCTAATGAAGCAAAAAATTAATTTCATAAAAACTTATGATTCTTCTCTCTCATAATTATCGCCATCCATTTAGACATGACTTAACTAGTGGGAGACAAAATTTGTATTCATAAATTGTTTACTTGCCACATCCTCCCCTCAAACCAAAATTCTCTCCACATTTATAGCTTTTTGTTACACTCTCCGACAAATAGGAAAAGTACAAATTTAAATCAAATTTGCCCGACAAAAAAAACCTGTCTTTTGATTGGTTTACAATGAATAGATTAATAACTAGATAAGTGTCAACTCATTACAATAGTACGAGCTAAAGGTAGGTACTAATAAATGTGAGTTCCATGGTGATAATTACCAACCCAAAAAAAATTCTAAAGTAAAATAGTATGTACTTTAGATCACTACAATATTTTATCTTAGTCACTTAATTTTTTGTTTAAGTAATAATAGTAAGTACTTTTAGAGAATACGATATTAATTATTTTAATTAATCTAATATTATATTTTAGTAATAATCAAAAATTTATGTGAACTCGTTTTGAAATGTCTTAGGTAAATAAAATTGAAATTTCAAAAATAATTTAATTTGGTAAAAATAAAATAGTACTAAAATATTTCCTTAACTATGAAACTAAACTTTACAAAGCCTACATATTTGTATTTATGTGGAGAGCCTTGGCCTAGTTGAGTGTATAGAGATTTGAAATGTCTGCTTAAGATATTAAAATGTAATAATATTAATACTATGATAATTTAAAATGCATTAAAATATTGTATGTTTAAAGAATAAAGTAAAAAATGTAATAACATGGCGAAATATTTTTCATGATACTGTAGATTTTTAACTTTTGAGTAAATAAAATTGAAATACTAGATTTTTAAATCTAATCTAATTTCATATATTAATTATTTTAATTAATATAGTTTTGTAGTTTAGTAATAAAATATAGTGCAATGATACTTGTATTTTTTCTAAAGATAAAAAATTGTTTATCATTTCAAATTTGTAACCATTATATTTCCAAACTAAATTTACTTGCTACCCCCATTGTGGATTCTATTAAGACAAAAAAAAAATGAAACATGAGCAACATCAAATAGTGAAGGACAAATGGAGATGGAGTGTCTTGTTTATTTATTGATTTGGGAGCTACCCAAAATGGTAGCACTTACTATAACATATATATATATAACGTAGCCAAGTTTTTTACCACTGGAGTGCATGCTGATTTTGATAGTAAAATTACTTTTTTTAATGAAAAACTTAAAATCTTGAACAATATTTAAAATCTATAAAACACTACTCACCTCAAAATAGTTCTTTCCTCCTATAAAACACTACTCACCTCAAAATAGTACTGTTTGTTTAATTTTGAAAGAGACGTCTTCTTCTTTTTCACTATCAGAATTATTCTCTGCTAAAAGAAAGCCACAAAACAAATTTATTTGCTTTTCTCATCGAACATAGAATAAACAAATTAAATAGTGTTGAATTTAGCAAAAACATATTAAACAAATAGTTTATTAGAACCACTAAACAAAGAAGTAGAGAACTACCAGTAAACAACCATAAATAGAGCTCACAACAACTTAGCTCTCTGTTAATAACCTTTTGTTTTAAATAATCCTCTTATTCCACAAAACAAATTTATTTGCTTTTCTCATGGAACATAGAATAAACAAATTAAATAGTGCTGAATTTAGTAAAAACATATTAAACAAATAGTTTATTAGAACCACTAAACAAAGAAGTAGAGAACTACCAGTAAACAACCATAAATAGAGCTCACAACAACTTAGCTCTCTGTTAATAACCATTTGTTTTAAATAATCCCCTTATTCCACAAAGATGACTAACTTTTAACGAACAACTTCAAAGGCTTTATTAAATATAGATTAAAAACAAATTATTCATATAAAACTATAGAAAATTGAATAGAAAACTCACAAATACATTAAATATTGGAGAATTTTTTTTGTTTAAGTAATAATAGTAAGTACTTTTAGAGAACATGATATTAATTATTTTAATTAATCTAATAATATGGTTTAGTAATAATTTTTTTCTAAAGATAAAGAATTGTTTATCATTTCAAATGTGTAACTATATATTTGTATTTATGTGGAGAGCCCTAACACTCAACTTTGTATAGAGATTTGAAATGTCTCCTTAAGATATTAAAATGTAATAATACTAATACTTTTATAATTTAAAATGCATTAAAATATTGTAAGTTTGAAGAATAAAATAAAAAATATAATAACATGGCGAAATATTTTTCATGATATTGTAGATTTTTAACTTTTGACTAAATACAATTGAAATCCTATATTTTTTACTCGAGTAAATAAAATTGAAATCCTAAAAATAATCTAATTTCATAAAATAAAATTTGTAGAACCTAACCCTAGTTGGGTGTGGAGAGATTTGAAATGTCTTCCTAAGATATTAAAATGTAATAATATTGAATACTATTACAATTTAAAATGCATTAAAATATTGAAAGTTTGAAGAATAATTACACAATATAATAACAATAACATATTCATATTTAGATCACTATAGTATTTTATCTTAGTCACTTAATTTGTTTAAGAAATAATAGTAAGAGAACATGATATTTATTATTTTAATTAATCTAATATTGTGGTTTAATAATATTTTTTTCTAAAGATAAAGAATTGTTTATCATTACAAATTTGTAACTATTATATTTTCAAAACTAAATTTATAAGGAAAAATTTATGTGAACTCATTTTGAAATGTCTTGGGTAAATAAAATTGAAATCTCAAAAATAATTTAATTTGATAAAAATAAAATAGCACTAAAATATTCCCTTAACTATAAAACTAAACTTTACAAAGCCTGCATATTTGTATTTATGTGGAGAGCACTGACCCTAGTTGAGTGTATAGAGATTTGAAATGTTTACTTAAGATATTAAAATGTAATAATATTACTACTATGATAATTTAAAATGCATTACAATATTAAAAATGTAATAACATGGTGAAATATTTAAAATACATTACAATATTAAAATGTAATAACATGGCGAAATATTTTTTGTATACTGTAGATTTTTAACTTTTGAGTAAATAAAATTGAAATACTAGATTTTTAACTCTTGAGTAAATATAATTGAAATCCCAAAAATAATTTAATTTCATAAAATAAAACTTTCATAAAATAAAACGTTCAGGTTGAAGCCCAATGTTAAAAAGATTCGGAGGACTACTCCTTTGGAGCTTGTTCATTTTGATGTTTTCAACCCCATTGAGGTAACTTCTTTCGGTGGTGCTAGTTATTTTGTTACATTTCTTAACGATTGCACTCATAAAGTTTGGATTTATATGTTGAATAAAAAATCAGAGGTGTTTTCTAAATTTAAGATTTTTAAGGCTGCTATTGAAAATTAGATTGGGCACAAGATTAAATGCCTACTAATAGACAATGGTGTAGAATTTTGCTCTTCGGAGTTTGATGCATTTTGTGCACAAGATTAAATGCCTACTAATAGACAATGTTGGAGAATTTTGCTCTTCGGAGTTTGATGCATTTTGTGCAGATCATGGTATTCATCGGATAAATGTAGTTCCTTATACCCCTCAAGAGAACGGTGCAGTTGAGAGGTTAAATTGAATGATTCTTGATAGAGCTCAATGTATGCTCTCAAATGCTCGATTATGGAAAGAGTTTTGGGCAGAGGCATGTAATACTGAAGTATATGATCAATCGAGCTCCTTCATCTAGGTTGGATTTTGACATTCCGGAGGAGAGATGGCTCAGAAAATGGATTTCATATCATCATTTGTGGGTGTTTGGCTGTGAAACATTTGTACATGTTCTGAAGGAACAGAGAACAAAATTTGATTTCAAATCGAAGAGGTGCATATTTTTTGACTATGGAGAGGATCAATTTGGTTTTAGGTTGTGGGATCCTGTCGCCAAAACCATTGTTCGGAGTTGGGATGTCATTTTTAACGAAAAAGTCTTTCCAGGTTTGCATAAATAGAGTTCATATCCAAAAGAATGTATTGATGTTGATTTATTTGACAATGGCATGACTCGACTGTTTCTTTTTCGTAGCCTTTAGTAATTTCTACCCAGCCCTCTCATATAGGCTCTCTACCTTCAAATATGGGTGCCCCTATTTATACTGGCACATCGTCAAATCCTTTTGTTTGTTCACAGAGTCTTGAAACAGCTGTAGACCAGACTTCTCAAATACGAAACCTTTCCTTCATACCATCATTGTCATCCTCTGGTCAAACATCACTTGCTACCACTCCCCAATCCCATGGTATTAGCATAATATATCCTACGCAGCCTATATCTACTCCTTTGCAGCCAAATCAAACCCAATCACTGCCTTCCCAAAAACCTATGCAGCCTTGACCCTGTCATTCAAACTTATTTCCATCTTCTACGTTGCCCGCTGATAGTCTAAGGCAGCATATGACTGGTCCAATGCTGTCCTCTTTGGACCATACACTACCAGATACTACATCACTCCCTTTGAATGCTGAGTCACACCTATTTCAAACAAATTTACCTACAGGAAACTTGCAAATAGCTACCAGCAGTGCGTTACTTCCTACACAACTGGAATATGGATGTTCTGGCCAGCAAACACAAAGTTAGAGAATTGGTCAAAATATACAAAGGCATAATAGTTTGCTTGATCTTAGCAATGTACAGGGCAGTTTGTTACATAGGCAAACCAATGAAGGCAAACAAGGCAATTTACAATTTGATTTAGAAGGAGTTCAACATCAGTTACAAAAACTAAATTTGGAAGACACAAATTTGCAGCCAAAATAGGGTCCTCAACTTAGGAGATCTACTCGGGAAAAGCAACGTCCTTCCAAGTATGATGATTATGAATTATTACTCTATGATGAGGCAGAACCTTCCACTTTTAAACAAGCCTGCAAAGATGTAAATTCAGTGAAATGGATGGAGGTGATGAAATATGAAATGGAGTCTTTGAGAGCAAGTGACACATGGGATTTGGTTCCTCTTCCACCAAATCGTAAACCTCTAAAAAATAAATGGGTCTACTGGTTAAAAGAGGAAGACAGGGGTCATAAACGCTACCGGGCCAAGCTGGTTGTGAAGGGTTTTGATTAGCAGAAAGGTATTGATTTTAATGAAATTTTTTCACCAGTTGTTAAGATGCAAACAATTTGAGCTGTTTTGGGCATGGTAGCTGTTTGGGATTTTGAGCTAGAGCAGCTTGATGTCAAAACTGCTTTTCTTCATGGCGATGTTGATGAAGAATTGTATATGGAGCAGCCATAAGGTTTTGTTCAATAGGGTCAAGAACATCTTTTCTGCAGATTGAAGTGGAGCTTGTATGGGTTGAAGCAAGCCCCTAGACAATGGTATCTTAAGTTTGATCGCTTCATGACTAATCACAAATTCATTCGCTGTGAATTAGACCCTTGTGTTTACTACAAGAGGCTTACTAGCGGTGAATTCTTCATTCTTTTGCTCTATGTTGATGATATGTTGGTTACTGGTACTAGTATGCAGATAATTAATGAGTTGAAGCAACATTTGGCTAAATGTTTTGCCATGAAAGACTTAGGACCAGCAAAATGGATTCTTGGGATGCAAATAATTCGAGATAGAAATAAGAGACAAATTAGGTTATCCCAAGCTAAATATATTGCCACAGTTTTGGGTAGATTTAACATGACTAATGCCAAGTCTGTCTCTACTCCTTTGGGTGATAATTTTCGCTTATCTTCAGCTATGTGTCCTAAAAATCAGGAAGAGGAAGAACAAATGAAATCTATTCCATATTCATCCGCAGTTGACAGTCTAATGTATGCAATGGTGTGTACTCGTCCAAATATTGCTCATGCAGTGGGAGTTGTGAGCAGGTTTATGAGTCATTTGGGGAAATCGCATTTGCAGGCAATTCAAAGGATTTTGAGGTACTTAAAAGGTACTTCACATTATGTTTTATGTTTTGGTGGTCAGGACACTCAGCTAAGAGGATATGTTGATTCGGATATGGCTGGAGAAGGATATGTTGATTCGGATATGGCTGGAGATTTAGATAAACACCGGTCTACCACTGGATATGTGTTTATTTTGCCGGGGCTGCCATTAGTTGGGTTTCATGCTTGCAACAGGTGGTTGCACTCTCATCTACAAAGACGAAATACATTGCTCTCACTGAAGGAGCAAAGGAGATGATATGGCTCTAGCGTTTGTTGGCTGAATTGGGGTGTCAAAAATTAGTTTTCACATTGTATTGTGATAGTAATAGTGCTATTCACTTGGCCAAGAATTCTGCGTTTCACAATTGGACAAAATGTATTGAGCCGAGGTATCATTTTATTCGCCATGTTCTTGACGAAGGCAAGTTGCAGTTGACGAAAATTGACACGAAGATCAATCTGGCGGATGCATTAACCAAGATTGTGTAATGTCCCCTTTTAGGAGGAACAAAATTTCTTAACCTTGTACACAATTTTACTTCTTATATGATTGATTGCTCTTAGTAATGCTTGTTGAGATAATACCTTGTGTTGATCTAATACTTGTATTTGATGGAAGACCAATTTGTTGTTTGCTGATTTATATTACTATATGATCTTTTTTACTTCACACTTACTTTTTATATCTTCAATGGTGTATGGTTGTAACTATTGCCAAGAGGGGCAACACTTTATAAAGAGAATTATTCCCTTTTAATATATTTCCTTCCTTTAACTCAAGGTATATATATTATATCTCAGATATATTTGATGTTCTTATAAGGCTGCTAGTGTACATAAGTATCTCTAAAATGGTATATTACAACTCAAAATATATTATTCCTTATATATTGCATATTTAAATATGTGATGAATATATTTACCATTTCCAAAAATTCTATATTATATCCCTCTTGTTGTTATATTTATAAATCAGAATTATATTCCTTATGTATTCTTTTCTATTTTCCTTCCCCTCTCTAAATATATATATTTTTTATTCCTTTATTTATGCCCTTTATGTTATCTTCTTCCCATCTTTATATCCTCCTTTAATGAAGGGATGTGTCTTATTGAAAATAACCTTTAATTAATATATACCTCTTTTATTTACTAATAATCTAACTCGCTTCCTCTAACATAATCGTGCATTTATCTTTGTTTTAATAAACTTTGTCTTTTAATAAACTTGGTCTATCTTTATTCATATCTTCCAAGGATATTAGTTAATATTAATTTACATATATTTATAATGATCATACTTTATACTAATATTTGATTTAATATTTACATTGATAATTATCATTATTATTATTATATATAATAATAATAATAATATTTATATTTATATTTATTATATTATAATAATAAATGATTATAATAATATTTCTTATTTATATTTATATATTATAAGACATTTGTCTTATATATATTATATGATAATTATATATATTTTTTAAAGATAATGCGCTGGTAAACTTTTTAACGTGACTGGCGACGCTGGTGCGACATGCCCTCCAGCTCCACGTGAATGCTTTTGCTCGAAGCAATGAATCGGTGAGGCCACAATTGGGGGACCTCATCCCCTAGGAAGAACACTTCAAACCCACAAGCTCATTAGCCCAACGAAGGCGTAAAGCCTTGCAAGCTCATTGGCCCAGCGGGGGTTTGAACTCTGGTGGCTGCCACTACATCCTCAGCGACTTAACCACCGAACCATGCTATCATCGGCTTATATGATAATTATATTATAATAACATTTATTTATATTTATATTAATATTAATATACATATTTATATTTATATAATATACATATATATATATATCATATATAATATTATTTAATAATATTATATATGTTTATTAAATATTATTATATACATAATTATCGTCCAATTTGATGATGACAAATAATGTCTTAATGTTGGGATATGACAGCCCTCCCCACTTGAAATTGCTTGTCCTCAAGCAATCACATTGAGTTCTTTCATTACTTGTGCTACCTTCCGATGTGTTGAGACAAAGTCATAGTTTTAATTCAGAATGAACATGCTTTAGTGAAGAGAAAATGATTGTGATTCATGAAAGAGAATTTGCGACCAAAGAATACTTGAAATGTTTAATGAAGACAAATGTTCAGGTAAGCATTTGTTTGATGTTTTGAATAATAATGTGATGCAAGTATCATAGATGAAGACGTGGTTTTAGGCAATGAAAATATTTTTAATGCTAAAGAAGATTATAGGAGCATTGAGATTCCAAGATTCCAATGAATGATGAAGATATCTTGATCTTTGATTACAAGATTCGGTCTTATACTTGTCATATGTTATTGACCTCAAAATTGAGAAGAGTCATATTCTTAGAGTAATTGATTATATGATGTCATGGGGAGAAATTTTATGATCAAAGATTTGGTAAGATTTTATTTGAATAGTGATGTGCTTGATGAAATATAAGCGTTATAGATGAAGAATGATCCTTGGAGTTTGTGGGTTATGGGCCCACAATAGAAGTATCAGTTTTATGTTACTTAAATCAATAGAAGAATTCAAAGAGATTCGTGGAAGAATTGGTCCAATATAGAAATGAATTTGATTCATGTGTTTTTGTGATTAATGAAATTAGCTTTTTATGTTCTATACTTCCTTAATGTCTCTTTGAAGGATATACTATTTTTTTCCTAGGTCTCAGGGTGGATAAACCATCCCTCCCTAGTCTCCATGTGGCGCATGCCATTCATATGGAGTGTCATAGTCCTTATGTGGTGCATGCCATTCATATAAGGTCCTTTCAATCTAATGTGGCGCATGCCATTCATAATAGATCGCCATTTGTTCTTACCTTATGTGGTGCATGCCATTCATATAAAGTAACTTCGATCTAATGTGGCGCATGCCATTCATGATAGATCGCCTCGGACTCATGTGGCGCATGCCATTCATATAAGGTAACTTCGATCTAACGTGGCGCATGCCATTCATGATAGATCGCCTCGGACTCATGTGGCACATGCCATTCATATGAAATCCACCATTTGTTCTTACCTTATGTGGCGCATGCCATTCATATAAGGTACCTTCGATCTAACGTGGCACATGCCATTTATGATAGATCGCCTTAGACTCATGTGGCGCATGCCATTCATATGAAGTCCGCCATTATTCTCATGATTGCCCTCTCTACATATGCCATGCTAGGAGAGTGAGACTACTAAGGTGCCTTGGTAGCCACTCCCTAAGCCCAAAGGCAGTACCCTTCATACTGAAGGCAGAACCCCTCTGGCCCATGTGGGCTCATTACGTCCCCCCCGGGTGGCGTACCTAGAAGAGGGCCCTCGCGCTGTTTCCTTTGTTTCTTCTTCTCCATCAGAGCGAAGGTATATGTAGAATAGTGTAATCAAAATCACATCGTTATTTACTTACAAATATAGGTAACATATTATACTCTCATATGAGTATCCTCTTTCTTATTTTCTATTATGCTTCCCTCGATATTTTTCTTTTGGGTGCTTGGTCCTTGAATCAATTTTCTTTCCTTCTTTTACTTGCACTTATTTCATTCTCCTCTTGTATGTGCTTGCATACAATTGCCACACAGGATGGCAGGACGATAGCTCTGATACCACTTGTAATGTCCCCTTTTAGGAGGAACAAAATTTCTTAACCTTGTACACAATTTTACTTCTTGTATGATTGATTGCTCTTAGTAATGTTTGTTGATATAATACCTTGTGTTGATCTAATACTTGTATTTGATGGAAGACCAATTGTTGTTTGCTGATTTATATTACTATATGATCTTTTTTACTTCACACTTCCTTTTTATATCTTCAATGGTGAATGGTTGTAACTATTGCCAAGAGGGGCAACACTTCATAAAGAGAATTATTCCCTTTTAATATATTTCCTTCCTTTAACTCAAGGTATATATATTATATCTCAGATATATTTGATGTTCTTATAAGGCTGCTAGTGTACATAAGTATCTCTAAAATGGTATATTACAACTCAAAATATATTATTCCTTATATATTGCATATTTAAATCTGCGATGAATATATTTACCATTTCCAAAAATTCTATATTATATCCTTTTTGTTGTTATATTTATAAATCAGAATTATATTCCTTATGTATTCTTTTCTATTTTCCTTCCCCTCTCTAAATATATATTTTTCTTATTCCTTTATTTATGCCCTTTATGTTATCTTCTTCCCATCTTTATATCCTCCTTTAATGAAGGGATGTGTCTTATTGAAAATAACCTTTAATTAATATATACCTCTTTTATTTACTAATAATCTAACTCGCTTTCTCTAACATAATCGTGCATTTATCTTTGTTTTAATAAACTTTATCTTTTAATAAACTTGGTCTATCTTTATTGGCTGCTGTATACCAATCATAGCCCTTTATCGATATCTTCCAAGAATATTAGTTAATATTAATTTATATATATTTATAATATTATATTTATAATGATCATACTTTATACTAATATTTGATTTAATATTTACATTGATAATAATAATAATAATAATAATAATAATAATAATAATAATAATATTTATATTTATATTTATTATATTATAATAATAAATGATTATAATAATATTTCTTATTTATATTTATATATTATAAGACATTTGTTTTATATATATTATATGATAATTATATTATAATAACATTTATTTATATTTATATTAATATTAATATACATATTTATATTTATATAAAATATATATATATATATATCATATATAATATTATTTAATAATATTATATATGTTTATTAAATATTATTATACACATAATTATCGTCCAATTTGATGATGACAAATAATGTCTTAATGTTGGGATATGACAGATTGTACCTAGAGAGAAGTTTGAGTTTTGTATAGCTTCTCTCAGTATTGTTTCGATGTGACCATGAGCCTTATGTGGGATATATCTCTGTGCAGTACTTTTGTCGATCCCATTGGTCTTCAAGTGGGAGATTGTTGGGCACGTGGCATCGGTGAAGCCCAATGTAACCACTCTCTGTCTCATTCTGTAAACTCTGTTCTATTCTTGTTGTAATCACTCTTCAAGAATAATTGTAACAACTAATTCTTGGCATGTAGTCGATGATTCCAGAAAGGTCTGACAGTGGATGCTTAGTGTGTGAAGTCTGTGTATTGTCTTTAAAAAGGATGAGACTGGTTAAGTGCTGCTGTAATAAGAAGAGAAGAAGAATGTACGAAGAATAATAGAGAATCCCCTGTTTTGTGGACATAGCCATTAAAATGGTGAACCACGTTAATTTTCTGGTGTCCTCTCTTTTATTTTTTGAGTGTGTGTTCTATTTTTAAATCTCTGCACTCTTTATTTTTTCTATGTTTTTAAATTTACATAGCTAATGAAGCAAAAAAATTAAACACTGATGATTCTTCCCTCTCATAATTATCGCCATCCATTTAGGCATGACTTAACTAGTAGGAGACAAAATTTGTGTTGTGTTAAAAATTTATCATGTTGACATAGGAAAAGTACAAATTTAAATCAAATTTTTTCGACAAAAAAAATAATCTTGTCTTTTGATTGGTTTACAATCAATAGATTAATAACTAAATAAGTGCAAACTCATTGCAATAGTACTTCTACTAATAAAATGACTTCAAATTGATGTCTCTTAGCATTATTTTTAGCCGATAGGCTTTTATATGTGACCATTGTAGAGCTCCGGAAATTTTTTTAAAGTCCATTGTTGAATGGCATATTCCTTGAACCTCTTATGGGTACAAGTGCTAATAGATTTTTATTTTTAAAAATATCTATACTAGTCATAATACAACACTTGTTTAGTTTTCACTCTCATCATCAATAATTTTTTTTTACAGCCGTAGAAACCTCCACAAAATACTAAGCTCTCCCCGACCCTTGCTTGCAAGCATAACTATCGCTGAGTTTTTTTTGGGGTCTGCACATCAATTAAGGACTAACTCCTACGTTTATTTGAAAAAAATCGCGGTTTAGGCGAGGTTAGGAAATCCTTGGCTAAACCTCGGTTGCAGAGCATATAACAAAACCAGAAAAACAAGCGGCTTCAGCTACAGTTAAAACTTTAACGATGGCGGCGGTAGAGGGTTCTCACCCCGCTAACTCCCAATCTGTTCGATTTTCATGGTCTTCTGTCAAAATCCCCGAACTTCATCCGCATCAGCATTCGAATGCGGTGAGATTTTCACTACCTCCGTTGTTGTGTAAGCTGGAGAAAGCGAGAGATTTGGCCCTGGGCTTGGTAGTGTCTCTCATGGATGAAAGCAAAAGAAGGGCTGCAGCTCTGCCAATGCACATGCCTCTTCTGTGCTGCACAAGCATTTCCACCCGCCATGGCGAAAATAAAAAGACCTCTGCGAACCCGAAAACTGCAAGGAAAGAAGGCGCTAATGAGACTGCAAGCAAAGGAGGTGTTATTGATGGAAATGGGAAAAGCGGAAGTGAAGGCGAGCATAAAGTACACTCCGCTGCGTGTCGGCATCTTAAGGAAGAACAAGAGAGGGTTTTGGTAAGCGAGGTCTTGATTCGGAATAAGGATGGCGAGGAGTTGGACAATGTGGAGCTGCGCACTGAGGCCCTGGCGTTATTAAAGGCCTGCAAGCCTAACTCTGCTCTTACAGTGCAGGAAGTTCAGGAGGATGTACTCCGACTCATCAATAGCGGTTATTTTAGTACATGCATGCCTGTTGCCTTCGACACCAGAGACGGTCTTCGCCTCATTTTTCAGGTAATTTTTACACTGTTTATTTGAATACCAAATAAAATTGTAGAGAAAATTGGGTTAAGCTCGACATTGGATTGAGTGATGAGAATGAATTGCGCATCAGTCTGATTGCATAGATAACTCCTTACAAGAGCAAGAGGTGTGGAAGACCTAGAGTAAACAAAACTGCATTCTAAGTCTTTAAAATGAATAACTACAAATTTAGAGCTCCTTATATACATAATTTGTTATAAGCACATGAGGTCGGATGCCCCTGAGTCAAAAATTGAATTATAAAGTTTATGACATGGACATTTGATTGATTTATGAGAATAGATTTAAAACTAGTAACAACATTTAAAGGTACTATTGAATGGTTGATAGGCACAAATGTTTTAGGTTTGGCTAATTGGGGTATAAATATTTATGCCCATCATCCATTCAAATACTAGTTTCTTAAAATTTCATAAGTGTGATAATTTAAGATATTATTGATGATTTTATAAAAAAGTAACAACTTTGAAGTTATTATAATTTTTCAATATTAATGATTATTTAGAAACATACACAACATTAGTATAATAAATATTTCCCACAAGAAAAAAGATTTTATAATTTTCATTTAATGAGGAAGTGGATTATTGAAAATTAAAATTCTATTAGGCTTAACAATAGCAATGTCATTGTGTGCTAGACGTAGATTAAATAACATTGCACATTTTCCATGCTTCAACTACAATAATAAAATGCCATTGCCATCCACTATTTATCTTGATCTCTCAACATTATGTACAAATGGCCAATTAAATAAGGCATTCTACATTATGCTTACTGCACAAAACTTCTTAAAGACTCCTCTACATATCTCTTCAATCATTCTACACCTAAATGCTAGTGGATCAAAAAATGAAACTAGATCAATTATCAATGGTGCAACTAAGTTGTTTAAGAAATTCTACTTATAAGTTATAACAATAACAACATTGCAAACATGCATCTAGTTTTGAGTCAAATAACATCAACCTATATTTCATATTCTATAACCACTATACTTTAAAAAAAAATGAGTACAACTAGACAAGAAACTGCTAAAGGTTGGCAATGCTGTATTTGCACTCATCAATTGCATTTAGCCTTTTGAACACTAAACATACGCTACAATCATTCCAATTCATGGCATCCCATTTCTTTGATGCATTATGTCAAGCTTCGGCAAACAAAGCATATTAAACATGATAAACACAAAGTTCAAACGATCAAAACAAATGCAAAACAATTAGAACAAATCTTGTTCAATAAACCTTAAATTTCAGATAGGGAAATACAGTTCTTACTAGAGTTTAAAGTTCCACCTCCATTACCATTGTAAGAAAATGGAAGAAAATGTTTTCTGCACAACACACATGCTAAAGAATAGACAGATCTATGTCCATCTAGCTTTTTAAATATAGAAAGCAATTAAATGCTGGGACAAAGGTTAATTCAAGTTGACGACCGAAACAAGTCAATGATCTGAATCAAAGACATGAGATTTAAACTTGCCTCTAGGCTTAATTTAGTCAACAGCATTTTAGTTCAAACATACAATTGGCAAGAGACTAGTTACCATGAGACAACTGTTGAGATTTGCTTTAGATACTAAGCATTGCTGCAAGTATCTTCAATAGCATGTGCAATTGTTCAACGTGCTTTGCTCAAGATAATCAAGCATGTACAACCCAAAAGATTGTGTGATATCTTACAATTTTGCTAGTTGAACATCAATTTAGATTGCACAATGAGCAGAGCAGCTGGGGTATCTTGCAAGACTGATACAATGATTGACACATAGCCCCTTGAAATCAATGGTGGTGGGAGTTGCTACTTAAAATGAAATTTGTGAAGATTAATTAGTCACCAAGGGCATTTTTCCCTCTAGCCTATCATGCCTTACCACACATCCAATTAGTGTGGACTGCCTAGGGATGTCATTTGTGTGGCATGTAAAAGTCGATCAAATTTTCTGTCAAACATACTATGCCTTGCCTTATATATGCTTCCACATTTTTCATATGTGTGTACCAAAGCATTTCCAGCTATAATATTTGACAAAAATCCCCTTCACCATTGTGCTTTCATGGCAAGAACGATGCTGGCAAAGCTTGTGGAATTTGATTCTACACCTACCAATTGCATTTGCTTGAAAGTTTCTAAAGCCTTTTTGACAAATCCATTTTGTGCATATCCTGCAATCATTACATTGCATGAGATGGCATCTCTTTGAGGCATTTATGTCATACAGTTCACGTTCCTTGTTTATGGTTCCACATTTTGCATACGTGTCTTCCATGGCAATCGTACCTATAACATCTGAAAAATCCCCCTTCCATTATGCTTTGATGGAGTCGATACCCTGTATCAAAGCTCCCATTTTGGCATAGGCAAGGTTGACTCCACACCTACCAATTGCATTTTCTTGAGTTCAGTTCCCTGTCTATGCTTCTACATTTTGCATATACACCTAATAATGCAGTTCTAACTATAACATCTAGAAAATTCAACACTTGACAAAAGTTCTCTATCCTTTATGCTTTGATGGATGTCGATACTTTGTTCCAAAGTTCCTATTTTGACATAGGTAGAAGGATGTTGGCAAGGGCTATGGAATTTGGCTATACAGATGCCAAGTGCATTTGCTTTAAAGTTTTTAAAACCTTCTCAACAAATCCATTTTATGCATATCTTGCAATCATTTTAGTCCATGACGACACATCTCTTTAAGGCATTCTTTCAAACAATTCACATAACCCCTATAGTTAGTGTGATCTCCATGCTAATCATAACACACCAATCCCTACCAGTGCATAAAGGTTGTGAACCACCTAATGATCGCTCGTCATGTGTTGTGGTCTAGAAAACTACCTTTCAAACTACCAATGGCTGAAGTCAATCCTGCCAATTGATTTAAATGCCGCATAGCTAACTTTAGGCATTGATACCCTCTAACTTGGTACCTTTTTAGTGCCCTTAGATAGAAAATAATTTGATTGCTCATATGGCATTTCTTTGGTTGCGATAAGCCTTGAGGCCAATTTTCTTCCCTATTCGTTACATTTTCTTAAAATCTTCTAAGGCCTTTCCAATAAAGGTACATTGAACATATTCTACAATACATTTGTACCAAGGCATTTGCAACTACAACATCCGAAAAAATCCGTTGGCAAATAAGCATTTACTCTTCTCTGCCCTTGCAATTGCTAATTTCATTTGCTTGAAATTTTTTAAAACCTTCTTAACAGATCTATTTTATGCATTTCTTGCAATCATTGCAATCCATGATGACACATCTCTTTAAGGCATTTTTTCAAACAGTTCACATAAGCATCGTAGTTAGTGTGACCGCCATAGTAATCATAATGCACCACTCCCTACCAACATAAAGGTTGCAAGCCACCTGATGAATTCCCTGCCGTGCCTTGTGGTCTAGAAAACTACCTTCCTAACTACTAGTACCAAAAGCCACTCTTGCCAGCCGATTTAAATGTTGCTTAGCTAATCCTAGGCATTGCTTGCTCCCTCCATAGATGTTCAACCTACCCTCATGTTGGACCCTTGATAACCTCAGCTTTCTTCTTTGTTAATGCCCTTAGACAAAAGCCAATTTGATGGCTCATATACTCTTCTTTGGTTGCAATAAGCCTTAAGGCCAATTTTCTTCCATGTTTATTACATTTTGCTTATAATCTTCTAAGGCTTTTTCAACTAAGGTACATTGAACATATTCCACAATACATGTGTACCGAGACACTTGCAATTACAACATTTGACGAAAATCTATTGGCAAAGAAGCGTTTACTCTATTTTGCCCTTATAGGGCTTGGCAGGGACTGCAGTTGCATCGCAACTCTTGTTTTTATGGACATTGACTTTTTTTTTTTGAGGGGAATATTAAACATCAGTGATATAACCTAGTAGGAATATGCCTAAATGTAAGAAATGCTTGCCATTCAACCTAATTATAATAATCTCCTCCATTTATTTGAAAAATCGTAATTTAGGTAGAGGTTAGGAAATCCTTGGCTAAACCTCCATTGCACAGCAACTAACAAAACCACAAAAACTGGTGCAGCAGCTTCAGCTACAAATAAAGCTTTAACAATGGTGGAGGTAGAGGGTTCTCACCCCCTTCCTCCCACTCTATTCGATTTTCATGAACTTTTGTCAAAATCCTTGAATGACATCCACATCAGCATTTGAATGCGGTTAGATTTTGTCATGTCCCCGAAATAGAACTAATCATAAAATTAAATTATAAACAATAATGATGATGGATGCAGTTTACAATAGAAAAGACAACAATTTGTATTGTGAAGTATGTGATTTAAATGGATAAACGTGCTAGTTATTATATACATAAAAGAATGCGATTAGGTTGGTGAATATAAAGTCAAGCGATCAGTTTGTAAAAAGAGAACATTGGTAATTAAAAAGACAGCGATTATCCTTTGTGAAGTGGAGCGATTTTGAGAATGAAGAACAGCGATTAAGGAGATGAAGGGAGATTAGTTAATGTGCAGTGATCATTATCAAATTAAAACGAGTTTTTGTTAAGGCCGACTACCACTCCTTATAGAGTCACCTCCCTTCAGAGAAAAGGTGTGATTATTATTATCAGTCTAGCGATTGACAAAGGTGGAAGGATCAAGCTAAAATCTGCAATTAACGTATGTATAAAATAATCTGTCAAGGCAGCGATCATCTTGTTGAAGGAGGTGTATCTATTATGAAGAGTCACACTTATTCATTAAAGACAATCTTTTGGAAAGATATAAAAGGAGGGAAGAAGGAGAGTTTAGAGGGAATCAATCAGCATCAGTCGATCAATCACAGAGCAATATTAATCATTGGATCATTTGGAATTTATAGCAGACATTCGATCTGTGGAAGTATATATATTTACACAGTCATATGGACTGTTAAGGACAGCAAAAGATATACTGTTAAGTCTGAACCGAACTAGAAATTCAATAAGAATCATTCTTGAATATACATCAGGTCAGATCATTATTGACTGTCAATTATATTTACTTATTGCATATCACTGTCATATCTAGAAATACATAAAATTATTGAAATTAACTGTCAACATGGAGAAGGGGGAAAATGTGCACTATAGAGAACAGCTAAAGGCACCCTTACATTGACAGATACGGAGAACAACGAGTAGGGCACCCTACTGTCATGTAAAAGGGAGAAACAGATAAGGGCACCCTAGGGCAGGATTCTTCTCCTTTAATCTCCATGTTGAGGGTTTATTGGCACACTAAGATTCACCAGTCCGAGAAGAATGGTCAAGGGACTGCTTGGAGGGAGAACTGCTCTCATAAGGCACCCTGCCATGCCTCCCTATACCTCCTCTTCTATGGATGAGTGTTGTAAACAAACTGAATTAGCTACATGATAATTGAATATATGATTTCTCAATAGTAATATTAATTATGAGTTTGAATGCAATATAATCTTGATTAACTCTCATGATTAAATATCTATATATATGTGCAGAAAATTGTATATGTTTTCTTATGTTATGACTGCAGGATTCAAATTCAAAATCGCCTTATTCAAGAGATATTTACATTGGTAAGTTATAACCCTAACCCTAAGTTGTTGCAATTGTAATTTTAGGGCAATTTAGGAAGGGGACATTACGGATTTTCACTACAGCCGTTGTTTTCTAAGCTGGAGAAAGCAAGTGGTTTGGCCCTAGGCTTGGTAGTGTCTCTCATGGATTAAAGTAGCTCTACCAAAGCACATGCCTCTGTTGTGCTGTACAAGTATTTCCACCCACCATGGTGAAAACAAAAAGACCTTTGAGAACTCGAAGACTGCAAGCAAAGAAGGCGTTAATGAGATTGCAAGCAAAGAAGGTGTTCTTAGCGAGACTTCAAGCAAAGAAGGTGTTATTGATGGAAATGGGAAGAGTTGAAGTGAAGACGAGCATAGAGTACACTCTATTGCATGTCGACATCTTGAGTTAGAGCAAGAGAGGGTTTTGGTGAGTGAGGTGTTGATTTGGAAAAAGGACGGTGAGGAGTTGGACAATGTAGAGTTGTGCATTGAGGCCTTAGTGTTATTGAAGGCCTACAAGGCTAACTCTACTCCTACAGTGTAGGAAGTTCAGGAGGATGTACCCAGACTCATCAATAGCAGTTATGTTACAAGATTCAATAACTGAAATTATATTACTGAATGTTATATTTACAAAGGAGAGCGGAAGCTCTATATATAAGATACAATGTCTAAGAATAGACAACTGGCTGTAAAGCAAACAGCAACAGCGAAGAAAAGCATAAAGCAAACTGATCTACACAACAAGAAGATTGACCATTAAGAAGATAAATAATACTTTAGTACCCCCCCATAATGGTCATTCAGTCAATGACACCAAGATGCCCCCTAAATTTGACAAACTTATCCGGGCTAAGAGACTTGGTGAGAATATCTGCAGTTTGATCCTCGGTCGGAACATACTGCAACACGACAGATCCATCTTCAACAAGTTGGCGGATGAAATGGCAATGTAGATCAACATGTTTAGTCCTTTCATGGAAGACTGGATTTTTGGCCAATTTTAGCACCCCTTGATTGTCACAATACAAGGGTGAAGGCCCTTCTGGAGAAAGGTGCATATCCGAAAGCATTCTTCGGAGCCAGACTACCTCACATGCTGCTTTAACAGTTCCGTGATATTCAGCTTCGGTCAAGGAGAGAGACACTGCCTGTTGTTTCTTGCTGGCCCATGTGACTGCACCGGTGCCTAAATTGAAAACATATCCAGAAGTAGATTTTCTGTCATCAACAGAGCCTGCCCAATCTGAATCTGTAACACCAATCAGCTGAGGATCTTTGCGCCTGCCATATAGAATGCCAAAGTCCGAAGTGCCTTGCACATATCTCAAAACACGCATGGCGGCAACCCAATGTTCAGCTTTAGGAGTTGTCATGAAACGAGAGATGTAGCTGACTACAAAACTAAGATCAGGTCTAGTGGCAGTAAGATAGATGAGGCTGCCTACTAATTGCCTGAATGCGGATTCATTTTCTATAGGAGAGTCTGAAGTAGTTGAGAGTTTCAGCCCTTTTTCCATAGGGGTAGAAGTAGGTTTGCAGTCTGTCATCCAGAATTTGTCCAACAAACTTCTGGCATACTTTGACTGAGAGATGAAGATGCGGTCAGGATGTTGCCACACCTCAATACCTAGGAAATAATGTAAGAGTCCCAAGTCGGTCATGTCAAATGTTTGATTGAGATCTTGTTTGATTCCCTGAATCAATTGCTCGGAGCTGCCAGTAATAATCAGATCATCGACATAGATGACGATGTAAAGACTGTCATCAGCATATTGTTGGACATACAGATTGGAATCCGAAGGGCTCCTCTGAAAACCACGATCCATGAGGTACTTATCAATCTTGAGGTACCACGTTCGTGGACCCTGTTTGAGGCCATATAGAGCTTTCACTAGTTTGCACACGTGGTGTTCTTTGCCTGCAACCTTGAAGCCAGGAGGTTGCGTCATGTAAACTTCTTCCTGCAAATTGCCATTGAGGAAGGCACTCGGGACGTCCATTTGATGGACTTTCCACCCAAATTGGGCTGCCAGAGCAGGACAAGCCGAATGGTACTCATTTGGCTATAGGAGCAAAAGTTTCCTCATAGTCAACACCTTTTTGTGAGTAACTTTTGGCGACCAACTGAGCTTTATATTTGTCAAGAGTTCCATTAGCCTTGTACTTGACTTTGTATACCCATTTGCATCCAATGGGCTTCCTCCTAGGAGGAAGATCAGACAAAATCCAAGTATTGTTCTTTAGAAGACTCTGGTGCTCAACATGCATAGCTTTTTCTCATTCAGATGCACCTTTAGCCTCAGAATATGTTTGAGGCTCGGAGATGCCGTGAAGATTGGCTATGAGGGCAAAATTGATAGTATTTTGTTGCTTGCTCTTCTTCCGAGTAGATCTACCCTCGATGAGTTCGTTATCATGAAGATCACCAATTGTTTTGGCCCACCATTTAGGCCGGAGAGCAGATGAACCAACATCTGAAATAGGTGCATCAGTATCAGCAGGAGGGGCAGGAACAAGATCAGGAGGATCTAGAATATCCTGAGGAGGGGCGGGTGCTTGAACACCAGGCTGAGATGTGGGCAAAACTACAGGAACCCTCCCATCAAGTGGAGCTAAAGGAATGCGAACATCTGAATCTGAAGCTTGCAAAGGCTGATCCTCAGTATGAACAGATGAAGTAAATAGCAGAAAAGCCCCAGTAGTTTCATCAATAACTACATCACGACTGAATATGAGACGATCAGTGTCTACATCAATCAGTCTGTAAGCCTTATGATTTTCACTATACCCAGTGAACATGAGTTTTTGGCTTTTGGCGTCCAGTTTAGTGCGCTTGGCATCTGGTATCCAAACATGAGCAGTGGAGCCAAAAATTTTCAAATGGTTGACGCGAGGCTTACGTCTAGACCAGGCTTCCTCAGGAGTCATCTTTCTGACGGCATAGGTGGGCGACCGGTTCAGAAGATAGACAGCAATGTAGACTGCTTTAGCCCAAAAATTCTTAGGAACACTTCTATGTTCCAACATAGAACGTGCCATCTCTGTAATAGTGCGATTGCAATGCTCAACAACACCATTCTGTTGAGGTGTGTAAGGTGTAGTAAGCTGACGTTTGATGCCATGTGCAGCACAGAACTGAGTGAAGTTGGAGGAGCAAAACTCCCCCCATTATCAAATCGAAGAGAGACGATTGAACAACCTGACTCTTTTTCCACCAAGGCTTTGAACTGCTGAAATGTACTAAGCACATCGGATTTCCTTTTTAAGAAATACACCCACATCTTTCTGCTGAAATCATCAACAAAAAGAAGAAAATATTTGCACCCAGTAACTAAAGGAGTGTTCATTGGCCCAGATACATTAGCATGAACCAATTGCAAAACCTTGGATGCTCTCCATTTGTCACCATTAGGAAATGGATTTTGATGTTGTTTGCTAGCTTGACATGCCTCGCAGACGCCAAGAAATTGAGCCTGAATTTCTGGAAGACCACCAACTAGACTCTCTCGAGCTAACTGAGAGAGATAGTACATGTTGAGATGCCCATAATGCTGATGCTAGAGTTTATTGAGGGACGTGCTCCTGGTTGCCAAAGCTTGCTTTGGAGAATCACCAGAATCTACTAGTCTATATAGACCATGATCCTCAAGAGCTTGAGCAACAGTGGTGCGTGTCTCACGGTCCACTATGCTGCATGAGTGCATGTTGAAGACAACATCCAGATGCGGTGAGTGTCGCATGATCTGACTGACAGAGAGGAGGTTCAGCTCCATGCTAGGTACGAAGTAAACATCGAGAAATATCAATTTTCTCCTACCGGACTGAATCTGCATAGTGCCTTTTCTGACAACAGTATATTCTTTGCCTCCTCCAAAGACAATAGAGTCTCTGAATGGCATGTACTCAGTGAACCAGTCTCGCCTATGTGTGAAATGTTGGGAAGCATCTGAATCAACGTACCATGCAAAGGTTTTGATATGATCGGTGGAGCGTTTAGCCATAAAGGCATAGAATGCAGATTCCTTTCGCAGTGTGCGTGACACAAAAACAAGATATCGGAGAATAGACACCACCCAGGTGGCAAAAGTCTGAAGACATGAAATCTGACTCGACAATCCGAACATGGAGTTCGAGATAGAACAAAAAAAATTCTTCATCTCTGCTACTAACAAGGGAACTCGGGACACAAATCTCAAGGTTGAATAGATTGAGTGCAAGGCACTTGATGGAGAACCGGATGGGTTTAGGCGTTGTAAGCGCAAATCAACAAAAACCCATAAAGAAATGGTCCCCAACAACGATCGTAAAGAGACGAAACTACTAATACTAGACAAAATGGCAACCAGAAGTCGTAAATCTGCCAAAAATATTAGCCTCGATAGAAGAAGTCGCACAAGACAGCGGGAACAGACTGCAAAAAGAAATGAACACAGCTTGCTGCCAAACAAAAGTCGCCACCCCCGACGGATTCTTGGAAGACTGCGAAGAAAGCTAGATAGAATCTGCTTAAACACAATGACAAAAATCGCGAGCACAAAACAAAACGAAGAGATGTGACTTTAGGAGCAGAAAGCGATTGTAGAGAAGCAATCCCGCCAAGAATCCCGTTTCTAGGCGCCTTCCTTCAAACGCTGCCAGTAAAAAGAGAAAATCGCAATAAAAGAGCCTCCAGAGAAAGAAACGACGCCCAAAAAGTGAAAATCGTGATAAAAGACCCTCTAGAGAAAGAAACGACGCCCAAAAAGCCAATGCCACAGATCTTCAAAAATAGCGATGACAGATTTTTGTGATTTCCTTCTGAGGCGCGGATAAGAAATCACGACTTACAAACAAATGCCCGTAAAACAAAAACACGACTAGAGGTCGCTGGAAAGACGCGATTTTTAGAGGAAAAATTCTGCCCAAAAACAACATCGTCGTCGATCCGAATTGCAGGCTTAGAGGAAGAATCAAAACGGTGCCTACAAAGAATCAGAACCCGAATCGACTAGTACAGAGATTAAATAATCTTAAAAAAATGCTAAGACTAACCAGGTTCATAACTTGGTTCTGATACCATGTTACAAGATTCAATAATTGAAATTATATTACTGAATGTTATATTTACAAAGGAGAGCAGAAGCTCTATATATAAGATACAATGTCTAAGAATAGACAACTGGCTGTAAAGCAAACAGCAACAGCGAAGAAAAGCATAAAGCAAACTGATCTACACAACAAGAAGATTGACCATTAAGAAGATAAATAATACTTTAATAAGTTATTTTACATGCCTGTTGCCTTCGACACTAGAGACAGTGGTCGCCTCATTTTTCTGGTAATTTTAACACTGTTTATTTGAAGGCAAAACAAAATTCTAGAGAAAATTGGGCTAAGCTTGATGTTTGATTGAGTGATGAAAATGAATTGTGCATTAGTCTACTTGCATAGATAACTCCTTACAAGGGCAAGAGGTGTGGAAGACCTAGAGTTAAAAACTGCATTCTAATTTTTTAAGATGAATAACTTCAAATTCAGAGCTCCTTATATTCATATGTTGTTATAAGCACATAAGGTCGGATGCCCCTGTGTCAAAAATTGCCATACAAAGTTTATAACATGGACATTGATTGATTGATGAGAAGAGATTTAAAACTAGTAACAACATTCAAAGGTACTATTGAATGATTGATACTAGATACGTACAAATGTTTTTAGTTTTGCTAATAGGGGTATAATATTTATGCCCATCATCCATTCAATTACTAGTTTCTTAAAATTTCATAAGTTTAAGATATTATTGATGATTTTATAAACAAGAAACAACTTTGAAGTTGTTATAATTTATCAATATTAACGATTATTTTGGAAGATACAAAACATTAGTACAATAAGTACTTACCATAAGAAGAATTATTTTTTAATTTTCTTTTAATGAGGAAGTGGATTATTGAAAATGAAAATGCTATTAGGCTTAACAATAGCAGTGTCATTGTGTGCTAGATGTAGATTGAATAACATTGCACATTTTCCATGCTTCAACGACAATGATAAAATGCCATTGCCATCCACTATTTATCTTGATCTCTCAACATTATGTACAAAGGGCCAATTGAATAAGGCACTCTACATTCTGCTTACTGCACAGAACTTTCTAAAGACTCCTCTAGATATCTTCAATCATTCTACACGTAAAGGCTAGTAGATCACAAAATGGGACTAGATCAATTATCAATGGTGCAACTAAGTTGTTCAGGAAATTCTACTTATAGCAATAACAACATTGCAAACATGCATCTAGTTTTGATTCAAATAGCTTCAACCTAGTTTTCATATAGATATATATTTAAAATTTTTAAAAGGGGGTAAAAATTTATTAATCAAAAAGTCAACAACAAAGTTTAAAGGTTATAGAAGTCCACACAACCCACCAGAGGGCCAGAAAATCCCAACAAGCAAACAACCAAACCCACCACAACCAGAGAGAGTCCCACCACACAAGAACCCTAAACGAGACCTCCATTTAACCAGCCCTATCCTCCAGAATCAACTTATCTAAACATTGAGAGCGATCTAGGGTCAAATGCTCCAAGTCTCCCACATTCCAATCACCCATTTGCTCCGAAGTCCATTTAGCCAGGCAATCAACCACCTTATTCCATTCCCTAAGAATGTGAACAAAAGAAACATACTCCAACGAATTATTCAGACAAAGAATCTGTCTGATCACTGAAGCCAGCTGCCAATTCACCCCATGAAACTTTCGCCCCTTAAGCATATTAATCACAATTTGAGAATCTGCCTCACAGATAACTTTGTGCCAGCCAAGAACACACCCTCGTTCCAAAGCATAAAGAATAGCAAGGGCTTCCATGTAATTGTTAGTTTGAAATCCCTTATAAATGGAAAAGAAGAGGATATCATCGGAGCTATCCCTCCCAACTCCCCCAATCCTAGCATGCCCAGGATTCCCCTTGGAGGAACCATTAGTATTGATCTTGAAGATAGCTGCAAGCGGAGGGGACCAGCAGCCATCCCTCTGAGTCTTCCTAATAGGGTGTTGACATCCCTTTGACAAAGAAGAGTTCACACTACTTCCCACTAATCTCAAACTCTGCATCACCACTAGATCACTTGGATCTAGAGGAATAGACATATCACATCTTGCAGATAAGGTTTCCTGGAGCATACCAATAATCCTCTACTAGAGTTGCTGGACCACCATTCTCTTGCCCTGAAAAATTATAGGATTCCTTTCCAACCAGAGTTGCCATAGGATGAATGAGGGGCCAATTTCCCAAGCTACATGAAGGAAGAAGACCTTAGCTGGGGGTCTCCCCATACATCTCCAAAATTCAACCAGCGAGGAAGCATGAACAAAAGACCGTTTCCAAGCTCCCCACCAAAAGTGCCAAATCACCCTAGCAAAGGAACATTGGAAAAACAAATCTGAAGAGCATTCCTCGCTATTACCATAGAGGACACATATAGACGGACCCTGAAATCCTCTCTTTGGTAAATTTTCCCACGTGAGGCACCTATTTTGAGCCACTAGCCAAAGGAAAAAGTTGCATTTAGGCCAAGCGAACTTATTCCACATGTTCCTCCACCAGGGAACACCAATCCCCCCATACTTCTGTCTATCCAACTCCTGATAACATGAGGCAACCGAATACAAACCCTTAGGATTAGGGCTCCAAGCCATGACATCACGCTCCAACAAAGAACTACAAACTCTTCCAGCAAGAATTTGAGCTAGCTCTTCACTATCCTCAACCAAGCCTCCCAGCGACAACTCATGGGGGTCCTTCCCACCTCAACTTGACCCAGGAGATGAGTAGATTTGAAGTCCTCAACCCGACTCCAACCAACATCAAGAAAACTAGAACATAGGGATTGCAAGTGCGGATACATGGACATGATGGGAGGGTAGTGTTGATGATTGTTTTTAGACAAGTCAACAATAGAGTAAAACACTAGAGTATCTCACTCTCTCTTGAATAAAGTCTCTCGAATGCTAAACAATGTGATCAATCGAGACAACTCCAAGGTTCCTTTCTTATAACTTATGATTCGCAGTGGATGAACTCAGTGATTACATGTGATCTTGCTGATTATCACAAAGGGACTTACATTAGACTTTTTCTTCATTCATTCAACTTATTTCTCCCTTGAGTGTGGATGAAGTATGTACAATGTCTTAATGATAAACAAAAGGCAAAAGATAAAGGTTTAGGAAGCTAATCTAAGGTCAATGAAGCAATGATGATGTAAGAATAGACAAACTCTTGAATTAACCTAACTCCACTTCGCCAAGGATGCTCACAACTACATGAAGTTGGTGCAATCTCCTAAGGATAACGAAAGATTTTCAAATCATGAAGGCTTATACAAGCACCCATTAGACGGTGCAGCTCAAACAAGCATCCACAATCGAACTCAAACAAATAAGGCTCAGACTAGCTTTACACAACACTTCACCAGCGATGAATGTTAAAAGCATGAGCTAGGAGTTGATCAAATAGTCAATCCAAACATACATTACATCAAAGAGTTTCTAATCTACTTTGAAACACCTCTCATCAAGATACAATAAACCATGTTATTCCACAAGACAATACTTAACACCAAACAATGCTCCAATGTCTTTGCATTAATCTTGAGAAATATTTACAACAACTTCAAGTCCTCTCAGAGAATTTCGAGAGTCTCTTCTATTCAACTCCTACTTGTCTACAAATTGAATTACTACTTTACAAATGAGGCAACAAGGCCTTTATATAGAGGTTCAGAATTACAATGAATGGCTTGGATCAATCTAGATAGCCAAGTGCTCAGATCATGCCACCTCAGCAGGTAGTTACAACAATTTGCTATTTTTAGTACATGAGAGAGGCAATGAAGGCACACTTTCCAAGAAGATAAGATAAGATGGAATCTTTGGAGCATCTTCCACATGGACGTCCTCTTTGTCTTCTTGCTTGTCATATGATGTGGCGACTTGTGATTGGCTTGATGATGAGTGTTTGCCACGTAGGTGCCACCTTAGCATATTCCCAAATTGTATCATCTTATGATGTCTTCAATGTGATTGCTTTGAATTTGTACGTTTGGAAATACTTTGTTGATTTTGCCTTGTTCATCTTCTTGTAAACTGGATATATGATAGATGTTGCTCATTTGACCAACACTGTGATTCTTCCTCTTCTCTTGCAGGTAAGATACATTGATCTTCTTTGATGCTACTTGATGAAGAGTAGAGTAGAGATATGATGGAGACATGAAGTAAAATAGATGACGATACTTCATTCATGAGGAGGAGATCTCTTTTGGACTTGAAGATTGTGAAAGAACTTGAAGTTGAATGGATGAAATGTCTTTGACATGATGCCATTGAAGATGAAGTAGTACACTTGCCATGTATACTTGAACTTGATGTAGCTGATGAAATGCTCCAACTTGAAAGGATCCTTTGGAGTGTAGATATTGATGATAACACCTTCTTATATGTGGAGTAGATGACTTCTCAAAGAGAGTTGAATGTACCGGAGGAACTTGAAACTTTATGGATGCCTTTGGAACGCTTGATGATGATGAGAAGTTCCTTTGGAGCAGCTACATGATGATCTTGAAGCGAAGATTGATGAAGAAGCTAGTTGATACTTGAAGTGATTTCTTGGAGCAGCTACATGATGCCTTCTCCTTTTCTCAATCCTTGCTTATCGAAGGTTCCAATCACTTGTTCCTTAGATAATTCCTCAGCTCCATCCTTACTGCTGCAACACAAACAAAGAAGAAACAATATCAATCCTTTTTAATAAACAATTGATTTCATAATACATAAGAATCATTTCATGCATCTCTAACCTAGGCGCATTAGATGGGAAATTGGTTCTCCACATAAAAGAAATCATAAAATTCAAACTAATCATCACATTAACAATGGCGCATTAGATAAGCAATTCAGCCTTCACTTAAATTTCTTCAAAACCACATATCAATAGTGTCACATTGGTTAAGGAAGTAGATCTCCTCTTGAAATTTGACCTTTTGCTTATCATTTGTGGTTGGCGGATCGGTTAGACATTTTGATCTCCGGTTGAAATATGTCTTTAAGCTCAAGTTCCTCAAAATAGGGGCAGCAGATAAGGCGCAGCAGTTGGGAATCCAATATCCTCCTTCAATGATGTTCAAACTTTTATTTCCATCTTACCTTTCCTCACATGAAAATGGCGTAGCAGATCAGGTTTTTGATCTTTGATTGACTTTTGCTTTAAAACCTGAACTAAACTTCCTCTTAGCAATGGCACATTGGATGGCCATTTTAAATCTCCGGTTGAAAAAAGGTGTCATGAAACTTTGCAATTTTACTCCCTCATTCCAAGCGCATTACATGACAATTTTGGATCTCCTTCAAGCGACCTTTAAAATTGGTGCTTTAAATGGATGTGTTGTGTTCTCCTTTCAACATATATTCAAACTCACTTCAACTTATCCTCCAAAGTGGCTCATTAGATTAGGCGCATTGGTTAAGGAATTTGGATCCTCTTCTCATCATACTTGTAAATTTGAATTCCTCATCCTCATTGGCACAGTGGTTAAGGTTTTTGGACTCCGGTTAAAAGACCTTTCATTCTAGGCGCATTGCTTAAGGCGCATTGGTTCCATGTTTTAGTCTCTTCTTAAAAGATGCCAAAAAACTCAAGTAAAATCAGCTTTAAATGATGGCGCATTGGTTCTTGATTTTGAGCTCCGGTTGAAATCTCCTCTTCGATGATCAAAATCCTTTCATTCTGGGCGCATTGCTTAAGGCGCATTGGTTGATGATTTGATGCTCCGGTTGAATGTGGCGCATTTCATCAAGATTTTGCGCCCCTCTTCAGTACTTAGCCATTTTTTCAACTCTCTCAGGGTAAGGTATATTGAAAAATATATTTAAAGATTGAATTTCTTATACTTTAAATATTTTTCAATATACCTTCCAGGATGTTTGAGATAGGTCTCGAATCCACCGGATTTAACATGCAAAATCTAGAATTTGGAGGATCCACCAGATATCAGACTTAGTCAATTTTTCAGGATTTCAGGATATTAGGATACCAGACTTAGTCATTTTCTGGATCTTAAACACACGTCAGGATTAGCCTCAGTGTTCATTATTTGGATGGAATTTAATCAAGACTCTTCATTACTGCAAGTTCATGTTCCAGAGGAGACCTCCAGTTATAAAGCAAAACCTTCTAGGAGAGAGACTTATTGTTGGAATGGCAGAGGAAACGAACCTAAGACATCATCCAAAACAAAATGCAAAGCATTAGAGCTCAAAAAAAAAGGGGGTCCCCATTTGCAATGGGGCGATGTGTGATTAGGTCACAACAGGTAGCCATCCCAAGAATCAAACCAAAAAAGCGCCTCAGAACCTCTGTTACAAATCCAAAACAACCCCTTCTTAATAAGATTGACACTCCTTTTAAGAGTGTCGCAGATTATAGAATCCTTACCTAAGATGCAGAACCTTGAAACATCTCCACTCTCCACTCCTCCCAGGTACTTTGAGGTGAGGATCTTGGCCCAAGCTTGATCCTGGTTATGTAAGATACCCAACTACACTTAACTAAAATTTTTCTTACTTAGACAAATTTACTTGCACTTAACTCTTCAATTACTCAATCTACTTAACATCATTCATGAAAGATAACAATGACAACTTGCATGAATCAACTTGAAGTTGGGCATTTGTATTATCAATACAATTGTCTTATTACAATAGATGATGCCCTCAATGGCATGAATATACAATCTCATTCAAAGGATTACAAGAAAAGGCCTTGAAGCCTAGATGTATACAATGCTTTCAACTTCTTCAGAACTATCTCTATCTCACTAGTTGATGTAGATCACTTCAATTAAGCCTAATGATGTCAACTGGATGTCAACACCTCACAATGCAACAAGGGAGCATCACTTTGTCAGTTGAGGGAGCATCACCCCAACTCTTGAAACTCGCAGGCCTCATGATCACAAGCATAAAGCTTTGTAGAGAGAAAATTCGCCAAAAGATAAGATACCCAAATGAGAGAGCCTCTCCTCTTTTTATAGTGCTCCTCAAGGCAATGAAGGCACGTTTCCCAATGCACAAGAGGAACCAAGGCACGTTTCCAAGAAGCATATCCATGGAGAATATTCCATCTGACAACTCAGTCTGAGGTGGCAACCTTACCCACTGAACCGGTACGGATCCCAATGTCATCTTGTCGACCAATGAGAGCTCAAGTGCTTGTAATGGCATCTTGCTTACTCTAGGCGCTATATTGAGGTAGTTTGATCATGAAATAGCGCCCAATGTAGAACTAGGCGCCCATTGAGAGAGATGTAACTAGAGGATGCGCCTAGTTGAGAAATTGATTCCTTGTGTTGTCTTCTCGTTCCGTAGGAAGTCTACTAGCTCCAATTGGAAGATCCTTTCATGTTGCTAAGTCGATCTTCTTGAGGCGCATCTTTGGTGCTCTAGAGACTTGAACTTGCGCCTAGCACCTTTATGATGATGTTCTACACTATTCAAAACCTCAAACACTTGTAACCATACTTTTTGATGCTCCTTTATCCTAGCGCCCTCATCCAGAGTATCAACATCTTGTCTGGGTCTTCAACTTCACTTAGGCCCACCTATTGGTAGAAAAGGTCTAGATTGGCGCCTTAGGAAGAATGTGGTCTTTCCTTGCTAAAATCTCCAACTCAAGTCACATCTGAGTCAAAAACACCATCTCCTATCAAGCGCCTTTCATCTTGAGTAGAATGAAAGCTCTTTACTTACCTAGGCGCACTCTTGGACTAGTTCCTTAGGCGCAATATGGTGTTTGTGGAAGGGTGAATTGGCGCCTTCCCTTGAATTGCTCATCTCCCATGCAAGCGCTCACTTCTGGAGACATTGAGGTAAGTTTGGAACATCATCCCTACTAGCGGCTTGATGATTTGTAGAGTTTGGAGTCCATTTTATCAATGAGGCACATATTTGAGGTAAAATGACATGGATTTGGCACCTAGTCTTGAATTGTCCAATCTTCCTTAAGAGCGCCCACACTTGGAGTCTTTGTAATGAAACAAAACACTTGTGTTACCAAGCGCCCTGGCTTCTTGAGGAGTTTGGAGATCATTTACCCTCTTAGGCGCATCTTCAGGGTCATGGAGTCTTGTTTTGGCGCCTTGATGTTCTTAGGCGCACTTTGAGAGTTGCAGGGTGCCATATTAGCGCCTAGGGTCCTAGTCTTCTTGGCAACACTTGGAATGACAAGGCAACATACCTTGATGAGTGCCTCAATTGGAAACCTTAAACTCAATACCTATCTTCCTCTAGGCGCACATTTGGAGGATTTGACATGGAATATGCGCCTAGGCTATACGTAGCCAATGTCCTCCAAAATTTGAAATGTATGATGTTTTTAGAGGTTGATAACATCATCTCCAAAGGTAGTGCCACTCCTTGAAGTCATTGAAACCCTTGTTCCCATCTAGGCGCACATTCTTGGCTGGTCAATGTGATATTTGCGCCTAAACATGAAGACTCAATCAACTCATCTCTTGACAACTTGATGCTTGGATTGATGAAATGGCTCTCAGACTTAGCCAATTTTTGAGTTTTTGACTTGGATCCTACAAAACAATAAAATTGAGTTAGTCAAAAACCAATTCATTCCCTCATCATTTAGAATTAGCCTCCAGCAATGAGGAGTAGGCTAATCCATGTTCCTTTTGATGATTAAGCCGGAAAAGGGGACATGACAGGTTAGTACACCATCTCCAATAAAGCTTAGCCGCTAGAGTCTAGCCATTGAGACTAGCCTGTTGGAGGCCAAGACCACCCTCTTGAATTGGTTTTTAGATAGACCCCCACTTAACCAGACTCCACTTTGTCGATTCCAGATTACCATCCCATAAGAATTGTTTGGAAAGAGCATCAAATTCCTTAATAAAGCTACAAAGGGCAACCTGAACAAAGCACCTATAAATGGGAAGAGCTTGGACCACAAACTTCAATAACACCACTCTCCCAACAAAAGAAAGCCACTTGAAAGTCTAATGACTAACTCACCTCCGAAACTTATCCAGCACATTTTGCCAAGTCCCCCTGGGCAGGGGTCCATCAGAAAGGGGAATGCCAAGGTAAACAAAAAGAAGAGATCCAACTTGAAATCTGAGGATCCGAGCAACCCTAAGCTGAATAAAATGAGGTCTATTGAAGAAGAAAATGGAGGACTTTCATTCATTTATTTTTTGCCTCGAAGCAGCGAAGTAAATATCTAAAGTCTGTCTAAAGTTAATTGCCTCCTTGACTCTAGCTAAGCCCATCAAAGCAGTGTCATCAACAAATTGTAAATGAGAGTGAGGAGGTATTCAATTACCTCAGCTCCATCCTTGGATTAATCCTTGCCGCACATGAGATTTGATAGCTCTTCCCAATCCTTCTGCCATCAGAATAAACAAATAGGGTGACAATGGGTCACCTTGCCAAAGCCCCCTAGAAGCACCAAACAAAGCTAAAGGCTCACTATTGACAAGCACCGAGAATGAAGTAGAAGTAACACAACTTATGACCCAGTTAACCCAGTCAGCTTCAAACCCAAAAGCTAACAGGACTTTATGAAGAAAAGCCCATTTGACACGATCATAAGCTTTGACCATATCCAATTTGATGAACATCGCCTTCTCCTTTGAAGACGCCATGCAATGAAGAGCCTCAGCTGCAATTACAACCCCATCCAAAATTTACCTGCCAGCAACAAAACCACCTTGCTCTTCAGAAATTAACCCATTGAGCCATGGCTTAAGCCTCTCCGCAATCAACTTTGTGATAATCTTATAAACCACATTGCAAAGAGCTATGGGTCTAAAAAGATCTATCGAATTAGCCCCCTCTTGCTTGGGGATAAGAGCAAGGAACGTAGCATTCATGGCTCTCAGCATCTTCTTGTTCCTATGTGACTCTTGAACTACCTCCAGTAAATCAAACGTAATAATCTCCCAAAATTCCTGAAAGAATTCAATCAGGAATCCATTTGGCCCAGGGGCTTTCCCCTTCTTCATCTGAAACACAATCTCTTCCAATTCTACAAGGGAGATGGGCCTAATAAGCGATTTGTTCATCTCATTAGAAACCAAAGAGGGAATACAATCCAGAATGAGATTCTCTTCATCCACTGCTATTGGAGAGTCCTCCTTGAATAAGGAAGAGTAGAACTGGGTAACCTCCCTTGAAATCTTTTGGAAAGAAGTTAAACACATTCCTTGGGAAGACATAAGAGAAGTAATCATATTCCCATGCCTTCTAGCCTTGACAGAGTTGTGGAAAAACGCTGTATTTTTGTCTCCTTCCTAAAGCCAATCAATGCCGGCCTTTTGCTTCCAGAAGATCTCACGCAGTTCCCATTCCACCTCTTCTTTCACAACATTAGACTCCTCTCTAAGGTTCCTCTCTGTGAGACCATGGTCCCTAATCTGACGGGTGATACTATCCAAGCGAGATCGGGCAGCCTTCTTAGCCATAAAGATATTGCCAAAACAATGCCTATTCCACTTCTTTAGCTGAAATTTCACAAATTGTTATCTCTTGACAAATGACACATAGTTGTGCCATAGGCAGGCTTACATTTGCTGTACCACTGAATATTTTCACAAACTGTCGGAAAAAAGACGTAGTAACAGAGTATGCCTGTGCAGAGCGATGTACAATAGTACAACTAGGTACGTATCCCTACGAATGTATTGATTTTGTACAATGTATGGAATTTTCATCGACGAAAATCAAAACCCACAAATAAAATTGCCTAAAATTTTCTTAACTTCGGCTTTGGTGTTTGGATAGATGATCCTTAGGTTTTGACACCTTCTCGACTCATTCGTGAGGTTTGTTTCACACTAGGAAGCACTGATTACAACCTCATAGCTAAAACCCTCTCAAATTCTAGAAGAGACTTACAGATCCTTGCTCTAATACCATGTTAGATTCCAAGATCATTTGCAGTATTTCTTCTACACAAGGGAGCTGCTTCAAAAAGCAGAAACCAGAGATAAGAGGATCAATTTGCAATCAATACTTCATGTGCATTAAATTATTCACAAAGGAATAATACATAGATGTACATTTGCATTTGTCAACAATAGACAAAGCAGAAAAGTAGATAAGGCAACCTTATCTGATGTGATAAGATTGACACATAATAAAGGAAAACACTTTTGTAATAACTCCCTAATTAACTTATGACAATGTGTAAGTTTAATTTTACACCAACATATAATTTTTAAATTTTCTTTTGGGTATCAGTTGTCATCTAACAACTTCTATGTGAAGTGACTTCAACAAGGACTAGCTGAGGTGTCGATATGGGACAACTTTATTTTTAGTAGTGGTACATGAAATGTTTTAACCTTACACCTTCATATTTGCAAGGCTCTTCTTTAGTATCCTATCATAGATATGATGGTCATTGGTAAGACCACTAAGAAAATGCTATTTCAGTATGCATCTTTTGTATCTTTCCTTGTTTAAATGTTTATTTCTTTTAGCCTTCTTTCTTTTGTGTGTATGATAAGTTGACAAATTGGACAAATTCATATTTATTGATGATATGTGACATGGTTTAGTTACATCTTCATATTTGCAAAGCTCTTCTTTAGTATCCTACCATAGCTTTGATGATCATTGGTGAGACCACTAATAAGACATTATTTCAGCATGCATTGTTCCTTGTTTTAAAGTTATTTCTTTTAACCTTTCTTTGTTTCTGTGTATGATATATTTGATGACATTATGTTCCAAATATTCAAATTTTGTTTATTAAATGTCTCTATGTTGACCTTAGTATGTGTTGGTTAACAGAATTGTCACCTAACTTTATATTCACACACCCGAACAGATGACAAATGTAACAACAGTTGAACTTATTATAATCGTATTTTATAAAGATTCTCTGCTTCTTTTACAAGGCGCAGCTGCCTTCGATAGATATCCAATGAATGAAGAACTAGTATTGCTTTTAACCAGAAAGCAAAATAAAGGTGGTGCTTTTAACTAGAAAGCAATAAAGGCAATATACATCCAAATATTAATCGATTGAAAAGAAGCTCAAAGACTTCCACCACATTAACTTCAATGAATCGATACAAAAATACACCATGCATCATACAATCACCACCATGAATCATAAACCGAAATATAGATAACTCTCAGCAGTGAGCAAGAATCAAAGATATCCAACCACTTTAATATAGTAATACTATGAACACTAGCAGCAATACATTCAACATAAGAAGAATGAAAATTTAAACAATCATAACGCAAAGTTTACGATCGTCCAAACTCCACTACATTGATTTCTATTTCATATATATATAAAGCAATTGAACAGAAAGCTAAAACTTGATCTATCACCAAAACAAAGTTTGCTAAAAGATCCCTACATTGACTGGCTCATTAAATTTATAGCCACGTCCCCAATAACCGTCTTTTTAAAAACCTAACTGCTTCTTGAAGACAGCCGATTTAAAGAAGTTTAAACATTAAATATCATTAAAAATACGGGCCCTCCAGAGCCAATAGTTTTTGAGCAAATATGAAATAAACTAAAGCATAAGAAAAGAGAACTAATTAATAATTGCCACATCTTCATCTTCAACATCGCCTTCCTGTGTCGTTTCTTTCTCCTTCCCCTGTTCATCTTCATCGCACACGTCACCTTGCGCCGTTTGAGCTGCCTGTGCTCTTAGCTTCGCCTTGTAGGACCGATACTTATTGATGATTGATGACAATGCCAAACCATTGGGGCTTCCAGTCATGCTGATTCAGATTTTCTTCTTACTCACCGTCCTGTCAACTTGAATCATCTTTTTGTGCATGTCATCTAATCCACTTTTAAACATCTTGACGTAATTAGACACCTTTGCAGCCTTCCCAACTGACTCTGCTGTGATCACATCATAACTCACCATTTCCTCTGTCAACCATCTTCTTGAAGTTTTGCTTGATCTCCTTGACATCGAGTAGCTTATCATTATCATCACCCATAGCTGCTATCTCTAAAATGGCAAAATCACCCTTAATATCATTTAATTGTCTATAATAAATAGAAAGAGTGCTTCTCATTTCATCTTCCAAAGCCCCTACAATAGATAATTTCCATTCAATTACATCAGCCTAGGCTGCGAAATTCATTTCCTTAGGATCACCCAATACTTCCTTAGCTACCAAAATACTAACATCCATCTTAGCCATGTTTTGTATTTCTTTTGAGACTAAAGATAAGCTATTGCAATCACTTTTGGCATTTTGGAAATCAACAATTAGGGTTTCCCTTTTACTGGAAATGAGATTAAACAACTTATAAGCTTCTTCAATGAAAATTAAGCCATCTAGGGTCACTTTTTCTATCCACTACTTGACAACACTACTTAGGGCTTGTGACCTCTTTATTTGTTGTAAGAGATTGGGGTCTGGGGCACTAACACTCATATCGGGCAAAGCATCAGCAAAAGGTGTTATCTTCCAAATTGATTGAATGAACATAGATAGGGAACTTACTTGTGCACACGGCTTAACATTCTCTTCTTGTTCCTTCTTGGCTCTTTTCGACAAATTGTTGACTGAATATTTGACATGATAGATATCTCCTTCCATGGTCGAGGGTCCCATGTCTATTCTACTCATTTTGAAGTCCACTTCAGTCACCTCATTTTCATTCTTATTCCCCACTGGGTCTGCAATTTCCAAGAACTGATTTGCTGTGACAGATTCATTAACCATCCTTGACATCCTTTTGGCATGTTTGGGCTTAGGAGTCTCCTGTAGTAACTTAGCCACAGTATCAATACTGGTATCCACTGTTGGTGTATATCTTTTCTTCTTTTCTACTGCCTTTCTTAACCATGTAGGAGATGAAAAGGGATGTTAGCAGTGCCGATTACACTCACTATACCATCCATATTCATAGGCTGAAAATTGTGCACTAGAGGTTCACTTGAATTGGGCGAATTTGGGGTGCTTAACAAAGATTGCAGCACATTATCATCTCTTAATAGAGCGAAAATTGGGGAATCATTATCACTTATCGGATTATTAACAAGGGGCACATGGTCTACTTTCGATGGAGAAGCAACCAATCTGGTATTACTTTTCTTTGGTTGATCATCTTGTTCGCATGCAGTTTTCAACTTACTGCTCTCCTCAGGGGGCTATTCACCGTCTCCACTCGATTGTGAGCCAACTCTCTAGAGAGTTGGGTCTGAACTAGATGATCTTTTCTGAGAGTGAGTGGTTTGAGTTCTATTTTGACCTTGAGCAGAAGAGTCCTTAGGTGCAGTTGAATTGGCCTGTTCTTTAATCTTCCCCCTTAACCATTTCTCTGTTCTTCTTATCACATGTAAAGAGCGAAATTTAACATCAGTGATCTCCTTCTCCGACCACTTCACAAGAGGTAAGGGTTGTAATGAAACATCATGATAGCCTTCGTCCAAAATATTGGAGTTATCTTCAACCATGTCAAGAACTCTCATAGGTAATTCACAAGCACGGACCTGATCGATGGTTAACCTTATCCAATTTCTCCTTTGGACTTTCCTTTCATTCAAACAATCCTCCCAGAAATCTTCTAGCTGGGGCTTGTGTTGATAAGAACCTCCTACATGCATGTTTGTTTTCACAAAGTTCTTACTATCAAAGGCCATTTGAGTCGACAAGCTATGAAGATTAAATTTAGAAAGCAATTTTTCTACAGTTCTTGCACTATTATTGCTTTTGCAAGAATAGAAAGAAAGTGTCATAAGAAAGTAATAACCTTTCTTTTTCATGGCGTGGTACCTTACATTCACAGTCGCCATTTCACGACACACCTCCAAGAACACGAGATAATCCGACGGGTATCGTGGCAATTTCAATGGGGCATTTTTGTAACCCCCAATTCTCAGGTAAGAGAAGCGGTCAAACTGGATATAGAAGCTTCCAAAGTTCATGACCAAGGCAGCAACCTTCGTAGAAAACCTTCTCTCCAATGAACCCTCGATTCTTTTGGTAAGATACATAGAGAAAGCATCATTAATCCGCCAGAAATCTTTCATACCCTCTGTTGGCACCCTCAAATTTCGCAAATTTGAAGTGCCTATCTCCGCTCGATGTGTCGACAGAGGCTAGGTCGACATGCTGCTCAATCTAGCCCAGAGCCTATCTTCGTCGATTAAAATCTTGCAACGCAGAAATCATCTTGCAAATTCGTGTGGTGGAAAGTTTTTTGGTGCATATGGTAACATGCCTGCTTAGTTTCGCGCTTCCAGGGTGGGTTATGATGGGCTATTTAATTCTTTTTTGACTGCGACCGGGCTAGATTTGGTGTTCCGGAAAGTTTCAAATCTCACAATTCTGAGGGCGACCCATTTCTCGTTTTGGTCCATAACTTCTCCAGATCAGTTTTGACAAAATCAGAGACCATATGATGCATTATTTTAATGCATTTCAGTTGCGGCGAAGGCATCCGGCAAGCCAGTTTACAAAGGAGGTCCTAGAAATCATTCGGCGATACAAATTTTGAGGAGGAATTGAATGTTTGCCATTTGCCTAAAGTTAAAAATTACAATTTTAAAACATTTTATTGACAAATTTAATGTTTTAAAAGGCAAATATTATAAGATAAACATTATAACAGAAGATAAAGCTTTTTATTTGGGATTCCACAGCATCGCACGACAGTTTATCCTGCTCCCTTGAAGCTATGCGATGGTGCGAAATGGCACTTTCTGTGCAGTTTTTGACTTGCACTCTTCTCTGCAACAAGGTTGAGGTATTTTCTTGTTCTTGGAGGCATTTTTGGAGGTCTTCTGGACTGGATTCGAACAGAGTTTTCCCTGATGGAGCTGCTGATCATGTTTTTTGCTTTCCGACACATTTTTGGGGATGTTTTGGAGCTTAAAATTGCTGTTTCATGGTTTAAATCCGTCCCCTGGCCATTCCTAATGCCTGGGCAGAGATTTTAAGTGTATTTGTGATGAATTTTGGGTGCCTGCCACCATCAAAACGCCCCTGCATCAAGAAAAGCGACCCAGTGATGATAAAAAATCTGAATTGGAAGTTGCTGCGTTTTGTTCTTTGCATTTTCTAGTGGTTGGGTGCAATCAAAGTGTCTTGAGGAGGGATCCAGGGCATCATTTCGCGGCATCGCAGCAGGAAGAGAGGCCCTCAGATGTGCCACTGTGACGGTGCGACAAGGCAGAGGTTTGAAAGTGGAGTTGATGCCTGGCAGTTGCAATGTTAAAATATGGACAAAATCAAAAGGGAAAAATAAATTAAAGTCATTTTGCTCCATATTTTATATTATATTTTGTCTTCTCTTTTTTGTATATTTTGTAATTTCCCTAGGCTCATTGGCAGCAACTTGTAATGAAAAACTCACCTAACTGCCATGATGTAATTAATTTTTAGGGCAACATGCTCTTGTTTGTATAAGAGAGTATGTTGTTCCACTTTGTAAGGGGATTCTTCTGGGCTTTGGATACAAGGTGTCCACATTTTGGAAAGTAGCTTTTTGTAGGAGCAGGTGACTGGATTTTGGGTTGCATAGGCATATTTTGCTATGTAAGTGAATATTTCTAAATGATAGCTTTCTTTCTAGGTTGAGTTATTTGAGTAACACATTCTGTGTGGATCATTTATGACTGTCTCCTTGCGTGTAAGCATTCTTCTTTTGAATGAAGTTGCTAAGGGTTTCTAAATTTTTCAATGTACACTTGCTATGTTGCATGTCTGATTTTTTGCATCTATTCAAGGAGTAGATTAAATTTGCTTTAGATCAGATATGGGGGAAATGTGTTGCATCAAGGGATAAGTGAAGAATATGGTCATGGGTGATTCTCTTTTTTGGACAAATTATTGTGAAGCAGTAATTTTATTATTTTCAGTCCTTTGGTTATGAATTTTTCTGCCATAAGGAAGCACTTATATTGCTAGGTTTGACTTTGTTGCCCAGATAGGGCACGAATCTGGAATTTTATTTGCCCAAAAGTCCAAAAGAAAACAAAGAGTATAAAGACAAATCATTTAAATCAGTTATTTTATGTTTTGTTTTAGGTTAGGGTCTTGCATGTTCTTTGATGTGAAAAGTTAGATAATCCAAGAACATTGCCAATCTGGGGTTAATCTCATAAATTTTGGTGCATACATGAGAGCATTCTGCCTGGTAATGAAAAGTTATATTTATGGACTATGAATGAGGGATACCCCCCTAGGTGTGGCAAAACCTGAAGTGAAGGGGAGATAAGAGACAATCTCCCACTCTGTTGGTCAAGTCTTTCGTTGAACTTGAGGATAAGAAGTGGCAAATCTTTAGAGTTTGATGTGTGCAGGTTTGGGAACCAACACCCTCTATTCTCTGTAACTGTGGAAAAGTGTAATACATAGGTGTGCCAATGGCGGGAACTCCTTGAGTCCTCAACCTAGGCCAGGCAGCCTCTCTATGAGCTAGCACATATGCTAGCTGGGAACACATGTAAAACTTTACATTCTGCGAGAAATTTATCAGTTGCTCATGCATACTTTTGCTGATTATCCTTGCCCAGTCAATATGGTGATCTTCGCAGATAAGCAGGATAAATCTACACATCCAATAATCGAAAGTATCAGACTCAGAGCTCCCAACTACACGGTTCAGCAGAGTGATCATGTCTGAGATTTCCTCCTTGAAATGACTCCTCTTCAGATTAGTAGGAAGTCCTGATTTTCCCCTTTTCTCCATCTCCAACCATGTCTTAGCGATGCAATTTTGACACCAGTCTTTCCTTTCATTATAGTACCCTCAAGCAAAGGATACAGAAACATCAACGTTCTTCTCATACTCATCCAAATTCAAGGTAAGGGTGATTGACTGTGAGTCAATTTTGGCAACGACAGAGCCATATGTGGGCCTTATCTTTGGTGACTCTAGGAAATAATTGTTGGCACAAGCAACCACTAAATCTGGGCAACACACTGCAAGTGGAAAGCCCCCAACTCTATCTAAACCACTACTCACAATTTTGTTAGCCAGGGTGGTTTGGCCTTCGGGTTGCATCCTTTTCCAGAAATCTTCTAGGTCAATATGACCAAACTCTGTATCTCTCACACTAGATAACCCATTCTCCACAATAGGAACCATTGGAGCTTCTTGAAATTTGAATTCATTTTCACAGGCTTGAGGAACCAACCGGCCATAAACTCCAAAGCATTCACAGATAAGGTAGAGAAGTATAATGCACTAATAGGGGGGTCGCTATACAAATACATGAAAATAGAAACTTTTGCCACCTAAAGGAAATGCTTTCATTTTTATAGCAGAAGAAAGAAAAGGAAATGAGATAAGGAAGGCCAATCGTGCTAACCTGTAAGTCTAGAATTCTATGGACTTCTCGCATGTAGTGGATTAACTCTTCCTTGCTCTGCAATGCATTCCCTTAGTGAAATGATGAAAACTTCCAGTGAGATAGTTAATTCATTCGAATTTCATGTCACTTCTCATAACTCATTCATAAATATCATTTAATTCTGGTGGCGTATCAAGCTTTGAAAACTGTGAAAATCCCCTTTTGTTTCCCTCCGAGAAATGTGCCAATTCATCCGCATGCATTTCAAATTAAATGCGAGGTGACAAGTGTCTTATCGTTGCACAACATGTCAGCTTAGAAAAAGGTGCCACAAAAATAGAAGGCCTTTGAAGTCGGCGAATCGGGAACTTTTGGAACCTTTGAACCATAGCTTTGAGAGTTCGGAAGTTCAAGGAACTTCCGACCTCCCGACAACAAAGACTTTTGCTTTAAAACGAATGACCAAGACCGACGCAAGGAGAAGCTTTAGACGTTAGACTCAAAGATTAGTCGGGAAGTTGGGCGGTTCATGAAATCTTGAACCCGTCGGCTTTGGTTCAAAAACACAAAGAATTGCCGACAATGCAAGAAAATGACTAAGTAAAACCCAACTTGGGGAAAAGAAAGAAAAGTGGCATATAAGGAATGGAAAATTTTCTAAGGTATGAGTGCTTTAGTAAAATTTCAAACATGAGGTAACAGTATGAAGCCTTTATTCTCTATTTTCTTCATGATGGCAAAGGAGTAAGCTTTTGTCTCTAGGTGAAAACAAAAATCTAGTATTTATCCCACATGCCAAAGATAAAAAATTAGAAATAGAAATGTAAGCCCGAAGGGAGTAGTTATGATACTATTTCCAGTTAAAAATGGAATAGCCATTAAAGCCATTTTCAAGTCAAACTTTGTTTCTCAGTTAAGTGCTATTTCAAGCCCTGAAAAAGCTGCCTATAAAGAGTTTATATTTACGGTTGGTTGCTATATCTTGTACATGTTAGTGATGATTTATTTGTAAGCTTCATGTGATCACTCTAAATGCGTAACATTCTCTTGTCTTCTTGCCATAGTTGTTTGTAGGCACAGGTGGAGCCTCTTTTTTTTACTTTACATGTATGTATGCATTATGTACATATATCACTTATTAGAAAGAATATATATTTGGGTATTAATGATGAATTTAGATAGAAAGTTTTGGCAGGTCAGATTAAGGATTGGGCTTTCCAAGTGGTTTTTGTCTAGTGGAAGTAATCATCAAGGCATGCAAAATTTTATTTTGTTACTACAATGACATGATTAACCCGCTTTACAATCTCTCCTTATGGTGGTCCATTTATAGAGGATGCATAACCTATCATTAGTGCATGAGCTTATGTTTTGGTTTTAGACTTGAGAAATATCTGATTTGGTCGTCTCTATGTGATTCAAGGTAGAACCAAATCAAGAGTTTAAAGGTTTGATATGTGAAGGTGCAAATGTTCTGCCGACAAAGTTTGTAGAGGATGCATTCAAGGATGACTATGGTAGGTGCCTTAAATTAGGCAGTTTCATTTTTTTTTACTTTTTCTTATGTTTCACCATAACTTATTGATGGAAAAGATTAGCCCAAAAGTTGTAGAGGTAGCTGATTATATTGTGCTGGGAAAGCATATTCTATCCCTTCATTCCATTTTACCTTTTCCTCTACCAACAAAAGACAACCTTGAGAAGGAAATCGTCAATTTGAGCTGACTTTCTGGTGTCAAGTTGTGCAGGAAAGGTTGTTAACTTTCAGCGCTTGGATAAAGTGCTGAAGTCTATCAACAGTTGGTACTCAGAACGAGGTCTTCTTGCAAAGGTAAAAAATCTTTGTTTTGTAAGAGAGGTACGTTGTATAGTTAGAAATCTAATGGACTTCTGCCCCTTTGGATTTACACACCATGTTCTTTTAAACTAAAGGTTAATTGTACAGAACTATAAAATCTTGACTGCTCTCAACCTAGTAAGCTTGGGCTTTCTGTTACTGTATCATCCAGTTTTTAATGTTCTACTGATGTTTGTGTGTTTGGAACATAGATTTCAGGCATAGAGATCCTATCTGGTGGAATTTTGTTGTTGCAAGTCTCTGAGACAGAAGTGAATAATATCAGTATTCAGTTCCTTGATAAGAAGACGTAAGTAGTCTTTCAATACTTGCCTAGTTAGCTTACATTCCTATCTCTTAGATAAAAATTAGCTTTTCCTACTGTAATAGTTTTAGATTTATCAAATAATGATATACACATAGAGACACACACTCATTCTTTTATATGTAATAACCATCCTCAATTTTATTTTATGATACAGTGGTGAGCCAACCGTAGGAAAGACTCGACCAGAGACTCTTCTTCGACAACTTACAACCAGAAGGGGCCAGGTATTATTGTTTTCATAGTGTTAATGAAATATCCCACCCCTTTTGAGATATTTACGAACTGTTCTGCCTTGTCTGAGTTTTTGATATTTTATGCTATGTTGGGTATAACAGTGTAGTACAACAAAAGAGATATTGCAAATATATATATTTTCTACACTAACAGGAAATTTCGAAGGAAATGAACTGCTGAAAATACCAGATTTTTATATCTCCCAAAATACTCAGTATTTTGACAAAATATTAAGTACCCAGTTGAGAAAATATCCCCTATTATCTAAGCAACCAATACCCAGAAAAATATATTCCCAAAATATGAAGCATTTTACATACCCATTACGCTGCCATGCAAAATACAGGCCTGTTACACTTGTTACAGCAACTGGAATGCTCAATCTCCATTAATATGGTAGGATACAATGCTGTAATGTTCTCAAAAGTTAAGACAACAATATATGGAGCAGATTCAATACATCCAATGGCTGTCAAACAGGGCAAAATCATTCACAGCAAATATCTCTGAACTTAGATGATTAATCTCCAAACCCTTGAACAATCTTTGTAGATAATCACTTTAAGATTTGCATAAACTCCATTGATGCTCAGATGTGACCTCCGTATGAAGCCACCAATAATTGCAAACCCTGGGTGATCTTCTCACCTGTAGGTAGCACAATCGAAGAGAGGCTATGTTCTTCAAGATTGAAATTACAGCAAAACCCTAGGTTTCTTCTCCAAAGCCAAAGTTTCTTCAAAATAGACAAGTGTTGAATGATCAAAGAATGAATGAAATCCCTTTTCGAAAAGCCTTTATATAATATTCAATTTGTATTTGGCTTCATCTCATTAAATTTCACTTTAATTTCATTTACTTTTCCCTCCATTTGGTGCACAACAAAATAATATAAAGTGTATTTTAATAATAAGTATAACTTATATCTCCCTTAAAATTGACACTTTATATTTTTCCACAAGTAGGTGCCCATAATATGCACTTTATAATTTGACTTAAATGCACTTTATAACTTGACTTTATAATCATTAAATACCCCTTTTAATAATAAAGTCAAATAACATTTAATGATGTGCACTTTTTAATTAATTATTAATAAAGTATTACTTTATTAATAATTAAAATTTCATAACTCCAAGAATACTCATTATTTCTCGATTCCGTCAGAACCAGGTGGTCAACCACATAAACCACTACTCATCCAGATGCCTTTCCCAAAATAGAAAGGTTGGCCACTTACACTCAACTGACTTACTATAAATAGTAAATGCCTCAAAACGAAGCCAGAAACCTTTGAATAGCTTGGCCTCAGAATATACTAACAATCTGGAGAGGTAAACACTGTCAACTACCACCTAAAAAGCTCATTAACGCCCACCGGACCCTCTAATCACTGAACACTAGCCTACAAGGGTCAACTGATAGGCTAATCCTCCGAACTCTGATACTCACGAAAATGGGGACATTACAGTTAATCTCTAATTTTGAGGATTTGTTGTATGGAGGAATTCTGATAGTACTTTGTGAGTGAGATTTGCTACCTAATGTTTCATGCTCAATAATCTTGAATTGAGCTGGCTTATTAACATTTCAAATAAAGTCAGTAATAGAGCAATGCTCTTGCTTCTGATTCCCTTTAATTTTACATGTTTAGCAATTCGTTAGTCATTGAGTGGACTGTTGTTGGAGTTAATGTTTTCGAGTTGACAATAGTAAATTGCATGCCTGCTGAGGTAGTTTATAAGAAAATCAGGTTATATGAGTTACAAGTTCCCAAGGTGACCCTATTCAACAATCACGTCTGTCAGAAAAATGCCAAGTATATCTGCTTGTATTGTATTATGGCTGTCTCCTTTTGCTAGTTAGGATTTGGGATTGACAATCTTCTCTTTGCCCTTACCTTCAATGTTGATGTAACATTGTAAAGAGACATACCTAGTAGCCAGTGATTTATTTGCCTAAAAGTTTGCTTTGCAGGTATAGGTGTTTGTATAATATTGGTTCTAGCTTCTTTCATAACTCTAAAACTTTCATGCAGGCTTGTAGCTATTCTGCTTATGAGTAATCTGATCAAGATATGCTGCTTTCTATTTTGTCTCCCCAAGAACCTTCACAACTTTTTCTTTTTTTACACCAAATTGAGATTTTTCATCTTGTGCCTTCAGGAAGGTCTCATCATTGTGATTGCTTGGTCGGCAAACATTAAGGATGTGGCAATGTTTTTTTTTTTAAACATTCATGTATAAATTATGCTCCATTCACTGCTTTTTCTATAGTGAATCATTTGTCTTACCACTTGTGTCTTAAAAAAGGGGCTTTCCTTCCCATTTTTGCTATAATCTAATGAGCCCAATATTGTCTGAAGGAAATAAGATAGGGATGGTTTACTGTAGGAAATAGGAGGAGCATAATTCATTAAGGCACAAAGCTGTCCTAGGAAGTAGACTGAGTTTAAAGCATAAAGCTATTCTAGGAAAATGGAAAAGGTAAACCAGGAGATGAAAAGACCATAGACTGTTTTGAAGAATAATAAGAGGAGAATGCAAGGACGTGCATTTTAGGGAGTTTTCTTTTCTTAAAGACGGCAATTTGTTTTTTTATAATAAAATAATTATGGTAATAATCAGAGGATCCTTTTTGAAAATTGTGCAACATGGTTGAACCAGCATTTTAATATACCAAAGATTGATTTGTCTTCATAATCAGGAGTGGTTCGCCTGAGAACTTTGGCTGTTCTGTATATTGGTGGTGTCAGAACAGATTTTTGTTGCATGTTTAGATAGAAAGTAATTTTGTAAATCATTTTCTCTTAAATTTTAATGTTTCATATAATTTATATTTTGTTTCCAGAATTTCATATTTCTTTTGGGCTTATTTCAGTGTTTTAGAGAACTTGAGCTCATAAAAGTGGTATCAGAGCTTGTTAATTTTCTGTTTGGTTTGCAGATTCAGATTTTGATTTATTTTAGAATATGCTTTCTTTACCGTTGGTCTCGAATTTTGACAGCCTCTTCTTGTTACATCTTCAGTTTTGTCATGTACAAACAAGACATTGTGATACTTTTTTGTTTTGAGATTAAATGGACATTCTGTAAATGAATGACTTAAGACTCTAGACCATTTGTATTTTAGTATACCACACCACCTGATTTTTTCCTTCATATTCTCTTTTATTTAAACAGGATATACATAAATCTATCCTATGGTTCTAGGTTCTAATAACTAGGACTTTAATGACTACAGAAAGATTAGTTCTAACAAGAAAAAAGTGACTAAGAAATTAACAATGATCAAAGAATCTTGGAGTGTAGTAGCCTACACCATATTGAGTGTTGGAGGTCATTAATTAATGTTTTTGTGGATTGCTCACAAGGTGTAGTGTTCTTGAAGGGAGTTGACATCAATAACCATAAGAAAACTATTTAGTATTTTAAAAAAAAATTAGAGGAAGTCATTCTAGAGAATGCATTTCGAGTTGTTACTGATCAGTGATAATGCTACAAATTGTACTTGAGCGAGGAGGCTAATTACAGAGCAGTACCCATGAATATATTGGAGTCTGTGTGCAGTCCATTATTTGGATTTGTTGTTTCATGGTTTGGCTAAATTCCCATGGGGGGATGAAGCAATTGACAGAGGGAGAACAATTACAAATTTATGAGGCAATTCATAGAGAGCAATTTTAAATTTATGAAACAATTCAGAGAGGGAAAGCAATCACAAATTTCATAACGAATCAATGCCTCAAATTGAATATTTACAAGCAACATGTATTTATGGAGTTGTTGAAGCCTTGTAAAACAAGATTTGCGTTAGTTTATATCACTTTGATAAGAATGGTTGAAGAGAAAGTAGTTCTAAGGTCAGATATTTGTTCCAATGAGTGGGGAAATTATCTTGTTTTTAAAGGTTCTAAAGGAATGGACATAGAGTGAATTATTCTAAACAACAGTATTTTGGGAAAGTGCAAGAAAGGTTTTAAATGTGTGTGAGCCAATTGTTGAAACACTTAACATGGTTAATAACAATGCCCCTTCTCTTGATATGCTTTATGCGAGCATGGACCATCGTACTAAATCCATTCAAAATTCTTTGAATAATGTGGAAGCCGATTACGTTAAGGCATGGGATACAATTGATTAAATATGTAAAATGATGTACAACCTTTTGCATTCAGCAACTTGCTATATGGATTCAAAATATTTAATATAGATAGAAAGGGTGATGGTGGAGTTGCTGGTGGGCTTTATGAAGTCATTGGGATGTTTGAACAAGAGTTAGTAGTTGCAAGTGCAAACAAGAATCAATGTTGGAATAGAAGTCGAAAGAAGGCATGTTTGGAATTGTAAGAACCCCAACCAAATCTGACCTGAATTTTTTGATTTCAATGGTTTGACATTTTGTCAAACACTTGTCATGCAATGGGACTGAGTTCTGATTTCTGAGTTTGATGTTTGTTTTGATTCTTGTTTGTGATGGTTTTCATATAAAATACATATGCCAATATGATAGGAACATAACACATGACTTTGCATTCATTAAACATCAAAATACCACACCAATCGTGTCTTTATTTGCACTATAACAAGTCTGATTACAAAGATATCAGGTCTGATATGAAAATGACAGTCTGATATAACCATGACAGTGGTAGAAATAGATGTTCAAATTAAAGATTTGAAGTAAACTCTTCACGTTGACATACTCGATTTTGAATCTCCATGAAGCATGTAAGAATATAAACCAAACAGCCAAAGACGATGACTGAAATAATGATTCAGCAGTCTGATATGAAATAACAGCTATGGCTGGAATGTTGTTATGTCTGAAATTGACTTCCTTGGGCAGCGATTCTCCTTCACATCTGAACAACCAGCAAGCTAGATGGAAATACCTTCATAAATGGTCAAAACTCCTTATTTTTGATGATGATTCAACTTCTAATGGCAGCGCTATTCATGCTCATCAAAGGTGATTCCTTCTAGATTAAACTTGACACTTGAAATGCTGATCAAACTCTTCCCTAATGGCAGATTTGACTTCCCAAAATGTAGCGATTTGTTCCTTTAATGAGGCCGAACTTCTTAACCCTGGCTACGGCTGGAAATGAGGATGCAAAATATAAACTTTATGCCCAGTCTTGTATGGCGAGGGTTTGTAAAGAAAATCAGTCCTTCAACCATAAAAACCCTTCATAGATATGCATTATAAATCCATCCAATTGCTGATATAAACCCTCACAAAGACCTGGAAATAAATCCCTCAAAACCCAAAATTGATTTGATGTCAAATTACCAATTTTGGTGATGAAACCCTAGCAGCTGTAACCTGCAAATTAATATCTTTTCCAACTCCTCAACAATTCCAAAATCTTGCAATGATGCTCAATAGTAAACCCTAGGTGGATTTACCTCTCAAGTGGAATTGAGTTTTCGTACAAATCACAAATTTTCCTAGGGTTTTCGTCTTTAGAAATGGCTGAACCTGTTGTTGTAGCTCAAAGGAAAATATCCAATATGAAAAATGATAATTCAATATGATGAAATGAACTTGCAAACACTTCCTTTTAAAGCCTCCAACAGGATTGACCTCTTTTGCCCAATTTGATATAATTTTGAAGTCCATAAGAGGTGCGCCACCATGTGTAAATAAAATATTATTTTTAATTCACTCCATCAAGTGGGTCGGCCCACTTGCCAATTAAAATAATATTTTATTTGTCATTTTATTATATTTTACTTTTCCCTTTTACAGAGTGACTTTTTTTCCTCCAAGTTTCACTTAATTGACTTTCCTTTCTCGAAGTCACTTTTGCTACACTTAACTGACTTTCCTTTCTCCAAGTTGTTATAAAGTCACTTTATAAAGTACTTTTCAAAATTGGCTCAACTTAACTTCAATTTGGCTTAGGTGAAGTCGGCTCAACTAAGGAAGACAAAAAGGGGACATTACAAGAATACCAGCTATTGAGTTTTTAGTTCAATTTAGAACTTCTGCACATGTTTAGTGTGAACATGCAAGTAGTTAGAGTTTTTTCTATTTTGTAATTCACTTAAATGATAAAGTGAAATTCTTTTATTTAGTTAATTAAGTCTAATAAAGTGGGGATAAGCATTATATAAAAATAAATTAAATAGTTTCTATAATGGTCAATTAGGTATAGTTTCTATTTCTGTTTTATGTTTAGTTTGTTTCTATCTTTTGTACTTTACTTATTTGTAGTTTCCTTGTGAAACTCCCGCTTCTCTATTTACAAACATTCTTGCATTCCCTTTAAATAGAACGTTGCTCTACATTGTAAAAATAATCTCATTCAATAATATATTGTGCATATATTCTGAAATGTAACAACATGGTATCAAAGCCGTTCCTCTCCTAGTGCATATTCGTACTTCTGTATGATGTACGGATCTCGTTTTGAGGTCGATCTTGGTTCGTCATGGGCGTTTGCAAGATTTTCATGATCGTAGGTTTTTCTTCTCTGATTGCTGTTTCAGTTTTGAAGTCGCGTTTTTTAATCCCTGGAGGTTGCGTTCATTCTGGGAGCTGTTTTTGCACGCGATTTTCCCTTTTGGTCGCAGATTCCAGTTTGTGGTCACCTTCTCTGTTCATTCGGCGTGTGGAAGGTTGCGATTTTGAAACTTGCATTTTTTTGAGGCTGAGTCTTCTTTCTTCCTCATGTTTTCTCCTTGAATAAGGGTTTCGACGGACTCTTCTTCGTGTTTTCTGGTCATTTTGAGCTTAGTCATGGTCTCTGGCGGCCACGTTTGTAATATCCCTTCCAGGATATTTTCTAAAATACTAATCAATCACTTTTCATAAACTTAGTTTCCAGGTTCACACTTAGATTGTAGATATAGAGTCATTCAAATTAAAGATTTGAATGATAGATACTATGATAGATTTTAAACGATTATCAGATTTATTCATCAGCTCACTTCATATCATACTTTGCAAATTACCATGGCAATCTCATACATCTAGAACTAACTCAGAATGTAGATGTTTCTAAATCAGTCTCAGAGCACACATCAGATACTACAAATAGTGAATTGTAATCACAACTTCCAACAATGAAATATTACCACCTGGATATATAGTGTATTATGAAATCAGCGACTAGCTCTTCTAAAATGCAATTCACTTCTTAGTCACTAACATGATTCTATGATAGTTGATGCAGAGATATGATGCTATCTGTTGGTTCCAAGAGACTTCGGCTTGAGGGACTACATTCCAACAATCTATACTGACCAATTATCCAACACTTACTGATAAATGGCTGGATATCCTTATAATATGTTTGCTACCTGGTGTATAACCCTCGATGCCTTAGCAATTACAGGCCTTTAATGATAACTTTTCCCAGCGTGTCATTTGCCTTTTGCAATCAGTCGATAACTACCAATGATGTAAGCTTTCCTGCATTCGGCTCTCAATGACAATGTTTGCGATGGCCTTCAATAACCACGGTGCTTCAATCAAGCTTCCACAATATGTGATGAAGATGATGCTGATCCTCAGGACATACACTTCAATTCCTCAACTGAGTTCAAAATCTCAATGTTGACCAAGCTGAACAATGTGAGCGGTCCTCTTTCGATCTCAGATGTCATTCACTATAATATCAATGTCTCCAAAACTCCTCAACCTGCGATCCATATACTTCTTAGTGATTTCTGGTAGTTGTGATTGCTAATATATATATAGTTGTTGAAGATATATGCGATTTCTCTTAGACAAGCGGCACCTTAATTCCTACCTGGCTGTCATGTCCCCGTTTCTGGCTTGATCATCAAGTATGAATGGATTAGCCTACTCCTCATTCCCGGAGGCTAATTCTGAATAATAAGGGAATGAAATGGGTTTTGACTAACTCTGTGTGTCATTTTGCAGGTACAATCAAGGAGTTTTGAGTCAGAATCTACTAAGTCAGTGACAAGGCGCCCATCCTGGCAGAACACACCCATCCTGGCGCCTAGCTTCTAGAGTCACTTCTGGCATTGAAGTTGAGGTTTCAACAGAAGGCGCTCCACCTGAATGGGTTCCTCCAATCAAGCGCCTAGATCAGAGATGAACAAGAACAAGGTATCATGGAGTCTTCATGCCTAGGCGCTCATCCTACATCAGACCTCCCAAAAAGTGCGCCTAAATAGGAATATGATCTTCAATCCCCTCAAGAGGTCAAGGCGCTTGGTAAGGCAAGTAGTTTGTTTCATTTCAAGACTTCAGAAGTGAGCATTTGCATAGCAGATAAGCTTTTCAAGGGAAGGCGCCATTTTATTCTTCCACTAGCACCTTAGTACGCCTAAGATGGGAGTAAGTCCTCACATTCAGTCCAGATACAAGGCGCTCCTTCAAGGAGGCAAGATCAATCCAATTGAAGTTCAGTTGCTTTCAATCTACTTTGAAAAGATGTGCAGTTGGATCCTAAGCGCAAAATCCTAGTCAAATTGATGACAAGTGCGCCAAAAGCATCTTCAAAGGAGGTATGTCATGGGCGCCAAATCTTCTGCAAACCTTCCAAGTAAGCGCCTGAGTTGGAAGGACGTTTCCAATCACTCCCAAAAGTCTAGGCGCCTGGTGAGTAAGTGTCTCAACATGCATGAAGTTGAATCCAACAGGAGGCGCTAGTATCTTCCTACACTCTCTCAGAAGAGCGCCTCAAGCAGGTTGACTTGGCATGGAGTTGGTAGAGTTCCCTGGAATGGGAAGGCAATACAGGAAACATTTCCAAGTTGTATCATCCATTATCAGTGCAAAACATTCAAGGTATGCGCCTAAAGACCATAGGGTGCCATTTTCATGATCCTGTCATCCTTAGGCGCATTTTCCAGTGCATTTGACCAAGCTTTGGCGCCTAGCTTTTAAACACTTTCTTCATGATTCTATTTTGGCGCCTAGCTTCTTTGCAAACCCCCCAATTTGGCGCTTAACCCTAGCAAGGTGCAATATCATCTCCAGTTGGCATTTGGTCTTGAAAGCTAAGCAGCGGCAAAGTCATTTTGGCGCCTAGGGTCTAGTTGGACTTCCAGGATTGCAGTCAAGGTATGGCGCACTTCCTTGGTGGCGCCTAAACCCCAGTGGCGCCTTGATCAATCTCAATGAGCGCCTTAAGGAGATTGGATAAACTGAGTGTCCAGATACCTCTTTAGATCAAGGAAGCAACACTTGAAAGTCTTCCCAAGCTAGGCGCTCACTTCCAGATGAAGCATTTTACCCCGTTGAACATCAAGTCTTGAAGGAACACCAAGCAAAGTCAATCTTCATCCAAGGCGCACTTCTGTGCCCATGAAGCATCATTCTGGCGCCCAACATCAAGTAGCATTTTGATCAAGTTTCAGTGAGTGCCTTGGACAGATTGGGTGAATGAAGTATCATGATTCTCTTCTGGATCTCTCCAACAACCTTTAGGAGTTCTTTCTAGATAGGCGCAACCTCATGATGGGCGCACTTGACACTCCAGATACTTCAACTTGGCGCCCAGTCAGAAGAACACTTGAAAGTGCGCCCAAGCTGAGGTGGTTTAGGTAGTTACACAACTTGAGCTCTCATTGGTCGACAGAATGTCTTCGGGATCCGTGTCAAGGTCTCTAGATGAGCTTGCCAACTCAGAATGAGTCATAAGATGGAATATTCCCTTGGATATGCTTCTTGGGAAACGTGCTTTGGTTCCTCTTTATGCATTGAAAAACGTACCTTCATTGCCTTCGGAAGGCCTATAAAAGGAGGAGCTCTCTCATTCATTTGGCATCGATGCATTTGGCAAAATTCTCTCTGCAAAAGCTATTAAGCTTGTAATCTTGAGGCCTGCGAGTTTCAAGTGTTGGGGTGATGCTCCCTCAACTGACAAGGTGATGCTCCCTTGTTGTATTGTGAGGTGTTGACATTCAGTCGACATCATTGAGTCGATTAAGTTGATCAAGTGTGAAGGACAGTGTAATCACCAAGGCTTCAAGGCCTTCTTTTGTATTTCCATTGAATAAGTTGTAACTTCATGCTGATGAAGCATTATCTATGTAATAAGACATTGCAAGTTGATTGAATCAAGTACCAAGACAAGTACTCCAACTCTAAGATTGATCCATTCAAGTAGTTATCTTTGATGTATATCTTTGTGTTGTTGAAGTAGTTGATGAGTTGATAGCAAGTAAAATTGTTTGAGTAAGGAAAAATTTTCGTAGAACTAGTTGGGTATCTTACATTGGCTCCTTCAAAAATGATGAGATGCTTAATTATATAAATTGCTGTCAGTGCTGGGGCCCATATCCCATTTAGAAGTCCCACTTATTCTTCAAACATTGCTATGTTATCTCTTCAAGAGCTGCGTTCTATTGAAATGGGTCCTCCGATCCACTAAATCTGAAATCCCTGGATAATAATCTTAAACTATAACCTGCATCAAACATTATCTCCTATTTGGCAGCACTTATCATCTTGAACAAGGAATATTTCAAAACCCACAATTGTTATTTTAATGAAAACTATTCATTAGTAAAACATACGATTCAACCATTATCCTTAACATTGCTTAGAATGGGCAATCCCTCATATGCTAAGGAAGTTGCGATTTGATTATTGAAAGAGCATCATAAATAATATCAATCAATGAATTTGCAAATACAAACCCTATATGAACAAAATCTGCATATATATTTTCAAACTCCAACAAAGATCTTCAACTTAAGATTTTCAATGAAGCTTACAAAAACGTTCTCCGACCAAATGACGAAAACCCAACAATCGAACCAAAGGCACTTTGAAGCTCAGTAGTAAAATCTGAAATGATTTCACCTCAACAATTCACCAAGGGATCATCTCCTCGGCTCAACAAATGCAAGGGGCCATCACTTTGACAACAGCTGAATACAATTTGACAAAAATCATAAACATCAACACAAGCATCTAAAAAACATCCTCAACAATGACTCTCAATAGCCCTTTTAAAACTTTCATCAACTAGGATAGGCCCTAATTTTATTAAATGAAAGTTTTTATGTACACAATCACACTTTACAATATTAAATGCTTTTACACACTAACTTTTTAAATGCTTGTTTTTGTGTACACAACACTTTTTAATAAAGTGTTTTAATACCGACTTAAGTAACTTAAATAAAATATTAATTTTATAAAGCAAATAAACATACTTTATAAAATTAATTTACAATTACAATATTTTAAGTTACTTAAAAAATGGGGACATTACAACCCTCCTTTTCCGACATTGCTTGTCCCCAAGCAATGGGAAAAAAAAAATGAAGCCAATGCATCCCTGGATCCCAAATCCATCGATGCTCCTCAATCATGCTCAAACACATCACCTCCAAGTTGTTGATGTAGAAGATCTTGGGACCGCTTCCGCTGTTGCACCAAAATAAATCCATCTTGCTGTTATGAATCAGAACAACAATATAGGTTATGTCGAAAATGTCACCGAACCAATGCAAACCAAAGAAATTCATCTTATACTCCATGTCCAACCAATAGACATGCCTCCACACACTCCTAAGCAACTGAATAGCTGATGTAGGCCATGAACAATCAAATGGTGCAATGTCATTCCAACTAGGGCAGTCACTAAACCATGATGAACCTATGAATATGAAGTCACCAATCAACAAGTAAAAGCTGCCATATCATAAGAAATTAGTGACATAACGAAAGATGAGTTATGGATGTCTTCATTACAAACCAATGACTACTCTTGAGTGGTTGATCCACTAAGAGTGTTATCAACAACATCATTAACCCATGGAAAATAAACTATCAAATCAAACAGACAAACATCATCAACACCATGAGTAGGCTGATTTAGTTCACCAAATGGAACTAATGCATCAATCAAAACTGAATCTTCTTCTATTCCATTATAATATTCATAAATATCATCATTGGCTGCCTCAAAATCATCAAATAGGGCTGATTACAAAGGAATAGGACTGCTGCCCTCAAACAAATCAGGGATTATTTCATGCCATTCAACTCCATGATCAAAATCTGCCATCTCATTAGAATGATCAGCAATGACATCATGCCATTTTTCTTCATCAAATGTTGATCCAAAGCAAGGAACTTCATATGCATCACCTATGTTTTCTTCATGTGAATCACATACTTCATGGCTGATCTTTGTAGCAAATATTATGTCCTCTCCTTTCATGTATGATCGAACATCAATAATATGCCCTTCATAACAAACTGTAATCTCTGATTTGCTCTCAAATGAATGAACATTATCATTTTCCAAATCATTCACATCACTTGTCTCCTTATCAACATGAGGATCAATGTTAGTCTCAACTTGAGAAACTATACCTTCATCTACCTTAGCTGATTTATGTTCATCTTGCACATCCTTTTCATCAATCTTGCAATCATCATGGAGTGACATGAGCTCTTAATCTTTTGCTGACCCAAAAGTCTGATTTTCTTCCATTGTCTCATGACTGCAGTGAGATTCTTCATTTCTTGGCATTTCATCAAACTCATCTAGTTGTTCAATTTTTATGCCACTTGCAAAAACTTCTTGCTCTTTGAAATCATTCATCATATACCAATGCATACCTTTATCATTAGGAGTCTTCTTGAATGAACTTGACCTTGTACCTGTTGATTTTCTTGAATTAGACTTCCATGAATCTTCATACTTCTGTGAACTAGGAGCTGGCCTCATTGAAACCTTTTTCTTTGTCATTTGTCTTTGCTTCTTCATGTCTGTTCGATACTCCATATATTGCTCAAAATCTATATCATTTTTGACTCTATCTGGAAGTGCTATGTATTTATCATAAGCAACCATTATCTTCTCAACAAATTTAGAAACCATGATTGAAAAACCCAAACAGGCTGGCATGATGAAGGCTCTGATACCACTGTAATATCCCTTTCAGCATATTTTTTAAAATACTGATCAATCACTTGTCATAAACTTAGTTTCCAGGTTCACACTTAGATTGTAGATATAGAGTCATTCAAATTAAAGATTTGAATGATAGATTACTATGATAGATTTTAAACGATTATCAGATTTATTCATTAGCTCACTTCATATCATACTTTGCAAATTACCATGGCAATCTCATACATCTAGAACCAACTCAGAATGTAGCTGTTTCTAAATCAATCTCAGAGCACACATCAGATACTACAAACAGTGAATTGTAATCACAACTTCCAACAATGAAATATTACCACCTGGATATATAGTGTATTATGAAATCAGCGACTAGCTCTTCTAAAATGCAATTCACTTCTCAGTCACTAACATGATTCTATAATAGTTGATGCAGAGATATGCTGCTATCTGTTGGTTCCAAGAGACTTCGGCTTGAGGGACTACATTCCAACAATCTATACTGACCAATTATCCAACACTTGCTGATATATGGCTGGATCTCCTTATAATATGTTCTCTACCTGGTGTATAACCCTCGATGCCTTAGCAATTACAGGTCTTTAATGATAACTTTTCTTAGCGTGTCATTTGCCTTTTGCAATTAGTCAATAACTACCAATGATGTAAGCTTTCCTGCATTCGGCTCTCAATGACAATGTTTGCGATGGCCTTCAATAACCACGGTGCTTCAATCAAGCTTCCACAATATGCGATGAAGATGATGCTAATCCTCGGGATATACACTTCAAATCCTCAACTGAGTTCGAAATCTCAATGTTGACCAAGCCGAACAATGTGAGCGGTCCTCTTTCGATCTCAGATGTCATTCACTATAATATCAATGTCTCCAAAACTCCTCAATCTTGAATCCATATACTTCTTGGCGATTTCTGGTAGCTGTGATTGCTAATATATATATATATATATATATATATATATATATATATATATATATATAGTTGTTGAAGATATATGCGATTTCTCTTAGACAAGTGGCACCTTAATTCCTATGCAAGCTCCTTCAAAAATGATGAGATGCTTAATTATATAAATTGCTGTCAGTGCTGGGGCCCGTATTCCATTTAGAAGTCCCACTTATTCTTCAAACTTTGCTATGTTATCTCTTTAAGAGCTGCGTTCTGTTGAAATGGGTCCTGCGATCCACTAAATCTGAAATCCTTGGATAATAATCTTAAACTATAACCTGCGTCAGACATTGTCTCCTATTTGGCAGCACTTATCATCTTGAACAAGGAATATTTTAAAACCCGCAATTGTTATTTTAATGAAAACTATTCATTAGTAAAACATACGATTCAACCATTATCCTTAGCATTGCTTAGAATGGGCAATCCCTCATACGCTAAGGAAGTTGCGATTTGATTATTGAAAGAGCATCATAAATAATATCAATCAATGAATTTGCAAATACAAACCCTATATGAACAAAATCTGCATATATATTTTCAAACTCCAACAAAGATCTTCAACTTAAGATTTTCAATGACGCTTACAAAAACGGTCTCTGACCAAATGACGAAAACCCAACAATCGAACCAAAGGCACTTTGAAGCTCAGTTGTAAAATCTGAAATGATTTCACCTCAACAATTCACGAAGGGATCATCTCCTCGGCTCAGCAAATGCAAGTGGCTATCACCTTGACAACAGCTGAATACAACTTAACAAAAATCATAAACATCAACACAAGCATCTGAAAAACATCCTCAACAATGACTCTCAACAGCCCTTTTAAAACTTTCATCAATTAGGACAGGGCCTAATTTTATTAAATCAAAGTTTTTATGTACACAATCACACCTTACAATATTAAATGCTTTCACACACAAACTTTTTAAATGCTTGTTTTTGTGTACACAACACTTTTTAATAAAGTGTTTTAAAACCGACTTAAGTAACTTAAATAAAATATTAATTTTATAAAGCAAATAAAAATACTTTATAAAATTAATTTACAATTATAATATTTTAAGTTACTTAAAAAATGGGGACATTACAATGCTTATTTGGCAAGAAGCGATTTGCCTTTCTGAGGCATTTTGTTCTCTTTGCATCAGAAGACTTTCCTTGGCGGCGTTTTTGTTTGTAGTCCCGATTAAACTCATGGGCGCATTCTTCTTTTCCTGGTCAGCGATCCCTTTTTGATCTCCGTTGCTTTGCAACCTTGATTTGGTGATTCCATTGTCTTTTGGCGTTGGCAGGAGTTTTATCAGCGGGAGTTTTATTAAGTATTCCTTTGCAATCACGGATTTTTTTTTGTCTTGGCGTCTTTTGCCTTAAGTGGCAGTTTTGAAGTTTAGTCGGAAAGTTTCTTTCTTTGGCACTTCTAAAAACTTTTTGGCGCCAAAATCATTGGTGGGTCCTGTTTTGGCGGGCTTTCTGTGGGATCTTTATCTCGATATCAATACCCAACAGTCATGCAGAAATACTTATCTTTTTATCTCGAAATCCTTGTTCGGATTTTTTGAGATCATGCATTCTGTAATCTCGAGATTCGCACCTCAAAATCTGTGATTCGGATTTGTCTCGAGATTTGTGCCTTGTAACCCGTGCTAGGGTTCTGGTATCTTAGAGTTTGTGCCGTCTACTGCCTTATTTTCTGTGCCATAGTTTATAATCCATTTTTTCGTGCCTTGAAAAACGTGAAAGATGGCATCCTGGTCCAACATCATGTTGGAAGGTAGTCAGAAGTTCAATGGCAAGAATTACAACACCTGGAAGCAATGAATGATGACAATCTTTGAGTATCGGTGCCTTGACTAGCTAGTTCTGGGCAAATCTACACGTCCTCAAGTGGCGGGTAAAGATCAGGATAGATTCGATGAGCACAATCGTGAAGCGGTAATGCTTATCAAGTTATCGGTCACCGATGATCAATTGCCTCAGGTTCTGTTTGGAAAATCAGCAAAAGAAATCTGGGATTCGTTGAAGGATCTTCATGAAATGTTCGGCAAGAGCCGTGCGTTCTTTCAAAAGAACATGCTTTTCTCGATCATGATGGATGAACAAACATCTCTGCAGGAGCATCTCACCAAAATCAAGGACATCTGTGATCAGTTGACGACGATTGGTCGAGACTTGGACGAGGAAGATATGGTATTCATCACTCTGAAAAGTCTACCACAATCTTATGAACACTTTATCAAGACACTCTACATTACATCAACTAATGTTGACTTAAAGTTTCCAGAATTGTGCAACAAGCTTTTGCAGCAGGATTGATGGAGACAACAATTCGGTGGCAGTGTTAGTTCCTCCTCAGATGGTGCAGGAGCACCTAGAAAATCCTGTTTTCTTTTGTAATAAGGTCTATTTGACCAATGCATTTTCATTTCTGTTTGTCTCTAGGTCTTTCAGGACCTAGAACCCATTTTGTAAGTCCAAAGTGACTTAAAACACATTTTTGTTATATTGTAATCACATAGTGCCAAAACAGGGCCGTGGGACAGTTTGAGGCAGTTTGGATCGGTTGGTCTTCCAACTATTTGCATCGGTTGGTTTTCCAACTGCTGGCAGGTTGAGTTGATAACAACCAAAGGAAGGAACCATCGGAGAGAAGAAGGGAGAAGTGTGTGAAAGTGATTGTGTATTGTTCTAAGGAGAAATAAAACTATTCTGTTCCGTCAATTTGATTTCCGTTCCCTGTAACTGCAATTCGTATAATTGTAGATTTCTATTCTTTTTGTGCTTTCCATCGTTGCAGTATGTCGACGTGAAGCATTCCACTGGCACGATTTCTGTCGAAATTAGTGGAATGGCTTCGTTGTACAAGTATTTGTTTTTGTTTCTTCTTTTGTTTTTGTGTTCGATGGCGCAGAGGATCTAGACAGAATGATTTGCACAGTAGGTTGCCCTAGCATCTCCATGTGCTAGGGTTCGGTTGAATAGGAAGAAAGTAAGCTGTGCATCGGCGAGTCGCTAGGACTCACAACAAGTCCGCTGAAATCGAGCAGTCTCGCCGAGGGAGTTGGTCCATCGGCGCATCGGCCAGAATTTGTAAGTGCTCTCCGACGAGAAGATTCTCACCGAAGGCAAATGCCATCGGCATATCGGAAGCACATCAAAGGAGTTTATCGATAAAGTCACACCCAACCGGCGTTGAAGCCGTCACGGTTAAGACGAGGGGAACTTAACCGTCATCGGGGCATCGGTTGAAGGATAGAAGACTTCGCTGATAGAAGTAAGTCTCGCCGACGACAAAGAGTTGATTGACTCGGTGTGAGTCCTATTGTATCTCGCCGAAGATAAATTCAGTTGAGCTATCGGTGTAAGGTAGAACAACGGTAAGACTTGAGAAAGTCATACCGATCCTTGTCTGATGACCAGGATGTATCGGCGGCTCATTTGTTAAGTCTTGCCGTCTGTGAGAAAAGTGGGACCCGTTTTGCGTTTTCACTGTGCGCTCTCCATCATATTGGTATCAGAGCGAGCTTTGAAGATCACTCGGGTGGTGTGGTCTTGGTGTATGTTAGACAACGAAAGTGAAGTAGAGGCTGACACGATGCCTCCTAAAAGCATGTCACAAGATGTAGTGAAGAAACTGATTGAAGCGATGTTGGAGTCCAAGCTCGAGGAGTTGAAAAGAACCCAAGGTAAGGATAGGGAAGATGAAAGTGACAACGATGAAGGAGATACAGAAATTGATGAAACCAATAAGAGGACAGAGGAGATACCAGCAGACCAGAGGGCATTTGTAAATGCTTTGAAGTTAGTCAATAGGGACACCATAGATGGGTTACCTATGTATAGTGGAAGTATGGAAGCTGAAGAGATGATTGACTGGATTGAGGTATTGAACAATCATTTCAAATACAAAGAAGTCCCTGATGATAAGAGGGTTAAGTTGGCAAAGGCAAGATTGAAGGGGTCTGCTATTGCATGGTGGAATTATGAGCAAGGAGAGAGAGTCAAGGAGGGGAAGAATATGATAACCTCCTGGGAAAGGATGAAGACCAAAATCAAGGCACAATTCTTACCCCTGGACTATAACGTGCAGATGTATAAGAAATTGCAGAACCTCAGACAGAGAGACCTTGATGTGAATGCATACACACAAGAGTTTCATAAACTTAGTCTTATATCAAAGAGACAAGAAGAAGAGTCCGAGAAGGTGGCAAGGTATTTGAATGGCCTAAGGATGAACATCCAAGATGAGATCGACATCTTAGCACCAGAAACAATGAACAAGTGTTTCCAAATGGCCTTAAGGGTTGAAGAGAAGATAAAGAGAAAGAGTGAGCAGAATAATAGAGGTAGAGGAGGAAGAAGTTTTAGAGGCAGAGGCAGTTTCGGAGGAAGAAGTCCTAACCAGAGGCCTAGTGGTGAGTCTAACCAAGAAGAGCAAGTTGGAGACTCAAGTAGCAGAGGAGGCTACCGAGGAAGAAGGCCTAATGGAAGGGGTGGGACAAATGGATCAGGTAGAGGATCCAAGTTCTCCAATATGAGATGTTATAACTGCAATCAGATAGGGCACCCGACATACAAATGTCCAAAGAAGGCCTCAACTTCTCATGGCGGTGAGAAGAGAACCACTTTGATTCAAGAAGATGCAAGGAGTGTGACATCTCCTGAAGTGAATCTAACATTAGAGATGGGAGAAAATCTGATGATCAAGAGGACGCTGCTCAAGGAACCAGTGCAGATTGAACCGTCTCAAAGAAGGGCTTTGTTTAAAATCAATTGCAAGATCCAAGGTAAGGTTTGTAAAGTTATTATTGACTCTGGTTCTACTAATAATATTATATTTTTGGAAGCAGTGAATAAGTTGAATCTAGAAAAGATACCCCATAGCAGCCCATATAAAGTCAGTTGGTTGAATAAGGGGCAGCACATACTCATCAATGAACAAGCATGGGTAGAATTCAGTATTGGGGGGTATAGAGATAAAATCTTGTGTGACATCCTTCCAATGGATGCTTGCCATCTTTTGTTAGGCAGACCATGGCAGTTTGACAGAAAGGCTCACTATGATGGAGAAAAGAATGCTTACTCATTCCAAAAGGATGGTGTGACTTATAGGATACAGTCATTGGTAGAAGAGGATCCACAGCATGTAGGGTCTAGTGTAATGATGGTAGGAGATAAAGAATTCATGGACACATTAAAGGAAGGTGGTGGAGTAGGTTTTGCTTTGATTGTGAAGCCCAAGGGGGGAAGAGAGGAAAGTGTGAGGGAAGTAGGACCTAAGGAGGTCAGAGATCTGCTTGAAAGTTACAAAGGAGTGATTGCAACAGACATACCTGATTCCCTGCCACCTGTCAGAGATATTAGCCACCAGATAGACCTCATACTAGGAGTAGTACTTCCTAATAAGGCAGCATATAAAATGACCCCTCAGCAGAATGAAGAGATAGCAAATCACATTCAAGAACTCCTAAACAAAGGGCTGATAAGGAAGAGCCTTAGCCCATGTGCAGTACCTACTGTTTTAGCCCCAAAGAAGGATGGGAAATGGAGGCTTTGTACCGATTCTAGGGCCATAAATAGGATAACCATCAGGTATAGGTTTCCTATTCCTAGAATAGAAGATCTAATGGATTGTTGTAATGTCCCCTTTCTAGAGAAAACACTTAAACTTAAATCTGCATTCAAAATGATTCGCAAGGAGACATTAATAACGGTAGAGAACAATAAATTTTAATGATAAGATCATATAAGATCAATGATAATGTATTCACATCATTCCTTGTTAAAGGATTATTTATTTCCTAATTGTTACTTGCTATTGATAACTATTCTATAATACGTTCCATAATTCAATTATGCATATTTTCCTTATTACTCTTCCTCATAGAACTAGGCTTTACATGTATAGGGCGCGCTGAAACCATCTCTTGACCCAGCCCACGGGAAACTATGTCACAGCCTACGGGCCTTAATACGGATGGAATTACTCCGCCTTTCCCCACAATACCTAACATTCCTTTAAGGATGAAGTAATAGAGAAATATAGAAGTAATAATCTAAGTTCATCTTCCCATATCATCTTCCTTCTATTCTTTAACCATGGATGGGGAAATTCTATGTCTAGGGCACGTTGAACCCTTTCCAATGCGATTGGGAATGGAATTACTTCACTTCTCCCTAGCATCCTTGTCTAGGGCGTGTTAGACCCTCTCCAATCCATCGTGATGGAATTACCCTGCCTTTCCCTAACAAGACCACCTCTCCTATAGTTATAGGAAATGGCAGTGATGGGATGGTTATGTTTTTCTTTTCATAATGTATATATATGTTCATATATGTCTCAATCATGTTTCTTTATTTAAGAATGTACTTTCAATCAACTATTTGTTCACATAGTATAGTTCTATTTTGATATAGGGATCGCATACATATATATATTTATTCTTTAATATATAATAATCTTACTATTTTGATATAGGGATCGCATACATATATATATGTATATTCTTTAATATATAATAATCTTACTATTTATTTTTACCAATTATAGATTGAACAAATTAAATATAAATACTTACTTGCCTGCTGTAGCTTTATCTGGAATTCTACTTATGCTGCCGCAATATAATTTTTATTGTTTTGTTGTTGCTGTTTATATATTTTATAATATATATTTCACTCCCTTTTACTGCTGATGTACATATCTCTATATATTAATTTATGACATCTTTCCTACTTATGACTCAGAAATATATATACAATGCAGATCTAAATATATGTATTTATCCGATACTCTTTTTTTATATTTTCTTCCGATGACCTATTCCTTCTATCTCACAACCTTTATTTATTTCCCTTTCAAGGGATATGTTCGAAGAGGCACATCTCTTATTATGCTTGGTGGTAAAAGACATATTTACCCTCTTATAATTTTTATTATTTTATATTAATTTCCTTTTGGGTAAAACTAGTTCTAACCATACGTAACTCCCTTATCATAAGAGGATAGGTTAAAAGATGTTTATTTATATTATATCATTATAATAAATGATATATTATTTATACTATATCATTTATATCATAATAAATGATATATGGTTTATATTGTATTATTTATATTTATATTACAATATAAGATAATAATAGTAATATTTGTATTTATATTATTAGATATATTTATAATATATTATTTATTTATGTGATCGCTAGTATCAACCAACTTAATTGTTGCACTTATAAATATCCATCTTCAGCCTCCCCTTAATCTTTTTAAAGTACATTATTTATATAATATATATAGTATAAAATTTAAATAAATACATTTGTTATTAAGTATGGGAGTTCTTTTATCTTATTTTATTCACAAGCATATAATATGGTGGGATAATGTTTTTGTCTTATTAGACTTTTATCTTTATATGATTTTATTTAGAATTTGACTTTTAACCGTATTACTTTGCCTTATTCCAAATTACTTTACTTTTTAGCTTTAATGGGTAATAGCTTTAATGGTAAGACTCTTCGTAATATTTATTTTTATATATAATAATATATCTTATTAATTATTCACATAAATATTATATTAAAATATTTATATTTATAATATATCTAGTTAATTAAATATATATATTTCATATATTTTATAATATTTATATTATATTAAATTAATAATATTATTTATTAAATAATACATATTAATAATATATTTTAAATAAATATATTATATATTTAGTTTATATAAGGCTAACTTATTATTTAAATAAACGATTCAATTATAAATCATTATAGGGACATGACAACATCCATCCACTGTAATGTCCCCTTTCTAGAGAAAACACTTAAACCTGAATCTGCATTCAAAATGATTCTCAAGGAGACATTAATAACGTTAGAGAACAATAAATTTTAATGATAAGATCAGATAAGATCAGTGATAATTTAATGTAATAAGTTGCTCTGATTTTTTTTTTGAAACAGATAACAACACTCAAAATTAAATGCAACAATGTCTTCCACACTCTTCTGATCACGCAGATCCCAATGTGGGCAAGGTGAGAGCATACAAGTGCTTCAAAGTTAGCATTCAAACCCAAAACCAGCAATAGAAACAACTTCCACTTATTTAGTGGGCATCCACGTATGCAGCGAGCATCCACTTAATCATTGGAATGAAAACTGAAAGGAAATATCCACTTATGCAGTGGGCAACCACTTGTTCAGTGGGATGTGAAAGTAAATCAGGTGCATCCACTTATTCAACAGGACCCTGAACATGAAATACTGAAAGGGAAATAGGCACATCCACTTATTCAGTGGGAAGCCATTACAAAGAAAGCAAACATATCTATCCTCACTGGCGGTTGAACCATCCAGGGGTTACAATGATATTGCATCAAATGTGAGAATTACAATGAAGTAAGAGGATGCTACAACACACAAAATTAGCTCAAATAAACCCCATACTCATAGATGATGTGCTCTCCCTGTATTGGGAGGGGCTACTTATTTTTCCAAGATAGACATAAAGAGTGGGTATCACCAAATACGAATAAGAGAGGGGGATGAGTGGAAGACAGCATTCAAAACCAATGAAGGGTTGTATCAGTGGCTTGTGATGCCTTTTGGTCTTTCAAACGCCCTTAGCACCTTTATGAGACTAATGAATGAGGTGTTGCAGGAATTCATAAGGAAATTTGTGGTAGTCTACCTTGATGATATCTTGGTGTTTAGTAAGAGCAGGGAAGAACATTTGAAACATTTGGAGATAGTCTTGAAGAGGCTACAAGATCAGAAGTTAATGATAAACTTGGAAAAGTGTGACTTCATGAAACAAGAATTGATTTACCTGGGCTTTGTCATCTCTAAGGGTGATTTGAAAATGGATTCTTCCAAGATAGAAGCTATTTTGAATTGGCCTACACCTAGGACAGCAGGAGAGGTTAGAAGTTTTCATGGTTTGGCCACATTTTATAGAAAATTCATTAGGAACTACAGTGATATTTGTGCACCTATGTTAGAGACCATCAAGGGTGGAGGTAAGGTGAAGTTTGTGTGGACAAAAGAGGCAGATCAGAGTTTTGAAAGTCTGAAGCAGAAAGTTGCCGAGTACCTTGTCTTAGTACTTCCTGATTTCAATAAGGTCTTCACCATTGAATGTGATGCAAGTGGGCTGGCCATAGGGGCAATGTTGAGTCAAGAAGGCAGACCAGTAGCCTTTTTCAGTGAAAAATTGAATGAAGCTAAGAGGAAGTACTCCTCTTATGATTTAGAGTTGTATGCCATGGTACAAGCTCTAAAAAAATGGAGGCACTACTTGGTTCCTAAAGAATTTATTGTATACACTGACAATCATGCTCTTAGTTTTTTGAATGGACAGGAAAAGATCAGTCATAGACACATGAAGTGGGTGGAAAGTCTTCAAGCATACACCATCATCAAACATAAGAAGGGGATAACCAATAAGGTTGCTGGTGCTTTGAGCAGAAGGGTGTTGACAGTACAAGAAGTGCAGTTACAAAGCATGGGTGTTGAGGCACTCAAAGGATTGTATGAAGAGGACCAAGATTTCAAGGAGATCTACAAGGTATGCAGTGAGTTTGCCAATGCTTTCCACAATGAATTTTCAGATTATACATTGCAGGATGAACTTTTGTTTAAAGGGAGTCAACTATGTATCCCTAAGTGTTCAATGAGGGATAATATAGTGAAGGAGAAACATAGTGGTGGTTTAGGAGGACATTTTGGGCTCAATAAGACCTTAGATCTAGTAAGAAGATTTTACTTTTGGCCAAGGATGCAATCTGATATCAGAAGGTTTGTTGAGAGTTGTATGATTTGCCAGAGAGCAAAGGGGGTCTCAACCAATGCAGGACTGTACCAACCTCTGCCCATACCAAACAGACCTTGGGAAAGTTTGAGTATGGATTTTGTGATGGGGTTACCAAAGACAAGGGTAGGTTATGACAGTGTGTTTGTTGTGGTAGACAGGTTTAGCGAGATGGCTCACTTTATTCCTTGTAAAACCACCAACGATGCTAGTTACATTGCAAGCTTATTCTTTAAAGAAATTGTCAGGATTCATGGATTGCCTTTGAGGATTGAATCTGATAGAGACAACAAATTTGTGGGACATTTTTGGAGAACCTTGTGGAAAAGATTGGGTACAAATTTGTCCTTTAGTTCAGCCTATCATCCTCAGACTGATGGCCAAACTGAGGTTGTGAATAGGTCATTAGGCAATCTGCTGAGATGTTTGACAAGAGAACATGGAGGTAGTTGGGATGTGGTACTCCCACAAGCAAAATATGCCTATAATGATTCTACAAATAGAAGTACAGGTCTAAGTCCTTTTGAAGTTGTCTATGGTAGTCATCCTAGAGGAATTTTTGAATTGAGAGATGTTCAAGGGTTGGACAAAAGGAGTGAACGTGCTGATACATTTGCAGAGGCTATGAAAGAGATCCATCAACAAGTCAGAGATACTCTACACAAGAATAGTTAGAAGATCAAGGCTAGAGTGGATCAAAGGAGAAGGGATGTGCAGTACCAAATAGGAGATATGGTCATGGTTCATCTCAACAAGAATAGACTACCCAAGGGAAACCACAGCAAGTTGATGATGAGAAAAATTGGACCTTGTAAGATTTTAGAGAAATATGGTCCTAATGCTTACAAAATTGAACTCCCTGATGATATTGCTATTTCCCCTATATTCAATGTTGCTGATCTGACATTATATAGGAGTCCTGATACAGGCGAAGGTACAACAGATTCTGTCCAAGACAATGCAGAGTGGGTGCAGCATTTACCACCTAAGGAACCACCTAAGATGGAGTGCATCTTGGATAGCAGGACAACCAAGAAGACACGAAATCAGACCTATTTTGAGCACTTAGTCAAATGGCAAGGACTTCCAGACTCAGAAGCCACATGGATGTTGGAAGAAGACATCAAAAAGCAGGGTGATGATTTGCAGCAGTTAGTCTCTAAGAGGACTTGAGGCAACTTTCACCCGGGGAGTATGGTGTAGGAGCACCTAGAAAACCCTGTTTTCTTTTGTAATAAGGTCTATTTGACCAATGCATTTTCATTTCTGTTTGTTTCTAGGTCTTTCAGGACCTAGAACCCATTTTGTAAGTCCAAAGTGACTTAAAACACATTTTTGTCATATTGTAATCACATAGTGCCAAAACAGGGCCGTAGGACAGTTTGAGGCATTTGGATCGGTTGGTCTTCCGACTGTTTGCATCGGTTGGTTTTCCAACTGCTGGCAAGTTGAGTTGATAACAACCAGAGGAAGGAACCATTGGAGAGAAGGGAGAAGTGTGTGAAAGTGATTATGTATTGTTCTAAGGAGAAATAAAACTATTCTGTTCCATCAATTTGATTTCCGTTCCCTGTAACTCCAATTCGTATAACTGTAGATTTCTATTCTTTCTGTGCTTTCCATCATTGCAGTATGTTGACGTGAAGCATTCCACTGGCACTATTTTTGTTGAAATCAGTGGAATGGCTTTGTTGTACAAGTATTTGTTTTTGTTTCTTGTTTTGTTTTTGTGTTCGACGACGTAGAGGATCTAGACAGAATGTTTTGCACAATAGGTTGACCTAGCATCTCCATGTGCTAGGGTTCGGTTGAAGAGGAAGAAAGTAAGCTGTGCATCGGCGAGTCACGGGGACTCACAACAAGTCCGTTGAAGTTGAGCAGTCTCACCGAGGGAGTTGGTCTATCGGCGCATCGGCCAGAATTTGTAAGTTCTTGCCGACAAGAAGAGTCTCACCGAAGGCAAATGCCATCGGCATATCGGAAGCACATCAAAGGAGTTTACCGATAAAGTCACGCCCAACCGACGTTGAAGCCGTCACGGTTAAGACAAGGGGAACTTAACCGTCATCGGGGCATCGGTTGAAGGATAGAAGACTTCGCTGATAGAAGTCTCACTGACGATGAAGAGTTGATTGACTCGGTGTGAGTCCTGTTGTATCTCGCTGAAGATAAATTCAGTTGAGCTATCGATGTAAGGTAGAACAACGGTAAGACTTGAGAAAGTCGTACCGATCCTTGTTGTCTGATGACCAAGATGTATCAGCAGCTCATTTGTTAAGTCTTGCCGTCTATGAGAAAAGTGGGAACCGTTCTGTGTTTTCACTGTGCGCTCCCCATCATCAGAGCAGGCATTTACTGCCAAGTCCTTTTAGCAGAATAAGGGCACTAGTCAGCCCTCTCAGCCATCCAATGAGGGTCAATTACAGGACCCTTCCAAAAAGAAAAACATTCAGTGCAATTATTGCCATAAGTTTGGGCATATGAAAAAAGATTGCCGGAAACACTTGGTTGTTGCACAGTCCAAGCCTGAAGAATCGCCATCATTAGCCCATGTCGCCGAGCACTCTGAGCAGGAGTATGCTTTCTACGCCTTTTAGGCCATCTCTTCTGCCTAATATTTTCAGATGCTCGTGGACCAGTAAATTGACCACAAGGGGGGGTTTTAAAATAAATTAAATAGTTTCTATAATAGTCAATTAGGTATAGTATCTATTTCTGTTTTATGTTTAGTTTGTTTCTATCTTTTCTGCTTTGCTTATCTGTAGTTTCCTTGTGAAACTCTCGCTTCTCTGTTTAGAAACATTCTTGCATTCCCTTTAAATAGAGTGTTGCTCTACATTGTAAAAATAATCTCATTCAATAATATATTGTGCATATATTCCGAAATGTAACAACACATTAATGATTTAGAGTCTACTTATCTTCCAAGTCATCTCCTGCGTGAGATAAGAATGCTATATTTGGAAGATTAGATTTTTAGCCGAATAGTATAAAGATAGATGCAAGATAGAAGATTAATATCATCTCTTGGGTAAAATCAAGTGCTTTAGTTGTCATTAGTTTGGTCATTATGTATCACTAGGGTTTTTAGTTCTTTTGCCCAATTTGATATAATTTTGAAGTCCATAAGAGGTGCGCCACTATGTGTAAATAAAATATTATTTTTAATTCATTTTTCACTCCATCAAGTGGGTCGGCCCACTTGCCAATTAAAATAATATTTTATGTCATTTTATTATATTTTACTTTTCCTTTTTACAAAGTGACTTTCCTTCCTCCAAGTTTCACTTAATTGACTTTCCTTTCTCCGAGTCACTTTTGCTACACTTAATTAACTTTCCTTTCTCCAAGTTGTTATAAAGTTACTTTATAAAGTACTTTTCAAAATTGGCTGAACTTAACTTCAATTTGGCTTAGGTGAAGTCGGCTCAACTAAGGAAGACAAAAAGGGGACATTACAAGAATACCAACTGTTGAGTTTTTAGTTCAATTTAGAACTTCTGCACAGGTTTAGTTTGAACGTGCAAATAGTTCGAGTTTTTTCTATTTTGTAATTCACTTAAATGATAAAGTGAAATTCTTTTATTTAGTTAATAAGTCTAATAAAGTGGGGATAAGCATTAATGATTTAGAGTCTACTTATCTTCCAAGTCATCGCTTGTGTGAGATAAGAATGCTATATTTGAAAGATTAGATTTTTAGCCGAATAGTATAAAGATAGATGCAAGATAGAAGATTAATAACTCAGTATAGTGTAATAATTCCATACAGCTGTTAGTTTGACAGTTGTGGAGGTTTCCTTGTAAGTCTTCGAAGGAATGCAAAGTTGATTTGAAGGTGTAAATTATCTATTTGTTGTTCTTTGTTTTTGCAGTTGAATTTCAATGATTTGTTTGATTGATTCAATGTTTTTGAAGCATTAAGTAATTAGTCAACGAGATTGAATTTTCTACATGGTATTAGAGCCTAGGCAAGAAAAATCGTAGGTATTTTTTGAAGAAAATCACGACCCTTTTTTTTTGAAATTGGCTAAGGCAAGTGAGGAATCATGGGTGGTTTCATGGTGAAATCATGGCCAAGGGTAGATAAGATTTTTTTGCGGTTTGTTCTGAAGGATTCGTGGGCAGTTTTGGTTAAAATCATACGACTTTTTTAAAGGAAAAATCAAGACAGGTAGAAAGTAAAGCTTCGCTAGTGTTTCTTGGAAAATCATGGGGCTTGTTAACTAGAAATCGTGCTAGGATTTAGTGATAAAATCGTGCAACAATTTGGAGCGAAATCATGTCTAATTTGATGAAAAAGGACACACCGATTTAAGGATAAATCGTGTTGGTATTTTCAAAGAAAAATAGGCATTGTTCCCTGTTTTTAGCTGACTAGAGCACAACTGACCTAGGGTTTGGTCGATTTGTGTAGGTAATCTTCACATTTTTGTGCAGGTTTCAGAAGCACAACTAGGGTTTCAAAGGTTGCAACAAGTTTTTTTACCCAGTGAGGTTTTGTAGGGGGTTTTTAGCAGCTTGGCGACTAGGGTTTGGAAGAAGAACTAGGGTTTTTAGTTCTTTGGAATTCAAGTAGGGTTTACTTGCAGCAAGCTAGGGTTTGAAAAAGGCATTATTTTTCAATTTTTTTCCAATAGTTTTATTTTTTCTAGATATGAGAGTTTGTTTTATTGAAAAATGTTTTTAATGGCATTGCGTAGTCTCTGTTTCAAGGATATGTTGGATGGCACGTTAAATTTTTTGGACTTCGTTATTTGAGGAAAATGATCTCAGGGATATTGTAAAGGATCAAGTATATTCGTCGATAGATCCGCTGGATTTGACAGTTCATTAAAAGAAAGAAATTAAAGCCAAGAGGATGATCATGGATGTGGTGAAGGATCATTTAATTCCTCATTTGTCAGAGAAGAAAACAACCAAGGAGATGTTCGATGCTTTGGTTAGTCTTTTCCAAAGTAAGCGTAAATAGGAAAATGATATTGAGAAAGACTCATATCTATAGAGATGTCTATATTGGATATTATTACTAGTTACCTAATGAAGGTCACTTAGCTTCGTGACCAGCGTGCAGTAGTTGCGGAGAAATTTGAAGATGCAAAGCTAGTGAACTTAGCTTTGAATGGGTTCTCATCTTCATGACATTTATATGTGCTAGGGAAAAACTTCCTTCCTTTGAGAGACTGTGGGATGATTCTATCCAGCAGGAAATTCGAATGGAGTCAAAAGCTATCAAGAAGGGTGGTGACGACAATTTGGCTCTCTTTGGACAGATGAAGGGAAATAAAGAAAAAAGGGAACAACAAGGGAAAAGGAAAGGATGAAGATTCATCCTCATAGGTAGGTAGGGAAGGACTTGAGTAAAATCAAGTGCTTTAGTTGTCATAAGTCTGGTCATTATGTATCACGATGTCCACACAAGAAGAAGAACCAAGGGAAGCAATAGTAGAAGTAATTTGCAGCCTCTACAAAGATTCAAATTTATGAGTTTGCTGCTAAGTTTGACAAAAATTTCTTAGTGGTTTCTTGTATTTCTACTAGCACAATGTGAAAAGGATGCTTTATAGGTGGATAGTGGGGCCTCTAAGGCATATCACATCAGCCCAACAACGTTTTACCAAATTGGAACACAACTCTGGAGTTCAGTTTGAGCTTGTTAATGATGCCAAATATCCAATAGCAAAAGTTGGTACAAATGTATATAACTGTGATCGGGTCAATAATAGTTGAGATATTACTATTTTTGATTTTTCTCTTTTAAAAAATTCTTGTTTAATATATTTTTGGAAAAACATTTTTGATTATTTTCCGTTAGGTGGAATGGATGGTTGTATAGGTGTCTTTGTCTCTTATTGTACACACATTGGCACCAATTATATCCAAAATCCGCGGATCCATGCCTAGTTCTTTGTACTCGTACTTATTTATGTTGGTGTAATTAAATATTTAATTACACTTTATTAAGTTGACTTAGGGCTAATTTTAGTCTTAGGTTATTCTTAAGTCCCACATGTAATTCATTAATCCAATTTCATTATTGCATCCATATTTTGCAAATTGCTCTCCTCTTTGCTTTTTTCTCTTGTAGAAGGTTAATCCTAAGTTTTGCAGGTGATCTTGGTGGCTTGAGCCCATCAGTGACTCTCACTTGGTATTAGAGCTCCAGATTTGCAAGCCCCTTCTTAGATCCAGAGAAAAATTTAAGCAAGAGATGTTTGTTGGCTGTGTTTCTGTGTAAAAATAGAGTCTTCCATTGGATTCAGAGTAATCGACATAGTCAGATTAGCCTTTTATTTGGCTTGATTTGAGCTTCGCAGGCTAGATTTGTAAGAGTTTCAGCGAGTGCCTTTTTTTGGGGATCCAGAGGAAAGCTAATTTTTGGAGCGCTTTGGGCCAAATCTGACCCTGCCATCGTGTTCAAATGGCCTAAAAACCGTAAGATCAACTGCCAAATCGTCGAAATTGGTCTTGGGATCATCTGGGGCAATTTTTTTTTGTCAGGGAAGTTGTATGGCCTTCCCAACACACAATTCGAGGTGAAATTTCAAATTTTTTTTTCTTGCATTAAAAAAATTTCAAAAAAAAATTAAAATTGTATAGGTTTTTTTAATTTTTAAAAGGGGAAGCAAATTTAATTAGCACTGAAAAGTGCTCTGTGAACAGGAGGTACCCTGTACCCTGTCACGACAGGGTACGACCCTGCTGTGAGCAGGGTTGTGGGGACACTCCCCCGCCTCCCTTGGGCCCCCCGCCACCACATGGGTGGTGGCGGGTGCCTTGGGCCTCGCCCCTTTTTCCACTTTTTTAAAAAAAATTCATAATAAAAAAAACATCATTTTTTTATAGTTTTTTAAATTAAAAAATAACTATTATATTATCTGCTATACCTACATGTGTCTCGGGATCCGTGCTTAAGCCATTGATGGCTTTTTAGCAGTGGCCTATATTTAGCAATTTCTCTAAATCTGGCAGCAGTTCCACCAACTTTAGCAGGAAGGGCTATTTTTTGCCCAAATTTGTGCTTCAGGGGGGTCTTCTTGTTTTTGCCATAACTTGGGCCAACAAATAGGTGTCGGAAAGCTAGTTCCAAACACCATCCAGTGGTGCAGGTAGTTTTTCTAGATTTTGCTGTTGGTACAATTTATTGCTGTTTGAAGTCCAGATCACTTTTTTGGCCTTTGAGCTCATAACTTTTTGCCACGATCTCCGATTTTCGCAATTCTTGCAGCATTGGAAAGGTATTGAGGAGCTCTACACAACCATCCATGCACTTTTTCCAGATTCAGCGCTAGGTATTCTTTATTTAGTTTGTTGGTTTTATGGCTTCTGTTTGATATTCTAGATATTTTGACACCTGGAGAAGTTCTGTTTGTTTTGTTGGGCTTCATTTATTAGCATTAATACATGTTCATCTTACTGATCTTTGATCTGATTTTTTTGAGGAAATATCATGGGTTTTTCTATTCACCCTTATGTGGTACCATTGGGTAAGGATAATTATGAGTCTTGGTGAAAGGGCATCTTGTCACATTTCAGGTGGCTTAATCTTTTACCTTATCTTTATAGACTCATACCTGAACCATATACACCTGGGAAGAAATCTGCATGGGGAAATTATATTGATCATATTGTAGGATTGATTGGTTCTAGTGTTGATTTTGACACTGTGTTCTATCTCACATATTGAGTGCCCACATGCTCTTTGGACTAGCATTTGGGAGATCTATGGAGACCCACATATCTCTTCATTCGCTGATGATTTTGCTACCACATACCCCTTGATGATGCAGATTGCATACCTTTTGATGATGATACAATTGAGGAGCTTGCATATTTGACAGGTCTTGCTAGTTCAGATGACACAAAGACTTCTTTTGCTTCTCCTTCTCTTATCGAGATCACATCTTTATTACCCGTTGCTACATCGGATTCTTTACAGTAGGATATTATCAGTCTTCCAGAGATAGCTCATTGGGACACATATCTACTAGATATATCATTGTTGTTTATAGAGTCCCACCTTGCAGATTTGGAGGACCACATTGAGGACATTTGTCTTCTATTTGATGATAGCTTTGATGGAGTTGCATCACCATCATCTTTTTTAGAGATTGTTCTTCATCCTCGTATTCAGTCACAGTTTTGCCATGGATTGGAGACATTTGAGCAGTTTTTCAAGAGCATGATTGTTGTCTTTGGATCATGTGCAGAGTTCAGAGACATTTATCCTTATTCTTGTATATTCTTATCCGGAATGGGAAGACATTATGCACATATCTGTAGTTCTATTTCTTCCCAGGGGGAGGAATGTTGTTCAATGTTCATGGGTCTTCATCTTTATTCTGTGTCGAGCATCTTTCAACACTGCATGAGTCATCTTGAGGAGTGGCTGCATGGTCTCTCTTCTCATCTCTATTTTGGGAGGGAGCGTATCCTTGCATGGGGTTTCATCCTTCTCACTTCTAGGGGGGTCATCAGACCTTCTCTCTTCTTCCTCTCTTGTGGGGGGGCATTCATGATTGTATTTTGGTGATGGATTCAATTCTTGGGAGGTCTTAGTGTTACTCTTTCCATCACATGTTCATGTACTTGTTCTCTCTTTTGGAGAGGAGTTTTCTTCCACTGGGTTTTTCTCCTTTTCTCCACTTTATGAGAGATTTTTGTTGTACATGGGTATCTAACATGGCCTTGTAGTCGGGACCCATTCTTGCATTAGTTACATGTTTTTCATTTCTCTCTAAGTTGCACTTAAGGGGGGTGTTGGAGTAATTAAATATTTAATTACACTTAATTGACTTAGGTCATATTTTAGTCTTAGGTTATTTTTAAGTTATATTAGGGTTTTCTAACTTGCAAATATAAAAGCAAGTTCCCACATATAATTCATTAATCCAATTTCATTATTGCATCCATATTTTGCAAATTGCTCTTTTCTTTGCTTTTTTCTCTTGTAGAAGGTTAATCCTAGGTTTTGCAGGTGATCTTGGTGGCTTGAGTCAATCAGTGACTCTCACTTCTAAACCCATATAATCATATGCATGCAATCTTGGATTTCGCTTGCTCAATATCATCAATTTTTGAAGTGTGATATGTCTTTTATGGGTAAAATAGTTGCGGTTTCATTTCCCACTTATTAGATACTTGTGATCATCTTTACGATTATATCAGTTCTACTTTTGAAAAAGTAAAATTACATACTTCAGTCACATTGATTGTTTTGAGGTGAAAGGGCCCTTTGTTCCTATTAATTTTTCATCTATTTGAGGATTTACTTTGTGTTATCAACCCCCAGTTTTTACTAGCTTACATCCATATTATTTTTTATCTAAATTCAAATTAATTAATCAGGATACATGAATGGAACATATACTTGAATTTGTAAAACATAAATTAGGAACATCCATTTTTCTTTGAATCTTTTATTGCAAGTTTTAGGATATGTAAAATAAGAGAAGTTTGGTTCTTATTTGCTATGTTCCGTGTGGCATAAAATATTCTTGTCCCCAGGGTAATTTGAAGCATGTCATGTAATCTTATGTTTTGTTTGGAAAGAAAGTGAACCATAGGCCCTCGTTCATATGTCATATGCATTGATGAGCATGTTTAGAGAAACAAAATTTGAAACGTTGTTTTTCAGGTTTACAGCATACAACAAGGAAAAAGGGATGTAGAGACTGTACTAACAATGGGAATCATGGAAGATGCTAACATGGTTCCACATCCAGCTGGTGGTAAGTGTATTTATTACTCACTTTGTTTAGAACACCCAAAGACTAATATTCTGTCCTAGTATATTGCTAAAGTGCTGTATGTAAGATATTCTGTTCTTGTATATTGCTACAGTCTTGTAAGTCAGCATTATATATTAGTTATTACCTAATCCTTTGTTACTAAATGCAATTCACTGAGCAAAAAGAAAGGGGATTCCTCTTTAAATATTTCTTTTGGGTAAAAAGTTCTCCAAAGTTATTACATGGCTTATTAGATTGTGTATATAATTGTTAAATTTACCTGCTATTGTCGGTAACATTAGTATTTCTTTTCCAACACAATGATGATAATTGAGGGTCTCTATAAATTTTTCCATGACCTATAATTACCTGCCAAAATGGGTGTGTCATTCAAGGACTACAAGGGTACATGATTTATTTCTATTCTTTATAAATGACACACTACATTGATCCATCTTATCTTTTATTTCTTGAAAAATGTTGTTTGCAAGCCTGATCTTGTTCTTCTTTATAGAAAAGTGCATTCATTACACATTTGAATAGATTGTATTATGATTTTCTTCCCAAATTGATTTGCAAACTGGTGATGGAACTGCACAAACATGTGTTGTCCCATTGGAAGTTAGGGGATTAACATAGGTTGGAAGAAGAATCAATTGACCTTTCTTGATGATTAAATGCACATAACCTAAAAAGGCAACAATGCTTTGGTTTTAATGATTGTTCCTTGATATATTGACTTTTGTTGACATCATGCTGTTCTACAAATTGACAAATTGAATCCTTGAATCTGTGATGGGATAGGAAGAATGTATTTATGTCTGACTATTCAAATTTTATTGCCACTGCTTTGATTCATGTGTGATAACCCTCAAACTAGACCCCTGAATATTTTTCTTTTATTGGATGGAAAGCACATACTGTTTCTCACAAGTCAAGTTCATTATCATGCACCTCAAAAGATAAGCACCCACGTCTACAGTAAGCAGATCTAATTAACATCTTACATACTTAGAGGTGCTGTACATACCTCCTTCGATTGTTAGAACTGACCTTGGTTTGCGAAATTTAGTACATTTTTTAGCCAGAGGTCTAATTAACTAACTTACTGCATTCAGAGTTACACATTTATAAAGTGTCACTTGATCTAATGAAACTCGTGCATGCATCAAGTATGACTTAACTAATCCTGTTTTATCAATGCTTGGCCTTTTGTTACTTGGCTGATCATAGATTTTTTCATCGGTCAAGTGTGACTTGACTGGGTAAATCAAACATGCATGAATCAAGTGTCACTTAATTTTATCATGAGTTCTCCATCATATCAAGTGTTAGTTGATAGGCATGGAGTTTGAGTTGCAGCAAGACATGTCATGTCTTTCTGAACTCCCCATGTTCATTTCTTTGCATTAGGTGTTACTTGATCAGTTTTGAACACCCCTTTTGTGTGAAGATGTATCATGCTTTCTATACAACACTAGTTCTCTCATATTGTATCAAGTGTTACTTGATCAATTTGGAACTATTGCAGCTACAGTTTTAAACAGACCCCATTACAGCTTGGGAGTCTTCTTTTTCACCTTCTCTTTTTAAGTGTTTAACATGAACAAGAATTAAATCCCATTATTTCAAGACCACCAATTGCCTTCCAATTAGGGGCTAATATTCCGTCCTCACTTTTGTAGGGTTTGAATACTTTTGCTTAAGGTTAAGATAACATTTACCTTTAACTAATGCCCTTTTACTTGTTCTATAGACAAGAATAATGGCCTTCTATATCTCACTTCGAAGTTAACAACATTGACTATATATATGAACATATAGGTTGCATCTGTTTAAGATACATTGACTTTATCACCACAAGAGTTACTTCGTCAAAAGTTACATTCTATTTAAAAATAGAAACATTAATCATTAATAATGCTTGTGGCACAGACAAGATTCCTATACACAGCAACGAGTCTTTACAAGGATCTCTTTGTTAGTCATTCTAAAAGTCCATACAAACATGTCATGTCTCTTGATGAGCACATTCCGATTAAAGATTGGAATGACCAAGATCGATGCCAAGCACAATTAATTCATGTCATATGCCGATTCCTATATATGTCATGATGAACATGAATAATGGAACTAATTATCTACGTAAGTAAAAGCAACATTTAATATGAAACACAAGAGAAGCGGTTGAGAATTCCAGGGCAGCGATCCATAATGGCTAAGCACATAGTAATCGTTGCAAGAGAGACATGATTTGGAAGACAGCATGGCGCTTACGTAGAAGATAAGACAAACATCAATAAAACAATAAATTGTCTAAGAGGCGCAGGCTGTAGTTAAGAATGAAACAATGATAACTAAGGGACAGCGATGATCCATGAAGAGACTCTTATCATATATAACGATAAGAAGTAAACAATGAATATATAATTGTTGAGGCTGCACAGCGATTAGTATAAGCAGCACTAATATAAATATAAATCTTATATTAAGAGGATCAGGTCTCCAAGGAGAGAGATGCCGATCTCACTAAAACCGTATGTCACTTAAGAAAAGCAAACAACAACGGTTAAGAGTTATGAAAGGCAGTGAACCTCTTGAAGAGGTAATCACTGTAACCATTGGAGATGCAGCGCTTCAAGTGTTTTAAATATAATCGAACACTCATCATAGATCAGCACAGGGAATCATCTCATCCACCAATTCAATACAAAAAAGAAGTCATCGGATCCAATATACATAAAGAAAATATATCTCAGCAGATCAGCCTTGCTTCTAATTGACATTGCAATCCATCAGCGAATTAAAGAATCTCATACCAGATCGGAGAAACATATTGTTTGGAACAGCAATCTGAACTCGTCATATAGTAAAGGTATGAATCTTCTATCAGCGAAATATACTGTGTTTTGATAAGGTTCTGTGTAGAGTATTCATATCAGTTTGGTATAAAGGAATGCATCATGTTTTCATATAATCGGGTTCATACAGATATGCATATGACTGTGTTTATCATAGTAAAGATTCGAGGTATGCATTAGAATTGATATTTGTTAAGCATCTCATGACTTTAATAATCTAAATTTGGCTGATCATATTAGATATGTAGGAATGAAAGGTTTTGTTCATAAGATGAATATACAAGAATGAATGATTATGTTTATATGAATGATTATTACCATAGATGAATGAATGATAGTGATCATTAATGGTTATGCATAAGGAATCAATGATGATGATAATGGAATATGTTCAAGCATTAAGATCACGTGGATATATGATTGGCCAATTATGATATAAGGCCAAGATGTCCTAATTATAAGGCATCATGTGCAAAATGTTAATAAGGACTTAGAAATCATAGGATTGTGCCATATCCGAAAGGAGGATTAGCCTCATCATTAATCATCTCAGCATCCTAGGTGTATGGGTAAATTAGGAGAATGTTATTGGACCTAGGTAACCCCAAGAAGATGAAGTACCTTCGGGTGTGAGGCGAAGTCTCTTAGGCCAAGTGTCGAAGTACCTCCGGGTGTGAGGTGAAGCCTTGGGCCTATGGTATGATGAGTTCATCATTGTGATTTGTGCCCTACGGTGGGCGACTCTCCAATAGATGAAGTATGCTCGGGTGTAGCATGAAGTCTTTGGAGCTGATTGGTGAGGTGGGAAGCCATCGGGCCTCCGTACGGGATGGTTAGTGTCTCCTTAACGAACCATGCTTATGGAGTTAAAGATGGATTAATGATAGGGCGTCACATGATCCTCTCAAGGATAGAACATAAGACCTATGAATATGAATATGAATATGACCATGATTATGAATTATGTGATTATGGGATTATAAGTTCAAGGATAAATGTGGAAAGAATATGGATCTATATTAATTATGATATTAAAAGAGAAAAATTTGGAGTACTAATGCTTCCTTTTTGTAAGTTGAAATTGTGCAAGGTTGTGAACAATTTGAGCTTACTAGAAGGGGAACATTACAAGTAGTATCAGAGTTGTCATCCTGCCATCCTGTGAAGAAAATTGATGCAACATTATACAAGACACTCCTCACGAAACAACAACAACAATATGGAAGTGATCAATGAATTGAAGGCCTTTATGGAAATGACAACCAAAGCCATGATGGATCAAACCCAAGCTATGGTGGAACAAACCAAGGCTATAATGGAACAGAATGAAAGGTCAAACCAGGCACTTCATAAAACATTACAAAGCATGGGACATGCGAAAGCTCATTCATCCAATGAAAAAGAAGTGGGATCCAACTACGAAAATAGCAATACGTCATCAATCCTGAAGGTTCCTATACCCTCCTTTCTTCCCGAAGAGGAAACATCAAGAATGGAAGAATCTACTCCGAATTCAATGAGTACATATGATACTGCCCGAGCCTATGCAAGTTTAGAACCCGAAGTAAGAAGGGTAGTATCATTTAATGACTACAACAATTCAAAAAGAAATGAGATAGCCAAGAAAGAAAAAAGATCTATGAACAGAGATCTGAAGCACAAAGCAAACAAGGTCCATCTACCAAATTTTGATGGTTCAAGTAAGATCTCCGCCCATGCCTGGCTAGAAAAGCTCAATGATTACTTCCATTTGAGTCCCATGACCGAGAACGATGCACTACAATTCGCCATCCTACATTTGGAAGGGCTGGCCTATGAATGGTGGCACCATGTGAAACACACTCTGGGCCACGAAAAGATAACCTCCTATGAAGAGTTTTCATGCAAGTTCATAAAAAGATTTGATAAGAGACACCCACAAGAAGACTTCAAAGAACTCACACATCTAAGGCAACGCAGAACGGTGGAAGATTACATCCATGACATCGAGAAGCTATCCGTAAAAGTCTCCGGAGTCGAGAAAGATCGACTCATATATGTTTGTGGAGGGTCTAGATGAATCTCTAAGGAACTTTGTAAGTGCTTTCAAACCTACAAACTTAGAAGATGCCATAGACACGGCATTAAGACTAGAGAAAGATAAGAAACCAAAACCCCTACATAAGAAAGAGAATTTTCCCAAAGACTTCACTTCCAAGGGAAAACTTGTCATAAAGGAAGATGGACATGAGAAACCATATCTTTCTTACAATGACCGTGAAGAACTAAGAAAAAAAAGGGCTTTGTTTTGATTGCAAGAAAAAATGGGAAAGAGGACACATTTGTGAACAGGCGTGTTTTAATTGCTAAGAAGTATGGAAACCAGGACACAAGTGTAAAGACCCCGCAAAGGGAAACACGTGTTTTAAATGTAATGAGAAATGGGAAACCGGGCATAAATGTGGAAAAAGAGCTCAAGCACACAATATAGAAGTCATACCCAAAGAAATTCAGGAAGAAGGTGAAGTAAGTTCAAGTAAAAGAAGGAAAGAAATTGATCCTAGAATCGAGTATCCGGAAGAAATTTACATTGCTTGAAGACAAGCAATTTTAAGAGGGGAGGCCTGTCATGTCTCTCGATGAGCACATTCCAATTAAAGATTGGAATGACCAAGATTGATGCCAAGCACAATTAATTCATGTCATATGCCGATTCCTATATATGTCATGATGAACATGAATAATGGAACTAATTATCTACGTAAGTAAAAGCAACATTTAATATGAAATACAAGAGAAGCGGTTGAGAATTCTAGTGCAGCGATCCATAATGGCTAAGCACATAGTAATCGTTGCAAGACAGGCACACGATTTGGAAGACAGCATGGCGCTTATGTAGAAGATAAGACAAACATCAATAAAACAATAAATTGTCTAAGAGGCGCGGGCTGTAGTTAAGAATGAAACAATGATAACTAAGGGACAACGATGATCCATGAAGAGACTCTTATCATATATAATGATAAGAAGTAAACAGCGAATATATAATTGTTGAGGCTGCACAGCGATTAGTATAAGCAGCACTAATATAAATATAAATCTTATATTAAGAGGATCGGGTCTCCAAGGAAAGAGATGCCGATCTCACTAAAACCGTGTCACTTAAGAAAAGCAAACAACAATGGTTAAGAGTTATGAAAGGCAGCGAACCTCTTGAAGAGGTAATCGCTGTAACCATTGGAGATGCAGCGCTTGAAGTGTTTTAAATATAATCGAACACTCATCATAGATCAGCACAGGGGATCATCTCATCCACCAATTCAATACAAAAAAGAAGTCATCGGAGCAGATCAAGAACTCATCGGATCCAATATACATAAAGAAAATATATCTCAGCAGATCAGACTTGCTTTTAATTGACATTGCAATCCATCAGCGAATTAAAGAATCTCATACCAGATTGGAGAAACATATTGTTTGGAACAACAATCTGAACTCGTCATATAGTAATGGTATGAATCTTCTATCAGCGAAATATACTGTGTTTTGATAAGGTTCTGTGTAGAGTATTCATATCAGTTTGGTATAAAGGAATGCATCATGTTTTCATATAATCGGGTTCATACAGATATGCATATGACTGTGTTTATCATAGTAAAGATTCGAGGTATGCATTAGAATTGATATTTGTTAAGCATCTCATGACTTTAATATTCTAAATTTGGCTCATCATATTAGATATGTAGGAATAAAAGGTTTTGTTCATAAGATGAATATACAAGAATGAATGATTATGTTTATATGAATGATTATTACCATAGATGAATGAATGATAGTGATCATTAATGGTTATACATAAGGAATCAATGATGATGATAATGGAATATGTTCAAGCATTAAGATCATGTGGATATATGATTGGCCAATTATGATATAAGGCCAAGATGTCCTAATTATAAGGCATCATGTGCAAAATGTTAATAAGGACTTAGAAATCATAGGATTGTGCCATATCCAAAAGGAGGATTAGCCTCATCATTAATCATCTTGCCATCCTAGGTGTATGGGTAAATTAGGAGAATGTTATTGGACCTAGGTAACCCCAAGAAGATGAAGTACCTCCGGGTGTGAGGCGAAGTCTCTTGGGCCAAGTGTCGAAGTACCTCCGGGTGTGAGGTGAAGCCTTGGGCCTATGGTAAGATGAGCTCATCAATGTGATTTGTGCCCTACGGTGGGTGACTTTCCAATAGATGAAGTATGCTCAAGTGTAGCATGAAGTCTTTGGAGCCGATTGATGAGGTGGGAAGCCATCTGGCCTCCGTATGAGATGGTTAGTGTCTCCTTAACGAACCATGCCTATGGAGTTAAAGATGGATTAATGATAGGGCGTCACATGATCCTCTTGAGGATAGAACATAAGACCTATGAATATGAATATGAGTATGAATATGACTATGAATATGAATTATGTGATTATGGGATTATAAGTTCAAGGATAAATGTGGAAAGAATATGGATCTATATTAATTATGATATGAAAAGAGAAATTTGGAGTACCAATGCTTCCTTTTTGTAAGTTGAAATTGTACAAGGTTGTGAACAATTTGAGCTTACTAGAAGGGGACATTACAAAACAATAGTATTTGTTATTCATCCTTTTCACATCAAACCATCGTATTCCCATTATAATTCTCATCGCAGAAGAAGTGATCAAGGTTACGAGTTAGAATTTATACACCTAATTCAACACTTATAATTCAGTTTTGACTCTCTGCAGATGATTTTTAAAGTTAGGATGATTGAAATGACAGTCCAAAGAATCTTACCCATCATAATATAGACAAATGTAATTTTGTTCATCCATCATTTATTCTTAATTAACATAGTCATGGACTACATTCTTGGGACTACTACGTCTTTTGTTAACAATGCTAAGAGTTCACAACACTGTAAACAGTTACTTTAAAAAATTTAAGACAGTTTCACAATTGACAGCCACAGGTTTTGTCTCCTTGCAACCCTAGTCTAGATATAATGATCAAAACACTATGCCCTGACTGTACCTTGTACAATGATAGATTTCATTAGCATTAGGTTGTCATATAGTTTTGCCACACTACTGTTACTTCAACTTTCACGGGACTGAAACAACACAATCACCTGAATCTAACATAGATACACTTGTTTAAAGATGTCCACCGCTATCACAGTGTAAAGTATCAATATTTATACCATTTCAGATGTCAATACAAAATCAACTGTTATCCAATTTGGAAAAGTGCTATAATACATCATTTTCCATTCATGGATACTTCTTCTCTTTGTGGATCAATACCTATTTGGATATTCCTTGCATCTAGATACCTTTAATATCTAAAGACTTAATCATTGGGCAAAACATAACTAATTTATAGTGACCTAGTACTATGCGATGTCCCTATATTGGACTATGTTCATTCAATTCAGATCATTAGATTTACCCTTGAGCATTTTAGATGAAGTATAATTAGTCTTTACAGTTAGTGTGTTCTACTGTTACCCTTAATCTCATGAGGTCTAAACCATGAAATACACTTGTTAAGCCATATCATTTATTCTAGGGTTTCACATTGAAGTATTCTTGTCGTAAGTTTACCAAGTCATAGTGATTCTATTTGAAACTTATATTCACATTTCACTATACAGGTATACCAAACCACAATCAATTTTCCCATGTAACTTCTGTTTTACCACATTATCATGCACTGACAATACAAATTCTCTCAAAGCAAACGTAACTGAAGTAGACACAGTCACCATAGTACTGTTAGTTTCCAATGCCTAATGAACCATTTACAGTACCTAACAAGAGCAATTAACAGGTCAGCAGTGTCTTTATAAATCTTAAGTCTATACAGGATATCATCACTGTAGAAGAACAAAAACTATCAAAATCACACCATTAATACTCTCACACTATACTGTACAGGTGACATCCTGGGTTATTCACAAAAATCTTGACCTCATAGAGAATTACAATTCTTGGTAATCACTAATTTGAAACCAAATTAAGGATAGTGTGCACTAAGTTCACACACACTGAACAATAATGAATAATGCAATTAAGCGATTCATGAAACATTCCTTATAACCTTTGAACACATAACCCCCTCTTGAAGTACCAAGCTGTTAGGCTATGGATCCAATAATAACCGTGATATACTAAAACTTTGTTCCTGTCACATCAATACAAATTACAATACAAAAGAAAGTGTGCCAAGATCATGAAAATAGACCCCAACAAGCTTAGCACGACAATGACCCTATTATGCTACCTTGTACTTCATAACTACAGTTCATAAAAACCTTGGTATACCAGAAATTGCCACTTCTACAGTCTTTCAAGTATGCTCTCACAACTTGTTAAGGATATAGGGGTGCAAAATGACCCCAACCAAGATTTCCTTTCCACCCATGAACTCCCTCTTAGGAATGACAATTTCCAACTTCAGTTGAATAGCATAGCACAGTTGAGAGAGAAAATCACAACATACATGCATCAATAAGCACCCTAGTAAGGTTGCCACCATAACTTTTACAGTATACAAAAGATTATGTCGACAGGAGTATTATAGAGCCCACAATTTTCAAGCCATACAACCCATAAAATCAAAATGACTACCAAAGTCAGGCATAATATAAAAAACATAACAGTCTAGGTCTTTACCATGAAGTAAGACATGACACAGGAAAACAAAATATGTTGGACATGTTGTCATTGATGTCAATAAGGTAATCAGGGTTGTTATCATCAATGAACAAACGAGAGTATAGGAAATGGTTGTCATTTATGTCAACATAGCAATATGATTGAATGCAAGGCAATATCATTGAAGGAGATTGTTAGAATATAGTGTTATTGATGTCAAAGGCATATGAAAGAATGCTGAAGGAAAAGTTTGAAGCAAGAGCACCGTTATGAAGGACAGGTTGGCAAATTGATGGTCGATGGAAGTATACTTTCATAGAGGATTGAATTATTACATATAACTGGCGGAATGAGAATATGCAATACAAGTCTAAGTTTGTATGGCCGACTTATGTTCAAACTGCATTCATCATTTTGAACGTGTCGATTTGTTTTTGTTTAAATTAAAGATTTTGTAAGATACCCAACTAGGTCTACAAAAATTTTTCCTTAAACAATTTTACTTGCTATCAATTCATCAACTACGTCAACAATATAAAGATATACATCAAAGATAACTACTTGAATGTATCAACCTTGGAGTTGGGTACTTGTCTAGTTACTTGATTCAATCAACTTGCAATGTCTTATTACATGGATAATGCTTTCAATAGCATGAAGTTACAACTTATTCAATGGAAATACAAAAGAAAGGCCTTGAAGCCTTGATGTTTACAATGGCGTCTACACTTGATCAACTCAATCAAACTCAATGATGTCAACTGAATGTCGACACCTCACAAAATCACAAGGGAGCATCACCTTGCTTGTTGAGGGAGCATCGCCCCAACACTTGAAACTCGCAGGCCTCAAGATCACAAGCTAAATAGCTTTGCAGAGAGAATTCTATCAAAATGAATCGGTACCAAATGAATGAGAGAGCTCCTCCTTTTATAGGCCTTCCAAAGGCAATGAAGGCACGTTTTTCAAAGTACAAAGAGGAACCAAGGCACGTTTCCCAAGAAGCATCTCCAAGGGAATATGCCATCTGATGACTCATTCTGAGTTGGCCAGCTTTATCCAGAGACCTTGACACGGATCCCGAAGACATTCTGTCGACCAATGAGAGCTCAAGTAGTTACAACTACCTTATCTTTTGACTAGGTGTCAAAATTTGACCCAGGCGCTCACTGAGGTAGTAGAGTCATGAATAGGCGCCCTTCCAAACTAGGCGCATTCTGGAAATAAGAAAACAGATAGAAGTGCGCCTTGCATGAAAATTGACTTTCCTTGGTGTTTCTTCAAGTCTTTGATGTTTCTGAGAGGTGGAATGCTTCAACTGGGAGTGAGCGCCTATCTTCTAAGGCTCACTCTATAGCTAGGCGCCAGAGCTAGGTCAATTGCACTCAGAAATGCGCCTTACAAGGATTCCTCATATGACAGGATCATGGAGGAGTAGAATTGCTCATGAAATGGTGCCCTATTGTCTTTAGGCGCACACCTTGATTGTTTTGAACTGATGATGGATGATACAACTTAGAAATGTTTCCTTGTGTTGCCTTCACATTCTAGGGAACCCTACGAACTCCATGCCAAGTCAACCTGCTTGAGGCGCTCTTCTGAGAGAGTGTAGGAGGATACAAGCACCTCATGTTGGATTCAACTTCATGCATGTAGAGACACTTACTCACCAAGCGCCTTGACTATTGGGAGTGATTGGAAACTTCCTTCCAACTCAGGCGCTTACATGGAAGATTTGCAGTAGATTTGGCGCCCATGAATAGTTTGATATATTTTCACAAGTTTGGAACACAATCTGGAGCCCCCAAGAGTTAGATTAATTCCTATGAAATGAGCGCCCAAGACTTACCTCCTTTGAAGATGCTTTTGGCGCACTTATCATCAATTTGACTAGGAATTTGCGCTTAGGCTCCAACTGAACATCTTTTCAAAGTAGATTGAAAGCAACTGAACTTCAATTGGATTGATCTTGCCTCCTTGAAGGAGCGCCTTGTATTTAGATTGGATTTGAGGACTTACTCCCATCTTAGGCGCATCTTTGAGGTAATTTTGACTGGTATCTGCGCCTAGCACCTTTATGAAGATGTTCTACACTTATTCAAACTCTCAAACATTTGTAATCAAACCTTGTGATGCTCCTTCTAATCTAGCGCCCTCATACAGAGCATTAACATCTTGTCTAAGTCTTCAACTTCACCTAGGCGCACTAAGGTGCCAGTGGAAGAGTAAAATGGCGCCTTCCCTTGAAAGGGCTTATCTTCTATGCAAATGCTCACTTCTGGAGTCTTGAAATGAAACAAAATACTTGTCTTACCAAGTGCCCTGACCTCTTGAGGAGTTTGAAGATCATATTCCTACCTAGGTGCATCTTCAAGGTCATGGAACCCTGTCTTGGCGCCTTGATGTTCTAAAGCGAACTTGGAGTATTGCAGAGTGTCATCTAGGCGCCTTGGATCATATCAAAATACAAAGATCATTTCATCCTTCTACTTAGTCTTCACTAAAGATGGGACTCACTAGATTCACCTGGAGGAGGAATGCATCAAAGTCTAGGCGCACTTTTTGGGAAGTCTGATGTAGAATGAGCGCCTAGGCTATACTTAGCCATTTTCCCTGATACTTGCAAATGTATTATGGTGTTAGAAGTTGATATCTCCTTCTCCAGTGGTAGCGCCACCCTTCTGGAGACATTGAAACCCTTGTTCCAAGCTAAGCACTCATCTAAACTTGTCAAAGGGACATTTGCGCCTAAGCATGAAAACCTCATTATACCCTGTTCATGTTCATCTCTGATCTAGGCGCTTGGTTGGAGGAACCCATTCAGGTGGAGCGCCTTCTATTGAAACCTCAACTTCAATGCTAGAAGTGACTCTAGAAGCTAGGCGCCAGGATGGGTGTGTTCTGCCAAAATGGGCGCCTTGTCAATGACTTAGTGGATTATGACTCAAAACTCCTTGATCGTACCTGCAAGATAACACCCAGAGTTAGTGAAAACCCAATTCATTCCCTTATCAATTAGAATTAGCCTCCGGGAATGAAGAATAGGCTAATCCATTCATCACTTGGTGTTCAGGCCGGAAATAGGGACATGATAGATTTAAACAAATATTGAAGAGGTGGCCGACTTCCATTGTTGAATAAAAAATGAATATAACTAAAAGATGGCCGACCCCCTAATAGGGCTGACTCGCCCAAGACAAGTGTATAAGACAAATATCTTATGATTGAAGATAGTTTTATATGGAGCGGTTGCTAAAGGAAAATCCAACGATTTATATAAGATAGAAGTCTATGAATAAAGGTGAGCAATTAATATATGGTATGCAATAAAAGACAAATCAGCATATAAGACAAGGCAGCGATTGTAAATGGACAGTGATTAACATTAAAAAGAAGAATGCGAGTTATAATGAATTAGTACGATCCATAGAATGAAACTACTTTATGAAAGGCTGCGATTATCATTATGAAGGCAACGATCAGAGTTGAAGGTTGTGTGAAGAGTTAACTAAGTGTTGTGATCTTTGGGCAGTGGTTTCCATATAGGGACAGCACTATTGTTGGCTCTTCCTATGATTTCCATGGTAGTAATGGCTCCGGTCAGCATAACTCATATTCCATGCCAACGAGCAAGGGTCTTACAATTGGTGCAGAGCACTGTGGGGTTTCATACTGCTCACTGGCAAAGGAATAGGCCATGTAATGTCCATGTTAGGCTCATAACAATGAGTCCATCATGTACTCCTTGCTAGAAGTTGCAAAATTGAAAATTCAGTGTTGCCCATGTGAAGGCTATCAATGCTCTTGAAGGAATGCTTGAACTCCTGGGTAACAAACTTGGAGAATATGGGCCTCTTGTTCCTGTCCTTTGTGTTTGCATTGTAAAACTCATTCTCTGAATACCCAACAGAATGAATGGATTGGGGCTGGCGGGGATGAATATTAAAATAATATATTAAAATTAATATTTCAAAAACTATTTACAAAAAAACATTAAAAGAAGTTGCAATTTACCATTTATGTAAAGAATATGAGTAAAAAGAAGCCAAAATTTGTATCTTCACCGCTAACTCTAGCATCTTGAGTGGAAATTGTACCATTGACCAAGACTCCACTGTTATACTTTGTAGGATTATCGTCTGCACTGTCCAATGACATAGTGTTAGCCATGCTGTAAACAATCCAAGATAATTCTGTTACTGTTTCTGGAGTTGCTGTATTCCAAGATGATAAAACCTTTTAAGTTTTTGGTATTCATCATCTGAAAAAAGAGTACGAGGCTCCAACAATATTAATCAAACGAATAAAAGCAGATCACCAATGTGAGCCAAATATTGAAGGAGCTTCAGCGTGTTCCAAAGTTAGGGATCACTAGAGAAAACTTGACAAAGAGGTCCAAAACAAGTTGCAGTGCCATTGTACATTTGTCAGAAATCCAAGCATCTTCACTAAGATCATTATGTTTACTTTTGAATCATTTGATTGTAACCATAGTAGCATTACTTGGAATCGGAATTGTCTCAGCAAATCAAAAATATAAACGGAATTCAGTTACTTGGGATTTAATCAGGAAATACTTGGGAAACTAAAAAACACTGAAATATTCAAGTAGCTAGGTCAAGTAGGGGATTGGGGTTCAGGTTCACCAATACCACAACTTTTTTCTTTTTATCAGGTCTGTTACGGTTGGGTACAACTGTACTATATATATGAAATTTGGGAAACAAAAAAACACTGAAATATTCTAAGTTGCCAGTTCGAGTACAGGATTGGGGTTTGAGTCCACCAATTCCGCAACTTTTTTCTTTTTATTGTTGGTGTGAACACATAATCCACACATGTTAAGTTGACTTAGTGAGTCTTTTAGATGTCACTAGTTGAGTCTAGTTGTGTGTTGAGTTGTTGATAGTTGGAGTGAGTTGTCTTATCCTTCACATGTGCAAGTAGTTATCATCCTCTAATTGACACATGTTGTAGGAATATCTCCACTTTCTACTCCACCTTTCACTCCACCCTTCTAGCTCTCACCTTGCCTTTATAAGCAAGGCTCACTCATTGTATTTCATACAACTTCATATGATCTTTGTATAGATTCTTTGCTCCATTGTTTTAGCATTTCTTTTCTGTTATCTTTGTGTGGAAGGTTGTTTTGATTGTAGGTGATCCTGGCTTGCTGAGTCACATTGACTCTTACATGGTATTAGAGCTAAGTATAAAGTGCCACAACAAATTGGGGGGGCTCTCTTGCATAGTAAAGGGGTGTTGTTGTCTTGTTGTCTCTCTTTTTTATCATGGATGTGCCTCAATTTCCACTTTTAACTCCATATAATTATCTTGAATGGCAGAAAAACATGGAGTATGTATTGTATAAACAAAAGGGCTACCGAGAGAAGAAAATGGTTAGATAGAAGAGATGAGACTAATGGAACACTTTGTCTTGCTATTTCTCCAGATAAAATAAGAAGGTTCAAATTGGAGAATGAGCTAATTGCACTTAATCCTCAAGATTTTGATCAAATCGAAGATTTCTTCACCAAGTTTGAGTCTCTCAGGTTGCAACTCAAACAATGTGGTCTTGAGAAAGAAGATGAACAATTGATTCTATCTATTCTTGCAAAATTGGGTCCTGCATATTCAGTTTATGTTTCTACCTTTTATGCTACAATGGATGCCTTTGGTAGTAAGTTTACTATGCCTTCACTTGAGGAGTTTGCTGCACAACTCACAAGAGAACAAGCCAAGCTACTACACATGGGCACGTTAAAGTCTCCTAGAAAACAGGCTCTAGTTGCAACACAAAGCACAAAAGATCCTAAGGCTTCACATAATAAGGGCAAGAAACAAAAGGATTCAAAGTCTAATGTGCAAGAGAAAGAATCAAAGAAAACCCCCAACTCTTCTTCCAAAGAGGAGTCCAATAAGAAGAAGAAGCCAAATTGTTCTTATTGTAAGAAATTGGGTCATGATGAGACTAAATGTTATGAGAAAAAGTTTGAAGAGATGTCGCAACTCCTTCAAAAATATAACATTGAGTATTCTCTATCAACAACAGTTTTACCCAAGTCTTCTTCTTTGCCACCATCATCATCTACATCTACAGGGATAACAGGTATTGCTTATGGGACAGACAAAGGAAAAGGACAAGCACTCTTTGCTTCTACAAGTCTACAGTCAGAGAGATGGCTTCTTGATTCTGGAGCTTCTCATCATATGGCATCTTCACAGGGGAAGTTCTCTTCATTTTAGTCATGTACTTCGCCACCTATTTTGAAGGGTAACAATAGATACATGCATGCAATTGGCAAAGGAAACATTGATGTTGGTCTGAATACATTCAACAATGTGTTGTGTTTACCTTCCTTGACAACCAATCTCCTTTCCATCTACCAGATTACTCATTGTGGTGCAGGGAAGACAGTTGAGTTCACTCCTGACTCTGTGATCATACGTGACTTGGAGAGCAGAGATATAATTGCTGTTGGGATGGCTGATCATGCATCTCGCTTGTATACTTTCTCCCGTTTTGTTTCCGATGATGATGTAGATCCATTGTTTGCTATTCACACTCATGCATCAAGTGTGAATCATGTTTGTAAGGAGAAGTTTGGTCACTTGAACCTTGGTGTTCTTGCATTTACCTCGGTTCCTGAGACTAGTTTTGAGCTTCCTCCTTCTCCTGCTTCTATAGAGATTGGCATTGACATAGCTTCATCTACTTCAGTTGAGCAGGATATTGTTTGTCTTCCAGATACAGGTTTGTGGGATGAGTACTTGACAGGTATTTCAGACTTGTTTTGTGAGTCCTATCTTGATGACTTGGAGGACATCATTGATGACATTCATCTCCTCTTTGAAGGAGTTGATCCTACTTTGGATGAGACATCACCTTCATCTTCTCTTCACTTGTCACAGTTTGGCATTGAGTTGGAGCATCTTGAGCATCATTCGGAGGATTCTTTGTCTTTGGAGATTGATGATCTTGAGTTTTCATCTTGTCCTGGATTGTCACCTAATTGTGTGGCATCTTTTGGTTGTGACATGTGGACACTCGAGAAGTTTTCAGAGACAACATACATCATGAGGGTTTTTCCCTCATACCTTGAGATGGAGTTTCTTCGACATCAGCCTTTGGACTTGTTTCTTCCTAAGGGGAAGAATGTTGTTTGCAGGCTTTGGATTCTCTTCAGCATTCTTCTTCAGGCATTCACCATCGACATAGGAGCTACTTCATTATGGGGGGGACCTATAGTCTCACACTTGCTCTCCTATGGGGGGGTACTTGATTGTACATATGTGTTGGATGTAGTTCTTGGGGGGTCTTGAGTCCTCCTTCCATCACATCTTTCATTTGTTTTATGCATTCTCCCTTTTGGAGAGGAGTTTTGTCCCATGATGTTTTCTCCTTTTTTTCACTTGAGCTTTGTTGTACATGGGTACCTAACATCGCCTAGTAGCCGGGACCCATCCTTGCATCTTTGTTTTAGTCAACTACTCCCTAAGTTGCACTTAAGGGGGGGTGTTGGTGTGAACACATAATTCACACATGTTAAGTTGACTTAGTGAGTCTTCTAGATGTCACTAGTTGAGTCTAGTTGTGTGTTGAGTTGGTGATAGTTGGAGTGAGTTGTTTTATCCTCCACATGTGCAATTAGTTATCATCCTCTAATTGACACATGTTGTAGGAATATCTCCACTTTCTTCTGCACCTTTCACTCCACCCTTCTAGCTCTCACCTTGCCTTTATAAGTAAGGCTCACTCATTGTATTTCATACAGCTTCATATGATCTTTGTATAGATTCTTTGCTCCATTGTTTTAGCATTTCTTTTCTGTTATCTTTGTGTGGAAGGTTGTCTTGATTGTAGGTGATCTTGGCTTGCTGAGTCACATTGACTCTTACATTTATTGGGTCTGTTATATATATATATATATATATATATATATATATATATATATATATTTTGTGATTGGTGAAATCAGTGAAGTGACTGTACCCATTATAAAAATAATAAAAGAGAGCAAAGTGCATCAAACCCATTAACAAGGGCGCATTACATTGTGCAAGAGGATCCCGAAAAAAGGGATCTCATTGTTGTAACATACACCCCTCTGTATGTGTTTGCCTATGACTATTTTTTTTGTGTTTTTGCTGGTTTGAAGTTTAAGTTTCATTGCATGTGTGGTTTTTGCAACAATAACATAGAAAATGCAACATATATGGAAAACCCAGAAAAATTATTGCACAAATCAACAAACTAATGAAGACCTAGATAGAAATGAGCCAAAATAAGAATTATAATGACATATCCAGATGGAAAATCACAACTCCATTCCACAACTGACGGAGAGCCAACAACACAAGCAATGGGAAGTCACTATTCAGCTCACAAATGAAAGTTCTTCAATCTTCAGATTACAATAGCAAATATGCTCTTAGGCGCCTCAAATGAAGATATACATTGCTGTTAATAAGTGTAAAAACCTCCTCAAGGAAACCCACGATTCCAACCCAGCTGTACGGCCACCATGGATGCATAAATCAGCAGCTAACCCTCTGAAATCTTCCTTAACACTGCTCCAATCTAGTCTGCAAATATCTATCAGCCTCAACGACTAGAATGAGGGTCATCAAACTGCACTAAACTCCCTTATATGTCTTCAAACAACATTACAGCCTCATGGGAGAAGTATGACCTAACTGCATAAGTACGACCTGCACAATAGGAACTCAAACAGCCACAAACACCTTCTAAAACACATGAAATCTGCTCACCAAAACCTTCCTCTCAGCTGCAAAGAATGAACTCCTTAGAATATGGCCTTTTCATGCTCATATCATCTCCAAAATGCCTTTCATGAATGCACAAATGGAACCCCTGTGTGAAGCTCCTCTAACCCCCTCTTGATGCACTCTTTCATACACGAGGAAAGGCGAATCTGCAAAGGTTTTCGTCTCTGCAAATCGATATTCAAACCCTAGAGCCAAGCTCAAACCACAAGCACTGAAAAACTCAATATGAGAGCAAATATCCAATAAGCAAGCATAAGCCAAATGAGCCTTCAATCTTCACTTTTATTCTTCTCCAACCCAACGCCCAAGAAGAGGAGGTTTAATTAATTTTAATTCATTTATTGACCCCTTATTCCTCCATGAGGGGGCGCTCATCCCTAGGCACATAACTTAATAACTTTAAGTTACAACTTTATAATAACTTTAAGTTACAACTTTATATTATAAAGTTGAGTTATAATATAACTTAAAGTCACCCTTAGAATATAATAAGTTAAATCTTTAATTTAACTTATATTAAATCGATCAATGCTCTAGAAGATTCGACCCCGTGAATCTCGTGCCTTGGCTCCTACACTGCCTTGTTAAAAATAGAAACTGGCCCTGTCACGACTTACTATAAATAGTAAGCCCCCAAACTGACTCCCTGAACACTGCCATTAGTCCACGGGAGTCCCGTGATAGGCTAATCCCCAACCAACAATTGACTGGACTAAGTTGGGGACATTACAATTGTGATCTGTCTAATTCAATTTTGAAGCATTAATGTGTAGTTTCCCAAATGGATATTGGCCTAAAATTCTGATTTTAAACTTGTGAATTCTGCCCTAAATTTCTGCATTTTCATTTCTGCTCAAAATCCTAGATTCTGATTTGATTTTCTGCACTCCTTGACTCAAATTTTTGCCCTAACCCTAAGTCTGAAATCTGATTATATTTTCTGAATATGAACACTTCATGAACAGCTAATAAACATGTGACAAATATCCACAAAATAGACTAAACAAGTAGATAGTATGAGCTATGATTGCAATGATGAACAACAACCATTCAAGAGCCAAACAATATGACAATTATTCTGATTTCTGAGTATGCAAGTCTGCTGCTCTAAACTGAATGTATTTAAAAGAAGATTACACCAAGTTCTAAGGCTCAAACATGCCCAAACATAGTTGGATTGTTGCCACTACAATCCCAACCAAAAAACAAATGTTTTACATACGAAATCAATCACAAAAGATGCTCCCAAAACCTCCAAAGGTTAGCGCACAGGTCTGCTGTTCTGTTTAGGGTTTATAAACCCTAATCCATGAGAAAGCAACCTCCACAAAGCAAATTCGCCCTTCACCAAGTGGCGATCCAAGATTAGGGCATAAACCCTAATACAATGTGACAAAACCACCACAAAATGTTACTACAAAAGGGGCGATCAGGTCTGCTCCAAAAAGTCTTCAAAGCTGCTCCAGGATTCTGCTCCAAAATTGTACAAATGCTGCTCCAAGATGAAGACAAAAATGTTGCTCCAAATTAATTAGAATTCTGCTCCAAATGATGTTAGAGATGCAGATCCAAATGATATGATTTGAAAGCCTCGAATCCTCCAATTGTGGCGCACCTATCTAGGGCAAACCCTAGCTTCAATGTCTCATAAACACCACAAACCTGCTGTTCCAAAACTGATCTGAAATCTGATTCGCAAATCTGCTCTTCCATTTCTTGAATCTCCAATGAAGTGCAATTGTGAATTCCGTATGAATCCACCTCCAAGATGAGATTGGGTTTTCGTCCAATCCACCTTATTTTCACAAGGGTTTTCGTCCTTGGAAAATAATGCAAACAAAGTTGCTGCTCCACAAAGGAAATTAATGATATATGTTGAGTGATGCCTTTGAAATGCCACAAGGATCTTATATTTATACTTGCTTTTCACCTTTTACACATGCTGGCCGACCAAGGCAATATTCCATTTTATTTTATTGTTTTCCCTCTCAAGGATGGCCGACCACCCTGAAGCTAGATTGGCGCTCAACTTAAAAGAAATTAAAGATTTGTTTTAACTTACTCTTTTATCCTCCTAGGCTGACCCACTAAAGGTATATTTTCTTTTATTTATTTTTTGAGTCTTCTCTCTCTTTAGTGCCCAAACCAATTATTGTTTGTTTCCTCAGTTTTCTAACCTCCCCTCCATCAAGGGTGAATACTTATGCAAGAATGATATTATAAATTTTCCTTCTTTATTCCAAGGATGATTTTTCCATGTTTTTCTTCATTTTTCTTCAACTCTTATTCTCCAAATGGGTTACTCATCTCTAGGGCAGATTATTTGACCCAAGTTGACTTCGCCAAAATTACCATAAAATTATGTTAACTCAATTCCCACATTCAAATTATCTTGCAAAATTAGCAAAATGTGAAAATTGGCTCATCATGACATCATTGGGTGATCACTCCAAAAAAGGGGACATTACATAATGCCAATTTTGGAATGGGACTGCAGGTGCATCTTGTTGTGGACTTCATCGCTTTTGGTGGAGTCTTTCTTTTGCACCATGTTCCAAAGTTTGTTGACTCTTCCATCATCAAGAAGCTCCGAGGAAGGATGAGAAGTTTGAGAGTTTATTATCACAGAAGTAGCTAAAGCTTTAACACACCCATCCCCAGAAGATTGTGAACCACTATCTTGTGCTATTGGTCCCTCCTTTTGTGTTTCTGCTTGGCCTGAGAGGGACCCTATTGTGCAGACGTATTGCAAATGAACTCACCCTGCAAGGGCTCAGACGAAGCCTCATGTTCCCCACTGGACCTTCAACAGTGTAATGGTGGGGAGAGGCATCTTTCCACCATGAAGTTTGACAATTCAATTTAATTTTGAAGTTAGGGTAGTTTGTAGCAAGGTGACCTATATTATAACATCTTTGGCAACTAAAAGGCAATCCCTCATAATCCGGGGGTTGGGCTGCAATCATCAAATTTTAAAATTATGTTTGTCAGAAGGTCTTTTGAAATGTCTAAATCCACCAGTCTACGAGCAAAAGTCATGTATAAATTTAGGCAAATCTTTGTCAGTTGCCAAGAACTTACCCAACTAGTTACCGATTGCTTCAAAGCATGATTTAACCCAGAAATGAAGTGGAGGATTAGGAAGGCAGACCCATATTGGCATGATGGTAAAGGATTCAGTGGTAGGATTGAAAGTAGGATGCCACAGTTTTATCATAAGCAACTGATGTCCCCACAACCAAAGATTGCTGAGGATGGTATTTTGACCCTCAACACTGTCAAATACCACAATAAAAAAACCATTGGTGTATGGGTAAATTTCAAGATTATCTACCATAACAGGCTACCATGTGTCTATGATCCATTGGTGCAACTCTAGAAGGCTTGGCCATAAATGCGCGAATATGCCAATTAACCCATTCTCCACAAAGAATTCTTCGTTTTCAATTATTTCTTTCTTGACTGCTTCACCTAATTTCAATTCAACGGGTTTGCATACACATTGAAGAGGTCTTCTAGTTCCATTGGAATATTCAGATCTGTTACTGGATGTCTGAAATTTTGATGACTCTTGGGGGGAGTTGGTGGCATTTCTACTTCCAAGCATAACAACGTCCTTAAATGATTTCCTTTATGGGGAAACAACCCTAGCCGAAGCACCACGTGTAGTGTCTAGATTATTGTGGGCCGTGGCATCCATGATTGCTGATTTATCCTTCCAAGCGACATCATTTGTGTATTTCCCTTGTGAGTTGTCTTGTTGTGAAATTGTCCGCACACTAGAATCGGCAGATTGTGGCGATTTGGGGGTAGGAGAAATTTTGGCTGGATGCCCTATCAACACAGGGCATTTTGGGCAGCCATATTCCTGCCGCATAGTTCCAAAGCTTGGACAAACTCCCTCCTTGCCTGCATTGTTCGCATCGCCAGCAGATAAAACAACTTCCAAGCATGCAAATCTATTTTCAGAAACCCTTAATCCGGAAGACTTCGGAAGTGACACCATAATTTCTCCATCGATGAGTGTATATGTTATATTGGAATAAATAATAAATATTTTATTATAAATTAATTAATTAGTAAATATGTTATAATATAGAGTAATTAATTAATAAATATGTATCTATCTATAATATAGATATTATTAATTAGTAATTAATTAACAAAATGATTAAAAAAATGAAAAGGGGAGATTCAAGTGAATGGGCATGGAATAAGTGAGAATGAGTTGCCCTAAAGTAATTAAATTTTTGGAATTTTGAGATTTTAAAAAAGGGACCTAGCTTACCCATTGCACAGATTTGAAGCTCCAAATGATTAGTGGATTGTGCAGCTGATGGGGCCAGATCACTGGTCGGAAAAACCTGTGATATACATCGGGAAAGAAGAATAGGAAGGGTAAGAGGAGGAGAAAGTGTGTTAAAGGGTGTATCTCAAAGTTGTCACCAACATTTTCTACCAATGGTCCGTTCCAAATTGACAGTCGCTTATATGTTGTTTTGGGACAGTTTTGTGATGAAAATACATGTGATATCTAATTCACCAACCCTGCACCTGTACCTAGCAGAAAAAGAAAATTTGCATTTCTTTCTTTGGCATATGTGATTGGTGTTTGATTGAGGTAGAGAGGCAATGATTAATTTCCTTTCTTTAATTCTCCTTAGCTGCTGTGTGGGGAAGCCCTTAATGATTGAGCAGAGCTTGTTCTCTGTTTCATTTCCATTCAGAGGGGATGACGAACCAAGGCTCTGTGCAGTGGAGTGGGGATCTGTGGGATGCTTTCTACTGGGATATGGTCTCTGATCAGCACCTCAAAAATAATTGTCTCCTTGGATGCAAAAACTTTGAAATTCATCAAATGCATTCTTGGATTGAAGGAAATTGGTGAAACAAGTGAATTTAGATCTTGAGCTACGATTGTTGCAGGTTTTAGGGAGAAACTTTCGTATAAGATTGCGGATCCGGCCTTCCGTGATTGGATTTTGTATGTTATTCTTTTGAAACACAAGGTTGGCCTTGTTATTGAAGATATTGGTATGTAGAAGGTGCCAAGAGAGGTTGAAGTAGTGAACAAAATGTTATTGGAAATTTGAGTGTCATGGCAAGAGATTTGGATGTTCTACACGCAAAAAGAGGATCTGGTGGTATACGCCAAGGACCAGGCCTTGTAAATTAGTGGATTGAGAGTAATGCATGGGGAGGGCAGCCTGTTTCAATTTTTTTCACAATGTTGGAATTGTTTGATGAGAACTTGAAATTTTGGTTTGTTATATGGCTTTTTGGGAGAGGGCTGTTTGAGGATTGGTAGTTGTTGGTGTAGGGCCTGTCTAGACTGTAAGGTAATAGCCTTTTTGTGGGGGTTTGATGGCTCCAATAGAACCCTTAATTTACCAATAAAAAAATAATTCTATCGCTTTTAAACAAGCTCCATACCTTATGTTTTTAAATTGTTTTAAAATGTCAAGTGACTGTCTCTTTACAATTTGTAGGGGACTTCCTCCTTATCTTCCTTTCTTCCTGTTTTTATGATTGCAATGGAGCATGGGCTAGGGTTTTTTAAAATTTTTTAAGGTATGGGGCCTTCGTAGGACCCCCTTTAAGGTTTAGGTTTAGAGTTTGTTGCTTTTTTTAAAAAGTTGTAGGGGTTGTATTTTTAATGATGTTAGGGGATGTCCTGTCCCCAGGATGGTTGAGGGATGTCTGGACATCCCCCAGCCACCTCGGGGATGGCAGGATGCCCCCATACTTATCCCCCAAAGAGGAATGCCCCCAGGGACATCGATGCATGTGCAGGACCATCCCAGGGATGGGCCTTTATGGGTGTTTGTACACATGGGTGGTGGGGGGGATGTTTCATCCCTGTCCTGCTGCTTCCAGGATGTCCCCATTCCAATGGCCCCAAAAAATTGATTGGAGAAGTCATACATAGAAGTACTGAAAGCATCGGAGGCACAAGGAGAAATACCCATCAAGTCAGCAGCTGAAGCACCACCCAGTTGCAGGTCACGGATTGGCAAGTTCTAATCTTGTTTCCTGATGCTCGTTGTCTTGCTCAAAACACTTTGCGCATCCGAGCCAATGCAAGAACATGCCTAAGGTGCCTCAGAAGTAAGTCAGAACAAACTCAACATAGAGGAGCGAAATGAAGATGCCCAAATTAGTAGGACCAAAGTGATCTTTGCCAAGTCGTGATAGTCCCAAATTTGATAATCACTTTGTTATGTGTGCAGTCCACATATCACTTGAATATGTATTTCTTTCCATTATATGTTCTACTTGAGCTTTAGGTTCTAGTACAATGTCTGTTGATGTTTATAGTATGAATATCATTTTCCATGGTAGTTGTAGTTTAGTATTAATATCTCCTGCTGGAAGTACTGAAAATCTTTGTAACAGTTTCATGCCAGCTTATGATTTTGTTGTTATAAATTGGCTTTTCTAATTCCTTCTTCACTATCAATGTCATACTTAACTGAATAATTTTTTTTGTATTTTTATCCAGTTACTTATGTCACATTCTTTTGCTTGAAGCTTTTCATTGTATCTCATCTGGCTTTTATATATAGGAAATGATGGTGGCAGGTGCTGTGGTATTGATGGATTTTTTTTGAATTCCATGCAGATACAGGAAAAATTGACTTGACAATGAATGTTGTTGAACGTAGAGATCGGGGATTCTCTGCAGGTGGAGGGTTTTCAGGAATTGGGTATACAGTCCCTAGAAATTTTTTTATTAAAACACTTAACTCTTCAATTTTCAGATGTTGCATGGTTTCTTCGTTTGTACTATGGAGTGGTACTTTCTGATTAAGAACTTCCATTTAATGCAGCTTGACAGGTGGGCTACTTTCAGGCATTATTGGAAGGTATGTCATGCCAGCACCTGTGTGATTTTTGATTGTGTTCATAAGGGCATATGCTTGTGTATTCCAAGTGCCTTGTCCCAGAACCCAGACACAGCCACTTCAAGAATCTCTGGCAACTTGGAACCTTTTTCTTATATTGGAACTTAGGTTTCTTCATAGATTGCTGCTACTGTCTTTGACTTATGCTACTACAGTTTTATGTTGATTCCATGTTTTAATGTAACACTTGAACTTCTTAACTTCTCTTGCATTTTCAGTGGGAAGTTAAAATTGTTTTGAGCATCTTGGAACTTGAAGTGCATTCTTGTTCAATTTAATTTGGTTTTATTCTAGAGTATAAGCATTGCTGATTGACATTCCCTTTTTCTTTTTCTACATTTTTGGTTCTGTGGTTTTGAATCGCTCCATATTATTTTCTTGCTGTAGCTTTTATTGGATTTTAGAGCTATGTCATAAATTTTAAAGTAATTCCTATGTGCCCATAAATGATGTTTTATTGTGCCTGGGGTTTTATTCAATATTGTGAGTTCATCCATAAGAGGAAAACAAGATATTTTCTGTAATGTCCTACCCCTTTCTGAGACCCAATTTTTTCGATTTTCTGTGGTTTAGTTGAACCTGATGCGTTTTGTGTTTTTGATCATAACATAGAGTTTCTTTGCATACATGTACAACTCAGAAAACAACACAAATGGACAATACCCAGATGCTTAAAGAGATAGAAATGCATTGTAAATCATTTATGAACAATACCCATGTGTGTAAATGGCAAATACATCAAAGAATAGACATACCCTTGTGCTGGTATGGTGATTACAGGTCTGTAGCAGCAGTTTAAAGTCCATAGAACCATTCCATATTCATCAAAACTTGGACTGTTACATCAGATAACAAGAACAACAACATACATGGGAGTTTGACGCCTTGTCTGAAGCTCAAAGAACCACCAAAGGCACAGAAATGGGCTATATGGAACACTACGCCCCCTCCTAGACTGGTACGGCCCAGGACAGATGTGAACAGCAGCAAGAACTATCCTCAAAACCCTCAGAAAGTCTTCAAATTTATCGTCTATATGCTGGGAATACACTATAGATATCCCATGCCCAAGATGGAGAAGAAAACAAATGTAAAATACTCCAAACTCTCAAGAAGCCAGTCTCCAAAATGTACGGCCTGCTGCTGAGACAGTACAGCCAGGTTGGAGGTGTTAAACCCTCAGCAAATGACATAAAAATCAGACATAAACCCTGCAATGTATTCTCCGATATGCCTCCTTAATTACCATGCCAAAAATCTCCAGATTTATCAATGAAAAGCCCTCTGCAACAAGCTTACAATCTGTAATAAAGCTCAATCTGCACCCTTTGAATGAGAATGCTCTTACAATGCCCTTGGGAGATTTTTCACTCCTGTAAGAACTCTCAAAATGTGAAGGTTTTTGTCTTCGCAATGGCTGGATTTCTTCACAAAACCCTGGGTTGCTCCAACAACAATTTCTTTCACAAAATATACAATAGTTTGGAATGAGCATTCAATCTTCTCTTTTATATTTTTCCTTCTCTTTTTCCAACGCCCCTTTTGAGAATTAAATATTTTAATGTTATTTTTCCCTTTCATGACTTGGGCACCCAAACCAAGGAAATATATGACTTTATTACCATTAATATATCTCAAGTCTTTATATATTAATAAAGTAACTTTATCACTATATACTTTAAGTAAAATATTTAATTTAACTTAAACCAGTTATCGCGAGATTAAAATAAATACCTGAATGTACTCCGAACTGTAATTTTGAAGCACCACTGTGATCACCAATTAGGAAAGAGCAAATTCCAAGTCGAACCGACCAACTCGCAACTTATCTTGATGCACTTACTAAAAATAGTAAATTTTGCCTCTAGGCCCCAAAAATACTCTAGAAAGAGTCAGAATAGAAATCTCGCCAAGGTAGAAACAAAACTCCATGCCAACCAAGCTGACTAAACCCCACAATGATCACCCGACATGGGTTCTCTAACCATCCTCGTTAGTATATGAGAACCCGAGTAGTGGACCAACCCATAGCTGTGCTGCTTAGCAAAGGGACATTACAGTCCGCCCTCCCTAAAATTGCTTGCCCACAAGCAATTTCAACTCTGGATGCTGTAAGATCTGCTCATTTTCCCACGTAGCATCCTCTACTGGCAAATTCTTCCACTTCACCAAATACTCCCCGATGACCCTCTTCTGCAAAGTATGGTCCCTGGTGTCAATGATGGCCTCAGGTACAAGAATCAACTTGCCCTCTTCATCAAGAAGGGGAAACTCTATCGAAGGTATCACATTATGTCCCAATGCCTTCTTGAGGCGAGATACATGGAAGACATTATGCACTCTACTCTCTATCGGCAACTCCAATTCATAAGCCACTTCTCCAATTCTTTTGGAGACTCTGAATGGGCCATAGTATCGTGGCTTCAGCTTCTCTGCGCCACTCTTTTTAAGAGTGGATTGTCTATAAGTCTGCAACATCAAATAGACCATGCCACCGACCTCAAAAGTACGTTCAACCCTGTGCTGATTTGCATACTGCTTCTGCGCCTTCTAGATGTTTTCCTTCAAGGACTTCATGATACCCTAACTTTCTTGAAGTAAGTCCTTGGCCTTAGGCACTCTACTGTCCCCAAACAACAAATCAAAGTTTGGTCCCTCATAACCGTACAATGCCATGAATGGTGACATCTGAATAGACATGTGGAATGTGGTGTTGTAACAATACTCCGTCAAATGTAACCACTTAACCCATGCGTTCTGCTGCCCTGTGATGTAGTTCCTTAGGTATTCTTCCACCCATTTGTTAACAATCTCCGTTTACCCATCTGTTTGCGGGCGGTAGGTAATGCTTGGAGTGAGTTCAGTCCCACTCAATCTGAAAAGTTCCTGCCAAAAATGACTTAGGAACTTGCTGTCCCTGTCGCTAACTATGTTTCGTGGCAATCCATGAAGCCTGAATACCTCTCTAAAGAACAAATTAGCAACCTGTGCTGCTATGTATGTGGCTGAAATTGCAAAAAAGCGTGCAAACTTTGTCAATCTGCCAACCACAACGTAAATATAGTCCCTGCCTTGGGCCTTGGGCAAGCTCGTGATAAAATCCATGGAGATGCATTTCCATTTCCGATTAGGAATGGGTAGGGGCTGCAACAAACCGATTGGGAAAGAGTGCTCATGTTTGTTCTGCTAGCAAGTAGGACACTCCCTCACATACTTCAATACGTCTGTCTTGAGACCCTTCCACGTAAACCTCTCCTGAATTTGCCTGTATGTCTTGAAATATCCGGGATGACCAGCCATAGGGACATCATGAAAGGCCCTCAGAACTCTCCTCTTCATCGCTGATCCTGGTAGCAATAGTATCCTCCCTTTGTAAATGATAAGATCATTTACCACTGTGTACCTATCATCCTGTATGGTACCATCAATAATGCCTGCAGCCCACTTGTCCTTTGCATACTTAGCTGAAATCCACTCTCTCCAATCAGTTGCAATTTCTCCCAAAGAACACAAGTGAGGTCTCCGTGAAAGTGCATTAGCGACAATATTTTTCTTCCCTTTGACATAAACTATGTCAAAGTCGTAGGCTTGCAACTTGCTAACCCACTTCTGCTGTCTATCATTGAGGTCACGCTGACTAAGGAAATGCTTGAGGTTGTTATGGTCCGTTTTCACCACAAATTTGCCTTCCACCAAGTACTGCCCGAATTTTGCTAAGGCATGCATTATAGCTAACATCTCCTTATCATAAATGCTGTAACCTCTCTCTGCACCCCTTAGTTTTCTACTCTCAAAAGCAATCGGGTGCTTATCCTGCATTAGCACTGCTCCTATGCCTTCCCTTGAGGCATCACACTCAAGCTCGAAGGGCTTGGTGAAATCCAGTATAGCTAATGCCGGGCAAGAACTCATTACCTGTTTGAACTTGTCAAAACACTGTTGTGCCTCATCAGTCCAAACAAACGCTCCCTTTTTCGTCAAATTTGTCAATGGAGCTGCACTCTGTGAAAAACCTTTGATAAGGCAGCAGTAGAACCCACAAAGACCGAAGAATCCCTTAAGCTGTGAGAGATTCATGGGTGGTGGCCAATCAACAATAGCCCGAATCTTATTTGGATCCACTTTGACTCCCTCTGCATTGATGATGTGGCCCAGATAAAGTAACTCTGTCATGCCAAATTCACATTTCGACTCTTTGGCATACAATGATTCCCTCTCCAGAATACTCAATACCTCCTCAACGTGTTGGAGGTGCTCCTCTCGAGTCCTGCTAAATATCACGATATCATCAAAAAATATGAGGACAAACTTCCCCAATTGCTCTCGGAAAACCCTGTTCATACAGGACTGAAAAGTAGCTGGAGCATTGGTTAAACTGAAAGGCATAACCAGAAACTCGAAGTGCCCATAATGGCAACGGAAAGCAGCTGCCCATGATGGCCAATCAACAATAGCCCGAATCTTATCTGGATCCACTTTGACTCCCTTTGCATTGATGATGTGACCCAGATAAAGTAACTTTGTCATGCCAAATTCACATTTCGACTCTTTGGCATACAATGATTCCCTCTCCAGAATACTCAATACCTCCTCAATGTGTTGGAGGTGCTCCTCCCAAGTCTTGCTAAATATCACGATATCATCAAAAAATATGAGGACAAACTTCCTCAACCGCTCTCGGAAAACCCTGTTCATATAGGACTGAAAAGTAGCTGGAGCATTGGTTAAACTGAAAGGCATAACCAGAAACTCGAAGTGCCTATAATGGCAATGGAAAGCAGTCTTCTCCACATCCTCCTATCTGACCCGAATCTGATGATACCCAGATCTCAAATCAATTTTGGAGAAGTAACATGCTCCATGTAGCTCATCAATGCGCGAGATGAGGTACCTGTTCTTGATGGTTTTTTTGTTTAAAACCCTATAGTCAATACACATTCTCAACGTCCCATCCTTCTTAACTAGCACCACTGCAGAGGCAAAGGGGCTCTTACTGGGTCTAATATGCCCCATCTCTAGAAGTTCCTTGATTGTCTTCTCTATTTCATCTTTTAGCCTCTTTGGGTGTCTATAGGAAGTGATAATAACTGGTTTGGCTCCCTCTTTCAATTCAATTACGTGTTCAATGCCCCTATCAGGAGGCCTCCCTGGTGGTAAACTATTGAAAACCTTACTGTGTTTGGTTATCAGTTTCTGAATATTTGGGTGGCAGTTCTATTTTAACCCTCTTTGATACCCGTGGCATAGAGGAAGGCCTCGTTTAGAGCTAGCCATTGGAAGACCACGTTTCTTTAGAGAACCAACATTCAAACTTGTAGCCAAAGTACCACAAATTGCTTTCCCCAAATTAATCATTCCATTGGCATCCAGAGGAGACCATACAATATTAGAGAAGCGTGTTGGGGAGAGGAGAGGTGTAGCTGCCCTAATCACAGATGATATTTTACCATCCTCAATACTAGGAGCCATAATTTTAACTGTAAGACGAGAAAAAGTTGCCCCTTTCCGCCATGTGACAAGTTTAGCTTTTTGATGCTTACCGATTGAGCAAACTGATGCAAGATACGGAACCTGAAAATGTTTCCTACATTGAAATGGGATATTTTAATAATCTAGGATTTGGTTCCATATCCTATCCCCCACCTTAAGCCATATCTCCACAGGCAACCCTTTAGCTATATCTAGTTCTACCTGGATTCTTGCTGAAGTGGGGTGAGCCAACCCATTTGTTTCAGGATCTATAGAAATAAATTTGCCTAAAGTATTTCTGATGCCATGAAAACAAGCATCTACCCAGCATTGAAGAGGAAGATGAGGGAGGCACACGACATAACAAAGAACGATTCTGTCATAGGATTGAAGTTAGGTAACCAATATTTAAGCAATATGACATGTTTTGTAATGTACTGTACCTGTTTAAAATTTTTAAAATCTTTTATGTGTTTTATTTTTTATTTTTTAATGTGGTCTTTCAGAACTAGACAGGAGAATGCAGAAGGGGTTTTCAGTTTTCCTGTAGATGTGTTACCGAAGCATACAATATAGAGAATATATGGAAAACATAGAAAATATTTAATGAATATGAAGAAACTAAGTGATACCCAGATAGCAAAATGACTAATAATGAATTACTATGACATACCCATGTTCAAATATGCAACTTGGTACAACAGCTGGAATGGACCAGCAAATGGGTATCGCTGGAAATGCCTCAAAACTCCATGCAATGATATGGAATGCTCATACATATGATATTAGCAAGTAACAAGGCCTGAAATGTCTCCAAAGGGCTGAGTATGCAGCTGCAATGTAATAGAATGACCCTCTTAAGGACCCATGAACCTCCTCTAGGCTGGTACGGCTAGCTGTAGGTGATATCAGCCACAAAGATCACTGGAAACTCCTCAATCTTCTGCTGTAAATGATCTGCAGTGTACTCCAAGGCTGGGCGACCAGGTTAGAGTGGAGATTATACCAAAAATCATCAACAATGAATGCATTTAAGTGGTACGGCCTGCTCCAGGTAGTACGGACAGCAAGGAAAGTTGCAGCAGTCACTAAATCCCTCTCAAACTTGCCTCAAAACTGTCATAGCATTCTTGTCTACCGCTGTTCACCATAAATCTACAAATGATATAGAGTTATAGCTCAGAAATCTTATCATACAAACTCCATTTCAGCGCATATGTGAATACTGGGTGTATTCACCATCAATGGCACCTTTGGGTGGTATTGCACACTTGTAGAATGCCGTCACTAATGGAGGTTTTCATCTCCAAAAGCCTGGTTCGAGTGCATAAACCCTCAAAACCCTAGCAGAACTCACAATGGGAAAATATCCAAACAAGCATCATCCAAATGAGCCACTTTTTCACCTTATATTTCCCTCCTCAAGTTGGGCGTTGGATTTGAGAGGGAAATTATAATTTTAAACTCACCTTATTACTCCTAGGGATGGGCGCCCATGGTCAAGACATTCACTTATATCTCCATTTTCATTAAGTCACTTTTCCCTCAATATATTATAAAGTCCATATTAAATATAACATTAATAAACTTCGGACTTTAAAATAAATATGAAGATGGTGTCGGAATGAAGTGATCTATAGCTCGTCGGAAAGCCCCCGATGAGACGAATCTGACCCCACTTTGAAAATCCTGAACCAACGTTGACCCCGAACTTACTAAAAATAGTAAGTAACGACCAAGAGCAAACTGAGCCAACTCAGAGGGTGCCAACTGGATCCACTGAATACGAACCACGACTCCATCACTGACAAGTACCTCCAAGTCCAAACTAACTCCAGTTCCCTAACCAAACTTCTAGGCCACGGGAACTCAATGATGGACTAACCATGTATCAAGTAGGGGACATTACATGTTTATCCCAATGCCATGGACCTTTAGCATGAATATAATCTGTCCTTTTCAGATTCATAGAGCAGAATAGAGAACCGTTGTGCACAAGGGTAGATTTCTACCAATTCTTAGTGACTGCACTCCAAGTTTTAGTGATCCATTGATGCAGATCCGCTAAACTAGGCCAGAGAGAGTTAAACTTACCAATGAGGCCTCTTTTGCAGAATTTCTTCCCCTCATATAACACCTCCTTGCCTATCATGAACATTGGTGGGGTCTCAAGGGAAGGGATAGTTAGCACTGCATTCTGTTTGCCTTCCAGAGGGTTGTCCTTCCATATAGCAGCTGCTTTATCACCAGCATTCTCCTGTGTATAAAGCATAGCTTTTGCTTTGCTCTGTAGATCCGCATCCTGCACCTCACCCAGAGCTTTAGCTTCATACAAAACAGTTTTTGAGGGTATCATAAGGGCTGTTGGCCCAAGTGACCTCCCCAAAGGGGAACCAAATCTTGTAGAGCATTTTCTAAAAACCCGTGCCCTCCGTTCAAAGCTTCCACATCCTTTGTATTCGCCAATCCCAATGCCAGAATCGATACTGCTGCTCTATCTGCATTAGGGTTCATAAAAGATTGGGCGGGATTTTCCATTTTAAAAACTGGTCTGCTTTTTTCCGCACTTTAAAGTCTTTTGATTGTGCATGTATTGTTAATGTTTTTAACTTCAAATTTTTTGATTTCATTTCTATATAGTTTTAATTGTGATATGTGCTTGTACATAACTGTTAACTTTGTATATGTTTTTTGGATTTTGATGTTTCTCCAACCCCTCTCATCCTGTTTGTTTAAAAACTGGTTTAGCTGTTCCTCTTTGTCCATAAGTATGATCTTACGCCTATTGTTGTGCATATTTTCTTTTTTAATAATTTTTTGTCATAAGACTTAACATCCTTAAGTGTGTTAAAACTCCTTGAATTTGCACTTTGAGTGGTGTTTACAATTGGTCGAGTCATGTTGGCTGCCAGGCAACTAAGATGAGTGAACTTGTCAAGTTTCTGCAAAATATGTTGCTTTCTTGAATTCTCGTAAATTTTTTACTTTTAAGGCTTTAGGTTTCTAAAGTTCTATATGGTATGTTTTTGTATTTGGAGTCAGTTTATCTGATAAAAAAATATTGAATTGCTTATTACGTATTTTAATGATAGGAATATGTGATTGATACTTGCATTCTGTAAAAAACGTATTAATTTTCAGAAATATGTTCTCATGACTATAGGAACTGGATTTTGGCCTTGAATGAATGCTTATTTACTAGGCAATGTAGGCATTCTTCTTCCTGTCTGATCTAATCATTTATCATTATATGTACCAGAAATGGATCTTTTTCCTTTTGATTATCTCTTCTGAATTTCTTTTGGTGGAAGAAATTGGAGTCCAAATTCAGTGCGTTTGACTTGGGACTTAAAGGAAAATATTATGTAATGTATGAATTATCACTAGAGTTTGATTTTTGGTAACTTGTATCTTTGGGACACTATGGACTTTAAATGCAAAAGTCAATTTATTTTTCACTTCTCCAAAACTGTGTTAGTATTGATTTTCGATTAATGTACATTTCAGCTTCACTTATTCACGTAGAAATCTCTTTGGGTGCAACCAAAAGCTAAATCTTTTACTGGAGAAGAGTCAAATGGATTCCCTATTCAAATTGAGCTACAGTGATCCCTGGATAAAGGGAGATGAAAAACGAACATCTAGATTAATCACTTTTCAGGTGATGGAGGTCTGTCTGAATTTGTTAGCATTTCCTGCATAGCTTGGTTGAGCAGTCAAGATGATTGACTTATCAAGTGCTCATTCATGCAACAGAATTTAAGCACACTTGGAACTTCTATTCATGGCCCCAAATTACCAGGTTCGTCGCATAGTGGTGTAACAATAGGCAAGGTAATGGCGAGTGTGGATTATGGTCGGCCCCTTAGACCAAACTGGAGTGGGACAGCAGGCATAAGTTTCCAGGTATTATCACTTTCTCCAATGATATCAATTATGCAAATCAAAATCATTTAAGCACAAATTCTATACAAGTTTTTTGTTAATGTTATTCTAGTAATACATATTGGTTTAAATGCACTATTGATTGGAATGTGTTTATATGCATATATGTAGCAGTTAGGGGGGTCACATATCCAACATGTCTTTATGAGCATATGCCAATCTTGGTATTTGATTAGGTAGGAGGTAGTGGAGGGCCTTAAAAATGTTAAGAAAGAGATTAAAAAAGAATGATGAGTATTTGGAAAAATGTTGGACTCATCCAGAACCTCCTCACTTTATAATCTCAGAGATGAAGTGTGAAAGGTTGTATGCACTTAAGATCCCCATGATCATGACAAGGAATCACAAGTAGTGTTTTCCTTGTGAAGATCCTCATCTCACACCATGCGTGGTTCTTGCAAATAAAACATATAAAGGATGCAAAACCATTGATAATGATTCTTATCAGTAAGTTTTAGACATGGATTTATATGGGTTTCTGCTAGTTATTACCTTTGTGATGTGTGTATCTTTCTATGCAACAAAACTATTAATTATTTCTATCTTCATTTCAATCTATTCATGAAAATGTGTGTCTTGTAGCATATGTACCCAATCGACATCTATAGGACACTTATGCCTGTTGCTGTAATATTATTTTATATTTCATCATATCAATGTGACACATGTTCTCTGTTCTCTTCCAAGTGTTATCAGGATTTTGAATACTTTGATTCAAACCGGACTCAAAATTTCTGCAGCTTTTAAGTATCCATAAAAAGGTTTGTGATAAATAACAAAAGGGTGTTTTGTGCAAGCATTGGATGATGTTGCTTGTTCAGAAAGTCAACCCAGGGCTGTGTGTTGTGACGTAATCACACATCGCCCCATTGCAAATGGGGACCCCCTCTTTTTTCTTGCTTTCTGTCCTTGTTTTGCTTTAGGTTTAGTTTTACTCTGAGCTTGTATGGTTTTGGTAGTGTTGTTTTGCCCATGTCTCGATAGTTTCTTGCCAAGAGGTCTATATGCCCTCATCCTGATGCATGTCACTGAGACCCTGAAAATGACTAAGTCTGATATCCTGAAAATCCTGAAAAAATGACTTAGTCTGAAATCTGTTGGATCCTCAGAAATCTAGAATCTGCATGCTAAATCCTATGGATCCAAGACCTATCTCAAACATCCTGGAAGTATATTGATAAATATATAAAGTATAAGAAACTCAATATCTGACTTATACTTAGACATATTTTCAATATACTTCCATTCAGGAAATCCAAAATTTGACTAAGGCAAGAAATTCCATGCCTCACCTCCAAACCCGCCCAGACTAGGCGGCCTTGCCACAAGGTCATGGATTCAACGTCATGCACATGCACTTGTCCAAATAGAACCCTCAAATCTGCCCAAGCAAAAAAATGGTTAAGTTTTCAAGGTTTTCTTGCACAAGACACTAGGATATGATGAAATTCCAATGGAAGTTTGCAAGTTAGATAGAGTCAAGTGCATTTCAAAGAAGAATCCATGCCTCACTTGTAAACCCGCCCAACTTGGGCGGCTTCAAGCTGCATTCATGGACTTTGCCTTGTTCCAGATGACATTGTCCAGACAGTACCTCCAAATCCGCCCTAGGAATAAATTGTCAAGTGTTTTGAGCTCCAAGTGCTTGGATGATGATCAAATTATAAGGAGAGTCCATTTGGAAGAGTTTGAATGTAGTTTCAAGTGCAAATTCATGCATCACTGTTCAAACCCGCTCTATCTGGGCGGCTTTAGCATGTTCACCTGGACAGTGTCTTCACCACCTCATGACACTATCCAGATACAACCTCCAATCCCGCCCTAGGAGAATGATCAAATTTATAAAGTGTTTCAAGTACTAAGTATTAGAGGGTGAAGACATTTCAATGGAAACTTGAAGTTTTAGGAGGCTTAAGTGAGTTTTGAATGAAAATCCAAGGGGTACCCTTAAACCCGCCCTACCTGGGCGGCCTCAAGAGGTTCCTATGGACAACTTTACCTCCTCCACATCAAATACTCCAGACAGTGCCTCCAATACCGCCTTATGAGAAAGTGTTAAGTTTTGAAGTGTTTCAAACACAAGGTATTGGAATATCATGAAGTTTTGATGAAAACTTGAAGGTTTGAGAGGGTTAAGTGAGTTTTAAATGAAAAATCCAAGGGTTACTCCTAAACCCGCCCTACTTGGGCGGCCTCAAGAAGACCTTGTGGACTATCTCACATGACACAAGAAGTTCTCCACACACTTGCTTCAAAACCGCCCAGAATGAGGGATAACATAATTTGCTAAGTTTGTTTGACTTCAATGATTAAGATGATGCCAATGAAAGGATACAGTCAAGATCAAGGAATGAGAAGTGTCTAAATGCCAAAATCCAAGACACACCTTCAAACCCGCCCTACATGAGCGGCCTAGAGAGGTCAGCTTGGAATTTTGATGTCAAAGCAATGTAGCTACTCTCTCTTGACTCCTTAACTCATCATGATGTCTCACATCCCTGAGAGGATCATTCAAAAGGAGGAAAGTTTGGAAATTTGACTAAGTCTTAAGGAGCAAGGAGAGAGACATCTTCACGGGGAAAGGAATCAAACTTAAGTGAAGAAATTCACACCACACCTTCAAACCCGCCCTACATGAGCGGCCTTGAATAACTCTACCTCCTGCACATGACACTCTCCAAACACCACAGTTAAATCCGCTCAAGGAGAAAACTTATCAAATTTGCAATGCTTTGAGTTGAAAAACAATGAGGTCATGAAGATTTAATGAAAGTTCATAAGTTTGAATGTATTTCAAGGCATTTGAGAGGTTTTTGATGCACTTTCATGAAGAATCCAAGGGTCATGTCCAAACCCACCCTACCTGGGCGGCCTCAAGAGGGGGTCTTGGACTTTTTCTCCTGCCACATGAAACTCTCCACATGCTGCCTCCAGGACCGCTCAGGGGTTTAGATGGCATGATTTACAAGTCTACTTGATGAAAGATGAAGAAGATGGCTTTCAGAAGGTGAGATTATTAAGATTGACATGAAGGAAATATTTGAAGTATGAAAATCCAAGGGTCATGTCCAAACCCGCCCTACTTGGGCGGCTTTGGCATGTAGACATGGACAATGTCTTCATCACCTCATGGATTCCTCCACACACTGTCTCCAATTCCGCCCTAGGTGAAAATGATCAAATTTTGAAGTGTTTTCAAGCATAAAGCACTAGAAGGTGATGACATTTCAATGGAAACTTGAAAGTTTGAGAGGATTAAGTGAGTTTTGAATGAAAATCCATAGGTCACCCTTAAACCCGCCCTACCTGGGCGGCCTCGAGAGTTTCCTGTGGACAACTTTACCTCCACATCAAATACTCCAGACAATGCCTCCAATCCCGCCCTTCTTAGGCGGATTTCACCAATGCAGAAGGACATCATCACCTAACATCTCCAAGTTTGCCTTCTCACTTCATAAACATCTCAAAATGGCTAAGTCTTAGGCAAGTTCAAGAGAAGGGACTTAATGAGGAGAGGAATGGTCATTAAGTGATGAAAATCCACATACCTCCCTTAAACCTGCCCTTGCTAGGCGGCCTTCATCTACTTGCTTGGACTACATGTCCACCACAACGCTTCACATCCACCTATCACCTCTAAATCCGCCATCCACTTGGAGATATGTAAGAAGAAGATGAGATTGTTAAGGAGGAAACTAGTTTGAGAGAGAGAAAATCCACACCATGCTCCCAAACCCGCCCTTCCTGGGCGGCCTCAAGAAGGGGTCCTGGATTCTCCCATGTCCTCACATGCATCTCTCCACACAACACTCTCAAAACCACCCAGGTTGAAGAATGACATAAGTTGCCAGTTTGTTTGATGGATGATCAAGATCACACTCAAGAGATGAGATAATTAAGGTCATTCTAAGAGGAAGGAAGTTTGAAAGTCACTAAGTCATGGAGGTGGAAGAGGAGTGTCAAGGTTAAGGTAAAGATGTGTGCACATAGGAAAATCCTTAATACCTATCCAAACCCGCCCTTCCTAGGCGGTTTTCATCATGATAGGTGGATAACATCATCACTTAGTATCCATGATGCATCATTTGAGTCTTAAGGGTGTTGGAGAGAAGGTCTTCATGAGGAGATGAATGAGCTAAGGGAAGCAATCCATACACACTCTCAAGACTATCTTGTTAAGAAACTCACTTTCATTCACCTCTTTCACATCATGCACTCCATACAACATCTTCAAGGCTGCTTAGCTTAGGCGGACTCCACCATGACATAAGGATAAGTCCATCAAACATTTCAGATCTGCCTTCTAACCTCGCCTAAGAATGTATAGAAATGAAACCTTACAAGGAGATAAGAACAAGGAGAAATCATGAGGAGGAAACAAGCATCAAATGAAGGTTAGAAGTGAAGAATCCAAGCCTACCCTTGAAACTCGCCCTTCCTAGGCGGCTTTAGGACCTTTACTTGGACAGAGTCATCTCCTTCACATGAAATACTCCACCTAGACCCTTGAAATCCGCCCATCCTCTCATGGCTTTCCATTGCATTCAAAGAGGTTATCAATCAAACAAGTGTAAAAGGTTTTAGACTATCAAAACTAAGCAAAAATCACTAAGTCATGAAAAATCCAAGCCTACCCTTGAAACCCACCCTTCCTAGGCGGCTTTAGACCCTCCATTCGGACAATTTCATGTCTTCACATGACATCCTCCATGCACCAACCTCAAATCCGCCCAAGAGAAATGACATAAAAATTTGCAAGGAAGGCAATGGCTAACACTGAGTTTTGAACAAACACATGCAAGTTTGGAACATACATGAAGGATAATAAGTAAAAATCCAAGCCTCACTTCCAAATCCGCCCTACTTGGGCGGCCTAAGCATGAGAGCTTGGATTCTCTTGATCTTCACATGAACTACTCCAAACATCACTTTCAAATTCCACTCATCTAATATGCAAATCTCATGCAAGGATTTTAAACCATCAAGGAAGCAAGTGAAGATGTCTTGAAATTGTCAAAACCAAGTTAGAAAGTGCCTAAGTGATAAAATCCACTCACCACCTCCTAGCCCGCCCTTCCTGGGCGGCCTTGACCTCTATGCTTGGACAACTTCACCTCTTGCACAACACACTCTCCAGACATTAACCTTAAACCCGCTCAAGTAGAAGACCTATCAAGTTTGCAATGTTTTGAGTTGAAGTACAATAAGATCATGAAGATTTGATGGAAGTTCATAGGTTTGAATGTTTTTTGAGGCATTTTGAGGAAAAATCCAAGGGTCACCTCTAAAGCCGCCCTACCTGGGCGGCCTCAAGAGGTCTTTGTGGATTATGTCACCTGACACAATGCATTCCCCAGACAACACCTCCAGAACCGCCCAGGGATGTAGACAATACAATTTGCAAGTAAAATCAATGGAAATAATGAAGATGAACATGTCAAAGGTGAAATGAACAAGTACAAAGTTGTTTAAGTTGAAAAATCCAAAGGTCATCCTCTAGGCGGCTTTAGACCCCTCACATGGACAATGTTACCTTCCACATGAATTTGTCCACACACTACTCCCAATCCCGCCCTTGTTGGGCGGTCTTAGACCCTTCACATGGACAATGTCACCTTCCACATGAAATCCTCCACACATACCCTCTAAACCCGCTCATGTTGGGCGCTCATCACATGAAGGCATGGAGAACATTTAAAAACTTCAGTTTTCCTCTTGCTAGGCCGACCTGCCTTATAGAGGGGTGAAGTTTGATATTTAAGAAGGTTCAAATCTGCATTTTAAATCAAATACAAATCCAAATTTGCTTCTGATTTACGATAGAGCAGCAAGGAGCAGCAGCTTGTCAAGGAGATAAGTCAAAAATTCAAGTTTCTTCAAAAGGTCAAGTCTTCTAAAAATCTGATTTTATTCCTAAAATCTGATTTTTCTAAGGTATGTTGTTTTGAAATTAATTGTTTTAATCCCACATATATAAGGTGGATGTGATTTGTTGTTGAAAATCCTTTATGTTGAGTCTTAATTTGATGTGTTTCTTCTTGTAGGTGATGAAGGATCCAAGGAGGTGAATGGTGAAAGCTCATACATGAGAAGTTTTGAAGGTGGAGGAACGTCGCTCAAACTTGTCATCATCACTAAATGGAGGAGAGCTCTTACATCAAGTTCATTTTATTTTGAAGACTTTGTAGATATAACGCCATGCGAAAGGGTGCTAGTCTAAGATGATCAAGGTTACAAGTGTAGTTCATCATCAAGAGCATCATTCGTTCGAGGCGAGGATCACTGGAAGGTTGTCACTTCACCACGCATACCTTGAAGGAGGTCATCATCCAGAAGCTCACATATCATGTGCCAGACAAGAAGAACTCTCATCAGGCACTAGTCTACTCCATGAGTCCATGCAACTGTCCAGAGGCATGATCCTGCACAGGCACAACATCACCAAATGAGAGATGAGCATGATCATCAAAGTGATCCATGAGTTACATCAAGACAACCAGAAGAAAATATTCTAAGTAAAGTGAACATGAAGTGAATCACGCTAGTTCATTCAAAGATGCTGAGGTGGTGGGTACACATCATCAAGCCAATAGCATTTTGCCATGTAAGAGGGTCCACTATAAAGATGCTCCAGAGATGCTTATCACATTGGGAAACGTGCCTTCATTGCCTCTTTCATGTTCTAAAAATAGTAAATTTTGTAACAAACTGCCTGGTTGTCTCGATCTCGGCCGTTGATTGTCAAATCAATCCTGGCCCTTCATGTAATTTCTGAAGTCTATAAAAGGCTCATTCTTCTCATTTGTAAGACATAGAGAATACATAGGAGATTAGAGATTAGAAGTAGAGATCAAGTAGGAGTAGAGTAGAGAGGGGGCTCTTCAAAGTCATGAAGAGAGACATGAGATTGTTGTAATAACACACTTCAAAAGTAATACAAGCTCATTGTTGTTGTTTTGTATGGTGATCTTGTGGCTTTGAAATGTTAGCAAGGTTTCAAATTCTTGAATATGACGGAGATGTGTTTCCCAGTAGCGTAGATGATAAAGTAGATAGAGGTCATTGATGTAATGGATATATGCAATGATATTTGATAAATTCCCGTTGGTTCATACTTTTGATGGCTTGTCGATGGTAAGTCATCATGTAAAGTTAGCCTGAACCACATCTTGCAAATAGTTCGATTGTTGATACTCTTTCATGTAGTTATTGCTTGTCATGGTGAAGTGAAATTTGGTTTTCTAAGAGAATTTGTCTATCATAGCATCGTTCATCATGTCACTGTCTTTAGATTAGCCTTCTTAACTCTTGCCTTTTGCCTTTTCTTTTCATAGTTGATCAGAAGAAGTTCCATTTCACAAGTAAAGAGTAACTTATTTGAATGGAGAGATGACAATTCTACGTAAGTCCCTTTGTGACACAGCAAATCACATCACACCACCAAGGCTATTCGTTGCAAATCACGTACAAGGAACCTTGGAGCGTTCTTGTTTGATCACATAGTTTAGCATTCGAGACGCTTTGTTCAAGAGAGGATAGAGCGCTTGGTGTTTTATTCTAATGTTGTTGTTGTCAAGAAAACATCATCAAGACTATGCACTGTTAGTTGTGTCGATACCATTGTGTTCACACTGGGCTAGTTTGCAGCCTCAACTTGTAGACGTAACTGAGTTTGATAGTCGAGACTCATGTGTCTTGACTGCTAGACTGAGCCATGTCTACCAAAAAAGTAGAAAAAAATTTCAATAATAAATAACCATTGAAAACATTGTTCATAGATCATGTTCTTGAAAATTGCTGAGTTTTGGATGAGTTTTTTTCCTTGAGTTCAAGTCCGAGTGATAGAAAAGGCTTGCACCAAGTTTACACCTGGTTTGAGTTAGAAGTCAGATTGCACTGAGCTTTCTCCAAGTTCAAATCTCAATCTTTGGTCCATACAGCTAAGTCTGTCCATTGACTGTTGTTGATAAGTGTTGATGTGTTTTTTATGCACATGCAAACTCAGAATAAAATACCAAGTATTCTATCCTCTCCTAAACAAAGTATCTCGAATGCTAAACAATGTGATCAATCGAGACAACTCCAAGGTTCCTTATTTGTGTTTTGCTATGGATAGACTCAGTAGTTGATGTGATTTTGCTGTTACTCACAAAGGGACTTACGCTGAATTTACTCCTTATTCCAATCAAATATGTTACTTCTTCCTTATGAAATGGAACTTTTTCTAATCGGCTATGAAAGAAAATGCAAAAGGAAAGGGTTTAGAAAACTATTCTAATGACAATGAAATAATGAAATATGCAAAGATAGACAAATTCCTTGAAAACCTAGCTTTGCTTCGCCATGAGAACCAACAACTACACAAAGCCGGTGCAATCTCTAAGGAAACTCAAGGATTTTCATATTGTAAATCTCCATCCAAGCAGCCACAACTGGCGCAGCTCGAACAAGTATTCACAATCGAACTAAAGCAGATGTGGTTCAGGCTAACTTTGCAAAGTGAGTTGTCTTCAACAATCCACGAAAAGTATGAACCATGACGGAATTCATCAAATATCTTAACATATAAACATTATATCAATGAACTTTCTAATCTAATTCTACTCTACTTGGAAACATCTCTCCATCACATCCAAGAAATTAGAAACCATGTTAACATTCCGCAACCACACAAAATCACCATGAAACAACTAACAATGAGCTTGTATTGATCTTGGCAATATTTTACAACAATTTTGCAACGTCTCTTCAATGACTTCAAGAAGTCTCCTCTACTCTACTTGCTATTCTTCCTACTTCTAATGTATCTAATGTATCCTTCTTTTACAAATGAGAGAAGTGAGCCTTTTATAGACTCCAGAAATTACAATGAATGGCCGAGATTGATTCGTGAATCAACAGCCCAGATGAAGACAACAAGACAGTTTGATACAAAAGTTGCTATTTTAGAATACAAGAGAGGCAATGAAGGCACGTTTCCCAATGTGATAAGCATGCAAATGGAATCTTTGGAGTATCTCCACACGGGCGTTCTTTCTAGCTTCCTCTTGTAGTAGATACATTGAATGTGGACGGGTGACTTGGCAAAATGTGATTGGACTTGATGATGCGTTCATGCCACTCAATGTTGAGCTAACTGGTTTAATCTAGAACATGTTCACACTGCGTAGAATATTTTCCCAAATTTTGGATTTTTTGGAGTAGTCTTTGAACTTGGATTTTCACCTCTGGAACTTGGCATCTTTGAACTTGCAATTTGGGAATTTATCAAATTTTCTCTTGTTGTCTTGATGTAATTCATGAAACGACGATGCTCACGCTCATTTCTCTTTTCATGTGATGTTGTTCTTGCAGGACTTTGGACTCTTGGATTGTTGGGGTAGAAAATGTCTTGTGTGTGACTTCTTGTAGTAGACTTGCATATGATGGATGTTCTCTCCCTTCGCTTGGCACATGAAATAGACAACTTTGGATGATGACTCCTTCTCATGCATGGTGAAGTGATACTCCTCTCCACGGACATATGAAGTTATCTGCTAAGTGCAAATGATGATCTTGATGTAGGCATCCCTCCGTGTGGCGATGATGTCTTTCTCCTTGAATGATCTTGAGCAATACTCCTCTTGTCATGAACTTCTCACCATCTTCTTTTCATTACCTACAAAATGAAACATTAAGTTAGTATCTTAGCTTGATGCTTGATAAATGAACCAAGTGATGATAATTTCAATATCCTAGTGAATGTGGGATAAATCATGTAAACTCCTACCTATCTTGCTTTATAAGAATAAAGACATCAAATTTGCAAAGTATGATAAAATTTATGAAAATGAAAACATTGATTCAATTTGATCTCTTTACTTGAATTTTCACAAGACACCAAGGGCAGATTTTGCAGCTGCAGAGGGAATTTGCGCCCTAGCATGGACGGCTTTTGCAGTGTCATGAACATTTTCCACCTTTTTACTTAGCATTTTTGTCTTTTAAAATCTTCTTCTTTGACGAACCTTTTGCATTATACCTTCAATCACGCCTTTGATGTTTCTCTCATGAGCATGTTGGGCGGATTTTGCATGGTGGAGAACATTTTGCACCTTCTTGAAAATTGCTTCAACCTTGTGCATTTGATCATCACTTAGTCATTCGCCCCAATTTCAAGATACTTCAAAACTTTATGAATCCTCCTCACAAAGGACTTGGACGGATATTACATGGAGGAGAACATTATGTGCCCTTGTGTTAGAAGAACAATTTACCTTATCTTTGATCAAGTCTTTAACACTCACTGAAACTTCTCAAGCCAAGGTTGGATTTGGACATACCTCACACTTAGTTGAATTGCCTTATGACAACCTAGGGCGGAAATTGCATGGCCCTGAGCATTATGCGCTCTTCTCTTGATGAACATTTAAACCTTGATCAATATCAAGCTCTCACTCCAAACTTTTCAATGCAGGCTTTGATTTGCAATATACTTCACATGAGACAAGCTCCTTCCATGAAAAGCTTGGGCGCATATTGCAAGCTAGAGAGCATTTTGCGCCCTTGTTTTAGACATATTTCATCATTTCTTTTGGAGCTTTTAACCATTCCTTCTTCCTTATGAATTTCATTCTGCCTTGAAAGATTTCTGCTCCTGCTTTTATGAATTCGCCTTTCTCCTTGGATGTTTTCTACTTTTCAATTCTAATTTTCTGCTCTGCAGTTCAAATAGGTTATCTTCTTTACAATGCTTCCACCCTTAGCCTTGACCTTTTATGAATTTACCTTGTTCTTTGAGGATATCTGCTTTTTAAGATGAATTTCTGCCGTTATTCGCTGCTAATCTGCACTTTACTTCTGCTTATTTGTTTTTGAATTGAATATGGAAAAGTGAAGACTTCAGCCTTCTTTTATAGCATTCGCTTACCCTCTTTCTAGGCAGGTCGGGCTGCCTTCATGAACAAATATCCTTTATTTCCTAGGCCGACAGCTCCTTGGTGTTTTGATGAAAGAGTTTAAGGGAGGAAACTCCATGAGCATGATCATTATGCGCTCAGCTTTGGGCGCATTTTCCTTGTGTGAAGGGATTTTCCTTCATGTTCTATACTTAGCATTTCTTTCAAATTCCACTTTCCCTTTTTACATTCAACTTTCCAAACTCCTATTTTGGTGAATGCAATTGAGATGTTGTTTGTTGAGGATTGAATATTTCCTTGCAAGGTTTTGACCTTGGGTGCATATTCCTTGCCAATGGGAAATATGTGCTCTCCATACTTAGCAATTATTACCTTTGTCATTTTCAAATTTTCATTCTCCTTAGGCGCGTTTCTTGAACCTTTCAAAGTCTTATTTCAGCGAATGCAATTGAAATCTCTTCCAAATTCATTGACAATTGAGCAAGTATTTCATGCTAGGCGGATTCTCCTTGTAGATCTGCAATATGCGCTTAGCTTTGACACCTTTATCCAATTCATTTCTTGCAACTTTGCTTGTTCAAACCCCTTAATCTTTCCTTTAAACCTTCATTGGAATCATGTCAACGTTCTTTTGAATTGGGGTATGAAAGTAAATCATTCTCATGATAGTCAAATTGACCTAAAAGGAAAAAAAAAAAACGCATTTTCCTCACTAAGTATGAATATGCGACCTCCATACTTAGGCATCTTCGTTGTTGATTTTTATCTCTCTTCATTCCTTAAAAGTGAACACTTAGGAACTCATTGTGCTTTGATGAGTTGCAAGCAAGTTTGACGAGTTTGACCTTAAGGTATATCCTCATATGAGTGCAAAATCCTTATGAGTAAGGATTTTCCTCCTTTTCTCTTAGATATCTCGTTTCAAACCTTCAAATGTGACAAATTTTCTAAGTATTTGACAAATTGTTCATAAGATTTCAAGTGCACATTGCATAGGTTTGAAGTATCTTTCAATTTGCAATGTCATTTCATTACTTAGACAAATCTCTCCCTAGGGGGCAAATTCCTTGTGTGGGTGGAATTTGCGCCTAATCTTCTTTTGTACTTAGCTTCTTTTCAACACTCCTCCCTTGGGCGTTTTCATTGTCAAGTTTCAATTCCTCCCACTTCTTTAGCATGGATGAAGGTCTCCTTTATACGTGGCTCCCTTGAATTACATTCAAGGATAGCTTCAACTTCGTTGCACTCTTCATATCCTTAATGATTCTCTCTCCAACATGCCTAGATAAACTTTCTCCTTGGGCGAGTTTCCTCCATGCAAACCTTGGGTGCATATTGTAGACTTGAGAACATTTTGCATCTTGGGAGGGCGGATTTTGAAAGGTGCATAACATTTTCCCCATTTTGCAATTTCCTTAGACATTTTATCCTTGAAACCTCTCAAAGTCAAACTCTGTCATTCAATACTTAGGAAAAATTTCCTTTGAAAGTTGTTTGTTGAGGAATTATCACTAGAAGGCAACCTATCCTGGGCGCCTTATGCAAGGGAACATTATGCGCCCTCCTAGGGTGGATTCTGCATGCTCCAGAATATTTTCCTCCATTTTGGCACTCTAACACTTCATCAAACTTTAACTTTTCTTCAAACTCCCTCAAGCAATTCGTCATGTTCTTACAAGAATTTGTCAAAGGCCATCAATGTTTGATCATCTGCATTCCAAAAGGAGACTTCCAACTAGGGCGCATATTGTTCATAAGCAAGGAATTTCCGCTGATCTTGGGCGCATATTGCATGCTCATGAGAAATTTCCGCCCAAGGTCCAAGACTTCAACTTTTTTTGCCTGATTTTGACATGTCTTGGATGGAAGTATATTTAAAAATATATTTAAGTATAGGAATTTCCTATACTTCAAATATTTTGAAATATACTTCCAGGATGTTTGAGATAGGTCCTGGATCCATAAGATTTAACATGCGGATTCTAGATTTCTGAGGATCCACCGGATTTCAGACTTAGTCAAATTTTCAGGATCTCAGAACATCAGGATTCCAGACTTAGTCAATTTCAGGGCTTTAGGACATGCATCAGAATGAGAAGATACAGACTCCTTAGCTAGAATATATCGAGACTTGGGCAAAACAACACTACCAAAACCCTACAAGCTTAGAGAAAAACTAAACCTAAAGCAAAACAAAGACAAAAAGCAGGAAAAAAGAGGGGGTCCCCATTTGCAATGGGGCGATGTGTGATTATGTCACAACAATAAGGTTGTCTTGAGCTTGCACCGTCAGAATGTGCAGGGACAATTTTACCACTGCATAGGCGTAATTCATGGTTTGCTACTAAATAAGATATTTTTGTCATGGATTGTGTTATTATAAGGAGTTTTCATCCATTTGAGATAAGGGTTAAAAGGAGAAAAAAATTCTAAGCTTATAAATATCTAGGAAAGTTTACATTTATATTTAAAAAAGTTACCCAAAATATTGTATCTTGGAAGTGTTTAGTGCAATATCAAAAATGAACTACGTTTGCATGAAGATGCTGTGCACAAGGCTCTTATTGTTGAGTGGGAAATGCTTAAAATCCATGCTTTGCGGGTGAATAAAAACTCAAACGTAAATCACCCTTTCAAAACTGCTTTTGGTTGGAATGACACTATGATAGAACCTTCCCCCTAGCAATCTTAGCAGGAACAACAATAGAAAGATAGAAGGTGTTAGTAAAAATGCAAAGAAAAGAGATGAGAAAAATTTGCTAGAAAGGTTTTTTAATGGCTTGCTTCACAAAGAGTGAAAGCAACATTATATAAAATTACAAAAGTACTATTGCAACTACCATATTTAAGGACCTACGCCTGACTACACTAATTACATACACTTATTTACAATATTATACTAATACCCCCTCTTAGTGACTAAACTAGGTGTAGTTAGCATACAATGCCTTTATTATGTTTTGATAATATGGTTGTATCCGACTATGCATTAATGGTTTGTTGGCTTTCACGTAGTTACATGAGTCGTTAGTAGAGGGTTGTGTTCTTCTTGGCAACCATCGAGTCCTTTAAATAGACATTGTATCGACAAGGAAAGCAGTTTGATCCTTGGCTGACCATCCCTTTGGTCTACTTTTTTAATAACTTCATGTGGAAATAAAGATATAGTGTTACTCTTATATTTGGTATGCATTGTTATTTCTGTCATTATTTCAAGTATTCCTTTTATTAGATAGAAGAGTAAATATTGGTGGATATTCATGCCCTTAGACCCCAATAAATGGGGGAAGAGACCACAACGTGGTTAGGATCAAGAGATCAGACGATCTTTAAGGTTGGTAAAACAAAGAGAATGTAGAAGAAGACTAAGAGAGAAGCTGAAGCCCATCCTAAAGTCGAAGTCAAAGTCAGAGTGTGAGGAGTTGTAGTCGGGAGAGACAACACACTTCCACTACAAATAAGCATATGAAGAAAGATTAGGAGGAGATAGCAAGGCACCTACCACTACTACAGGAAGTGAGGGTTGATCTTTCAAACCAAGTGGGAAAGTCGAAACAACCTCCTCTAGACGAGGGAATTTGGGAGACGAAGTCTAAAGGTTCCTTCATAGAAGCGTATGAGAGAAACTTTCGAGGCATCAAAGGGTTGTCAATTGAAGGAGAAGAAATTGAGCCAAAAACCCTAGGGCTAAGGTGTACAAAAGAAAGATTGGAGGATTCTCACATGGCCGAGAGTGCGAGAGAAGCACTGGAACTTCTGAATCAAAACTCTCTGGCGAGCATGTTCCAAGTACTAGGTTTGCATCAAAACAAAGCCATGGTTAGCCTTGATGTAGAAAGGCAAAAACTGCCCAAGTTTATAGGCAATGGATCAAAGGATCCTATGAGGCATTGTTAGACTTTTGAAATAGTTTGGACAACAAATGGGCAAGTGTAACAATCAACCCCAAATTTTTTTTCCCAAAATGTTGAACAATTCAGAACATATGTTAGCACAATTAAAATTTCTCTGCACTTCTAATCACCAAGATCCCAACTGAGCGAGGTGAGAGCATATTGTGCTTTGGATTACAAATTAAAACGTTGTGCAAACAAGTAAACATTCATCTGCATATGCAGGCATCCACAAGCTGTGGGGATTCACCACTTTCAGTGGGTAAGAAGCAAGCATGAAAGGTTACAACGCGATCTACTTATCCAGTGGGAATTCACTACTTATTTAGTGGGTAGAGAGAACATGAAAGATAAAGATCGAATTTGCCCACACTGGCGGTTTAACCATCTAGGGGATTATTATGTGTTTGCAACATTAATAAAATGATTACAAGTAATACTGCTCAGAAATGAATAATTGGATCACCAATCAATAATCTATGAATGCTTTGTATCAAGAGGAACAACCTGCATTACAAAGATCATTAGGATTCACTTGATAATTCTGTCCCATAACTGAAATGTAGCTTGAGACATTGCTGATGAAGAATGAATCTGAAATCAGACTGTTATCCTGCTGTATGGACTGCCAAAAGCATTCAAAAACCCTTACAAAGAGGCACCATTGTTATTGGAACAAACTCAGACTTAATGATCACAGAACAGATTTGATTAGCCTCTAATAACATCATTTTTCTGACCCCAAACCTTCATATGAATTCCCACACCAAACAAAAATCCATACAATCATGCTGATCAAAACTGAAGTACAAAATCAGATTTTTCATGTACTGTATGGCGGCCCTATGGATGCATGACTTTTCACAAGAAATCACCAATAGCAAAATCCACTTGAAACTGTCATACATTAGACTGAAAACAGCATACTCAACTACAGCAAGAAGAAGTATCCAAGAAAGGTAAGCGATCTGCTCACAAAAACTCAAGACCCTGTCAAGTCTGTATGGCTCCTGTAGGACATAATCAGCTCAAAACATATTTTAAACTGCTCAGAAATTAAAGAGAATGGGTCTGAAATGGTCGCCTACATACAAGCATAAATATCCAATCTTTATTTGCTTCAAACAAGAAGGAATAAGATCACAATCAAAATCATTCTTCCTCAAGTTGTACGGCCTGTGATACCAATAACATCATCAAAACTCATGAAATATTGCCCAGATGTTCAAGGAAGATGCTCAGAAATATTAAACAATAACATTTCATATGATCTATGCTTCAAACTAAGTCATACATTTCCAATTTCAAATCATGCCCTGAACTGTACGGCACTCCTTTGACAGTACGAATGATCACAATAAATAATATTCTGCCCAAACACCACAGCAGTTACATTGAGATGAGACGCCAAGGGCATACAATAACATTCCAATCAAACTTTGGAATAGAAACATCTTCATTAATTTTAGTTCACTATACTTCCAATCTGCCTGGTACGGCCCAGCAAGGCTCAGGCATAGAGAAACTCATTCCAAAACATAGAAAAATATATCAAAAACTCCACACAATATCATCTACAATTGATTTTCAACATACAAAATAAATCACAATGCCAAACTCAATAAAAATCATCAACTCCAATCAGCTCCATGGCAAACCCTATATGAGCTTGCTCCCAATCCACCTTCAACACAGTGGTGATTTCTGTATGAAATCACACCAAACCTCAAGAGAGTTTTCGTCCTCGAGCATTCTACAAGAGGGTTTTCGTTCTCAAGAGAATATGGAAGAACTCTCTGGTTCAATCCCAATAGCATTTCATTACAAAATCTAAGCATGTCCAAACAATGAGCCCATCACCTCCTTTTATAACTTTTTTGAGGGAAATAAAATATTATTTCTTTTATCCCTTCATATTTTTACTCAACAAAATATAAAAATAACTCATTATGTGTGCACAACTTAAAGTCACCTTTTCAATTAAAAGCTCCTTTTAGCTCCAAAGACCCCTTTGATCAAAATAAAGGAAATATTTGATTCGCAAGGTCTCAATATGATTCATCCATGATTTAAAGCTTTTCATCCCCTTTCCAATGAGCTATAACACTTAAGTGCTAAATGAATATTTCCCAACCGTTTTAACTTAAGTGCAATAATTAATTGTTTAGCTCATTAAATCAACTGATTTTACGGAAAATCCCAAATATCATCAAACTGCCAAATTAAGCATACTAACATACTCCATGATGTTTGGGAAGATGAATGATGCCTTCTAGGTGACTTTCCAAAAATAGACGGCTTCTCCAAGAATCTTGGAGAGCAAACCGGGAACCCGATCAAACATCAGAAAGCATCACTGCGATCTTGAACACTATCTAAGCTCAATGCCATAACCAATTGCTCTGTAAAACCGATCTGTGGCCACTCCAAGAACATTGGAGTTCTTCCAACAAAGCCAGATAGCCACTAAGAAACTAAGAATAAGCCAAAATGTGCACAAAACCCTATGCACCAAAAAAGGGACATTATAGCAAGATAATAGAGCAATTTGGCTACGGTCTTTTCTAGCTATCTTGCGAGGTGTAGCAATTGAATGGTATACAAAAATTGAACTAGCCTCTTAAAACACATGGGAGAGATTAAAGAAGGCCTTTGAGGAAGAGTTCAAATTGTTTTGAGATGATAATGAAATAGTAGTAGAAATTTACAATACAAGACAAGGTAAGCACAAAAACGTATGAGTTTATAATTGTAAACTTAAAGAATTGCTTGTAAAGTTAGAAAAAGAACCCGTTGATGGGTTAAAGAAAAGATGATTTATTGAGGGACTTATTTTGTCACTAAGGAAAAAATGCAAGTAGTACCACCCTCATCTTATGTAGAAGCTTATAATAGGTCAATGGATATAGAGAGAAGATAAGATATCCTCTCGGACAAAAAGAAAAATTGATGAAGATGATAGTTCAAATGGGAGTAGTGACAATGAATCCATAATAGTACAAGCACTAAGGAGGGACGTGCTTTGAATAATGAAAGAGTTGAAGGTGGAGAAAGAAACCAGCAAAGAAATCAACGAACTATGGTGTGCTGAGTGCAAAAGTGAAGGTCAGTCTTAGAAAAATGTTTTGTGTTATTTGCCAGGTTATGAGTCATTCAATAAAAGCGTGCCCATACAATTTGAAGACTAAGAACACATAAGTACTCTTTACACAAAGAGAGTAGTCCACTTCACTGAAGCAATAGAATAACATGAATGCATCTCCAGACGGCTATTGAAATCAAAGTGGAGGTCAAAGTCAAATACGTCATGACCCCAAAGGATGCTCTATCATACAATGTTGACAATGTAATGAATGGGGACACTTTGCGGGAGACTTCTAGAACATTCAGAACAAATTTGAATTATTATGCAAATGGTGTGGACCTAAAGACCATGAAGACACCGGATGTTCGAAGCAAAAGGCCAACATCAACATGATTGATGTTGAAAAGCATAACAAAGTATTGACCATTACTCGAGCCCAAGTAAAGAAGGTTGTGTCCTGGACCCATGTACAAAAAAGAAAGACTTTGTGAAGCAAGAGCTAAAGTGGAGCATGCTATGGATAACGAACGCAAACCACTCGAACGCAAACCACTCAAATGCAAAGGCAAGTACGGTAACAAATCAATTACAATTTGATAAAAATATTGCAAGGCAAGTACTTCAAACTACTGTACCAATAAAAGTAGTGGATTTATTACAAAGTATTTCCAAACTATGAAAGGCTATGACTAATATTGTATTTGGGAAGAATGAGATAGTGCATGCTATGGCCCATTTAGAATTTGGAGAGAATGAAGACCCAATAACCGAACCTCCATTGTCAGGAGGCCAAGTGATGGATCCCATGTTACTAACAATTAACATGACAAGAAACCAACATTGGTGAATATGGAGATCCTTGGAAGGAATCTCACTAATACAATTGTTGATGGTGGGTCTGGTGTTAACGTGCTTTTGGAAGACACTTGGAGAAGTTTGGGTAAGTTGACCATTTGGCCCCCAACTTTTCAACTGGTGGGTGTAGATCAACGAGCTATTCACGTACTTGGAGTTTTAATGGGCCAAAATTTAATTATCGGAATCCAAACATTTTTATTGAATTTTGTGGTCATGTCATTATAGAAGAAAGTGTATGATGCATTGTTAGGTCAAGGTTGGCTGGTAGTAGCCAAAGCCAATGACAATTTGAAAGGAACACTCTCTCCATTGAAAACAAGGGTAGGAAGTATATAATTAATTTAACAATCCAAGTAGTAACCGAGGAAGTGACTTCCTCAGATTCTTCAGTTTCAGACAAAGAAGAAGAATGGATAGAGAAATGTGATTAGGGTCTGATGGAGCCGAACAACGAAGGGATTTTTTAAATTGTAGTTGTGTTTTGAAGATTCTCTTTCAGCCTATTTCATTGGCAAATGGAGGATTGTGAAGCGTTTCCCTCAACTTGCAATTTTATTGAAGCTATGACGATCAACAAAGAACAACAAATGAGGAACGAATTTGAAAAAATAGATAGTTTATGTGTCGGATGTAGTTCAAGGTTCGCAAAAGTCGACAATTTTAGTTCTAGTAGAGGCACCCGACTTTATTGCATATTCTAAAATTAATGAAGTCAGATCAACTTCATAGGAAAATTACAGAAAAAGAAGTACCAGACAAAAAATATTGAAGTAGGAGAAGAAGACAATAGGTGGGCCCCAGGGAAGAAAATGAAAAAGTACAAGCCTTTTCGAATGGGTGGAAACACCGAAAATAAAAAAAACACAAGCCTTTTAGAATGGGTGGAAATGCCAAAAATTAAAAAAAAAAACAAATTATAAAGTTCCTAATTTTGATACTCTTGCATAACAAGCGAAAGAGAGAAATTAAAATTCGCAAGTGGGCCCCACATAAAGATAATGGATAAAAATAATAAAGAAAATGGGAAAAATGAAAGTTCAAGTTTTTTTAAATTGGATGAAAAAGAAAAGAATTAAAAAAATAATAAATAAAGACCTATTTACTCCCACCATACGACAACCATTTAGGAAAAGAATTCAAAATTATGATAATCAATTTTATTTCTCCTTGACCGTATGAGTACCATATGACCCCACCCGACAATATTTAAAGAAGTCTTTTAAAAAGGCAAAAAATCAAATTGAAGTCCCTTGGTTTGTCGTATGGCCAATTGATAATAACATATTTTTCAGTCTACTGTTCGTCCTCATTTTCCTATTGCCGTTTTACGATCCCCCTTATTTTTGTTGCCGTATGATTTTTCTTTGCTACATTTTCAATCGTACAGTTATGTTTGAGTCTTCTTCCTACTATACAGCGTTTCATTCTGTCGTACTAATTTCTTTCACCTGCTGTACAATCATCAATTGTTGTAGTCTTTTCTCTTGTACGACCACATATATCAGCATTGTACGAACTTTGCTTATCATACAACACTCCAATGAAAAACGACTTATAATGTTTGATTTAACATTTATTCCTCCTTACGTTATGGCCTCACTCTTCTATCATATGCCTAACAATAGATTTTCATTTAGTCTTATTGTCTTTCTTGCCCACCATACACTCCAACAACCACCTCATTGTCTACATTTTATAGTCTATTCTTTTCTTAGTGATATTGTATGACCTTTATTGGAATCTATTGCTGAAGTAATCAGTGGCTCTTTTGTTGCATTTGTCCAACCTTCTGCATTTGGCGTTTTTTCAGTTTCTGATTTTTGCAATGACAACAAATCATTGCTACATGTTGGTGAATTGGAGAAAGTACATAATTGGAATATGGGGATATTGAACAATATTTTCATGATTAAAGTGCTTTTGAAGTGCCTGCAATACTATTTGGGTTCAATGATGGATTGGGTGAAGCATTTTCAGACTCTATTGTACAGTTAGATTGGGTTTCTAATTTGTTTGGTCCTCAGCCAAAATTCATTTAATTTTATGGTTATTGGCGAAGGCATTCTCCATATACTGATTTGCATTCTAGATATGTTGGTTCTACTTCTACTTTGTGTGTACTTCTATGTTTGCATATAGGTTCTTCGTCTATCGTGTCGTCACCAATTTGGAAAACCTTACCTAATATTACTTGATGCTTACTTGTTTTCTTTGTGATTTGGAAGACGACTTTTTCTTTTGGGGGGGATGATGTAGGCAACATACAATGCCTTTATTATGTTTTGATAATATGGTTTTATTTGACTATGTATGAATGATTTGTCGACTTTCGGGTAGTTATAGGAGTCGGTTGGTAGGCAGTTGTGCTCTTCTTGGCAATCATCGAGTCCTTTAAATTGACTTTGTATCATCAAGGAAAGCAGTCTGATCCTTGTACTTTTGTAATAACTTCATATGCGAATAAAAATATACTTTTACTCTATTTGGTATGAATTGTTATTTCTATCATTATTCAAGTATTTGTTTTATTAGATAGAAGAGTAAACACTAGGAACAACACCGAGCTTATCCTAAAATTTGACAAAGTAAGCAAAACCAAGTGGTTTAGTCATAAAATCAACAGTCTACTCTTGAGAAGAACAAAAATGAAGACAGATATGTCTTCACAGTCTACCAGTTGCCGAATATAGTGATGATGAATCTTGATATGTTTGGTTCGAGCATGATACACTGGCTTCTTCATCAACTCCAATACTCCTTGGTTATCACAAAAAAGTGGATTATGTTGAGGAAGCTGAAAATATGTCAAGATTTTTGTAACCAAATTGCTTCACAACTGGCACTCATAGCTGTTTTGTATTCAGCTTCAGTGGAGGATAAAGCTATTGTTTGCGGAAGCTTACTTTGCTAATAAATCACTCCTGAACCCAAGGAGAAGATGTAGCCGGTTGTAGACTATTGAGTATTCGCAAATCCTACCCAATTGGAGTTTGTAGATCCAGTTAAACCAAAATCTTCTATCCTCTATACCTTTGACATATCAGAAAACTCACTTTGTGGTAATCCAATGAGAGAGCTTCAGTTTTGAAAAAAATCGAGAGAGATAGCTAACAACAAAGCAAAGAATCGGTCTAGTGGTTGTAAGATATATCAAGCTGCCCACTATTTGTTTGTAGTGTGATTTATTGGCCGAGATGAATCATTGGAGGCTGACAACTTTAGCCCGACCTCCATAGGTGTAGATGATGAGTTACAATCTACCATCCCAAAGTGCTCCAAAAGACTCATGACATATTTGATTTGATCCATGGAGATGCTGTGATTAGATTGCCAAAACTCAATCCCTAGGCAATAATATAGGAGGCCTAAATTTGACATGTCAAAAGCTGCACAATTTTGATTTTGCTTGCTAAACTACAATGTTTATGCTACTTGTGATGGCAAGATCATCAACATATACAATAATAATTACAATATTATTACCATCATTTTGACATAACGATTTGGATCAGAAAGACTCCTGAATCCAAAATCTTTTAGATGTTGATCAATTTTAAGATACCAGGCATGGGGAGCTTGCTTAAGTCCGTACAAGGACTTAATCAACCTATAAACTAGATGTTTACGTCTATAAACCTTAAACCCTCAGGCGGCACCATATAGACTTCCTCATCCAAGTCGCCATTCAAGAAGGCAATTTTGACATCCATTTGATATACCTTACAACCAAATTGAGCAGCTACAGAGAGAAGCAACCGAAATGTGAGCATCTTGGTAGTAGGAGCAAAAGTCTCTTCAATGTCTATACCTTTTTGTTGCGAATATCCCTTGCCAACAAGATGCGCCTTGTATTTGTCCAGTGAACCATCAACTTGCATTTTAGTTTATAGACCCATTTGCACCCAATGGGCTTTTTAACTTGGAGGCAATTTGACCAACTCGCAACTTTGATTTTTCATTAATGCATCATATTTAATCCTTATAGCAGCTTCCGATTTTGGTTTCCCTTGTGCCTCAAAAAACTTTTGTGGTTTAGAAACGTGAAAAAGATTAGAAGATAGAGTAAAATGACTATGCTCCAACAGCTGAACCAGTGATCATTTTTTCTTTTCTCCAAGGACATTTATTTGATTGAGGAAGTTCATCCACATGTACACCTTCCTAAGTGGAATAGAACCATTTAGGTTTCTGGTGTGTCTTAGGTGAATGCTATGAAGGCAAGTTCTAAATTGGAGTATTACTTGGAGTGGAAACACTTTTAGTTTTTCGTCTCTAATAGACAAGTTGTGAAGAACCAACTAAAGCTTCACTTACAGGATAACTTGATGAACTAGAGGGTTCATCCTTCAAGGGTACCACAATACTAGACTCAAGGTATTCACTAACTTCCTGTTGAACATTTGGAAAATATGGCTCTATCTCTTTTACATTAACATCCCAACTAATAATGACCTTGTTAGTAGAAATAACAATAAGCATGTATGCCTTAGATTGTTCACTATAACTAGCAAAGAAATATTTGATGCTTTTGGAATCTAGTTTATGTCTATTTTGTTCAAGAGCTAAAGTGTATGCACCTGAACCAAAAATTTTATTTAACTTTAAAAAGAAAACTTACAACCTTTCAATGTGTTGGAGTTTCAATTCGCACCTATGGAATGCGGGTTGGAAACGGACAACTATGCACAGATAAACTGCTTTCCTATTGGAAGGGGGAGTTCCCTTTTTGTTGAAAAGATAAATAAATTAAACTTCGCCTATCTTCTTTTTGATTCTCAGCTGCGAGCACAAGGTTATAAAACTCTAAACGATGCAGAAGAGGTTTTTTCCTTTTAAAACTTCTACTACAACTAGGCTTAAACTAATGACAATTTAATCTCCTAAGTAAATTCAGAGCAAAGAGATTAAAAGTGGACAAGGAATGGTTGTGTTAACACAAAAACTTAAGTAAATTTCTCCCAGATTTACATCACAAGACTCATTGTACTTTAATGATGAAAGCTGAAATAAAAGTTACAGAAGCCACACATCTGATGACAAAACTTGATGATCTGAGATAGAATATCAGAGCAAAGGCAGGCATGAGATTTTTATTCCAACATCACAAAGTCGATACAACTCCAGGACAGCAATACTGTAGCAAAAGGCAGGCATACAACAAGCGATCAAACACTGGAAACAGATTACATAGAGTGAACAAGCACTTTGAACAACAATTTTGTAGGCTAGAACAGGCACAACAAAATATGTTATCTCTAACACCGTTCCCTTACAATGAACATAGAGTGAACAAACACTTGGAATAACAAGATTTGTAGGCTAAAATAGGCACAACAAATTTGCTATCACAAAAGTAGCTCTATTACAATGGGCAAGGCTGCCCTTATTTATACTAAAATCAAAGGAGTAGGGAACCCTAAAATCTCCTTGATTAACCCTAACTTGCCAACTCACAAGCTTTAATTCTATTTTAGGACAAAAATACAACTAACAAACGCTTTAAAGCAAAGAAAATTCCAACTAATACAAAGTGATTTCTTTCTAAATAAAGAATGGATGAGCTTAGGATGAAAGCAAATGCTTTAAAACAAAAAACATCTGATTTAAAGCTGCTTTCTTTTGAATCACATCATCATCAACATTCTTGCTTTTTGGTGATGTCATCCAGCGATATTCTGGGAAACAATATCTTCTAAAAAGCGAGTGACCGCATCGTTGCCAGGAACATTGATACTCTCTAGAATGATATTCTGATTTTATAACATTTCTTCACCACTTGCAACCATCTGAAGAAATTCATGAACTTCGCCCACAGCCTTGTCAAACTTCACTGTCATTGCGGCAAAACAATCCATCTTGCCGGCATTGATATCATCATTAAAATTGCTGCGGACGAGAGTCTGGAACTCTGCTTGCACTTCCCTGAGATCATACAGGGTACCATCGTCTTTTTCATATGAACATGGGATCTGAGAAACAAAAGATCTCACAAACTTGAGAACATTTACTACCTTTTCTTTCCATTCTGTTAACTCTGAAATTATACTGTCATAAGTTTTTAGTGTGAAAAGATATTGCACTTTCCAAGTAGAAACTATCTTCTTATCTTCAGTTGAATCAACAGAATCATGTGCTATCTTCAAGTCAAAGATAATGATCTCAAACACTGGTTTATTTTCAGCCATAGTCTGCTGCAACCCCTGAATGCCTTGACGCAGATCATGAGTGTTATACTTTAATTGATAAAACTCTTAAAGTACAACTCTCCCTTTAGTCACAAATTCTTCCACCCAATTATTCATGTGCCTCCCATAGAGGACCAACTGACTGAATTACCGCTGATCAACTGGTGATTCCGGATTCGACAGAAGCAATACATCAGCCTGTGATGTGCCATGGAAAAGGTTTGAAATATATTGCCGCAGCTGCCTAACTTCAGCTTTGAGAGCTGCTTTATCTTCTCCATCTTTCAACACCCTTCAAATTATCCGCTGCAACCTCGAAGAGATTTACATCTGCATGCCAAGTGCTCCTCCCAAGGTTAGTCTTGACAACCTTGAAGTCATCAACCTCAATATCATCAGCACTTCTATCTTTCGGCGGCGTTGTAGTTTCAAGGATCATTTCTCCATCCGCATTTTTTTCAATGCAAACCTGCTTCTTTAGCTTCTTGTCTGGCGTGTCTTGGTAGACGCTTTTAAGCTCTGTTAAATCTAACTAATATGAAGGCTTTCTCCTCTTCATTCCCAGAATGTTTTCAAGCTAGGATGAACCATCCTCTCTTGGAAACTTGGTTCTAACTTCATCAACTCCTGATGAACCAATATGTGTATCAGAGTTACGAATTTGGCTCTGAATCTATGTGGATAAGAGAAGTGCTCGGTGAAGAAGGTGGAGAGACATGATCTGAAGGTAATGCTTCAACATGCGGCATTGGTTCAACGGGAACTTCTGATTCAACTGCTGGTTGTCCCTGTTGGACATGAGCTGGAGACTCATCCTTTTTCCTCTTTAACTTAGCCATTTTTGTTCATTCTGGAAGAACACTCATAGCTTTAACCCTTCGTTTTGGTTTGGAAGTGGAAGGTTCTGATGGTTGTACAATTGACGGCTCTGCTATCGGAATATCCTCCTTCCGCTTATTCTTCAAGAATATCAAACTGTTTTTAACAACTCGACTCGTTCTTTCTTCAATGGAAGTGTTCTCTTTTATTGACCAATTAACTAGTGGCAATGGTTGTTGCTCAACTTGATTTCTAAAATATGTGGGAAGTAGAACTTCACCATTTTCTGACAAGCCCTCTACATCTTCTGATAGGATATCAGACATCTGCTGAAGAGTAAACCTGCTGTAATTGCGTTCTCGCACTTCAAACTCATCAGCACAAATAGCCCAGAAGTTTTCAACTGCATGTGTATGTACACAATTTTGACCAAGATGTGATACAAAAACACCACGAGGATCATATGAAGTCCTCCTGTCGAAAAACTTAAGATCATACTTGGATGATTCATTACTAATTACCTTGGCATCTGCTCCAGATCTGCATCTGTAAATACCCATCCCAATTGGAAAATTGAATGCTGCCTTGCGTCTGCCACGCAGAAATGTATAAACTTCATAGGCTTGCCTCAAAAACTCCATAAATGCTATTTTTAATCTGTAGGATATCTCGGCAACATAGATGGCTCTCCTGAGAAGCTATATACTCTGATGTAGGAAAAAGTGTGAAATTAGATAAACCAATCAGCCCATTTTGCCATTGCCATTCTAGCATCTGCTGAAAACCGTATATGCAATTCATTATCCATATCTCGCACTGCATGCATCAGGAATGCATCATTTACCCGCCTATAATGTCGTTCAGCCTGAAAAAATTCTAACTGCGGGAAATGGTGATAAACATGCTGAATACCCAGAGTTCCAACAACATTCAAACCTCTGAATTGACCCTGAAAAGCTATCAAATACACAAGGTATGACATCATGTGGAATTCATGGGCCCTTTGAAAATCAAATATTTGTTGGTGGAGACTATCATTGATGAGTGCCAACTAGTCACAGAATTCGGTTCCATCAACAATCTGGGACATGATGTAAAACATCCAAGGCTGGAACTTGTTAGCATCTGCTTGACTCGTGATCCGGCTTAGCAAAGTAATCATTATTGCATGTTCCTCCTTGAACTCTCCACGTCCAACGTTTTTTGGCATAACATTCTGCTTTTCTTTTAGCCACTTCTAAGCAATCTTTTTTCGGTACTTTCTTTATCATTGTTCCACACCCTCTTGCATTCTTCAATTGAAACAACTAAGTTTTCTCTCCAGAGTGGTATTGAAAAACACTTCTCAATGTCGTTTGGCCTCAGGCTGTAGAGCACACGTCCATCTCTTGATTGGATTTCTCTTATGACCGAATTATAATGTGTTATACAAGCAATTACAAATTCGATACTTTACACTGTGATGGGGAACGATGCTACTGCAAGCAAACGGAGTGTCCTAGATTCTTGATAGCATTATTTCCTGCATCCTCCAAAGAATGTAAATTGATCACTGGAAGTACTTTATGCAAGTCTGTCTGGAAAGTTCTTAGGTAATCGTGGACCAATGCCGTTTTGGGCTTGATTTGTGTTGGAGAGTATTTCATACTGAGAGATTTGAAAATTGACTGTGAACACGCCTATGTCGGAAAAATCTTGGACAAAAGGCTGAAAATAACTTGCTGATTTCTTAGAAAAGGTAGATTCCGAGCAAAAAAGCTAGCACATGGGTTTTGTAGGCAATTCCGTTTTGAAGCAACCCAGATCGTTGGATTTTGAAAAAGCGGAGGATTTCTCGAAAAAGCAGCAAAAAAGCAGATTCCCGAAAAAAAAAATTCCCAATCTTCGAGAGGATGAAATTCTGGATGGACCCATCTCGATAAAAACTAAAAAAGCTTCAATCCAATTTCTAAAAAACGATCCCCTAGAAAAAGGACCCTGAAAAAGCGTGCCTCCTTGCTTCCTCAACCTGAAACTATGAAGAATGCTGAAAAACACTTCATTTGGGCCTTTGAATCTTCGTGGAAAGAAAAATCTCTTCTTTGTTTGGATGCAACCTGCAAAAGATAATGAATAAAAGAAGCCAAATGTTTGTCTTTATAGAATTTTAGGGCAAAAAAGTAGCTTTCTTTGTGAAAGAATAAAACTTGGATCTTATCCATGAAGAAAGCAACTTTTAAAGCGCAAATCCAAGTGGATGTCTTCGAATAGGAAGAATCCCTATTTTATGGTTGCCTATGGCTTCATGTGTAAGATGACTAAAAATATCTTCTTTGATGATGTTATCGAACAAGCGAGGTTACAAAAGTGTTAGCCAATTTTACTTCGTTTTTTAAACTTCTGCACTCGTTTCGACTCAAGTATGGCCTATCTCTGACTTCAACAAGATGGCAAACTATTACCATTGACTGAAAAAACTGACTGATCTTGGCACTTTGAAGTTTTATCAATCCTGATTTCATCCCCAGCCTCGGACAGACGATCTAACGTCATTCAACAGTGAATTTGACTTCTGGAAGCTGTCACCGAGCGAAGGTTTGGAAACAAGTGTCAGAAAACATCAGTAGATCATGAAATTTTTTATCTCTGGTGAACTTGGGCGCCCCTAGCCTCTAGGGGCGTCTGATTTCCAATGCCTTAGTCATTTTTCCAAAAATTTCAACCTTTTCAATTTCTTGATTTCTGTGCGCGTTCCGTTGACAGGTGACCCATGTTTGGCTGTCGATTTTTGTCTGCTGGAACAAAACTGAGTTTGATGATTTGGCAAATAGGCAGGCCTAATGAAAACTAAGCTGACTGTACTCTCTGTCTGCCTCAGAAAACATGCCAAACTGATTTATTGCGAACCTCACCCGGCAGATGGAGGAAGATTTTTGTTTTCCATGCCAATTGAAAAATATTCTAAGTCTGGAGGATTTGGGCGCCCCTAGCCTCCAGGGGCACCTAAGATTCAATGCCTTAGAGAATTTTTGGAAAATTCAAATTTTATTGCCGTTTCTCGATTTCTGTGCCAACAGGTCCTTTTTGATCTTCGTTTTCGGTCATCCGGATGACTGCTGAGGTAGGATAGGGGATGATCTGAGAGGTAGCCTGAACACATCTGTGATGAAATCCTAGCTTTTATCAACGTTTGACTGAGTTTGACCACCTGGAAACAAGCTGACGGAGTCATTTTTGACGTTTCTCGAAAAACGCGTAAATAATTCTAAGGCATGAGAAGTTGGGCGCCCCCAGCCTCCAGGGGGCCTAGGATTCTGTGCCTTAGCCAAATGCTTAATTTTCAACTTTTGTTTGCAGTTTGCTCGGTTTTGCGTGTCGGAAGCTGCTTCTTGATGTCGATTTCGACGATTTCGTCAATCAATTGCCACTGGCTAGTGAATGAACTGGATAGCTTGGGTACATCGGACGTGATTTCTAGCTTTTTGGGGCATGATGACCAAAATGACTGCTTTTACGTTCACTAGAACTGATTGACGGAGACATTTCTCGTATTTTCTTGAAAAACGCGAAAAAAATCTAACACTGGTGTAACTGGGCGCCCCTAGCCTCTAGGGGCTCTTGGATTCTCTAGACTTAGTCAAATTTGATGATTTTCAACCTTTCTCCTCACTCCGGATTGACCCTGCTCCGTTTTGTGTTCTTCGTTGAATTGACGACTGTTCGTCGGTTCTGCGTTGTTGGAACAGCATTGAAAACTTGAAAATGAGCTCTGGCAGATGAACTTCCTTCATTGACGACTTTAGAGCTCATGCTTCGCCTTCTTAAAAAGCAGAAATAACCCAGTAGAGAAAACTTGACCTTTTGCAGATTCCGTCTGGACCACACTGATTGTGAAGTAAAATCAGCCAATGAGAATCAGGCACGACACCTGAAAGGGAGATTCTATTTTTAGAAAATTTTGCCAACATCCGTATCTCAAGAAACCCAGAAAACTTAATTTGACGTCTATTTTTAGAAACTTATTTTGCTTTTTTGAGTTTTTGGCAAAAAAATTTTCTAGACTTGCTCAAAATGCCTTAATGAAGCAAAATTTTTGATTGGGTACAACACAATGCATGTACAAAATACATATCTCCTGTTGTAGATCTCTCCATCTTCACATTGCACAGTTGAAGTCATAGGCAAAGATTATCTCGTTTCATACATTGGACAACATGTTCAATATACAAGTACTGCCATAGACAAAGTTTATACATTGAATACGATTAAGTCGGTAGGAAATGCCACTTTCATAATGCAAAAATATATCAATCATGACCTGCATGAACAATCCCATCTATTAGTATCCTAGCTGAGGTCAAACTGGAACATAACGAGTTATAATAATAATAAGTTTGATAGTGGAACATGCAGTTTTGAAGGCTTCAAAAAAACTTCAATAATAAATCCCTCAATTGAATACATACCGGTCAAGCATGTCTTTATTAACTCATGCTCATATATATACAGTGTTTCTCCTAGTTTTGGGACGAGGGGATGAGGGGACAGGGAGACGGGTTTCCGGGGACGGCAATTTTTTTCAAAAAATTTGGGGATGGCGAGGGGACGACAGGGGGACAGCTATATATAAATTTATATACTTTACAATATATATATATATATATATATATATATATATATATATATAATTTAGTGTTATAATATGTTAATATAGATAATAATAAATATATTAATATTATTAATATAAATAATAATATAATATATTAAAATTTAATATAGATAATAATAATATTTATATATTAATATTTGTAGTATATTATAAATAATAATATAATATATTAAGCGGACTTGGTCGGGAAGAGTCCAACCATCTTCCACACGAAACGAGACATATTAAGGCAAGTCTCTATCAAGTAGTGTTGGTGAATTTTGTCGCTCCTGTATCAATCTCCTCTAACCACAGACCGAACCATGTCCAACATAAGCACAAGAATTTCTAACACCTTCCATATGGAGATTCTGTACCACTTAAGAGCGTTGTGCGAGAGGGGATGATTAGTTTCCTCAACATGAGCGCAAATTAAGCGGACCCTGGTTTAGTCTGACATCTAAAATTGGCATAATAATAAATATAAATATATAGGGTGTTCCAGGGGATGTTGCCCATGTCGAGGGGGCGTCCCTGAGACGTCCCCAAAAAAGCACAAAAAAAGGGGTATGCGGGGGGCGTCTTGTCCCCGTTCCCACGTTCTTGAGGCGTTCTGGCCGACGAGAGTGGGGGAAAAACTGGGGGGATGCATCCCCTAGTAGCACTGCATATATATCATAATTCCTATTCAATTAGCCATGCTCACAAAGGATATTATATGAATATTTGAAATTTGAAGTTTCCTTATATTTTAAAAAATTTCCTATTTTTTAAATAGCTGCTCCCCTACTGTCCCGTTAAAAATGGCTTAAAAAAACCTGTCCCAGAAACGCATCCCCCCGCCCCTTGTTGTCTCTATCTCGAAAACTTGGGGGAGTATAGCAAATTTTGCTTTATCCAATGTATATGGTCCTACAAATGATGGAAAAATGTTTTCCAAAAAACATTGGATGGATTCTGAAAACCCCTTGATGAATTAAATGCAATTTTGAAAGGTAATTAAAAAATATGGTTTCACAATTTTGCCACAAAATTTTACAAGTTTTGTGTGGACTAGGCATCAATTGATGTGGAATCAAACGATGGCTTATTTTGATTGGATTGAGGATAGTGCTTAGTACCATTTGGATTTCTACAACTATATGGTTTTAGATCATTGGCCAATAATTTTAGCAGTAGAAAAAGACAAGAAACCTAAATGAATCTTCTTCAAAATGGAGTTCATGTCGTTCCAAGATCTATGCTTTAAATAGAATTCTGAAAAGTGATGGACAAAAGAAGAAAAGGATCTAAACAGTTTCAACTTGGCCCAATACTCAAAAATGTTAGAATGGAGACTAGATTTGGATAAATATTTCAATGGAAAGAGACAATTTCCTCAGAAACGATTTTTTCTTGCAAAAAATCCATGATTGAACATGAACTAACCCAGTAGCTTCTGAAAAAGAAAAAAGCCCAATGATAGACTTACAGTTGGTGCTGCAAAGTAAGGAGTTTAATTAGAAACAAAAGCCTAGGGTGTCATGGTTTTAAGTGTCTTAAGAGAAATATTTTAGTATGGTGTCCTCCTTTGCCAACGTATGTGAAGTTCAACTTGATGGTGTTACCAAGGGAAATCCCGGGCTTGTTGGAGGAGGTGGTGTCATGAGAAATGAGTTTTTCCAACTAAAGATGATATACTTGTAAGAACACCCCCTGATTTTTTTATTTTTTTTGTTTGAAAAGTAATGTAACAGCTAGCATAAAATATCAGTAACTCACAACTTCATAACATCCATGAAACCAAACTGCTGCAATATGATTGATTCAATGATAAATAGTTGTGTACAGCAATATCTAAACAATACTTCAAATACCCAGATAGGAAAGTCATCGAATATTCAATTTTTGCAACATTCCATGTGCTGTAGCATGTTACAGGTCTGCTAAAGTATATGAGCAGCAATATAACATGGAAATGACAATACCCAGAAGCTAAATAATACTCAGAGATTATAGAAATAAATGGTAGTCAAATGATTCCCTTACATACCAGAATTGAAGACTCAGATCAGAAGTTTATGACCTATATACTTGGCGGCCAGCATGCAGATACAATATCAGACTTAGACGCCTTGCTCAAAGCCCCACACAAGCTGTTTAAACCCCTTTAAATCTCTTTCAAGAGGCTGCGAACACCCAGATTGGTCTGCAGATAATATCAATCCCTCCAAAAGAGCTGCACATCCAATTGATTAGTGACCTACGTCACCCCAAAGGCAGCAAATCACTTGGTCTCAATGCAAGTGGTTTCTAAGGTAGTCACACTTCACCATAGACCCCACGTCTCCTCTTTAAAAACCAACATCTCACCTCCTAAACATTAAACACCTCCTTCAACCAAAGCAGCGACAGCAATAGATGCTTTGTGAGCGCCCAGCAATGCAAAAACAACATTTAGAGTATAAACCCTAACAGAAACCAGCACCATTAATGGAGTTAAAACCCTATCAAAGAAACTTCACAATATTCTGTATTTGCTTGCAAATCCCACAGAATATTAAAATTTCGATGCCCTGCAACAAATACAATCCTGTAGAATAACTCTTTCAGCTCCATCAATCCATCTTCGAGCTGCAATGAAGAACAATGCGTAGTCTCTGAATGAAACCACCTGCAAATCAACCAGGGAGGATCTTTCACCACCACAGTTGATGTCCTTCATGATGATTTTCGTCCTCACAAAGCCCTTGGATGAATGCATTTCAAACCAACAATAAATTCTTATCAATTTGTTTAGCATATCTCCAAGAATGAGCTCAAAAGACTTTTAATGCCTTTCCCCCAAAACACCATGCCTCCTTGGGAAAATAAAATATTTACTTTTAATAAAATCCCTTGTCTCCCTTTTTTGGACGCCACACTTAGGATAAGTCACTTTTGAATATTCTAATAAATGGTAAGTTAAATATTTAATTTAATTTTGTTATATTAGCGTCTATTAAAATAACACCTTTGATCAAAAGAAGCACCAAACGGACATTAGATGTAGGAACCGACTATGCCAAGGTGTAACCCCTGCCAAGTGACGGACTCGGTGCCAAAATAGTGACTTACTAAAAATAGGCATGTGCTCCAAGAAGTGTGGAGAGCGGATCAAGTGTCCGAAAATGCTTCGGAGAGCGTCACCAGGAATCTCCTGACAAGCTAAGCTTAGTACAACACCTGGAAATGCTGAAAGGGCTGAACTGCAATGCCTCCAAGACCCAAGGAGTTCCCTAACCAAACCACATTTGCCTATGAGAACCTGAGGTATAGGCTAACGATTACCAAACTATCAGTACTTAGGAAGGGGACATTACATATACTATTCGGAGATTGGGATTGACACCAACAATCAATCAGGGACGAAAAACTTAATTGTGAAAGGGCAGCCAAATTCTTATCAATGTAATAAATTCAGGGAAGATCTCATCTAGGAGATTAAAAATGATTGTAGCTGAAGTGGAATTGCTCACTTTGAAGTAGAAATCAATTTCCTTAATGTCAATAGAGATGCAACTAAGGCTGTTAATTTGGCTGCAAATATGGGTGTTGATCTATATAGAAAATTTGGACTTCTTTAGAAGGTTGTAGAACACTCCTTTTCTTAGTGACTTTGAAGGGCTAATGGTTAGGGATGGAGGATGGATCCCACATACTGGGTGCTTCCTCGCCTCCCTCTCTAAGCACTATTGTCTCCAAGCTGATCAACCGACCTTCCCCTAATCTAATAATATAGTATATATAAATATCTCTTATACACCCAAATGACCTCACTTGCCACTAATCTCACATTCTTGTTGCTCGTTCACTTTACGCCTTCCCCTCTTTCCAACCTAAATCTATTCCCATCCCCTATTACCTTGAAAATGATTTCCTACGCCTTGATTTCAAAATCTTCTATTAATATTTGCATTTCTTAGAATGATTTTGAAAAATCTTTAATTCTAACAACATGTTTTTTGAAGGACATGGGTAATGGAAGGGATGTGAGTGCCTTTCATCTCATCCATTCTGAAATTATCTTACTTTATCATTGTGTGCTAAGGCAAGCATTTTTCTTCACTTGGTAACAATTGGTGTCTACAAATTGTAATGGCAAATTCTCTAGGTAACACGTTGAACACTTTTTGGTTTTAAAAATGATGTCTACCATGAGTTTAGGTAATGCCTATTGAAAATCCCCTTTCTTGTCAAAATTTTAAAAATGACAGAATGGAAAGAGGATGATTTTTGGTTGGATTTTTAATTTGGATTTTGAGGTACAAATTTTCTTGGTGAAGTCAAACGAGTGCTTCTTTTTGCCCATTTTAGGTGATTGGAAAATGAGTTCATGTTGCACTATGACTCCATGACGAAGAGGGGCAACAACAATAGTTTGTTGGCATCCAAAGTTTTTTAAAAAAAAAAACCATATTTAGGTTCCTATTGAAAGTTATGCAATTTTAAAAAAATGACACCTCTTTTCGAGTTTGTATATAAAAGTTATAGTTTCCAGAAGATGGAGGACAAGATGAACATTGAAATGGTGGTTTGGCAACCACTAGTTCCATCAAGCGGTGATTTCGTAATCGACAAGAAGACTTTGGAATTGCTAGTTTGATGAAAGGGGTGGTTTTCTCAAGCTAGAAATTGATTAGCAAGCATTTCCAAGTCAATGGAGACATTGAAGAGAATGATGGAAGCACTCATGAAGAAGTTTTGCTCATTGGGAGACACCAAGAGCAATGTGAAAGCCTACTCCAAGGAAGAAAAACAGCAATCACATGACAAAAAAAGTCTACTAAAGACACCTTAGTTCAAGGCTAAAGCAAAGATTGAAATTCTACCAATTGAAGGATAGTTGGATCTAGTAAAGCTTGATGATTGGTTGGCTCAATTGGAGGTATATTTCAGTATGCATACTTCTAGCATAGAATGGGAGATTCAGTTTTCTAGATTAAGGATGGCAAAGCATGCTTGAACTTTGTTCAAAAGACTTTTACTATCCTTTTCTTTGAGAAAACAACCTACAATTAGTTTGTGTGAGCAATTAAAAAACTGATCAAGAAATCGTTTTATTCAATATGTTATAGAGAGAAAAAATCTACGGAGTGACAAATTTTGAAACAGAAAGAAGATCAAAGTGTGTAGGAATACACTAGTTAGTTTCAAAGAAGGGCTGTCCAAATGACCAAAGATGTGCAGGAGGAGGTTTTGATAAAGTTCATTGGAGGCCTTCATAGCTATCTTTGAAGGTCCATATTACTCTCTAGATATTAGGACATCAATGAGGTATGCTCACATGTTCGCTACCTAGAGGTGGATGGACGATCCACCATACTCTCCAAAGGTACAAGAGCAGCCAAGGCCAAGAAGGTGAATGTCACAAGTCCAAACCTTGCAAGAGATTGCAACCATTGTGATAATGGTCATGTAGATGACACCTATTGGAAGCTACATCTAGAAAAATGTCCACATGGAATGCGTAATAAAGGTAAAAGAACCACTATGCCTACCTTTAGTTGAAATGAAATTGAGTGTAGTACTTCAGAGGTTGATTCTAAAATATCTTGTGTTACGACATAGATTAGTTTTCATACTGATGTGCAAGAACAAACAGAGCATAAGTAACTGCTTTGCATTAATAGTTAGATCAAGAATAAGTTATGCACTTTTTTATTCTTGTTCCCAAGCTAACCTCATTTCTTAAGAGTTTGTTGAAAGGTCTGGAAACTTTTCAGCACACCAAGCCAGATGGTTTGAGTTGGATCAAGAAGGGTTCTAATTTGTCCATCATTACCAGGCAATGAAATTGAAGTTTGGTGCTAACCATAGGTTTATTGATGCAGTGCTTGTAGATGTGTGTGGAGTTATTTATTTTAGCCCTTACATGTATGCAAAAAATGTTGTTTATTATAGATGGGGAAAGAAATACCACTTAGTCAAGGATGGTTAGAACCTCATTCTACATGCTTACAAGGGCAAGTACAAGCTAAGGTCCATTATCATCAGGTAAGGAGGATGCTAAGTCAAAGCACTAGGATCATTCCCCTTGAGTGAAGGAAAAAGTAGGAAAAAAAATGTTGGTATAACTAGTCCATCAAGTTCAAGCCCTATGACAAATAAAACACCTTCAAATAGTTGGAGGCATATTTTAAGGCTCTTGGTTAGAGTGGTGCAAGGTTCAGTGGCATCCATGTCATCTGTTGAGGGGGTCATCCCTCATTTTGCAAGTCTACCTAGCTTTTGGAGACCAAAAGCCTCCATTTTGGGTAGGTCTGATTAAAAAATGGATAAAAAAATGAGATCATATCCCACTATCACTCTATGACAAATAATACTCTGATGGAAACCAATGTTGAATATTTTAACATATTCAGGTTCCTCTTGAAATGTCATTCGCTTTTTGAAATGAAATGACACCTAGTTTCGAGTCCATGTGCAAAAGTTATGGATTTTGGAAGATGTAGGACAAGATGAGCATGTAAGTGGCAGTTGTGTTTGACACGTGGCAGTGTTGGAACTATTGGTTCCATTAGGGTTCAATTTTGTAATTGATGGAGTGATTTTGCAATTGCTGGTTTGATAAAAGGAGTAGTTTCGTCCAGATTGAATGCACAAGAAGAGGAAGCTGATGAGCACACAGTGATACTGAGAGGGGGGGTGAATCAATATTACACAAACTTTTACTTTTTCTAACTTTAATCAACCACGATAATATCACATGCAAGATCTAACAATTAAGCACACATGAAGAACACACAATTTACGTGGAAACCCTTTCAGGAGAAAACACATTTACTTTCTTGAAGTGAGATTATCAAGAACAACCCCGCTTACATGTGATTTTCAGCAATCACAAATGGTATATTGTTTATAAAGTCAGCAAGAAGATAGTCACTCTTGGTAGTGGAGTCCATGGGCTTTTAAGGTTATTTGATGTAGGGGAGGTGAAATAACATGCTTTCTTGGCCAAGAGTGGTCAAGATTGCAGCTCACTTTGGCATCAAAGGTATGGGCATTTAAATTTGAGATAACTTTCTTATTTGGCTAAAGAAGGTTTGGTGGATGGTCTTCCTAAAATTCAATAAGATGGGAACATGTCAAATTGGGTGGCAGCAAAGGTCTTTTCAGTTGATGCATACTGACATTTGTGGGCATGTGAAGATGGCATTAATCGTCGGCGTCAGATACATTTTGCTATTTGTAGATGATTTTTCAGAAAAGATGTGGTTGTATTTTTTAAGAGAAATATCATATGCATTTCATGAGTTCAAAAAGTTGAAGGTAATGGTAGAGAAACAATTAGGAAATAGTATCAAAATCATTAGATCAAAAGCTGGAGGTGAATTTTGCTTTAGAAAATTCCTTGATTTTTGTATCAATACACCACACCCTATGCTCCATAGCGGAGTGGAGCAGTAGAGAGATGGATTTGTACCATTGTGGAGGTGGGAAGGTGTATGTTAGAGAACAAATCTATTCCATTATAGATATCTGGCAGAAATAGTAGACACATTCGTGTATTTGCTCAATTGCCTTCAACAAAAGTAGTACACAAACTCACTCCGAAAGAAGCATGGTTTGGACGAACACCAAAAGTATGTCATCTCAAAGTTTTTGGTTTAGTTGTTTATGTATGGGTTTTTGAATAGAAATGAATAAAACTTGCTGCAAAATGCAAGAAAATGATGCTCATAGGTTATAGTGACAATCATAAAGAATATCAGTTGGTTGATGTTGAAACTAACAAAGGAAGCTTTAATCGTGATTTTGTAGTTGATGAAAGTGCAGGGCTGTTTCAAGCATCAAAAGAACAAATATCAGATTTGGAAGTTACTGGAAATGAAAATAAACTGGCTGGAAAATCATGTTTGATTGATGAGACACATCAACATGAAGAGGAGGATAGATTTGAGGATGATTCTTATGAAATTTGCTGTCAAAAAGCTGTTGCAAATACTTCAAATCAGCAATATAACAGCACTTATTTGGAGTAGTGGAAGTGGGTTGGCGGGAACATTAAGGGGGGACAGGGACACGGGTTGGGGCCCCCTTCCTAGTGTTACTTGGGAATGTGTGCTATATATGTCATTGATAAGTGTAAGGCTATCCATTCCTAGTTGTTCCTTAATTTTTTTTTGTGAGTCTAATGTCCCTAATTGTGGGTGTCTATAGCAAAATAAAGTATTGTATATGAATGTAACTACTTAGTATTTTAATCTATTTGTAAACATAATAAGTGTCCCGTCTTATTGGGACATGCCCTTATCTCAAATGTTTGATTTATAGAAGATGGTGGTCATGGTTAAGTTTTGCTAGTCTTTAGCAAGGTCCAATGACTTATATAAACATAAAGATAGAATGAATTGAAATAAATGTTCTTTGTGTTTGATAATCTATTGTTTATTCTTTTATGTATTTATTTCTCTATGTACTGTAAAATTAGAAATTCAAAATATATTTCATGTTTCATATTACTACATCTGAAATAGCTAAATCTTTTATGAATTAGCATACCCTGAGTTCAAAGTTTTTGTATTAAAAATATAAGAACATCAACTGACTATGATATTCTTAACTAAAGTGACTAATATGGATTAATATATGTACCAAATCTCGAACACTTTCCCTGTTTATATTGTTGTCATGTTTGCAGGGCACTTCTTCATGTGTGTTTGCTTGTCAAAATCATATGAAATAAGAAAAATTGGTTAGTTTCTCCTACATTTAAGAGTATAATAATAATAATTTTCTTTTCTTTCCAGCGTGCTAGAGCTCACAATGACAATGGAATCGCTCTAGTAAGAGATGAATTTCAAACTCCACTCTTTTTTAGGTGGGTGTTTTGTTTTGAGTGTAAGTTACAATTGAAAAAAACACACTTTCAGAATTCCATTCCAAAAGTTTTTTTATTGCACTAATGATTTGATTGGATGCAGTGGCAAAGACCACGATGACATGGTGTTTGCAAAGCTGGAGACTGTATATGCAGATTCCAATGATCAGGGTTCTTCAATGGTTTGTGCAAGCTGTTAAGTTTAAATCTAACTTTAAGTTCTAACATTAAATGTGTGCCATTATCTTTGTAAATATCTACCCAAAAATTTTGGCCAATTCTAATATACAAGAAATAATTGGGCAGATTGTGTTTAACATGGAACAAGGTCTACCTCTCTTCCCAGATTGGCTAGTTTTCACTCGTGTAAATGGACGTGCAAGACATGGAATGCGCATTGGGCGTGCTCGTTGTGTTGCAAGGTAACATGCTTGAACGTGATTGACCGGTAGTTTTTGTTTCACAATCATGCACGTAACATTTAGTAAGGCATCTTGCTATTGCAATAACAGAACAAACAAGTTAGTTGATGATTTTTGGAAGGGAATGCATATTCAAGTCTTTGGATTCATGCCTTATTTAACTGGGCCTTTCATTGGAAAGAAAAATGTTTAGCCAAGAAATAAGTTTTTCTTTTATCGTTGATAAACGTTAAGGTTCCAATTCTTTAGCAATGTTCTGATATCATAATGTTTGGGAGAGTTTTTGAAATTTTATACAATGGCATAATCCTTGATCTATGGAATACAAATATATTGTAAAGGTGGACTAAAGAGTTTGATCTATGGTATAGTACAAAATATAAAATTATTCTACTTCAACTAAAGAGTTCTATCATGAAATTAACATGGCCTATTGAATATGTGCACTCACAGATACACTCATTTACATATTATAAAAAGATTAAGGTTGAGTAAGTATTGAGCATACAATAAGATCATGTCTGAGTTGGAAACTCAATAATAGATGACAAATTTGTACAAGACAAATTCTATAAATAGTTTGTTGTATGAAGCATAGTTGATAAACCTGGACTCGACAATAACTCGGCTGCCCTAAAAATTTTAAAAACTTGGGAATCGAGAAAATATCAGGGAAAAACTCAATAATTTGGCAAATTTATTGAACATAATTCAAATAAAAAAATCTTAAAAAACATGCATATTACCATAATTTGCAAACTCGGACTTGACAAACAAAAAATTTTCGACTCGGCAAAAACTTGGCAAAACTCGACAACTTAAAATATAGAAGGCATGAGTTTTCCACAGTCCATGTATTAAGAGAGAGTGCTTTTGGATTAAACTGTGTATGTTTTTGCTTCAACGTTTCGGATCATGCTCAATGATCCATCATCAAGAAGAGGAGAAAGTGTGGTTTGGATGGCAGACTTGTCCTTTTAAAGGAAATAGAGAGGAAGATATGATAAGGAACACAAAACGAAGAGCAGGAGGGGATGTGTAAAAATGAAAATAAAAATAAAATAAATTCATACTTGAAATATGTATATTCACCTAAGCACATGTATGAGCTTACAACAATACAATACAAAAAAGCTTATCAAATGAGTTTGGCAGGGGTTTGGGGGTATGCCCCTTGTAGGGTTCGGGGGCACACCATTTTCATAATTTTTAAAAAGGAAAAAAACTGTGTATTTCACTCCAATTCGCACATGAAAACTCAAATGCTAGAAAACCGTGTTTTTTAGTGTTTATGCACGAGACTTTAAAGAACTTCTGTCTCACCAAAGAATTTTCTCACCAATGAATTTTCTCAATTTATGACAGTTAAAATATAAGCAAAACTACTATCCAAACATTAAAACAGAGATCTTTGGAGTTGTATCAATGATTAATTTGATTTTGAAGAAAATGTAACACATGGAAATAGTAACACCTAGAAGAAGAATGGATGAAGACAATTAATTATCATAAAACATTCAAAGATGATTCATGGATTCGAACACCAATGCCACACAAAGTTAACACAAATTTTTATCAATTAAATTCTTCCTTGAACAATTAGAAAACTCGGGATTCGACTTGAATGGAAATCTTGGCAGCATAAGCAAGGTTCAATTTCACTCTTTAGACAAAAACACTTTAAACAATTTAATTTGACTTAGAACTTGAATGACAATTTTTGTAGCATAATTTTGACATCAACTCTATTGAAATCACAACACAAAGAAGAGCCAGAGGCTCCAACGCAACACTTAGTCAATCATTTATCTTCAACACTTTTACATTTTACATTCAATGGTTTTGTAAAGCCATTCAACCTACTAACTATGCAAACAACTTACTACCAACTAACACATAACTAATAACTAACATCTAATAAATTAACATTAATAAGTTAATTTGTTTATATCATCACACATTCTATGTCATGCACTAATTAATAATTTAATTTCCAACACCCCCCTTTAGTGATGACATAGAAATTTTATTCTGGTGTTGCATTGACATATCGACAGTTGGCCTTGGTCGGTCGTTGCCTCCATCACTTGAGTTGCCGCTGAGATTCACTTGTTTCCAATTTACCCCCCTTCAATGGAAAGTCTCCTTGGATGTCAGTTTCCACCAATAATGCATCCAATAAATTAACCAATAGATTTGAATTTTAAACCTCCCACTTTCAAATGTACACTCTTACCGATTCTTCTACACAATATTCTTTGCATTATTTCTCCATACTATTATACAAATATTTCGAAAAATTATGAATTTCCCACATCCTTATTACTCCAAAAATACAGTTATTTCTCCAAACTTCCAAAGAATTTGAGCATTTCACTATGCAAAAATAATCTTTTCTAAGAGTTAGAAGCCACCACATGTAAAAGAAATATATGAATAAACTTGTAGACATACTTTACTATGAGAAAATAACAACCGCATAACTGCTCCATCCTTGTGCGTCATTCATCTTCTTTCACAACAATGTATGATGCATTTGCATTCCATGGTTGCTAGAATGAATCTGCCTTTGTAACTGAAGAAATCCTTGCCAAGGCAACTCCCTTCGTTTCTGTTTTTACAGGCATACCATATAATATCAAATAGTTGAGGAGCAACATCTACTTTTCATTCTGGGCATATCCTGCAACCATCGAAGTCCACGATATCATATCTTGTCTAGGGATTTCATCAAACATATTTCGTGCAGTTTCTATTCCTCCTTTCTACACATATGCCGCAATCATGGCATACGATGAGACCACATTCTTCTTTGCTATCCACGTTCCAAGCTATAGAGATTATAGATTTCTTCCGCTTTCATAACATCTTTATGCATTTTTGGGATGTATATGGAGTATAATTCAATTCCCTTTTTCCCAATGTCATTCTTATAAAAACATCCAGAACAATAATAATTCCCTTCAATCTTCTCACAATTCTGACAAAACTAACAATATGCCTCATGTTATATAGTAAAGTGGTGAACAACATTGGTTAGGAGCCATTGCAGTTCAATTCCCTTTCTCTAAGGCAAACTATAATATTCGTTCGTGCAGTTGAAGTATTACCCCTTTAAGACAGTTGTAAATCAGGTTCAAAGTGCCCATCAAAAACAGTCAAATAATAAAAAACAATACCCAAATTTACTACATTAGTAAAGTATAAATAGAGCGTGGCTGTTTTGATTTTCGTGGCTATTCAAAAACGATACTCAAATCTGCTACCCCTAAAAACAACTTTTTTGTGATTTTCGTGCTCATCTCCTCATTTTGGGACACAAAAAACAAAAAGCAGTTTTTTCTAAAAATAGAAAGTTTGATCTCTGGATTTCATTGAAGCTTCTTTTCTTGAATATTGGACCTTCCAAGGTGACAACTTGATGCTTGGAAGATGATCCTCATATGTAATTTTGTCTCAATGTGTTGGAGAAGATTTGCCTTAGATTCAATCCATCATGCCTATGCTTGGTATTTGCCATCATAGCCTTTCTTTGAACTTTACCCTTTCTTTCCTTTGCTGGTGTTGGGGCCTCTTTCAGGATTCATAGCTTGATAATCTTCTTGATGAGCATCCTGCATACATCATTAGTAGACCAAGACAGACCAACACCTAAGGACTTGGCTATTTTGATAGGAAAGCTAACATAACTGACATTGATGTGACAAAAATGACCTATCATTTTTAGCTACACATATGATTGATCTTGAAGTTTTTTAGGGTTAGCAGATTTAGGTACCAACATTCCACTCAGCTATTATTGATCATGGGTCAGACCTTATATGGCGGCAGTAGTTTCCTTTGTTGGGGGTAGGTATCTTCTATAAAACAAGGAGAAATATGCGTGAAGATCAATACACAAGTAACAAGTACAGGTAAAAGGGTTCGCATGATAAGAAAACAAAAAATTATCTTTTTGCTGGTCACCGTGAGAGTGTGGCAAGCAATTACAGATGTTGGGAGAATTCTGAAATTATTTGTACTGCGTAGTTGTTAGGTTGCATGCTTGAACCAAATTGTAATGTGAATTTTAACTTTTAAGTTGTTACTTTCTTGCTGCATTTGTGAATTGTTTTGGTGTGTGTGAAACTGCTAGGGTTGGCTGCCTTTCACTAGGCTCCGGATCCTTGTTTGCATCAAGTGGTATCAGAGCTAGTTAGTTCATTGGGCCTTGAAGTGTATGAAAGAGTTAGTCTTGGAAAGCTTTGAAAATTTTGTTGCAGGTGTGAGGATCATGTGACTGCAAAGAGCAGAAGTGGAAGACATGGCTTATAGAGGTAGACCAAGAGGTCAGTGAAATATTGATATGGCAAAAATGCTAAGAGCAATGGTAGCTAGATTGGAAGTAGTAGAGGCAACACAAAGAAGAGGTGTATGTGTTCAAGATTTAAGTGAAGATGTTGAAGAAGTGGAACAAGAAGGAGGATTTGAAGACTATATGAATGAGCCATTCTTGACGGCTATGTCAAATATGTAATATAGATCGTGGATGGAAACTCCATGTTACAATGGGAGCTCTAGCCTTGAGGAGCTCATAGACTGGATTTCAAAAGTAGAAAGGTATTTTGATTGAGTCAATAGAAGACCCAAAGAGGGTAAAGTTTGCTAGTATTAAGTTGAAAGGACATGCATCCTTGTGGTGGGATCATGTGTAGATGGATAGATAGAGAAGAGGAAAGGAGAAGATCCGATCATGGGATCAAATGGGTGCAAAATTTTTACCAGCAGATTATCAGTTGAATTAATTAAAATAATTACAAAATTTCAAACAGAGAGAGATGAAGGTTAAAGAGTATACAATGGAACTCTACAAGCTTAACATTCGAGCTGGTCACAATGGAACTCTACAAGCTTAACATTCGAGCTGGTCATGTAGAAGAAATTGAAGAATAGATTGCAAGGCACATCAATGGACTTTGAATATCAATCCAATATGAGATGATTATGGTCTTAGTAAGGATAGTAGAGGAGGCCTATCAATATGCCTTAAAGGTAGAAGAAAAGTTGATGAGAAAACAATAGAATAACTCTAGAGGGAGAGGAAGAGGACAAGCTGATAGTAGCAAAGAGCAAACATAGAGAAACCAACAATCAAAATACTAATTCAAGCCAAATCTCAAATGAGAAGGGCATACTCTAAAGGAAGAGCATATTATGGTGGAGGAAGAGGCAGAGGATTCACCTGTTATAGATGTGGAGAGGCTGGTCATAGAACCTTTGAATGCCCACAATTGCAATAGGACAACACTAGAAGAGGTGTGTCTAACAATCATATTGCTCAAGTAGACGAAGAAAGCATTGCTTCACTTGAACACACAAAGGAACAAAAACATGGTGAGGCTCTTATGTTTGAAAGATTGCTATTGAAGCTAGAAAAGGAGATGAAGTCATTTCAAAGGAGTCTTTTAAGAGCCGCATGCAAATTTGGAGGAAAATGTTGCCAAGTCATTGTTGACAGTGAAAGGACGGACAATTTGGTTGGAGAGGATGTTGGAGGTACAAGAGGCTTTGCAATCCATGGTGGTTTGTAGAGAGTGGAAAAAGTGGGCTAAAGTCCAATCAGAAGAAGGGAAGACAAGACAAAAAGGTACTTGATGATGCTTTGTGGTTCAACTATGAGGTCATAAATTTAGAATGTTTGCAAGCTATAAATTTATGTTTTGCATTTTTTCTATGTTCCATGGGACATGTCCCTAGCCCTCAAACCCCCATCCCCATTCCCAATGGAGTTTTAAGTACGATGGGACAGCAGGGAACTTCCCCAAATTTTTTAAAATGGTGAAATGTTTCAGAAACATAGTATATGGACACGGAATGCCTTGGGAACATTTGGCCATCCCCAAGGCAGTTGGGGACGTTTGAGATGTCCTTGACCGTCCGGGGGACAGCCAAACATCCCTGACAGTAGTCATACTTTTTATAATGTTTAAAAAAACAATCCACCATGATATTCACTATGATGAAGATAGACAAGACATAAAATATGGATACGTTCTTATATGAACTTGCCATCCTTTCCAATTTTAAACTCTAGATGATCTCTATGTGTGTGTTATAGTCAGAAAATTGAACCTTGCCATACAAAATTACCATTTGTTGCAGTTCATGAGATCCTATATATCTGAAACCAGACTTGACACTAGAGCAAATGAATGTAGAAGTGCATAATGTCAAGATTTTGCAAGTTACAAAGCACTTGTAAGATACTCAAATCTTATGTTACACTTGTGGGAATTGTTTAGAATGCAAGCATACACCTTGAATATATTCAACAAACAAATTAATCTATTACATTGTTCATCTGCCCACCTCCCAAAGACCATGGGGTATGTATATTTCAGGCGTATGGTAAGTCATATAAGTCACCCTGCTAATATGACAGTGGCAAACAGTTTCCATAATTATATACCGTTGCTGAAGAATATTTCATTAAAAAGTAACAAATACTGACATAGTTTTGCTCCCAAATGTTTCAATATGCAAATGTAATGTCCCCTTTCCAAACCTAGTCAGAACGGGACCATTAGCCTATCTCATGATCCCGATGGGCTAGGGAATGGTTTGGGATCATTTTTGGTTTAATTATCAAATTGGAGTTATAAGGTTTGTTTAATTTGATAATTAAACTAAGTTTTATTATTATTGGTGCACTAAAGTCTAAGGCGGATTATTTTAAAGTAAGTGACTTAATGTTATGACTTGATGAGGAAAAAGGGAAATGTTATGATTTTTAATTTCCTAGTCACTTAAGTGTGCACCTAACTTGATATTAGAAATTATTTCTAAGGGAAATGCAAAAAAGCTCTAATTTCAAGAAAGATTGGTTTTGTAACTCCCAGGTGCTTATAAAAAGAAGATATGAGCTCATTTGGAGGTATGCTTGGAATTTGATAATGTTATGCTGCTGGGCTGAAACCAGAGATCAATTGTGCCTTCTTGTGGACGGAAACCCACTTGAGGATGATCAGTTTCGGTGGTGAGAAATCCACCCTAGCTGGTATGAGATGATTTCCACTCAGGGAATCACAGGGAACTAAATGGATTTTGAAGTTTGTGAGTTTTTTTTAATTTGTGATCAGTTTAGAATGATGAATAAGATATTCTTATAAACTTTTGGTGTGATTTGAAGTGTGTGGTGAAATTCTGGAAATTTTCTGTATTGGCCGTACCATTCTTGGCCGTACATATGCTGGGGTCAAAATTCATAAATAATATAAATGATATATTGGATGGTTTCCTTCTTTGCATTTTGATTTACTATTCATATTACCTTCATTGCAAGTGGTTTGAGTGAATTTGGTATGGTATTATGAGTTTTTGAAGCATCCGTACTATGCACTGGGCCGTACCATGCTGATTGCATCGATGCACATAAAAATTCCAAGGTGATGCATTTGGATCTTCTATTGTTTGCATAGTTTTTGTTTGGCCTAGACGCCCATTGTGGAAGTGATTTGAGGTTCTTTGCTACTGTATTAACATTGCTAGGAGCATCCGTACCTGTACCAGGCCGTACGGCCATGTCTAAGGAAATTAATTGCTGTTGATCAGATATCAGTGTTCTCAGTTTGCTAAGTGCTCAGGAATGTTAGTTTGGACTGTTATATCAGTCTAGTGGCAGTTGATTGCTGATCAGATGTGTGTGTGGATTATGAGTTTTTTTTATGTTCCTTCATGGCTGCCGTACTGTATAATCAGCCAACAAGTCGCAAGTGATAGGGATCAGTCAGGAAAATCAGAGTTGTGTCTTCTTGATCAGCCATTTTGAATGTTAAATGTCAATCAAATCAGCAGGGTATGATTCTATATCATTGGTGCTCAAGAGTAGCTTATCAAGTCTACAATTTCTAACATTGAATATGTTTATTTGATAATCATTAAAATGTTCATTATAATGCAATTTCACACTAAGGCCCCTGGATGGTTTACCGCCAGTGTGGAGGGAAAGAATATTACAAAAAAAAACATTGTAACCCCTGGATGGTTCTACCGCCAGTGAGGATAATGAACTCTCTTTTCTTTTCATTTCTACCCACTGGACAAGTGGCGAACTCCCACTGAATAAGTGGATGGCTTTGTATTCTTTAATGCTTATTTCATACCCACTGATAAAGTGGTGAATTCCCACGATATGTGGATGCCCGCCGCAGCAGAAGAAGTGTATTTCTTTCTTGCATAGTTATTACTGTAAGCCAAAATCACTGTATGCTCTCACCTTGCCCATCCTGGGATCTTGGTGATCAAAAAGTGTGAGGCCTCGAGTTGGTTTGCTTTGATGCTAACATTGATATCCTTGTATGCAAATTTTGAAAAAAAATTGGGCCTGAATATTACAGCAAATGTGCATCTTCTTTTGCAACTGAGTTTCATAAATCTGCAGCAGCATCTAATGCAGGTTCAATGACATGTCCCCTTTTTTGAAGTATTCACAAAAGGACATTGAGGCCAATTTTCACACCTCGGGATTTTTGGAGGGCATTTCGAATGTTGTGGATGACTTGTCATATTTTTCTAATGTCCTTGATGCTTGTACTTTGAGTAAAATAATTTTTCTTCACATGGGGCGGACCATTGTGAGAAGTTGTAAGTGTGGAGATTATCCCTGTTTGGGTCGGCCTAGAGTAGAAGAAAATGAATTGTCTTCTTGGGCGCCAATGCCTTGTCTAAGTTGGTCCTCTTTGAGGAAAAAAATTAATAAAACAAACCTATTTACCATAGTTGGAAAACTCGGCTGGGCAAAAAACTCGGCAAGCCAATTTTTGGAGAGTCAAAAAAAACTCGGAGAAAACTCGGCAAAAAACTCGGCAAATTAAAAAAATTGCTAAAATTTCATTAGAAACACATTTTTTTTGCAAAATTCAATGACAAGATGAATCCAATGAGTCCATAAATGAGTACAAAAGTGTTTTCTATTAAATTTGATTGACTTCAATGCAAATTGATTACAAAATCGCATTCTCATGCGGAATCCTGATGGCTAAAAGCCTGATAGTCTGATACAAATTAGTAATTACAAATTACAATAGATAGCTGAAAATGAAAATAGTAAAACTAGTCTAGAAGTAAATACTAAAAGTAAACAGTAACACAACATATTACATCTTCCTCTTCCCTAATTTAGCCAAAGCTAGGGAAGAGGCAGATGCTTTAGTCCTGCGAGTGTGCGGTGCCGGTGGCTCTGGCTCTAGCTCTGGCTCTGGCTCTGGCTCTGGCTCCTCATGCTCATGAATGTCCTCCAACCCTACATCTTCTGTTGTACCCAGATCCTCCATTGCCTCTCTCGAAATCAAGAATTTTGTCTGCGGTAAACAATGGAGCCTGCTCATCCTGCCCTGTCCAATCACTATAAGGATCTATCTCATCCAAATCAATAGGATCCAGTGATTTGTCCTCTACCTTTTTTGTGCGCAATCGAAGGTTGTATTGCACAAAGACAAGGTCATTGAGGCGCTTTTGGGCTAGTTTGTTCCTCTTCTTCGTGTGAATGGCCTCAAACAAGCTCCAATTCCGCTCACAACTGGATGCACTACAAGGCTGGCATAGTATGCAGAGAGCAATTTTTTGGAGATGTGGGGTATTTCCACCCCAACTTTTCCACCAAGCCTCTACAAAAAAAATACTGAAGAGTTAGAAAACAAAGTCAAGACTCAAAACACATTTTATCAAATTATAAATATAAGATATTAAGAATCAAGATGCATGTATGATGTGACACAGTGATAGTGAAATAAACTTAAAAGACTCTGAATTTTATACCTGGTGTCTGAGTGGTTCTTCCTCGAATAGCTAGATCTGAAGAAAAGAGTTTACCCCTCGTTTCACTGTAAAAATCCAACTCTTGGACAATGAGGTCTCTCACCTCAACCATGGGTTCCATCCTCTGAATGCATGTTGTGAGCCCCTCCATAACCTCTCCATTAGGATCGGAGAAGTTCTCTGAGAAGTGAAATTGAGGGTTGAGGAAGTACGCTACAGCATGGATGGGTTGGTGGAGTTGATTGTTCCACCTCCTATCAACAATCTCCCATATGGGATCAAATTTGAGGCTGTCCCCCATGTAATAATTTTTTATAGCCTCTTTGGCCCTATCCATGGCCTCATAAATATATCCCATGGGGTTTTGATCCCCATCTACCAAGCGAAGGACTCTAACCAGGGGCTCTGACACCTACATTACAAATACAAAAAGATTAAAAATTAAAAATTACAAATTTATAATGAAAGACTTAAATTAAGAAATAAAATACTCAATTTGAATTTAAAATCAACGTTTTGAGGTTACCTTCACGATCTCTGTAGCTCTTTCCTCAAAGAGCTTATCAAACACTATGCTTGCAACTCTCTCTCCTTCAGGCTTTTTTTTATAAGATGATTCTAGCCATGCTGGACACACAAACATTTGTTTCAAAGCATTCAATGAACCAATAATGCTTTGCAATGTCAGGAAAATCGTTGCAAACCTTGTGGCACCCGATCTCACCAGCTCTTTCCCTTTCGTATATTCCCTCATCAAACTAAGAACCCAAGGGTGATTATAGATAAATTTTGTTATGCTCCTTGCATCATCTACAATTGGTGCCACCCAATCAAGTTTGCCTATGTCCTCCAAAAGAAGGTCAAGGCAATGTGCCGCACAAGGTGTCCAAAAAAGTGTAGGATGTCTATTCTCAAGCAATTTACCAGTTGCCACATATGCTGCTGCATTATCCGTGATGACTTGCACAATATTATCTATCCCCACCTCCATGACAACTTCCTCCAACAATGTACACAATGTTTCTGCATTTTTTATTTTGTTGGAGGCATCCACTGATTTCAAAAACACAACTTGACCTTTTGAAGAAATCAAAAAATTAAGGATGGTGCGGTTTCTCCCATCCGTCCACCCATCAGAAAGAATGGTGCAGCCATGTTTCTTCCATTCTTTCTTTTGATCTTCAACTACTTGCACCGCCCTTTCCGTTGCATTTGTGAGCAACCTACAAAATTTTTTAAGTAAAAATTAAAATAAGTACAAAATTTTATTTTTTAAACAAAAAATAACTTAACATAAATTAACTAATCACATAAAATTTAAATGATAAACTTAGCATAAAGTTTAAATTGACTAATGACTCATCACTAACCTCCCACTCAAGTCTTTACGAGAAGGTGGCTTGTAGCCTTTTCCCGCAACTGTCAATGCGGTAACCAAATTGTGCCAATAGGGACTACTCGCCACATTGAATGCAATGTTATTGAAATACCAAAAGTCTGCACATGTCATGTCGGCATGTTGATGCACCTCCCTATTCCACCCTGTAGCCTCCAATGATGTCTGTACTCTTGGCGTGTTTCTTGGCACAAAAAAACTATGTGGTGAGCGTGAAGATGTAGACCCCGACGGTGGCATTCTACTCGAAGTAGAGGAAATGGGGGGCCTAGGGGCCGATTTGCCACGAATGCGTGGACCACGAAGAGAGCCCACAATGTTCACATCAGCTCCACTCGTCTCCTCATCTGATTCAGACTCTATGTCCACTTGCATTTGCTCATGACTATGTCCACCAGAACTAGCTATGCTTGCTGCTATGGCTGCCTTTGTCCTCTCCCTTTGCAATTTTCTTTCTTCGGCAGCTGCAAGTAAGGCAAGCATCTCCCTTTTTATCTCTTCTGTGGTGTTAAGACAACCCTTGGAATCATGACAAGCAATGCCTGCAAGATGGTATTTGAGGCGATTTATGTCTCCATGTAATACCTTCGTACATTTACCACAAACAACCATTCCAGGATTCGGTCCTCTCACAGCATACTTCCATGTTGGGTCTCTAGCTCTTGGAGGACGAGTGCCTGGAACCCATGACGATGTCTGTGCCATGGATGGGGTGCCGGTGGAGTCTGACGCTGAACTTGAAGCCATTATAGTGCGAATTTAATCTACACATACAAAAAAAATGTACAACATATTAGGTTTTTAATAAAAAAAAAATCTCTCTAAAATTGATACTCATACAAATGTGTTTCACTTTCAATGATTAAATTAGTCAATAAATTAACTAATCTAAACAACAAAATAGATTTACAATAAAAAAATGAACCTAGGTTTAAAAATTTCAAAAAACAACGAAAATCATGAAAAAAATCAGAAAAAATCCACAAAAAATAGTGAAGAATCTTGTTTTTTTGGAATCTAAATGCAAAAATGAAGCTTCTTTTTGCTCTATGAAGATTTTGTTTTCAATTTGGATTCAATATTTTACAACAAGAACCAAAAAAAATGATTAAACAAAAAGAAAAATGGAAAAACAAAAACTTACCTGAGATTCAAATTTGCCTTCAAAATCTGCAAAAAATGGCGTTTGAATCCGATCTTCTCGATGCCACAACGTTGCAAATGAACTATTTTTGCTTGGAGGGGGGTTTTTTGCAATGTAGAGCTTCAAAAACCTAAAATCTGATTAACATTTACCTTTTCTGGCCGCAGAAATGACTTATACCTCTGCCCACGAGTTTTTTGTACGGACTCGGCGAGTTTTTGTAAAAAACTCGCCAAAAACTCGGCGAAAACTCGGCTCTGACTCGAAAAAACTCGCCTGGCAAGACTCTGCGAGTTAAAGTCAACTTGACTCGTTTCAAAAAAAAACTCGCGAGTTTTTGGCGAGTCTGCCATCTATGGTATTTACAAGTGTAGGTCAGCCCAAGTTGAAGGCAGGTAGGCCTAGGAAGGAATTTAATCTTTGAACGCCAAGTTTGTCTAAGGTGGTCGGCCTAGAGGATGCCTAGGTTGGCCTAGGGTAATTTAATTTGCTTTGGCGCCAATATTTCATATGAGGTCGGCCTTGTGAGAAAGGAAGAATAAAAAATAACTTTATTTTGCCTAAGTTGGTGTAAGAGACCTTATTATATATGACTGAAATATTTGATCAATTTTAGATATGATTTATTGCAACAATCAATGTAAATCATCAACACATAACATCATATATGAAAATCATCAAACACCTTGCATCCTTATTGAATTGAAATGAAATAACATCAAAGAGTATGCTGCTGTTATGGAGTTACAGTCAAGATATCAGTCAAATCAGATTTGATATTATCATGAAAATGAGTGCCAAATGTCTTCAATAACTTCAATATTCAATTACAAACAATGGATAATGGTCTTCAAGCCTTGGATCAATGATTATAGCCTTGGAAACACCAATACTATTGACTGATCTGCAAATACAAATGACTGATATAAAGGTACAGTCAGCTGTTATTACTGCTGTAGATGTCTATTTAGCCCAGCCAATGCTCAAGCTCCTCAAACACAATGAAAATCTCCTCCTAAACCTGCAAATTCAAACTCAATGGTGAATATTTGTATAATATCACCTCACATAGAGTATGGGGTCATCACCATACAAACACAAGGGGTCATCAGCTTGTAAAATGACATGAAAATCGGAATTCTCAGTAAAAAACAATAGAATAAGAAACATACCAATGCATCAATAGTTCCAATTGATATTCAAGTCCTCTATTTATCCTCTCCAAGGATAGGTGTTCCTCTTCTTTGGCATTTTGGAATGTATTTTGGATTCCACCAATGATGTTCCTTGTTTTTGAACAATTTTAAATGTAATGCATTAAAGGAACTTTCATTTAAAATCATCTTTGTTTTTATTAAATATATTTCACCTTGAAAATGCTTCTCCTTGGATAGGATCGATCCTTAGATGATATCTCTCTTGGGCGGCAGCTGCAAATAGCTATTTAGCATTTAAAATTGTTAGTTTGCATTTAAAAACTTCTTCTTCCTTGGGCGAATCAAACACATAGGAGTTAGCATTTAAAAACATCCTTATTCCTCCTTGCTGGCTGGTCGATCCTTATGCTTGGCCGTTGGGCATTTAAAATCCTTCAATAATATTTTAAATACTCCATTCTTATCTCGGTCGATTGGCACTTTGAACAAGAAGGAATAACAAATAGGTATCACCTGTCTTTTGAATCGATCCCATGCCCTTTGCCGAATGATACAAGAAGTCTCCTTAATATATGTGTCATTCCTCAATGTGGCTGCGTGGCAATATCTCTGGGGCCCACGAATGGCTTCTAATTCCACTGTGTATTTGGAGCTGCAGAAATTTATTATTAATTCCTCCTTAAATAATACGGCAGTAGGAAAAATTATAAAGCTATGATAAATGAAACTCTCTTCCATACACCTCTCTGCTGGGACCCGCAATACACTAGCTTTTGATTATAATAATTTCTGTTAGAAAAGGGACCTGCTGATATTTGTGTCAGAAATTGTCTCCTTTCTGGCCAACAAACAATGTAAACTCTAAAACTACTAAATATTCTGCATAAACCCACGATCTTCTTCTTTTGCTTGATGCTACTATACAAATTCAGGGATTGCTATAATAGAGAGCCGCTTCTACTTTTGAGGGACCCACCCTATCAGGACTTGTCCCCCGGCTGCCAACAAAAACCACAGGTTATCCTTAATAAAATCCACGAATTCCTTATCTCCTCATGCGCTGGAATTTAAAGACTCAAAACAACTTTGCACTGCAATTTTATTCTCCAAAGGCATCGATTCCTCAATGAGCCGTTGGCACTTGGAAAATGTTTTTGAATGTATTTTATTTAGCTTGGACCTATTCTTCTGTTTTTTTTTTGGCAAATGCAACTCTTCTAACCGTTGACACAAATAATAACAATCAAATAGGTCTCACCTGGAGCATCTCTTTATTCCATCAATCCACAATACAAAATTCCACCTTGTCATTTCATGATTAAATAGATATAGGACAAATGTAATTGAAGATTTCATTTGTCATTATTCACTTGATAAAACTCAATCAAAACACTAGTTGAGCCAACATTCCGGTTCTCCTTGCATAGACAATAAGCTCAAACTAGAAAACATAACTTAGATCAAAATGGGGACATTACAGTTGGCCAGCTAAAGGAGGAAAAGTGAAACATGTATAAATACAAGTTTTGGCAAGGCATTTCAGGATCATATTGGACTTGTTATCTTATTGTTTTTGGTCTGCATTTTTTAGCAGCTTATTCCAAGGACGAAAACCCTTGAGAATACACTAGAGGTCTCCTCTTTGTCTTTCTCACCTTGAACACTAAGCTTCCCACTACCAAGTCCACCTACAAGTCCTGTTTATGTTCTAGAATGCTTCCCATCCTCTCCTTGGCAAGGAGGTCTAGTTGGTCATCCATCGCCTCTTACACATTGTATGAATTGCAAGGTGAAGCTTGAGAAGGAATAATGGACTTGGGATAATTCAAACATGGTCACTAACTTCTAAATAGAAATAAAGCTTTCAAGCATAGGGGGTGATATCTTGCAGTCTCCATGTGTCATGACTAAGTTGATACAACAAGAGGTCCAAATATGTAGATATAACTTTACTCTATATGTTTATGCATTTTCTGTTTGAAATATTGTTGGATGAAAAACTGAAACAAATAATAGTAAGCCAAATAATTTTTATATGTGTGTTGTTTGTCTATGAAGAATTATTTTAGCCGATTTTAACTTGATAGATTAGGTATCGGTTCAATGCCTCTTGTAAATTTTCTTTATATCTTTAAAAGACATTAGCAAACACCATTAACTAAATACAAAATAAGCTGAATATCAAAATATCTAAGAACTATCACTGATTACATTTAAATCAAAATCATGAAAAACATGGTGTTGTCATATGATATCATGCTTCAACAAAAAGTAGTAGAGATGTCATGATTCAAGACACGTTAAAATTTGTTTGTTGGCTAAGAATCTTTGTTGGATGGAAATTGAGGCCTTCAATCTTTGTTGGTTGAAAACCAATGGAAGAATAAAGTTAAAAGTAGTCCTTAGGTGGTGTATGAGGCACCTTTCTCTATAGAGTGTGCACATCTTAGGTCATGTAAAATGTTTTAGGGTTATACGATTGGTCTTTATTCCACAATTAGGAACATTTACCACAACTATTTGATTCGAGTAAACTGGGTTTTTGGATCAATGAATGGCTATGGTTTCGAAGTTGTGAGGACTCAAACTTTCCCTCTTTAATCCTCTATTGAATGCATGCTCCTATTTTTTGGGGTTTGATCAATGAATGGCTATGGTTTCTAAGTTGTGAGGACTCAAACTTTCCCTCTTTAATCCTCTATTGAATGCATGTCCCTATTTTTCAAGATCTTGAAATCTTCTTCCTAATATCTTCTAGATGGATCTCTACATTTTTAGCCTTAATAATAACTTTTTAAAGAGTATTTGATTCTCTTTCAAATTTTTATTGCATATTGTGTATATTGAGCTCCAAATGTTTCAAGATTTTAGCCTTTGACTCTAAACTTCGATTTTGTTAGTGTATGTTTACATTGAAATGTATTTTTGAAATAGGTGCATGAGTTGGACATGTTATGGTTTGTTAGAGTTTTGATAATGTCTTTGGGGTTGTTTTATTAGCAAATAGGGTATTTCATCATAAGTCCAATACTGTAATGCCTTTTGGATTGCTTTTGTGTTTAAGTCCAATACTTATAGTTTGCATACTCAGACTCAACAAACCAAAAGTTTTTGAGTTGGCAAAAGTTGGCAACCTAAAAAATAGTTAAATTTTAGAACTTAGCAAAACTTTGGCAAAATATTAAATTCAGAAACCCTAGGTACTTGTATTGGTGTGTTTTTTTGGATTGATTTACAATCATCCCGCATTTTGTGGTCAATTTACTAGACCAAAAAAGAAACACAAACAAAAAATCACAATTGATAGTCATCTCTGTTGAGTCGCAAATTTCTATTCGAGGTGGTGATATTGAAAAAAAATTAGGAGTACTCGTTGACTCAGCAAGTACTTAGCGAGTATGTGAACTATGCCAATACTATGTCAGCTTACAAATTTTTAATTACCTTAGCTATCCTATCAACAATCCAAGCAATATCAAATTCCCATATGTTGTTAATGGGGAGCTTAGAATGACTTCTCAACTAGGCATAAAAAAACAAATCTCCATTTATGTAGCTTAGGGTAGTGTCTCTCTCATTAGCCCTAACATCCTTGAAGAATTTTTTGTGGTTGAGGTTGTCCTAAGTCAAAACCTTCTTGGAGCAAATCAAGCTCTTCAGTTACCAACTTGATTTCATAAGCTCTAGCAACTCCATCCTGCTTCCTTAATTGATGGACATCATCCAGCTGTTTTTCCACTTCTAAGAGAGCCATTTGGGTACTCTCTAAAGAATCTATAGCTGATTTAAGCTTAGAGGTAAGCTTATCAACTTCAGCCTCTCTTCCCATCAATGCATCACATATGCGACCAGCAAACTCAAGGACATAATCTCTATCAGTAAGCAGGTTCAAATAATCAGATTTCAATGCTTCTTTGACTACACTCCAATCTTCAAGTGAAGATCCCCTTTGTCTTTTCTCAATTTGCGCCTTCCAAATGTGATCTTCAACAAACTTATGTATGCTGTCCAGGTGTATTAAAGATTGTACAACTTTATCTTCTGTGACCAACAACTGATTCTTAAAATCCAAATCAGCTGGACACAATAAATTTTCTGTCATATCCTTAGAGGCACAATCTTTGAAATCAGTTGCTTTCAAGTTGTCCTCTTCATGGCCACTTTGACTACAAGAAGTAGCATCACCGAAATCCAATGTTAAGCCAACCTTTGAGGCTGATTCAAATACTTCAACAAGCTTCCCATCAACATGCTTTTTAACTCTCTTCAGAAAGGACACTTGGCTCTTCAAATTGCATGGGAATTGAATCTTCTTCTTCATCACTTAGATCAAATGATATGGCAACCTCATATTCAAACATTGAATCATCATCAATGGCTGATTTAAAATCTTCATTAGCATACTCTTCATTTTGGATCTTTGAAGGATCAATCAGTTCTTCACTTGGCATGGGAATTTCCCACTCATAATCTGAATTACCTTCACAAGCATGGTGAGGATACTTCTCATTAGGGGCTGTCCTGAGAGTTTCAGCAGCATTAACTTCTTCATCTTTTGTGATTTCATTGTTTCCCATGTCCTCAACAAGACACTTTGCTTCAATGCTTTCAGGCTCACTTGCAAAGTCACCTGCTAGCAATCTATCGATCATCTTCAACTCATTCTCAAATGTAGTGGCATCTTTAGGATCTTGATCAAATGAAGGGCTTGCTAAGTCCTACACCTTTGGCTCATATTCTTCATCAAAGCAAGGCTCAACTTCACCAATTTCTGTTGTAGACTTCTCCAAATCAGCAAACTCCTCTATGCATGTCTCATGATTTGTGACTTTGTCTTCATCATATAGAGGCTCAATCTTATGTATTTCAGATATCAGGACTTCATCTTCTTCTTTTTTTGTTTCCACATCATCTTGAAAGAAAGGACATGTGGTGAAAGTTACTGGTTCAACTTCTTTGTTCTTGCTATGATGGTTAGGATCCCAAGAATCTTTGCATAGGAAACAAAGATTTCTTCTTCTAAGTTCATTCTTGCCGAACTCTTTCTTCCTCGAAATAGGAGGCTTCTTGTTTGGTGGGCTGGAAAGTGATGACTTAGAACGGATCTTGGTCCTTGCCAAAGGAAAAGGTAATTCGGGCTTGCATAAAGACATTGTCTTCATCTCCTCTTCCTTTGTTATCTTCTGAATGTATTCTATTAAGTGCTCTTTGTCGGGATTCCCCTCTTTGATGATTTTCAAAAAAGCATCCCAAGGAAGTTTCTGCTTACAATCATCTGATAGTCTTTCGTACTCAACAATAATCTTAGTGGCCTCATAATGATACTTCCTTCGATCCAACTTCTTTTGAACTGCTCTTTCTAATTCATCCCAACTTTGCCTAAGAGAATCAAATAGAACATCTGTCTCACTTCTCCTCTTAAGAGATGCCATAATCTAAAATCACTGAACAACCTCTTTCAACTGCCACACACTGAACAACATGCAAGTGCTGATCACTCACATGCAAGGCTGAAATTTTTGTCCCACACTGAAGATCTGCAAGGAGTGAGTATCAACCCAAACAGGCTAGCAAGATCACCAGCTCTAATACCACTGTAACATACAACCTCTAAATTTTTTCCAAAATAATAAACAATGATTACCACAATGATGCATGCACACCTAAATGACCTTCACACTTCTGATCACCAAGATCCCAACTGGGCGAGTTGAGAGCATAATGTGTTTCAGATTACAATTTTAAACATTGTGCAAATAAGAAACATTCATCTGCATATGCAGGCATCCACAAGGTTGTGGGGATTCACCACGTTCCGTGGGTAAAAGAACAAGAATGAAAAATTGCAAGCCATCCACTTATTCAGTGGGGATTCTCCACTTGTTCAGTGGGTAGGAATAAGAAAGAAGAGTACGTTTCGCCACACTGGCGGTTGAACCATCCAAGGGTTAATTAATGAGGTGCAAGGAAAGAATTGAATTTACAATGCATAGCATAAAGCCATTATGAAATCTGAATATTAGATTGGTTCTAATCCAGTGCCAATTGAATGCTATGTAACATGAAAGTCCCTGCACAACACAAGTTAACCAAGTTCTTATGGTTGTTGATATCTCAGCCAATACTATCTGAAGTAAGCTGATTGGGAAACAAACTAGAATCCACTACTTAAATCGCCTTGGTTCAGATGACCCTGTCAAAGATCAATGGCACCACAGACTTAAATATTCAATCTGCCCCATAAACAGAAATATCATATCGAGATCACTGTATTCATGCTCAAATGTCTTATCAACATCAAACCAAACAGGACTACATAATACTGAGCCAAACACCTGCTGTACGGTACCATGAATGAACCAATATGAATAGTAAGTTTATTGACCTCAGATTAACAACCTCAAGGTAGTGCTGAGGCTATTTAAGAGGTTGCAATTACCCTATCAGCACTTAACAATCATCAAATCAAACTCAGATCCACTCTATTCCATGCATCCAACTCCATTCGACACTCAATAACTGAATATTCTATCCACAGTACATCACTTGACATATGATAGTGACAATAGCATAAAATATAGAAGTCTCTTCCATGCATATCACTGCTGAAATTTATCTATATCAGCACTTCAGCTACAATGGCAAAGTGTAAACACAAACCCCCTCATAATCCTTCCCACATACATTTATGATCATCAATCAACTATAAACAGATAAAGACTGCCATAGACAGATAACCGATCTGCACCATGAAACTCATTCCATAAACTGACATTGCAGCTATATTAACTCTGGATTAAACCCAACACTGCCTTTTATTATCCAAACAATCAGAAATGCTTTCAACAGAGACTAAGTTTTTTACTGTACGGCACCATGAGAGACCAAAACAAACTTCACAAAACTCAATACCAAGTCACTCACAACAAACTCATGGATTTGACAGCCCTTTCCAACACATAAACACAGAGACCAAAATACTTGCAGACTGTTCCAGAATTTAAAGACTCTACCTACAGGTCCGTACGGCCTGGGACACCATTAATTTCATCATAATTTATATTAAACTGCCCAGATGTCAATGGAAAGTGCTCAGGAATGCTAAACAGCATTAGACAATAACATCCCATGCAGTTATTACTGCTAACAAGAGGATACAATTTACAAAATCAAACCATGCCTGTATGGTACGACGCTGGTCCTGTACAGACATTTTCCAAAACTCCATAAATAATGCTCAGAACAGTAAGAAATACACCTGCATGTTGTTGTTTTCATATAACAATGACAATACAAACAATTTTAACTCCAAATGAAGCAAACAAAGTCATGATCAAATCACCCTCAAAGATATACAGTCATCCCTGTACGACACTCCAGCAGTAAGCAAAAAAAATGAAATATCATTTATTTTCTCACGCCAAAAAATCATATACTCCCAACTCCAAAATAATAAATTGGAAAGCCAAGAAAACTTCATGAAAATCTTCAAACTTCTCAGCTCCAATCTCTAGCTTCAGCACAATGGTGATTCTGGTATGAAACCACACCCAAACTCAAGAGGGTTTTTGTCCTCAAGAGCATTCTACAAGATGGTTTTCGTCCTCAAGAGAATATGGAAGAACTCTCTTGTTCAATCCATCTGCAAACAAAACAAATCCAAAGCATAACATAACCCCTCAAATGAGCTCTCATCCCTTATTTATAACCTTTTGAGAAGAATATAATATTATTTCTTTTTATCTCTTCATATTTCTTCTCACAAAAAGCTTTTTTGAAATAATAATAAAATATCAAGTGTGAGGCCCCCTTTTTAAGTGTCTAACATTTAGAACACTTAAAAACCTTTCCAATGAGCTATAACACTTAGGTATTAATTAATTATTTTCACCCCTAGGAGCTAAAGTGAAAATAATAATTAAAATAGCTCATTAAATATTAATTTTTGCAGAAAATCCCAAACGGCCTTCAAATGTAATTTAAATTGAACCAATATGTTCTGTAAGGTTTGGGATGAGAAACGATGCCTTCCGAGAGACTTTCTAAAATAGACAGCTCCTCCAAGAATCTTGGAGAGCAAATCGGGAACCCGATCAAACATCAGAAAGCATCACTGTGAACCTGAACATCCACTGAGCTCAATGCCATAGAAAAATAATCAATTAACACAAAAGGAACCCAAATAGCTGATCTGCAAACTGAACCATGACCATTCCAAGAACTTTGGAGTTCTTCCGAATATGTCGGATAGCCTTCACAAGACTACGAACAAGCATAATGCACACAATAATCAATGCGCCAAAAATGGAACATTACATAGGATGTACTTTTGGCCCACAAGATTTAATGTTCATCTCAATGATTTATCCATTTCTACGGGACATGAAGGATTTCTCAAATAATATATGATGTCTTCGTACCATGGGTAATAAATAACTTATCAAGGCTTGAGTTTCCTTTGTCATGTACTTTATTTATGTCAATAGTCTCCAAGTTGGAATCTACCATCAACTTTGCTAGCCCTTGACCTCTCACTAATTTGGTGGTCTGTATTTCCGTGTCAATTTCCTGATTCTTGTTTATCCACCTGCATCTTTTTCTTGATGCCTCTTGATCCATTTTCCTCAATTTCCTGAATTTTGAACATCCCTAGTCATGGTACTTTAAATTTAACTTGCTTGATTTTGCATCTATCATTATAATTTAATACCAAAGGGTTGTGTTTAAAACCCATCATTCACAGACATTTGTCATGTCAATGGTCCCTTCTTCATTTTATGACTTATGTTGCCGATTGTGTCTTTGCAACACTTATCCAATTTATTAAGTCTCAATAGTCTTCTGTTTAGGATTTCTTCATCCCCTAATCTATTTTCAAGTGTGATCCTCGAACTAGGAACAATATACCCCATTAGTAATGTGGCTTCTTGATTGTACATCGACTAGAAGAGTGTATGCTTGGCAATCACCTTGTAGGTTGTTTGGTACATCCATAGTATTAAAGGTAAACATTCCTCTTAATCCATGCCTTTGACCTCATGACTTTTGGCCTATAGAGATTAGCACTTAAATTGAATCTTTGCATGTGGATAGTTCAAACCAGAGGAGCGAGGGATCCAAAATACCGACATCATCTATTGAGTCACATGATTGATAAAATGATCAACTCTATCACTTGTGATTTGAATTGAAATACCAAATCTTGTGACTACCTGCTCATAAATAGGATGTAACTTGAGTAGTATTGTTACACACAAGGCCTTTGCTTTAGCCTATTTACTAAGGTACTTTATTGCTACCACAATGTACTTACATCTATGCATCTTTCTTTAATGGACTGTTGAAGTCCAATTTCTATCTTTTAAATGTTACTATTGTTTGAGTGGCCAAAGGGGAATAATGTTTCTCTTTGGTGGTTTGCTAATTCTTTGACACATATCACACCCCATTACCCATTCTTTTGTTCCTCAATGTATTTTTTGACTACCATAGCCTTGCTAAACTCACTTTCTATGTTTTAGCATCAGATGCAATATGGCCTCTAGCATCACCCTTATGTGCCTCTTGAAGTACATCTTGAATCACCTTTTGCACTGCATGCCTTTTTAATATTTGATTAGGCCTCGTCTTTTACATCAGCCCATTGACCAGCTTGAGGGTTTTTGCTTTCAATGCTAGCCTTTTGTGTTCAGCTAGTTGCACATCCTTTGAATAGAATTTTGTATATACATACTCTACAATGTTTTCATCCCATGATGGTACTACAACAATTTGCAACAAACATGCATTAGGAGAGTCTTCATTTAAATTAATGGGTTCATCTAAGTTAATCTTGGAGAATTGGTGAGCTATTACATGGCTTCTCCTTGGCTTGATAATAATGCTAAATGTCATTTCTTGGCAATATACAATAATGCTTGATGATCCACATAACTTTGAATGGTGTTGTCAAGTAATGCTAGAATTTTTGCATAATGTAAACCATACGAAGAGCCTCTCTTTCTATGGTGCTATAGTTCTTCTCTACTTTAGACAACAATCAACTAGTGAAGAATATTGCATTGTTGAAACCTTGTATTGAAAACTTGCTGAGTACTTGGTTGACTCGACACAACTTGCGAGTATTTTTGCTTAACGTGCCGAGTCAACGCGATTTGCCTACCGAGATAGGGGTGAGTCAGGTTGAATATTCGCTGAGTTTTTTCCGAGACTCTACCGAGTTTTTTAGGGTGACTCGCAAGTTTCGGGCGTGGACTTGCTTGGCATTAGAATACAAAAAAAAAACCCTATGATTTTCATTTTTTCAATACATTTCTGGACATTTTATGCTCTTATTTTGCCTAGTAGAAGACGTCTTTGGCATCCACATGACAAAACACATTGAGAGAAGGGATTGGAAGAACGAAAATTTGGTTAGAAATAGTGAGGACTTTGTGCTAGAGAAAAGTCGAAATATAGTGATAAAATTATGAAAGATGGCATGTGCCATGAAGGTCTTTGTGGTCTCAAATGCCTTAATTTGGTCTTGGTGGCAAGCGCATTCCCTTAAGACCCTACAAGGGGCATTGCCTCTCAACCCCATTGGGGGCATTGACCCTAGACCCCTACGAAGGGCGTTGCCCCTCAACCCCTTTGGGGGCATTGCCCCCATACCCTTGTTGGGGTCTCTGCCCCCAAAACCCTACCTGCCACTATCCTCTTGTTGCTCCCAAATCCAAGCCCTTAGTCTCATGTTCTGAGACTCCATGGAACTATGGCATTTATTGATTTGCGGGGTCATATGACATGTAATCTTTGATTTATGACAAATTTATAATCAAAATAGACTTATGTGCTCTCTAAATGCATTAGTTTCTATTTTTTCTAGTGTAATTATGTTTTCTTTTTGCTGAGTTTTCGTTGAGCTTTTTGCCGAGTCCTTAGTCCAAGTCAAAATTTTGGGTTGTTGAGTCTGTGCCAAGTCAGAGTTTTTGAACTATGGTAGCAGCAATCACAAATTTTAAAGTTTTACATGTACATAAAAATATTTATCCCAATCTAGATATGCAAGTATCTGTGAATTGATAAGGTGTACCTTTTGTTCAGTTTTAAATTATTTAAATGACTTTTTCGTTTAAAAACTAAAATAAAATCAGCATTAAATGAGATGAAAACTAAAGTGAATGGTTTGCAAACATGCTTAAACACATAAATGGAACATTAAGGGATGAAATAACATTCTAGAAATGCTTGGAAAAAAACTAAAAATAAGATTAAAAAAATTGATTTGGAACTCAAAAAATTGCAGAATTTCACTCCTTGAATGGCTTCAAACTCATTTGATTGCTCAAACAAGGTTGTGAATATAGTGTGAGGAATGAAGAGGGTTAAATTCAGTTTCAAATACAAAAAATGTTAATTTATTTTTTTACTTTTTGTTATTGTTGTGGTTTCTGCAAGATGCATGTTTACCGCAATATGGTGTGTTTCACAGAATATGAAGTAAACAGAAATACAAAAGTAGTAGTATAGTGCATCATACAACATAACAGAATTACTCAGAACGGAATACTATATTCATCATTGATTCACAGGAAACACTACAATGTTCATGACAGCAACATACATATTCATTGTGACTCCAATGTATGCATAACTATTGTCAAATCACTGATATCCGACCACAATGCATTGATGACTTAAATACTTATGGCCAAGGTTGGTTGTGATGCCAACCGTTGGCACCGACTCCAAACTACTCGACCCGTCAGTTGATGCCGACAACTAATTACATCGTTTGTTTATTTAAACTATTATTTTGCTGTCTACATCTATCCCCCCCTCAAAATTGGTCGTCTTCCAGACGACATTCACAACAAAATGACAAAATTATGACAAAACTTAACCTTCCTACTGAGAGTGTGGAGGTTGGGAAGACGTCCCTGGGTGTACTGACGAGGTTGGGGTGGCTAATCGTTGTTGCACTTGCAGCTTCCTTGCTTCCTCGGTCCTTTGCTGCAACTGGTGTTGGGCTACTAGCTCCCGCTCCCTTGCTGCCTTCACCATGTGACCGTCTTCCATGACTTGTGCTTTAGTCTTCATTACTTCTGCCTCCTTTGCCTCAAGCTATACTCCCATGTCTTTCATCTTAGCCTCCATCTCCCTCAACTTGGCTTCTAAGCCTGATGCCCTAGCCTTTTCTGTTTCCGTGGCCTCTGTCTGCTGTGCTAACTGTTGGTGGGACCTCTGAATGTGCTCCGTCAATTCTTTCTTCTTTGTCTGTAGGGCTGCCTCACTCTCCTCCTTTTTCTCCCACATCACCTCTTTTTTCTTCATTTCATAGAATATTTGCTTGTATGCCTTTTCTATGGTGAATAGGGACTCTATGACTTTTGCGTCCCTTCCTCCTACCACTGGCCGTGACCCTCTCCATCGATCATGCATCTCCTGAGTGTCGATCTCTGGCCAACCTCTAGCTGCGAATTGTTGAGCAAACTCCTCCTCACAGCCCTGTTGAACAAAGTTCTTGATTCTCTTGGCCTCTTGAGCCACTACCTGTGATCGTCCCAGTCTCAACTGTTTGGAGATATCAACTATCTCCCCCATGTAATCTGCCATATTCTCCAAGTCCTCCATGTACCTCTGAATGGTACCTATTGGGTCGGAGGGGTCAGGTCTGGAAAGTGTGAGGGTCAATCCCTCTGAAAATCCCTCCTCCTCTGGTGAAGTGGTCACTGGGGTGATCGCTGGGGAGCTCATAATGCCCATGGAAGGTCCCCCTACCTCCTGTGTAGCCGATACTGGCTGTGGTAGACTGGCATGCTGAGTGATCTAGCCAGTAACGCTGAGCTGCTCTACGCTCTCTGTCCCCCTTAGCGTGCTACCCTCTTCTTGACCTTTTGTCCCTAAGTGAAGTGGGCTCAGCAAGGGTACCTCAGGCATGTCTACTGTTAGGCCAATATCACTCAACCAGCTATCTATTTTGCCCTGACCTCCGGCTGATGCTGATGGTACCTCTGCCTGTGGTGTGACCATTCCCCCTACTATGGAGGGTTCCACTGGTGAAGTCGTCACCAAAGGTGAGGCTGATGATATGACTCTTGCTGGCAACCTTATCCTGACTGGCAGTGTGGCTATGCCCTGTCCCTGTGTCTCGGTACTCTGTGCTGGTACTGGTAGTGTGAATGCTGCCGTTTTGAGTTTTGGAAGTACCAAAACTCCTTTCGGTTGCCCCCTTTTTTCTGCTGTGTTTTCCTCAGTACCCGTTGTGGCTGCCTCCCTTACCACACTCCATGTCATTCTTGGTGCCGGTACTTCATCCATAGATGAGTCGCTTTCTACCACTGGTGACTGTCCCCTACCTTCCTCTTCTTCTTCCTCTTCCTCTTCTTCTTCACTTTCGGTGGATGTTTCTTTTTGCTTCCTTTTCCTTTTTGGCCGTCGTGAAGGTTCTTCTCCGTGGGCTGTGTCGAGTCCCTTCCAGTAGAAGACTGTCGGCCATCCCGATTCTACCTGTGCTGTCGGTTGTAACCCCCCCCCCCATTTGTCTGCTGGAACCTGGGTATGGACAGCATCGAGAAAGAGGGCAATGACGTGTTGAGTCATATAAAATACCTTATGCCGCTGGGATAAAAATTCCCTCACCCTCTCTGTCAAATACCTCGCCCAGTTGTAGACCTTGCCAACACTCACTCCGATCATATAATCGACCATCCATAGGGCGATGTCCGATGCCCTACTGGAACCCGTCAGTCTGCACTTCATGACATCCATGATGCATTTCCATTCTTCATTTGCCAATAAATTCTTCCTTAATCCCCGATTACCTGAATTCCATATTGTGTCTTTCTCCTTGTCTGAGAGGTCACTTCGGCATACTCTCTGGATGAGGGTTTCTTTGTGCTGTTGGGTCATCCGGCCGGGTTTCACCACGCTCGAGCCGACGGCTAGAACCCCCATCACTCTGGCGAAATCTTGTGGCCAAAATGATACAGTAACTGAATGGCCCCGATACTCAATAATAGACCTACTGGAGTGCTCGCAGGAGTTGTCAACCATGGCTTTTAAATACGGCTCGAACTCCCTAGCATTGAAGTAGGGCATCAGTATGGCCTTGTCAACCTGGGCATCTTTTAATGCTATCTTCAACACGTCGTTTTCTGGTGCATTCTTCGACCATTGTTTGCACTCATTTCCTGTCAGGCTTTCCCAGGGGATGGCCTTCATTCCCGCATTAGCACTTGGTTTCTTCCTCTCCTCCGATGCAATCTTCAGTCTGTAGGCTGCAATCTTTTTACCCTTGTCCATTATCCAATTTCTCTGACAATTCCGATGCTGGGTATTTGAGTGCCGAAGTGTCGATGCTGAGTGCCCGATGCTGAGTGTTTGAATGCCGAGGAGAGCCGAGGGGACTGCTATTCTGATTTCCTGCCCAATGACCCCTTACTACTGGAGGTACGGAATGGTACAGCCTGATGTACGGTCTGATGATCTCCTTGTATGGCCAAGTACTCTGATATTTTCTTGTCTCTGTATGGCCGTACGGCCTGATGTTGTTTGCTGATGTTGTTGCTGAAGTACGGCCTGATGTCGTTGCTGAAGTACGGCTGATGTTGCTACTGGAATCGTACTAGGCCATACGGTCGATGCCTTTTGTTGCTGCATGAGACGGGGTTAAGTGCTTTTTTAAAAAAGGATGGAGTGGTTGGCCGTACGGCGTACAGTCTGGCCGTACGTCGTACGACCTTCCTTTTTTAATAATTTTTTTGCCAGGCCGTACGGCCTGGTCGTACGTCGTACGGCCTGCCTTAAAATTTTTTTTAACTCTGTTTTTTCTTTATCTCTTCGCTGCTGTGTGGTTCCGATGGCCTCCTTGATTTCGTCTTCCACGACTTCAATTTCTGTCATGTGGTGGAATATACATTGAATATACCCTTTCTGTCGGAGGCAATCGTTGGAGCAGCATTGATCGACTTCTTCCAGTTCCCATATTCGATCCACCACTGTATTTTTTTCTTGTATCAACCTTAAGTTCCATCCCATCGGTTCCTGGGTCCACTGAAATGTTTTTCCGTCACCGTTCATCCTTATACTCTTGGTCCTAAACTTCGCTTTCCAAATTCGACTTCTTGGAATCTGGACATATGGAGTCCCCTGGTTCTTCAACCTTAGTTGTAGGACTTCATTCTCATAGGGTGATCTTTCAATTATGAACATGGCCTCTGCGACATACCTTTTCATCAGGGTTTTTATTTCTCTTGGTAATAAAAATTCGAACTTATCTCTTACCTTGTTGCACTCGGCTATCCACCGGTTCCACGCCTGTTCCTCCTCATTCTCAGTGTCATCATTGCCATTTTCAATAATGTCGCGATCGATTATCCCTTCTCGGATGCCGGTTTGCATCGTTCTTGGTCCAAAAAACCCAGTTACAGGTTCATATGGTGCACTCCGGAAACATATTCCATTGGTCCCCTCTGTTGTCTCTTCCAGCATTGCGTATCCCAACATATTGATTTCTATTGTTTCTTCCCTTTTTTGCTTATATTTCTTCAGTTTTGATCCGTTCACTGTGTCCCTGATTTGGGTTCCGTCAATGTTGTCCAGCCTTATAGCCCCATTGTCCAGTATTTCCTGTACCCTGAACGGTCCCAACCAACGAACTTTGAACTTACCCGGTTTAATTTCGTTACGGTCGTTATATTTGAGGACTAACTGCCCTGGCCGGAATTCCATTCTCCGTATGTGTTTGTCGTGCCAATACTTCCGGCGTTTCTGCATAATTTCCGTTGACCATTGAGCCAAAATTCTTTTCTCGTCCAACTTATTCAACTGGAATAGTCTTTCTTCCAGACTTTCCGTATCTCCTAATCTGTTTTCCACTGCAATTCTCAGACTTGGAACCAGGTATTCTGCTGGTACTACCGCTTCTTGCCCATACATCAACTGGAAAGGAGTGTGTCCAGTCGTTACCTTATAAGTGGTTCGGTAAGCCCATAACACTGCCGGTAACCTCTCTTCCCAGTCCAACCCTTCAATACCGCATGACTTGTGGATTACCGAAACGAGCACCTTGTTTGTTGACTCTGCCTGCCCGTTCGCCCTTGGATAGTACGGACTTGATAGGGTGTGCAGGATTTTGAACTCCGTAGTCATAAGTCGGATGACGTGGTTGACGAAATGTCCCCCACGGTCACTCGTCAATTGAATTGGGATCCCATACCTCATCACGATCTACTCGTATATGAACTTTGTCATACTTAATGCAGTGTTATTTTCCAGTGCCTTCGCTTCCGCCCACTTCGTCAAATATTCCGTAGCCACTATTATGTACCGACATTGGTGTAGTTGGCTGACTTTCAGTGGCCCTACAAAATCCAACCCCCATCTCTCGAAAAGCTCTTGAGGTTGTGATGGCCATAGTGGCATATAGTCCCTCTTTAGCGGTTTCCCTACCCTCTAACAAGTGTCACATTGAATTACCCACTCTTGGGCATCTATGTGTAACGTCGGCCACCATAGGCCGGCGAGTAGAACTTTTCGTGCCGTGGCGTCGGGACCCATATGTCCCCCTGCCAGTCCCTCATGTGCTTCTGCCAATACACCCCTTATCTCTTCTTCCATCACACACCTTCGGAGAATTTGATCGGGCCCCATTTTGTAGAGCAGCCCGTTTATCAGTTGAAATGTCTTGTTCTTCAGTGCAATCTTCCGTCGTTCACTTGTAGACATTTTTAGCAGAAACGTTGAAGTGGACAAATACTCACCAATTTTCTCGTACCATGGCGGCAAGGCAGCTATTTGGAATAGGTGTGCATCCGGAAAGTCTTCATTGACCCCATCTCTTGGTTCTCCTAATTTGATCCTTGAGAGCTGGTCGGCAATTACATGGCTTTTTCCTGGCCATACAATAATGGTGAAAGTAAATTCTTGCAAAAGTAACAACCATCTACTGATTCTGCCTTGAATAATCAGTTTGTTGACCAGATACATTAAAGCTTGATGATCCACATAAAAAGTGAATGGTGTTGCCAAGAGATAATGTCTGAATTTTTGTACGGAGTAGACCATTCCTAAAGCCTCCCTTTCCGTAGTACTGTAATTCCGTTCCGCTTTGGAGAGCAACCGACTGGCAAAGTACACTGGATGATCCAACCCATGAGATCCTACTTGTGCAAGAGTGACACCAATTGCAAAGTTTGATGCGTCCACGTGCACGTGGAATTCCTTGTCCCAGTTTGGATAGGCTAGGATAGGTGCACTAATGAGCCTTGTCTTTAGTTCTTCAAATGCTTTCTGTTGTTCCTCCAACCAGACAAACTGCACCCCTTTCCTTGTCAACATGTCCAATGGGTGCGATACTTGAGCAAAATTTTTGATAAATCTCCGGTAGTAACCGACATGGCCGAGAAAAGACTTTACTCCGGTGACATCTCCTAGAGCCTCCATTTCTACAATTACCCGAATCTTGTCCGGGTCTGCTTTTAGTCCTGCTTGGCATACAATATGGCCAAGAAGTTTCCTTTGTGACACCAGAACCGGCACTTCTTCGGGTTGAAGGCCAACCGTGCGGCCCTGCAACGCTCCATGCATTCGGTGAGGGCTTTGAGGTGTGTCTGCTGGTCGCTGTAAATTGACCAGTCGTCGAGGAATGCCTTGAAGTTTCTCACCGACATTTTGTCAAATATGTGTAGGATAATCCTTTGAAAGGTGGCTGGTGCATTGCACAGACCGAACGGCATCCGATTGTATGCGTATACCCCGTTTTCAATCACAAATGTTGTCTTCAGTTTGTCTTCCTCGGCAATGCTGATCTGGTTATACCCCGAAAATCCGTCCATAAAGGAATATATCTCGTGACCGGCCACTTCTTCCAAAATGGAGTCTGTGAATGGGATGGGGAAGGGGTCTTTGATTGTTACTGCATTCAGACATCTAAAATCCACGCAAATCCTGATTTGTCCCCCTTCCTTCTTAAGTGATATTACAATCGGTGACACCCACTCACTTGTTTCTACCTCAAAGATTATTCCTGCCTCAAGCATTTTTTCAATTTCCTCCTGGACTTTTGCTGCGTAGTTCTTATTCATGCGATATGGCCTTTTCCGTACTGGGCGTGCTCCTGGTATGAGTGGAATTCTGTGGACGCACAGTTCTGGTGGTATCCCCTTCAGGTCCTTGTAGGTCCAGGCAAACACATCTTTGTACTCTAGAAAGATTCTGAACGCTACTGCCTTGAGTACTGGATTCCAGTCGTCGCCGGTCAGAATTATCTTTTGGTTGCTTTCCTCGCCGAGATTAATTCTCTTCGTTACTGGCTCTTCGTACATAATCTTCTTTTCCAGTTCAAACTGATGTGCCGGCGTGCTGTCTACTTCTGCATTCCCTTCCTTATATTCCCCATATGCCACTGGGAACATGTGGGCCACTTCCTTCCCCTGATCCCTTGTCCGTTCCAATGCTTCACTGTCGTCTTTCTGTTCACTCGTCATTCCCGAGCTTTCACCGATTTCTTTTATTGAAATTATGTTGCATTGTGGCAGAAAAAACTCGTAGTCTTTCATTTGCCAATGGAATAGCCCACTGAATGAATTTGTCTCGTCTTCTGAGCATTCTTGTAATTTCAGCACCCCTTCATCATCAGGCTCCATCGGCCCTTTCCCACTTTCTGTCGAGTCCCCTCCATCCGAGTCAGAATCTGAGGCCAACTCTTCACTGACGGTTTGCGTCCTCAAGTCAATGACAAACTTCTTATGTCTATTTTCTATGGATAGAGTGTTTTTCTTCTAGTTGTGGTTGGCCTTGGCGGCTATTAGCCATCCTCGGCCGAGTAATGCATCGTATGATGCATTCTGTGCTGTTATGACTACAAAATTTAACAAAAATTGTTGGGTACCGATTCTTACTTTTTGAGCCATTAGCACTCCCAGCACCTTGATCCCGTGCTGGTCGGCTTCCACTAGCTGGAAGTTTTGTGGCCATAGGGTAGGCTTCCCGAGGCTTTTCCAGGTTTCTTCCGGTAATACATTTACTCCAGATCCCCCGTCGACTATTGTATTTGTCAAGTTTCTCCCAAGTATTTCCATATGCACTACGGTCGGTTTCTTCTCGGTGTCTATCGCTAGCAACCTCGGGTCGAGTACTTGTTCTCCCATTGGCGGTGGTTCCACTATAACATCTTCTGTTGTGTGGGCTTCGTCTTCGTGCGAGTTACCTTCCATTACTTTGGATATTGCTACTTTTAACTGAGGTAAGCTCTGGAGGAGGTCCGCCAATTTGATTGGTACGGTAGTTTGCAATACTTGACTTGCTATGTTCTTATCTGATTCCAATCGTAGGGTTGCGGTTACCTTCTTGTCTGAGTTCCTCCGTTCGGTTTTCATGGCAGCTTCCACTTCCTTTCGTGCCTCACGGAGTCTTTCTTTTTCCGTACGGGGATCTGGATAAGTGGCCTTTTTCCACTGTGCTCAGGTGATAGCAAGGATTTCTTCATTATTTTCTTTGAGATTGATAAGGTTTACCCCTTTCTGCTTCGAACAGTCTTTTTCTTCGTGATCACCAGGCCCACACCACTTGCACAATGCATTTATTGTGTTCTGATTGTTGTTGGGGCATTCTCTTGCAAAGTGTCCCCACTCGTTGCACTACCGGCACTGTATCATCAGTCGCCCTTTGCTGTCGTACCGCAATCTGTTTCTGGGGCTGTTATTGTTAAACCTTCTATTATTCCTGTATCCTCCGAGAGATGCATTCGGACTATTTTGAGGCTTCGGCGGTGTGGTCGGCGGGGTTGATGATTCTCCCTGTGTGAACAACACTTGGGTACTTCTTGCTTTCAAGTTAAATGGACATTCCTTGATTGAATGTCCCATTACCTGACAGATGTCGCAAAATAATTTTCTCGGGCAGTTTGCCTTTATGTGACCTTCCCCATTGCACTCTGTGCACCATAACTCTCGACTTTCTCTAGTTGTCTCCTTATCCGTTTTCATTTCCTTCATCATGCGGATCATGTCCCTTCTCAATGCCTGAATGGTTTTCGACTCATTTTCACTGCTGTCGTCCCCCGTACTGTCATCATCTTCAGTTCTTCTCTTACTTCGGGATGATGTTTTGCTTTCACTTTTTATGTCCATCGCCTGATTGTACGCTTCCGCGTACGACGATGGGGGTACCACTTTCATCTTTTTCCTTAATGACGAGACTAGCCCTTCAATGAACCATCTTTTCTTCAGTCCATCAGCTGGCTGCGTTTCCAGTTTCCCGAGTAATTCTTTGAGCCTTCTATTATATGCCCTTACATTTTCATTCTTTCCTTGTTTGGTATTGTAGATTTCCACTACAATCTCATTGTCGTCTCTCAGAAGTTTAAATTCGTTCTCGAAGGCTTTTCTCAGTTCGTCCCATGAGGTTTTCTGTGCTACCCCTAGGTCTGTATACCAGTCAATGGCAATACCTCTTAGCGTCGCTGGAAACTCTTTTACCCAGTAGTCTTCGTCCTCTTGTCTGTTTGCCACCCATATGGTTTCACACGTTTTACAGTGCCGGACAGGATCCTCTGACCCGTTCCCCATGAATTTCGGCAACTTCTGCCTTTCACTCGCCGGTGGGGTCACCATCTTTTTCCCGAGGTACCCTACGTGTTTTTGACCCAATTGGACTGGTTCTACTGTGTCGTTCCGGTGTCTTCCCGACACTGCCGGCCACGTACGGTTCCTTCCCACTTCCGGTTTCGGCATCCTCTACACTTCGAGTTACCTCTAGCTCTCCTTGGTTTTCCCTCTGTGCAGGGGTCTCAGACTCAGGGCCTCTGTTCCTCGGCCTCTTGTCTGAAATGGACAATGCCACAATCCGACATATACTATCCTCTAGTTCTTCTTTCAGATTATTTTCTTTTCCTCTATTTGTTATTGGTGTTCTAAAATTATGTTCATCAACCCCTTGATCTACCTCTTCATGTCGTTCATTTTCTTTTTCAAAAATCTGTTTCAATTTTTTTCTGCGTTCTTCCTGTTCTTTTAGTCTTAATGATCTTCTCACCATTTCTTCTGGTGTTGCTTGCCCCACTGGTAATTTATTCTTGTCCTTATTAAGTTGTATGGGCATTAATTATGCTTACCCTTTCTCAGTTGTATGGCGTGCGACGGCGATCAGCGTCACGTTCCTTCTCTTGTTTCAGCGTTCTTCATATCTTCTTAGAATTTGTTGTCGTCGCACTTCCCTCTCTCTCTCTTCTCGAATATCTTGGAAGGCTATCAGGTTCCTTGCCAGAAGTCGAGGAATGCGGTTCAAAAGATTATCCACTTCGCTATTGACACACAGGTTCTCTGAAATAACCTCCTCTGGAACCTCTCTGCGGATAGATTCGTCTCGCACGTATTGTCCGACTGATAATAACCACAATTTGACCAATTCCTGAGTTACTTCATCTTCTCGACTTCTGGGTTCATTCTCTTCTCTGTCGCTTCCCTCGCGTTCTTCCTGAATTTCTTGTATTATCTCTTCTACGTGCTTTCTGTCTCGTACTTTCTCATCGGGGTCAATTGGTTGCCCCATTACGCTGCCATTTCCTTGATGCTAGTTACACTCGACAGCTTGTTCCGACGATGTCACTTGTTGGTTTCCGACGACTCAACTTGTCATCCGACGGCATCGGACGCCTCAACTTGTCACCGACTTGTCACCCTCGACCCGTTTTCGAACTGGCAATGGTGCCAAATGTTTACCGCAATATGGTGTGTTTCATAGAATATGAAGTAAACAGAAATACAAAAGTAGTAGTATAGTGCATCATACAACATAACAGAATTACTCAGAATGGAATATTGTATTCATCATTGATTCACAGGAAACATTACAATGCTCATGACAGCAACATACATATTCATTGTGACTCCAATGTATGCATAACAACTATTGTCAAATCACTGATATCCGACCACAATGCATTGATGACTTAAATACTTATGGCCAAGGTTGGTTGTGATGCCAACCGTTGGTACCGACTCCAAACTACCCGACCCGTCGGTTGATGCCGACAACTAATTACATCGTTTGTTTATTTAAACTATTATTTTGCTGTCTACAATGCATGTGTACCGCATTTGATGAGCCCATGTGGCAGACTTGCCAAGTACTCACGGTGAGTCTGCACTGCTAACTCGCCAAAAATCAGGGGTGAATGTGTTGGCAAATTTCTTGCTTGGTTTTTTGACTTGTGAGTTTCACAGGTACTCAATGAGTTTTGTAGCTATCCTTAAAACTATCATTTCCATATGGCCGATTGGGATCCTTAATTGTCTAAAGAGGTCATAGTTATAAGATAAACATTGGGAGTATAACTCTACATTTTATGTATTGATATTTTATATTCTTATGCTTTAAGATTATCTTAGAATATACGGTCATGACGTTTACAAATGGTTTTAGAGCTGTAGGAGCTATAATGAAGAAGCTAGTTCAAGAGGGGACCTCCTTATATATATATATATATATATATATATATAGTGTCAGGATGTTTAAAGAGGTTTAATATGTGTAGGAGCTATAATGAAGAAGCTAGTAATGGATTGTCTGTTCAGATTCAAACTTAACCCTATTTCAAGATTTCAGCATTTCATGGTGACATTATGTTCATCTAGAGTACAATTAGGGTTACTACAAGGGAGACTGTAGAAAGAGATTATGGAAATCGATGGTCTAAAATACATCTCTTGACAAAATGCTTAAGCTGACTCACTCTTATTCTTATTGTGTTTAGTAATGTCACTAGGTTTTAGGTGTTCAACCAACTAACTTATCCCCTTGTTTGAAAAACACTGTTCACATACCCATTACACATTTGTTAGAAGATGAATTTAGATTGATCTTATGTCCGAATGTGAGATTTAGATTGTTTCAACTTAAAGAGATTCATGGTTTGTGCCAAAATTGGTAATCTAGCTCTTTTGACTTGTATGCTTTACTTACTATTTTCAGCAATTAATGTTGAAAGTTATAAGGTTTGTTGATTTGTTCTAATAATATTTGTTGTTTTTTGAAGTTTCTCTGGTGGGCATGTATATGGAGATTTAGCTCCCCATGAGGCATTTGCTATTGGAGGAACTAATAGTGTCCGAGGATATGAAGAAGGTGCAGTTGGTTCTGGTCGATCATTTTTTGTTGGTAGCGGTGAAATTTCAGTTCCCCTGGTAAAACAATCTTCTCATTTAGATATAGAAAAGTACTAACGATTGAAAACAATTCATTTATGTTTCTCTCTTATCTTATTTTTTTGTCATCAATGGAAATCAACCTAATTAAAATTTGTCAATCTCTCCATTTTTCAGGCTACATTCTTATTTCATTTATCTTTATTTGATTTTTAACACTGCATTTTCTGCTGTAATGGTTGGATTGCAAACAGTAATTATAATTAAAATGAAGATACAATTAACCTTATTAGAAGCAATTTAAATAGAGATCACTTTGATGTAAATTGTCCGAAAGGAAATTAATCTTATTCTCTGGGCAAATTCATGAAATCTATTCTCAATGTTAATATAATGAATTTAGCAACAAGGAGTTTGAGGCTAATGGATAGCTAACCTCATGAATTTGTCTTTATCATAGATAGATGACTCAAATCCTGCATTTTCTAGCTAGAAAAGGGGTAAGTACTGGTTTCGTATCCATCAAGCAAGGCCAAAACAACATTCTGGTATGCATTGTCATCTGATATTATCACTGATCGCAAACAATAATGTAAAGGATTGAATACCCGATTAGATGCCAACTCATTTACTCGCCAATTGAAGTTGATCTTGGGAATAAATGGCAAGGGATATTATTTCATTTGTATACATCTACATTAATGCACTGAACATGCATATTCAAAGCTCACCCCATGTAGGGCCCACATGAGAGTTAAAATAAGGTCCCTGGGGGTTTTCTGCCGTTTGCTGAAAGGGGGACATTTTGGGGATGGGGGATAGGGACAGAATGTCCACAACGTGTTCCCTTATCCTGAAAATTTGGGGACATTACAGGTACACCCCCCACCATGGGGGATGTCTCCTGGGAATGTAGGGGACCCTAGGAGGACGCTAGGGAATCCTGGGGATATGGATGTCCCCTGCAGATTATATTTTAATTTTCAATTTACATTTACAGCTGCAGATTTACAGATTACATTTCCATTTTGAAAATGGATTTTGATTTTAAGATACCATGATCACTGGTGCGCTTTTATTAAACTGCTGTCCCCCCGTTGGAACTGCTGCTTGTCCTTCATGCACTTTTATGAAACTGCTGTTTGCTCATTGCAGTTCTAGTGAATGAGTGTGAAATGGGAATGATTTCACCTTTATATATATATATATATATATATAATGGCATGCTTTAGGCCTGACTGAACAATTATATGGGGAAGCAAGGTACTCCTCCCATTGTCATTTTTCACTGTTGTCTAGAATGTTAAAAAATACGGAAGGCGATCCTTTTATCTTAGATGTGATAATAAGAAACCCAAGGTGCACTGTCATGAAATTATCACCACCTCTTACTAGTAATTCCAATAACTACCTCTACCAGTACTTCAGCAGTTTGGAACCAATTACAACAGCATTTCAAGGCAGGACATTTGATTGTGCATGACTACATAGACCCAGGCCAAGTAATCTGATCCCTAGCATTAGGCTGAAGCATGATTAGAATCGGTAGTTAAAACATTAAGTTAATGACCCCACGATAACTGGAGTTGGCTAATTGAGGAATTAAGAAAATGCAAGCTTGATCTTTCACAAGAAAATATGAACCAAGATGGTTTACTAAATGTGAGTAAGACTATAGATTGAATTAGGGACCTATCCAAATCCTTTCTACAATAGCAATAAGCTAGAAGATATATTAATTAAACAATGGCCTTTAATATATATATAGATATATATAGTTAAAAGAATCGTGAGGAATTGCCCAAGCTTGGTGAGTCTTGAGGTAGGTAAATGCAAATGAGTCCAGAAGACCTGGGACTCGCTTACTCAGTGAGTCTAGTCAGACTTGCTGAGTCTGCCATACTCAGAGAACCAGCTAGTCTCATCCTTGAAACTCGGTCGGCTAAGTCATCTGAAGAAATCAAAAAATAAAGCAAAAATAAAATTACAGCAATATGTCCAATGATCCCTTAGCACTAGTCTTCAAAAATGGCAACAATATGTCCAAAGTCAAATAACACATTATGCCTAGGGATTTTAATTATCTTAGCGCTTAAGATTGGCTGCATTTTCTTCTACCAGTAGGATGTTAAATGGCTGGGAGGGAGTGTTGTGTAGCTTCTTGTCACTCATGGAATGCCATCAACGCTCTTCAACCTCTCGTTGATGTTTCTCTGATACCAAGTGTAGAGAGCAAATCTAAATTGATAAAGTATTGCTCAATAAAACATTGTTTTATACAATCAAAAAAGGCTTAAAAAATCAATGTATTGCTAGAATATGTTGTCTTGAATACACAAAAACTAAAACTGATGTATGTGTGGCATTTGAGCTTGGTTAAAAGTGATAAAATTATGAAAAATGACATGCACCATGAAGGTTTGTGTTGTCTAAAGGGCCTTAATTTGGGCTTGGTGGTGGTGGCTCCATCCCTTGACCTCACTCTATATTGCGATAGGATTGCCCTAGGGGCACTGCTCCTTGTCTCCACTAGGGGTTGCTCCCTGTGGACCTCTCCTCTAGCTTTAAAAAGCAAAAAACAAAAATCATTTTGGGCCATGCTAGATAGAAAAAAATGTTTTTTTATTTTGTCATCTTTTTCCCAATTAAATCCCAAGTAATTGAATTATATTTATACTTTTGATTTGTTGAATCAGTCCTGATCTCAAGTAATGCTCCTATTGTTGTAGCAGCATTGTAGACTTGTTTGAGATGCAAGTGTAGGACCCCGCATAGAGCTATTGATGGCGTGACAGAAGGTCCTCTCTACCATAGTTCATGACTCCATGTGTTTTTTGTTTTTTGATGCCATAGATAACATAATCCATGAGTTTTGTATAGCTAAAACAATTGAGAATATTTATATATTTTAAAATGTTGTTTCATTCAACTCAAGTTTGCTTTTGTACTCACGTCATTGATGTATACTTGTGTATGTGATCAAAGTAGTTGCTATTTGATTAGTTTATTATGTCATTTTATTTAATGGTGTATAAGAAAAACTTTAAATCCTTAAATACCTCTATATTTCATGTTTTTTTTTCAATTTGTTGAGTCTTAGTTGAGTTTAAGTTCTAAGTCGGAGTCTTGTAACTATGATATATATATATTTCATGTTCTTTTTCAATTTGTTGAGTCTTAGTTGAGTTTAAGTTCTAAGTCAGAGTCTTGTAACTGTGATATATATATATGTATATAACACATATTTGTTTTTGGCTTGCAAAACCTTTCCCCACAATTTTGCCTCAAGATTAAGATTGCCTTGGAATTAGACTTGGTTGTCCCAAACTAGCCTTTTCCATGCAAATTATGGGCTAGGAGGTCTTCATCGGTGATACAAGACTCACCCAGACTTGGCAAGTCTTGAGGCAAGCTGATCGACCTGAGGCCTAGGGACTCGTGACCTAGGTACCTGAGAACTCTCAGACTTGTTGAGTCTACCAAACTCGCCGAACTTGGTGAGACTTGATAGGTAGACTTGGCCACGATAGGAAAAAAAAAACAGCAAAAGTAAAAGCAAGAAAAAAAGAGAAAAAAAAACTTAAAATTTATTCACTTAAAATGAACTCTAAGACTCTAAAAGTACGCTCATTTCATTTGCAAGCACAAGGAGGAGAAAAAAAATTTTGGAGCCAATATCACATGCCATAGAAGAAAAAACCAGCACACAAGTCGAGCAACAAACATTGATTGAATACCATTTGGGTAGGTTTGTAGCAACCCTAAGTGCATCTAAAGGAGCCTACTGTGCATTTGGAAGAGTCCACCATTGATTTGGAACAGCCCACCATCGATTTGAAGCAAATTTGAAGAGGTAATTCTTTGAATTTTTTTTGTTTATTTTAAATTTCATTTGTCTTCTAATTTTTTTTCCATTTAAAGTATATGGAGCAAAGTACAAACCCTACATATTTTTAATCTCTTTTTGTGAACAAACCCCAACTATTTTTGTAATTGTTTTCTATTTAATAGCAACAAACCTTAACTGTTTTATTTTTTTATTTTTTTATTTTAATTTAACTAGAAATCCTAAATGTTAATTTATTTCCCATTTATTTGTTATTGTAACATACTTTACATTTATAAATTGTTCCAATGTTAGCCCCAGTTAGAAAAGACCCTTGTAAATATGCCATCCCTAGGTCAAAGAAAGGGGAGGTGATTTGTACACATTGCAAGACAAAAATGCTTAGGGGAGGCATTAGCCAATTGAAATATTGCCTCACACAAATACCATGCTGAGATGTTAAAACGTCCATAGATGCACCTCCTGAAGTTGTGTGCGAGGTAAAAAGTCAATTAGAGACCTTTGAGTGACAAAAAGAACTAAAAAAGAGGTTAAGAGAAGAGATGACAACCATTCATGGATATTCTTCTTTTTCGATTCCTCTATTTCCTAGATCTTTGAGTAGTGGCAATGGCAGTGGTAGTGCTAGTGTCGGGCCTAGAGTTCGTGGATCTAATTTAGATCAAATATTGTGCCACACACTACTCCAAGTTCCCAACCATCACTTGGGAGCATGGGTTGGAACAAGGACACGCATGATGCAACAAAGAGTGCAATCAGAGACTTGGTTTTATTGTGCCATTCCATCCCACACAACTAGGTAATTAATTATTATTTTTGTTTTAAAATATATTGTTTGATTTCTTTGTCTCTTAAATTTTTGAATTTAGGGATTTGAGAATTTAAACTTCAAATTTTATAATACTTATTTTGTTTATTTTATTTGTTTAAGGCCTCCTTATTGGCAAAATATAGTAGATGCTATTATTGTTTGTGGGGTGGGGTTGAAAGCCCTTAATGATGAGGAGAAGAAGGGCTCCTTTTTGACCCAAAAAGTGGCTGATGTGAAGGCCACAATTGACGAGTATCGTGAGATATGGCAGAAGGGTTGCACCATCATGACCAATGGTTGGATAGATAAGAGAAATAAAACATTACTGAATTTCCTTGTATCTTCCTCAGGTGATTGTACCTCTTGAAATCCATTGATTTAGTGATTACGATTTCTAATTTCTACTTAAATACTAATAAACATTAGCATTTCAAATTTCATTGTTTCTTTCTCAGGGGGCACAATTTTTTTGAAATCCGTTGTTCCTTCAGGAAATGCAAAAAATCTTGAATTCCTTTGTGATGTTTTGGAAGGAGTCTTGGTCGAGGTGGGTGAGAAGAATGTTGTGCAAATAGTTACAGATAATGTAGCAAGTTATGTTGTTGTAGATGGACTTCTCATGGATAGGCACCCATCCTTATTCTGGACTCTTTGTGCTGCTTATTGCCTTGACTTCATAGTGGAGGATTTAAGCAAAACCCCATAGATCAAAGCATGTGTGGAGCATGGTAAAAACATTTGCAAATACATGTACAACCATGTTTTGGTCCTCAACCTAATGAGGAAATACACAAACAAGTAGTTGGCTTGTCTCAGAATAACTTGCTTTTCAACAAGCATTATCATGTTGCAATTTTTGCTTTAATCAAAGATTGTTTTGAGGCGAATGTTAGCAAGGAGTAGTCTACATCTTTATATGATAAGACCAATGCAAGGGTTGACATGGTTGATTGGGTTTTCAATGAGCACAACTTCTAGCTTCTAACGAAGGAGATTGTAGAGGTAAGTTAATATTTCCACTCTGTTTATTTCTATTCACACTTATTTTTGTCAATGTTTAATAATAATTACAGTTTAGAGAGCCTTTAGTTGTTCTTCAAGTTGTTGATGGGGTGAAGCTTGTAATGGGCTATATATCGCACTTAACCCAAAAGGATTGCATTGATGGTCTCTTAGCCACTTGTAATGTTGAACCAAAACCTCAACACGATAGGTGGATCAGTTGGTGGGAGGGGACCATTGCTCGCTGCACTTCCTTCCTTTGTGATTATGAGCGAAGAGCAGTTGCCAAATGCCGAAGACTGGAAAAATTCCTTAAAAGTCAACTTGAACATGGTTGTGCTTGTCTGGCTTCCAATCCTCATAATATCCCCCTGCAACAATCAGTTGCTAACTCTGAAAATTTATTGAGGAAATTGGCTGTCTATAAAAGCAAAGGGGCCCAAGTGCGTGTGCGCCTCCAGTGGATCAAAGATGGGGATAGAGGGTCTAAGTTCTTCTTTGAATATCTGCAGCACAAACACAAAAAAGAACAAATTTCTACTATAAAGTCTGTTGATGGTTCCTCAAAGACCAACCCCTCTACCATCCTACAAACCTTCTATGAGCATTATAAAAATCTCTTCGTTGATGAATCAAAAGATGATCCCTTGCTTCCCATTATTGAAGAAACTGTTGCTGATTGCATTCCTTGTAAAATTGATCCAGAATACAATAAATTTCTTGATCGCTTTCTTTCCATAGAAGAGTTGGATGATGCTCTTTATAGTATGGCTTTGGAGAAAAGCCCTAGCATGGATGGTCTTCTTGTTGAATTTTATAGGGCCCTTTGGTCCCATATGCGTGAAGATTTACTAGAAGGCATTGAAACAAGTTCTTTGGGAAATATTATTAACCAAGGCTTGATCAAGCTTATTCCCAAGGGCAAAGACGAAGACACTGTGAATGGATGGTGACCCATTACTCTTCTCAACACTTCCTACATAATCATTGCCAAAGCCTTGGCTCGCAGAATCAAATGCATTATGCAAGAGATTGTTCGTCCAGAGTAGGCTGGGTTCTTAGGAGGGAGGTTTATCCTAGATAACTTGGTGCTTGCATGGGAGATTGTTGAATGGGCACAACAAACTGCCCAAGATACCTTAATTGTCAAATTAGATTTTGACAAAGCCTATGATCACATTTGCTGGCCATTCATACTTAATATGTTAAAATGGTTGGGTTTCAAACCCAAAATTCGTGATCAAATTAGAATGTTATTTATGGATGCCAATGCTCGTGTTGCTGTCAATGGATCTCTCTCTCCCCTCAGTGGTTGGGTTTCGGACCCAAAATCTATCCGCCAAGGTTGCCCCCTTGCTCCATTCCTTTTTGTCTTAGTTGTTGATGCTCTTGGATATCTATTCCAAGATGCTCTTTCTTCGATGATCATCCATGGTATCTAACTACCATACAATGCCATTGCTCTTAATTCACACTTTGCTGATGACAACATGCTCTTCATTCAAAATTCAGCTGACGAAGTGACACACACCTTAGATTTCTTGGAACTTTTTTTGTATCATTTCAGGCTCTAAGCTTGCTATGCACAAACTGAGTTCATTATGACTCGTCCCAACCTATGTACCCCGTGGATTCCTAATGAATGGCATGAAATTAAACATGGTACCATTAATAGATATCTTGGAATTACCTTTGGCATCGGAGTTTCCCCTAAAGACATGTGGAAGTGGTTCATGGCTAGAATTAAAAATAAATTCATGAATTGGACCAATCGGTCTCTATCCATGGCTGGCCGCATCCAGGGTGCTAACAAAATCCGTCTTGCTAGCCATGTGTACTTTTCATCTTGTTGGCTACCCTCCAAAAAATGCTATGTCAATTGACCTAGCTGACTCAGAATTTTATTTGGGCTAAATGGGGTAACAAGAAAGGTGTCCCTTCCACTTTCTAGCTTCATTGCATCCTACCAAAAGATAAAGGTGGTTTGGGAATTGTTGATTCATTTACACGATATTTGCCTCAATACCAAGTGGATTGTGTGTGCTTTGGAGGGGGAGGCCTCTTGGAAACATCTAGTTCAATTCCACATACAATCAGCGTCTGCTGGCCATTCATGGGACATGATTGATTGGGTTTATAAAATCTTGCTTGCGCCTTTTTCAAAACACACGAGTCTACTCCTTTCAATTCCCCATTTTTGGGTTCTCTTGCTTTGCAGTTGGAGATGGCTTTCTGGGTTTGTGTCAGCTTTATCAGAAGGGTAATTTGATGTTACCAATGAGCTCAATTGGTCTAGAGGACTCATATGCCACTTTCTAGGGTGATTTTCGGCTTCTGGTATGCTCTCCAAGAATCTTGGAGAAGGCGTCTATTTATAGTGAGTCACCCGATTGGCTCTGTCTACCTTTATTCTTCATCGGGACCACACCAGTGCAGTTAGTTTTCGATTTTGATGCATTCCGGCAGTTTCCGCAAAATGAGTGTATTAATGGCTTTATTTAATTATTTTTATTAAAGTTGCTAAATATTATTCAAAATATTTTAAAAGCACCTTAGTGTTATAGCTCATCGGAACTGGAATGAGATGTTTTAAATTATGGATACATTAAACAGGGACCTTGTGTCAAATTATCATTATTTTAATTAAAAGGTCTTTTTCGGAGCTAAAATGGAGTTTTAATTAAAAAGTGAATTTTAAAATATAAGCTTCTGCAGAGTTTGGGAAAAAAGTATAAAAAGGCATTTGAGGGGCTCATTTGGGATATGGAAGTTTATTTTTTATTTTTTGATCAAAACCCTTGTGGTTCTGGAAATTGAACTTGGTTCATCTCAGCCTTCTTGAGGACGAAAACCCTCTTGGAGAAGACTAGCTACAGTAGTAAAAGATCTACTCTGGTTAGTATTTGTTGGAGATATCTTACAGGTATTTCATAGTGCATTTGAAGATTTGGTTTGGGAGCTACAGCTGAATGCGAAACTATTGAAGATTTTGGGAGAGATTTGGGATTGTCTTTTCTCTCAGCCCGGGCCGTACCTCCTTAGCAACATTTTGTGAAGTTTCTGGAGTCATTTCTTGATGTTTATCTCACCAACTTGGTCGCCATATTGCTGCAATGAATTCTGATATGTAACAGAGGTATTTGGGAGGGTCTTTGAGGATTTTATTTGCTGATTTGCTGTGCAGGGAGGTTGTACTATAGCAGCTGTTCAAGGGTCTTCAAGATATATAAAAAACTACCTTTTGGGTCTCATATATACCTCAAAGTGGGCGTCTAGGGGGCAAGGGTTTGATCTGCCATTCTTTGTAAAAGCAAACTGTTGCATTTCTAGGAGTTGTGAGCACATTTCTATGACTTGTATTGCTGGTCCTCCGTCAACATCTGTATGAAGTTGAAGATCTCTATCTGGGTATGTCAATATAATTCATATTTAGGCTCATTATTATCTGGGTAGTCGTTATTTTGTTGATATATCTTTTAGTTTTTCTTAGTTTTCAGTTTATGCTTTATATTCTATGTATTTCATGCAAAAAACAAACATGCAAGCAAATCCCATGAAACCCTAAACATCAAACAAGCAGAAAACAAAATATACAGAGCAAAGCATATATCAAGGGGTGTACATTACATGGAAGGCTTGGCAAATCACTTCAAAGAAGTTGACTTGGTATGACCAATCCTTTAGTCATGGCTCGAGCTTTGCAAATTAATCTATCTAGTGGAATTGTCTTATCCAGCAAGAGGGTAAACCCCTTGGCACTATCAAGCACCGTAAAGCCAAACAACTCTTTAAAAAAGGGATTCAAGTGTTCCAGGACTTGTGGGACTCAACTACCTTCAAATGAAAATCTTGGCAGCAACTCCAACTCTAGTTCAATCTGTCTTGTTCCTATAAACAACTTCTCGGAATCCAACAACTCATCCCTCTGGAGCTATCTAGCCTTCTGTTCCTCCCTTGTCATTCTAACTTTCTAAAGGATTGGAGGTGGCTTGACAATTGCAACATTTGTTGCTTTCCCTTTAAAATAATCTATAGACAACTCCTTCCTTCAATCGCTTTATCACCCGCCTCAATGTATATTGGAGCTGCAAATTTAGCCGAACTAAATGGAACAAGTTTAGCCTTCAAATTAGGAAATCCAAGGATGATGCCCAATCTCATCTTACCACTTGGAAAGTCCTTCACTTTAAATTGCTCGTTGGTAACTGCCTTAAATTCCTCCACCCTCCATCTTGCCCCTTTTGTTGAAAAAATAAAACCATGAAACATGCATTCTGGTTTTGTTCCCATGCCTACAAACTATGGCTTTCCCTTTTCTCTGTGATTCCTGCCCTCTTCCCGCAAGTCTGGTCATGGAAAATTGCCCTTCTTGGTACCTCCCCCTACCAAAATGTCCTTACACACACTTGCAGACATGTTATAATCAACTTCATTTGGAAATTTTGTTGTTTGGCTGTATTTTCAAGTACTCTATTACCCTCTCAAATTGAAACCCAGATGGTGTGCTCAAATCTGTCTCTCCAAACTGCCAACCTATCAGCCATCCTACGTGATCAGTTGCAGAATAGTCCAGATTTGAAGAGAACCTTTTGCAATCTCCAAATGCAACTCCAGGCTGTTGTAAGACAGAACCATTCTAAGAATCTATAGGTTGTTACTCAGTTCGACAACCCATTGCTGGAGGGATGATTGTCATTATTGCCCTGAGGTTCAAGTTGAGGAGAAGTGTTTAGTTCTGTGGTGGATCTAGAATTATATGCTTCTTTGTTGGTGATAGGCCAAGATTAACATATTTCAAAGGATAGAGGTCTAGGTGACTTTGACATTGCCTGCACTCAGTCTTTTGTCTTATCATTTGCAGAGGTTCTTTTTACAAGACATTCATAGTGTGGATTTGGTCATATTTTTCTGGCTTGGGCATGAGGTTGAGGCCTTTGATTTGTATTTGTATGCTCCAAGTTTAGCTGCAGTCTTTCTTCTTGCAGCTGTTCTTTTTATTGGAACAGATGTTGAGCAAGGGTTTCTTTTATAATGTCATGACCGTTAGCATATCCTGTTTCTTTTTTATTGCCTCCTTGGTGGTTGTGTGGTGGAATGATGATGGATCAATAGAAACAAAACTCAATCATCGATGATGGAGAGTAATGGTCCAAGTTAAAGGTGATCATAGCTCCTGGTCCATGTTTTAGGTTGTGGAAGCCTTCGCTGGAATTATTGTTTCAATTGGAGGGGTTCTACACAGATTGGCGATATTCAATGATGATGCAATTGGGAAGATCAATTGTGTGTCTCCTTGCAATTTCTCTATTATGGGAGCTTGCTCATTACCAGTTGGTGACTTTGCAACAGTGAGGTTTGAGGACTGGCTACAGTTCTTGACATTAACCTTTGTTGCGAGCGGGATTCTCTGACTAGCATCATTGATGTCAAGGAAGAATCAATTTACTTGCAAGGTTGAATTCATCGTTGGATCCATTGGTTGTTAAGAGCATCGAACCACGGAAGAGACTATGCATTACACGTTTACACTTCATTGTTGGAGTTTCATAGATTAGCATATTTGTGTTTAAGGAATTGATAGTAGTTTGATATAGCCGCTGCCATCTTCCATTCAGCATCATTTGCAAGCGGTCAGGAAGAGATTGTGGGCTTTGTAATTCAATGCCATCATTCTAAACTGGTCCGATCTGCATTCTATGAGATAGCGCATTCAAGGGAGGTCTATATCACATAATTGGAGGCATCTACAAGTTCGATCTGCATCCTTGTTACTAGCGATCTCATCATAAAACACCAACGGTCATCATAAAGGAGTTCACAATCATTGAAAACATCATTGAGGGCAGCGAACCATCTACTGTGGACAGCAATCAGTTTGTATGATGCTTGCTTCCATATTTCTCATCATTGGAGTCTTGTCATAGTAGATCTGAGAATTTGAATTGATTTGAAATTTGATAGTTCATAGATTTGATTGTCGGAGACAATTTAGAAAGATACAATAGAAATTTCAATTGTCAATCATAGGGTTTGTTGTAAAATTGCAAGATCCATAAAACATTGCTACAAGCATAGAAGGGGACATTACAAGTGGTATCAAAGCTATCGACCTGCCATCCTGTGAAAGAATTTAATGCAAGCTTACTCAAGGAGGTATCCCGCACGAAACAACAACAACATGGAAATGAACAATGAATTAAGAGCCTTCATGGAGATGACCACTAAAGCAATGATGGACCAAAATGAATGAAACACTAAAGCCATGATGGAGCAAGGTGAAAAGACAACACAAATGTTTCTTGAAGCACTCCAAAAGGTGGGAAACACCATGGACCATCTTAAGACTCACTCAACAAATGGAAAAGAAGTGGGACCTAACCACTCCGAAAATAGCAATACCTCATCAATCCCAAAGGTTCCTATTCCTTCCTTTCTTCCTGAAGAGGAAACATCAAGCACAGAAGAGTCTACTCCAAATTCAATGAGTACGGATGATATTGCATGAGCTTATGCAAGCTTGGAACCCGAAGTAAGAAGGGTAGTATCATTTAATGACTATAGCAATTCAAAGAGAAATGAGACAGCCAAAAGAGAAAGAAGACCCATGAATAAAGATCTGAAGCATAAAGCCAACAAGGTGAACCTTCCCAACTTTGATGGAACAATCAAGATCACCCCACATGCATGGCTACAAAAACTCAATGATTACTTCCATCTAAGTCCGATGACCAAGAAGGATGCCTTGCAATTCGCCATCCTACACTTGGAAGGGTTAGCATATGAATGGTGGCACCATGGAAAACATACCCAAGGCCACCAAAACATAACCTCTTATGAAGAATTCTCCCGCAAGTTCATAAAAAGGTTTGATAGAAGACATCCGCAAGAGGACTTCAAGGAACTAACACACTTGAAGCAACATGGAATGGTGGAAGAATACATTCAAGAGTTTGAGAAGTTATCCATAAGGGTTTCAAGAGTCGAGGAAGATCAACTCACATACCTATTCATTTAGGGTTTAGATGAGTCCTTAAGAAATCTAGTAAGTGCCTTTAAACCAACAACCCTAGAAGATGCCATTGACACGGCATTGAGATTAGAAAAGAAGAAACCCTCAAACAAGCATACAAAACCCCTACATAAGAAAGAGAATCTCCCCAAAGACTTTGCTTAAAGGGTAAATTTTTCATGGAGGAAAATGGACACGAGAAACCATATCTTTCTTACAATGGCCGTAAAGAGCTAAGAAAAAAGGGCCTTTGTTTTGATTGCAAGAAAGAATGGAGGAAAGGACACATTTGTGGAAAAGAGGAAAGGATGCGTTACAAATGCAAAGTATGGGAACTGGGGCATAATTGTGGAAAAAGAGGTCAAGTGCAGATTATAGAAATCATATCCAACAAAGACATACAGGTGGAAAATGAAGTAACTTAAAGTAAAAGAAGGAAAGAGAATTGATTTCAGGACCGAATACTCTAAAGGGAAATATATATTGCTGATATATTGGGTGAAGCATAATAGCAAGCAAGAAAGAGGCGATTTATTATGAATGGCATGCGCCACATTAGATTGAGGGTACCTTACATGAATGGCATGTGCCACATAAGGACAATAACGGACTTCATATGAATGGCATGCACCACATGAGTCCAAGGCGACCTCATATGAATGGCATGCGCCACATAAGGACAATAACTGACTTCATATGAATGGCATGCACCACATGTGTCCGGGGCGACCTCATATGAATGGCATGCGCCACAAGAGGCCAAGGCGATCTATTATGAATGGCATGCGCCACATTAGATCGAGGGTACTTTATATGAATGGCATGCGCCACATAAGGACAATAACGAACTTCATATGAATGGCATGCGCCACATGAGTTCGAGGCAACCTCATATGAATGGCATGCGCCACATGAGGCCGAGGCGATCTATTATGAATGGCATGTGCCACATTAGATCGAAGGTACCTTATATGAATGGCATGCACCACATAAGGACAATGACACTCCATATGAATGGCATGCGCCACATGGGGACTAGGGAGGGATGGTATAACAACCCTGAGACCTAGGAAGAATGCCTTCTATCATGCTCTTATCAAAAATGTGATAGGTAGGCAGTGTGCCCTCCATCACATTCGTGAACCTTGAAGGTGGACATAAGAGGTGATAGGTAGGAAGTGTGCTTTCCATCACGCTCTAACTTGCAAGTATTTCTATGATCGACTTGAGGTGAAGAAATCAGTATATCCTACAAAGAGACATTAGGGAAGTATAGAAAATAAAAAGTTAATTCCATTAATCACAAGACCCGTGAACCAAATTCATTTTGTCCAAGAATCTCTTTTGTGTTCTTCTCTTGATTTAAGTAAAATCAAACCGATACTAAGTTATATTATGGGCCCATAACCCACAAATTCCCAGGATCATTCTTCATAATCATCTATAACACTTATATTTCATCAATCACATCACAATTCAAATAAAATCTTACCAAATCTTCTTTGATCATAAAATTTTCTGTCCATGACATCGTATAATCAATTACGCCTCAAGAACATAACTCTTCGCAAATCAATAACACATCAAAAGGTAAAACTACAAGATGACAAGTACAAGACCGAATCTCGTAATCAAAATTCAAGATGTTTTCATCATTCATTGGAATCTTGGAATCTCAATACTCTCAAATCTTCTTATTCAAAACATCAAACAAATGCTCTTTTGATCACAAATTCTCTTCATGGAATCACAATCAATCTCTCTTCACTAAAGCATGTCCAATCTAAACCCAAAACTACGATTTCGTCTCAACGCATCGGAAAGTAGACATTAAAAGGTGCAAGGTAATGAAAGAAATCATTGTGATTGCTTGAGGACAAGCAATCTCGAGAGGGGAGGCCTGTCATGTTCCGACATTAAGGCATTTGTTTAAATTGAAGATTTAAACAATGTTATGGGAAAATCAAATATATTTAATAAACACATAAATATTATTATACTCATAAGATATTAATAAATATAAATAAATATTATAAATTAAATAATATATATTATATATATATATATTGATATTATAAAGTATATAAGAAAGTGCTATGTGAAAGGTTATACACGATTTGATGGGCAGCGATACATCTGAATTAAGAAGCCAATCTCATTGAAAGGAGCCAGCGAAGGTTTAGATGGAGAAGTAATATGACAAATAAATAATCTTAATAATAAGACAAAAGGCAGCGAATGATACATAATGAACAACTATTATATTAAGGTGCAAACAGATAGCGATTCTTATAAAAGGTAATAAGATAATTCATAAGGTCAATGCTTAATAACGAACAACGATCACATAAATCATTGAGTCGCCGGTTAACAAAAGACTAACGTTTAGAAAGTGACATCATGGAAGGAGGCAACCGCTGGCCAGCCAACACCCCTCACAATCTATTAATATAAATCGGTGGAAGTATCAATGGGGATCATTCAGGAATATATCCAGGAATTCACTTCAATCTGCATATCATCTAATATCACATAGCATCATTTGACGTCAAGGAAGAATCGATTTACTTGCAAGGTTGAATTCATCGTTGGATCCATTGGTTGTTAAGAGCATCAAACCACGGAAGAGACTATGCATTACACGTTTACACTTAATTGTTGGAGTTTCATAGATTAGCATATTTGTGTTTAAGGAATTGATAGTAGTTTGATATAGCCGCCGCCATCTTCCATTCAGCATCATTTGCAAGCGGTCAGGAAGAGATTGTGGGCTTGGTAATCCAATGCCATTATTCTAAACTGGTCCGATCTACATTCTATGAGATAGCGCATTCAAGGGAGGTCTATATCACATAATTGGAGGCATCTACAAGTTCGATCTGCATCCTTGTTACTAGCGATCTGATCATAAAACACCAACAGTCATCATAAAGGAGTTCACAGTCATTGAAAACATCATTGAGGGCAGCGAACCATCTACTGTGGACAGCGATCAGTCTATATGATGCTTGCTTCCATATTTCTCATCATTGGAGTCTTGTCATAGCAGATCTGGGCATTTGGATTGATTTGAAATTTGGTAGTTCATAGATTTGATTGTTGGAGACAATTTAGAAAGATACAATAGAAATTTCAATTTTCAATCCTAGGGTTTGTTGTAAAGTTGCAAGATCCATAAAACATTGCTACAAGCATAGAAGGGGACATTACATTTAACTTAGTGAATTATAAGGGGCAAAGTGACTTTATAATAAAGTGGACATGTTTTAGTGAAATATTTCATAAATCATAGTCACAAAGTTTGGGCGCCCAAGTACAATGAAATAATAAAATATTTTATAATCCAAAGTGGGCGTTGGGTTTGGAGGAAAGAAAAAGAAAAAAAAGGCTCATTTCATTCATTCACGGATATCAAATTTTATGAGTCTGAGCTTGGTTCTTGGAGAGCAAGGGTTTGCACCAGCTTCATTGGAGACGAAATCCTCCTTTGATGAGGGTATCTGCAGGGTTGAAAGACACTCTTAAGGATGCTGTTTGGCGTAGCTTCTTTCAGGAGTCACTTTGAGTTTCATTGGAGACATTGAGCATTGTCGCGGAAGGTTTTCCTTGAAGATATCTTCAATTTTTCGACATTGTAATTACAGAGGGATATCAAATAATGGATTGCAAGTGATAAAGAGCATTTTGGTGGAGATTGTGGGGAGTTTGCAGCCTTATGCTGGCCATACCAGGGTTGTACCTGGCCGTACAATCTACAATAGGGTTTTGAGTTTGTGGTGAGCATTTCATTTGGTTATTCCTTTCCTATCCAGCGTGTGCAGACCTGCAAACTGTTAGCAGTCCATTTTGGGCAATTAGAAGAGTTGTTTGGGGTTTTATTCACTGCTGCAACTTCTTTGAGGGTCGTACTGGATCTGTGCTAGGATGTGGGTATTTGAGGGAGTCGTATAACTCAAATTTTGGGCGTTGTTTGGAGGTCTTCATCACTAGAACCTGTCACAAATTAGACAGTAACAGAAAATCAGAGCTCTCACCTTCATATTCTTGTAATAAACTTCAGGCTGTATGTTGTTCACTGCTGTAGCAACATTATTTTACTAGTACAGAAAATGGGTATGTGGAAATGTTATTTATTTAAAAAAAAAATTCATGTGGGTATTGCTTCATTGTGATTTGTAATGTATTTACATTGAAATAAAGCATCTGGGTATTTCCATTTCACTGTGTTTTCGAAAATATGTATATGCTGTGTTCTATGTCAAAAAATGCAAAAACACAAAACGCTATAGGTATCAACTTAACCACAGAAAACTAAAAAAATTGGTCTCAGATTTGGGGTCGGACATTACACCAAATCTCTATAGTAGACTTCTATATCTTTCCTGTCAAACCTAGCAATGAGTTTGCGTGTAAACTCCTCATAAGAATTGATCATTGCATGGTTTTGTGTCACAAGTCCATGATGCCACCAATCATAAGCTACTCCCTCCAAGTGCATAGTTGCAAATTGTATAGCTTTGTCTTCTCACATTGGTTTGAGAGTTTGAGAGTTAGGAATGTATTTAGCTTGTGAACCAAGCTCTTGCACTAGTCCTACCGCTACCGTCAAAGTTATGTAGAGGTACTTTCTTCATAGCTTCCTTGAATTCCTTGTGTTGCCTTCCTTGTCTTCTAGGTCTTTTCTCTACCCTTGATCTTCTCCTATCCTTTCTTTGGTTCATGTATTGGTTGAAATTTAGATCTTTTTTGACATCTTCAGGAAGTGCTATATATTCATCATGTATGGTAACCAACTCATCCGCCAATGGTTGCTCTACCTCATCCTCAACAACTTCTTCCTCTTCTTCCTCTCTTGGAAGAAATGTGGGCTGCAATGGTCTATCCGTTGTGTTAGCATGTGTTCTCCCAACACGAGGTGTACCCGCTACACTACCTTCACCTATAGGGGCTGGAATAGCTCTCACATTGTCCCTATTTTGATTCATCATCTACATCATTTGCATCATTTGTGTCAAGGCATTGGTCATTTGTTGCTGTCCTGCTGCCATATCCTGTTATCCTCTTGCTATCTCCCTTAGAATATCACCAACATTCATGTCATCTCTTGGTGGACTAGCATTTCTTCTTTCCCTATCCATGTCAAATTGATTTGTACCTGCAATTGGATTCTCTTCTTTTTTATTATCTTGCTGACATGCTCTTCTACGGAAGTAATACCTGTGTGGACCAACTTCGTGTGCCTACATATAAACAATCTAAACCCTCCAGGTTGGCAGGATGTTTAGCTCTGATACCACTGTAAGAACCTCTTCTTATTCTGCCCTGTTTTTTTGATTGCTGATCTGATTTTCTGATTTAGTTTTTGTTTGATTTTTTATTGGTTTTTGAGTGTTTCCATGCATAAAGGTTTTTGCCATGATGCGATAACAATATAGAATCATATTTGCATAAAAACCACAATAAATAGATGACTGAAAATAAAATCAGACCGCTGATATAGATAGGAACAACCAATAGATTATTTCAAATGGAAGATTTGAAAGATGTTACATCATAACAACATACCCGGATGATCAAAGGATGATATCATGTCAATCATACACATGTATGGAGGCTGATTACTGTAATGTCCCTTGTCTTATATTGCTTTAATACCACTGAATTTTCAGATTTCTAGTGTGTTGACATTTTGTCAAACACTTGGCATGTTGCTGGTTATCACTGAATTTTCTGAGTTTAATGTTGTAGGACAGCTTGATAAAAGGTTTTAGAACAAGAAACTGTCACATTTGCATTTCAACCTTCAAGGATATTCAATGGAAGTACACACACAGACATAATGTATACTGCTGTTTGAAATCAGAAGTATAAATCATTCAAGTTGCTCATAATGCTCATGAATCAGACATAGACATTATGACAAACAGTTGGTGGGGTGTTGCATATATGTGCAATACCACAATGAAGTGACAAATTACCAAAGACAAGGCAAATATTGATCATTCTTCATCAACAGATATGCATTCACATAATAATGTTTGACAGCTGTATCAAACTGATATAGAAACATATATCTAAATCTGAAAGCTGATTATCAACTGTCATTTACAAAGCTGAATACAAATTAAATCAGAATCACAGAAGGAATGCTTGATGTCTAACCTTCAAGATGCCAAAATACGATGAACTGGGAACTGTTATAACTGAGAAGAATGCATAACCAGCTGCTGCAGCTAAAATATACACAGGATCAATCAATAAAATATCAGCAACCTCGTTATAACTATCAGAACAAGACCATTATCATAGGAGAACACCCCTAAAAATGCCATATAGAAGTCTGCCTATGCTAAAGTGACTTTTAAATTGTATTAAATTCACCCTATGAGGCAGCGCCTCCTTCCAGAACCCTCACGTGGGCTGTAGGAATTCCCACGCAGCCTATAAACATGAACTAAGTCTTTAATCAAATCCTTACGTATGCTTTCTAGACTTTGGAAAAGCTTCAAAAAAAGTAACAATATGATTTTGGAGGGGCCCACGTCCAAACACCTCAGCAGTTATGTCCTCAAGCCTTTTGCAAATCTGCTGACTTGGCATAAGTGTCAGGTTTTGTCCCCTAAAAAGGGTACGGCAGCTTGTATCTCCTAATTTTTAATCACTAGTCTTCCAAAAACTCACTATTTCCTTTTTTAATACTCATATGCACCCCTTCCAATGTTGTGCACTCCCTTCCAAACCATATTATGGAGTTGGTATATGAGGGTTGCGATTTGTTTATAATCTTAGCTGCTCCAAACTTTAACATCTTAAAATCAGCGGCTAGTATAAGAATTCATTCAAAGTCTCCATAACATAAATAAAAACCAACACTTGATTATTAGGGTATAAACCCTAACACTCAGTCACCTATCAACAATATCATCAATGCTAAAAATCATAAATTTGTATTTTCAGACCTGCAATATACTGTCCAGAAATCTGAATGATCCCCAAATTTGTATTTGGCCACAAATCTCGCAAATTGAACAATGAAATTCTCCAAATTGGCCTGCAAATAAATACCTCCTTTGAAACGCCAAACAATGCCAAACCTACGATGAAGTGCAAAGCGTAAACTCTAAATAAGTTTATCAGCAATCAACCTGGGAGGGGGCCTTTCACCACCGGAGTTGATCATCTCCAAGAGAGTTTTCGTCCTCAAGAAGGTTGAGATGAACCAAGTTCGATCTCCAGAACCACAAAGGTTACAATCAAAGAAATAGAATAAACTGCATAATCCCAAATGAGCCCTCAATCTCCCTTTATAAGCTTTTTTTGGGAACTTTTTAGAAACTCTCTTTTAAAATCACTTTATTAATTTATTAAGCCTTTTAACTCCAAAAAGTGATTTATTTTACTTTTAAAACATTTCCGACACTGAAATTCACTTTTTTGTGTTTCATCATTTAAATCTTTTTGTTCTCTTTTCCAATGAGCTATAATACTGAGGTGCCCAATTAAATATTTTAATTCAAATGGCAACCTTAGTAAAATTAATTAAATATAGCTCAGTATTACACCCAATTAGCAGAAATGACCGAAATGCATCAGAACCGAAAACTGACTGCGTAGGAGTGATCCCGATGATGAAAGATGATAAACGGACCTGACTAGGTGACTTACTAAAAATAGACGCTCCCTCCAAGAATTTTGGAGACCACATCGGAAGCCGAAAATCATATCTAAAAGTGGCATATGAGTCCTCCAGACCACCTGAGATCATTGGAAACATCAAATAACTCCTCTGATAATGCTGACACACCTAGAAGGTTAGTGCCAACTGCAATGCAACAAAACCCGAAAATGGGGCTATTACAATTACATAACAGATATGTCTATTTACAAATCAGATCTGAGAATGAATGTAGATGTAGTCTTCAATGCCAAAGAAACTCCCTCCAAAGTGAAGCGATGCCTCCCAATGGTAGCCGCCTAGGTTAGAATGATGTCCAATGATGATTGAATGGTGTAAATGTTGTTCCAAACCCCGATTTCTAATCCGTGATGACTGCAGCAGCTGATACAAACCCTTATATGACTAAAATCCACATTTCCATGTCTCAAAACATCTCAAAATGGGCAACGACTAAGTCTAGGATGGAGCGATGAAATCCTAGATGAAACTCCAATATGAAGTAAACCTGCAATTATGTCCAATGATGAACCCTGGATGGATCCATCTCATCAAGTGGAATGGGTTTTCCTCCAAACCACGAACTCTAAGAATTTTCGTCCTTAGAAGCTTGCTAAAACACAGTTACAGCCAAGAGAAAATCTCCAAGTTTCAAACGACAAATATCCAATATGATGAAAATGACTCCCAAATGCCATATTTTATAACCCACAACTTGGACGCCCAAATCCAATACATTTTACTTTATTTTCAAGTCCACTGTTATAAAATATATATTTTTTTCATTATTTTTCCTCAAGTTGGGCTGCCCATATGGAGAAATAAAATAATAATATTTTATTATTTTCCCACTTGACCTAGGCGGTCACCTTTTGGGCAAAAATAATAATATTTTAATAAATAAAATATTATTCTTTTAATTGTCATTTGCTTTATTCCATTTTTCTTATTTTTCCACTCTCCAAGTGGTTCGCTCCTACCCTTGGCAAATTATTTTATTATTTTTGACTTCTCCAAAAATATCACAAAATTACAGTAAGTCATATTCGAACTTCGTTTTGCCAAGGAAAAATAGTTAGATACATGAAAAGTGACTTTCCATTCTCCAAACTTAAGTTATTTTCCAATTTTCTTTAATGTCCCCTCCTAGTCACATGGTTAGTCCATCATAGAGTTCCCATGGACTAGCAATTTGGTTAGGGAATTGGAGTTAGTTGAGTTTTGAAGGCTTCTGTCGGTGGTGGAGTTGTGGTTCGAACTCAGTGGATCCAGTTGGCACCTTCTGAGTGGCTCAGTTTGCTCTTGGTCAGTACTTACTATTTTTAGTAAGTTCGGGATCAGTGTCGGTCTGCATTTTCAGAGTGGCATCAGATTCGGCTCGTCGAGGGCTTTCCGGCGAGCTATAGATCACTTAATTCCGGCACCGTCTTCATATTTATTTTAAAGTCCGAAGGTTTATTAATGTTATATTTAATATGGACTTTATACTATTGGGAGTAAAGTGATTTAATGGAAAAAAGAAGACTTAAGTCAAGTTGTGACCATAGGCACACATCCCTAGGGAGACATAAGGTGATTTTAAATGACTAAAGTTCCCTCCTAAATCCAACGCCCAACCTAGAGGGAGAATAAAAGGTAATTTTGGAATGCATTTGCATGTGCTTGCTTTATGATATTTTCTTGGGAGAGCTTTGCTAGGGTTTCAAGGGTTTGTGCATTCGACCCAGGCTTTTGGAGACGAAAACCCCCATTAGTGACGGCATTCTACAGGTGTGAAAGACCACCCAACGATGCCATTGTGAGTGGATGTAGTTGGCATTTACATTTGTGCTTCATTGGAGACAATAGTTGAAGGTTTGAAGAGGAGTTGAGCTATTTCTTTGCAGTTTCTTGTTAGAGTACATTTGCAGATTGAAAGTCAGGTTGTATGGACTGTTTAGAGCAGATTTGAGTGAGGATTTTGGACTGTTGAAAGTACCTTTGCTGGTCGTACAACTCAGCCAAGCCGTACCTCTTGCTGGTGGTTCGATTTGGGAGTATTAATGCATTTTGCCAATCACACCTTGGTCGCCCAGCTGGTCCTTGCTTCTGCAGTCTGATTGCAGCATTAAATCAGAGGTTTTTAGAGGGTTTTGTGGCTGATCAACACCCCAGCCTAGGCTGTACATGCCCAGCTTGGACGTGGGATTTCCAAAGTCTTCCGATCTTTCATTTGCAGCTTCATTTGTAGCCATTGTGAGGCGTTGGAGGCTCTATTTTTTGCTGATAGCATTTGTATGAACATCCTATATCATTTAATGGAGTTTTGATGCATTTCCAACAATAACCACTTGCTAGTCCTTTCCAGTGGTTGTACCAAGGTGCATTTCTAAACATGGGTATGTCATAGTAATTCATTATTGGCCATTTTGCTATTTGGGTAGTCAATAGTTTCCTCATATTCATTGTATATTTTCTAGGTTTTGGTTATATGCTCTATATTGTATGCTCCGGCAACACATCTGCAGGAAAACTGAAAACCCCTTCTGCATTTCTCTCTCTAGTCTGAAAGATAACATAAAAATAAGAATTAAAACACATAAAAGATCTTTTAAAAAAAATATAAATAGGTACGGCACATTACATTTTCCAAATATCTAAGTCACTTTGCAATAATGACTCAAAAAGGGGACATTACAGGGCAGCTAGATGGAGAATTAGTTTCCCTAAAAATAAGATAAAAATGAATTTAGTGCAGCATACTCTGTATGGGCAGCTTGATTTAAATGAATTTGGTGTTTTTATAGAAACTAATATATTTGTAGTTTTTTAAAAAAAATTTCCATGTACGGGCGACTGGATAGAATGATAGAATTTGTTTTAGAAGTAATTTAATCAATTACATGCTCCTTATGATAGAGCAGCCAAGTTATTTCCAAACGTGAAAAGTGCAGATGCAATCCAAAGTGATTGGAGTGCATTCCATAGAGCACGGGGTGCATACACATCATCTCATACTATATTTTGATAAGGAAATTTATGCTACTTTAAATTCCTTCCATTTTTGTGGGCATGTGTATTATGAAATTATGCTTTCAATGATGTCCCTACGTTATTACGAGATTTTTTTTCACGGAGCACATTATTATAGTGCAAGCCTATTTTTCAGGTAGCTTCATTTTGGATCACCAATAATCTCCATAAGAAAATTGTTCCTGTTTAAACAGTGGAAACAATTTACATCTCTCAATTTATTTTTCTTTTGCGACAATCTTGGAGATCAATTGGTTACAGTGTGGCAATCAATAACATACTCAAAGGTTCTTAACAACTCTAATAGTTGATTCATGGGGCATGTCTTTCAAACCAATGCAATTGCCAGCTAACCACCATGGTGGCAGAGAAACAATTCTTTTTTTTCCTTCTTTCACAGCATTAAGTAAATGCAAGGGATAAGAGTACTTAGCTTGTGACCTAAGTATGAGTGTTATTTCTAGATCAGTGTAATTGAACCCTTTGGCAATAACTGTGTAATGTCCCCTTCCTAAGCATTCAACAATTGGTAATGGTTAGCCTATTATTCGGGTTCCCGTAGGCTAACATGGTGGTTAGGGAATCCCTTCAAGGGGGTTGATGACTTGACAGATTAGCCAGTTGGTTCTTACAAATGTTGCATTGAGCTCATAGGCGTCAGGGGATTCGCGACAACCCTTTCTGGAGTGTTTTCGGACACTTGGTCCGCAATTGCTATTTTTAGCAGGGGTTACCGTTCAGCACCGACTTTGCCACATGGCACTGGTCATACTCCATCAGGATTAGTCTCTTCAACCGAGGTCCGTTGGTGTCCGTTTGAGGAGGAACGATGATATATTTTAATTATCTTAATGTATTAAGTTAAATTAAAGATTTAACTTAATGATAATTAAAAGTTATAGCATGACCTTTTATCTTGAACTTGGGCACCTAGTATGGAAAAGTGAGTTTGTTAATTAAGTCAAGTAATAAAACATAAAGTGAGGCGTCCAAAGTGAAGGGGACATAAGGATTTAAATTAAAGTGAATTTTTATTCCTCCAAAAAAGGGCGACTAGGGTTTGGAGGAGTTTAAAAGAGAAAATAGCTCATTTTTGCATATACTTTTTACACACACAGGTTTTTTCTTGCTAGCTGAATGAAGTTCACCATTTTGCTTTGTGAGGACAAAATCCCTCGTGAAATTCATCAACTACAGGATTGGAAGACATGCCAAGGTTGATTGTTGATAGTCTCATACAAGGGCTATGTTGGAACATATTGTTGCAAATTTATAGAGCTTAAAACAAGGGTTTATTTGCAGATTTGAAGTCAAATATCCGGGAGAGTAAGGCATTGTGTTTGAAGACAGATTTTGGGCAGTTCAAGGCAGTTTTCAGTTTGCTGCAAGGCTATACCATTTCCAATAGCAGGCCGTACCATTTGATGCTTCCTTTGGCTTTGCACTTGGAGATTTTCTTCATCTTTCTTGGCATTGAGTTGGAGTTTTGACTGAAGAAGAGGAAGAGTTTATGGTGAGCAGATTTGAGGGAGTTTGATATCATTTAATGCTGTTGTTTTCAGTCACACACAAGCCGTACCAGACCTAGGGTAGGGCATGAGACTTCAAGGCCAAAGCGCCTAGGGTTTGGGCCTCAAATCTCCTTCATTTTAGGTGCCTAAGGGTTCTCAATTGCTGTTCAACATTTTTGAGTTGGAGAAACTAGGGTTTGATTTATTTGGTGATGATTATATAACTCCAGGTTGCTGTAATCTTCATTCCAGACCCGCAAAACTATAAAACAGCAAATGGGTATGTTTGCTTATTCATTGAAATGACTTTTCCCCATATGGGCATGTCTAGTTTTGATAAGTTATTGTATTTTTGAGTTTATTGCTGAATGTGGGTGTTTTGGAAATATTATTTAGAAGAGTTATTTCAATTATATATTTATTGCAACTATATCTATTTTGAAAGAACAACTTCTGCATATCCGTCTTCTTCTATAAAACATTTCAAAACTGAAACAAACAACAGAGGGGAAAAAATCAGGGTAGGACATTACAAACGATAAACATTTTTGTGCTTGATTGAACATTGGAATATCTTATGACCCTATGGTTAGGGACCAAATGCCTTAATTATATTCATGGGTTTTGGCAATTGTTTGTGGAGATGGCGAGTACTGAAGTTTTATGTTTTCCTTCCATATGAACATTATAAGACATAGAGAGGAACTATTCCTCTTGTTTTTATTGAAGAGACTAATGGTGTATTACCTCATGTGAACTATACTATTGTGTAAAGACTTTGCTTCGGTGAGTTGAAATAAAACCTTTCGGTATGTCCCAAAATTGTTAATAAAACCAAATGCTTGGTAGTAATTGTTGTCACAATGTTATGCCTAGGATGTGGATTTTGGATTTGTCCACTGGATATATTTAATACATTCTGTCATGTGTTGAGATGTCATGGTGAGATGATAGGACACTCTTAATTTTGTTGAATGATGGGATATCATTCCTTATGCCGTGAGCATCGTTTGACATTGTTTGTATAGCAAAATCTTGCGTCTGTTATAACTTATATTGAAAATTTAACATACTTAGTATATTCTATTGTTCCATTTTGAGGGATGAGTATTGCGAGTGCCTCTAAGAACTTAGAGATTGTAGGATGTTTTGCCAATGGGAAAGAAACTATGACCATAGCTAAGAATCATTCACAGGTGCATACTTGTGTTACATTTTCCCATATTATGTTTATCAATGGACATGGACATTAGGTATATGTTGCTTGAGCATATAGGTATGTTAGGTTGTCAATTGTTTCACATAGTGCACAAGATTCCTTCATGCTTGTTGGCCACAAAATGCTAGATCCTTCATGATGGGTCGGGCTTCTCCAGTAGAGTAGCATGGGGAAGCTTCATGCTTAGTGGTAAGGTGGTTATCACTTCGATGATGCTCTCTCTCTCTCTCTCTCTCTCTCTCTCTCTCTCTCCTTGCAGAATTTGTGTATAGCTTCAGGAAGTGTGAACCTGAAGTAGTAAATGTAAATGTAAATGTTTTGGTCAGATCTTGCATATGGTAATTGAAAAAAATTCCATGTTATTGTTATTTATTGAATGATAGATATTGTTATAATTATGCTTGGATCTTACAGATTTCATAATCCATGAGTTTTGTATACACTTGACAATATTTATATATTTAAAAATGTTCTTTCCTTAAGCTAAAATCTACTTTTATACTCATGTGATTGACATATACTTGTGAATGTGATCAAAGTAGCTTCTATCTGATTAGTTTATTGTGTCTTTAAAGTTTATTTATTGAAGGGTGCATGATACAAGTTTTAAATCCTTAAAAATCTCTATATTTCATGTTTTTTTTTTCAATTTGCTAGGTCTTTGTTGAGTCTTGGCCAAATTTGAGCACCAACTCCAAGACCGGGTCGAAAATCAATGTGCAAGTCTGAGCCAAGTCTAAGTCTTGTAACATTAGTCTTCATGGACTTTCCTCAACTTCACCCTTGATGCTATTAGAGTTTTTCAATCCAAATTTAATAACCTGCTTCACCCTCCAAGACCTTGCTTTAGGAAAAAAATTATTGCTCCTGCTTACTAGTTGCCATAGATGCTCCATTGTGTCATCCAACAATCCATCCCTAGCTGTCTAAAGCATGTCTCCAACAAAGGTTGAGTTTCCGAATTTGCTGATGGAAAAAAGTCCTTTGATATCGTCCTCATCAGTGTGTAGATTCTAACTATTGATAGCCTTGTATGTTCATAGGCAATACTTCTTCCCAACATAACATTCTACCAACCCTTTAACAATCCCTAGATCCTATAGAATGTCCATAACATTGGACAAAAAATTAGAAATGACATTGTTGTCCAAAAGGCTTTGTTTCTTTCTCTAGTAGATCACCGCCAATCATAGTCCTCAACATGACTTCCACCCTTGGCAACCCTAAATGTAGAAAACTAACATCATTTGTTGGTGATGAAATCAACTTGGGAGATGAATCTCATATTTCCATGTCGAAACCCGGATTCACTGATTCATGATTAGAATTTTGTTCCTCTATTGCCCCCTAGAATATGGTCTTATAAAGTCATGAGGTGGTATCCTAAGAGATCAAATTTGGGTACTCACAATCCTCAAAATCTGCTTTTAGCAGTTACAATTGATTGACATGATCTCCCATGCATGCTAGTTGAAACACTAGCTCATGACTTACTAGTATATATGAATTTTTCTAATACTAAAGGCACACAAGCATATTAATTATTCCACAACAATTAGTCCATCCCATGCCTTAATCGTCACTAATTATGATATTTTCATTGTGTTCAATTGTGAAGTTAGTAAGGGAATCTGTCGATTTGTTCCCTTCATTATCATAGTGTTTTATGGAAAAGGAAACCAACACTTCAAGCCTATGCCAAACCATATATCCAAGATGTTACTAATTTTACAATTTGTTGTTGCCTTGTTCTTGGTAGCATTAACTATTAACAAGAATCCCCTTCAATTTGTATTTCTTTTAGCCTGATTTTGTCACAACCCTAAAGACCAAGTAGCAATGCTTGGGCTTCTACCTCATTCTTTGTTCTTGGAGCCAACATTTTGGAAGCAACATAAACAAGTTTCCTTTCCCAATCTCTTATAACACAATCAACCCTTGATGCCCTTGGGTTGCCATGGGCTGCCCCATTGAAATTGAGTTTTAGGTGTCCTTTTGATGGAGGAGTCTATTTTATATGTCTTCACTTGTCCTTCTGGTGGTTGATATCACACACCCATGAATAGGGGCTCATTTGCCCTTCATTTATTTCCAAAGTTTAAAGAATTTTGTTTTCTTCATACTTAGGTTGGCTGGAATGACATCTATTTTTTTTTTTCTTGAAAATTTTATTAGTGCCTCATTGAAATATTCAATTTTCATTAAATTAATTTAAAGTTTTCCAAAAATAAATAGTAGTCCATAAACTAAATTCAATTTCTTACAACTTTTATTGCTATATTTAAAAAAAAATTGTGTAGATAATTCATTCAATTTTTCACATGACGTTATTTAAGTCTATTTTTTAACATTTTCATTGCCACTTAAATGTAATGTTTGGCCCATCATGATCTCACACTCACCCACAAATAAAATTTACTTACACATTCCATGGGCATCATTCGAGTTGTGTGTTTATAAACACTCGTATAAAATGTCACGCCCATAAGTCACATCTTGTCAATAATACATTGAAATGCAAGGTCTCCGGTTTAAGGTTGAATTTGAAACTCCATAATCTCTACAATAGGAATGAATCAATTTTATTTAAGGAGATTATTTTAAATTCAAGCCCATTATAATTAACCTAAATTTAACGTACATTTGGATGTCAATCTATTTGTATTGCAAAATCTATCAAGTACCAATGAATCTTTTAATTTTCTTCTCAAATTTGCAATACCAAAATTGCCATTAATTTTGAACTATGAGGTGCAAGATGAAACCTAAGTCATTTCAAATGCTCAACTAAGTAGATTATATTAAGATATTAACCTGGGATATGTTGATATGAAGAATTGGTTCCAAGAATTGTTACAGATAGCCCTTGATAGCCTTTGGTTTGATATGGATATGGAGGGGTAAAGGGATCCCAAATAAGTAGTTACAACTACAATTAATACACCATGCACTTAGTAATGCTATGTTGTAAAAGCAATAAAGTTGGATTGGAGTAACTAGTTTAATTGAAAAAGATATTGAATAATGTCATCTAAATCTATAATAATAAATGATACAAACCTAGGAAGTTGAATGCAATGTAGAAACAAGTTTGTAAATATTATAAAATGAGGTGTGTATTAGTTATTAATATTTCTACGTTTAATAATGAGTTGTTTACTAATTTTACAATTTGTAGAAATATGAATAACTAATAATGTTAGAATGTTAATTATAATATTAACAACACTTATCAAAATTTTTACAATTGGAAAAAAAATCCAAAAAAGAAAAAACTAAAAAACCATAAAAACATAATGTTGGAGATAATTTATGCATTCAGAAAAGTATAAAACTATGGGAGATTAATAATTTTATGCCGCTAACAGTGCATGAAAAAAGTTAGTTGTGTGGGATAGGAGTTGAGACTCATCAGTGTCATGTCAGCATTGAATAACAGTTTAATGTGGGATTAATTGATGTTTAAGAGGAGCACATTTACTGAATTGATTGCTCTTGTAAGATATCATACATGATTGACATTGAGTTAATTTTAGCAGAAAAATGGTAATCCTTTTGTACAAGCTAAGGAAGAGAGTTGGAAGTGAAGGTGGTGGTCTAGAGCTTGTTGAGAATGACAAACAATCATACTTCATTGTTGCTCTTGGAGCTACACTTTCTCTTGCTATTGAATCCAATTAGTAGTATTTGCTACTCTGTGCTTCTTGATTTTCTAGCTTTCCTTAGTCCTTTTCTATTAACTTGTTCTAATTTTTGCTTGTCTTGTGGTTGTCTACACCATGCATTGTTTGCATGTTTGGGTGTTAATGGATAAGTGAGCAAATTTTAATTTTTTTTTCCTAATTAATTGTGAGAATTGGCAGGGCACTGCTTCCTACACCAGTGTTGGATTTGCATTAATTGTCACAAATAACAAGGTGTTGACAATGGTTTGTAACTACTTGATACCCGCTCATCTGTCCCCTCCACTTGAGCTGAATTTCTTGCATATCAAAAGCTTCATGGCTAAGAGATATGATGTGAGAAGTGGTTTATTAGAAAAATCTAGATTGTCAGTGCCAAGGGATGATAATAGAAATGTTTGGTTGCAGAGCCATGTTAATGGTGATAATAAGAAAAAGGACAATAATACTTTACAAGGTGGAAGAAAATCATATATGAGTGTTCTTTGAGCAGATGAAATGACTCCAATTCCAAAGGCAACCAATTTTGTAATGAGATATTGCTATGGAGGAGATATGAACATCTTATAAGGAAATAGACCAATCAGCGGAAGAAATGAATCTAGTAAGGAATACTCGTCCTAAAATGCTAGTCATCAAACCAAACTCTGCTATGGAAGAAATGGTTAAAAAAGAAGAGGAAATACTTAAAAGCATTACTATATTCTTTGTTTGTTTGGATAAAGATGCCTTGTCATCTGGATGCTTTTTTGATGAATGGGTTACTAAAGTTTGGAGGAAGAAAATGGGGATTTGAGTCTCCTTTTGCAGAATGTTTCAATAGGGCATGTTCATTGGTTTTTTCAAGAATGCTAACATACAAAAAGGGTACTAAGAAAGTTTTCTGGAATATGGGTAAGTCTATCTTTAGGGATGTTTCTTGGAGTCCTGAACTTACTCCCTATGAAGTCCTTGTTAGGTTGGTCCCAAGGTGGGTAGAAATGAAAAATATCCCTCTTCAACTATGGGACCTAATGCCACACACCCTAAAAACCCTTGCTGATGTGTTCTGGGTGGAAGATACTAGGTCTACCCTGCCATATGAATGTTAGAGTCTTGCAAGATGTGAATCTTGAAAACCCCATTCTTGAAATACTATGTTTTCAATTTGAGAGAAAGGTTATTTAGTGTGAATTCTGCCAGTTAAGTGGATTGAATGCTTCTTTTCTTTGCAAGTGTGAGAGCCATCAAGGGAAGAATGTCCAAAAACTACAAAAAACCTAATGTCTTTATAAATGACAAAATTGTCCCTTTGTAAGAAGGAAAAAATGCAAATGTCCAACAGATAGGTGAGAAAATCAATGAAACAAAGGAAATTGTGGAAATGGAGGAAATCCCATGTAAAAAGTATGATTCCTCCTCTTCTATAGAGTATCTTGTTATCCTTGTTGATCCTCGCCGCCCATATGAACAATGGGGAATGTGAAAAAAACAATATTGGGGCCAGCAATAGTATGGGGAGCAATTACTTGGATTTGACAAAGGAAATGGGTAAAAATGTGGAAGAGAAAAGTATGTCGTAGGACTCCCAAGCTATTCAAATAGTGTAGGAAATTGGCCTCATCAAATAGAGTGAGCAAAGCCATACTATTTTTGTAGGAGGATCAAAGAGGCAAAAAGCCTCAGTCGAAAGCCTTGAAAGTAAGATCCTTAGTCTTATTAATAACATGGGAGAAAAGAAAAAAGTTGCATTTCAAGTGACTTAGTGGATGGTATCAGAAAAAAGAACCTTGTAGAGCCCTCTCCTAGCAATCCTAAGGAAAAGGGGAAAGAGGAGAAAATGACAAGCTGTTTTGAGAGATTGTATAAAGGGCAAAAGCCATTTGTATCTCCATATATTGAATGAGCTTAAGCTATGTAAGCTCAAATGTTAGGGGCTTGAAGCCTCTGATAGGAAATATGTATTAAGATCATTTTGTAACACCAAAATTGGCTTAGATTGTTTACTATTTCAAAAAGTCAAAGCCATTGGTTTTAATTAGAATGCACCTTGAAGTTTGCTTAGAAGTCGAAACATTTCTTCTCTAATTATGACACGAAGGTGGGGGGTGGTGGTGCAATCTTGGTTGGCCCTAAATAATACCCACATATTACTGACTGTGGGTACTCACCATGTAATAGAATTGTATGGTTTATCATTGAAATTAAAGAGAAAAAATTTGGCATTGCCTCTATTTTTGCATCCAATGATTATAGAAAGAGATGTGAACTTTGGTCGAGATGGATGACATCAAATTTTCCTAAGGTTCCATTGTTATTAGGAGGTGATTTTACTATGGTAGAGCACAAAGAGGATAAGCTGGGGGGTAATATGCTAAGTTGGAAGGGTAACGAGCTCCAATTCTTGTGTAATTGTAAAAGGCTCTTGAACCTCTCAAACCTAGTTGGCAACTGCCATCCTTGCCACATAAAAATAAATCTAACAAGTCCTTGGATGACTTTGTTGGTTGAATTGTACCACAATCCTATAATATTTCATAAGTGTGCAAATTAGAACAAATATTACATAATAGTTCATGATACATAGAAAACTCCATGTGGTATTTGCAACATGCACTACAAAATTTAAGAGGTACAAAATAGAAGGGCTTACTAGATTCAAATGCTGTTTGTGAGATTGTCAAACTTGAATGTGCCTCATAAATACTCATACAACATTATTTGGTTAGATTCTAGGTTTTTTGGGGATGTGCTGTGTGGTCTTGATTACCAATTCTTAATTTTAAAACATCTTTTTTCATGAGGTTATACTCTAGTGTTCAAGTGCCAAAATTGTTCGATTACATCATTTGTGGTATCGACTAGCATCCTATCAAAATTTGGAAGCCACTACTGAAAGCCAAGTACCATTTAGAAGAGGATTATGTAGTCTTGATCTTAATGCTAGTGCTTTTGACAATGTTCTACAATTTATGTTTAAGTCAATACATATTTGCCTAATAAGCATGACGTTGTTAAGAGCTTGCTTTTGAGGATGTCATTACTCTACAAGCCACTCTTTTTATCTTTTATTCATAGTAGTCTTTCAAATAGAATTTAGTGTATTAAAAACACTTTTAACAATAACTTTATTACAATCAAATATTTTGTTTACCCTTATCTTTAATTTATTTAAGTAAAGGTCTCATTTTGTACATTTTTGGTTGTACAAGAAGTTGGCATTATTTGGTTAATGTTTCATTTGCAAAGTACTCATTGAAAAGTTTCAATGCCCACAACTCAATGATGTGTGAGGTCCTCTTACCTTCAATTATTCATTATGTTTTCATCAATTTCAAATAACCATTTAGGGGTTGTTTGGATGTTTTACAATTTCATTGGGATCATTCAAAGATGGACATGGGATTTCATTTTCCTTCTAACAAAGGTCATCCTTTATATAATTTGGAGATACGTTCATTTCAGTTTTAGGGTGTCATCAATTTCATTAATGTTATTAAAATCTGGATTGATTGTATTAAATAATCTTCTTCTTCTTTGTCTTGATATTGCTCTCATAATTAAGTATTTCATGACAAGTTTCAACATTTTCAGATTCATTCTTAGTTTTAGGGGTGTCATCAATTTCATTAATGTTATTAAAATCTGGATTGGGGAATGTGTTTTAATATCATTTTGTTCATATCTGCACTCTTCAACAAGTTGTTTTTGTTTATCTTCTTTTTTGTCTATGATATTACTCTTATAATGAAGTAGTTCATGACAAGTTTCAACATTTTCATATTCATTCTCACTTTCATGTTCATCCCGATATTGATTTTCATATTCATATTCATTAAACGTTTCAACATTTTAATTTTAAATATCATGTTCAGTTTTATTTTCATCAAACATTCCTTAAATTCAATAGACTCATTTGGTGCCTGAACATCAAAAGTTTCAGTTTGCATGTCATTTGGGGGTAGAGAAGAACCTAAACCTTCATGAGTATCCAGAAAATCTTATTTTACTAGCTTCTTCCTTTATCTATCTATTTCTTGAATTGCTTCAATATCCTCCGCTGAATGTTTACTCCTTTTTGCTTTAACATGCCCACCACTGTGCATCATTACAAAACAAACTAATACCTTAATGATTAGTACAATGGCATTTAGTGTCAATGATTAAAAAATGATCGAATTTTGTCTGTAACTATGTAGAATTATGTTTTTTCATTTTCAGTTTGGAATTAATTTTAAAATAAATTCACTACTAAAATACTTGTTGGTTTATTTTTTCTTTTGCAGTATAACGTACTAGACGGTGCCATTTTTGTGGATTATGGAACTGATTTCGGGTCGGGGCAAACTGTGCCTGGTACATGACTAATTACTTTTCCATATTTAGTATCTCATGTCAGTGTACAAACTTAAACTAAAGCAAATGCAATTTACCAGGTGATCCAGCAGGTGCTCGAGGAAAACCTGGAAGTGGTTATGGTTACGGTGCAGGCATTCGTGTGAACTCACCAATCGGGCCTTTGCGTCTGGAATATGCACAAAATAATCTATTTGCTCGAAGATTTCACTTTGGAGTTGGTTATCGTGATTAAGTTGCAGTAGTATTTCAGAAATAAAGATTTCAGCATTGTGTAATAGCTAGGTGTTGATTTTCAGTTCTGGACTGTAACTAAAAGTCTCAGGTTGGTTGGCTATATCTCCGGATTGTGCAAATTGTATCATCTGAGTGGGGTATATTAAGCAAGCTTTCTAGAGATGACTCGGGTAGATCAAGAATTATGTCAGGCTGCCTATTCATAGAAGCCATCTGCAGCTGAGAAAGTTTGCATGTCACATCATTTCCGAAAGGTTTTACTTGGTTAACTACAAGGCGCATGTCACATTCATTTATTTGCTATTTGTAAATTTTAAGAATTAATAAGTCCTAATCTTTGTAGACTGTACCTGTAATTGTTTAATAATTTATTTTCAAGTCAAATTTTACCCATTACACACTCTAAGCAAACAGATTTCTACTACCCACTTAAGTAATCTGAGACATAACAGAATAAGTTGCATGTGTTGGGTTAAACAGATGCTACAAAACATACAAGTATCTACGCGCGCCTGTAAAGATTAACAACCAATACATTCGGTGTCGTTTATTAGAACTATAATTAAGAAAACATGAAACTCTTTGAAGTTTGCCTTGTTGGGAAGGTTCCTAGGAGTAAAAGAGGACTTCTGTAAAATGATTTGAGGAATGTGTTGCTTGCACGTGGAGGCAAATATCTTCAGAATGAGTTTGCACCAGTTTTGTCAAAATTCGTTATTCTTGTATGTTTGGCGTTGTTGTCCTTCAAACTGTATCTGATAGTGAACTGATTCATCGGATGTTTCTATTCTCTTAGTTTGTAGCAGAGCCTTTTCCTCTGCATTTCTATTTTTTATTATCAAGAAATAATATAATGGCGAATTGTGATTATTTTCATTAAAGATAACGAGAGAATGAACGATGAAATAGGATTCCTCGAAGACAATCTTCTACTACAACTCTTAACAATCATCTACTCTTTCCCTGTCATGTTTTTGTAACATTGATATTCTAGTACGAAGGAGAGATTGGTAAAAAGACGAGACAGATGAATTCATAACTACACTTTTAAAAGGAATATTGATGAAAATTTTGCATAATGAAGTCCTCTTTAGAAAAATAGTACTTCAAAATAAATGTAAAATTAATCAAGTATTATTGTGCACACCGTTATAAATAGAACTTGAAACAAATGTGATATTAACCAAGCATAATTATATGCTAGATGTGAAGAAATAAATAGGAGTTATACAAATGGTATGTAAGAGAATTGAGTGGATGAAAATACAAAGTTGTGTTTAATTTTTGGTTGTCCATAGTGCAATAGTCTAGTGTGTATATGGTGTATTTTTGTGTGAAAATTGGTATTTCTCTTGAGCTGTGATTGAAACTAACTCCACACATCCCAAGGATCTAAATTTGATCACAAGATTCTCCATTCGTTGTGCTAGGTCAACCCATAGTTGTACTAGTGAACTTCGTTTAGGACTATAGTTATGGTTTTGCCATCAATTATTAAAATCAAACTAAACCATGGACTTAAGCCAATTCAACATGTATTAGTCATTACTCGTCAACTTGAGTGCAAAACATTCAAATTTGCACACAAGGGTATTGTATAAAAGGACAAACCCTAATCCATTTTAAAGAAATTCATGTCATAATGATTTAACATTGCATAATCATTGCAAGAGTGCTTTGAAGAGTGCAACATTTGTATTAATAAGGATGGATTAAGCATTTGTGTTTTGCTGCTTGTGTCTATTAACTTGTCAAAATTGTTATATTGATCAAGGGGCTTGATAGATGTGAAAGGTGGAAGCTAGTCACCCTTTATTTCTAACACAAGTTATAATGGTGCTTGTCAACACTACCATGTTTAGATATTGAGGCAAACACATTTATGAAGATATTAGACCATAGGTTCAAATGTACACAAAATGATTGAACCCACATAAAAAGTTCCAATGTACAAGTGCAAGTATTAGCTCTATAAGTGCAAGATTGCACTAGAGTGGTTAATTAAGTTCATAGTTTGTTGGGACTTGATGCATATTTTAGTGTTGATCATTGATATGAAACACATAACATCATCTACAAAAGAAGATTCTTAATCAAGCCTTTTAGTGAAGTACATTTAAACATGCTTTAGTCTGTCTTAGATGCTCAATTTGTTGGTTTGTGTAATGTCCCCTTCCTAATCAGTTTAGTTTGGTGGATAGTTAGCCTATCTAGTGGGTTCCCATAGGCTAATATGTTAGGGTTAGGGAACTTTGAGAAGACAATTTATCCAAGATGGTAGTATTAGATGTTTATTGGAGCTATGTAATGTCCCCTTCTAGCAAGTCAAAAATTTTATTAACCTTGCACAATTTCAACTTACAAGAGAGAACATTAGTATTCAATTTTTCCTTTTCATATCATCATTAGAATTCATTAATCAATTAACATGCCATATACTTTTCCTCATTTATCCTTAAGAATTATAATCTTATGATTTCATTTTAACATTAATAAACAGACATTTCATATTCACATTCATAGACTTCATGTTCTATCTTAGAGAGAAACGTGAGTCTCCCTATCATTAATCGATCCCTAATTCCATGAGCATGGTTTGTTAAGGTGCCATTAACCATCCCATACGGAGGCCCGATGGCTTCACACTACACTTGAGGTACTTCACCATTCGGCTCAAAGGACTTCATGCTACACCTGAGTATACTTCATCCATTTGAGAGTCACCCACCGTAGGGCACATTTAACATTGATAAGCTCATCATACCATAGGCCCAAGGCTTCACCTCACACTCGGAGGTACTTCGACACTTGGCCCAAGAGACTTCACCTCACACCTAGAGGTACTTCATCTTCTTGAGGGTCACCTAGGTCCAAATCACACCCTTAACTTAACTCCATACCCATAGATTGGCAAGATGATTAAGGATTAGGCTTAATTCTCCTTTCGGATATGGCATGAAACTATGATTTCCAAATCATCATCAATATTTATACATGGTGCTTCATAATTATATCATTCTTGGTCTTTACATCATGATGGCCATATATTCATCTTAATGCTTGAACATCTTTCATTTAAACATCCAATATAATGATTGATTGACGTATATATTCATTCATTCCTAAATGTATATATGATCATTTATTCCCTTTATATATATAAGCAATAATGAGGATCATTCATACTACATGTCATATGCAATGAGCTAAAGTTCAAAATATAAAGTAATGTAATGTCTACTACTAACACATATCTTGAACAATTCTAATGCAGATCTATAGACTTGCTCAGAACTTATCATGGTAAGTACATATAAATCTGATTATGTTATACAGAGATAATGTGCATTCCATTTTATGCAGACTGTTATGTTATGAACAAATAAATGCAACAATTCATTTATTGAACTATACTACAGTATATTGATTGGTGAAAGATTTCATACAAATATCATATGCAGATTATTATACAAATTGAAATGCAAACATCATGCAATGATACTCATATCATACAGTTCTTTAATCAAAATGCAACACAGATCAGATGCTAACAACATACATAGCATATAACTCATAATGGACAATTGATAGATCATACCTTTGATTGAGTGTCTGATCTCCAATGGATTATAAGACACGAATGCTGGCAAATTCGTAGTTCTTGTATATATATCTACTTCGAATGGTATGTGGATGGAAGACAAATGGATTCAATGATCACAAAGTATCTATATATCTTCTGCTCTTGATCATGGGATATGAGGAAGAATCGGTGATCTTTTAATGCTGTCCTTAATTGTATTTGAATCTGGAATAAATTGTTGAGTAGAAGATCTAATCTGGGTTGTATTCTGATTGAAGACTGAATTATTTTGATCTTTTCCTGACTGTTTATGCAATCAAGAATAAGATGCTTATTCGATGATGGATGAATTGGATTATGAATGAGAACTTGCGATTCTTCTTGTCAAGCTGATGACTATATAATGTGTTGATGATATTCGATGTTGTTCCAGGATGATCCTTTTTATGATTAATGGTTGATATATACCTTCGCTATCTTTGAATAGCCACGACCTTTCATGCATAGTCGCCTCTCTTTAAGGATCGGCGCTCCATTTGTTTATTACTTGTCTTTTTGATAAGATTTGTCTTATTATAGTTTTGTCTTATTCCTTATGTTATTATGGATTTGTCTTATTCTAACTTGTCTTTATTCATTATAATTGTTGTTTTGTCCTCTTCCATGTGATCGTTGTCTTCTTAACCGATTTGCTTTGCATTTGTTATCTTCCCTTATGTGGATGTCTACTTTCTAAGCGGCATGTAGTAATTCACTATTTATGTTTTCCTTGACATGTATGAGGAATCGACCACATGAAAGAAATGTGTTTAAAGGAGCCTTCACTATTATTCATTCAAATCTTCAATTTGAATGAGCGAGACTCGAGGGACATGACAGGCCTCCCCTCTCTAGATTGCTTGTCCTCAAGCAATGTGAGATCTTGATTATTGAACAAGTTTGTAGATGTGTAAAATAATCACTAATGATGATAAGATATTACGGAGAATGATCTTGGGATTTGCGGTTTATTGGCCCACAATATAGCTTTTGGTTCTTTAGTTTGACATTCGAAATAGAGAATGCAATCGTCAAGAAGATACATATTGAAATTATATGCACACAATTATATATGACACAAATCGTAGTACATGAAGCATACACAAGGCTTATACAAAGCATAAACGTAGTTTGTAATACACAAGCACACGCTTGATATACAAAGCATGAAGCATATAAAGTATACACACAATACCTAAGGCATGAAGCATACATGTAACATGTAGATATATGCACGAAACGTATACACATGAGTGCAAATAAGTCATGAAGTATGCATTTGACATGCATAAGGCATGGAGTACATAAATCATGTAGTATACATTTGAACACAAAATCAGGTAGTATATACTTAAATACACGCTGTCATAAAGTATACAATTGAAAAGTCATAGAGATTACACTCAAATATAAATCACAAGTCATGGAATATACACTCAAATACAAATACAAGGCATAGAGTCATACACTCAATTACAAATACAATCATAGAGTATACACTTAAATACAAATGCAATCATAGAGTATACACTCAAATATGAATACAAGTCATAGAGCATACACTCACATAAGTCACAGAGTATACACTTGAATACAAAGGCATACAATCATACGCTCAAATACAAGTCATAGAGTATATAGTCACAAGTCATACAAATACAAGTCATAGAGTATACAATCATAAATCATACAAATACAAAGTCATAAATACAAATCATAGAGTATACACTCAAATATAAATACAAGTCACATAGCATACACTCACATAAGTCACAGAGTATACACTTGAATACAAAGGCATAGAGTATACACTCTCATACAAATACAATCACAAGTCATCAAGTATGCATACAAGCATAGAGTATACACTTAAATACAATTACAAAGCATAGAGTATACAAATACATTCATAGAGTATACACTCAAATACAATTACCATCATAAGGTATGCACTCAAATACAAAGTCATAGAGCATACACTTGAATACAATTGCAAAGTCATAGAGCATACAAAGTCAGAGTATACAAATATAAAGTCATAGAGTATACATTTGCATAAAAATACATTCAATGAAGTATACACATCAAACATACACCTGAATATCTAAGTAGCATGCGTATGAACACATATGGAGCTCGAAGCATACACACCGAGAATATTTATCAGATACGAGAAACACACATTCATCAACATGAGCAAGCATACCAATAGGAAGCATACAAGTATGAAGCAATACACGAAAATACCAAGATTACACAGATAAGAAGCGTAAATACACATAAGAATATGCATAAACACACATAGACATGAAGCATGAAGTAAAATACATGAACACACACAAGAATATACGTACACACACACATAGGAAGCATACAAGTAAGGCAATGAAGTCAAAGCATGAATACAAGTAATACACAAGGTATAAGTCATATCAATCTTATAATATTCTCTTTAGGATATCCTTGATTTCTCAACCTGCATACAAGAATAATTCCTAGAAAGAGATGTTAGTACTTTTAATAATCAAGTTCATAATAAAGTCATTTCATAAGAATCATTATCAATAATAATTAATACTAATGTAATGTTACCTTTGTGTGCAATTCTTCAGTTCCTGCAACCACAACCATTAACACACACACACACACACACACATATATATAATGAGAATCATGATTAATAATAATGAGTATTTATCATTCACAGGATGGCAGGACAATAGCTCTGATACCACTTGTAATGTCCCCTTCTAGCAAGTCAAAAAATTTCTTAACCTTGCACAATTTCAACTTACAAGAGAGAACATTAGTATTCAATTTTTCCTTTTCATATCATCATTAGAATTCATTAATCACTAAACATTCAATATATTTTTCCTCATTTATCCTTAAGGCTTATGATCTTATGATTTCATTTTAACATTAATAAACATAGACATTTCATATTCACATTCATAGACTTCATGTTCTATCCTAGAGAGAATTGTGAGTCGCCCTATCATTAATCGATCCCTAATTCCATGAACATGGTTTGTTAAAGTGCCATTAACCATCCCATACGGAGGCCCGATGGCTTCACACTACACCCGAGGTACTTCACCATTCGGCTCAAAGGACTTCATGCTACACCTAAGCATACTTCATCCATTTGAGAGTCACCCACCGTAGGGCACATTTAACATTAATGAGCTCATCATACCATAGGCCCAAGGCTTCACCTCACACCCGGAGGTACTTCAACACTTGGCCCAAGAGACTTCACCTCACACCTAGAGTTACTTCATCTTCTTGAGGGTCACCTAGGTCCAAATCACACCCTTAACTTAACCCCATACCCATAGATTGGCGAGATGATTAAGGATGAGGCTTAATTCTCCTTTCAGATATGGCATAAAACTATGATTTCCAAATCATCATCAATATTTATACATAGTGCTTCATAATTATATCATTCTTGGCCTTTACGTCATGATGGCCATTCATTCATCTTGATGCTTGAACATCTTTCATTTAAACATCCAATATAATGATTGATTGACGTATATATTCATTCATTTGTGACAATCATTCATTCCTAAATGTATATATGATCATTTATTTCCTTTATATATATAAGCAATAATGAGCATCATTCATACTACATGTTGTCATATGCAATGAGCTGAAGTTCAGAATATAAAGTAATGTAATGTCTACTACTAACACATATCTTGAACAATTCTAATGCAGATCTATAGACTTGCTCATAACTTATCATGGTAAGTACATCATATAAATTTGATTATATTATACAGAGATAATGTGCATTCCATTTTATGCAGACTGTTATGTTATGAACAAATAAATGCAACACGTCTTTTATTGAACTATAGTACAATATATCGATTGGTGAAAGATTTCATACAAATATCAGATGCAGATTATTATACAAATTGAAATACAAACATCATGCAATGATACTCATATCATACAGTTCTTTAATCACAATGCAACACAGATCATATTCTAATAGCATACACAACATATAACTCATAATGGACAATTGATAGATCATACCTTTTATTGGGTAAGTGTCTGATCTCCAATGGACTATAAGACACGAATGTTGGAAAATTTGCAGTTCTTGTATATATATATCTGCTTCGAATGGTATGTGGATGGAAGACAAATGGATTCAATGATCACAAAGTGTGTGTGTGTGTGTGTGTGTATCTTTTGCTCTTGATCGTGGGATATGAGGAAGAATCAGTGATCTTTTAATGCTCTGTCCTTAATTATATTTGAATCTGGAATAAATTGCTGAGTAGAAGATCTGATCTGGGTTATATTCTAATTGAAGACTGAATTATTTTGATCTTTTCCTAACCATTTATGCAATGAGGAATAAGATGCTTATTCGATGATGGATGAATTGGATTATGAATGAGAACTTGTGATTCTTCTTGTCAGGTTGATGACTATATAATGTGCTGATGATATTTGATGTTGTTCCAGGATGATCCTTTTTATGATTAATGGTTGATATATACCTTCTCTATCTTTGAATAGCCACGACCTTTCATGCATAGTCGCCTCTCTTTAAGGATCGGCGCTCCATTTGTTTATTACTTGTCTTTTTTATAAGATTTGTCTTATTATAGTTTTGTCTCATTCCTTATGTTATTATGGATTTGTCTTATTCTAACTTGTCTTTATTCATTATAATTGTTGTTTTATCCTCTTCCATGTGATCGTTGTCTTCTTAACCGATTAGCTTTGCATTTGTTATCTTCCCTTATGTGGATGTCTACTTTCTAAGCGGCATGCAGTAATTCACTATTTATGTTTTCCTTGACATGTATGAGGAATCGGCCACATGAAAGGAATGTGTTTAAAGGAGCCTTCACTATTATTCATTCAAATCTTCAATTTGAATGAGCGGGACTCGAGGGACATGACAAGCTCCAAGGGTTATGATGTGCACTGTTAAAAAAATGATTGTCGTTGCACCAAAAGGTCGACCTATTAATGCCCGATACAACCTCTAGAGTTAATGAAGCCATGGTAGGCGGTTAAAAGCCATGTCACGAATCCCACAAGAGATGTTGGCTCACTACCAACAATCCCCCCAGTGTCACTCGTGGGGGAGATTCGAACCCAGAACCTTTGGCTCTGATACCAATTGTTAGAAACATGATTGTCGTTGCACCAAAAGGTCGACCTATTAATGCCTGATACAACCGCCAGAGTTAATGAATCCACGGGAGGCGGTTAAGCCATGTCATGAATCCTGCGAGAGATGCTGGCTCACTGCCAACAGTGCACAACGTCCCTTTCTGAGGGGATTTTGGTTGAGTTCTCCAATACTTACTATTTTTAATAAGTCAGTTTCAGGCATCGACTGAACCGACTGGAAGGGTTAATATATTTAGGTATGCTGGTGAGAACAGTGGATATCGACATTTCAATATTTGATATAGTCTAATGATTTTAAATTAAATAATAATAAGTTATTATTTTATAAAGTTAAATTAAAGATTTAACTTCATCGTTTTTAATACATTTTAATAAAGTGACTATAGGGGTGCCCAAGGGATAAAATAAAAGTGGAAATGAAATATAAGCCAATGTTGGGATGAGTGCCACTTTATGGGAGACATAAGGATTTTTAAATAAAATTAAATATTTTATTTACCCAACTTGGGCGTGGTTTTTGGAGGGCAAATAAAAGAGGTTTTTAGAGGCTCATTTGGTTATGCTTGATTTATGAAAATTGGTAACAACATATTGCTGGTTTGAACCTGGTTCATTCCTTTGGCTTTGTGGAGACAAAAACCTTCACATGGATCATCTTCTTTGATGGTGAAAGACCCAACCTAGAGGATTTAATGGTGATTTCATACAAGCATCACATTTGAGATTATTGTTGTAGATTGAAGAAGTTGTAACAGTGATTAAGAAGGTAGAAAATATTCTACATTCTTTCCTTCTTGTTGGTTGTACACCTTCCCATGCTGGTCATACAATTGTAGCAGGGACGTGGAGGATTTTAGGAGTGGCATTTTAGGTTTTGGAGGAATTTACTGGCCATTTTGAGGCGTCCACATCTGTTCTATTCAACTCTACATTAGGTCGTACCATTTGATGATGTGTTTGGAGTGACAGCTAGGGTATTGAGGCAACGATTTGCTGTGTTTGTTGTCCAACTTTTATGAGTAAGCAACAAATGGGTATGTATGATTTTGCATTGTAATGACATTCCATCAACCAGGTATCTTTGTTTTCAATGACATATGGCATTCTCAGTTATTTGCTGATTGTGGGTACCTTGAAATATTGCTTTAAAAGAATTATTTCAATTTTTTTTATTTGCAAATATATCTATCGTGAAAACACCTTCTGCATCTCTGTCTATTTCTATAAACACTCCAAAAAATTGAAAACAAACAACACAAAAAAAAATCAGACCAAGGGTGTATATTACAATGGTATTAGAGCACATCAATTTCTTGCCATCATGTGTGGTTGAAGCAGTGAACATGCAAAGATTTTCTTGAGGAATGCAGCGTTTTACTCATCATTATAATCTGAGGAGAAATAGGTCTAATCCCAACTTTGGAGATCAAATAGAAACTAATAGATTTGCAGGTGTTAACATGGGTGATAGAGAACCATAGGAACCAAGCACCAAGGAAATGTTAAACAACCTTGCTAGAGGGCAGCGAGAGTGACAACAAAGTTTAGCTCATATGGTGGCATTAATGAACCAACATATGTTGGGAAATAACAATAATGGTGGGAACAATGTAGGTAACAATGGTGGCAATAATGGGTACGAAAAGAAAGATGGAAATGGGAATGGTTCGGTAAATAACAAGGCTGCAAATCAACATACAAGAGCTACACCAGCCAACTCTAGGCCCTTCATGCTTAACTTTCCACCAAGAATCAACCCACAAATTGAAGAAGATCCCACACAACATGAGTACAGGACCAAATCTTAGATGATTGGAGGAATGTCATAATGGAATTTCAAGCTAAGATGTCCTTTTGTGATTACATGGACCTAAGGCTTAAGCATAGACCCCATAGAGGTGGGAAATTACAAAACCAGGAGTTGCAACGGAAGGTGGGCAAGTTTTCTTTCCCATATTTTAATGGGTTAGGGAAGACCGGCTAGAGCTTGGGTGCACAGACTAGACACTTATTTTGAGCTCAATCCCATTCCTGAGGATGAGGCTATTAAGTATGCAACCTTACATTTAGATGGTAATGCCCATGAGTGGTGGCGCCATGGGATGATCACATTGGACCACGATCATTTCCTGTCATATGCAAAGTTTACTGAGAGGTTGATTGAACGATTTGATAAGAAGGATCCTGAATTACACTTTAAGGAATTGGCACAACTTAAGCAATGGAGTTCTATTGATGCATATATTTCTAATTTTAAGAGGTTATCCGTGATGGTGACTAATTTTTCAGAGAGGAGGTTGATAGTATTATTTGTTGATGGGTTGTTGATCCATTGAGAGGTTGGATTAAGGCACTTCATCCATCCACACTACATGAGTCAATCAACAAGGCAAAAGACATGGAATCATACACTTCAAAAAATAAATTTCAGGCCAAGGGATTCTTGCATAAAAAGGATAAAGACAAAAAATATTTCCAATGAGATTCCAATCAGCCAAAACATGAGACAAACAAATTGAGTAGTGATCAGCTCAATGAGCTTAGAAGGAAGAAATTATGTTTCCATTGTAGAGAACCATGGGATCCATCTCATAAATGCAATATCAAAGCAAAGGCCAAACAAAGAGAATACTTTTCAGCTGATGAAACAAACTCAGAAAAACCATATCAACATTTCGATTCAGAGGGTAGTGAAGAAGAAAATTCATCAAATGAGGAACATGATAGTGAAGGAGTGATGGCTCATTTCTCTAGTTTTTAAAAAGTTGGAGCATTCAAGGTTAGAGGAGTGCTTTGTGGACAATGTATAATAGCTCTCATTGATATAGGTGCCACACACAATTTTATTGATGAGGGGCTCGTAGCCAAGAGGGGACTCAAAACATAAGAGTTTGAAGGGTTTAAGGTAATGGTTGCAAATGGATTCAAACTCACATGCACTCGTAAAATTGTTGTCCTAAGTATACGATTGGGTGAATATGAGATGAGAGATGATTTGTATGTGGTTGGCATAGATGATACAGATGTAGTACTTGGCATGCATTGGATGAGGACTCTTGGAGAGTGCACTATGAATTTGCATACTATGGAGATGAAATTTGACTCAAATGGCAAAAAGATAGTACTTAGAGGCATGTCAAATGGGGGTCCCAAAGTAGTATCCCTCAAGAGGATGGAGCATTTGATTATACATGATTAGGTGTAGTGGGCAACAGAGTGTCTCATCATGCCTACAGTTCCAGATCAGTAGAAGAACAATTATCATCCAGATATTCAAAAGCTGTTATCGAAGCATAGCAAGGTGTTTGGGAGTATTCCACCTAGAGTACCACCTGATAGAGGGATAGAGCATGTGATAGAGTTGGAGGAGGGTGCCAAACCAATAATTACTACACCATATAGACATCCTAAGAGACTTAAGGATGAGATAGAAAAGACTATTAAGGAGTTACTAGAGATGGGGCACATTAGACCCAGCAAGAGCCCTTTTGCTTCAGTAGTTGTGTTGGTAAAGAAGGATGGGACAATATGGATGTGTATTGATTACGAAGCTTTAAATAAAAAGACAATAAAAAACATGTATCTCATTCCTAGGATTGATGAGTTGATAGATGAGCTGCATGGTGCTTGTTATTTTTTGAAGATTGATTTGAGGTCAAGCTACCATTAAATTAGAATGAGTGAGGACATAGAGAAGACAACTTTTAGATGCCCTTTGAGTTCTTGGTGATGCCTTTCGAATTGACCAATGCACCAGCCACTTTCCAGAGTTGCATGAATTAGATATTCAAGAAGCAGTTAAGGAAATTTGTGTTAATATTTTTCGATGATATCCTGATTTTTAGTAGAACTTGGCAAGAGCGTAGGAGGCATCTCAAGGAGGTTTTGAGCATATTGGAGAGCAAGTCCTTGTACACTAAGGAGTCCAAGTGTGACTTTGGCATGATAGAGCTTCTCTATCTTGGTCACATTATCAATGCAGAGGGAGTGAGAGTTGATCTTGAGAAGATTAGGGTTGTTATTGAATGACCTACACCTATGAATCTCTCACTTTAAGAGATTCTTTGGTCTATGTGGTTTTTACAAGAGGTTTGTTAAGGGATTTTCACAGACTATAGCTCCACTTATAGATTTGATGAAGGGAGCTTTTGTGTGGTGTGATTCAATGCAAAAGTGTTTTGATCACTTCAAACAATTGATGTCTACGTGCCCCGTGTTGGCAATCCCATATTTCTCCAAACCTTTTGAGTTGGAGTGTGACACTTTAGGGGAAGGAATTGGAGTTGTTTTGATGTAGGAGAAGCATCCCATAGCTTTTGAGAGCAGGAAGTTGAGAAGTGTGGAGAAGAGCTACTCCATTTATGACAGGGAGATGTTGGACATCATGCGCTTTGGCCAAGTTAAGACTATACCTAGTAGGGGCAAGTTCATCATCAAAATAGATCACAATAGCATCAAATATTTTATGAACCATAAATATCTCAATAATAGGCAACATAAGTGGGTGAGTAGACTATAGGCCTATGATTTTGACATTGTCTATGTTAAGGGGAAGAACAATGTAGTTACTGATTCACTTTCCAGGAGGCCTCATTTGTGTTCTTTGGTTGAGATTGTTGTTGATTGGAGGAAGTTGATTTCAGAAGAGTATGCTAAGGATTCTTGGGCAACAAGAATCATTGAGGGCACTATTCATGATGGCAAATACATGGTGCTCAATGAGCTCATCATCTATAAGGAGAGAATCTATTTGGTGCCTACTTCACAGCTAAAGGTGAAGATATTGAGGACTTTTCATGATCCGCCTATGGCTGGTCACCCGGGGTTCTTCAAGGCTTATAGGCAAAACGGGGAGAGGTTCACTTAGAAGGGACTTAAAAATGAATTCCTTAAGTATATTAGAGAGTGCCCCACTTGCCAGCATGATCTAGGTGGATCTCCACACATGAAGATTTCACTTTGCTCACCATGATGAACTTGAAGTTTGGTGACAAAGTGTGAAATTGGTGAATTTATGCTTTGAGTTTTATATTCATGCATTTTTATTAATGCTTAAGTGAGATAAGTCTCATGCATTTTTCATTTATTTGATTAATGTTTTAAGTGAGATGCTCATGCATTTTATTATGCTTAAAATGAGCTTTGAATAAACTCCTGCATTTATTATTTTTTAATGTAAAATGATTAATACTTGTGAGTGGAAAATAGACTCACGTATTATTCATTAGTTTGTAATTTTAGAAATCGGTTTCATGTGAGAATCCACCTCACAACCAATTTTTTAATTCTCAATTAGAAGTTGAGAGTCTCATGGGAATGGTTGAGAGTGTTTGGGTGGTTTTGAGACTTTTGCCATTTTATTCCTTGAGTTGGTTTGAGATCCTAAAATTGTGGATCTTGTCTTTTCCTCTTTTGTCTTGAGATCCTATTATTTTGGATCTTGGAGTTAATGCTCTTTTGTTTGAAAATGGATGAGGAAAAGCTATAAAAATTCCTTATGTGAGCCTTTGGAGTGAGTGCTTGCAAAATTAGGAAGCCATAGTACTACTACTTCAAAGCTTGAAAGGCTTACTTTTGTAAGGAATTATCCTTCTTGATGTATGGAGAGAGTCATTAGTGTGAGTAGTCTTCTTGGATCCTCATTGATGGAGAAGATATCTCTTATGTAAACACTTGTGAGCATCATTGAAGAAGGAATAGAAGCGACCCGTATTCCATTGAAGCAGGTCCGGAGACGTAGCCCAATTAGAGGGGGTGAACTCCGTATCAATTTCTATCTGTCTTTCATGCTTCATATCCATTGTTTAGTTCATTTGCTTTATGTGATTCATGTTAAAATTGTTAATTAATGAACTAATTTGCTCATTAAATCCATTTGCAAGCTACAGTCAAGAAAAAATTCTCACTGTAAACTTTTTGTCTGAGTAGTACTCACCCAATTTACGGATCAAATTGGTATTAGAGCAGGTTGACTGTTTTGCTTAGTGTGAATGCTTATCAGGTCTATACTCAAGCAAAGAGTACTTGAAGAAATCTTGATTCCAAGAAATGAGAATCCTTCTTACCCTTTTTTTGTCAAACCTTATAAAGATGACTTATCTTTTATTAAAGCATTCTTCACCATGAAGAAAATGATAAGAGGAAATGTATGACGATGAAAGAGAGAGTGTTGAGTTGCGAAGGCTGTTGAAAACATCGGAAGATGAGAAGCAAGTAAAGCTTCAAGAACTCGAAGAAATCAACCAAAGCCTTCAGTTGGAAAATGCTGAGTTGAAAAGGCTGCTACAAGAAGTACAGGATCAGTTGCAAGCCAAGGATGAACTTTTGGCGAAGTTTTGGAGTGATGAAAAAGTGGAGTAACCATCTCCTATAGAAACTATCACTGAGGTATGCAGTACAAGTCATTCTTCGATTATGAATTCTTCCCATCAAGAAGATTCTTTTGGTGCATTTGAAAAGCACACTAAAGGTGTTAGCTTGAAATTGCTAAAGAAAATGGGATATGAAGGAAAAGGCCTTGGAAATTATGGCCAAGGGATAGTTAATCCCATAGAAGTGGTAGAGCGACCTCCTCATACAGGACTGGGTTACGACAAAGAAGAAATTGGAGAATGTTCCAAAACCACGAAAGCCAGAAAGTCTGCAAATGACAAGTCTCAATCAGTGCAGAAGGAACCCCTACAAACCGAGAGCAGATCACACAATTTCGATGATCGTGATACCAAGTCATCTCCAAAGGGAGAGTATTCCAAAGGAGGAGCCAAGTCAAGTTCTCCTCGCCAGAACTGCACCGAAGACCACCATCGAAGGTATAATCAGTCTAATTATTCCAACGTTCCTTTTGATTATAAGAAAATTGGCAATGTAAAGCAAAGTTTATGGCATAGAAAACCATGTACATTTTGTGGTTTAAATAACCATGGTATTGCCAAGTGTTGGAAAAAAATGGCTTTGTATAGGAAAGCTATGTCTACCAGGAAGGAGACAAACCATGAAGTCCCCTCTCCTCATTGGGAGGAAAAGAAGGGCAAGAAAATCTGGGCGTTAAAAAATCATTGCAGCCTTCGTAATTTAAGTGGGCATTGGGAGAAGAAATGTTGGAAGCATCACCCTGAGCTTCGTCGCACACCGAGCAAGAAGCCTTTGCAAGAGCCCATGCAAAAGGAAGCTGCAAAGGAACATGTAATCAATGTTCTTGCACTAGTCATTGACGAAAAGCAGTTACAGAAAGAAGGTACCTTACGTTGGCTGGGTAAGCAGTGGTTATCATTTCTGAAAAATTGAATTCTGCTGTTTTGCAAGTTTACAGATCAAGTTCTGTAAACTTTGTTTCCGGTGTTTGTTAGAACCGTATGATTGGCGCTAGTGCACTATTTTTTGGCGATGGTTTGTTTATCCGACTTGGCAAAGATTTTTTTATAGCCAACGGTTGGAATGGTTGGCAAAGTTTAGAATTGGTTGCCACTCTCCGTCAATGTTATCGTGGCACACACTGCGATATACTTTAGAAGGAAGATTTTTCATGAGTTGTGTGGCATCTTAAGAATGACGCTTTTCACATAGTCATCTGCTGCATGGTGGATAAAATCTCCAAGATCCAGGAAACTGCGGAGTCGGATTTGTATCGGGCTGATTTGAAGGTTGATATTTCCAACATTGTTGCGCTTGGAGATTTTGGTGGCCGTGTTTTGTGGAATTAGATTGGCCTTCTTGGTGGAGCGATTTTCTGTTTAGCAAGATCCACATTTCATTGCGGCTGTGTGAGAAGCATGGTTTTGATTGCACCTACCTTCCTATTGCTAGCCGCAGATCATATTTGCAGGAATCGGCTTCTGTGTGAAGTCAAGGTTCGAAATAGCCATGCGTGGTTAAATATTGTTGTGAATCGGCTTCTATCACTTGTGCACGCTTTGTGGCAAATTTGGTTTCTATTTTTACTACAGATCTAGCTCATGGACGTTGCCAATGTTTAGTGGCTTCTGATCATTTTGTTGAGGCAGTTGGCATAAAGACACTGGTGCACAGCTTACCTACTTTTGCTGATCGTGAGAGCCTTTCCTATGTTTGACTTAGTCTTTGGGTTGTGGCGGCTATTTGCACCTTATGCCGTGTGCCTGCCTATAATTTGCTTCGATGTTTTATCCTTATTTGTGCAGATCAAAAGTCATTTATTGTTTCCGGCCAAAATCCGTTGATTGAAGCAGGCATCCAGAATCATCCTTTTTAGGTGTTGCACGCTTTCTCTATCAAGTCTGGAAGGCGAAGTTATACATAAGACAAGGTCTGAGCTATTTTATCTTAGCTTCGCTTAGAGTCAATAACATTTATCTTTGTGGCACATCTGATCAAGGCCAAAACATTGCGAAACATTGCTTTGTGGTTATTAGCCTTAACAACCATTGCTGGACTGGCGTCTTCATTGGCACATTTCTTAGCGGATCGGTCAGCCTCTATTAGACTGTAGGGGTAGAAAGGCCCATCGAGCAGAAAATCTTTATCAGTGCCTTCATCATTGGTCCCATAAGAAGCACAACTGCAGAGTTGTCATTGTCAAGACACCAGTCGGCCTTTGTGGCTTTTCTCTTGCTTTCGCACAGAGTATAGTCAGACTTTGGTGGCGTTAACACTCAGTGGTGAGGGGTCGAGAGTTTGTTGAAGCTCAGGTGAATGGACATAGAGACAAGTGTTCATTGTGGTTAAAAGCCACAGCGCAGTTGAACCAAGGGCTTGAATACAAAGAGCCGAAGTCGGCTCAGAACTTGTGCGAAGTCCATCGGTGCTTGGGACATATGTCATACACCGAGGTAATATTGGATGGATTCTAATCCAAAGTTTTTATATGCATATTGCGTGGGGTTTCAAATCCTCAAATGGTTCTTGCGCAGGGTCCAAACTATTAAGTGGGTTAAAGGTTTTGGCCATATATATATTTCTAACACATTTTTGTGCAGATATCAAAGGGACGATTTGAATATGGACTCATTTTGTAAATCTTGCCATATGCCTATGATGGAGATGGCATTAAGGGCATTTTTGAGAATTTTGCCATATGCATTTGATATATTTTGCACATTTGATGTAATGGGGGTATTTTAAAAGCCATAGTTACCCATTAGTGCATATTGTTGGCATGCCATGTTGCCATAAAAATTGTAATCCAGGTATCATCCGCTACAGGTTTGCAGATGTTGGCTTCGACATTTCGACTCCGATGTACAGAGGTGAAGGAGAAGGGGAATGTGCCTTTTCAAAGACATTTGCTATGCAATTGGTACAGGTATTTTACAGGTTGCAGTTGATACTTTTGGAGACCAAAAGTTTCTTTTGTGGGGAGGTTTGATCCAAGTGGATCTCCACACATGAAGATTTCACTTTGCTTACCATGATGAACTTGAAGTTTGGTGACAAAGTGTGAAATTGGTGAATTTATGCTTTATGAGTTTTATATTCTCACGCATTTTTATTAATGCTTTCAGTGAGATAAGTCTCATGCATTTTTCATTTATTTGATTAATGCTTTAAGTGAGATGCTCACGCATTTTATTATGCTTAAATGAGCTTTGAATAAACTCATGCATTTATTTATTTTTGAGTGTAAAATGATTAATACTTGTGAGTGGAAAATCGACTCACGTATTATTCATTAGTTTGTAATTTTAGATCAGAAAAAATAGGTTTTACTCTTGTGAATGTAACTTCCTCAAATCTTCATACCGGAGGCTCAAACTCAAGATTTAGCATCTTCAGACATGCCTCTGACTAACTTCCAATCTGCAAACCAAGATCTTCAATCAGCAACAAATGTGGAGCAATCTTCTGGACTGTTCTTCAGTATGCAACACACTGTCTTCACTGCAATTCACTACAACTCTTTGTTTCTTCCGGAGGGGCAAATTTTCTCAATATCCTCAACATATAAAGCTTCTAAACAAATAGTAAAATAGGATACAGTTGACCCCTAATGACAACAAAGATATGTTGACATCAATGACAACACCGATTAGGCACATACTTGCAACAATGAGCTCCCTCTTGAGACTGTTCCTGAGAGGAGGGTGGCCGCTGTTGCAAACCCCATGACTTCGTTTGATTCTTCTGATCATCTTTCGGCTCCCATGCCGACTCCTTCTACTCCGGACAAGATCACTACTGCATAAGCTACTGTCTGTCCTTTAGTTTTGCCTAGTTTGGACTTGGTAGTTCTGTGCACAGGGGCTTCAAGTCAATCTGCTTCTTCCTCTACTCCGGTCACTCTTGTGATTGTGCCTGCTTCTAATTCGGCCTCTTCGTTTGCGCCTTCCTTAGTTGTTGTTGCTAGGGAGGATCCCCCCTCTCGCCACACTATGAGGACTTTGACTCAAAGATTTATTGGACTATGGTTCAGCGTAAAAAGAAAAGGCTCCCCAAATTTGTTGTAGAGCCATGCCCTAGGGCTAAGGGTGTTAGGTTTACTTATTCTAGATCTGCTGTTGTTTAGATCCCTTGTCAAGTTTTTCTAATGTCAGTGTGTGTCCGATTCACTATTTGGATTGCCTTTTGGGCTGTTGGTTTCTTACAACTTGGATGTTGTTGTTTTGTTGTGTCCTGCTTTTCTGCCCTTGGGGCCTTGGTTGTAAAGGGTTCAGCCCCTGTAAACTGCTTACCTTAATCAAAAACAATTAATATATGATCTTCAAATATGTTGGAATGGACTAAATAAGACGCAAATTTTTGCGTAGAGAGAATATTTATATATTATTTATTATCTAGATACTTCAGATGTTGTATAAGAAGACATTGAATAAAGAGGTTACAATGAAAACGTCAAAATTGGGAGTTACAAAGTATCTTCCCCATTTAGTAAATATGACACAAATATTGAATGCCCTCATGGAACGCTTAGGATTGGGATTTTGATCAATTTGATCATTAAGACGTTTTTATGACATCTATGACATTTCAAAAGGCTGTAAGAGGAGTTGCATATTATCCGGAAATACTTGACCATGACTATAAGAACATTAGATATTTGCTATGGCTCATATTTTTGACTCGTGATTTTAGATCACTTGATGGTTTGTTATTTCCAATTTTCTTATATATTGGAGGCATGAGATAGTGGATTGTAAGGGTTTTTCAAATACTCTTATGTTGTCTTATAATACAACTTCATGAAATTATACAAGATATAAACATAAAAGAAAAAACTTCATTTGCTCAATTGGTTAGTTGATAAAGCCTCAATGCAAGAGCAATCTTCAGCAAGCCTTCTACAAGAATAGTTGTCCTCGCTACACGTAAATTCTCAATATAGCATAACCACATTTCCAAATGCATAACATACCAAAGATACTCAATTTGCCTTTTCCCTAGCAGTGCAAACAATCCGCGTTCCAAACACTGATCATCAACCAAGATTTCCTTTTTAACATCTGAGGAATGGATCACAATTTAGAGCACGATAGATAGGTAAATTTGAAAAATAAGGATTTCACATGTGCATACAAAAAGAAGGATAATTACCTTTCACTTTAGTGAGACAAACTACCAATCTATATAGAGAAAACAACCTTTTGATTGTTATTCCTTGCCACTCATCGCAATATCATGTTTAGTATGAACGATCAATTGCAGTACGTGGTTTTCTTTTGTTTTCAATATACATAATAGTCTGAATGAACACAAAGAAATTTCACCGTACACATGTAATAACAAAAGCTTTTAGCTACTAATCAAATTAGAGAGAAAAATAGAATGTTTAACTTTAGAAACTCGACTAAACAACAATAACCATATCTAGAAAACTATTCAGAATGTTTAACCAAAAACATCTTCTAGGCTGCACACAAAAAATGTAGAAAACATCCAGTTTCAGCATGCAATCATAGAATTATTTCTAGTTTTATTATTCGTAAAAATTAACAAACTTTACACAAACTAAGTGAATTTGCCAGTTAGGAAGATTTTCAAAAATCATCGCGCGAAATTGTAAATGTTCGTTAAGTTTATATTTAATCCCCAAAATTTATAAATTAAAATTAAACTATCTATTTCCTAATTTCCTCCTGTAGTATATAGATTTCATACAATAACATTCACCGACTCTTCTATTCTTTGTAACTTTCGTCCTCAAATAATCTTTGTAGGATATAGATATCATACAACAACATTCACCAAGTCAAACATCCCCTCTGAAACAGTCAACCCTTGAAAAGGTCGAAATCTTTGTCCTCAAATAATGATGATGACTGCTTAGGCTTCGATAATTCAAGTGAAAACTTCATTTCATCCAGTTTGTCTAACTTTGATTTAACCCATGAAGGGTTGCTATAACTTTCAATCCATAGCGCTTCACCTGTACTCTTGTGCTTGAAATCAGGAGCTCTTGGATTCTTCTGTAGATTCAATTTGTGAGCATGACTATCTTAGTACTCATTAACCAATATTGATGTAGGGGAGAAGAAAATCACAGAAAAGACACTTCTAAATTTCTAAAAGGGAGATCGACTACTGAGTTATTTACCTTATCTTTTCTGTTGTCCCACCATTCAGTTGGATTAGCCAAAAATGCCAGCCATGACTTTTCTGTCTCAAGAAGCTTGTTACCTGGAAACAAAGGTTTCATTCAAGTTTGTTTAGACACCTTACATCTGAGTGCATAAATTTTTTTAAGTAGATCAATTGTTGAAAAAATCAGATTCCATCAGGTGTTCTATTCTTAAATAATAACTATGGAACATCTGCATTTCGTGGACCAAAACAATAATAGTACTTCCTGGAACAGAACTCAACTTGCATTCTAAAACAAAAACTAGGGTAAATACATCTAAGTAGCATATAGCCGAAACAAATAGCTTGTATCCCCTTATTGCACTGGAAAATGAAGCCATGGTTTACTTTTTCATTAATCTGATTAACCAAATTCTGCTTTCCATTCTCCTTCCACCCCTCACAACAGTTCAGAACTAAAACTACGGAAGTATAGCACACTGTTGAAATTTGTTTTCTAAAAAAATGGAAACCAGACAGAGAGAAGAGATGTTTACACTTTTTAGTTCATAGGATATATTTACTCTGGATAAAGAGCATAAATTTTTGGTAGCAAAATGGATTACCAGGGTACCATAGCAGGTTCTAATCAGCCATTGAGTGGTGTCAGTGAATATGCTCATTATGTGTAAGCATTCCCTATTATATACCTCCTTGGGAAGGTTTTAAAAAACAAAAACTTTACAGCTGCAGCCAGGACAGGGGCAACAAGCAGCAACCCACATCAGCCTTTGCCACACCTTTGGCAGGATCTTCTCACCTATGCTGCACCTTGGTTGTATGATCTCATCAACAACAGTCTATGCTTTTCCAACAGCCACTCATCTTTGTCAAAAATGTATCAATGGCTGCAACGATAATTCCAACCGCTTGATGCCTCCAGCAAAATCATGGCTTATGATTCTATTAGAATTGCAGATGTGTTCACTAATTTGATGTAGCACACTTCCCACATGTGAATACTGTGAAAGCTTGGCAACAAGTCTATCTCACAAGATTTGTGATTTAGTTTGCAACCTTCTCAAAAAACTAATTATGATTTTTATACAGACCACACTGTTCCTCAAGAAAGATTATGGACCATTCAAAGTAGCATGTGTTTTCTAGTGTCACCAGAAACACCTACATTAGCCAGTGTTTACATCAGCTGAAAATTGCCCTCCAACAAGAAGCGAACTATAACACCCACATTGAAAAGCACCTCCACATATAATAACACCCAATAGCAAGCCATATGAATATATAACACCAACATTGAGTGTTAGCTTTTCATGTGTGTTGCTTGGCTGCTGTTCTCCTGCAGCTGGGTGCTGAAAACAGCTTTAAGTTTTAAGTTTTAGTTTTAGTTTTTTCTTTTTCTTTTTTTTTTTTGAGCTAAGCACTGTACTCTTCTAGCTTTTTGTGTATTTAGATGGGTTCTAAATTTATGAAGATAAGTTGTTTTTTTCTAGAAAAGAATATTTTTTCTTCTATTTTATTGAGTTTTTTCTGTTTTAGTTTTTGTAAATCCCGGAAGATAAACTTAGTCTACAAAAGAGATCTTGGGCACATAATCGAACAGGAGGGGGGGATATAGAACACAAAAGGAAAACAATTTTTGAGTGTAATTCAGTTTCAGTTTAGTAAATGACAGTTTTTAAGTGTCTGTTGTTCATATTTTCAGCAATGTATGTTTGCAGGTTATCGTACTCAGATCTACGGTTCTGATTGAAGTTTCAATTTGCAATCAGGATTTTTCTTCTTGAGTGCAGAATCTACTTACCATGATCTGAATTTTAACATGGAATCAGCGCACAATAACTGAAATCTTCTAGGTCTGTGAATGGAATGTGCTACTATCTGTAAGAGAGAGTTGACGAAAGATTTTGGTGCCCTTGCTTTTGTGATTGCAATAATCTAGACCTATGAGAGGTTAGTGACTTCAATAAAGCTTTACTACTGCTAGGATATAAAATATGCAATAACTGAGAATCAGTTATTCTAGTTCACACAGTTGGAAACGTCTATCAATTTATTGGTAACCACGGAATCTCTACTGCATTTGAAGGGGGAGTTTGTCAATGTAAAGAAGACAAATTAAGGGAATCAAATTATATGCAATGGAAACTATGGTAGAGCAGCCACAACCATAAGCTTTCAGGACTAAAATAATATTGGAGAAATTCATATCCTTGTATTGGGTACAAGCTTTAGCAAAATAAACTTAGTCTATAAAAGAGATCTTGGGCACATAACCAAACATGAGGGGGAAAATAATAGAACACAAGAGAAGAACAATTTTTTAGTGTAATTCGGTTTCAGTTAGGAAATGACAGTTTTTAAATGTCTGTTGTTCATATTTTCAGCAGTGTGTGTTTGCAGGTCATCTTACTCATGTCTACAGTTCTGATTGAAGTTTCAATTTGCAATCAGGATTTTTCTTCTTGAGTGTAGAATCTACTTACCATGATCTGAATTTTAACATGGTATCAGCACACAATAACTGAAATCTTCTAGGTCTGTGAATGGAATGTGCTACTATCTGTAAGAGAGAGTTGCCAAATGATTTTGGTGCCCTTGCTTTTGTGATTGAAATAATCTAGACCTATGAGAGGTTGGTGACTTTGATAAAGCTTTACTACTGCCAGGATATAAAATATGCAATAACTGAGAATCAGTTCATCTAGTTCACACAGTTGGAAAGATCCATCAATTTATTGGTAACCACGGAATCTCTACTGCATTTAAAGGGGGAGTTTGTCAATGTAAAGAAAAGAAAGCAAGGGAATCAAATTATAAGCAATGGAAACTATGGTAGAGCAGCCACAACCATGTTAAGTGGCCTGAAGCATACAGTTTAATGTACATTATCTATGAATGCAGATACAATTTCTATCTTCTTCACCATAATAATGCCTTTTGCAGTTGCATATTCCTTAGGTTTCCATATGCACTGGTTAGGAGGCAGAATGTATTGTCTCGACTCTCAACACTTTCCAGTTCTCCATAGAAATCTCGCTAAGATGCTAACTAGGCCATAAGCTTTCAGGACTAAAAAGCATAGTTGCATGGAGACGCGGCTCCCGCTACCTGGGACGCGCCTCCGGGACGGGGACGCGACTCCCCGTCTCCGAGACGCAGGAGAGACGTCCCACGTCCCAGGGGACAGCCGGCCGAGTACCCCGCCCCGTCTCCAGGTACCCCGCGCTGAATAAGGGTTCCTTCGTCATCTCAACTTTAAAAAACAAAAAATCTTGCTGTTTGTTGATGCTCCTCATACGCCCTGAATTTATCGCTGCTTGCACCCATAGGAGGTTCAAGGAATATGCCGATAGGATCAACCGACGAGTTTAGAAAATTTTCCTGTGTGAATTTATTTTTACGGCGTGAGACAATTCCAAGCACTATAATGCTCGCATATAAAAGGGTATCGGGGCTACATATTAAAAGCCTAGTTCGGTTTAACATTTTAAATTTTAGCATCTATATATTTTGGATATTGTTGGCAAATATAAATATTAAATATATATTTTATTATTAATTTCAAAATCTGTTATATAATAATAATATATATGTTAAAATTTAAAATTAAGTTTACATATTTTATATATGTGTTCATATTATAAAATATATAAAATATATATATATATATATATATATTTTATAATATTAATTATAAAATTAAATATATATTTTATAATATTATAATTATATATATATATATATATATTTTATAATATTAACACATATATATTATTATTATATAACAAATTTTGAAATTAATAATAAAATATATATTTATTATTTATATTTGTCAACAATATATATATATATATATATATATAATATTGGCGTCTCCAAGTACCCCGGTCTCCTTTTTTTCAAAAAATGACGTACCGGTACCGGTACCAGTCTCCTCGTATTGAGTACAAGCTTTAGCAAAATTCTTAAAGGCAATGATATTTGGCAAAGAGTATGCTAAAGGCCACAATATTCTGGAAGAGTGAAAAGCAAGTAAATCCTCCCATAAAATCAACTCCCAGTAGTAACAATATTAATTGAAAGTTGTAAGTCCGAACAACTACAGAGATGAATGAGTAAACTAGCTAAGATGGTTAATGAGTGAGACCAGAGAGGATGCTATTAGAATGTACAATGTAAAAGAACATCCACACACAACATGCAAGAAGGAAGAACTTTAGCCACACTGTTCACAATAAAATGAGAGGGGAAAATGTAAAGGACTTTTCTGTGCACAACCCAAACCTGGCATGGCAGCCCCATGATCAGCTGACTTACTAACAACAGCCAAAGACATCAACTCACACCATTTTTATCCTACAAACACTTAGTTTCTCTGAACTCAGGCACACCCAAGTGCACAATGAAAGAGACTATAAAAATGAATATATTTGGCTACGGAAAGGGGCTCCAAGGAAAAAGCTAAATTAGAAACATGAGATGAAATGGCTTGTGGTACTGTACAGAGGCTGGTTAGAAAGGGAGGTCAAAAATTAGAACTCAAACGTCAAATGAGCCATACATATGTACCAATCCAAGTGACAAAAATGGTTTCCATGCATCTCCACCATTTCTGCTTATGCAGTCTAAATAAACTGAAAAGAAAAACAACCAATCATATGGTTTTCCAAAACTTACCTGAATTAACATGTTTCATATTTATTCCCTCTTGTTGTGAACCTGAAATAGAAGAATTCACGTTTACATCCATGTGTGGCGAAAAAGAAGATTTGCGTTCAATGAAATTCAGCATGCTAACCACAATCTGCAAATTCATAATCTTATTAGTAAAATTATACAAAAGTTTATGGAAGAGAAAACTAATTTTGCCATTCACATGTTTGCTAATTTATGGCAGCAAGAATACATGCATGAGAAAGCAAGGTTATGGAAATGCAATTGACATGGAAAGGACAATCCACCAACACTAAACAATTTTCCTATCCCAATACACATTGACAACAAAATTCCTAATATAACTCAACAAGACAATTCTTATATTTAAGAGCAAATGTATGCAGATATAGAGAAAATAACATATTTTATAATGAATATCTTGCTGCAACATAAGTCGCATCTTCCATGCACATGTACATACCGAGTTGTTATCTGTGATAAGTTATAAATCCTAATCTTGACCTTACAATTTAGCACGATCACTTGCTGGCATTTATGACTTAAATCCTACTTAGTAGGAAGTTTTTTACATGTCACTCAAAATCTTATAAAAGTGGCACTTTCACTAACACCACCTTGTGGCATTTGTTGTATATTTGGATTAACCTTAACACACTAATTCAAATTTAGGCTCTTCCCTGGACCCTTCTTAATTCAAAATATACAAAACTAACTTAATATTTCATAGCCAAACAGACTTGATAAAGATCTAATATGGGTACACCTCCATCAACTAAGGTACAACCCATAGTATTATGTTCTTTCATCAATATTCAACTACTTAGCTTTTGAATCCAACTCATTGACCCATATTTCATAAGTACTGGTTCACATGAACCCATCTCTCACGAGCATGAATGGTCCTCTTAGCACTCATTGCATCTAAATGATGCTCATAGGGGTGAAGCATCGCGACTTCCCGGGAGGTCACCCATCCCAATACTAGTCTAACTCAAACATGCTTAACCAAGGACTTTTTCCCAAGATCCAACCCACATAGCTTGCTACCCCATTTGCAAAACCTTCAGCAAGTGTTGTGCCTTATGAGCCATTCATATAAAGCCCTTTAGCTCATCAAATGACAAGTAGGAGGTGTTTTTTGCAATGTTCACCAATGACAACCCACAGTATTCACCAAGTTTTTAGTGTAGTTACCTGAATACATTTAGTGCCTTCACATTAATATTTTCTTATGCTCCTTTGCATCTTTGTTCAAGCAGATTTGGAAATAAAATACCACTTAACCAACAAGAATGAGCTAGAACCACCACTTAACATTCATTAATGAGCTTCTAAATAAAATAGTCCATCACATTAGATAACAACTAAGTGTTGTCTAGATACACAAGCCTTCCCCTTGTGAAGGCTTGCCACCAAGCTCTGTTTACTCTTCTATCTGATAAAACTAATACTTGATTAATGAACATAAAAAACAATGTGTACCAGATAGAATAGTAAAAATATATCTTTATTCAAATGAGGTTCTTTTAGAAAACTATACCAGAGATGATCAACCAAAGATCAGACTACTTTCCTTGACTATGCAATGGCATTTAAAGTACCCGATGATTGCCAAGCAGAATACAACTGTCTACCAACTGACTCTTATAACTATTCAAAAGCTGACAAACAATTAATACATAGTCAGATACAACCATATTATCAAAACATAATAAAAGTATTGTATGCTAACTACATCATTCCCCCCCCCCGCCCCTGCCCCCACAAAAACAAAAAAAGTTGTTTTCCATACAACAAAGAAAACAAATAATTATCAAGTAACATTAAGGTTTTTCAAACTTGTGACGATGTTGTAGAGGAAGGACGACTTGTGAGTTGATGTTTCCTGTTGGCAGCTTGATCATAACTTTATCGTTCCACAAAAAAAGATGAACGACAATCAGCAATAATGGTTTTGGCTGGCAGTAGAAAGGAAAACTGACTAGGAAAAACTCGAAGTACACATGGAGCATTAGTAGAACCAACATATCCTTAACACATGCCAGTGTATGGAGAATGTATTTGCTAATTGCGTATATATTAATATTTAATAAATATATATAATATTTAATAAATAATATTATTATATAAATAATTAAAATATAATATATAATATATTTATTTAAATAATTAACAAGATATATTATATAAAAATAAATATTAATAACAAATATAAATATTAATAATATAAATATAATATTAAATTAAATATTATTATAATTATTATCATTATAATATAATATTATAAATATATACAAAACTAATAAATATATTTACAAGTATAAGGAAGACCGGTCATAGACAAGGGAATGAAGTCCGATTCATAGAGAGGGATATGATTAATAAAAAAAGACAAATCGGAGGTTTGTAAATGCAACGATTAATATTATAAAGGGCAGCAATTAAATAAAGAATAAGACAGAGTTTCATAGGCAGCATACAGCAATTACCATTAGGCAAGAGTATTATACAAGAAGCAGCGATTATACAGGGGGGCTGCGATTGACTTAACATATAATGCAATTTATTAAGAGGAGTTTTAATGAAAGGAATTAATTTAAAAGGCAGCAATGGATATCCATAAGGTGTATTGCTAAGTAGTGTGTCTCTTCCATGGAAAAGGTATGAAGAAGGTATAAAGAGTAACATGAGTTGGGAGTTAGAAGGAAGCAAGAATAAGATATATAATTCTGAGTTGGAAGAAGATATTTCTCAGTTTAGAATAATTTTATATTCTGAGTTAAATTTATATTTCTGATATATTTATCAAATGAACAGCAAAGCAAGAGAATAATATACTTCTGAGTATGAAGAAAAGAGATATAGATTATTGGAAATGAAATATAATTATAGCAGACCTAAATCTGCAACATATATATATATATATGGAGTATCATTTTGGGAATATAAAAATAAAACAATGGAATAAAGACAATGAGAACAGAATATGTATTTTTGCAGATATAAATCTGCACGAATATATCAGCAATGATATATATATATATATGTATATATATATATATATGCAATAATTAATATTGCAGCCATTCTATCATGCTATAACTGTTCTCTCAATTCTATTTAATCTATTATTCCATCTTTCCATCATTCAATTATATCATTCTCTCATTCAATTCCTCTATCATTATATAAATCTATTCTATCAATCCATCATTCAATTATTCATCCTATATTATTCTATCATTCTCTCATTCTGTCATTCGATTATTCTATCATTCTATCATACGATTATTCTATCGTTCTATAATTCTATTATTGAATCAATCAAATTAGCAAATATCTGAGATATCAATTAGCAATCGATCAAGTTGAAGAAGGAATCGATAAAAGCAAGAGAGAATAAGAAATAAGCAAGAGAAAATATATATTTATTATAATCTGATCTGAATTTATATTGCAGTATATTAGACTGCAGTCAACATTAAAAGAAAGGAATACAATCCTTAGATTTCTAAAGGATACAAAGGCAAGAGTTATCTACTTGGTATGATGTATCTAACCCTACCTATCTATGTCTATTATGGTGACCATACATATGAATTCCAATTGGTTTAAATCTTAAAGATCATGTATAATGTATATTCACAACACATTGAAGTAGAGGTATGTTCAAGCTTACTACTTAGTTATTTCTATTGCCTCCAACCTTAGGAGAGGCGAGGTGTTGTTAGGGAGAGGCGGAGTAAATCCATCCCAATGAGATGAGCCCCAAGGGTGAAGGACAGATGTTCCGGAATCTAAGCCCAATTATGGAGGTGGTGTCATCACGCCCTAGACAAGTAAATCCCCATCCAAGGCTGAGGATTAGAAAGGAAGTAAGGATTGAGACTTGAACATAGCCAATACCGAATGTGCTATGAATAAACATGATCATTTGGTTCAATTAATTAATTTAAGGTAGGATAATATTAGAGTAATAAGTAATGATTAATGGAAATGGATTACCTACTAACTGGGGACATTACATACTGGAGTCTGAAAATGCTTCACCCAATTTATCACTAAACCCAGAAAATACTGCAGGCACTTCAATATTATCCTCATCAGAAAAATTTTGTGGAATATACCCATATGCCATGAATATACTTTCATTCAATTTACCAACCTGTAGCAATGATTCTTTGGTTTTGCCCATTATATAGTTTGAGGAAGAGCCAATTACAGAACGCTGGTCAAATATAGTAGATCCATTGATTACTTCAACAAGATCACCTAGCAAGAATTGGACAATAGCCATGGCAACAAACTAGGTAGTAAAAGGTTAAGGAGCAAATTCTATTATTTCAGCAAGGCATGACAAAGGCTATACAACATCAAGGAGTAGAAAATCGAGCCATATAGCAAGAGAAGAAATAGTTGAAGGTTGTACAAAGTCACCATGTCATGTCCCCATATCGATACTTTATAATTGAATCAATTATGTATTATTCATTCAAATTAAAGATGGGAATGACATTAAAATCCATATTGTAAACCGAATACATTTACATGATATAATATTAGCATATAAATATTTTAATATAATATAATATATAATATATTCATATCTAGATATATTATATTATATAAGTACCAATAACAAATATAAATAATATTCGCCTAATAAGGGGCGAGAACCTTAATCAGACAAAATGGCCGAGGTGGCAGAGGATAGAGAGACACGGTGGATAGGTGTCAGGTCGACTGTGATGATAGGACGGAGTGGCAGGGAGCCATCATTACAGCTCGAGTTAAGCTCCCCTGAAGTATTCTTCATTATGGCTAAAGGAAGGTTTTGGCATGATTTTGGAGATAACAATCTCCCTCATGAGCTAGATTCAGTGCAAGGCGCCGGCCTCATATCGAGGTGTTGGGTTTACAGATTGTTTAGTAGGAAAGACACGTTCGGCATACTTGATCTCTCACTCATCTTTTGGCAAGGTATGAAGCAAACAGGGAGCGGTGAAGGTAACATCGCTGGTGATGGAGCCGAGTGTTCCAAGGCCACCTCTCTGGTGCCGAGACGCCGCCAAGTTTCGAGGAAGCAGAAGAGTAAGACGATGGGTGGCGTAATGCGGAAAAGGAAGTGTTGATGATTGTTTTTAGACAAGTCAACAATAGAGTAAAACACTAGAGTATCCCACTCTCTCTTGAATAAAGCTCTTCAAAGGCCGAACTATGTGATCCAGTGAAGTAACTCCAAGGTTCCTTATTTATGATTCATGATGGGTTAACTCAGTGATTACATGTGATCTTGTTGATAATCACAAAGGGACTTACATTAGACTTCTTCATACTTGTTTAGCTTATTCCTCCTTCAGTGTGGATGACATATGTACAAAGTCTCAAAAATGAAGAAAAGTAAAAAGGTAAGGATTTAGGAAGTTAATCTAAGGTCAATGAAGCAATGATGCTGTATGAATAGACAAACTCCTGAATTAATCTAACTCCATTTCGCCAAGGATGCATACAACTACATGAAGTTGGTGCAATCTCCTAAGGTAAACGAATGGTTTTCAAATCATGAAAGCTTATACAAGCACCCATCGAATGGCGCAGCTCAAACAAGCATCCACAATCGAACTTATACAAATAAGGCTCAGACTAGCTTTACACAACACTCCACCAGCGATGAATGTTAAAAGCATGAGCTAGGAGTTGATCAAATATCCAATACAAACATACATTACATCAATGAACTTCTAATCTACTTGAAACATCTCTCCACTTCATTAAGATACTAGAAACCATGTTACTCCACAAGACAACACTTAAACACCAAATGAATTCCAATGTCTTTGCATTAATCTTGAGGAATATTTACAACAACCTCCAAGTCCTCTCAGGAAATTTTGAGTCTCTCATATTCTACTCCTACAAAACTATATCTCTAGTCTCTAATGATTACAAATGAGGCGACAAGGCCTTTAGATAGTGGTCCAGAGTTACAATGAATGGCTTAGATCATTTCATGTAGCCAAGGGCTTAGATCATGCCACCTCAATAGGTAGTTACAACAAACTGTTATTTTTAGTACAAAAGAGAGAGGCAATGAGGGCACGTTTTCCAATGTGATAAGGTAAGATGAAATCATTTAAAACATCTTCCACATAGGCGTCCTTTTGGCTTCTTTTATTAAATGATACACTGAATGTAGTTGAAATGATGTGGCTGATATGATTGGATGATGATATGTACATGCCACATAGATGCCACCTCAGCATATTCTGATGGATTCCCAACTTGTGTGATCTTGTATGATGTCTTCGATGTTATGACTTTGAACTTGTAGGTTTGGGAAGGTATCTTGTAGATCTTGCCTTGTTCATCTTCTTGTAAACTAGATGAATGATGGATGTTACTTCATTTGACTAACACTGTGATGCTTTCTCTTCTCTTGCAGGTAGGTTGATGTCCTTTGGATGCATCTTGATAGAGAGTAGTAGGAGATGATGATGATGTTAGGAGATCTCTCCTGGACTTGAAGGTTGAATGGAACTTGAAGTTGAATAGATGAATGTCTTCAATGTATAAGTTGATGAAGTAGTCCTTCACGATGATCTTTGAATTGGCCCTTTGGAATGTAGATCATAACACCTTCTTTGGATGTGGAGTAGATGACCTCTTATAGACTTGAAGATTGTAGAGTCTTGAAGCTTGGATAGATAATGCTTTGGAACATTCGATGATGGAGCATATGAAACTTGATGTGAGCCTTCTGAAATGATGTTTCCTCTGCAACTTGAAGGTGATTCAAGCACTTGCTCTTGATGATCTTGAACTATTGCGGCATGATGACTCTTCCTTGAAGGTTGAAAGAACTTTAAGTAGAGTGGATGCCTTTGGAGGTCTTGATGAAGATGATGTCTTTTGGATGGATGTCTTCTAGATGATCTTAACATGATGCCAAAGAATTCCAACACAAGAATGATGAAAGGTTCCAATTCAATGATTCCTGAAGGAGGCCCTTTGGAGTAGCTACTTGATGCCTAAAAGCTATGATTGATGAAGGAGCGAGTTGATACTTGGAGTGATCCGATATGATATCATTGAAGTGACTTCTTTGGACAGCTACATGATGTCTTCTTTAAGATGGCAACTTGTTGACTTCACTCCTAGCATAAAGGTAACTCTGTATGTTAGCTCCTTTGCTGATTCCTTAGCTCCATTCACACTCCTTATTCCTACAAAACAAAAGGAAAGAGACAGCATCAATCTTCTTGATAAACATTTGATTTTATAATACATAAGAATCATTTCATACATCTCTAATTTAGGCACATTAGACGGGAAATTCTCTTCTTGATAAGGCTTTTAAACTTATATTAAACTTTCATTTGATTTCATCTAAGGTGGTCGCATTGGTTGAAGAATTATGATCTTCCTTGAGCTAGCGCACTTAGTTGAAGAATTCTGATCCTCCTTGAAAACACCTGCCATATATCCCCTATGTTTGATGTCTCCTTGAAACTAGTAGTTGAGCGCATTGGATTAGAGTTTAGGATCTTCTCTTAAAAAGGTTCAAAAATAAGACTTCTTGCAAGGTCCATCTCATCCTTAGAGCAGCGCATTGGATCATCAATCTGATCTCTTCTTGTTATAAGCACATTGATTGAAAATTTAGGCTCTCCTTTGTAATGAGTATATTAGATTAGCCTTAGATCTTCCCTTGAAAGGTTCCACATACCCTTTGGCGCATCACTTGATACTTTTAGGTTCTCTTTGTAGTCATACATTAGATCAAATTCCTAAATTCTCTAAAGCCAGCGCAGCAGATGATGATCTTAGGATCTCCTTGATTAAATCAAATCAACCTCCAAGACTCTCCTCTTGAAAGGCTTAAATCTCTTCCTTACTCTCCTATTTGACCTTAGGCGCATCAATTCAATAATTTGAATCCTCATCTCTTCCTTAACCTAACCTTCAACTCATGGTGGAGCAATTAAAGATTTTGGATCCTCCTTCAATGATGTTCAAACTAACCTTTATCTTGATCACAATCCTTGATCTCTACTAAAAAACTTTATATTTGAACCTTCAAAATAGTGGTCTCCACCTTGGCGCATTGAATAAAGGTTTTGGATCTCTTTAGCACTTATCCTCATTTCTCCCTTGTAGACATGGCGCAACAGATCAGATTTTTGAATCCTCTATATGGTTGGCGCATCAGATCTGATTTTTGAATCCCCTTGCTCCGTTTTCTTCAAGAGAAGTATCTTTTCCTCCTTGGGCGCAATGGTCTAGGCGCAAGAGATCATCATTTTGTTCTCTGATTGAAAGCGCATTTCACCAAGATTTCGCGCCACTCTAATATCTCGTCGCATTGGATCAAGATTTTGGATCCTCTGGGGTACTGAACCGTTTTTCAGGGTCTCTCAGGGTAAAGGTATAGTAAAAAATATATTTAAGTATAAGAATGAATTTCTTATACTCTAAATATTTTTCAATATACCTTTCAGGATGTTTGAGATAGGTCTCAAATCCACCGGTTTTAACATGCAACATCTAGAATTTGGAGGATCCACCAGATTTCAAACTTAGTCAATTTTTCAGGATTTCAGGATTTCAGGCTATCAGACTTAGTCATTTCAGGATCTCAAACATACATCAGGGTTGGTCTCAATGTTCATGAACTGGACGGAATTTGATCAAGACTCTTCGTTACTGCAAGTTCATGTTCCAGATTAGACCTCCAATTATAAAGCAAAATCTTCTATGAGAGAGACTTCTTGTCTAATTGGCAGAGGAAACGGACCTAAGACATCATCCAAAACCAAATGCAAAGCATCGGAGCTCAAAAAATGGGGGTCCCCATTTGCAATGGGGCGATGTGTGATTTGGTCACAACAGGAAGGAGATAAAGAAAAGAAAGGTGAAGGTGAACGGCAAGCAGGTGCTCTCAATCACGGTCGACCTCTTGAATGCGGAAATAAAGAATCTGATGCTGAGGCGATGGGTTGGCAAAATTATAGAAATGGCAAAGGTGGTGGAAGATGAGGAGAATGCAGGGTTGTGGGAGGCATTGTCTTCCTTTCTACTTGATCCTAATACTACCCGGGGGCGCTGGAATGTGTCTGGGGCCGCCCAATCCCTCACTCTAGCTATGCTGACGTCTGTAGCTGCTTCTTCCATTCTAGTGCATGAGGATATAATGGAGCTTTCTAAGTGTTGTGACCAAATCACACATCATCCCATTGCAAATGGGGACCCCCTTTTTTTGAGCTCTGATGTTTTGCATTGAGTTTTGGATGATGCCTTAGGTCGGTTGCATGATGAAATCAGTGGTTTGTTGCCTAAGTGAGGAATGGTTGTTTGAGTTCTCAGTCTAGTTTCTAATTCAAGAGTCATTTGCTTTCGTTCTGAGACTAATCCTGATGTATGTTTGAGATCCTGAAAATGACTAAGTCTGGTATCCCAATACCCTGAAAATTTGACTAAGTCTAAAATCTGGTGGATCCTCCAAATTCTAGATTTTGCATGTTAAATCCGGTGGATTCAAGACCTATCTCAAACATCCTGAAAGGTCTATTGAAAAATATTTAAAGTAGAAGAAATAATATTTTTCAATAGACCTTACCCTAAAGGACACTGAAAAATGGCTAAGTACTGAAGGGAGCCAAAATCCTTGACCAATGCGCCAATACATGAGGGGTCTTTCAAGAGAGAATCAATATCCTCAACCGGTGCCCCATGTATACTAAGGTGAGATGAAGGTTTGATGAGTCTTATTGGTGATCATTCAACCAGGATCCAAATTCCTTAACCAATGCGCTCACTTTGAAGGAGGCTTGAACTTAAATTTTATGAAACATTTCAAGAAGATCCAAAATCTCTATCTAGTGCGCCAAAGCATGAAGTAATTGCATCCGAATTTTCATAAAGACATTTAAGAGAGGATCCAAAGCCTTCAAGTAATGCGCTTGGAATGGGGGAGTTAAATTGCAAAGTTTCATGACACCTTTTTTTCAACCGGAGATCAAAATGGCCAACCAATGCGCCCAAAGTTGAAGGGATGAAGTATCTTGTTTCAAGTTTTAAGTGATCATTAACCGTGTTACATGATTTATAAAACTGAATAATGTATTATAGAATGAGATAATTACAATGAAGAGCGAATGCTCTATTTAAAGAGATTAGCGAGTCTAAGAATAGACGAACAGCTAGCACAAAGCTAAAAAGCAGAAAGCAAAGAGATAAGGATAAACGGAAAGCTATCTAATTGGAAAAACTAAAGAGAGTGACCATTAACCTAGATATTATCTTAATACCCCCCTTAATGGTCAATCCACTAACTAAACCAAGATGCCCCCTAAAACAAACTGCCTTCCGACACAGATGGAGGCATAAACAGAGAACAAAACCCAAGCACGGGTGTCGAAACACAGATCCCGAGGAATCCGAAGAAGCAGAACACAAATGATGACCGCAAGTCCAGCTGGTGACAAGAAGGGGCTAAGCACTATAGGCGCAGATCAAAGAAGCCCACAAAGCTACGAACCACGAAAACGCAGAAAACTCTCCAAAAACAGCGACTAGGCAAAAACATTTGCCAAACAAGGAAGCCGCCGAAAGCAGAAAACAGAACCCCATTCACAGGGCTACGAAACAGGAACTCAACTCTGACGAGACCCTGTAGAAAAATACCGATGATCAAAAAAGTTGTCGTTGAACTTCTGATTGCTTTCCAAAAAGATGCCATACTCCACGTTTTTTGAAGCACGAAAAAACAGATTATAAGTCGTTGGCACGAATGTCGAAGCAGATAGACGGCACAGAATCAAAACCCTTGCACGGGTTACGAAGCACAAAAACTAAGGTACATATCTCGAGATAAATCCTAACACGGATTTCAAAACCCAGATCTCGAGAGTACGGAAAGCATAGATTCAGAGCATCTGAACACAAATTCAAATCACGGATTTCGAGGAAAATATTTCTGAATGTAACCAAACTTGCAGCCAACAGATTGTGCCTTGTTACATGTTTAGCACTTAGTGTTGAAAACTTCTGAATGGGACCCATAAAAAGCATCCCACGACTTCAAAAAGACTCCCGTAAAATAAAAAACACGAACCTTTGCATTGACCGCCTTAAACAGATTTAAACCATTGAAAATAGAGGTCAAAATAGGCGCCAACACAATAATGAAACTTTGAGCAGCAATGGAAGATAATCACGATGAACTTCCTTTCGGAAAAAGACGCGACCTCATCAGCAACCCGACAAAAGGCACCGATACAAATACAAACCGGATAGAAATCGCATTTTCAGACAAGAACGACCCAGAACTGTGAAACGGCAACAAAAGTTTGAGCAAAACCCATCACAAATAAACAAACCAACAGATATTAAACAGTAATGAAGATTTGTGAATGGAAAATGCCCATTTTGATCAAAAACTACCCACTCGCGATGAAGAGATGGAAAACAGCATCAAAACAAAATCGTATCCTTTGAAAGAAATCACGACTTTCAGTGGCGATGCAGATCCCACCATACAAGAAACGGCAAGTAAGATGTGCCTAATCTAGAAAAAATGCAGCTGAGTAAACACCAACCACAAACCCAGAAAAAAGGCACTAAAAAGCATAAATCTGCGACTGTAAATCGCCATTTAAACCCCTTGTAGTGACCTTCAAAAATCAAGCGTTGTCGGAAGAAAAAAAAAGGCAAGAGGAACAAAAAAAAGGCGGGTGCTAAAAATCGCGTCCTCAACAACACAATATGAAGCGCCAATGGGAAGAAATTGCGACTCCAAGAAACCTCCTTCAAAAATCGCGACTGAGGGTTTTAAGCAGAAGCACACGACGGAAGTCTTGCAGGAGTCGCACCAAAACTCGCGTTTAAGGAAAAAAACACGTGATTTTGCAGACCAAACAAAAAAACGGCGATCATTTGGGCACAAAACACAACCCACAAAGAAGACGCACGACCTCCAGAGGAACCCGCGACCAAAAGGGCAGGAAATCACGACCCAAACAGACGGAGGCAGCAACACCCGCAACCACAAATCAAAAGGTATCTAGATTCCAACGCTCAGAAAGAACCCGAATCGACTAGCACACAGATAAAAAAACCTTTTAAAATGCGAAGACTAACCAGGTTCGTAACTTTGCTCTGATACCATGTTACATGATTTATAAAACTGAATAATGTATTATAGAATGAGATAATTACAATGAAGAGCGAATGCTCTATTTAAAGAGATTACCGAGTCTAAGAATAGACGAACAGCTAGCACAAAGCTAAAAAGCAGAAAGCAAAGAGATAAGGATAAACGAAAAGCTATCTAATAGGAAAAACTAAAGAGAGTGACCATTAACCTACATATTATCTTAATAAATCGGAGCCCAAAAACCTTAACCAACGCGCCCTTATGTGAGGAGGTTCAACCGGAGCCCAAAAACCTTAACCAACGCGCCCTTATGAGGAGGTTCAAGACAAGGATCCAACACCTTCAACCAATGTGCTACTTGGGTGTTAAGTTTAATTCAAATTTTATAAGACTTTTCAAGAAGCTATCAGCATGATGATCTCTTGCGCCTCTGTCATATTCCGATATTAAGACATTATTTGTCATCGTCAAATTGGACGACAATTATGTATAATATTATTACAATACATTTATTGTATTTATAAATAATAAATATAATGATAACTATAATATTATATATGATATATATATATTATGCAAATATAAATATGTATAATAATATTAATATAAATATAAACAAATGTTATTATAATATAATTATCACATAACAAGACAGATGTCTTATAATACATAAATATAATTATAAGTAGTAAAATAAATATTACTTATTTAAATATTATAAGATGCATCAAAAATATCTTATTATAAATTAATTATTATTAAATATATTCATGACTCTATATAAGACCAAATCATAAGACAGCAATAGTCTTTATAAAGACAAAAAGTCTAAAATAAGATTCTAAAAAGACAAAAGCACACATAATACAAAAGTCTTAATTAAACGATTCATAGAGATGAATAAGCAATTCTAGAATAATTAATATCAGCGATCACATATTGGTGAATAAAAAGAAGATTAAGTTTAGACTATAATTAATAATAAACAACTTGAAAGGGCACCTCCCTTCATAATGGGATACGGTGGATATATAAAGGTATACCACCTCTCACTCGGGGAGGCAGAGTACGGATCAGCAAGTAATTAAAATATAAATCAACACAAAATCCAGAGATGAAATTTCTCTACACCCCAACCAAACTGCATTATGGACAAATGATTATCGCTGCAAATTATGAATAATACAGTCAATTCCTAGTTATAATATTAATGTCTGCCAACAGTGATCTGCATATTCCTTATATTGAAGCATTGGTAGAAATATAACAATAGTAATATTGATTAAACAGCCATATTAATAAACTTATAGAGCCAATATGACGACTCTTCCCAGCAGACTCACCCTTATCAAGAGTAAAATGTGATAAGACATACCAGGAAATTGCCACGATGTACAAGTCTAACTCCACAACATTTACTTACATCCCTCCACCTTCACGGAATTAATCATAAAAAGAGCATCGATCAATGAGAAGGAAAGAACAGATAAAGATTAGAAAATAGCAGACAGCAACGAGCAAGGAAATAGAAAGAATAAGGGAGTAACAAGGCAGCGAACCAAGGAAATAGAAAGGAAAAGGGAATAGCAGGGCAGCGATCAGGTAAGTATAATTATTTAGCATGTTCTATGTAAGACTAGAAAGAATAAAAGGTAAGAATAAGATATATAAAGAAAAATATATGTAGATGTAAATATACATACATCACAATAGTAATAAGCATATATGGGATTCAGATATTAATTAAATAATAGGAGGAATAAATATACAAGTAGCGAAATTTAAGATATATATATAGTATAATGGAATTAGGATATGTATATAATGTGAATAGAAATTGTAATGGAGATACATTATAAATTGATGTTATATTAATGAAAACATGATCTTACCAAAATTGAATCATGAAACAGGAAGTGCAATTGAGTTCACAACAGACATACATTCTAAATCATAAGAATATCCCTACCATAATCTATGCTTATGAGTCATCATATCTCCTTAGTTACTATTTCTTACGAAATAATGGACACGGCAGGGAATGGCGGAGTAATTCCTACATGGAATTGGTAACTTGGTGCCTTACATATCATGGATTTGATATGGTAAGGAGGGGCGGGTGTAATTCCTTCCATGTATTGGTATCTTAGCGCCACGCCGTGTTAATCCTACTTTCCAAAGAGGTAACGAAGGAAGATATAGATCTCAACCTCTCCTCAATCATATACTTGATTCTCTATCACTCCAACTAAATGGAAATAGCATAAGGAGGGGCGGTGTAATTCCGGCACGTGAATTGGTATCCATGCGACCTATGAGATATCATAGGGAGGGGCAGTGTAATTCCTTCCGTGCAAGGGTATCCAAGCGCCTTATAGCTAATTTTCCGATGGAGGTTAAGAGAAAAAGGATATGAACATTAGAATATGAATCGTGATCACTTAGCATCACCTATAGGATATGAAGTCAAAGATGTTAATTAAAATGATAAGTAAGGAATAATGATCAGTTAATAAGTAAATGATGTTTTTACATTATCATTAACCTTATCTAATCTTATTATTATCATTTAATGATCTTTAATATTCCTCCGAGAATTCATTTTTGAATGAAGATTCAGGTTAAAGTGTTCTCACTAAAAAGGGGACATTACAGCCTCATCCAATGCGCCATGTTCATGAAGATGAAGTGAAGGTTTCAATGAGTTTCAAGGAGGGATTGAAATGCTTAACCGGTGTGCCACATTCATTGCACCAAGGGTGATGAGGGTAGAGTGGTGTTTTTCAAAGCATTTTTCAAAGAGAGATTAAAAACCTCAACCAAGGCGCCAATACCTAGAGGATCCAAAATTGCCAACCAGTGCGCCCATGTTAGAAGGAATCAATTTTGGTTATTAGAAGGCAAGCATGATTCATGATCACCTAGATGAGCACCTAGAAAGAGCTTACATAAGATAGTCCTTTTGAGTGGGTTCTTTGAGAAATATCTGTCATCTCCTATTGTTTGAAGTCATTGAGATATCAAAAGTGAAGTCAATTTGATGATAAGGGTTGTTGAATGCTTAAGTATGCTTCTTATATACCTGAAATGATTCTTATGTATTATGAAATCAATTGTTTATCAAAAGGGTTTGATGTTGCTTCTTTGTTTGTGTTGCAGCGAAGAAGTTGCCTAAGGAGCTAACATCCGGAGTTACCTTCATTCAAAGAAGTCAACAAGTTGCCATGTTGGAGATGACATCATGTAGCTGCTCCAAGTGATCACTTCAAGTTTAACATGCCAGCACTCTTCATCTTCATCATCATCAAGCATCCCAAAGACATCTATAAAGTTTCAAGTCCCTCTAGTACATTCAAGCCTCCTTGAGAAGTCATCTACTCCACATATAAGGAAGGTGTTATCATCAATATCTACACTTCAAAGGACCTTTCAAGTTGGAGCATTTCATCATGTTAAGATCATATCAAGTCCAAGTGCACTACTTCATCTTCAATAGCATCATGTCAAAGACAATTCATCTATCCCTTCAAGTTCTCCCAATCTTCAAGTATCAGAAGAGTCTCCTACTCAAGGAAGCAACATCATCATTTATACTACTAATCTACTCTCCAAGAAGTATCATCCAAGAAGATCATCAACCTACCTACAAGAAGAAGAAAGTACACAGAATTAGTCAAATGAGTTACAAGCATCATACATATCCTACTTACAATGAATAAGGCAAGATCAACAAGATACATCCCAAGTGTTCGTCATCCAAAGCAATCACATCGAAGACATCACAAAGATGATACAATTTGGGAATATGCCCAAAAAGCATATTGAATAAACAGTTGAAATCAACAAATATGCTGAGGTGCCACCTATGTGGCATGTACCTATCATCATCCAATCATAATCAGCCACATCATTTCAACCGCATTCAATATATCTACAACAAGCAAGAAGACAGAGAGGACGTCCATGTGGAAGATGCTCTAAAACATTTCATCTTATCCTTATCTTCTTGGAAAATGTGCCTTCATTGCCTCTATTATGTACTAAAAATAGCAAGTTGTAACTACCTGCTGAGTTGGCATGATCTGAACCCTTGGCTACGTGAATTGATCCTAGCCTTTCATTGTAATTCTGGACTCTATATAAAGGCCTTGTTGCCTCATTTGTAAATCATTAGAGATTAGAAATTAGATTGTAGACAAGTAGGAGTAGAATAGAAGAGACTCTCGAAATTCTCTGAGAGGACTTGAAGTTGTTGTAAATATTTCTCAAGATTAATGCAAAAACATTGGAGCTTGTTTGGTGTTAAGTGTTGTCTTGTAGAATGACATGGTTTCTTATATCTTGATGAAGTGGAGAGATGTTTCAAAGTAGATTAGAAGTTCATTGATGTTATGTATGTATGTATTGAATATTTGATCAACTCCGAGCTCATGCTTTTGACATTCATCACTGGTGAAGTGTTGTGTAAAGCTAGTCTCAGCCTCATTATTTACTGAAGTTCAATTGTGGATGCTTGTTTGAGCTGCGCCATTCGATGGGTGCTTATATGAGCCTTCATGATTTGAAAACCATTCACATACCTTAGGAGATTGCACCAACTTCATGTAGTTGTAGGCATCCTTGGCGAAGTGGAGTTAGGTCGATTAAAGAGTTTGTCTGTTCAATACATCATCATTGTCTCATTGACCTTAGATTAGCTTCCTAAACCCTTATCTTTTTCCGTTTCTTCATTATTGAAACCTTGTACATATATCATCCACACTAAAGGAGAGATAAGTTGAATGAATGAAGAAGAATTCAGCGTAAGTCCCTTTGTGATAATCAGCAAGATCACATGTAATCATTGAGTTCATCCATCATAAATCTTAAGAAAAGGAACCTTGAAGTTGTCTCGATTGATCACTTTGTTTAGCATTCGAGAGGCTTTATTCAAGAGAGAGTGTTTTACTCTATTGTTGAATTGTCTAAAAACAATCAACACTAAGGACTCACAATTGTACCTGAAGTTTCTCCTCGATCATGTGCATGAAATCCACAATGAACAGATAAGGCTTAGGACGTTGGTTGAAAGAATTGCAAAGAAGGTGCAGGTTAAGGTCACGGTCGAGGACAAAGCAGAGTTTCGTTGCCAGAATTATAGAAATGGCAAAGGTGGTGGAAGATAAGGAGAATGCAGGGTTGTGGGAGGCATTGTCTTCCTTTCTACTTGATCCTAATACTACCCGGGGGCGCTGGAATGTGTTCGGGGCCGCCCAATCCCTCACTCTGGCTATGATGACCTCTGTAGCTGCTTCTTCCATTCTGGTGCACGAGGATATAATGGAGCTTTCTAAGGACTCATAGTTGAACCTGAAGTTTCTCCTCGATCATGTGCATGAAGTCCACAATGGCCAGATAAGGCTTAGGAAGTTGGTTGAAAGAATTGCAGAGAAGGTGCAGGTTAAGGTCACGGTGGAGGACAAAGCAGAGTTTCGTTACCCCTGTGATGACGAGGATGACATCATTGACCTCACGGGTAACGATGAGGCAGATAAATATACTGTTATATTTTGTTTGTTTACTGTTTTTTTGTTAAAAACTCTTTTGTCTTAATGGTAATGTACAGAGGAGAGACCTTGTAATTTGCCCTCCCTGTAAGTCTGTGTAAGGGTTGTTTTAAGACAGTTGCAAACCCAATTGGGCTTTGGCCCTGGTTTTTGTTTGGGTCCCTGGTCCCTTACCAGGGTATATTTAATCAAAAAACAAATATAAATAATATTAATATAAAATAAATATAATTACAAATATAAATATTATTAATATAAATATAAATAAAATATAAATATTATATATTATTATTTTTATATAATAATATAATTATCAATATTAAATAATATTATAATTATCAATATAAAATAAATACTAAATATTATTATAAATATCTATAATCGTTGGCTGCCATCTATAAGCAATGACTCCTAATTAAAGGAAAGGCATTAATATTAAACGATTCATAAGATTTACTAAAGGCTGCGATCCTAGAATTAATGCAGCGATTACAATAAGGCAGTAATCTTAAGACTTCACTTGGGTTCTGGCAGCGATTTCTATAGAGGAGGACAGCGATAAGTAAAAAGTAAAAGGTAAGTAATGCATTGTTTATGAAAGGCCACAAACAGTTGACAAGAGGCAGCGATCCCCACAAGGGACATGACTCTGTGAGGAGTCATCACCCTTTCAAAGGGGATGACTCTCCTCACAAGAGTGTAGGGTATATTAAGAGGAAAAGCAGCAGTGAAGAAGAAAATAGAAAGAAATATACATATTTCTGATTATAGATATATATCTGAGCATAACAAGAAGGAAGTGGAATTATATATAGAGAGAGATTTGAAATCTGATTGTGGTGGGATTTATATGAGCATGTAATGTATGGATTTAAATATAGATCATGCATATTGTATTTATGATGTCATCTTCATAATTTATTATGTATTGCTGATATGATTATTTGAGAATGTGGAATTGATAAGAGTTTGCTATGCATAATGTCATGTCCCTATATTGAATCGATTATTAAATATTATAAATCGAATATAATATAATATATTTATTTAAATTATATTATTAAATATAAGTAAATATAATTATTAATATAAATATTAATGAATTAAATATTATTATAATATATAATTATATTATATAAATATAAATAAATATTATAAATTGATTAATATAAATATTATAAATTAAATATATATATTATAATATTATTAACTATTAAGAATCAAAGGGAACCGATTCCCATATTGGGTGGCGGACACTTACCAAGTGAAAAACCCTAGTAAAGGCAATGCATACGATGAAGGATGAAACAAGACAAAGAATTAATAAGTGCGATTAATATAAGAGCAACTATCCATAATATAAAGGATATGCAAAGGCTGCGATCATATGAAAGATGGCAGACTATAAATAAAGCCAAAGTACTATGAAGTCAGCGATTAACTAATATGAAGACAGCGGTCATTCACACTAAGGCTGCAATCTAGGAAATAATAGAGACAACGATTAGGACTAATGAACAGCGATCCTAATAAGGCCAGCGATGATAACAAAAGGTTACGTCTCCTAAGGTCAGCGATCATCATATAAGGTGGCAACCATTGATAAGAAACAATGTAATGTTCCGCCTGGATGCTTGCAAGACTATAAGTCATTCCCAATGGAGACGGCCAAATTTACTAATAGGTTTGACACTCTCATCATAATAGACTGAAAGGAATCATCTAATCTTCAGCATATAAACCATGGTGTCGTTGATAGACAGGATGGTCGAACTTGCAAATGATAACAGAGATTGCTGGCGCCGATTTAAATCAAATAGGACAAAATGAATTTAAGACAAAACCAAAATGAGATTAAGTTATTATATTGTATACTCATTGATCGGCGGACTCCTAAAATGAATCGAACAACTAACAAAGGATGACGCGATTAATTAAGGAAGTCAATCATGAATAAGACAAGGCACATAAGATAAAGTGTCCCAGTCAGCAAACAAAACAAATTAAGGAGAATTAGTAAGGATGCGGTCAGTTCCAAGGGAGACGTCCCCACAAAAGGATGCATCCTCTCACGTAGAAGGCAGGTATTTAAGGGGATCAATGGATCCCAATATGGCATCTCTCCAAGGATTTACTCATTCACCTCATTAGAGCGCAACACTCATATTGATAGCACTTCATATCATCTGAAGCAAATCAATCAGCGATTCATTCAGGCTATATCAGTAGCACACACCATCTACACAACAGAGGTAAGGTATAATGTCATGTCCCTATACTAATGACTTTGATTATGTTAAAGATATGAATCTATTATTATAATTGAATATATTTAATTAAATATTATATATTGTTAAATATATTTAAATATATTCAAAATAAAATATTATATAAATTAAATACTTAAATATCATAAATCAAATATTATTATTTATATTTAATGAAAATCTATTATTAATATGATAGATATTATTAAATAAGAAAGATATAATTACTATTCATTATTAATATATTATATACGATATTATAATTAATATTATAAAATAATATTATAAAGATTATATATAATAAATGAATATAAATTATAAAACATAACATAAGACTAGACCGATTCATAAAGAATAAAGTAAAAACATGTTTCAAAACAGCCAATCACATTCCCAAAGGAAGCGCCTATAATAAGACAAAAAAGTCTTAGTTATGAAAGAGCGTAAGAAATGAGATATTAATATATACGTAGTGCCAAAAAAAAGACTATGAGATACAATCTGTCTGTGAATAAAGAGGGGCCTTGAAGGTGTGGTTTGTTAATACCAAGTGATGCGAATTGTTTGAGGAAACAAATTGTATTTAATGAATAGTGCAGCGATCAATATTTAAAAAGGTGCGATCAGCATATGTAATGGAGTGTTGTGATTAGGAAAAAGGACAAAACAGTTTGTTAAATTTTGTATGAAGAGGTGTGATTAAGTAATGAAGAGGAGCAACCAGTAATAGGCATGTCTTTCCATTGTAAAAGGTTGTGTCCATATATTCATGAAGATGTCTTTCTTTAAGACATATAAAAGCAAGAATCGAATAACATAAAAAAGGGATCTGATCGGAAGATAACGAAGAGGACAATGAATCTTTAGTCATCTTCAATAGGAGGAAACATCTTTGCAAGAGACAAATAAATTAACAAGTAATAAAATAAAAAGCAATTGCCTTTGAGGCTCTCACTGATCTGAATAGTTTGGCAAGAAGAAAAGACTAATCAAGGAATTTAAAATTTTAATTGCATGAAAGGAGAGATTTTCTGAGTAATAGGGAACAACAGAGAGAATAGGAGAAAGAAAAGAAAAAAAATATCTGATCACATCGAATTGTGACAGCCATCTAAAGTTGAAATTGTGCAAGGTTGTGAAAAATTTCGGCTTACTAGAAGGGGACATTACATATAACCTGCCCCTTAGTCAATTATGCATTTTCAATACTATAATGAAATCTCATACCCATACATGAATAATAAAAGGAATTGAATGATCATAAATAGCATTGTCTAAGATAAAGTGAACATATAGCTGATATGATAGCATGTTATAGTCAAGGTGGAGCAAATAACTAACATGATATAGATAGCTTAAACATCTATGAATAACATGATTATAAATGCATAGAGACTCCATCATTATAGGACTAAATCAAATTAAAGGACAACTATACTTGATCCATAAGGATCCATGAGATTATGAAAACAAGGTCCTAAAGAATGAGCTCATGATATACTAGGGTCTAAGTGTCTCAAATTATAACGTTAATCTATCAACCACCCGGTGAGAGTATGGGTTAGACTAGGGAAGAGCAGTAGTTTATGATAAGTCTCTTTTGGTAGGTGATCCTCAAGTTTAGCGAGGAACCACTGGGCGTGTGGCGAAGCTAATGGTGAGGAACCGTTGGGTGTGCGGCGAAGCCAACTTGAGCCAAACGGTGAGGAACCGTCGGGCATGTGGCGAAGCCTTTGGGCCTACAACAAGTAGAGATGGGCTTTACTCAAGTTTGGTCAGGAACCACCGAGCGTGTGGCAAAGCCTTTGGGCCAAATGTTATCAACCTGCGCCCTATATCTATACCCCATCTCCACAAGGATCCATAAAGGGATAGGGTTAACACAAAGTATGACCACCCTAAGTATATCATGAGGCTCAAAAGAATGATTAAGAATTGAATTAGGGAAATGAATACATGAATTATTGATTTATGATGAGATTGATTATGTGGTTACTAACCCTAATTTGGATATTCTAATATGATTTATTGATCTTATTTATTACTAATGTTTCTTTTAAGAAGTCATTCTTGTGTGCAAGATTAGAAATAAGAATCTTCTTATAAGGGACATTACAAGTGGTATCAGAGCAGCTATCCTGCCATCGTATGACACAAATTAATGCAAGCCTACTCTAGAAGGAACCAAAACCGCAACAACATGGAGGCACAAGACATGAGGGCCTTCATGGAGATGACCACTAAAGCAATGATGGACCAAAATGAGAAAACCACTAAAGCTATGATGGAGCAAGGAGAAAAGACAACACAAATACTTCTTGAGGCACTCCAAAAGGTGGGAAACATCGTGGACCATCTCAAGACTCATTCAACAAATGGGAAGGAAGTGGGCTCCAATCAAGCCGAGAATAGCAACACTTCATCTAGCTCAAGGATTCTGAGACCATCTTTCCTACCCGATGAAGAAACTTCAAGGACGGAAGATGTTACTGCACAAGCCATGAGTACCGAAGACATTGCTAGGGCTTATGCAAGCTTACAACCAGAAGTAAGAAGAGTAGTATCCTTCAATGATTTTAGCCATTCAAAGAGGAATGAGTCAACAAGGAAGGAAAGGAGACCCGTCAACAAAGACTTGAAGCATAAAGCCAACAAGGTGAACCTTCCCAACTTTGATGGAACAAACAAGATCACCCCACATGCATGGCTACAAAAGTTGAATGACTACTTCCACCTTACCCCGATAACCGAGAGGGATGCCCTCCAATTTGCCATTTTACACTTGGAGGGATTAGCCTACGAATGGTGGCATCATGGGAAGCATACTCAAGGTCATGAGGCGATCACATCTTATGAAGAATTTTCCAAAAAGTTCATTAAAAGATTCAATCAATGACATCCACAACAAGACTTCAAAGAGTTGACTCTATTGAGGTAAAAAGGAACCGTGGATGAATATATAAGTGAGTTTGAGAAGATAGCCATCCGAGTTTCAGGAGTAGACGATGACAGACTCACATACTTATTTATTGAAGGATTAGATGAAGCACTATGAGGCTTAGTGGGAGCACTTAAACCCACAACACTTGATGATGCCATTGAAATGCCAGTTCAATTGGAGAAAACCAAACCCTCTCACCCATACACCAAACCATTTCATAAGAAAGGGAAGTTTAACAACTCATTCCACCCCAAGGATAAGAAGAAGGATAGCAGCCTATGCTATAGATGCAAGGAGCCTTGGAAATCAGGTCACACTTCCATAGGTAGGGAACCCCGTGACAAAAACCAATGTTATAAATGTAAAGAAAAGTGGGAGCCTGGACATAGGTGTGGTAAGAGGAGTCAAGCCCACAATCTTGAAGTACTTTCCGACGAAGAAGTGGGTAATGAAAGTCCTATCAAAAGAATAAAATAAGATAGCCATGAACAAGGATCTATAGCAGCAATTTCTAAAGTATCTAAACATCATCCCTTTAAGATTAGAGGAGTTCTCAAAGGGCAAAAGGTGACAGCCCTAGTAGATAGTGGGGCCACCCACAACTTTGTTGATGAAGCATTGGCCAAAAAGCTAAAACTTGAAACTCAAGACTTTGAAGGATTTAAAGTGACCTTAGCAAATGGGTCTACAACCGATTGCTCCAAAAAGCTTCCCCAACTAAAATTAACTCTTGGGAAACACCCTATCCAAGAAGATTTCTATTTAGTCAATATGGGAGATATGGACATAATAATGGGACTACCTTGGTTACATTCCCTAGGGCGCCTCACTTTAGATTTCCCCAAACTAGAACTTAGCTTTGAGCAAAATGGGAAAAAGATAACCTTACATGGGCTATCCGACAGATCACCTAGGGTAATTTCCTCTAGAAGGATGGAACGAACCTTCAAGAACAACCAAGTCGAATGGGTGGCCCAATGTTTGATCCTAGACAAATCAACCCCATTAGGAAAGTCCATACACAGACATCAAGCCAATCCTCAAGAAACATAAAAAGGTGTTTGATGAAATACCACCCGGTCTTCCCCCAAAACGAGGTTTTGAGCACATTATTGAAATGGAAAAGGATGCAAAACCCGTTATCACCACTCCATATAGGCATCCCCAAAAATTTAAGGAAGAAATAGACAAAACAATCAATAAACTTTTGGAGATGGGTCATATACAACCAACTTCCAACCCATTTGCATCCTCCATGGTATTAGTGAAGAAAAAAGATGGTACCATGAGAATGTGCGTGGACTATAGAGCTTTGAACAAAAAAACCATCAAGAATCAGTATCCTATACCAAGAGTGGATGAATTATTTGACGAGTTGCATGGAGCAAAGTACTTTTCGAAGATTGATCTAAGATCGGGATACCATCAAATTAGAATGAGGGAAGAACACATTCCAAAGACCGCATTTAGATGTCACTATGGTCATTTTGAATTCTTGGTTCTGCCTTTCGGATTGACAAATGCTCCGGCCACATTTCAGTCATGCATGAACCACACCTTCCGAAAACAACTAAGGAAGTTCTTGTTGATATTCTTTGATGATATCTTGATTTATAGTAAGACATGGGAAGATCATCTCAAACACATTGATGAAATCTTGTCCGTTCTCAAGCAAGAATCCTTATATGCAAAGGCATCCAAGTGTGAGTTTGGAATGGAAGAAATCCTCTACTTGGGGCATAAGATAAGTGCACAAGGAGTCCAAGTAGATGAAGAAAAGATCAAAGCTATTAAGGAGTGGCCAAGACCAAGAACGTTGACTCATCTCAAGGGATTTTTGGGTTTGTGTAGCTATTATCGAAGATTCGTCAAGAACTTTTCCAAGATTGCAGCTCCACTCACCAATTTGACCAAGAAGGGATCCTTCTTATGGGATGAGAAAGCACAAAAGGCCTTTGAAAATTTGAAAGAGGCAACAAGCACTTGTCCGATACTTGCCATTCCCGGCTTTTCACTCCCCTTCGAACTTGAATGTGATGCATCCGGTGAAGGCATCGAAGCTATTCTAATGCAAAACAAACATCCTATTGCTTTCGAGAGTCCTAAGCTATCTCCTACAAAGAAATTATATTCTACCTATGATAAAGAGATGTTGGCTATTATGCATGCACTGGCGAAGTTTAGGCAATATTTGGTTTATGGAAAGTTCATGGTTAAAACCGATCACAATAGTCTCCAATTCTTCTTAAAACAAAGGGATTTGAATGACCATCAACAGAAATGGGTGAATAGATTGCAAGCCTACAATTTTGACATTGCCTATGTGAAAGGGAAAAACAATGTAGTTGCCGATGCATTATCTAGAAGGCCATCCTTATGCACCATATCAAGTATTTCACCAGATTAGAGAAGCACTCTTATAGCCGAGTATGCTAAAGATCCTCTCACCAGTAACATACTTGAAGGAAATATACCAAATGAGGAATTTAGAGTAAGGGATGAAATTATCTTCTACAAGAATTGAGTGTATGTTGCATCCGGGTCCAAATTGAAGGAGAAAATCATCAAAGAATTTCATAATAATCCTTTAGCCGGGCACCAAGGATATTTTAAGACATACAAACAAGTTAGAGAGAAGTTTGCTTGGAAGGGTCTAAAAAGAGATGTACTCAAGCATGTTCGAGAATGTGACACATGTCAAAGAAACAAGATAGAGCAAACCCATCCAGCCGGGTTACTCCAACCTTTACCCATTCCCGAACAAAAGTGGAGTAGTATTTCCATGGATTTCATAACCGGCCTTCCTAAGGTGTAAGGAAGAGATTGCATCTACGTGGTGGTAGATAGACTTCCAAAGTATGCACACTTCATGGCTATCTCGTCCGAATACAAAGCCCCTTAAGTTGCCGAGTTATTCTTCAAGGAAATCTTCAGACTTCATGGGCTACCAAAGAGCATAGTCAGCAATAGAGATAGTCACTTTATGAGTTTATTATGGCAAGAATTATTTCAATTGTCCCGGGACAGAACTTATGCCAAGTACAAGTTATCATCCTCAAACCAATGGACAAACAAAAATAGTGAATAAAAGGATTGAGGGCTACTTAAGAAACTATGTTACCGGACAACAAAAGGTGTGGATAAAGTGGCTACACATGGGAGAATATTGCTATAACACAACTCATCATATGTCCATTGGGATGAGCCCATTCCAGGCTCTATACGGGTATGAAGCCACATCATTTGGGAGTTTGCTTCTTCAAGAGAGTAGGGTACCCAAAGCCAAAGACTTCCTTCAACAACATGAGGACATCGTGAGAGTCCTTAGGGACAACTTGCATCATGCCCAAAACCAACAAAAGATATATGCAAATAGAAAGCGAGTTGAAAGAACCTTTGAAGTTGGAGACATGGTATTCTTAAGATTGCAACCATATAAGCAGACTTCTATTAAGGTTAGCGGATCCAAAAAGCTCAAGCCTCGATTTTGTGGACCATACAAGGTTTTGAAGGATTGGTGAGGTTGCTTACGAGTTGGATCTCCCCGGGAATAGTAAGATTCACAATGTATTTCATGTTTCCAGACTTAAAGAAAGTGCATGGACAAAAGGTCACCCCGTGTGAAGAACTATCCCCTCTTGATGATGAGGGACAATTAGTCCTTGAACCGGAAAGAATACTTAGTACAAAGGAAAGAAGATTGAGGAATAGAATCATCTCCGAATACCTCATAAAATGGAAAGGTCTACCTGAAGACGATGCTACATGGGAAGGAGGTGAGTTCCTCAAACATCTGAATTTGAGCATTGCTTGAGGACAATCAATCTTTGAGTGGGGAGGACTGTAATGTTCCACCTGGATGCTTGTGAGACTATAAGTCATTTCGAATGGAGACGGCCAAATTTACTCATAGGTTTGACACTCTCATCATAATAGACTGAAAGGAATCATCTAATCTTCAGCATATAAACCATGGCATCGTTGATAGACAGGATGATCAAACTTGCAAAAGACAAGAGAGATTGCTGGCGCCGATTTAAATCAGATAAGACAAAATGAATTTAAGACAAAACCAAAATGAGATTAAGTTATTATATTGTATACTCATTGATCAGCAGACGCCTAAAATGAATCAAACAGCTAACAAAAGATGACGCAATTAATTAAGGAAGTCGATCATGAATAAGACAAGGCACATAAGATAAAGTGTCCCAATCAGCAAACAAAATAAGGAGAATTAGTAAGGATGCGATTGGTTCCAAGGGAGACGTCCCCACAAAAGGATGCATCCTCTCACGTAGAAGGCAGGTATTTAAGGGGATCGATGGATCCCAATATGGCATCTCTCCAACGATTTACTCATTCACCTCATCAGAGCATGGCACTCACATTGATAGCACTTCATATCATCTGAAGCAAATCAATCAGCGATTCATTCAGTCTATATCAGCAGCACACACTATCATCTCCACAGCAGAGGTAAGGTATAACCTGCCCCTTAGTCAATTATGCATTTTCAATACTATAATGAAATCTCATACCCATATATGAATAATAAAAGGAATTGCATGATCATAAATAGCATTGTCTAAGATAAAGTGAACATATGGATGATATGATAGCATGTTATAGTCAAGGTGGAGCAAATAACTAACATGATATAGATAGCTTAAACATCTATGAATAACATGATCATAAATGCATAGAGACTCCATCATTATAGAACTAAGTCAAATTAAAGAACAACTATACTTGATCCATAAGGATCCATGGGATTATGAAAGCAAGGTCCTAAAGAATGAGCTCATGATATACTAAGGTCTAAGTGTGTCTCAAATTATAGCATTAATCTATCAACCACCGAGTGAGAGTATGGGTTAGACTAGGGAAGAGTGGTAGTTTATAATAAGTCTCTTTTGGTAGGTGACTCTCAAGTTTAGCGAGGAACCACCGGGCGTGTGGCGAAGCCAATGATGAGGAATCGTCGGGCGTGTAGCGAAGCCAACTTGAGCCAAATGGTGAGGAACCATCGGGCGTGCGGTGAAGTCTTTGGGGCTACAAGTAGAGATGGGCTTTACTCAAGTTTGGTCAGGAACCACCGAGCGTGTGACGAAGCCAACTTGAGCCAAATGGTCAGGAACCACCGGGCATGTGGCGAAGCCTTTGGGCCAAATGTTATTAACCTACGCCCTATATCTATACCCCATCTCCACAAGGGTCCATAAAGGGATAGGGTTAACACAAAGTATGACCACCCTAAGTATATCATGAGGCTCAAAAGAATGATTAAGAATTGAATTAGGGAAATGAACAGTTGAATTATTGATTTATGATGAGATTGATTATGTGGTTACTAACCCTAATTTGGATATTCTAATATGATTTATTGATCTTATTTATTACTAATGTTTCCTTTAAGAAGTCATTCTTGTGTGCAAGGTTAAAAATCAGAATCTTCTTATAAGGGACATTACATGCCTTCACATCATTTTTTAATATTCGGTGAATGGTTCTTCATTTATACCAGTACATCTAATTCTGAAAGTACAAACAAAATTGCATATTTACAAAAATCCTGAAAGGGGACATTACATGACAGGACAAGTAAATAAAGGGTCAGTACTTGAAGAAGAAACATTTCACTTTCCCTTGTAACTTTGTATCTCCAGCTTATTCCATATATGCCCAACAAGTCTCAATCCCTCTGTTTGCATATAAATGCAGAAGTGCCAATTTCTTCCAAGGCTTATGAATTATTATTTCCTCATGTACGTGCACAAATTTATGTCTTATAACAATAGCATGCTCCATCTCAATATCTATTTATGACTTTGTCGGGCATAAATTTGTGTCTAATATCTTTGTCAAATTTTAACTGTTGAGTTGATTCGTACTCTTCAACTTACCCTGTTCTTGTCATGTAAGCATCCATGCATGCTAATGATATTTAGAATTCAAAAGATCGTTCTTGTGCATCTAATAAGAAGTTATACTTTTATATGTACCAAAACACATTCAGCAGACCCACAAAAATATATGAACAGATAGAATCCATTTCAATTGGAAAATAATATACAGAAACAGAAAATGGAACAAAGTGGTCCTTCCAAACATCTTCTCAAACTTCCAATCAAATGACCTTTTCAAAGGAGTGATAGTAACTTAGAATTTCTGCAGATTATTATCTTCACACCACAAACCTATATGACAGATAAAACTCATTTCAATGGAAAAATACACTACAGAACAGAAAAAATTCTCAAAATAGTCCTTCCAAACATCTCAACCTTCCAGTCAAATGAACTTTGGAGAAGTGATAGTAAACCTGATTCATTGCTGATGGATTATTATCATCCCCAGTTAAACCCATGGAACCTGAGACATACACTTGATCACCTGTCTTCACATGTTCAGCTGCAATTTCTGCCATCACCTCGCAAAACTTTAATGAAAACCTGCAGATGAAAAATACTTCATGTAAAATTACCAATATAAATTTCACAGCTGTTTACCCATAATCTTGCATACTCTGGCCACATTTATGTTCATTATGTGTAATATATAGCAGATTAAATGATTCCAAGGAAATTGTGTATGAAGCATACCTTCACTTACAATGTTAAAAAATATCAATCTGTTGTGGAAAATAGAAAAGTACTAAAGAGATAGAAAAAATTCATTAATAGAATACACAACAAAATAAATAGAGTTTGAGGGCATGCAAAGTTCAAATTTATTATAAATAAAGTCTTATGCGTGCAATCGATTTCTATATTCTGAAATTTTTGTTATATGTTACCATATGCAAACTTGTCAATATTGATAAGTTAACAATTTATATCAGCTTTTTAAAAAAGTCATCCAAATAATGATACTAATGTTTTCAGTATTTTAAAATGAAAACTTTTGGGATGAAATATGAAATAAGTTGAGGGCAATGCTGATAGTAGAAACCTAACAGGTAGTTTCAAGTGAAAATTTGAATGGAGCATTGCGCAGAGAAAACCCTGGCAAACTCTGCATGCTCGACCTTTGGCTTCCAAATGGCAACAAAGGATTTAGGAGAAGGGGAAATCGTGGACAGGCCCTATTACCAAGGATTTGGGGGGCATTTTGCTTAGAGAAGAAAGGGAATCCTCTATGAAAGGAAAGGAATCCTAAAGTGCTCCCAAGGATTTAAGATATGCCTCTTTCAAACCGAGGCTAGACCCTATTCCTCCATCTTTGGCAAGGGTTGCTGCAGTATCTCCATAGGTTTCTTTGGATCCTAGCATTGTGATGGAAAATGTCGATCCTTTTCTCTGCAAGCAATTCTAGGGAAATGAGGACAAATGGCTAAGGAATGAGGAAATTTGCGATTGGGGTGCAAGGGAAACGACATATGGATTCGTGCCACTACACGCTTCCCAAAGGGTATTTTGCTCTCCTCCTTCCATCCATGGAGTTGCAGCAAGCTCTTCATGCCCAATAGAAGGCCTAGAAGCTAGGCTTCTCAAGTGCTTCAATTTTTTCTACTTTAGAATCAGTATAGATGTGCTTGTAAGGTCTTCCCCTAGAAATATTGTAGTGAATCCCTAAGTCACCAGGTTCGAATTCGACAACCATGAAATTCGGAATAAATTCAGCAAGGAAAAATATGGAAAAAAAATTCGTGATAAAATTTACCTTACATAAATTTGAATTTTTTAAAATATATTATATATATAATAAATACACAAAACATTGCTAAATAAGTACCACATTTATAAACCATAATAAACTCTAATACTAGTTTTAATTTAAAAATATAAAAATAAATATATTTAATTTATATTTTAACTTTCAAAAAAAATAAAACAATTACTAATTTTATTTTAAAAAACATAAAAATAAAAATATGTTAAATTTATATTTTAATTTAAAAAATAAATTAAATAAATACTAGATTTATGTTAAAAACATAAAAATAAAAAATATATTAAATATACGTTTTAAGTTTTAACTTCAAAATTTAAAAAACAAAAATAAAAAATCTAAATTTTATTAAAAAACTTAAAATTTAAAAACAAAATAAAAATATAACCAGCACTTGCACCCATAGGAGGTTTAAGGAATACGCCAATAGGAACAACCAGCGAGTCTAGATTTTAGAAAATTTTCTAGCGTGAATTTTATTTACGGCGTGAGACAGTACTGAGCACTATACTGCTCACATTATTTCATGAAAGGCGATAATGTGAGCATTATAGTGCTCGGTATTGTCTCACGCCGTAAATAAAATTCACACCGGAAAATTTTCTAAACTCTAGACTCCTCGGTTGTTCCTACCGGAGTATTCAGCGTATTAAATTTTATTTTGAACTTAGATGAGCGCCTTTTTTATTTTTATTAAAAAACGAACCCAAAAAAAAAGTCGTATGATTGTTTTACGAACTCCAACAATTTTTTTAGACTTTTAAAAATCCGCCGATTTTTGAATTTCTTGGCCGAAAATCGATGAATCCGGTGACTTAGGTGAATCTTGTCTCACCCAGATTGCAAAGAGAATAGGTTAGATAGAGGAAATAGATAAAAACACCTTGCAAAAATCTTAGACAGTATATGCAAGGATGTTTACTCGTCTACCCGATAAATGAATATTTGTAATAATGAACAAAATTAATAATGCATACTAGATAGAGGAGTAAAGTATATCTTTATTAGCATGTGAAAGTATTACAAAAGTAGACCAGAGATGGTCGGCCAAGGATCAAAGTTGATCCGACTACATCATACCCCTTTCCTTGACGACACAAAGACTATTTAAAAGCCCTGACAGTTGCCAAGATGAACACAACCGTCAATTAACTGACTCAAACAAACTGACTCTTACAACCACCCGAGAGCCGACAAACAATTAATACATAGTCGGATAACCCAAATTATCAAATATAATAATCGGCATTTTACATGGACTACATCATTCCCCCCAAAAGAAAAGTCATCTTCCAAACGACAGAAAGACCATGAAGTATCAAGTGACATTAGGTAAGTTATGCCAAACTAACAACAATATTGAAGAACTTGGAGGAAAACCTGGAAGTACAGGTGAAGTAGAAGTAGAACCAACACATCTTGAATGGTGAAGAACAACCATCCAAAGGACCCAATTTGATGGCACACTGAAAGCTGAGAATGTTGTACGCAATTGAGCACTGAACCGAGATAGTACTGCAAGCATCTTAGAAGCATTCTAATCATGACAAGATTATTTAGTGTCTCCATATGCCATGAATGTACATCCATTTAATTCACCAGCCGACAAGAATGATTCTTTGTCTCTGCCTAGTTTGATGGGGCTCTGGGGACAATGCCCCTAGCCGGGTCGAGGGCGCTGCAAGGTTCGTGGGCACTCCCTATCGCGATACAGGGCAGGGTCAAGGAGCAGATCTTCATGGCGCACACCATTTTTGCTCTCCCAGACCATCCTGTTGATTGTAGAAAAAGTAGACCCGAAACTTGGATAACTGGCAGAGAGGTAGACTGTATGACTGGCACGAAGTTGAATCGCACAAGGTGGCAACCGTTCAGAATCGTATAGTGTGCTATCATACGGCCATGTCAGGATTGCAGGTTGACAGGAGTATGAAGATGTTGAATCATACAAAAAAGTTGTTAGTCGATTGAGTGTGAAGAGTTGTACGGTGTCATGTCCCCATTTTCGAAGTGACTTCATATGGAGTTAACGATTAGCCTATCATCCATTCCAAGCTAATGTATTGGTAAGGGAATGTTTTTCTACAGCCATTTAAAATTGTTCAAGACTCTCATCATTCATTGGTGGAATCCAAAATTCATCCAAAATTGCCAAAGAGGACGACGCCTATCCTTGGAGAGGATAAATAGAGGACTTGAACATCAATTGGGAACTATTGACGCATTGGTATGTTTTCTTATTCCTTTTGTTTGACTGAGAATTCCGATTTTCATGTCATTTTGCAAGGTGATGACCCCTTGTAATTGTATGGTGATGGCCCCATACTTTATGTGAGGTGATATTATGCAGATATTCACCATTGAGCTTGAATTGGCAGGTTATTGAGAAGTGTTTGAAGTGGATTTGATGTCTATTAAACCCTTGGTCATTGTAGAAGCCAAGCCAAAGTAGTCGATTTGGTGAAAAGCATCATTTTATGAAGATTTGCTATCAATTTCAGTTCTGAATTTTATGACAGCCAACTAGGTATTACATTTCAGGGTTCATATGCATGATTTGATTGAAGATGTTGAAGCTTGAAGACCATTGGAACATCATAGAGGTTGGATTTTGCACTAAGGAATCAATCGCTTCGCTAAAGGAGGATGTTTTGTCATAGTTTTGGTCTCTACAACATTTTTGGGCATTTGCATCTTTCATATCAGACATAACAGCAGCAGACTTATTGTAATCAGTCAATTATTTAGGCTCATATGAGGCTGCAACAGTGATACATAATGTCTTTGGGCAATGTATATTGATAGTGCTTTGATATTCTAAGGTTTGGAGGGCATTTGGATGCTATTTTCATGATCATTTCAAGTCTGATTGGACCGATACAGTGACTGTAATTTCATAAGCAGACTGTGATGTGATGATATTTCAAATTTTATTAATGGAGATGCAAAAGCTTTGATGGCTCTTATATATATTGTTATGTATTGATGATTTTCATTGATTTGTGGAAATTATTTTATCAAGCATTTGATAGTATATTTCAGTTGTTTGTCATAGGGTCTCTTACATACGGCAATACTTCTGAGTCATATGGCTAGGATTTTTTTAATTGGCCTAAGTGTTGGTTTTCATTTGTACGATTTTGAGCATGGTTTAGTCGTACGAATGGAAGGTGTGGTCGATTGCACTAGATGGTCGACTGGAAATGCTTAATCGTACGGCAATAAAGGTTTAAATGCCAAAGGTTTTTCAATCGCCTAAGTATAGTCAACTGAATATAGTCGAATGGAGCCCAAATATGCTTCTGACTTGTACAATGAGGGGAACGAGGGACTAGGGTCGATTGGAATGTTTTTAATTGTACGGCCACTCGTACGGCCCATTTGAATCGACAAGGTTTTAGTCACCCCCAACTTTCTCATACAGTCTCTAGAGGAAATCGTGCACTCTCCACTTTGAATTTGATACCAGCTTGTAACATCTTTTTTATCTCCTCTTGCACTTTTGACGCGTAATTCTTGTTCATCCACTATGGTCTCTTTCTCACTAGTTGTGCATCTGGAATCAGGGGGATTCGGCACACAGAAAGTTCTAGAGGAATTCCCTTCAGATCTTTATACATCCATGCGAATACATTCTTGTACTCCAAAAAAAAATTTAATGCAACCGCTTTCAGCACTAGGTTCCAATCGTCACCTACCAGAATCACCTTCGGGTTGCTTTCATCTCACAAATTTACCTTATTCGTGGTTGGCTCTTCATACATGATCACCTTATCTGGCTCAAACTTATGTGTTGGTGTATCATCTACTTTCGCCTCACCTTCACTATATTCACCATATGCTGCGGGAAATTCGGGTGTGTGATTCACCTCTAGCGATTCGCTCGACGTACGACTTATAGTCAACCGATGAGTTGTTCCCCCTGATGATTATTATGGCGTATGACCAGTACTCGACACATGAGTTGTTTCCCCTGGCATACCACCGGTAGTCGACTAATGACTTGTCTCCATCGCCAATCCTTCTGGTGTACGACTTATCTCTCCATCGATCGTACGACTAGTTCCAAGCAAGGGGTTTTCTTCAATCTCATTAATCTCGATCATGTTACATGCTAGTGAGAACACCTCATAATCTTCCATCTACCAATGGAATAGTCTGTTGAGTGAACACGTCTCATCTTCAAAGCATGATTGTAACTATAGTACTCCATCTTCGTCAGGCTCCATGGGTCATCTACCGTTAGTTGATGGTTCGCATGTATCTGATTTAGAATCGGAGGAAGCCATTTCTTCACTCACGGCTTGTGTCTTCAAGTCGATAATGAATTTTCTCCCTTTGTTTTCAATCGACAGAGTGTTCCTCTTCCAATTGTGATCGACCTTCGCCACTACCAACCACCCTCGTCCAAGAAGTGCATCATACACCTTTTTGTGTACGATGATGACAACAAATTTTAACAAGTGTTGAGTGTCAATTTTCACCATTCGTCCCATTAGTACTCCTAGAGCCTTAATTCCATGTTGGTCAGCTCCTACCAACTGGAAGGTCAGCGGCCAGAGGGTTGGCTTCCCCAAGTTTCTCCATGTATCTTCGAGTAGTATGTTGACTCCCGAGCCTCAATCGACAATTGTATTGGTCAGAGTTCTACTAAGAATCCATATGGACGACCGTCGGTTTCTTCCCCACGTTGATCACAAGCAACATTGAGTCGCCGATTTGCTTCCCGCTCGGTGGTGGTTCCACTATGACATCGTCATTCGTATCTTTCTCATTCGTTTGCTAATGGTCCACCACATTAGATATCGCCACCCTCAATTGTGACATGCTTTGTAATAGGTCGACCATCCTTACAGGTATGGTCATTTGCAACACTTGACTGGCAATGTTCTTATCTGATTCTAGTTGGTTAGATGGAATAGCTTTTACATTAGACTACCTTCGTTCTTTTGCCATTGCCTGTTCGACCTCCGCTTTGGCTTCCCAGAGTCTTTCTCCATACAACGGTCAGGGTAGACGGCCTTTTTTGTCTGTGCTCGGGTGACAGTGAAGACTTCTTCTTCTCCTTCTATGTCAATCCAATTGATACTACCTTGTTTCGAACAATCATTGTCTTTGTGATCACCCGGTCCACACCATTTGCACAATAATTGCATTGTCTTTCTTATTATGGCACTCTCTCGCAAAGTATCCCCATTCATTATTGTTACATCCCCACTCATTATTGTTACATCCCCACTTATGATTTAGCTTAATCTTGCTTTTGTGTGGTAATCAAGATGATTAACCATAGTTTAATGATTAGATGTTGTGGAAATATCTGATTTAATCATTGATTATGTGAATACTGACTAATGTTAGACATGAGATTACATGTTCATATGATTATTTAATTATTAAAAATTGTGAATCAAACGATGATGCACTGATCATGATTTTATGGTGATGAGTGTGATCAGGAAAAGAATCAGCCTTCGAAGACAGGAGGAGAGTATCATCCAAAAGGAAGATATAGATGTCCGGAAAAGGGTTAAATTGCCATCTGAGTATCAAACTTTGTCCTTATGAATCCTTGCTATTAGGGTGAGTTGCGACTCTCCTTGTTAGTCATTTTCTTTTCCATATTGATTTGACTATTGGATTCTTCTCAACATCTTTCACGTCGATTCAACTACACGATGTTCTTAAAACGTCAATTCTAGTCGATGGGTGATCTCAATGGGTTGTCGAGTATTTCCCTGATTTCATATCTTGTTCCTTATTTAGATTTTGTAATTGTCATTATATATATATATCAGTTTTTGCTAATAAGGCGAATAGGGGGAGTAAGAACTCGACCCCAAAGTCACGTATTAACCTTACCACCCTAACGATGATGTTGTCTTTGGTGCCTTTGTGGATTATTGTGTTAACCCTTAAAACATCATTTAGATGTAAAGGGAATTTTATTTATGTGTGATAATATTGTTCTACCCCTTTTGGGAATCGGGCACCTTTAAATATTATTAATATATATATGACCTTTATTGAGTAGGTCGACCACTCTCCACGATGAGTGGAGGGAGTGGAGGCCGATTCAAACATATCATAAGCACTAACCCATTGTCCATTCTATAATGGAAATGATGGCTCATTTAAAGCTTGTTAAACCGTGGGGGTGGCAGAGATAAATAAATTGTATTCTTCACCATCTGGAGAAAACGGTGGCGGGTCTCGCTGCATGGTAAAGAATGCATGCAAGCAGAACCCGTCGGGGGGGGGGGGGTCATTGTGATTGTTGGTTGTTTTCCATTTTGGTGGCTGGGGAATTTGAAGAGTGTGGAAACACGGGTTGGCGAGAAAAGGTGCTACAAAAGTAGCGTGAGTAGCTAATAACAGGCTCACTGTTTGTGCCATCGTCAAGCAACATAAGCATTTAATCTTCTACAAGCTAGACTCGACTATACAACTTGCATATACAGGTATGCTTTATAGTAGCCACATAAGTAATATTGCTATCGTTGTTGTGTCGATTGTACGTAGCATACACAATAAGTATTGTTGTTGCTTTCGTAATGTGTCGACTGTATGTAGTATACACAATGAATGTAATATTGTTGTTACTACCTTGTGGTGTCAGTTGTATGGATGTATACATCATGCATGCTTTTGAGTAACTTTAGAGGCCTTCAAGGCCGTATTTGAAACCATTGCATTAGTATTTGATAACACAACTCGAATGTATCTCCGACCCAAGAGGCCGAACCCTTATTATAATTGTTGTATACGGAGTCTCGAATGCCAACTTGGCAGAGACTGTCAACCTTTGATCTATTATCGACACACTTATTATCCATTAATAATGATACCAGCATTATAAGACCGGGAGATACCGAGTAACGACTGTTCTAAAGTTTATAAAGAAATTGTTTTGGAGTAGGCCGAGAGCCTTACTTGAACAAAGAAAGTTTTATCATGAATCTTTACCCTCGATTGTGCCAAAGGCACTAAGCCTATTGGTCTTAAAGTCTGTGAGTACCAGTATTCAACCGTGCATGATAGATATTATCCTATTTATGGGTATCTTGTATGTGTGGAAAAAGGTTAAATGACTCCTCGAAGTCGAAGGAGATGTGTGAGAAGGTAACTTTTATGATTGCCTAGGCTGCCACGTGCATGCCAAATCATGATGGTCGGGGAAACAAACCCTCCATTGATACTTATTTCTTATGTGAATGAAAATAATGTAGAACTTGAAACTTTTATGAATAAATGATATGGATGTTAATCCCTCTTTCATATGACCATACTTTTTGAATAAGTATAGGGTATCATGAACTCATCGGGAATCATTGAGTTAGGGTCTTTTAATGGAACCGACCCATTATACTATTATAATCTAAGCCTTAGTCAACATGAATTTGAATACAAACCTTATGACAAGGTAAATATGGATTTGGAACCTAGGAAGGTTATAAGTTCAAATTTTTCCATTGATATTAAAGAAAGACGGGAATAGAGTGACGTGGAGTCATAGGTTCCCTGTTGCAAAGGCAACAGGACCTTAATGATTATGCTCTCGAAATAGGAGTTGAATGTCCATGAAATGGGCCAAGAATGAATTGAATCTATCTTCCTAGACCTAGTGAGGTCGAACTATGATTACTGTAGGATGAGACAGCTTCTAAGTCAAGTCGAGGTGGCAGACATACGACTATGTTCATTGCGAAATATATATGTATGTAAATCTTTGGCCACAGTAATGCATTTGTCTCTGCATGCATTAATCGGTCCACAGTGTTCCAGATGGCATAATGTTTCCAGTAGTGTCATACATAGTTAGAGTGGATCTATAGTTGTGTGACCGTGAAACATTATGAAGGACACAACACCAAATACTCAAATGGCAAACCTAATGGTTCCTTATATCTATTCCTTCCGTGAAGGGTAGGGCCGCTTCCAGGCAGGAAGTTGTGTGGGGGACCGCCGGTTTGTGGTTGAAGGAAAAGCACTCGGATGATGCTCTCCTTCCTAAGCAGAAGACAAGTCGAGGCTTATGAGGACAGATGTCAAAAGTTCCAGATGCAGTGTTTTTCTTTATATGACTTGATAGTCAATTATTATGTATCATTTTATATTTGATGCCTTGAGCATAGCTTTGTACATGTATAGGGAAGGTCATTCACTAATGTGGTATCATTGGATAATATAATTCTAAGTTTTGTTATATTCTGGAAAAGAATAACATGCTTAATTATTATGATGGAATTAAATCACCCTTGTTAAACTATGATTATGTTAATCATGATGCTTTTCTTAATCTTAGTTAAGATGGTTAATTGTGGTTATTTGCGAGTATTATGGAATGTCATGTTACATATGGTGTCAGAGCTACCGAGTTCAATACATGGACCTATGAGCTCACTACTTGATTATTTGTATCCACCATTAACAAATGCTAATGTTTGGATGTTCTATGACAGAATGGTAAGAATTAGAACAACACCCAGAAAAAGGTAACAGAAAATGGACGTTACCTACGTTATCTTAAGACCTTGAGGAAGCGAGCCTCAAGAATGAAACAACTTGAACAAAATGGTTGCTTAGTAGGAGCATGGTTGACTGATGAGGAGACCTTCACTGATGCTGTTAAACGCATCAAGCAGGAGTTGAGGAAAACAGATAGGATTGCTGCTCCTAACTCTAATGATGCATCAGCAGAACCCTCTGCTCCTAAAGCACCGGCCATGGAAAGCAATCCTAAGGATTTTGATGTAAATAAGGAGGCTGTGGATGAGTACCTGCGAGTACTTCCACCTCCTAAAACTAATATGATAAATCTCAAGGCTGAGAAATGAACATGGGAAAGTATCCCACTTTGATAATGAATTGCATAGCAAGATGTAAACAAAATTTTGTAATTTTGATGGACTATATGTAATCTGATGAAAACTATAATGCAATTGAAAAATTTTGACAATCTTTCCTTTCTTGTTAAAGATTACATGAATGAGAATAGATTTATGTTATGAATGGGTTCAATGATATGGAAAAACTAATCCATGATTAATCTGCAAACTTCAGGAAGAAGTAGATTGCAACAAGGTTTAGATAAGAACCAGGATGGGAGATAGCCAAGATGAAGGGCAACCTTCAGGGCACTCCGAATCTAAACTAGACTGGATCCTCGCTTTGCTTCAAGAGAGAAGAGCGAGAGTAGGAACTCTCGAACAAGAGGTCAAGGATCGGCAAGGAACTAGGCGGGAAGCCAATTATGGAGGTGATGACAAGGCACGTCATAATGACACCACCCAAAGTGAGCACAGAGAGAATAACTCCGAGGACAGACAAGAAGAGGATAAAAGAAGCCATATGGCTTTGGAATTATCCCGATACATGAAAAAGGTTATCCCTCCAAATTCGATGGGTCTGTAAGCGGAGATGCTGCGGAGGAATGACTTACGGAGATGGAAAAGTATTTCGAAATAAGGAAATTACACTGAGATCACTAAAGCGGTATGGGGAGCATACCAGCTTACGGGTGAAGCATCCACATGGTGGATGAACAAAAAAGATGGAGTTAGGCTTGAGGTCTACAAGTCTAACTTGGGATAGGTTCACTTGGAACATTTTAGGCAAAGATGTTTGCCTCAATTGTTCTATGATCAAAAGCTTATAGATTTCCAAAATCTGAGACAAAGAGAGCTAACTGTGAATGAATACTGGGAAAAGTTCACTCGCCTACTTAAGTATGTGCCGCAATACCCATAGGATGAGAGATTTTGCATCCGAAAGTTTATAATGGGATTGAACACCCAGATTGGGGGTGAGGTTGACGTGCATGGTCCCACTTCAATGGACCAAGTCTATGAGAAGGCCATCAAACAGGAACAAAAAACTGAAAGCTATGTCTGCCTACAGGGAAAGAAGCCGAAAGAGGTTTAATTGGTCCCAATCATCTCAATCCTCTAAGAAAAAGGGGAAAAAGCAAGATTTTACTGAGAAAAATGATAAAGGGGCCAAACATAAGCAAACTAAGTCCAAGGGGGAGAAGAAAAATGGAGACAATTCCGGGAAACCACAGGAGAGGTGAGGACCTATGGGAGGGTCCTACACATGTGGCAGAGATCATTACACCAACCAATGTCCTAACAAGACGCAAGAAGCACAACCACGAAGAAACCCTCTACCCTCTCTGCAAGCGGCATTCCAGCAAGGCATCCATGCAACCTTGGATAACAGACAGGCCGAATACCAAATTACTCCCATTGAAACTACAGGTATTTTATTTGGTCTCCCAATTTCAATTTTGATTGATACTGGTCATACAAAATGCTTTGTTTCCCCTAAAATTTTAAGCAAAATTCCTAGAAAAGCTAGATATATGGAAAACACATGGTCAATAGAATATGCAAATCAGACAAGGCTCGGGTAGAGGAATACCTATTTGAGGCTAGGGTTGAACTTCCAAGTTTCTCCACTGAAGTAAACCTTTATGTAGTCCCACTAGGCTCATATGATGTTATCCTTGGAATAAATTGGTTATGGAGACATCGAGCCAAAGTGGACTATTATGCCAAAACAGTAGAATGTTTTGATGACTTAAAAACAAAGTCTTTCTACAAGGAAACCCTAGGGAAGTCAAAATAAGACAAATTTCTGCCCTCCAACTGAAAAGAGCTCAAAGAAAAGGATGCCAGCTTTTCGCTGTCAAGATGGAAAAACTAAATGGGTTTGAGGAAACCAATTTCCAAGATGATTTAATGTTCTACGAATCTCAAAAACTCAATGAAATTAGGAAGAAGTCAATAGATCAGAAGAGGTCAGATATGGATAGGTATCCTTTTCTTAGAGATTTTGAGGACGTATTTCCGGATGAGCTACCGGGATTACCTCCTAAAAGTATAGGGTATCATCAACTCATGGGGAATCATTGAGTTAGGGTGTTTTAATGGAACCGACCCATTATACTATTATAATGTAAGCCTTAGTCGACATGAATTTGAATACAAATCTTATGACAAGGTAGGTATGGATTTGGAACCTAGGAAGGTTATAAGTTCGAAAACACAATTGTTCCATTGATATTAAAGAAAGACGAGAATAGAGTGACGTGGAGTCATAGGTTCCCTGTTGCAAAGGCGACAAGACCTTAATGATTATGCTCTCGAAATAGGAGTTGAATGTCCATGAAGTGGGCCAAGAATGAATTGAATATATCTTCCTAGACCAAGTGAGGTCGAACTATGATTACTGTAGGATGAGACAACTTCTAAGTCGAGTCGAGGTGGTGGACACACGACTACGTTCATTGCGAAGCGTATATGTATGTAAATCTTTGGCCAAAGTAATGCATCCGTCTCTGCATGCATTAGTCAGTCCACAGTGTTCCAGATGGCATAATGTTTCCAGTAGTGTCATACATAGTTAGAGTGGATCTATAGTTACGTGACCGTGAAACATTATGAAGGACACAACACCAAATACTCAGATGGCAAACCTAATGGTTCCTTATATCTATTCCTTCCATGAAGAGTAGGGTCGCTTCCAGGTAGGAAGTTGTGCGAGGGACCGCCGATCTGTGGTTGGAGGAAAAGCACTCGGATGATGCTCTCCTTCCCAAGCAGAAGACAAGCCGAGGCTTATGAAGCCAGATGTCAAAAGTTCTAGATGCAGTGTTTTTCTTTATATGACTTGATAGTCAATTATTATGTATCATTTTATATTTGATGCCTTAAGCATAGCTTTGTACATGTATAGTGAAGATCATTCACTAATGTGGTATCATTGGATAATGTAATTCTAAGTTTTGTTATATTCTGGAAAAGAATAACATGCTTAATTATTATGATGGAATTAAATCACTCTTGTTAAACTATGATTATGTTAATCATGATGCTTTTCTTAATCTTAGTTAAGATGGTTAATTGTGGTTATTTGTGAGTATTATGGAATGTCATGTTACATATTGTCAGCACTCTATGATCGGACGTCCTTTGGAGTCGTACTATATTTGACTTCGACCTCCGCCTCTTTGATTTCGATAACCGCCTGAAGATGCGTTATGTGGCTTCGGCGGAGTGGACTGCTCTCCCTGTATGAAGAGCACTTGTGTACTCCTGGTCTTCAAGTTATATGAGCACTCCTTTATCAAATGACCTATAACCGAAGAAATCTCACAAAACAATTTTCTGGGACAATTACTTTTGGTGTGACCTTCACTTTTGCACTCAGTACACTAGAGTTCAGCGGATTCTTTGTTGGTATCTTTCTCCTTCAATTCTTTCATCATCTAGAGCATGTCCCTCTGGAGCGCTTGTACCGTTCCTAATTCATTGTCATTGCTATCATCCGAACTGCCATCTTCCTTTGTATTTCTTTTGCTACGGGAGGACATTTTGTCTTCACTTTCTATGTCCATCGCCCGATTATAGGCTTCTACATACGAAGAGGGTGGTACTACCTTCATCTTTTTTCTTAATGACAAAATTAAACCTTTGATGAACCACCTTTTCTTGAGACCATCAACAGGTTCTTTTTCTAATTTTACAAGTAGTTCTTTCAATCTACGGTTATAAGCTCATAGGTTCCCATGCTTACCTTGCCTGGTATTCTAAATTTTGGCTACTATTTCATTATCGTCTCGCAACAACTTAAACTCTTGTTCAAAGGCCTTCTTTAATCTCTCCCATGTGTTTAGGGAGGCTTGGTCAAGTTCTGTATACCAATCAATTGCTACACCTCGCAAGGTGGTTGGAAAAGACCGTAGCCAAATTGCCTCATCATCTTGCCCATTTGCTATCCAGATTGTGTCACAAGTCTTACAATGTTTAACGTAATCCTTTGATCCATTACCTATAAACTTGGGCAACTTTTGCTTTTCTCCACTAGGGCTTACCATGGTTTTGTTCTTATGCAAGCCTCGCGCTTGGAACCTACTTGCTAGGGAGTTTCGATTCGAACATTCCAATGCTTCTCTCGCACTCTCGGCCACATGAGAATCCTCCACTCTTCCCGCAACATCATCGTTTTGCGCACTTGTTTTGCCTTCAGATTTCTTTTATACACCCTTGGCTCGGCTTCTTCTTCGATTGACAACCCTTTGATGCCTTGAAGGTTACTCTCGTACACTTCTATGAAGGAATTTGATTTCGACTTCCAACTTCCCTCGTCCAAAGAAGGTTGTTTTGACTTTTTAACTTGATCAGAAAGATCACACATCATCTAGCAGTGGAAGATGTCTCACGATTTCTTCCCACTCTATGCTCATGTGATTATTTGTAGTGGAAATGTGTTTCGTCTCTTGACTACGAGTCTCCCAACTACTACTCCTGCTCACGCTCCAACTCCGACTTTTACTTTCGGATGGACTTCGGCCTCGGACTTCAGCAATCTCTCTTAGTCTTCTTCTACATTCTCTTTGTTCTGCTAGCCTAAGAGATCTTCTAATCTCTTGATCCTGACCACATGGTCTGTTCCCACCTCTATTGGGGTCTAAGGGCATGAATCTCTTATATTGGACCCAATTTCTTCTAAGGCAACGACACCAATGTTTACTCGCCTATTTGATAAATGAATATTTGTAGTAACGAACAGAATTAATAATGCATACCAGATAGAGGAGTAAAGTATATATTTATTAGCAAAAAAAAGTATTATAGAAGTAGACCAAAGATGGTCAACCAAGGATCAGAGTTGATCCGACTACATCATACCTCTTTCCTTGACAATACAAAGACTATTTAAAAGCCCCGATGATTGCCAAGAGGAACACAACCGTCAACTAACTAACTCGAACAAACTGACTCCTAGAACCACCTGATAGCTGACAAACAATAAATACATAGTCGAACAATCCAAATTATCAAATATAATAATCGGCACTTTACATGGACTACAAAGGATACGGATGAAAAGAGACTTAAGACTTGTTGATACTCAAAAGCATATATATAAAAATGGTAGAAGTTTATATGCAAGAGATAGATTATGAAAACCTTCCATTCATATGCTATAAATGTCAAAACATAGGACATATTGCAAAATAGTGCTTGGGAGGTATTAAGTGATCAAGGGAAGTAAATTCCCATGTTAAGTGGAAGATGAGAACCACCTTAGAATTGAGGAGCAAACATATAAAGGTAAGGACCAATGATTGGTTCTGTACAGAGGACTCCTCCCCTCCTTTGTGGAATGCATTCAAGGAAAGCTTTTATATGAAAGCGTTTGGGAGGTATTAAGTGACCAAGGGAAGTAAATTCCCATGTTAAGTGGAAGATGAGAACCACTTTAGAATTGAGGAGCAAACATATAAAGGCAAGGACCAATGATTGGTTCTGTACAGAGGACTCCTCCCCTCCTTTGTGGAATGCATTCAAGGAAATCTTTTATATGGAAGCATTTGGGAGGTTTCCAAAGGATACCCCTTGTCTCCCCTAGGAATTCAAGCAAGAGAAAGAAGCATCACAAGTCAATAAATCTGCAGGTTTATTGATGCATTTGGTAGGGGTAGCTACCAAGCCTTTGTCAAGGTGGAATCTCCTATAACCCCGAGAAATAAGAGGCTTCATCCTCAATAGCAAAAAAAAAAGGTAGGAAATCTATAGCAAAGAAACTTAGAGATGAAACCCAAGAAGAAATAAGAGTAGGGGCACAGGCTACCATTGTAGACCTTTTATTTGGATCACAAAGGAAGACCCGAGGTCCTCCTTTATAGAGATGAAGGTTCTCTCCTAGAATGTTAGGGTCATTAACAAGCGTTGATTGTTCAAAAATCTCATTCTAAACACAAATTCTGATATTACGATTCAAGAGACAAAACGTTCGAAGGAAGGCTTTGTACAGTTGGGCGGAAAGCATTGGCATAGATTGGTATGTGCAAAGGTGACTTTGGAACGAGCTTCGGGAGGATTGGGATTCTCTAGAATCCTCATCTAGTGGTGGTAAACCTAATCGATAATGGTAAGCGTTGGATGCTTTGCTCCTTTCATACGTTTTAGGAAAATATTGAAGACTTATTTTTAATGTCTGTGGTCCAAATCCTTCAATGTGAAAAAAAGAGTTTGGGTGGAATTGCAAAACAAAATTGTTAGAAAAGGCAACATCCTATATATTATAGGCAAAGACTTCAATGCTATCCTATCCCTAGACGATAAAAAAGATGATTCTTTAGTTTTGTTCAAGTTATTAAATAATATTTAGAATGTTTTATTAATGGTCAATAGTGTATAGTTTCTATCTTCTGTATTTTAGAGTGTTTCTAAATCCTCTGCTTTATTAGTTGTATATTATTTAGAAACATCTCCTTGTAGTCTATATATTGAGCCTTGCTCATTTGTAAATACAATGAATTCCATTATTTACCATTTTGTTTCTCTGTAACATGGTATCAAAGCCCAGGCAAAGAGAGAAACTTGTTTTTTGAAATTTTTTTCATTTGCAGTGCTCTGTATTTTTCGTACGACATACAAACGGTGTGTTTTCCCTCCCTGGTTCACGTTTTTCTTTTTTACTGTCTGGATATTCCTAGCATCTACCAAAATTGCTTGTAATTGCCTGGTCACGTCGACATTCGTCATCTGTGTAATCACGATTTTTGGGCATTTTCATTCTTTCCAAACATCATTCTGTGGCTGCATTCTAAAGATTTCCGTCGCGTCTCTGAGAATAGCAATTTCCAGTTGGCGGTTTTTTGCTATCTGGTTTGAACAGCGGCCTTCAAAAGTCGCAAAACTTGCGATTCTTTGTTTAATGTTTTTTTTTGGCGGTTCTTTGGTCTAATTCTGGTTCAACGTCAATGTTTTAAGCGGCGGTGTATTTCTGGTCCTCACTTTGGCAATTTCCTCCACGATCACCATTGCTTTACAACCCTCGATCGGCGGTTCCATTGTCTTTTGGTGTCGGCAAGAGTTTTCTCGACGGTTTTTTCTCACGTATATGCTGCGATCTATTCATCGAGCTTTTTCTAAGCAAGGTTTTTGTTCCTCCTGATCCGCTGGAGTTATGTGCTCTTTACTATTGCGAGTTGCAATTGGTTTGGTCGTTGTTTGTATTGCAAATCCCGTTCTGTGTTCACCTTTCTGCATATCTTTGCCTTATGATTTGGGTCGCATTGTCTTTCAGGAGAGATGCTTTTCTTCACAGGCATCGAGTTATGTGTTTTATAGAGGGAGGTTGTAATGTCCCCTTCTAGTAAGCCAAAAAATTTCTTAACCTTGCACAATTTCAACTCACAAGAGAGAACATTAGTATTCAATTTTTCCTTTTCATATCATAATTAGGGTTGATGATCAATAATCAAATCCATATACTTTCCACAATTGTGCTCAAGGCTTGTAACCTTATAATCATCCCATTTCTCTTAACATAATAAACATAGGCCTTATACATTCACATTATTATAAACATATACATTACACATTCACATTATTTCTCTTTACATTATAAACATATGCATAACATATTCACATTATTTCTCTCACAACTCTCATGCACTATCATGAGGGAGTCTTAGGGTAACCCTACCATTAATCAATCATATATCCCATATGAGCATGGTTTGTTAAGGCGTCCATATCCATCCCATATGGCTTCACCCAACACTTGGGGTCCCTCACCATTTGGCTCGAGGGGACTTCATGCAACACCCGGCATTCCTCATCCCATCGAGAGTCACCTACCGTTGGGCACAATTATAAACAATATGAGCTCATACTTACCATAGGCCCAAGAGCTTCACACACACCCGATGTTCCTTGTCTCTTGGCTCAAGGGACTTCACACACACCCAGTGTTCCTCATCCACTTGAGGGTCACCTAGGTTTAATCATATGTCCTTAACTTAACCCCAAACTCACAAGTGGTAAGATGATTAAGGGTGAGGCTTGACATCCTTCTTGATAGGTTATAAGATTATGAGTTATGAATCCATCGTTGATAATATTATCCTTTCCGGATCATGATATCATATTTCTTATTCCACTTGGGAACCTTATCATTTCTTAGTCATAGCCTCATACTTGGCTCATTGATAATTCATTTTATGCTTATTTTCATGCTTGACATATAAATGATTTTATTGCCTTATATTTGATCTCATTCATAAGATAAATATTCCAAGTTAAGAACTCATTTCTACATTTATATCTATTCCTACAATATTATTCACATTCCACATATATATAATGAATGTTTATACTTGCAATATATTTCAGTTATTATCCTATTTATATATACAGCATTCATATCCTCTACTCATATCATAATATTGCAATATTCATATATAATATTGTTCATCCTATGAGAAGGGATGAGTACGTGCCTCTTATTGCTGATTGTCTTCTTGAACTGGCTGACTGTGTTATCTTCTCTTTCCCTGTTCGCTCCTTATATTTCCTTGATTTTCTTCTTTTTATTTTTCCCATTCTCTTTCCATCGATCGTTGATGATATATTGCTGAAAGAATGTTATATTCTAATTGCTTGCTGAATTGTATTGTTTTTTTTTCCCCCATTGTATGATCAATCGATGGACTTTTATATCCTCATTCCTTTCTTTTTACCAATGGATGCAACTATTCAGGGATCGCTGTCCCTAAAGGGATGTCACCTTTTATTACTGAATCGCTGCTCATAATTAATGTCAATGATTTGTATGTTTAATTCAATTTTGATTCAGCATTAGCAAATTATGCATATAGATTGAAATTTAAACAACTATGGCACATAAAGTATGAATATGGTGATGCTACATGGTACGCTATGTAATTTGGCAAGGAAATTTTAAGGTATGAAGTAGCCCAATGCCCAATCTCTCCTTATCAAGATATAAGGGTCATGTTCGTATAATGACCAAATTAAAACCTATTTTGTAGTAACCAAAACTGCCTGACACTAGTGTCTTAAACAGGGCAGAACTTCGTGAATTCTTAGTAGAACAATATTGGGGATTATTTACTCTTTTCATCTTTTGAGTATGACAAGCATAGATGACTCATCTTGACGATACTCGTGGGAAAGTATGGTCTATGCTACTGTCTTAACTTTAAGTATCTTTTGGTTCTATAGCATGAATAACTAGGATGTTAATATATATCATCTTTAAGTCCTTTGTTGTTTACAAAGAGATAATTTGTTTTTTCTCCATCCCTTGTTCTGTATCATATAAAAACAAATGAATTGGCAGAATGAGACCCAGATGGCATTTCATTGAAGAAACCCTTGTTATATATCATATAAAAACAAATGAATTGGCAGAATGAGACCCAGATGGTATTTCATTGAAGAAACCCTTGTTATATATCATATAAAAACAAATGAATAGGCAGAATGAGACCTAGATGGTATTTCATTGAAGAAAATTGGAACATTTTTAAAAATTATGTTGACAGTGATTATATAGCTGAATAGACAGAATGATAATGGATTAGTACTAAGCCTGACTCAACATGAACTTCGAATAAAACAAATTGAGACCCTTATTTTCTTTATTCGACTGTATCTCTCCCTAGTCCTTAATCATAGATATAATAATAGCATCTCGTAGCAAAAATTGAATCTTAAAGGTCTTGTGAAGACCAAAGTCGGCCGATGTGGGGGCATTGCTTGACACCTTTAAAAAGAAGATTTATGAGAGGAGTGCGGATATAACACGGGATTCAAACTTAAGCAGTATTATACAGATTTTGGCTACAATAACAGAGAGGCGGTCCCCGTCCCTCCAATGGAGTTTTTCTAGTGAGTAACGTGACCACGGATATAACACAGCATCCAACTTACTGTGCGCAGCACACCCCAACAGACAGAACAAGGCACGGAGCAAGCACCTGCTGAGTTTGACTGCACAGAGATATGCAGCATTTGTGGCAGATGAGCCCAAGGCTTCTCGAGGTCACCGACACTACCTAAAAATAGGGAACTTAACAAAATAAAAAGTAATGAAGAAATCTTTTAAGAGCAAATTCACACAGACTATGAAAACATTATTCTTGGGCTAAATGAATATTCAGAAGCGTACCACGTAGTTTCCGGCGACTTGATATTTAATTTGGCTCCCAATGTTGTCGATGCAAAAGCATTCCCTGTTTCAGTGTATTTCAATTGAACGGGTTTACCTATGCATCCTATCAGATTGACCTTGTTGGATAACTCCTCTTGCCATGGTATTGCTTTTGGCCGGGGGAACTTGGCCTCCGCCCCAAACTTTCCAGCGCCACTTTGTTGGGTGCTAACTTTGACCGCGCAATTAACAGCAGAAGAATGTATCAGAGTCTGAAAGGATGAAAATGCAAATGTACTGGGTTTACAGCCACGGAGAAGAAGACGTGCAGAGGAAGGAGAGACAATTGTGCGCAGAATCCCTAGAGAAGCCATCGCTATGCTGCGCACAGCTCAGTGGACGGCATACCGAGCCATTCAAACAAGGGTTTAATGTGCAGTCCGTTGCAAACTGTGTTTTTATGTATCTTTTATTTGAAATGAGTGACGTGTAGACGCTTAGAAAGTGAATATAAGAATCAAACGATGGGAGGGTATTCACTTGGCGGGTTTTGTGGTGAAGTTACTTTTGTAGGTTGATGACCTTGTTTTGGTTAATATTAGTATTAGAGTGCTTCTAGATTAAACTGTGTATGTTTTTGCTTCAACGTTTCGGATCATGCTCAATGATCCATCATCAGGGAGAGGACATTGTGTGAATTGGATAGCAAACTGGACCTTAAAAAGGAGTAAGAAAGGAAAACAAGGGAGGGAACGCAGTACGAGGGGAAGGAGGTGATGTGAAAGAAAGAGAAACAAAAAAAGAATAAAATAAATGAACAACCACAAGAATAACCATGCAATAAAAGTAAATATATAAATATAAATATAGATCTAAGTGTTTCATACTAAAGATACATAAATAATACTACAACATCCTATATTATCTGTAAAATAACTAGTGCTAAACAAATGCATATATGTATATAAAAATGGAAAACAAACCAAGGGTGCATAAAAGAGAACCACAAATGAAAAAGAATACAATGAAAAGGAGGGAAGAAATAACGGACAAGCCAAAGCAAAAATTGAACTCAACCAATGAGAGGGAATAAAGTAAAATACAAAAGGAGGGGAGGTGTAGAAAAGAGATTAAAAATTACACAAAAGAATAAAGAATACCACAATAGCATGGCAGAATATACAACATGCAAAAGTATTCAAATACTAAATACCAATTGGAAATAAAAGTGAACATTAAATACAAAAGTATTGTTTTGGTTGCCAAATCTCTCAATGGTTTGAGAGAACATCTCAAGGAATTAGAGCTCTTCTGTCCTAAATTGGGGATGCAAGTGGATACTTGCAAGACCAAAGTCATGTTTTTTTCATTAAAAAGGAAGCAGCAGCATGTCAACATTATTTTTGAAGGAAGCTCTTTAGAGATTGTTGAAGAGTAGAAGTACCTTGGGATTGTTTTCAACAACAAGGTCAACTAGGACACTTGTAGAACAAAGAGGATCCAAGGGGATTGGAGAGCTTCCTACATGCTTCAGAATAGATGTAGGAAAGCAGAGCTATGGGATTGGAAAACCAAGAAGACTCTTTTTGGTTTGTTAGTCACACCGGTTGTCTTATATGGCTGCGAGGTTTGGGGGAGTAGCATTTCAAATCACAAGTGGAGACAAATAGAGAGAATTCAAAAGCTTCTTATCACTAGTAGTCTCAAAGTCAAGGCTATTGTTCCCTATGAGATTATTTTGGCTGAGGCGGGTACCTTTCCATTGGAGGTTGTTGCAATTACTCAGCTCCTTTGCTATCTAAAGAAAGTATAAAACATGGAAAATCAACGCTGGCCTAAATTAGTGGTGGAGGAAGGGTTAGATAGTAGGAAAAAGACGTAGATGAAGCAGAACAGCAAGTGCATGAAGAAATGGGATATTAATTTGCAAGATTGTCCTAAAACCAAAGTAGAAATTAAATAGTTAGTGTTGGAAAAATTCAGGACTGCCATGTGGACTAAACAATTTGGTCGAAAAAAATTGCATTGTGTCAAAGAGTTCAACCCCACGTGGAAGCATGGGGAAAAAGCCTACTTGTATGCCACCCTTAAGGGTAAAGGTAGGCTTTTTATTGCACAGTTGAGAACTGATTCTTATCATCTTAGGTGAGAAATTGGTAGATGGTCAGTCCCAAAGGAAGTTTGGGAAGATAGGATATGCACTTTCTACATCAAAAGAGTTGTGGAAATTGAATAGCACTTCATCTTTGAGTGTGCTGCCTATGAAGACATCCACATGCAATATGGAAACAACTTGGAGGGGGGAGTCTTAGAGAGCTCTTTGAAGAGGCTAAGCTCCACATAATGGTCAGTTTCTTGGTCAAGATGCATGGTAGAAGAGTCGACATGGAAAAGAGTTTGAAAGTATCTGAGGGTTGCGGCTCTTGGTCCCTTAGGTTGTTTTGGCCTCATGGACATCATTAAAATTCATTCATTCATTCATACAACATTTCCCATGCAATTGCTTAGCTTATTTTGTCTATACACTCATAAAATATTTAGGAGGCATTTGTGGATTTGGTGGTTTTAATTGTTTTATTATATAAATTTTAAAAATCAAATTATTAATTAAAAAAAATTAGGAGATAAAATTTGGAGGAAAATGAAAAAAGAGGGAAGGAAATATATGCAACCAGGTGGCATATTTTTCATTATACACAATTTCAACCTCCTTTTTTTTTTAGCATATTTTTAATCTGTAAAATGTAGTTGTTCCACTATAATAGGGAAAGATTCAAAATTATCCTTTATACATAATTTAAAATTTGCATGGGACCACTTAAACAACCTCATGGGACCATGGCTTACTGCCTAAACCATTTAATAGAACAAATCCAAAATATATGTATGTATATATATGTTATGTATATATGTATATATATATGTGTGTGTGTGTATGTATATGTGTGTGTATATATATTAGAATGACACAACTCAATTTGCATGTAGGTCGTTTTACTCTCAAGTTTTTTTATTATATTATTTTAGAGGGAAAATATGCAATCCTCCACAAAATATTTAGTTAAATAAATTAAATAAAATTTTAGATGAATAAGTTACGTGTGGGAAAGTGATTAAAGTATTTTAATTGAGGCATAAATAAATTATGTGTTGAATTGAGGGGTTAGAGTTTTGTATTTTGTGATGTGAATATACTTGATGAGATGTTATGATAGGACATAGATTTGTGGACGCTGAGATTAGATTGTGGATTTCAAGGCTAAGATGACTAATCTTAGGAATCAATTGATGAGATAGAATTGCACTAGTGGGGATGACTTTCAAAACTATGATCACGTGTGGAATTTGCAATCCTATCCTAAAATCATGCAATCTCGTTCAAAGTAACAATGGGTCTTCAGTACCTTTAACAAAGATTTGCATGGTGCTATTTGAAGTAAGGAAAATGGGGTGGTGCTAAGGAGTGTTATGGATCTTACTAAGGTGTGGAAGTGTACAAACTTCTCCCTTATGCCTTGATCAAGCCCAAAAATTAAATAAACAATGATGATAAAAGAGATAATGGAGTGGGCAATGAATGCCTCTGTGTGGATGGCAATAAATTTTGATGGGTCGATCATTAACTTTGCCTATGTAAGCAGATTAACTCTTTTTAAGATATTGTACCTTGTAGTATGTCCTTGACAATATATGGCAAATTGATAGAGAGGACCTAGTCTTTCATTGATGTGTGGCAATGGTAGATTGATGTACCTAATGTCCTACAAAAAGGAGTGGAGAGTGTATGCTTTTGAATGTGAATCAATTGTGGCATGATCTTATCTTCTTATGTGCAAATAACCTAGGATGGTGTACTTAAAAACACAACCTTGGATGCAAAAAATTCAAGTTTTAGCACCCACACCAAAAGGTAACAATTAAATCCTATAGTTGTTAGCCTTGGAATATAGAATTTTAGATTTTGAAACTAGGGGACAAGATTACAAATCTATGATTTTGTCCAAGGTGTACAAATTGTTGAGGATGGAGTGAATAGGGTTCTAAATAGGACAAAGTACAATATCTAAGCGGTGGATCACATCTTGGGTCTGTGAGTGCACCAAAATGGTCAATCATGCACTAGAATCATCCATCCAAGACATCGACCCAAAGTGGTCTAAAACCAAAGTGAACAAGTGTTACAATATGCACTTTTATGCTCTACAATTGTTCTTAAAAAAATATTATTTGTTAGTGTGAATTCTCAAGGGTTTAAATTCGAATTTAATTTTGTTTGGGATTTGTCCTGGTGATTTTAATGAGTATCTATTATATTAATAATTTTTATATGTTTAATAATTACAAGGTAAGGGTATTTTTTTAGCTCAACCATATGATTGAGTTATATTTTGGTTAATAGGTATATTATTGAAAATTATGAGAAAAATGTGACTTCTATGACCTTACATGCACTTATAGCTTTACAAGAAAAAGACTAGATAGTACATGATTAGGTTGTACTTGGTTTACTCATGCATTGGAAGGAATTAAGACAAAGGTGATTTATAATGCATCACACACTCTCAGTGCATTCACCATTTTTATATGCTAACAAATACGTAAAGTTGCTTCTATGCTAAATGGATTCCCTTAACTTGTAATTAATATAAACATAAATGTGTACTTTAAATATGCTTGTGTGGTAAATGGATCCCCTTACTAGGTAACTATTGTAAACATAAGTGTGTGTGTGTGTGTGTGCTAATGGATCCCCTTACCATGTTATTATTGTAAACATACATGTTTGTGCACTAAATAGGTTCTTTTTTCTACCATATAATATTGATTTTTAGGCTTGGACATAATGTAAGATGTTATCTAAGACTTGAACATATCTACGAGATTCCCTTAATTTTAATTAATTTGGTTGTGACAATTATAATGATGTAGCATTATATAGTTAAGCATAATGACTTGTGATATTGAGTGATGAGAACATCTATTTAAATTTGTATGTGAATGTTGATAGTTTCTTTTTCATGATAATTATTAGATGCAATGATGCTATTTGGTTTGGCCGGGCTTAAACAACACACACTAAGCTTTGACTTTCTTAGGTGGCTGGTGGGCCCTTTCTCTTACTCTGTTTTGTTAATGTGTCAATAAGAGAAGGGCCCACCAGCCACCTAAGCAAGTCAAAGCTTAGTGTGTGCTATTTAAGCCCAACCATTTGATTTGTGTGTAAACCACAGTGGTGTGTTAAAACTAAGAAAAGTTTATGGGGTGCGCACTTCCATAAGAGGATAATTCACTCGACCATTCAATAAGTTGACTCTGATAACAATAACATAGTGGGAACAAGAGAAAAATTCATGGTTATTCTATGGCAAATCTAGCTCATTGAAAATCTTGTTTAACATAATTTTCTAATGAAAGGGAAAGGAGTTAGGTAAAAGGACTTTATATTAAGCAATAGAAGGAGATATTTTAATATTATCTAAAGGGAATATTGTTAGAGGAAGCACTACAAATTATAAATGTAGAGGAAGGATGAGAAGGCCAAGGCCATTAAAAACATCGATTGAGATCACAAAAGTGAATCTATGTTTTGAATTGTCCCCAAAATCCAAAGCACGCAATTTGACAAAAAAAGGTAACTACTACAAGAAGAAACAACAATAACATGGGGGTGGGTTAAAAGTCATTTCCCAATTTATTATTGGGAAATATTTCTTACGAGAAGGGGAAAGAGGAAGGAAAATTATAAGAGAAGAAAATGTTGAAAAGGAGGATGCTACTTAATGGTTTAGATGCCTAGAGATTGAGAAATTAAAGTGGAAAAAGATTGATCCAAGGAGAGTGAGATTGGTTGGAAAGTGACTCAAGGAGGTGTAAGGTTATTGGAAGCAAAAGGCTAGGGACAAAAGCCAAATCGTAAGTTGTGAAAATTATTTTAAGATAATTTTTTTTGGAAACTTGTATGACTGTGTCGATGATGTTATATGTTGTTATGTCATCTATTTTCCACCCTCCTTTCTTACTTGATGTATTGTGTGAATGTCTGGTTAAGGGGATAATTATGTGATAAAGTTAACACATAGGCACTAGTTGTATTTTGAAGTTTATTTCAAAAGCCAAACATGGATAAAAGCCTCCATTGTGTGTTTAATGAGGGGGTGCAAGCTAAAGTCAGTGTGTTGGTGTTAATCATCCCCCTTATAAGTTTGGTTGTGATTAAAAAGTAGGAGAATGTAAACACTTAGCATAGCCCTTGGGTACTATGTATATTGGGAGAGGAAACAACCATACTAGTAGTTGAGTTGAATATATTTGCAAGTCATGATTGGTTGAGTATAGAAGGGAGTAGGAATAAACCATATACCATAAATCCCTCTTTGTTGATCAATGGACCCATAAAGATGCTTCTTTCACTCTATCAATGAAAATATTATACTAGTTTTATCATTTGTGAATGTTGGTGCATTTTATTTTCCATGCATTTAGCTTATTGTTTTATTGTATTGTATGCATATATGATAGGATAAGCTTACTAGAGTAGGTAACATCTCCCTTACACATTACTAATCATCTACTAAGGGAGGTAATATGACTTTACTACATGTAACGTGTACTATCCTAGTTTGGTGAGGACTTGTGCTACACTTGTCTATTGTTTCCTTTATCCCACATTGGTTATACATTTAATTGCTTGATGGTGTGTCATATATACTCACCTCTTACTATAATATGAGCATCTCATCTCATCTCATCTCATCCATTATATATCATTGTACTTCTCTTGTACATGTGTAGTTGCATCCTCAATCTAATGGCATATTCACATGTTATATCTTCAGTCTTTGATTGTAATGTGCAATTTGGTTTTTGTGTCTTGGTCTTGTCATGAAATTCTAGGATATTTTCCTTTTCAACAAATCTCGTGTGGTATTAAAGAATTTTGTACCAACTCTCACATGGTATTAGAGCAATTAGTGAGTTTAGTCTTGCCCATATTTGTTATGGATAACATTTTTTTATGAGAACTTAGTATGCTCTTCTCTTGCATCCTTGGATGATATAAAGAATTATAAAAGTTTGAAAGAGAGATTGGGATTGTGGGTTTCCTATTTGTGGCATTGTTTTATGGACATGTCTAGTGAATGGTGGATCAACTCATAGAGAAGATCATTGTATCTAGAGGATCTAACTTTGCTAGTTTTGTCTTTCATTTCATCTAGATCATTCATAGAGTTTGAAATATTGCAAGAGTTTGAAGGAAGGGTTCTATGTTGATAATTCACAGATCATTCATCATTTGAAGCATTTTGGGCCAAATTTGGCCTTGTCATTACATCTGTAAGGCCCAAAATCCCTAAGATTGCATGTCCATTTGTCAAAATTTGACAAGTTTGCCTAGAGGCCTCTGTAAAAAATCCCCCCTTCCTGTCATATGATCACAACATCTACAAAGAATATTATTTGCACAAGCATATTACCTACCAGCATATCATGGTGTGTGTAGGCATCAACACTTGCATTGTGCATAGGAGGTATAAATTAAAAAAAACTTTTCTTCCAAATATTTTTATGTTTTTTGCAAGTTAGACCCTATCGGGCCTATAAGATTTGGTGATGGGGTAAACCTCCCATAACCTGATCACACAAACAAGCCACAATAGCAAAAGTGCAATGGAAGATTGTAGAAATGCAATGTGACTGCTATTACAATATGGATACAAATGTATTTACAAGGATGCTCAAGAGTGGGCTACAAATACGTATACATAGGATACTCCACCAAGAGTTGTGAGTGTATAACCAATTTGGGATAAAGGAGATTTACTCACATTTGTGTATTATAACTCCGCCAAACAAGAGAATTACAAGTCACACGGTGCAAGTATAGTCTACCTAAATAGATACCTACCTAAGCAAGCTTATCCCATCCTAGGTGCATATACTGTAATAAAGTAAATAAACTAAACCGCAAAAATAAACTAATGCACCAACACCCCCATAAGCATAACTTAGGTGGGTATAATAGATGGATGAATGAGTCTTAACAAATGTGTGGCCATGTTAAGTATCCATGTACAAAACGATCTCCATAAAAGAAGAGAAGGAGAAAACCCTTAGGACAAAACTCCTCCCTAAGAGAGAATGAAGATAGCAAGGCTAGGTGACCCCACTCAAAAAATTGAGAGGGATAAAACCCCATGCAACAAAAACTCCCCTACAATAGAGAGAAGAGAGACCATGTAGACCCCCCAGTGTGTAGTCTCCTGCACCAATGGTGAAAGCTTAACTCTAAATGTTGAAGATGATCTAGGGTCACTAAACAACATTTCTCTCTTTAGGAAGAAATAAATCCAAAGATGAATGTAGAATACCTTCCCATTCCTAAAAGGAATATGGGGGAAGAAAACTTAGAATGTATATCTCTAGAATCTACTTAAATGTTGACATGCTTGTATTGAAATTCCATAGTCAAATCAAGAGTCTCGAGCCTTGTTCAAGAAATTAAAAATCCAGAACCATGTGGAAATTTATGTAGAATAGGAACCAAAGATGAAGATAATCTCTTCAAAAGTTATTCAAAATTCTCCAAGCTAATTCCACCTAGCAAATATTGATAAAATTATTTCGTTACCATGTAAGATTCAAGTACAATTTAATCATGGATGTATGGTGCTCACCATACATAAGACAACTAAACCTGTGAGAATTCAATTTTCCTACAAAAGGTGTTAACATGAATGATGACTAAGTTAGATTTGTGGACTCATGACTATCTACATAATCTATCACTATAGAAGCATGAATAGATGGAGAAATAACAAGAGGGTCTAAATGTGCCCTGGTGACATCCAAAGAAGGAGATGCAACTCCATAGGAGTTGTGATCAAAGAGGAGATGAATGTCCTCAATAGTGTTATAAAAGTCTACAAGAGGGAAATCACAAAATAGATACTCAATATCTACCAAAAATGCCTCTCATTGTATTACCTCTAGAAGACTATGAATGTCTACTAAACTAAATAATTAGAAGCCATGGATTAAGCAACATTGGACTCAGTAGAAGTAGGAGATGAGATCTCAATGCATGTCATCTAACTACACCACTCATCCCATGATGATGTGTCCAAACAAGATGTCTGGGTATGAACACCAAGTGTATCTATCAATACGAGGTAGACTCGTAGATAAAGAAGATGAACCCTCTAAATCCATATTAGGAGTCATAGATGCCAAAGAATCAATGCAAGTGTCTGGAAGAGGATAAGGAGCATGGAGAGAAGTCTTTATGTCATCACAAAGTTTAATACTTTCATCATAAGCAAGTTCCTCTATTGTATCATAGTCATATGGTAGGTTATTAGAATCATTAAGGGGTACAAAACAATCCACAGCAAGATTTTTTGGTAGTGGAGATTAATTTGATTCTATATGCATCTTCCAAATTTTGGTCAAAAAGTGCAAATGCACTCAATATATGAGATGTCACACATAGTGTCATTGTTAAACTACATCAAATCAACCCTAGGACATGATCATTCTTGTTAGCCCATACTTGCTTACACCAATGAGTATCTAGTTCAAGAACAATTCCATAGAGATGGGATAAGAGATAAAGCCACCTTAGATACTTCACGATTCCATCTTGTTGAGACTTATAGTTTCCTTTTTCAGGGTGATAACAAAAGGATGAATTGAAAAAAATTATTAACTATGATAAACTCCTCAAATGAGTCAAACATAGACCATACCAACAAGAGCAATACACAAACCCCCAAAATCACTCAATCATTAAACCCTCCTGGGAATATATGATTATGACACTTTATACTTAGTGCATTTATAGTTGCCACTTACCAAATGTGTAATAGTGGACTTGATCTCGATGAATACAAATGCCTCAAGGGGACAAAATATTGAAACCATAATTATGATGTATAATAGAAACAAACAAATGTTATTACCATGAAGTACATGAAAAGTCTTGCACTTTCGAAAAATGATGTTGAAAATGAGCCCGTATGAGTCCAAACAAAGCCTCAAATGTTTCCAAAATGATAACAAGCCAACTAAACCTCTGAGAAACTATATGTAGACACCCCAAATCCATCTCATCAATTTCCTATAATTATTCCCAAATTAACCACTTCCCCCCATTTCCCATAATTAATTAATGACTAAATTAATATCATAATTAATATGGTTAACCTAACCCTTCTCCTCTCACATTGCAGTTAATGCAGCTAACCTAGTTCAACTAATTCCATCCCCATCGCAATTAACCCCCTTTCTCATCCCTGAGGTTAATTAATTAAATACACATAATTAATTAATCTTAAACCAAATTATTCCTGCAACTAATTAATCACACCCTCTAATTTCTTCTAATTAAAAATTCCACCTCATCCCACTAAAAGCCAAAAGACTATCTTTTAATCTCCACCATCAATTCCAAATCCCAAATCAATCTAGGCCCTCTATTTTCACACATGCCACTTTCTCCCACTCCTTGCTCACACATGTATGAGCATATTACATGGGTAAATATTGACCCTTGATTTCATCCTTCCATCTCCACCATCCACTTGCATTATTCTCCTTCTTCCACATGTTTGCATCTCATTCCATCCTACACTTAAGGGTAATCCTGACCCTCCATCTTGTATGAGGCCTCTCATCATGCCACTTGTCACAAGGCTAATGAGTATCCTCATGGAATCAATCCCAAGAATTGATTTCATCTTTCAATCACAACTATCCATTCCCCCATGGGAAAATCTATTTAAGGAGGCTTACTCAAAGGATTTTATCATGCATTCTCATATTATCCATATGCTGCCAAATTGAGCAATATCCTAGCACTTGAGCATCCACATTACATCTTAGAACATCAACTTGATCATTGGAGCACATCTACAAAAACAATGGAGGTATAATGTGTTTGTTTGTATGTCTTTGCATTATAGTTTGGCTTCCATTATAGCTCAAACTGAAAGTAGTTGTTGATATTGGGATTGGGAACTTGTTTACTTTGCTTTGTATCTTGTTTGGATTGTTTTGATCCAATTTTAACCTCTACACTAATTTTTTTGGAAAATGTAGACACTATAAACATGAAATGTTTGCACCATTGTAAATCTCTCAAAAAACCCCAAATAAAAAAGCTAAAAAAATAGAGCCAATATGACTAAGAATGGAGTTCGTAAAGTCTAACTGTCAAAACCAAAATGTCAATGGAGAGGAGGCACATTGGGAAGAGAAGCCTACTAATGTAGTGCTACCATCAATAGATGGAAACCCACCTAGTTCACCTTGAAACTACCCTTTGGATGGGATACCATTAATAGAAAACCACTATCAAGCAATCAACAAAATATTCTTAAGAATATTATGAAGATTCCAAAACCATTCTATCTATATCATAAAATGACCTCCATATTACAGAACCATTGTTTGGAACCTAAAAACTATTATTCATTTAATGGAAAACCACTTTCTAGGTACAAAGGGTAGTAAAGTAATATGATGGGTGGTTATAGTTCTTGGTGGTCATAAGGCTAAGATGGAGGTGGTGTCACTTGATGGTGGGATGTACACCTTTACAAATGGTGGCAAGATTGTTGTGTGGTGGCTTCTACAACCATTGGTGGCGACAACATGGTCGATGGGTAATTACCACATGGCATGCCTAAAGAAGTGATGAGTATCCTATAGTCTAACCAAGTACCTCTAAATATAATTCTATAAAGATTCCTTAAACAATTCAAAGATTCAACCTATGCCACCCTTTGTATGATTAACTAATACCAATTCAGATTTTACTTATGCCTGCCTACAACATATGCACAACACAACATGGTACAGTTTGCATAGAACTGTATAGACACCCAAGGGGAGGAGAATTTTTTTGAGGCCTTTGAGCAAAGTTATCAAAAGATGACAAATTGAAAAGTGCTCCTAGGATTTTTTGTCCTTCTAGACATAATGGAAAGGTCAAATTTGACCTAAAATGCTCTAAAATATGAGTGATATATGGATATCCAACAAAAACCTATCCTCAAAATCCTTGTAGATTGCACCATTATAGCAGGGTCTAGAACAAATGAAGGGCAAAATTAACAACTTCAAAACTTGTAAAATCAAGCCAGATGTATCTACAAAATAATGCCATGAAAGGAAGCCCATGATCTTGATCTTTCTTTCAAAAAAAATTGATTCCCCACATCATCACACAATATAAGAGAAGAGCATGATAAGTTCTCATAAATATTTGCTATCTATAATGGAATGAGCAATCTTGAAGTCCCCAATTGCTCTAATACCATGTAAGATTTATTGATGGGGCAAACCTCCCAGAATTTGATGACATAAACAAGCCACAATAGCAAAAGCACAACTTAAATTTGCAAAAATGCAATATGACTACTATTTTAATATGGATGCAAATGTATTTACAAGGATGCTTAAGAGTGAACTACAAATGGCTATATATAGGATACTTCGCCAAGAAATGTGAATACATAACCAATGTGGGATAATGAAGATGTAGTCACATGTGTGTAGTACAACTCCACCAAACAAGGGAAGTACAAGTCACATGATGCAAGTATAACCTACCTAAGTAGATACCTATCTAAGAAAGATTATCCTATCCAAGGTGCACATAATGCAATAAAGTTGTTATGTCAGAAAATGTCTCCCTAGACTTTTTTCCTCCCAAGTTTAGCTCCCAGGGCCCTTATTTTGCATCTTGCATGTTCATTTTGACTCCCAGAAGAAAATGGCCTAAAACCTATGTCACATGGGGCTTTAAGGACATTGTTGCACTTAGTCTTGCCTTGAAATAGAACCTGAGGACACAGGTGCTTGCCCTTGTCCTGCCCTATTTCAAGCAGGTCCCAAATTTGAATGTCAGTTATGTGACTGTTAGTTAGGTCCCATGCCGACATCTTAAGTTTGAATTACAAAATTCTTAGCGGGATTGTGTGTTGTTGCATATATAAGCATGTTTAGGGTTTCATGTGTAAATGAGAGAAGATGATTATGAACTTTTGGTGAACTTATGATTTTAGAGCATTCAAGATATCCATTATTGCAGAGCAGAGCATTGTTATTGTGTTTGTGTTTGCAGATTTAGCTTCATCTTCTCATGTGTTGAAGAATCTTCATCTATGTGAGAGCTACACCTCTGAGGTGATATCTATTTGTGTTTTAATCATTTATCAATTTGTTTTTACCTCTATCCCGTAGGGATACTTACTCTTTAGCTGACAACGGTGTTTAGAAGACTTGAATGTCCTTTCGGGGCTTGACTGAGGCAAGCTCCTAAACACCACAACCCCCAACCACACTTCTTATGATTACAGGTTATATGTATCGGATTTCACGGAGTGGAGTTGCAAAGGAAGGTTGCAGAAGATAAGGATTCTAGATCCGGCAGAAAGAAGTAGTTCATAGCACTTTCGGGACATGGGCGCCTAGGGCAATGTCCTCTAAGGTTGTAGACACAGGAATCTCCATGACAGTGATGATCTACATCTAAAGAAGCTCTGACATCCCAAAAATTAGTCAGCCTTGGACTAGGGAGCCTAGGGCAGTGTCCTCTGCATCTTCCGCTACGAAAATAGATGAAACAATGATTATTAGAGATTATCCTCCTTTTACTACAAACATTCAAGGACATCCAACCGAGTTGAATCACAACTCTTGCAAGAGGATTCATCTACAGGTTGGTAGTCATTGGAATGATGTGGAAATTCAAAAATTATCAATTAATGTATTAAATTAATGCTCAAGTGTGCTCAAAACCCTAATTATGCAAAATCGGAAGCAAACTGGTAAATCACAACAAATGCTCACAGGCTAAGATAGTAGACAGAGATTAAATACTGACCATTTTTTGAAGTTAATGATGTGGAATATTTGGGGACAATGCCCTAGGCACCCAAGTCCAAGGTACAATTTTCTTCAGGGAATACGAGGCTCCTTCTGACACTGATAATCAGTGTTTCGTCTATTTCTATCACAGAAAATGCGGAGGACACTGTCCTAGGCGCCCTAGTCCAAGGTAGGTTGATTTTCAGGATGTCAGAGCTTCTTCAAATGTAGATCATCGTTGTCATAGAGATTCTTGTGTCTGCAACCTCAGAGGACATTGCCCTAGGCACCCATGTTCTGAAAGTGCTTTGAACTGCTTCTTTTTGCCGTATCTGGGATCATTATCTTCTACAACCTTCCTATGCAACTCCATTTCGTGAAATCTTATACCTGCAACCTGTAATCACAAGGAGTGTGGTTGGGGATTGTGGTGTTTAGGAGCTTGCCTCAGTCAAGCCTCGGAAGGACATTCAAGACTTTCGAACACCATTGTCAGATAAAGAGTAAGTATCCCTGCGGGATAGAGGTAAAAACAAATTGATAAATGATTAAAACACAAATAGATATCACCTTGGAGGTGTAGCTCTCACATAGATGAAGATTCTTCAACACATGAGAAGATGGAGCTAAATCTGCAAACACAAACACAATAACAATGCTCTGCTCTGCAACAATGAATATCTTGAATTATCTAAAATCATAAGTTCACCACAAGTTCATAATCATCTTCTCTAGTTTACAAATGAAACCCTAAACATGCTTATATATGCAACAACACATATTCTCGCTAAGAATTTTGTAATTCAAACTTAAGATGTCGACATGGGACCTAATTAATAGTCACATAACTGACATTCAAATTTGGGACCTGCCTGAAATAGGGCAGGACAAGGGCACAAGCGCCTGTGTCCTTAGGTCCTATTTCAAGGTAGGACTAAGTGCAACAATGTCCCTTAAGCCCCATGTGACATGGGTTTCAGGCCATTTTCTTCTGGGAGTCAAAATGAACATACAAGATGCACAACAAGGGACCGGGAGCTAAACTTAGGAGGGAAAAAGTCTAGGGATACATTTTCTGACATAACATTTAGCCCCCACTTTAATGTATGTAAGAACACAAGACCCATACATGCATTAAAGTATGGCCAAAACAAAGCAAACACGCTAGGCACTTGAAGCTAATGCATACACAAAGATTGAGGAACTATTCCTAGCCCCCAGTGTCAGGTAGACATTAGAGAAAACACATTACAGACACGCCAAACACAATAAAGACAGTATCAGGCACACTAAACATGGAGAAGACAGTATTGAATACACGCAAAACACAATGAATAAAGTGAATGCAGTGATTATTTCTTTTTCATTTTCATATATATATGAATGCACATGCAAATACATGGAAAGTAAAAATGCAACACACCACCCAAAATGTAGGAGGGACTTTCGCCACACTCTTTGAACTACATATGGGGCAACAAACATGCAATACAAATCTCAAAGTGCAGGAGGGACATTTTGCAATGCTCTTTGGACTACACTTGACAACAAACACGCCATACAAATCCCAAAGCATAGGAGGGGCATTTTGCCATGCTCTTTGGACTATACTTGGGAACAAAAATGCCATACAAATCCCAAAGCATAGGTGGGGCATTTCGCCACACTCTTTGGACTATACTTGGGAACAACCATGCAGAAGACACGGCAAACAAGTGATGGAAGGAGCATATTGCTAGGTTCACCACCATCTCAGGCACATTATAGGCACACCTAATGGTTGGGCTTATGCCACAACAATTGCCAATGACAAGTTTAAGGAAGGATACACCAACCGCGCCTACTCGGAGGACTTTTAGAACAAAAAGGATGTGCACTAGCTCAAGAGATACACCATTCTCGCCTCCACAGAGGGCTTTCAAAATGCAACCCCACCCACATCACGGAGATGCCTTACAATGAAAAGGAAGCATGTGCTTAAAAGTATACAACCCAACCTGCATCAAGGAGACGCCTTACAGTGCAAAGGAGGTATACGCAATAGATTAATGTATGCAAACACACTTTATCAATATCAAAATCATCAAACAACTTACCTTATATATGCCCCCACCTTAAGGTGGTTGATATCATGTACTGATATCAAGTGCATTAAGGTAGGAAGAAAACACACAAGGGAACAAGAGATTTCGCAAAGCCCATGCCCCCAAAGGTGACATGTACTTTACGATCATCGAATGTTCCCACAAACACACAATTTCCTGCAAGAAGAGAGGTTAGAAATCTTTCTATAAGATAATAACCACATCACATGATCAAAACAATGCATAAACATAATCACATCAAGAGCCAAGGTTATACTATGAATTTGAAAACCGAGTATAACCATGGGGCTATATGTTACTAAATTATGTTCACACCTAATTTAGCAAGGCCTAGATTGCAATTGTTACAAAGGGGATAAAAGAAAATTTTTAAAGTGCTTGATCACTTAGTCAAATGCCTGTTATCTTGAAAAGAGAGTAATGGAGGATCACTTATTAGGATAATGTGACAGCTCAATCTGAGCTGTCAAACCATCCTGATAAGTGAATTTGATCTAAGGACAAAAGAACAGGCATTCAAGGGATGACAGGTATCTAACTAATTTCATCTTCAGTTATGATGCTACTAATTATTCAAGTGCCACAGCACAGTGCAAAAGGAAAGGTATTTATGAACTGTCATTCCATCATCATATTTTAAACATATGTTTTAAAGCAGATTCAGTTATTTTATGCTATGCATTTGATTTAGAAAGCAAAACATACATAAATCATTGCATAAAATAAAACAACTGATTATATTCAAGAGAATGTTTAAATATGTCCCACACAAGCCGCGGGAATGACTAAACTGAGCTAATGCAACAAAGCATGCAAGCTATACATCTGAAGATAAAGTAAAGGAAAAGAACACAAGAGGAAAGTGATATCCATCATTGCCTTATCATGAAGGTTGACCCTCCTATCTGGTAGCCTGTTCTTCATGTTTTTAGCTTCTTGCTCCTAATCAGAATGATGAGCCTGCAAGGTTGGAAAAGGTTTTGTTAGAGCTCCGGATATACAAATTCATCATATGCCTTATAAGCAGATATATAAACTTGCAATCATGATGCATCAATACAATTGGATTATTATTAGACATATGCAAAATCAGATCATCATTTGGAAGCCAAATCATCATAAGAGAGATCAATCAACTTTCAAAGGTATGTTTTTATGCTAACTTGTTTGTTTATTGTGCAGGTATAGCAAAAATCATGTTGTTGATTCATCTTTTATGGATTAAGCATGTGGAGAAAATGGGATCCCATAAGGGTTGAGCCCAACATGCTCAGAGTAATAACATTAATGCAGAGATATTCAATTGACCAAACATCATGGTGTTTTATCATAATTCATGTTGCTACTATGTCAGGTGTATCAAGTACAAGAGAAGAGGACAATCATGTAAGATACACAACCATATGCCTTATACATAGAAGGTATAGTTGCCAAAGTCATGGAGCAACAAAAATATATACCTTGTTTACCACAGTTACAATGTAATCAAATGAGCAAGGTACAGACAGTCAAATGACATGTGGAAACCATAACATGATCCTTATCTCATCAATGAATAAGTACAAGTATGAAATGTAGCCATAGCATTTAAAGACAGTAACACAACTTACCTGAATGTCACCAAAGTAAACAATGCAATGTCATCATTGTCATATGCCAAGGAGAAAGACATCAATCAAGGTACAATCAAAAGATGGAACTCATAGACAGTCAAGTCAAAGGCATGCGAAAATAGTAGGACAGTCATTCTTTGATTGATAAATCATGAAGAAGCAGTGAGGAGGGAGTTGTGATAGTGGTATGAGGTTATAGTGGGTTTGTATGAGACTGTCATAAGAGGAGACTCAAGCCAAGGCAGTGATATGGGGTTTGTCAATGGTCATGCTCAACCTCATTGATAATACATGACCATAAAGAAGCCCTAAACCCTGCATAATGACCAAGACCCCATCAAGTCATCTATAAGTCTTTAGGGTAGCCAATGTTTTGTTAAAGGACACAACATAGAAGCAGAGATAGCTTAAAAGGACAGTCTTGAAGGACAACCCAAGTATACAAGTAACTGCCATTTAGAAGCTTATTAGTTATATGAAACTTGTCACCTCTAAAGGTGTATTGAGCATATGAGATGCACTACACAATCAATAATAGTCAAAATGCCATGAAGAAGTTGGTAATAGTATTGAATAAACTATCATGAAAGCCAAGAAAGGATAATGGCCCCTATCCAAGCCTCATATTACAGTCACATCAAGAACCAGTACTGGGAGCAGTAAATTCAAAAGGATCAGGCAAAATGAGGGACAACAACAACACTAACATGCAAGTAGAAAGAAGCAAGTCTAGAAGGACTAAGAGGAGTTATAAAGGATTTAGTCAACAGTCATGCAAAGAGGACTTCACCAAAGCCCAACTACCTCTACAGAACCTAAAACACAGAAGTCATCATATGGTAGTTGCAAAGAAAGTAATAGAATAGCCATGAAGAAATGCATGTCTGACAGTGAAATCATTAAAAGGGACAGTCTTTAAATGCAAAAAATGACAAAGAGCAGATGTATTCATGTGTGGAATGAGTAATCATAAAACAAGGATCAATCATAGTGGTTGTCTTATAAAGGTTAGATGCAGTTATTTCTTTCACTGTCATATAAATAAAGGAGAGTCAAAAGTGTGATGAAATAGTCATCTTTGCCATTATATGGTACACAAGAGCATGAGATAGTGATAGGGTATGATATTTGTTCACCATTTTGTGAGAAGAGAACTAAGCAGTAATTTTATGACGGTTAGAGGTAAAATACAACCATTAAAATAACTATCCTCTCAGTAAAGTAAAGCACGGTCATTTTAATGATTGTCCATCATAAAAACACAGTCATCCTCTGGCAAAACAAATGCCATAAGTGCCAGCATTTATACACAGAATCTCCATCTTTCCAGAAGGGCATAGGTTCTGGAGCTGCATCATAGTTTCAACCTTGGCAATCTTGATCACAAGCCCTAAGAATGAGTAGTCGTAAGGACAACAACATATAAGTTAGGTCCTCAAACGAAGCATGAATAGAGAGTTCAACACAAGATAAGAGATCACTGAGACCTTAGGAGACTAGTTTTGAAACCAAATCAAGACAAATATGACTAAGGAAGAGGTCACAATGATAAAGAATGCATGAGTTTTTCTAACAGTTTGTATGGAGCAGCACCTTGTGAAAAGTTCTAACAAAACCCTAGGGTTCAAGAGCATAACAAAGGAAAGAGATATGATTCTAGAGCCAGGAGAATATGCCATGTTTGTGGAACAACTCAAGAAATTTCAAGAGCAACAAAACCTACAGTTCTCCTTTCAAAAGGAAATAATATTTTTTTATTTTTTGTCATAGCTGATGATACTAGAATAAGTAAGAGAAAAATAATACAAAATGAAGCAGAAACAAAGGAACTTGTGCAACGGTTTCAAACTGCATTAGCAAAAAACAACGCTTTGCATGGAGAGAAGCAAAGGCTAACAAAGAACAATAAAAGAAATGCTACAAATTACAGTGTATGTCCAACCATCATGATTTAAGAAAAGAAAGCTCGAGACCTGATATAGTAAACAAAAGAAGAGGTTCTTTCATGCTTTTTTATCATAATAGCATGATACATAGCAAAACAAGAAAAGAGTAATGAGCTTGAAAAGGCATTACTTACTAGATAGCTACAAGAAGACCTTTCAGTCAGCATGAAACACTCTAAATGCTCAAACCCTAACAGGTATGGTGGCGGCTCGAGAGGAGCACAAACAAAACACAAAGTGAAAATGACAAGAAAATAGGGTTTTCCTTCCTTTTGCTCGAGCACCAAGTGTGCTTTCTTTTTTTGACTTTTGTGTTAAAATAAATCATTATTATCCATTTGCAGCCGTGGTAAAGACTTCAAAGTCTTTAAAAACCTAATGATTCGAATCAATGATGCCACAGGGGCCTGTGAGGGCTAGTTTTATTTTTGTTTTTTTTTATTTTTTCAAAAGTCATAACAATGATGAAAGGTTAAGGCCTTATGCCTTATATTATTTTTGCAAAGGCACGAAGTTGAAGTTAAGCATAAACAAATGATTCGAAGGAGGTTATATTGCACATGTGCATGGATAAGGTATTCTATATTATCCAAAGGTGGTGTAAAAGGTAAATGATGGGCAATGATTATTTATGCATAGAGTGATAAGGTGTTATACATAATAAAAGATGCAGAAAATATGATGTATATGGAGATACAAGGTATTGTATAATGCATAGTATAAAATGTTTTTTTGCATGGAGTAATAAGGGATTTGATGCAATGTAATACATGCATGAGGTATGCAAGGGAGCTATAAGGCATCTTTGCATGATGATGAAATGGATGATGCATAATATAGTATGTATGTATGCATGGGAGACATAAGGGATAATAGCCTTGTTTTTGAAATGTATTAAGTGTTGAAGCATGATGCATGATGTATGGTGCTAGGAGTTATAAGGTGTTTTACATGAGGAGATCTCTATATTTGCATGGGAGAGATAAGGAGTTATTTTTTGTTTTTTAATCTTTTAAAAGACAAATGCATTCAAATTTGCATGACTTTGCAACTCAAAATAATGTAAACAAATAATAAAGTAATGCGCTTATAAATTACTTTATTCTTTTGTCACAAGTTGTAAAGTCAAAAAGATAGAACAAATTGTAACTCATAGTAAAGTAATTATCCTAATTAATTTATTCCTTGCTCACATTGTTTACTTATCATCCCAAAATCATGCAAATTTGGAGGATGGAGTTAACTGAGGTTCTTTGTGGTTCTTTGCATTGGTTTTGGGTCAAAATTGGAGAGTTTGGTCCACCTCTTGGTCAAACTAATAGAGAGGAGCAGTTTGGAGCTATTTTAGCTCGATTTGGGACAGTTATAACCCTTATTTTTAGGGATTTTCATGCTTGCTCGTGAATCAATTTTGAGAGATTATTTTTAGAGGCAGTTGACTGCAGTTGACCTTTCTAGGTCTCTTGGAGAGAGGATATTATATATTGTAGAGAAAAACTTTTTTTTTTCTAGTTCTTGCCTTTTTTGCTCTTCACACTTTGAGAGAGAAAGAAGGTTTTGTAACTCATTTTTGCATATTTTATACATATTACAGCAGGTTACAGGTTCTATTCTTTATCTTTTATGCAAGTGTTCCTTTATTTTTCATCTGAATCAAGTGCCTACCTTTTCATTAGTGTTGCTTTTGTGAATGATTTGATGAGATTTTATTGTGTTTAATATTAGAACCTTTAAAATCATTGTCTCATTTGTACTTGCACGTATTGAATAACATTGAAATCACATGTCTTAGGTTGTGCAATTGGAATAATTTTCTTTCATGTTGTGAGAACCCTATTTTCCTTCAAAAAGAAAGTTATTTCCAGCCTTCCTTAGAATCATTTTTGTGATCACATTGCCAAAAGTGGATTGTGTGGATAAATTTTCTGAGATCTATTGTGAGTTAGATTTGTAATTTTGCATCAAAATTAGGTGCATCACCATACTTTACATTACAGTTTTAGTGCTTTTAGTAGATCCTTTTAACTCTTTTCATATCAAAGTTATAAATCTATTGAAAATAACAAGGGAACCAACCCATACTCTGGAGGTCCAAGCTCACCATAGGTCACCCACAGCCTGAGTTTGATCCCATGTTACACAAGATTACCAAGCTTCACAGCTTTGCATAACAAGTGCATTCCTACTCGTCAACACTATACTGCAGAGATCTCAAAACTGAGTGTAACCAAGGCGAGACCCAAGATAAACAAAGTGCACGGAGTAGAAATATTGTTATGGTTTGTTAGAAAATATAAGACATCATCGAAATATCATACGAAGTGATTCTACTAGCCAAGCGTCAGATAATATATATCAACCCCATTGTCATGTATGGACTGTTGGAATTAGATCGGACAACTGAGAGGGGGGGTAAATCAGTTGTCCCACAATAAAAAACTTTTTTTGCTTTTAACCTTCTTTATTATCTTACTACCAGATTAATGATGTAAACATTAAAGCATAGATCAACAACATAAGAGCAGAAACATAATCAACACACTTGACACTAAGATTTTGACGGAAACCCAGTTAAGGGAAAAACCACGGTGGGGGTTAACCCACAAGATTTGTACCTTTTTAAAAGTACTTTAGAAAAATAGAAGGCACATGCCTTTGGGCACACTGCCCCAGAGCTCACTGCTCAAAAGAGAGGCTCACTACCTAAAAAATTTATTTAGAACAGAAAGAATTAACTGAGAAATAGCATCTACTTCATGCCTGATTCAGTTTCAATGAATGCTCAAGAACTTCTGCTTTGCCCCAAATTCTTCTTCACACTCTATATTTCTCTCACTCCTTTTCTTCTCTACTCTACTCCTGATCCTTTATTCGGATTTTATTTGATTTGCACAAGGATACTTTTCAACAACTCTTCAACAAGTATTTATATGCTTCATCAACCTTGGAATGATCAACAACGTTGGCTAAACTTGATGCAGATCATCACATCATTAGCCAAACACACTGAGACTTAAATTTGCTTCTACAACCACTCCATGCTTCATAAAAATGCTCTTAAAGCATCTGCAACATGATAGGAACATCCGGTCGGCCAAGACTGGGAAGAACATCAACCTCAAAGAAGAAATCTTCAATCAATAAGCTCAAACTTCAATGCAAACCTCCAACATAGTAGCCACACAATCCAGAGACCTCCACAAGCACATTGAAATCACCAATAACATTCACTTTAAACCATATTACCATAAACATTTGAATCTTCCTCTGGAACCTCAAGAACACTATCTACCATGACTGTCAAACTAAAAAGATAGCTTGCGGACCTCCAAACCATGAACCACTAGAGTTGATGATACATACTGACTTCCCAAACATGCCTTCAGATCTGCAGACCAAGATATTTCACTGCGGAGCAATCCGGACCAACTTACTGTCACACTGTCTCTTCTGAATACTGCAAAATCCTGTTCTACTCAGATGGCCATAACTTCTTCAAATCTTCGTGCGGACTTCTCAATTATTAACTAGATCAACCTCTGACAATCCTCTACACAACCATATGGTCTGCATGCATTGATTGTCTTTAATTTTCTCAATATCCTGAACAATCCAGTCTTCTAAACAGACAACAAATAGGATATAGTTGACACCAATGGCAACAAGGATATGTTGACATCAATGACAACACCACTTAGGCACATATTTGAAACAATCTCCCCCTTTGTCATTGATGGCAACATATGATGTGAAAAATTAAATTTAACCATCAAGACAATAACTTCTCCTCCTTTCTCTTCTCACTTCTACAACTAGTTTCTTTACTGTTCCTCCTTACACCAGCAACTAGTTTTTCACATGACTTCTCTCCCCCTTTGACATCAATGGCAAAGGGCATATATTTGCTGTCTTTTCTCCCTTTTTGCTTCAGACTGGTCCCAAAATTTGCATACTGACTACTCCCCCTTTGAGTAGTACCTTCTTAACATCAATTCGGATCACAAAATATGAATGTAAATTCCACCGGACTAATGCACCTTAGTGCATCTTAGTTCTTATCAGGAGGGGTAATTACCCCTAACTTTTCTCTGAGATACTCAAAAGTATCTTTGGGAAGAGGCTTAGTGAAATGTCTACAATCTGATCTTTAGAAGACACAAACTCCAACTTGACTTCATTCTCATTAACTTTCTCTCTCAAGAAGTGAAACTTGATAGATATATGCTTTGTCTTTGAATGCAATACCAGATTCTTGGAAATGTTTATAGCACTTGAATTATCACAAAAAATTGTAACTGGCTCCTCAAACACAACACTGATGTCCTTCAACATTTGCTTCATCCACATAACTTGAGAACAATTATTTGCTGCTGCTATATACTCTGCCTTTGCACTAGACAGAGAAATTACTTCTTGCTTTTTGCTCATCCAAGAGACCAATCTTCTTCCTAAGAAGAATGCACCACCACTAGTACTTTTTTTGTCATCCACATCTCCTGCCCAATCAGCATCTGTACATGCATGAAGAGTGAAATCATTATCCTTTAGATACCATAGTCCATAATCAATTGTCCCCTTGAGATATCTAAAAATTCTTTTGACTACCACAACATGGGATTCTTTTGGATTAGTTTGAAATCTAGCAACAAGTCCAACTGCATTCATGATGTCAGGTCTGGTCTAAGTCAGATAGAGCAATCCTTTAATCATTGATCTATACCTTTTCTGATTTGCCTTTGGGGAGTCATCATCTTTGCTTAGCTTACATCCGGTTACCATAGGAGTACCTACTGGCTTTGAATCTTCCATTCCAAACTTCTTCAACAATTCTTTGATGTACTTGGACTGAGATATGAAGATACCTTTATCTGACTGAAAATTTTACAGACCTAGGAAGAAATTCATCTCACCAAACATTGACATCTCGAAATCACTTTTCATCTAATCAGCAAATGCTTTGCACATGCATTCATTTCCACCAAAAATGATATCATCAACAAAGACCTCAACAATTAGAATGTCCTCATGATTTATCTTAAAGTACAGATTACTATCAGCAGTACCTTTGCTAAATCCTAGCTTAAGCAAATGCTTATCCAATCTGGCATACCAGGCTCTTGGAGCTTGCTTGAGTCCATACAAGGCTTTTCTTAGTCTACAAACCATATATCCCTGATCAGACAACTGAAATCCTTCCTGTTGTTCAATGTATACCACTTCCTCCAAATCTCCATTTAGAAATGTTGATTTGACATCCATCTAATAAACTTTAAAATCTTTGAAAATAGCAAAAGCGAGAAATAATCTGACTGCCTCTATCCTTGCCACTGGAGCAAAAGTTTCTTCAAAATCAATTCCTTCCACTTGAGAATAACCTTTACATACCAACCTTGCCTTATTTCTTACAACTTCACCATCTTCATTCAGTTTATTCCGGAAGACCCATTTGGTCCCAATCTCATTTTTGTCCTTAGGTCTGGGGACAATATCCCAAGTGTGATTCTTTTCAATTTGCATCAATTTCTCTTCCATTTCCTTAACCCAGTTTTCATCATTGCAAGCTTCACTTACTGATTTTGGTTCAATCTTTGAAATCAAACAAATCTCTTCTTGATCTTCAACAACTCTTCTCCTAGTTCGAACACCTCTATTTTTATCTCCTATGATTTGATCTTTAGGATGATTCATTCTTACATACCTTGGGGTTTTGGGAATTGCTTGGGCTTCTGTTTCTTGAGCTTGTTCCTCAACATCTGTACTAATTCCTTGAGTCTCTGGAGTTTCTGGATCAATCTGCATCTGAGTCAGAGTTTGAACTAACCTTCCTTGACTTTGACTTTCATTTTGATCATCTAAATCATATCCGCAGAACATTGAATGTCCTTCCTTGTTCTCATCAACTCTAACATTAGCACTTTCAACAATCTTTTTCAACCTCTTGTTAAAGCACCGATAAGCCTTACTTTGAGTAGACTATCCCGAAAATATTCCTCATCACTTCTTGTATCAAACTTGCCTAAATCCTTATTTCTTTTAATATAGCATTTACTACCAAAAACTCTGAAATATCTCACCGTAGGAGGATGACCAAACCATAGTTCATAAGGGGTCTTACCAGAATTGCCTTTGATCTGCACCCGGTTAAGAGTGTAGACAATATTACTTGCAGCTTCTCTCCAATAAACTTGAGGAACATTTGTTTCCATCATCATGGTCCTGATAGCTTCTTGAATGGTCCAGTTCTTTCTTTCCACAACTCCATTTTGTTTAGAATAGAAAGAATTAACTGAGAAATAACATCTACTTCATGCCTAATTCAGTTTCAATGAATGCTTAAGACTTCTGCTTTACCCCAAATTCTTCTTCACACTCTGTACTGCTCTCGCTCCTTTTCTTCTCTGCTCTGCTCCTGATCCTTTATTTAGATTTTATCTGATTTGCACAAGGATACTTTTCAACAACTCTTCAACAAGTATTTATATGCTTCATCAACCTTCGAATGATCAACAAGGTCAGCTAAACTTGATGCAGATCATCACACCATCAGCCAAACACAATTGAGACTTGAATCTGCTTCTACAACCACTCCATGCTTCATAAAAATGCTCTTAAAGCATCCGTAACATGCTAGGAACATCCGGTCAGCCAAGACTGGGAAGAACATCAACCTCAAAGAAGAAATCTTCAATCAATAAGCTCAAACTTCAATGCAGACCTCCAACATAGTAGCCACACGATCTAGAGACCTCCACAAGCACATTGAAATCACCAATAACATTCACTCTAAACCATATTACCAGAAACATTTGAATCTTCCTCCAGAACCTCAAGAACACTATCTACCATGACTATCAAACTGGAAAGATAGCTTGTGTACCTCCAAACCACGAACCACTGGAGTTGATGATACACACTGACTTCCCAAACATGCCTTCAAATCCGCAGACCAAGATATTTCACTGCGGAGCAATCCGGACCAACTTACTGTCACACTGTCTCTTCTGAATACTGCAAAATCTGGTTCTACTCAGATGGCCATAACTTCTTCAAATCTTCGTGCAGACTTCTCAATTCTTAACAGGAGCAACCTCTGACAATCCTCTACATAGCCATATGGTCCGCATGCATTGATTGTCTTTAATTTTCTCAATATCCTCAACAATCTGGTCTTCTAAACAGGCAGCAAGATAGGATATAGTTGACACCAATGGCAACAAGGATATGCTGACATCAATGACGACACCACTTAGGCACATATTTACAACATGGACTAGGTCCATTTTTTCTTACTTGTTGAAGAGACATGTGGTCTATATCAGTATTATTTATTTTTCATCATCCGCCAGCTAGATAGAACCACTAGAGGAAGGTAAACAATAAATCAAGAGAGGAGAAACAAGTGTCTTAGGGTCGTCACATAGGAAGGTGCCCCCAGGTCACCAACCGCAACACTATGCCCCTATGACACAACACACAACAATGAAAATAGAGGTGAAGCAAGATAGAAGAATGATGATACAAATAGAAGGGTCACAACAGAGGCAGTCTCCCGGTATCCTTGACCTTACAAGAGTAACACATAACACATCATGGGGAAAACACAACACAGAGGCAAATGGTTAGGAATACTTACCTGCAGAGACAACCAAACTAGCGGTCATCATCAAGTAAGTCATCATCTTCCCAATCTCGAATGTTAGAGGAAAGAGGTACATAAGGTACCATGGCCCAACTTTTGTTCTTGTCTTCAAGTTGTTCATTCTTAAGCTCTTCTTGGTTTGTTTCAATGTTAGGTGAAATGTTTTCTTGTTAAGATGCATGTCGTTGGGCAAAAGCTTGTCTTTTCCTCCTTCTTTCTCTTGCTTGTCTATTTCTTTTTGTCTTGTTGCTTATATCTTCAAAAGTATTATCATGTTTTTCCATAGGTTTTCGCATGTTAGAGGAGGAAGCACCATGTTCAATTTTCATTTGTCTTGATGAAGTGTTTTGTTCTCGACGAATACCTCCCAATCCTTGTAAAGATGACGGAGGAGGAACCTCAACATAAGGTCTGTTTCCTTTTGCTCTAGGAATTTCTTCTAATGCGGGTTGTTCTTCTCTTATTGTTTGCATAGGAGGCCCGACCACTCTAGATATAAGTTTTACTTTATATCATCTATATTGTAGGAAAGAGTGATCTCTTTGTGGCTCAGGGTCTCTATCAGGTTGCAACCTAAGTAATCAAGAGTAAATTTGTTGTCCATTGCCAAAGGTTGATATGTATTACATTGAATAGTATGCACTTGTCCATGTAAAGGGAATTTTATGCAATTCTGAATAGTTGAGGGGACAACATTCATAGCTGTTAACCATGGGTGTCCTAGTTTTACATAGGAGAGGTCGGATAAAGGAATAACCTCAAATACTTGATCCACAACTTTATCAGAAACCATAACCAATAGAGTTATCTTCCCAAAGGTAGGCATTAGAGCTCCATTATGTGTCTTAATCCTTAAATCCAAAGGTTCATAGGAATCTTGTGTCAAATTATGTGCAAGGAGAAACTCTTCCGTTACCACATTAGTCATACAATTAGGATCTATAAGTGTACCATTCACCAAGATCTCCATTATATTCATGGTAATGTAAAGAGGCCCTTCATTGTCTACAAATGTTTTGTCATGAGATGTAAATGTAATTTCAGGTTCAGGGATCCTTCTTTTCAAATAAGGCCTATGAGGAAGCCTAGCATTATTGTTGTGATTATAATCCATGTGTATATGCCTTCAAATGTATGCAAGATCATATTTTAAAAGATTTTCAATATTTATGCAAGGAACAAGTGCAAAACTATGTATGCTTATGATCTAAAATACTTGATTTTTCACCTTTTTCACAAATTTTCAATGCAAATCACTAAAAGAAGAGGTGTTGTGAAGAATTTTAAGAGTGGTAGCGAATAATAAGCTCAATATCAATCCAATAATGCAAAAATATCCTTCACAACATGCCTATAATGTGATTTTAGAGAGATGACAAGGCAAAATCTAGTGAAAATGCAAGGTTTTCAAACCCTAGACATGAATTTTTGTAAAAAGGACACTATAATGCAGCACTACAATTAGAAATCAGTCCTAAATGAGTGTTTAAAAGAGTAGTAAAATCTGAAACAAGATTTTAACTACAAACCCTAGCTAATGCAAAAACTAGGTTTTTATGAAAAATGCACAATTTCAAGCAATTTCTAACAATTTGAGTATGAAAATGCAATGCAAATGATTACTTAATAATGAATTTCTATAATTTAAATCAGATCTAATGAAAATATTAGAAATTAAATGAAATTAATGTAAATTATGACAAAATGCAAGCCTAAGATGCCAAATTTTTTAAAATTTTTAAATTTTTTGTAAATTTTCAAATGCAATAGGATGAATGAATGCAAATCTAGAGTACAACACTCAAAAAGGTGCAAAATTCAAATAAACACGGGTTCACCAAAATGTTTTATAGAAAAAGGGGGAAAATGATAAAAGGGTTAAATCCTCCTTTCACTACAAACATTCAAGGACTTCCAATCGAGTTAAATCACAACTCTTGGAAGAGAATTCACCTACAGGTTGGTGGTCACTTGGAATGATGTGGAAATTTTGAAATCGTCAATTAATTTTAATGCTCAAATATACTCAAAACATTAATTATGCAAAATCGGAAGCAAACTGGTAAATCACGACAAATGCTTGTAGACTAAGATAGTAGACAGAGATTAATTACTGACCATTTTTCGAAGTTCATGATGTAGAATATTTGGGGACATTGCCCTAGGCACCCTAGTCCAAGGAAGGTTGATTTTTGGGATGTCAGAGCTTCTTCAGATGTAGATCATCACTATCACAGAGATTCCTATGTCTACGACCTTGAAGGACATTGCCCTAGGCGCCCATGTCCCGAAAGTGCTTCGCACTGCTTCTTTTTGCCAGATCTGGAATCCTTATCTTCTACAACTTTCCTCTACAACTCCACTCTGTGAAATTTGATACATGGAAATTAATGCTCAAGTGTGCTCAAAACCCTAATTATGCAAAATCGGAAGCAAACTGGTAAATCACAACAAATGCTCGTAGGCTAAGATAGTAGACAGAGATTAAATACTGACCATTTTTCAAAGTTCATGATGTGGAATATTTGGGGACAATGCCCTAGGCACCCAAGTCCAAGGTACAATTTTCTTTAGGGAATACGAGGCTCCTTCCGACACTGATAATTAGTGTTTCATCTATTTCTATCACAGAAAATGCGGAGGACACTGTCCTAGGCGCCCTAGTCCAAGGTAGGTTGATTTTCAAGATGTCAGAGCTTCTTCAAATGTAGATCATCACTGTCATAGAGATTCTTGTGTCTGCAACCTCAGAGGACATTGCCCTAGGCACCCATGTTCTGAAAGTGCTTTGAACTGCTTCTTTTTGCCGTATCTGGGATCATTATCTTCTACAACCTTCCTATGCAACTCCATTTCGTGAAATCTTATACCTGCAACCTGCAATCACAAGGAGTGTGGTTGGGGATTATGGTGTTTAGGAGCTTGCCTCAGTCAAGCCTCTGAAGGACATTCAAGTCTTTCGAACACCATTGTCAGATAAAGAGTAAGTATCCCTGCGGGATAGAGGTAAAAACAAATTGATAAATGATTAAAACACAAATAGATATCACCTCAGAGGTGTAGCTCTCACATAGATGAAGATTCTTCAACACATGAGAAGATGGAGCTAAATCTGCAAACACAAACACAATAACAATGCTCTGCTCTGCAACAATGAATATCTTGAATGCTCTAAAATCATAAGTTCGCCAAAAGTTTATAATCATCTTCTCTCATTTACAAATGAAACCCTAAACATGCTTATATATGCAACAACACACATTCCAGCTAAGAATTTCATAATTCAAACTTAAGATGTCGGCATGGGACCTAATTAACGGTCACATAACTGACATTCAAATTTGGGACCTGCCTAAAATAGGGTAGGACAAGGGCGCGAGCACCTGTGTCCTAAGGTCCTATTTCAAGGCATGACTAAGTGCAACAATGTCCCTTAAGCCCCATGTGACATGGGTTTCAGGGCATTTTCTTCCAGGAGTCAAAATGAACATGCAAGATACAAAACAAGGGACCCAAGAGCTAAACTTAGGAGGGAAAAGTCTAGGAAGACATTTTCTAACATAACAAAAGTAACTAAACTAAATGAAAAAATAAAATAATACACCATTAGAGCCCTATAACTATGGCTAGTATTGTAGGGTACATTGTGGTATCCCTACCAATGGGGGTTTACCCACTGATGGCTATTCGACCCTGCCACTAATGACAACATTTTCATAGTCAATCACAGCCCCACCACCACCAGTGGTCCTCAATAACAATGTTTTAGTTTTCTATCCCCATGGCCCTCCAAACCTCCTTCATACTCTAACAATGGTTTCCTACCTATAGAAAGCAATTTCAGACTTTAAGACACCAATTTTAGCGTACATAGGATTGTTTGACAAAACCAACAACAATTTTTAAAGTTTGGGGAATATCTTATCCATGAGGGGTATTATGTTAGTTGGCATTAGATGATGTCACATTAATGCCAACAACTCCACCTTGATCTTAACCCCCTCTCCATTTGTATTTTAGTTTTGGTACACAACCTTTGTAGGCTCCATTCTCAATCATTTTGAATGTGATTTTCAATAATTTTTTTATTTGATCTAATTTTCTTAGAGCTACACAGTGGTATAGGTGGTTCATGATTTTAATATCTAGATTATAATGTCCCTTACCTAATTTTTCCCTAGAAAATTCAAATGCCACAAGTTAGGTTTAGGGTTTTAGAATTACCATTTAGATTATCTTCAAACTGTATAATTATTGGACTTGAGTTCTGCAGCCATAACATAGAAAACATATACAAAATACAGAAATACAAATATGCATCTTTAAATGTTAGGGTTAGACAAATCTCATTGCATTCAGATTTATAAACAATACCAATATAAAGAGATTATATATTCATTATCATGCAATTAACTCAGTATGTTTACATAATTTAGTCATAGAAGAGGATGATGCAGGGAGGCATGGCAGGGTGTCTTAAGACAACAATTCTCCCTCCAAATAGTCACCTCACCAATGGAGCTGGGATACTTGGCAGGGTGTCGTCACTCAACGGTTCTCCCTCCAAACAATCCCTTTACCATTCTTCTTTGACTAGTGAACCTTAATTTGTCAATAAACTTTCAGCATGGAGATCAAGTAGGAGGATTCTACCCTTGGGTGCCCTTAGCGGTTCTCCCTTTCACAGGATAGTAGGGTGCCCTACTAGTTGTTCTCCCTACCTATAAATGTAAAGGGTGCCCTTAGCGGTTCTCCCATAGTGTTTATACCCTCCTTAACCATGTCGATAGGTTATTGCAAATATTTTATGTATATTTTATATATGACAGTGATATGCAATAAGTAAGATACTTAACAATCAATAATGATCTGACCTGTTGTTCATTATTTTATTTCTGCATGTATATCCAATAATGATTCTTATTGAACTTATATTTCAGTTCAAAGTTTGCTATGTAATCCCTTTGTTGTCTTTATTAGTCTAGATGACTGTATAAATAGATATATTTCTGTAGATCGAATGTTTGATATTATATTTAGTGATCCAATGATTTAATGATTGCTTGATGCCCTCTTGATGATCAATTGTGTCTCCTTCTATATCTCCTCAATGGTGGTGATTTTAAGAATCATCGTATCCTTTGGCCATGGGATACCTTTCTTCCTACCGATCACACCTCTCCATTTAGTCAATCCTTTTAACAATGACATCGGCCTCTCTGGGATTGGCACCGTCTAGCAACATTTAGATTTGTTTGAATCTTTAATTCTTTTAAAATGTAATCGATGCAATTAAGATATTCATTTTGAAGTCGGCTTAAAGAAAAGTAACTTTGAGCAGGGGCATGACAATCCACCCTTCCTAAGATTGTTTGTCCTCAATCAATTTCAAAATTGGATGGTTAAAGATCTCTTCTCCTTCCCATGTAGCATCTTCCTCAGGTAGGCCTTTCCATTTGATTAAGAATTTGGAAATAGTTTTATTTCTCAATCGCTTCTCCCTCATGTTGAGTATCGCTTTTGGTTCCAAAATTAGTTTACCCTCATCGTCAAGTGGCAGTAATTCTACACATGGGGTGACTTGTTGCCCTAACACTTTCTTGAGTCGAGATACATGCAAGATGTTGTGAATACAACTATTCCTGGGCAACTCCAATTCGTAATCTACTTCACCTATCTTCCTTAGAATCTTATATGGCCCATAAAATTGGGGTTTTAGCTTTTCTGCCCCGCTTATCTTGATTGAAGATTGTTTATATGGTTGTAGCCACAAAAACACCAAGTCTCCAAACTCAAATGTCCTCTCAATGCAATTTTGATCAGCATAGACTTTTTTTGATTCCGTGCTTGATGCAAATTGTCTTTGAGGGTATTCATGATATCTATATTTTGTTGCATGAAATCTTTTGCCCCGGGTACTTGGCTTTCTTGTGAGATCAAACTATCAAAGGAAGTTGGTGTCAAACTTTGTTATTAAACATTGATGCAGAAAGGGCATGCACTCTACTCAACAGACCAATAAATCTTATATCAAGCAACCTACTAGTTATATAACGTGCTACATTTACATTGTCAAACTAGGGAATCATATTCTTCTTGGATGATGCCTGTATTATGTGTACAGTTAAGGATTCCTGAGTTTTATTCTAGAGGTTGTGTAAGGGAACTAAATAAAGGAAATATAATACTCTAAGTAAATAGGAATAATTGAAAATAACTAAGCTTATCTAATGCAACAATAATCAAATGATTGTTTGTAACTTACATGTAAGAGAGTAACTAACATTTGGTTCAGTTGGTGATCACCTTGACTCAATGGACTCAATAACATAAATTACCAAAGTTAAACTATTTCACATCATTCATAACAACATACATCATTCACAAATATATATAAACATTTAATTTATAAGCTAAACATATGTACAAGGTGGAGAAATACAGTACCTCAAGTGGCCAGCTTGAGTCACTATGATCCCACAAGATCTAGCTAAGTTTCTATTGAATCTTTGCAGTCATTAACATAACTCAAAACACATATTCCTTTTATTAAATGCAAAGGTAACAACGATACAACAAAATCTGATACTATATCTCTATTCAATTTGTATGAAGCAAAATCTAACCTCATCCCCCCTAGCTAACCTAGATCAACATTATTTATATGAATAAAGCTACTGAACAATAAATGCCACTGTTGTCCATTATCCCACATCATAGCAAAAGGAATTTATTACAGAGCAACTAGAAATAGGAAACTAACTAACATAAAGGCAACATAGATAGTACAGTCCTACTGCAACTCTCTCTTTAATATCCATGAAGAATAATCAATGACTTAGAAATAGAACATAGAACATGATCTAGATTCCTTCATCATTTAGGATTGCATCATTTGTTGAAAGATAATTGTTATGGAGTCATGGATGACTCGTCCTAGTCAATTCAGGATCTTCTTCCTTTGGCTGCAGGTACCTGTATCATCTTATGTGGATATCAACATCTCCTTCAGTTGCGGGTTGTCCAATGTTCTTCATGATATGAAGCCACACTTTTGCTGCATGAGGAGTTAGTACACCACATAGTATTTATGCATTACTTATCACTAAAATCAACATAAAATACTAACATATTACATGAACAATCAATCATCCACACATCATTAATTAACATCATATTATATACCATCTTCATGCTTCGGTGTCTTTAAGGATAACAATAAACATAATTAATATATATGAGTCTGGAAATGTCTTTGGGAAATAGGTAATTAAAGCAATAAAAACAAGACAAATCATGGTCTCATCACACCCCGCAACTAATCATGTTGCTGGTCCTCCAGCAACCAAGGCATCAGATTGTACTATAGAGCAATCTCTCAGTAGTTTGTAGGTTCCTCTACCCCTCTATCCTGTTTGAGGTAGAAGCCTTTTTGTTCTGCCAATTTTTCCCACCTAGCTTGTTCTGCAACCTAATTAGTCCTATGCCCCATCCAGTTTAGTATAGAATAAAGCAGCAGAGGATGATGGAAGATTAGTGGTAACCATGTTATCCCATGCTCGTTAGCTGATTTTATATATCTCTTTGCCCCGTGGATTGCTGCTCACAAGTTAAAAACTAAGTGAGGCTCCTTTCTCTGTAGTGCTAGTATCAATTCCTTCCATCTACCTTGTGAGAAACCCAAAGTTTCCTTACCAATCATTTCTGCCAATTCCCTAAATTTCTAATAGTCCATAGCTCTACATCACAATAGTTTACTTTCTACCTCTTGATGTTCAATCAGGTTCACCCATTCCTCCACTATCTTCAGGGGATTTGGAGATTCTACCCTTAGTTTGAGAGGAAGTGACCTCTCTCTTTCATTATACAACTGCAGTAACTCTCTCCTCGTGTACTCATTTTGAATAAATGAGGCTAAGGCCTTCAATTGCACATCCCTGATTATAGCTAGGGGATTATAGTGAGTGTCATAAGGAATGGCAAGTTCATGTAGGTAGAATTCACATAGTTGGTTTTGCATTTCAGGTGTAGCTCTTTGGTAAGTTGTCAGAAACAAGGTAGGTGTAAATAGGGAGATAGGGGCATCACTGTATAGTTGGCTAAATTGAAAGCTCATATACGGTTCTTGCAAATAGAGGATGTACACCTTGGTAGGTGGCCTACATCTCATCAACTGAACAATCATGTCTACCATCTATCTACTTTGAATTTCAACCTCTTTGTTTCTGCATTTTTCATCTCAATTTCCTTACTGTGTTTCTCCTCTAATTCACCTTGTTCCTTTATTAATTTATCTATTTCACTCCACAATTGTAAGGTGACTGAGAATAAGGTAACTGGAGCAGGTTCTACAGACTGGTCTTCTGGTTGCATAGGCTCTTGGTTTCTTCTATTTATCTCAATGATGGCCAATTGGGCCAATTGTTCAAGTCTTGATCCCTGTTTCTAGAAGACATGTAATTGCTCTTCTAACTTTTTAACCCTGTCATTCAATCCAATTTCTTTCTATTGATAATCCTTTAGTTTCTTCTCCAACTTTGTAATTTTCTGCATTACTAGCTGTAACTCATATTTCTCACCCTCTGTTGTGTCTTTAGATTCTAAAAATAACTCTTCTTCCTAAGGTTCATCTCGAGGAATTGAGAAATCTGGTTCTTTAGTTTCAAAGGGAGGTTTATGACTTTTTATCGCTATCCATATATCTTCTTCCTTAGACTCTGCATCAAACTCTTGAACAAGTGTATAGCCAAAAATTTTCTGCCCTCTATCAAAAAACATGTGCTCCCTCTCGGAGTCGGTATCAAGATCAACTACATTTCTCTTTTCAGGTTCCCCAGAAAGTTCTTTTTCCTTCAGGCAACCTGATCACCTACATGATTGAGCAGGGGTTCCTTGTTTGTTCTTAATTCTAGAAGAAGATGATTTCCTTTTCTTGGTAGTTTTTAAAACAGAAGGGGTTTCATAGGGAATTTCAGATGCTGGGGTTTCACAGGCATTTTCAGATGTTGTGGGCAGTGAGCTAGAAGCTTCAGGTTGCAATATTTATTTTAGCTTTTTCGTTTTGTGGCTTTTGGTTTAAGAGGATAGATGTTCTGACAATGGGGTTAAAATTGGTGAGATTGCAGGTGTAGGGGAACTAGTAGGTTTTTCAATAAGTTCAGCAGAACTCGGAGCTGGCTGCTCCTCAATAGTTGCATGGCTATGGGTAGGAGAAGCTTCTAGGTGAGAAGAGGTTGCTGGAGCTTCCTCTTCTAGGTGAGAAGAGGTTGTTGGAGCTTCCTCTTCTAGGTGAGAAGAGGTTGCTGGCATTTTCTCTTCTTCCCCTGTTTGTAAATTTTCTACCTATGCCTCTTCTTCTACCTCTAATTCAACTCTCACTGGCCCCTCATTAACATGATTAACTTCAAGAAATCTTTCCCAAGAAAATTTAGGGTAATGGATAGACATACTTCTTTTTACTAACAGGACAATCAAACCATGATGAGATAATGAGGACTGACAACTTTTCCTCTTATATTTAGCTAACATCCATTTTAACAAATTAAATAGAAAATTCAGGACATTCACTATCCTTCCATGACACAGATGGCTTAGAAGTTTAAAATGTACAGTATAAAGTAAAGACTGCCTTCCATCACACGTAAAGTATTTAATAATCTAGGAAGCTACTGAGGCCCAAAACCAAGGTAAAGAAAGTCATCTGGTACCTTGAGATGTCAATTCTAACCTTTCTCTCGATCATATGAACTTGGCCCTTGCAAAAATGGCGTTTGCTCTTACAAGAAATTCCTCTCCAGCTACTCGTAGCCTTGTAACTTCAGCTATAACAGCTATAGTCACATCAACCCTTAAACCTTTCACTATAGCTTCCTCATTATGGAATGTCTCTACAAACTACTGAGTAATGTCCTCATTATACTCTATTATCCTAATAAAATATTGCAACCATCCTGCCTGCTGAAAAACTGGCAAGTATTCCATGTCAGCCAATAGTGTTGAGTGAACGGTAGGTTCTCTTCTAATGGGGTCACCACCCATTATGGTATCTCAAGAAAATACTCAATCCCCTATTTTCAATTTGTTTTTCTCAATCCTCTCAATCCTTTGTTTGATACCCAATGCTACTCACTGGGACCTTATTACCAGTTGCTTTTGTCATTGCTTGATTTGTTTAGCTTGAATGTTATGTGGCGGATGGTAATAATTAGGGAGTAAGGGGTTTTGAAGTTTGATTTGAAGTTTGAATGTACGTAAAATAATTTAGAATCCCCCCAAACTATAATTTCATTAGTCCTCAAATGAGAATACTAGCAATGGTACGGAGGAACGGGCTCAAAGCATGTCAAATTGATATATATGGAGGATTAATTATGTGCAAATAAAGAAAGTCACAAAATAAGTAGCAATAAATGTTAATTAAAGCAATAAGCGAGATGAATACCATTGAGGTGATGCCAAAATTGAAATTGTTGCATGTAAACATGATTGCATGGAAGATTGAGTTGATGTCCTCAACAAATGAGCCAGAGCGAATCACAATGATGTGATAGTGACAAAGTGTGTTGACGGAATGCAATAGATTTGTGACATGTAGCAAGGAAGTACTATCCGTTAAAAAGATGGTAGCATGTATATGCCACTAGAAAAGGTGCTACAGGCAACATTGGCTGCATGCACACAATCAGAATGTGAAATGAATAGGTCCCATGTGCATTGGCTACAGGCACAACTATTATAGGTTCCAAGTGAATGAAAAACCCTTGGCTATGGGTGCAACAAATACAGGTCCCATGGAACAGTAGATTGCCTTTGGCTACAGGTCCCTTCAATGAAGTGGTTGAACGCTAAAGGAAAGTTCTAGTGTAGAATTGGAACTAAAATGATGGAGCCTGAACTTCTTATTGGAAGATCACCTTGTTTTATTGCTATGGCTATGTGATGTGTGTGCGTTGTGTGTTTTTATTTATGTACAAAGTTTGTAGAACTCAAACTTACTTATGGAACTTCAGTCAAGCTGGAAGATTGACCTATTACTAGAACAGTATGATCAATTGATACTTGGCCAAAATTATCATCAGAGGCAGAAGACTATGGAACTTCATTCAATGTGGTAGTTGGATTTGGTGTTGGAACATTGTGTTCAGTTGCTACCTGATTGGAGACTTCATCTAAGGCAAGACGTTGTGGAACTTCATTATCCATATCTGCCTTTAATTGCTGGAGAAATGTAGCTTTACTTAAAGGTTTCTTATACAATTTTAATCGATGCCCATTAACCATCAGTGATAATCTAACTTGGTCAATTGTAGTTAATTGGACTGCACCATTTGAGAAGACTTCATTGATCTTATAAGGGCCTAACCATCTGGTATGGAATTTGCCCTTATGATCTCTATATCTAGAGTCATAGAGAAGTGCTCAATCACCTGCCTGAAAGTCCTTGGTTTTGATATACTGTTCATTCCATTTGATTCTCTAGTTTTGTACTAGTTCAGTGTGATGAACTGCTTCCATCCTTAACTCTTCCAAGGCATTAAGCTGATGTAGTCTTTCCTTTTGAGCTATTGACAGGTCCATACCAAGTTGGACAGCTATTCTTAGTGTTTTATATTCAAACTCAATAGGAAGGACAACCTTCTTTCCATAAACTAATTCATAAGGTGTGTACCCTATTTTTCTCTTCCATGTAGTTCTATATGCCCAAACTACTTTAGAGAGTCTGGCTGCCCAGTCTTTCTTATGCACTACAACTGTCTTTGTCAATATTGCCTCAAGCTCTCTGTTGGTCACCTCAACTTGACCATTTGACTGTGGATGATAGGGAGTGGACTTTTTATGCCTTATTTCATACTCCTAAACAAGGCTAGAAATTAGTGCAGATGTAAATTGTGGCCCTTGATTTGTGACTATTTCCCTTGGGACCCCATACCTTGTAAAAATTTCTTCATAGAGGAATGCAGCAACTTTACTATCTTTGGCTATTGTCAAGGCTTTCACCTCCACCTATTTTGTAAGGTAATTAGTGCAAACAAGTATATATTCCTTGTGGTTAGAAGGTGATCTATGGGTCCAATAAAATTAATGCCCCATTTGTCAAATGGTGTGACCACCAGTTGTGGTTGTAGAGGCATTTCATCACTTCTTGTAGGTCTACCCATCCTTTGACAATAGTCACATCTTCTTATATAGAGAGCTATATCTTTATGCAATGTTGGACAATAATATCTAGTATTTAGAATTTTGACTGTTGTCCTCTTGGTTGCAAAATGTCCACCATAGGGTTCATCATGGCAAGCTTTGAGAATGTCATACACTTCGTCTTCCCTAACACACCTTCTCATAATATGACTAGGTCATGTATAGAAGAGATAACTAGATACCCATGAATAGGGAAAGCTACACTCGACAAGGTGGCGCCTCTCTCTAGGTGAGAGGTGTGGAGGTGTTTTCCCTATCACTAGATAATTTTCTATATTTGCATACCAAGGAGTTTGTACAGTTAGTTTAAATAAGTGATCATCTGGAAAAGAACCATCAATGACTGGGTCCTCATTACAAGTAGAAAGCCTGGAGAGGAAATCAACAACATTGGCCTTCCCTGACTTGTCTACAATGGTGATATCAAATTCTTGGAGGAGTAGTAACCATCTAACCAATCTGCCACTTACCATTGGTTTATTCATAATATATCTTATTACTGCATGGTTGATGTGAATGAAAATAGGATACCCAGTGATATAATGCTTGAACTTATTAATTACATAAACAATAGCTAACATTTGTTTCTCAGTAACAGTATAGTTAAGTTCAACACCTTGAAGATTCTTGCTGATGTAATAAATTGCATATTCCACATTCCCTTCCTTCTATCCTAACACAACTCCTACTGCAAAATCAAAAGCATTTGTATGTATATTGAAAAGTATTGCCCAATTAGGTCCTCTAAGTATAGGTGTCTTTGTTAATGACTCTTTGAGATGGTCAAAGGATATTTGATAGTCAACTATCCAATTAAATTCTACATCTTTAGAGAGTAAGACAAACAAAGGAGCAACAATCTTACTGGAATCCTTTATAAATCTCCCATAATACCCTACATGACCTAGAAAACTTCTGACATCTTTCTATTTTTGAGGAACAAGTAGGGTTGAAATGATTTCAATTTTGTGTGGATCCACTTGGATTCTTGCTTTGGACACAAAGTAACCAAGCACTACTCCAGGTAGGGTTGAAATGATTTCAATTTTGCGTGGATCCACTTGAATCTCTCCTTTGGACACAAAGTGACCAAGCACTACTCCTTCCTGCATTCTCATGAAACATTTTTCATGACTAAGGGATAGATTATGATCTTGACATCTCTACAATACTTTTTCAAGGTTCTTCAAGGCCTCCTCATAAGACTCTCCATAAGTGGTAAAATCATCCATATAAACTTCCATAGAGTAATGAGCAAGGTCAGTAAAGATGCTTAAAACAACTCTCTTAAATGTGGCAGGAGCAATGCAGAGTCCAAATGGAAGGACATAATAGGCATATGTCCCCCATGGACATGTGAATGTGGTCTTATCCTGGTCTTCAGGGGCTATCTTGATCTGGTTATATCCACTAAATCCATCAAGAAAAGAATTTTGTTTTTACCAGCCAAGGAGTCTAGGACCTGGTCAATGAAAGGAAGAGGGAAATGATCTTTCCTAGTGGCAGTACTTAATTCTCTATAGTCTACACAAACTCTCCACTTACCTCCTTTCTTTGGCACTATTATCAGTGGAGACACGCATTGGCTATCTGATATTGGGTATATGAATCCTGCATCCAGTAATTTCTGCAATTCATTCTTCACTATGTCTCTTATTGTAGGGTTCATTCTTCTTTGAGGCTGCCTAACTGGTCTGCATCCTTCATTACTGTATATCCTATCCATGCAAAGGTTAGGGTTAATTCCCTTCATATCATGATAGTCCCATGCAAATGTTGTCTTATGAGTTTGTAGCATTCTAATCAGTTCAGTCTTTTGGACAAATGTCAATTCACTGTTGATGTTAAGTGTTCTGCCTAGTGTAATGTCAACTGGTGCTGCCATAGGCATCACAAAGGCAATATCCAACCCTAATAAGTTGATGTTTCAACTATGAGGCAACAACTAATGAAACATTTTGCTGGTGGAAGCATGGGCTGGAGTATTGATTATAGGTAGAATATTGTGAAGGGGGCAGGCCATACATATCAGGGATGGGTCTTGCTAAATATATGTTCCATAATTGTTTTGTATGACATTGGAAAGCACTTCATCTTCATCCTAGATAGCCAATAGTAGGTCTCTCTCAATTGTCATTAATATCTGAAGAGAATATTAGTCAGGATCCCCTAGGTCTGGCCAAATAGATTGCTCCATATCAGCAAAAGGTTAAGCAGGTGGATAAAGGACCAACTTCTTTGTTACATTCCCATTAGCAATTATCATATTTCCTGACTGACATCCTATGAAGGCATCTATTGTTGCCAGCCAGGGTCTCCCTAGGATGAGTGGATATCCTCCTAGGCTAGTCTTGGGCTGCAAGACCATAAAGTCTGTAGGGTATTCCCATGAATCCAATGTGATAACAAGCTCTTCAATAATCCCTTCTGGCTTGACTGTAGACCTATCTGCTAGCTGGAGTATTGTGGGAGTAGGTCTGAGGTTATTTAGTTGAAGGTTACTCATTATTTCTCTTGCCATTACATTGATGGATGCACCTAGGTCAATCAAGGTGTTTTTGATAAGACTACCATTGATGTTTACATCCACCACAGGGCTTCCAAGATTTGCATATTTTGGAATAGGCAAGTTACTTAACATGATATCAACAAGTTGTCCTATAACATGGACTGTCTGAGGATCTTTTCTCTTCCTTCCTAGTTTCTTAAGGCATAAATCCCTTATGGCTTTGGTATAGATGGGCACATCCTTGATGGCTTGGACGAGGGGAATTTTAACACAGACATCTTTTAGCTGCCCCATGAAATCAAAATTAGGTTCAGATGGAGTTGGTGGAGGGTGCATTTTCAATCTCTCTGGAAATGGAGGGTTTTTGGTAAAGGTTTCTTCTTGTAGAGAGATTTGCTTAGAAGGCTTTTATTGGTTATTCAGATGGTTGTCAGTGACAGAGGGTGGTTCCTCATCAGGAAATTCTGTGATGAGTGGTGAATATGGTCTAGCAAACATCTTTCCTAAGCGTATGTGCACATCACTAACTTCAACCATATAGGTTGGGTATTGGATGGCCTCATTAGTATAGGCCCACTAAGTAGGCTTGTTGTTAGGGCTAGGTGCAGGTTGTGCCAGCAATTGAGTAGCTCTAGGTTGGGCAGGAGTAGGTGAGGTTGTATTTGGCATAAGGGCAGGTTGTTGAGGCTGCAGGTAGTTCACATTTGGATTTTACCAAGGTTGGTTCCCATGCCACTGTGGTGGCCATGGGTTTTGATTGGTTGTGGATTATAAGTTGAGGATTGGGATGGCTATTATGGCCATGCCCCCTGCTGCTGGGTCCAACTAGGTGGCATGGTTGCCCACTGCTGATGTGGCCAGTTATACCAAGGTGCATTGTTCTAATTACGAGGATTTGAGATAGGTGGTGAAAATGACATAGAGTTGGTCAAGGGGTCCTGAGGCATACCTTGTCTTTGGTGCCATGGCCTTTGTTTTGCAATATAGAACACTTGACCTTCTTCATCTTCTATGGCTCTGAAATCTACTTTCTCATTCTTACCCTCAGAAATACTAGCAAGTCCCTTGCATCGACAATTGGCCTTCTATTGACAATGTGGATAATATTCACTCAAAGTTGCCTCTGATGCCTCTTGTTTCTTCTTTATGTGCAAAGTGTCTAGTTGTGTTGCTAAATGGCTTATGATATCCTCTTTCATGTTGGACAGGAGATTGCTGAGCTCTACTCTAGAGACTCTAGTGGATGATTTACTCGAAGTCAAGGTTCTAAAACCTCTGTTTTTCTTTAGAGTAGAGCACGAATAGTTTTTGCAGATTTGACAAATTTCATCAAATCCCAGTTGAGAGATATCTCCTACTCTATATAGATTGAGTGCATCCATACATTATTCACTAACATAGGCTTAGGAAGACCAACTTGAGTGACTCCAGAGAGAGCCTATTCTGCCTTAATTTCTTAAGGCAAAATTGAAATCTCTCTACATAATCTTCTAGGGGCTTATCTTCTTTTTGTGACATCCTGAAGATGTCATCCCCCTTCATGTCTTTGCCATGACAATAGTCCTGATATTTCTGCAAAAACTTCTCCTTCATGGTGGCCCAAGTAGTTATAGAATTCTCACCCAAACCCATAAACCATCTTAATGCAACATCCTTGAGGGTGGTTGGGAAGAGCTTAAGCCTGTATGTGTCTATAGTGTAATAAACTCCTAGAGAGTACATCAAACTCAAAGAGAAATGTATTAGGGTCTTTAGTGATTAGCCCATAAAAGTTTGGTAGAGCTGAAGGAGGGATATTTTTCAAGGTGTTAGCTCTTTCCTGGTTTGTAATAGGAAATGCAAAGGTGACTAGTTTAGCTGGGTTTTCTACTTCTTCGTCTGCCATGATGTCTTGGTTTCAATCTGCAATATCTTCAAAATCCTCAGTGTTCTCCATACCAAGGGATGATTCAAAGTGTTCTTTTTCTTCTATTGAACTAGTTGGAAGAAACCTCCCTCTATGGTCTATTGGCCGCCGCATACAATAATGTATGAGCTAATGGGTCTATTCTTGTACCGTGTTAGTGAATATTTTGGAGATAGATTGAATATCTAAGTGATCCTAAATGCTGAAAAGTACTATTTCCTAGTAAAGCAAGTACACGCATAAATAAACAAGAACTCAAAAAATCTAAACCTTAGCACCATCCCCGGCAACGGTGCCAAAAATGTCAAACTTTGTTATTAACTAATACATTGATGTAGAAAGGGCATGCACTCTACTCAACGGACCAACAAATCCTATATCAAGAAACCTACTGGTTATATAATGTGCTACATTTACATTGTCAAACCAGGGAATCGTATTCTTCTTGGATGATGCATGTTCTGTGTGTACAGTTAAGGATTCCTGAGTTTTATTCTAGAGGTTGTGTAAGGGAATTAAATAAAGTAAATACAATACTCTAAGTAAACAAGAATAATGGAAAATAACTAAGCTTATCTAATGCAACAGTAATCAAATAATTTTTTGTAACTTATATGTAAGAGAGTAACTAACATTTGGTTCAGTTGGTGATCACCTCGACTCAATGGACTCAATAACATAAATTACCAAAGTTAAACTATTTCACATCACTCATAACAACATACATCAATCACAAATATATATAAACATACAATTTATAAGCTGAACAAATGAACAAGGTGGAGAAACATAGTACCTCAAGTGGCTGGCTTGAGTGACTATGATCCCACAAGATCTAGCTAAATCTCTACTGAATCTTTGGAGTCATTGACATAACTCAAAACACATATTCCTTTTATTGAATGCAAAGGTAACAATGATACAACAAAATCTGATACTATATCTCTGTTCAATCTGTATGAAGCAAAATCTAATCTCATCCCCCCTAGCTAACCGAGATCAACATTGTTTATATGAATAAAGATACTAAACAATAAATGCCACTACTATCCATTATCCCACATCGTAGAAAAAGGACTTTATTATAGAGCAACTAGAAATAGGAAACTAACTAACATAAAGGCAGCATAGAAAGTACAACCCTACTACAACTCTATCTCTTCAATATCCATGAAGAATAATCAATGACTTATAAACATAACATAGAACACGATCTAGATTCCTTCATCATTTAGGATTACATCATTCATTGAAAGATAACCATTATGGAGTCATGGATGACTCATCCCACTCAATTTGGGATCTTCTTCCTTTGGCTGCAGGTACCTGTATCATCTTCTGTGGATATCAGCATCTTGTTTGACTGTGAGTTGTCTAGTGTTCTTCATGATATGAAGCCACGCTTTTGCTGCATGAATAGTTAGTACACCATATAGTATTCATACATTACTTATCACTAAAATCAACGTAAAATACTAACATATTACATGAATAATCAATCATCCACACATTATTAATTAACAATATATTATATATCATCTTCATGCTTCAGTGTCTTTAAGGATAACCACTTTGGGAAATAGGTAACTAAAGCAATAAAAAACAAGACAAATCATGGTCTCATCAGTTGGTTCGTAACCATACAATGCCTTGAACAGACTCATCTTGATTGACATGTGATGAGTGGTGTTGTAGCAATATTCACCGAGATGTAACCATTTCATCCATGTGTTTTGTTGGTCCAAGACACAATTCCTCAAGTACCCTATACCCACTTGTTAACAATTTCAGTTTGTCCATCTGTTTGAGGGTGGTAACTTGTGCTAGGTGTAAGATCAGTCCTGGCTAATTGGAAGAGCTCTTACCAAAATAAGCTAAGGAACTGACTATCTCGGTCGCTGACTATGTTTTGCGGAAGGCCATGTAACCTAAAGATTTCTTTGAAGAATACTTCCACTATTTGTGGAGCCCGACACTTAGTGGATATTGCGAAGAAGTGTGCATACTTGGTGAGTTGATCCACAACTACATAAATTCAATCCTTCCCTTGAACCTTAGGTAATCCTATTATGAAATCCATCGAGATGCTTTCCCATTTTTTATCTGGAATGGGTAATGGTTGTAGAAGGCTTGCTGGGTGGCTTTGTTCTATTTTATTACTTTGACAGGTCATGCATTCTTGTACATGTTTTAGGACATCCTTTTTGAGGCCTTTCTAAGAGTATCTTTCTCGCACCTGTTTGTAAGTTTTATAGTATCCTTGGTGACCTGCTAAGAGATTGTCGTGTTATTCCTTGAGGATTTTTTCCTTCATTTTTGAGTTGGGCACAAGGAATATCCTATTTTTATATAGGATAAGCTCTTCCACTACTTTATATTCTTCATCGGGTAAATTTCCTTCAAGGATACTATTAGCTTGTAGGTCTTTGACATATTCTGCAATGATATCATTTTTACAATCTGCTACAATGCTTGTTAGGGTGTTCAAATGGGGCCATCGGGATAGAGCATCGGCTACAACATTATTTGTCCTTTCACGTACTCAATATCGAAATCGTAAGCTTGTATTTTGCTTACCCACTTCTGTTGTTAGTCATTTAGGTCCTTTTGAATCATAAAGAACCTCAAGCTATTATGGTTAGTCTTAATGTTGAATTTTCCACAAACCAAATATTGTCAAAAATTGGCTAAGGCGTGCATGATAGCTAGCATTTCCTTATCATAGATTGAGTAGTGTCTTTTAGTCTCGGTGAGCTTGCGACTCTCAAATGTAATGGGATGCTTATTTTGCATGAGAACTACTCCAATTCCTTCTCCAGAAGCATCGCACTGTAGTTCAAAGGGTGAGATAAATTAGGGATAGCTAAAATAGGGCATGAGCTCATTGCTACTTTTAGTTTTTTGAAGGCTTGTTGAGACATCTCACTCCACACAAAGGATCCTATTTTGGTTAGGTCTGTGAGTGGGGAAACAATTTTGGGGAATCCTTTTACAAAGCATCTATAGTAACTGCATAATCCCACAAAGCCTCTTAATTGTGTTAGGGTTTTGAGTTTTGGTGATTCCTTAATGGCTTTAATTTTTTCTTCATCTACACTTACCCCTTGCACATTGATCTTGTGACCTAGGTAAAGGATCTCTTCCAAACCAAACTCGCATTTTGAAGCTTTAGCATACAAGGACTCTTGTTCCAAAATGTTTAGGACTTCCTCAATGTGTTTGAGATGTTCTTCCCATGTCTTGCTATAAATGAGGATGTTGTCAAAAAATATGAGTAAGAATTTCCTTAGTTGTTTTCGAAATATATGATACATGCATGATTGAAAAGTTGCTAGGGAATTTGTGAGGCCAAAAGGTAGGACCAAAAACTCAAAGTGCCCATAATGGCATCGAAAAGTGGTTTTAGGAATATCTTCCTTTCTCATCCTTGTTTGATGATACCCTGATCACAAGTCAATTTTGGAAAAGTATCCGGATCCATGGATTTCACCGATTAACTCATCAATTCTTGGTATAGGGTAACGATTTTTGTTTGTTTTCTTGTTTAAAGCCCTATAGTCTGTGCACATTCTCATGGTTCCATCCTTTTTCTTGACTAGGACTATGGATGATGCGAAGGGACTAGATTTGGGTTGGATACGACCCATTTCTAGTAGTTCCTTAATGGTTTTTTCAATCTCTTCTTTGAATTTATAGGGATGTCGGTATGGTGTGGTGATTATAGGTTTTGGCCCCTCTTCTAATTCTATTGTATGCTCAAATCCTCTTTTGGGAGGTAACCCTGGGGGAATATCATCAAATACTTTCTTATATTTTCTTAAAATGGGTTGGATATCCACGTGAACTGTTTGGCCTTGGGTGGAGGTTTTGTCTAGAATCATACATTGTGCAACCCACTCTCCTTGGCCATGTATAAGGATTCTTTCCATTCTTTTAGATGAAATCATCCTTGGAGAGTCATTAGGTAATCCTCTTAATGTAATTTCTTGTTCATTATGTTGGAAGCAGATTTCTAAGTTTGGGAGATCCATAGTGAATCATCCCAAGGAGTGTAACCAAGGTGTTCTTAATATCACATTGTTATCTAGAGTTACCACATAGAAATCCCCTTTGATGGTGTGCTTCCCTAGGGTAATTTCCAATTGGGGAATCATTGGTGCATTGGGCCATAGATTCATTAGCTAGTGCTACAGTAAAACCCTCAAAATCCTTGGTTTATAATTTCCTTTTTGCCACTATATTCTTGTTAATAAAGTTGTGGTATACCCCACTATCTACTAAGGCAGTTACCTTTTGCCCCTCAAGGGTGCTTTTGATTCTAAAAGGGTGGTGTTCGGAAGCTTGTGAGATGGTGGCTAGGGTTCCATACTCTTCATCATCGTGCTTTGCCCTCTTGCTAGGGTTTACTTATGTTTCTTCCTCAGATGTTGCCTCTATGTTATGCATTCGGTTACCTTTTCCTCATATGTGTCCTTTTTCCCATGGTACCTTGCACTTGAAGCACAAACCGTTCCTACTTAGGTCATCTCTCTATTTTAGGTCGCTTTCATTTTGGCACACATGTCATTGTACCCATGTCTTATTACAATAAAAGCACATTCTTCCTCATGATTCCTTCTTAGGCCTTACCTCTTTATGAAAAGTTTTAAAGGTTTGATGTTCTGTAGAGTTTTTGTCTTTTGTAGGTGGGGTATCCATACTTAGTGCATGTTGAATTGCATCCTTAAGTGTGGAAGGATTGAGGATACTTACCAAACCCTTGATAGAGTCTACCAATCCTTGGACAAATAGGTAGGTCAATTTGCATTAGGATACTTCTAGTACCATCACCGAAAGTTTTTGGAATTCAGTTACATATTCTTCCACAGTTCCTTGTTGTCTTAGGAGTGTAAGTTCCTTGAAGTGCCATTCAGGGTGTTTTTGATCCAATCTTTGGATGAATTCTTGGGTGAACTCATCATAGGATGTTATGTGTTGATGATCTTCAGAAATGAGGCCATGATGCCACCAATCATGAGCTGCCCCTTCTAGGTGGAAAATGACAAATGTTATGGCATTCTTTTCCATCATAGGGCTAAGTCTGAGGTACGTGTCCAATGTTTGGACCCAAGCATGTGCTGTAATCTTTACGGATCCATCAAATTTGGGAACAACCATCTTACTAATTCTTTCTTTTAAGTCTGTCATATTTTCCTCTTTATTAATTTGATTTATTTCATCTTTTAGCATCACAATAATCCCTAAAGGAGACATCCCTTTTTATGGCATAACTCAATTTTGAGTATGCTTTTGCAAGTTCTTCCACACTATCCATAGTTTGATTGTTTACTTCTTCATCCCCCATCTCTCTTTCCTATGGTAGGAAAGGGGGTCTTGTTGGCCTAGTGGTTGATTTTATTGGGTTATTATTTTCAGAATTGTTGGAATGGGTATCCCTTCCATTATTTTGATGGCTATTGTTATTCAAGTTTTGGATGGCTTGGAGGAAAAGTTGAGTCGTTCTTTCATTTTGCTCCATGAGAGCTTGAGTGAATGTTCTCAAGCTATTGGTCATTTGTTCTCTCATAGTGTTTTTGGGTGTAGAGTTATTAACTAAAGTTAGTTTTCTCTTTTCTCTTTCTAAAGCCCTTTGTGTTCTTTGGCTAGATTACATCCACTATTATTCACAGGATGGCAGGAGGGATGCTCTGATACCAATTGTAATGTCCCTTACCTAATTTTGCCCTAGAAAATTCAAATGCCACAAGTTAGGTTTAGGGTTTTAGAATTACCATTTAGATTATCTCCAAACTGTAAAATTCTTGGACTTGATTTTTGCAGTCATAACATAGAAAACATATACAAAATATAGAAATACAAATATGCATCTTTAACTGTTAGGGTTAGACAAATCTCATTGCATTCAGATTTATAAACAATACCAATATAGAGAGATTATATATTCATTATCATGCAGTTAACCTAGTTTGTTTACATAATTCAGTCATAGAAGAGGATGATACAGGGAGGCATGGCAGGTTGTCTTAAGACAACAATTCTCCCTCCAAATAGTCCCCTCATGAATGGTGTTGGGAGGATTGGTAGGGTGTTTTCAGTCAACAGTTCTCCCTCCAAATAGTCCCCTTACTATTCTTCTTTGACTGGTGAACCTTAATTTGTCAATAAACTTTCAGCATGGAGATCAAGGAGGATTCTGCCCTTAGTGGTTCTCCCATAGTGCTTATACCCTCCTTAACCATGTTGATAGGTTATTGCAAATATTTTATGTATATTTTATATATGACAGTGATATGCAATAATTACAATGCTTAACAGTCAATAATGATCTGACCTGCTATTCCTTATTCTATTTCTGCATGTATATCCAATAATGATTCTTATTGAACTTCTAGTTCAGTTCAGAGTTTGCCATGTAATCCCTTTGCTGTCTTTATTAGTCTAGATGACTGTATAAATAGATATATTTTTGCAGATTGATTGTTTGCTATTATATTCAGTGATCCAATGATCTAATGATTGCTTAATGCCCCCTTGATGATCAATTGTGTCTCCTTCTATATTTCCTCAATGGTGGTGATTTCAAGAACCATCCTATCCTTTGGCCATGGGACACATTTCTTCCTACCGATCGCACCTCTCCATTTAGTCGATCCTTTTAACAATGACGCCGGCCTCTCTGGGATTGGCACCATCCAACAACATTTAGATTCGTTTGAATCTTTAATTCTTTTAAAATGTAATCGATGCAATTAAGATATTCATTTTGAAGTTGGCTTAAAGAAAAGTAACTTCGAGCGGGGGCATGACATATATTTTCAAGGAATTGTAGTTTCTCAAAGGTGTCACTCACTTCTTTTCTATCTCAAAAATTTTGAGGCTTCATTTGGGATCATACAAGCCCCTTTGTAGGTGCCATTGCTTTTGAAAGTGCATGATTTTTCATGTACTTCACATTGATGTATTTGGTTTTCTCCCATTCTATATCAACATTGTAGTTTTAGTAATTTGGCCTCATAAAGCATTTATATTCATTGAGATCAAGTCCATTATTATACATTTGGCAAGTGACAATTCTAAAAGCATTAAGTATAAAGTGTCATATCATATTTTACTGGGGGGATCTCTTAGTTGTGTACTTATGGAGGGTCAATCATGTCTCTTACTTTCTCTCCCTTCTATTTCAACATCCTATAGAAGACTTCTCCTCATGTTGTCCCTCTTTACCAAGATTATTCTTTGAAGCTTCCAAATCATGAAGGGTCAAATGTGCTTACTATGAAAAGAAAAACCGTGATGAAAATGATTGTTCTCTTAATCAAATTGATGAATTAAAGAAACTTTTTCAGGAAAAACACATTAGTCTATCAGAACGTTCTAATCCAGCACTTGTAGATTTATTTACTATTCATAATTAGGCATCTAATGTGGACACATTGTAGGATGAGCAATGTAGTCCTATAGAATAAATACATTGAGATTCTACTACCACCTATTGCTTTTATAGAGTTTAGAGTTGCTTCCTCAAGGGCTTCCTATAATTTGGCAAAAGGATCTTCATTGACCTATTGGGATTTGATGGACTATAAAATACTGCTTTGCTCTATATAACCAATTGGTAGGGTTTTGACCATCAAATTTTAGAATGTCTAATTTAGGCTCGCATTGAGACCTGTTAAAATTTTAGGGATTGGAAAAATCCTTAATGTTAAGAGTGTTGTCCCATATTAGGATGCAGACTTCGGAGCCTTTGGTGATGGTTGTGTACATGAAAGTAAGGGAGCTTGGAACCTATCGTCTAGATTAGCTCTATGTCAAGTCGATTTCGCTCAAAGAGATGTGCATCCACATTAGACTATAATTGGTGGGCTCTATCAGATACTTATTCCAAAGAAAGATATGGTTGATCTTGGAATCAATGGTCACCAATAATAGTGAACACTGAGGTACACAAAATGGTTACTGGAGCTATATGGTGAAATGATCAATGCGGAGAGACAATGTAATGTCCCCTTTTGGGATTGCCCTAAATCTTTCCCTAGAATCACAAGTTAGGGTTACAACTTACCAATTAAATGTTGGAAGCAAGATAAATCCTGGTTTAGGTACTGCAGTCATGTTAGATAATATTGGAAATATAATTCATATGATCAAAACATATATAATAAATTATCTATTAAACCATATATATATATATAGATATATATTGGTTGATCTTCTATCATGCCCTACAGATATTGTGTAGTTTATGTAGATCTGAAATATATATATATATATATATATATTTCAGATCTACATAAACTACACAATATCTGTAGGGCATGATAGAAGATCAACCAATATATATCTATATATATATATATATATATGTATATATATGTATGTATGTATAGATATATCTATATATGTATGTATGTACATATGTATGTATGTATATACATACAAATGTATGTATGTATGTATGTATGTACGTATGTATGTATGTATGTATGTATGTACGTACGTATGTATGTGTATACGTACATATGTATATACATACATACATACATACATATATATATATATGTACACATATATATATACATATATATATATGTACACATATATATATACATATATATATATATGTACATATATATATATATATGTACATATATATAGATATATGTACATATATATATATGGGGTGAGTAGTTTACAAGCACCCCTTTCAAGGATTTCCTTTCAAGCCGAACTATGACTAGTTATTAGGATGGATTCAAGGAGTTTCAATCATAAGAAGGATGGAAAGGGTAACATGGATAGGGAAAGCAGATGTGAGTTTAGCCGCCAAGTACGCAAACCCAAGGGTGGAATTGTCCTAGTTTGGATATTCCTGCCACTTGGGCCAAGGGGTGGATTGTCTAAGACACTCATGCTCTTGGGCTTGGTATGGATAGCTTCAAGCAGACTTATCATGTTCCTCATCCAAGTCCTATCATGATTAAATTTCCTCTATGCATTATGATTGATCTTCTATCATGCACTACAGATATTGTGTAGTTTATGTAGATTTGAAATATATCTATACCTATATATGTATATACGTATATACATATATATATACATATATATGTATACACATATATATGTGTATATGTGTATATATATATATATATGTATACACATATATATGTGTATACATATATATATGTATATATATGTGTATATACATATATATATACATATATATGTATATATGTGTATACACATATATGTATATACATATATGTGTATACATATATATGTATATACATATATGTGTATATGTGTATATATGTATATATGTGTATATACAGATATATATACATATATATGTATACACATATATGTATATACATATATGTGTATACACATATATGTATATACATATATGTGTATACACATATATGTATATACATATATGTGTATACACATATATGTATATATATATGTATATACACATATATATGTATATATGTATACACATATATATGTGTATACATATATATGTATATATGTATAGATGTATATATGTATATACATATATATATATATATGTATAGATGTATACATATATATATATATGTATACATCTATACATATATACATATATATATATATATATGTATACATATATATATGTACATAGATGTATAGATGTATACATATATATGTATATACATATAGACATACACACACACACACACACACACACACACACACACATATATATATATATTTCAAATCTACATAAACTACACAATATCTGTAGTGCACGATAGAAGATCAATCATAATGCATAGAGGAAATTTAATCATGATAGGACTTGGATGAGGAACATGATAAGTCTGCTCGAAGCTATCCATACCAAGCCCAAGAGCATGAGTGTCTTAGACAACCCACCCCTTGGCCCAAGTGGCAGGAATATCCAAACTAAGACAATTCCACCCTTGGGTTGGCGTACTTGGCGGCTAAACTCACATCTGCTTTCCCTATCCATGTTACCCTTTCCATCCTTCGTATGATTGAAACTCCTTAAATCCATCCTAATAACTAGTCATAGTTTGGCTTGAAAGGAAATCCTTGAAAGGGGTGCTTGTAAACTACTCACCCACCTAAGCCCAAGAGCACGAGTGTCTCAGGCAACCCACCCCTTGGCCCCGAGTGGCAGGAATGTCCAACTAAGACCATTCTACCCTTGGAGTGGCGTGCTTAGCATGAGAGGCCCATAAACAACATTACCCTATCTTGCCTCCTTCAACCTTACATTATATATAATCTATTTCCTTTTAAAGGAATGAAATCTAAGCATTGATCCATCACAACAGTACTATGAGATATGCATGTATGAGAAATTGGACTTATTCATAAATTTATTATTGCACACTAACTCTATAGTTCGTACCGTTATGCTTGTGATTTCTTATATTAACTTTGATTGATATATTAGACTTGCAAATTGCTAGAATATTAATAATTTGCTGATGATTCGATGCTTTTATATGAGAATTGTTGTATAACATATAAGTTATTTCTTCCTTTGTCCGCTGAATGAAGATATTCTGTCTCTCTCATAAATATATCTCTTCTTGATACTCCCCTTCAAATGCCAATCAAAACTCAATATATATATATATATATATATCTTCCTACATTGATGAAGAGATACATTTCTTCCACAAGATGATGACTTTTCAAATGATCACACCTGTTCTCTTTGAATCGTAGCCTTGTCTCTTTAATCACTAATAACTTCCTTTGTTATACAAAGTGCTGCCTATATTATATTAGTTATTGCCTTTTAAATCTCATAGCACTTAAATATTAATAGTTGTCCATCTCATATATCAATCGCTACTAGCAAATCACATCACACTTTCACGTATACAAATCACATATGTTATCTTCTTGTTTTAATCACTGTTGTTTATGAATTGATCACTATCTTTTTATTGTAGTTGGATCATTGGAAAGATGACATTTAAAAGAGAAGATCAGCCAGCATATGGTTCGACCAACATATATAATATGAAAGGAGGGTCGGCCCATAATCAAGAAGTCAGCCCAGATTTGTTTGAGTTCCTTGCATAGTACGAGACATTACAGACAATCACAATGGGATAGGTTTGGATGGTGTGAATAATGGATGGGTTGATAAAAAGGGTTCTTGGAGTTGTGTCAAAATGATTAGCTCAAAGAGACAATTATAATGGGATAATTGCTTGGATGGGTGAAAATTGGCCTACTTTTTATTATTAGTACAGATAATACCCTATGGGCAAAAAGTTTAGATAGAATTGGAAAATTCTTACTAGTTTGGGTGAAATTTGGCTCGGAAGTTGCAAACTAATCTACTATATAGGAGCCAAGCCTATTGCAATTGGCATAAAGCCTACAATCAAAAGATTATAGTCTAGTTTCCAAACAATGTAACATGTTGTCCCACTAATCTAGCAAGTTGATTAGTTGTCTCACATTCTAACCACCTATGCCCATACAAACAAAGGCATAATAGGAAAGGTTTATAAATGGTAAGGGCATACCTTAACCATATTTAAAAGATCATAAAAGTGTTTTATTCACTTGCAATTTATTATTCTTCTTGTTATATTTTTATGATTACTTTTTTAATAAGATGGTTATATATATAGTTGGGGAAGAGTGGGAGATGGAAAGGTTCTAAGACATCAAATTAGCATTGAAACGAATACTCAATATTTTTCTAGAATGATTAATGAATTTTATTAATTAAATACAATACCATTAATTGCACTTTCAAAAGAAAATGCAAAAAATGCATGGGAACTTGTCTTTACATGGTTTGATAATGTTTGTGTAGGGTTACAAATTTTTGTGAGGGGATCTATCTTTCACTAATAAATCCTTAGATTTTATTAGATTTTGCTTGACATAACTTGTTGGAGTAAATGGCTTTTTACCATTTACTTCGATGCTTAAGTTTTACTTAGGCATCATAACGCATTATTAGGTGCATATTAGTTTATTATTTGGTAGTTGTTGTCGGTTATATTTTTAGTGTCTTTCTCCTTACATTTATAAGCAAGGCAATGTAAACTATTTTAGCATCTCATTAATATTTTTCATCATTCTGGTGAAATAGATTGCTTCTCTCATATTATGAAGGTTTATCCTGCAGGTTGTGCTCCTGGGAGGTGCTTGACACCAACCTGGTATCAGAGCAGTCTTCCTACATCTCCTTCTATTGAGAGTTTTCATCACTGAATTGGTGAGATCATTATTATTTGCCTATGTGGGGAATTGAGTGGGTTCTCTGTAATTTCTAGATCGAGTCTAGTGACTTCACCTCGGCATTGTATTGGAGGAAGCATGTTCTTCTTCAAATACAGGCTCGTGTTTCATTCTTTTGGGTGTTTTTTCTTCTCACTGCATAGGCTCTATGGTAGTCTCTTCATCATGGAGGCTCCCTCACTATTGTGGCTGCTACTCTCACTATTGTGGATGCACATTTTGAAGGTTCATGTTTATAGTGCGAAGAAGATTTAAGTCTGCAATATCTGGGAAGAACAGATACCAAGGAAACTAGCCTATTGAAGAAGACTGGCCATTCAATCCTTATCATCAAATAACATTTAATTTTGAAACATTAGCATCTGCATTCCAAAACATCAAAATAATTGCTAAGTGTTTTTACAAACAAGCTCATTAATCCTGCCAATTCTAGGGTTTTAGTGAGGAGCGTTACCCACACCAGAAGAGGTCAAAGGCGAGTGGGAGGAACTAGAGAGCATAACTCTAACTAGCCATAGCCTAGATGCTACTCTAGCCACACTGCAGTGAAGCAAGAACATGAAGAATTAGCTGATTCAATTATTGTTTCCATCGTGATCCATTTTTTAAAAATTTGTGAACAGAATTTATGCATTTCTAAAGTCTTGCAACTAATTATTCATTTAGGCTTTCAAATCTGAGTAGTGTAGAGGAGTGAGTGGGCCCATGCTCACGTCTTTTTGGTATTTGAGGATAATATATATCCCACATTGGCAGCACAGTGTGCTTCTTTGGATTCTTATAGCCTGGTGACCCTTAACATAGTGTGAGTAGAGGTTCACGTGACCAGTGGATGGCCTTTGCCTGCACATGCATGAATTGCTCTACACTTGGCCTTGAGAAAGTGTGCCAAATTTGTGACATTGGTTCATATGATGGGGTCTTTATTACAAACATGAAATCACAACAACAAGAACTACATGACAACATGAACAAACATAGAAATTCATAAAACATAACAACATATCAAAACCTTAGTCTTCACCCTCAGATGTATAGTTGGCTTGTTGAAGGGGTGCTCCTGCACCATACTCCCCGGGAGAAGAAATCTCAAGCCCACTTGAGATGAGAGTTTGAAAGCCTGCACCATGGTTTGTAATATGATCTTCAGTCATCCAAACTACCTCTGAATCAGGTTTCCCCTGCCAAGCCACCAAGTACTCCATGTACTCTTTGTTCCTTGTCTTCTTTGCCACTCTTGAGTTTAAGATCTTCTTCAAATTTGGTGGATCATGCTTAGGAATATCATCATCTACTGTACCCTACAATGGTTCATGTCCTATATCTGCATTATGCTTGTATGGAGTTAAATCACATACATTGAAGATGGGTGACAATCCAAGGTCAGGAGGAAGTTGGATCTCATATGCATTCTGCCCACACTTCTTCAAAATTTGACATGGCCCAATCTTCCTCTGCATTAGCTTGGTATATTTACCTTTTGGGAGCCTCTCCTTCTTCAGATGAACCCACACCAAATCTCCAACATCAAATTGTACATCCCTCTTTTTCTTGTCAGCATATGCTTTGTACTTCAATGTAGTTTGTTGGAGTTGGGTCTTGACTTGATCATGCACCTCCTTGATGGCTGATGCAAAGGCTTCTCCATCTGCACTAATAGACTCTCCTGTAGGTAGATCTCTCAACTCCAAAATACCCCTTGGATAAATGCCATATACCACTTGGAAAGGTGACTTCCCTATACTCCTATTGATGGTGTCATTATAGGAGAATTCTGCTTGTGGTAGGATGTTATCCCACTTCTCTCCATGTTGCCATGTCAAACACCTTAGCAGATTTCCCAATGAACGGTTAACCACTTCAGTCTGACCATCTGTTTGAGGATGGTAGGCTAATGAGAATGATAAGTTGGTTCCAAGCTTTTTCCAAAGAGTCCTCCAAAAGTGGCCAATAAATTTCACATCTCTATCTGACACTATGCTCAATGGCAAGCCATGTATCCTCACTATCTCTTTGAAAAATAGATCTGCAACATATGAGGCATCACAAGTGGTTTTGCATGGCAAGAAGTGTGCCATTTTACTAAATCTGTCTACTACAACAAAAAAACTATCATATCCCTTCCTTGTCCTAGGCAAACCCAACACAAAGTCCATGCTTATGCTCTCCCATGGCCTAGAAGGAATGGGTAGTAGCTGATACAAACCTGCATTAGTGGATCTCCCTTTTGCCTTTTGACATATCACACATGCCTCCACAAATCTCCTCACATCTAACTGCAACTTGGGCCAATAGTAATGCCTCCTCACAAGATCAAGAGTCTTATCTAGACCAAAATGTCCTGCCATGGCCCCACAATGTTTCTCCCTAATGATATTCAGTCTCATAGAACATCGTGGAATGCACAACTGTCCACCCTTGAAAAGTAATCCATCTTGGATCAGAAATTCAGAGAACTCAACATGATATTTGTCATCAAAGGAAATACATACCTTATAGATTTCTCCAAGGTCTTCATCAACATCATACATGGCATTCAAGGAATCAATGCAAACACTCTCCAATTGGATCTGATTGATGGTTAGAGCCCTCCTGCTCAAAGCATCTACCACCTTGTTCTTGACCCCTTTCTTGTGCTTGAGTGTGAAGGTGAAAGCTTGCAAGGTTTCCACCCACTTCATGTGCCTATGGTTCAACTTCTCTTGACTGTTTATGAAACTAAGAGCCTGATTATCTGTGAACACTATGAATTCTTTTGGCATCAAGTAATGCCTCCACTTTTTGAGTGACTGTACTAGAGCATACATCTCCAAGTCATATGATGAGTATCTCTTCTTTGCATCATTTAGTTTCTCACTGAAAAATGCAATAGGCCTACCTTCTTGACTGAGTACTGCTCCAATTGCCATGTGGCTTGCATCACATTCTACTTGGAAAATCTTGTTGAAGTCAGGAAGTGCAAGTACTGGCTGCTCTACCACCTTCTTCTTCAATGTTTCAAATGAATCATCTGTCTCCTTTGTCCAAGTGAATCTGAACTTCTGTCCTCCTTTTCTGGTGTCAAGCATGGGTGCACAAACATAACTAAACCCCTTTATAAACTTCATATAGAAGGTTGCTAACCCATGGAAACTTCTAACATCATTCATGGTTCTAGGAGTTGGCCAAGACAATATGGCACTTACCTTCTCTTGATCCATTTTTAGTTTTCCCTGTGAGATGACAAAACCCAAGTAGATGATCTCCTCCTGCATGAACAAACACTTCTCTAAGTTGATCATTAGCTGCTCTTCATGTAACCTTTTGAGGACCAAGTCTATATGTTTGAGGTGCTCTTCCCTTGTATTACTGAAAATCAGGATGTCATCTAGATATACTATGACAAATTTGCCTATGAATTCCCTCAAGACCTCATTCATCAACCTCATAAAGGTACTAGGGGCATTGGACAAACCAAAAGGCATGACCTTCCACTCATATAACCCCTCATTGGTCTTAAATCCAGTTTTCCATTCATCTCCTGGCCTAATCCTAATTTGATGATAGCCACTCTTTAGATCTATTTTTGTGAAATATTTAGCACTCCCCAAGCAATCAAGCAAATCTTCTATCCTAGGGATTGGGAACCTATACTTGATTGTTATCTTGTTGATAGCCCTTGAATCAGTACAAAGTCTCCAAGTGCCTTCGTTCTTTGGTGCTAGGACAACTAGTACTACACATGGGCTTAAACTCTTGCCAATTAGGCCTGTCTCCAACAACTCCTCAATCTGCCTTGCTACTTCTGCATTCTGCTCTGGGTTAAGCTTGTATGCTGCCTTGTTTGGAAGTGTAGATCCTAGGATCAGATCGATGCAATGGCTGATGTCTCTTATAGGTGGTAGGGACCTTGGCATTCCATCAGAGATGATGCCTTTGTACTTGTCCAATAGCTCTTGGATAGCTGGATCTATGAACCTTTGCCTCTTTTCTCCCTTGACTTCCTGCTATTGTTCCTTGTTCACCTTTAGGCATGGAATTAGAGCATATGCAACTGCACCTTCTTCTACTATCTCTTTCATGAATTGTTTGCCTTCTACCATCATCACCTTGACTTCTTTCTCCTTTGATTCCACTTCATTCTCCATCAATGGTAGAAACTCTATCACCTTACCATCCTTGGTGATTGAATATGTATTTCTAACTCCATCATGATGTGCTTTCAAGTCATACTTCTAGGGTCTTCCAAATAGGAGCTGGCAAGCATCCATCTTGGCAATGTCAAACAATAATTTGTCCTTGTATGATCCAATTTGAAACTCTACCCAAGCCTGCTCTTCCACAATTGCTTGCTGACCTTGGGTGAGCCATGAGACCTTGTATGGGTAGGGATGTCACAGTCTTTTAAGCTTAAGCTTTTCTACCATTTCAATGGACACAAAGTTTTCAATGGATCTGGAGTCAATCAAAACTTTACATACCTTTCCTCTTGCCTTGCAAGTAATTTTGAAAAGAGATGTCCTTTGTGGGGGTTCCTTGTCAGGCACCTTCATAGTGGTCATTGCTCTCCTAATCATCAAAGCTTCTTCCTTTTCAGGATATCCATAACTATTAGGAGCATTCACACTTTGATAAGTGTTTGAGCTTGTCACACTTTGACAATCAGATTCTTGGATTAGATTTGTCCTCCTTTCTCCCATTGAACTTGTTGCTTTTTCTAGACATTTGCTGGCTATGTGGCCTTCTTGATTGTAATTGTAACATCTGAGAGGTCCTCTACCCTAAGATCTCCCTCTAAATGGTGGTCTTCTGCCCCTAAAGTTTCCTCTTTGATTGTAACTTCCCCCTTGAGTTTGATTGCTGTCTCCCTTGCTACTCTCTTGATTGGATTCACCTTGGTGTCCAAATCCATTTCCTTAGCCTCTGAAAGGACTTCTTCCCCCTCTTTGCTGTCTCCCTCTTCCTCTATTGTTTTGCTCTTGTCTTCTCTTTAATTTCTCTTCCACTTTGAGTGCCAATTGGTAGCATTTTTGGACTGTATCTGGGTTATGCAGATTTAAATCTTCTTGGATGTTAAACCTCAATCCATTGAGGTACCTTGCCACCTTCTCTTCCTCACTCTCTTTTACCTTTGTCTTGACACATAGTTTCATAAACTCTTCAGTGTATGAACTGACATCTAACTCCTTCTGCTTCAAGTTTTGTTTCCTCTTATGTAGTTGGATGTTGTAATCCAACGGAATATAGGCTTCCTTCACTAAAGCCGCCATCTTCTTCCAAGTAGCAACTTTGTTCTTTCCCTCTTTCACCCTATCATCTTGGATGAAAGTCCACCAAGTTAGTGCAGCCCCTTTCATTTTGGATTGGGCCATCTTCACCCTTTGGTGGTCTAGTATCTCCTCAGTCTCAAAGAAATTATTCAAGGAGTCTATCCACTCCATCATTGAATCAGGATCCATTTTGCCTACAAACACGGGCAGGTCTAGTTTCATATCCACGGTCCTTCTCTCCATGGATTTGAGGGCATTGATTAAGGGTCTCTGGTCTGCAGGAACCTCCATCTCTTCCTGCCTAGGGATCTTCTCTTCATCCCAGTCTTCTTCATCACCAGAATCTTTTTCTCCCTTCTCTACTTTGTCCCTCAACTTTTCTAACTCATCTCTCAAGGCCTGATTTTGAGCTCTAACTGCTTTGCTCTCTACAATTTGATTCTTCACTAGGACAGCCAATTCAGCATTGGTCATCTTTGCTGGGTACTCTTGTGACCCCTCTTCATCTGACATCTTGTCTTCTTCTTCTACCCAACAGAGACTCTTTTGGCTCTGATACCACTATGATGCAGAGTAGGGTATGGAAGCATACAAAACACATCAAAAGATGAATTGTTAAACTGGTTTACCCATCGGTAACACACACACAGCATCGACGAGTTCAAATTTTATTACACCGATATCCCGATCACTTCACTTTTGATTCCTTCGTAAATCCTTCGCACATACATTGCTTGACTTATCGAGCCGGTTCCTTCTACCATTTCTACCGGTCATTCCTTGTATCCTTCGATGCTTGTATCTTCTAAATATACATTCAATATACAATCTTCGACATGCAAATACAGGATATTCACGAAATGCTACTCACCTCCAATTGTGATATACATAGGAAAGGTATCCTTTCATACAATTGCAGTACACATAAAATGTATATTTGATGACACCATGAATCTTATGCAGATAGGTTTCTACTTGCATATGCATTTCCTGACCTGCTACCGCCGATGGACCTAAAGTATCTCTGACCTGACTTTACCAATACGGCCGGTCATCCTTTGCAACATATGAAAAGCACATTTTCCATGCATCTTCACAACATACAACCGCGATATGCGATTGTAGGATACACACAGAATGCACTCAGATACAATTGTGTTATATACAGGAAATGTATCTTCTCATACATTTGTGATATATACATAAATTGTATATTCATTGGGACAACATCAAAATCTTACGCTGAGGACATCCTCTGTAACCAATCTTGCAGCCTCTATTCTATTGAGCCCTAGCACATAGAGATGCTAGGCTCTCTACTGCGACAGCTTGTTCACTGATTGGATCCGCTGTTCCATTCTGCCATTGACACGAACAAAAAGAAAACAAAACAAAAACTATGTACAGAGTCCATTCCACTGATTTCAGAGAAATCCACCAGTGGAATGGTTTCAATCTTGCATCTTTGACAACAAAAACTAGATTATGTACAGAACAACTTGAAATAGAGGATATACACATAACGATTTGGTCCACAAAGAGTATACACAGAAAACAAAACTTGTAAATGCAAACTGACAGAATTTTTTTTATTTCTTCCCTTAGACTTCATCCTTCATCTCCTCTTCAAAATGTGTTTATATTCTCTTCCCATCCATTTCCAACTGGAATACCAGAGGTTGGAGTCGTTACAACTTCCACTGATTTTAAATTTTCGCTTAACCAAGGTTATAAGCCAAAACACTAACTAATCACATGACACATGTCTAGCACAAAACATGTTTTAAACACCCTAGAACATTAACAGAACACCCAACAACACAACACACTTGATTTGAGCATCCACATACCCCAATTGCCCAAGATGTCCAAATTGGCTTACCAGGATGCCAAATTTGTGACATTGGTTCATATGATGGGGTCTTTATTACAAACATGAAATCACAACAACAAGAACTACATGACAACATGAACAAACATAGAAATGCATAAAACTTAACAACATATCAAAACCTTAGTCTTCTCCCTCAAATGTATAGTTGGCTTGTTGAAGGGGTGCTCCTGCACCAGTGCATTAGAAGTGGTGCCTTGTGAGCGTGACTTGGCTATTATGTGGCGCGAAAACCCACCACATATCTCGACTATCGAGATCTAATCAGCCCTAGGGGCCTAAATTTTTCGCCCCTGTGCTCGTGGTGGTCACATGGGGTAAACAGGGGCTTGCTGCTACCTCCAAAGTGCCTTTATAGGCCTTTTTTTCATTTTTGCATAACTTTTGCAAACAGAGGCCGATTTTTGAGTTCCAGATATCGATAGAAAGTATTTTTGTCACCGTTGCAGTAGTTGAGGTATTTCTCACTTATTTTGATGTTTGATGGTGCTTTTACTCCGTTGAAATTTGATATTGGTTTTTCTCAATTCTTGTGAACAAAGGAGTTGATTGTTTATATTGTGAGGGATATTTACTGCACTCTCTTGTTTCATCATGGATTTGCCTAAAGTAGAACTTCTAACTACAACAAATTATCTTAAGTGGAAATCTGATATGGATATTTTGTTGTTAAAGTTGAAGTTGCAAAGGATTACTTTTGACCAAGATCCTGAACTCACTAGTGCTATAGAAAAGAGGAAATGGTTTGATCGAAGAGATGAAGCTCTTGGTACTCTCATCATGTCCATTTCTCTTGATTTGAGATATCATGTGTTATCTTGTAAGAATTGTAATGATATTTGGACTACCTTAGAGAATCTTTTTGGTAATCTAGATAAGATGAGGAAATTTCACTTGGAGAATGGACTAGTGTATCTAGATCCTAGACATTTTGACAATATCCAAGACTTTTTCACCAAGCTTAATTCTCTTAGATTGCAGTTGTTTGAATGTGGGGTTAAAAAGGATGATGAATAGTTGATTCTATCTACTCTCTCTAAGTTAGGTCCTAATTATTCTTTATTTGTTTCTGCATTTTATGCTACCATAGATGCTCTAGGTAGTGCACACAAAATGCCTTCTCTTGATGGTTTTGCAGTGCAACTCACAAGGGAACAAGCAAAGTTGGCACAAATGGGCACATTGACACTTATGAAGTCTCAAGCACTTCTTGCAAAAGATTCTAAGGCTTCAAGTGGCAAGGACAAGAATCAGAATAAGGATTCTAAGTCTAAAGAGAAAGTTAAGGATCGTCCTTCATAGCCTACTCCTGAGACTAAGACCTCTTCTAAAGAGGAACCATCACAAAAGAAGAAGATCAAATGTGCTTATTGCAAGAGATCTGAACATGATGAGCATAGACGTTATACTAAGAAGATTGATGAACTTACTCACCTTCTTCAGAAGAACATCTCACTGCCCTCATCAGAGTCTTCTCCTCCTCCTCTCACATCACATTTGGCAGGATCTTCATCTACACAGTCAGGGAATGCAGGATTTGCTAATGGGATGAAAGGTAAAGCACTCTTGTCTTCCACTATTCCTGAAAATGGGAGATGGCTTCTTGATTCAGGTGCATCTCATCATATGGCATCTTCTTTGGATATGTTCTCTTCTTTTGAGCCTTGTAGTTCATCTAATATTTTGATGGGTAATAATACATACATGAAGGTTTGTGGGAAAGGTTCTATTGATATGGGTGAAGGATGTTTTAATGATGTTCTTTGTGTACCCTCATTGACCACTAATCTCCTTTCAGTTTATCAAATTACTCATGGTGCATAAGGTAAGACAGTTGAGTTCACTCCTGATCATGTTTACATTAGAGACATAGAGACTGGAGAGATCATTGCTACATGAGTTGTGGATCATGCATCTCGCTTGTATTCTTTTTCTCATTTTGCTCCTGATGATGATATTCCTTTGGCTGATGTTCATACCCTTCCATCAAGGGTGAATCATGTTTGTGAAGAGAAGTTTGGTCATTTGAATCTTGGTGTTCTTGAGACTAGTGTTGAGCTTCCTCCTCCTCCATCTCCTGCTTCTTCAGATTTGGGTCCTACTCTTGAGCAGGTTGATCATAGTTTTTCAGATTTTGCTTTATTAGATGAGTATTTGGCAGGTATCTTAGACTTGTTTGTAGAGTCTCATCTTGTAGATTTGGGAGACATATTTGAGGGTATTTCTCTCCTCTTTGATGACAGTTCCAGTATGGCTGTTGATACATCTACATCTTCTAGATTGACATTGATGAGTTTCTCTTTCACTTGATTTGTCACATTTCTTGGTTGTTTTTTATCATGATTATGTGGTGGATTCTTCATGCTTGGAGACTCCTACCTAGTCTTCGGAGACTTCTATTTGGAGACTTCCCTCCTCCTCCTTTCAGTTGGACATGGAGTGGCTTCTTCATCATTCGGTGGACTTGTTTCTTCCTAAGGGGAGAGGTGTGCTTGTAGGCATTGGATCATCTTTTGTTTCCAGGCATACATCATCAACATTGGAGCTTCTTCATTATGGGGGGATATCATGTCTCTCTTTTTCCTTCCTATGGGGGGATCATTGATTGTATATACATGAAGTATGTAGTCCTTGGGGGGTACTAGTAAGTCTGATGTAGAGGACCTAGGACAATTTGACAAGACCTTCTTTGAACATTCAAGAACCTAACTCATGGATCAACATGAAAAAGTGGGAACAACAATTAGTTTCCTTGAAACCATCATGTAAAGGCTTGTTTGGCATTCCATAGGACACATCCAGACCATTGGCTAAGGCTTGACAAGCTTGGACTTGGTACTTCTTTCTTTAAGCCACTAAACTCCTTGTAGCCCTCCAAATGGGAACAATCAGCAATAACTTTTGATCGAGACCTTGACTCCACAAGACCAAACCAGTTTCAGATACCCATTTTGGAGACCTTTGACATATTTAAAAATGGGTATATGTTGTTCTGGAAATAATGCCCCGAATAATGACCATCCCTAGTAGACTAGAGCCCCAATTAGCCCAAATTTACAAAGAGACCCCTACCTCTGTCATTCAAAGAACTCAAACAACCATTGGAACACCTAAGACTCATGCCAAGACCAAGTATTTTGTGGGTTTTGGACACCTACAGTCAACTGTACCTTCAAAATGCATATGTGGTTCCTTAAATGGCTTAATACATGAGGATATTAAGCCTTCCATATCAAAATTCTACATCTGCCAACTCCCTCTTCTCTACAAACACTCCAATCAACTGAAATATGAAGGAACACATCCATCCCACTGGTCTTGTGGCATTGAGAGATAGTGGGATGGTTAAAATTCCATTATTTTAGCAAAACCCTAGGTTAGGGTTTAACAAGACAGTTTTTAGAAAAACCCTTATACCTCCCTTCTACAAAGATGTCAACACACCAAACCAAATTTAAATGATAGATAATTCCATGCTCTAACCAATCAGATCATGAGGAGATGAAAATAGTTATGTACTTGTGCAGAGTATGGCCTGGAGCAGCGTTTGAACTTAGAAAATGAAGGTTTCCAGCGATCAGTCCAAGAAGAACAGATGTAACTCACTCCCTAATCAATGTCAAGGCCTCAAACTAGATTCAAATGGAATTTAATTCATCATACTACCCATTCCAAATGTTTGGAGGTCATGACACTTCCGTACTTGAAGATGGTACAGATTGTTCTAACAAAAATGCAGAAAAAATGCAGAGGACAACAGAGAACTTGATTTCTATTGCTTAAAACTTCTTCAGCACACCTGCCACTGATCCATGAGGGGTGTCTAAACAAGTTTACATCTTCCTCCATCAGTTTGGGGTCTGTTGGCAATAGAAAACTACCCTCAAACTGTCCAAAACTGTCAATTAACATTGTGTTTACAATATGTATTAGGGACAGATTATAGTGTAGACAAAACTACTCCCTCAAACCCCTCTAGGATCATATGCTATGCCATAATTGGCCTTTGTATAACAAAGACAACATGTCTCTCCATTTTGACACTCATGGAGGATCTACCAATTTGGACTTGACTGCCTACACCAACTACTTGGCATCACGGCCTTACAAAATGACTTCAATACAATTTCAAATGGTCATAAGACCTTATTACATTCTTCAAATGGTCTTCAAGACCTTATTGACATTCAAAGTAAAACTTGAAATAGGCCTCTTGGCCCATTGGTGCCATGGGTGCTCCTGCACCATGCCCCCGGGGTGAGAAAAGAACTCAAGTCCCTTGAGGAAGTAGATCAGCAACTGTGTTCCCATCCTTCAAGATGTCTTCTTCACTCATCCAAGTGGCATCTTCAGTAGGTAGACCCCTCCATTTGACAAGGTACTCCTTGTAAGTCCTCCTTCTAGTCTTGTTTAAGACTTTGGTGTCCAAGATGCATTCCAATTGCAAGGGTTGATTGGGTGGGAGACCCTTAACCCATTCCTCATTTCCTGCTGCTATCACATCTACCTTTGAATCTGCAGCATTACCACCCCTGTAAGGAAACAAATCTAAGACATTAAAGATAGGAGATATGGCCAAGCCTTGAGGAAGCTCAATCTCATAGGCATTGGGCCCAAACTTGTGCATAATCCAGCAAGGACCTATCTTCTTCATGAGGAGTTTGGTTGGTTGCCCCTTTGGAAGTCTTTCCCTCTTCAAATTTGCCATGACTAAATCCCCAACCTTGTATTGCATATCTCTCCTTCTCTCATTGGCTTTCTCCTTGTACTTCTCATTGTTCCTTTGAAGAGTTCCTCTTACATTATCATGGATGTCCTTCATGGCTAATTGATGCAGAGTACATAGTGGAAGCTCTCAAAACATGGGTGAAATACCCAACATACCCACAATTCAAATAGATTAACGTTCAAATGGTTTTAAAAACCCACCAAAAAGACCACACATTACCGAACCACATTCATTCAGTACCATCGGCATAGCTTTAAACCTATCTACCGACATCGATGCTCTTACCGATATGCCTCAACTTGTATATGCTTAGTTGACTTACTATCATCGGTTTCCTTCACCGCTGCTGCCGGTCACCTCTTGCATTTGTTACAATGTATATGCGCAATGTATATTCTCAATATACATTCGGAAGATACATTTGAAATATGCATTCAGAATATGCATTCAGAACATGCATTCAGAATATGCATTCGGTGAGATTGACCGTTGACTTTCCTTGTATCATATGAAATGCACATTCACCACATACAACCGCAATATTCACTTGCGAGATACACACGAACATACAACTACGAAATACACATGAAATGACCCCCCGACATACATTAGCGATATACACACAAAATGTATATCTGGTGAAACAACCTGAATTTCACCGATCTGAACCTCTGTAAACCCTACAGCTTCACAGACCTGTTTCTCCTCTGATGGTCTCGACCCTTTGCAAATTCATAACTACACAGATCTTTTACTCTGCCAACCTAGCACATGAGGATGCTAGGATCTATCAGCACCATTGTACGCGATCCTGCAAACATAAAACCCAAACGAACAAAACAAAGAAACGAAAGAACTATACAGCCATTCCACTGATTTTGAAGAAATCTAACCGATGGAATGGACTAAGAATCCATTTCAGCCACAAAATAGTAAATCAATTGCACAAAGAAAACCTAGCAAATCCAGAATGACAAAAAGATACACAGAACAAGATTCGTTTATTATGCTTTTCAGAAATGTGCATACACAGATGCTCTGTTTCACAATTGTAATCACACTCCTCTCAGATCTTTCTAATCTCAACTACAACTACTACTACTACTGATTGCATTCAATGATCTTGGGCATTTATCTACTTGCCCTTAGTAGTACTAAATTGACTCCAAGCGGCTGGGAGACCAATCCAAGCGGCTGGGAGATCTAACAACCTCCAACTGCCTAACAACCTTCGTGATTACAGATCGACAAGTGTCCTTGGGACTTACAACATAAACCTAGATACAAACTAAAATGACATGCATTGGTCAAACAGACCTTATTACATGAATGGTCTTATATGACCTTATTGGAAACAATGAAAATAAACATTAGACACATCATGAAATTAAATGCCTCATGGGGGCCACTGTGAATTAGGTGCTCCTGCACCATACACCCTACTGACAAAAGAACTCATGCCCCATGAGTTAATTCTTTGTTTTGCTCTACCTTTATCCTCTGCTGTCTCATGTCTTCCCCATGATCTCTGGACTACAACCTGCTTCAATGGAATCAAAGACTCATGCCCAACTTTGTATGCTCTACTCACACCTTGCCATGAGTGACTGCTTGCCACCATACCTACCCTTTGCTTGCCATTCTTTCTTACTATCATCTCTGACTGAACACCTGCATGGGAAACCTTGTTTGATGCTTCTTGTACTGCTGTTATGGCAGAATATGTTTGCCTTTCAATTCTTGTTGGTTCTAGAGGACAAACAATGGTCCCGATTATGATAGTATCCTTGTCTTTCCAATCAACTTGTGGCTGCTTGTAGACTTGCTCTTTGACCTTCTGTTGATCCATCTCAGACATCACCATCTGATCTCCATCATTCAAAACTGAAATCACCTTCAAACTGTGATCTGTAGCAACTACTCTCCTTGAGGTATCCCCATCTTTCTTTGGCTCTTCTTCATTGAGCTTCACAAACTCTTTCTTACCCATCAAGATGATCTTGGCTGCCTTCTTGGCTTCAGCATCATCCTACAATGGTGTCATCACAAAAGTTCTCCCATCCTTCTTGATGGTGTAGGTGTTAGCATATCCATCATACAATGCTCTCCTATCAAATTGCCATGGCCTACCTGAAAGTAGGTAACAACATTCCATGGGCAAAATATCACATAAAATCCTATCCTGATATTCCCCAATATGAAAATCAACATATGCTCGTTTAGATACCAAAAGTGATTGATTACCACTTACCCAAGATGCTTTGTAAGGGGTTTGATGAGGAATCCTTTCCAGTTTCAACTTATCCACCATTTCTTGAGATACCATATTATCTGTTGAACCAGAATCTATTACTACCTTGCATATTTTACCTTTGCTTTTGCAGTTGGTCCTGAAAAGTGCTCTCCTTTGTATCATGTCCTTGGATGTCTTCAAGAGTATTCTCCTTAGCATCAATGCTTCTCCATCTTGAACTAGGGCTGCATTCCCAATTGGAGAGTTAACACTTTTATCTACCTCCTCTTCTTGCACATATTGAATCCTCTTTTCATTCCTCCTTTCATTATCACCGGATGTAGAACTTTGTTTCATTGGGCACTTGTATGCTGTATGGCCAATCTCATTGCAATGATAACATCTCCCAGTGAAAACATTAGAACCTCTACCTCCACCTCTTGTGCCTCTAAATCCCCCTTGAAAATCAGAAACTTGGCCCTTACCTCTGCTTGTGTCTCCTTGGTCTTCTTGGGACTGATTTTTGTCTTCAAAATTGTCCCTATTTCTGCCACCTCTTCCTCTATTCTGTTGTTCTCCTTTTCTTTTCTGCTTCTCTTCTACTCTCAGTGCCACTTGGAAACATTTGTCCATGGTTTCTGGTGTCAAGATGGTAATCTCATCTTGTATACTATACTTCAGGCCATTAATATACCTAACAACTCTTCCTTTCTCATCCTCAGCATGTCCACACCTTAGAGACAATTTGTGAAATTCCTCTGTGTAGGTGGATACATCCATATCCTTCTGTCTGAGGTTCTGCATTTTCCTGTATATCTGCACCTCATAATCTGCTGGTAGGAACTGAGCCTTGATCCTCTCTACCATCTGACTCCAGGATAAGATCATGCTCTTGCCACTCTTCACCCTTTCTCCCTGGGTGTAGTTCCACCACGTGAATGCAACGCCCTTTAATTTTGTCTTTGCAAACTTGACTCTTCTATTCTCCGGTACCTTCTTGTACTCGAAGTAATTGTTCAAAGCCTCGATCCATTCAATGACTTCTTCTGCGTCCATCTTTCCGCTGAACATCAGAATCTCCATTCTTGCCTCAGACGACTCCTTACCAAGTGATTTTATTGCCTCCAGAAATTGTTTCTGGTCTGCATATATACTTGTCTATTTTGGGGTTGTTTCCTCTTCCCCATCTTCTTCTTCTTCTTCATCAGACTCCTCGTCTGATTTCCTGCCTTTTCCCAAGGTCTTCAACTCAGCCTGGAGTGCTTCCTTGACTCCAGTCTTGATCATCTCCTCTATCTCCTTGAATTTCTTGACCACTTCGGTGGTCATTCCCTTTGGAGGCATATTGCTAGCCCCTTCTTCACTTTCTCTGTCTGACATAAACATTCATAGACAACACCAACACTTCTGCAGACCTTTCGCTAGCTCTGATACCAAAATGATGTAGAGTACATAGTGGAAGCTCTCAAAACATGGGTGAAATACCCAACATACCCACTGTTCAAATAGATTAATGTTCAAACGATTTTAAAAACCCACCAAAAAGACCACACATTATCGAATCACATTCATTCAGTACCATTGGCATAGCTTTAAACCTATCTGTCGACATTGATGCTCTTACCGATATGCCTCAACTTGTATATGCTTAGTTGACTTACTATCACTAGTTTCCTTCACCGCTGCTGCTGGTCACCTCTTGCATCTGTCACAATGTATATGTGCAATGTATATTCTCAATATACATTCGGAAGATACATTTGAAATATGCATTCAGAATATGCATTCGGAACATGCATTCAGGATATGCATTCGGTGAGATTGACTGTTGACTTTCCTTGTATCATACAAAATGCACATTCACCACATACAACTGCAATATTCACTTGCGAGATACACACGAACATACAACTGCAGAATACACATGAAATGACCCTCTGACATACATTAGCGATATACACACAAAATGTATATCTGGCAAAACAACTTGAATCTTCGCTGATCTGAACCTCTAGAAACCCTGTAGCTTCATAGACCCGTTTCTCCTCTGATGGTCTCGACCCTCTGCAACTTCACAACTACACAGATCTTTTACTCTGCCAACCTAGCACATGAGGATGCTAGGATCTATCAGCACCATTGTACGCGATCCTGCAAACATAAAACCCAAATGAACAAAATAAAGAAACGAAAGAACTGTACAGCCATTCCACTGATTTCAAAGAAATCTAACTGGTGGAATGGACTAAGAATCCATCTCATCCACAAAATAGTAAATCAATTGCACAGAGAAAACCTAGTGAATCTGGAATGACAGAAAGATACACAGAATAGGATTCATTTATTATGCTTTTCAGAAATGTGCATACACAGATGCTCTATTTCACAATTGCAATCACACTCCTCTTAGATCTTTCTAATCTCAGCTACAACTACTACTACTTCTACTACTGATTACATTCGATGGTCTTGGGCATTTATCTACTCGCCCTCAGTAGTACTGAATTGACTCCAAGCGGCCGAGAGACCAATCCAAGTAGCTGGGAAATCTAACAACCTCCAACTGCCTAACAACCTTCGTGATTACAGATCGACAAGTGTCCTTGGGACTTACAACATAAACCTAGATACAAACTAAAATGACATGCATTGGTCAAACAGACCTTATTACATGAATGGTCTTATAGGACCTTATTAGAAACAACAAAAATAAACATTAGACACATCATGATATTAAATGCCTCATGGGGGCCACTATGAATTAGGTGCTCTTGCACCACTAATGCAAAGTCTTCACCTTGAGCACTCTTCCTCTCCAATCCATGTAGATCCCTCAATTCAAGAATGCCTCTTGGGTGAACACCATAGACAATCTCAAATGGACTCCTTCCTGTGCTTCTATTGGTGGAGTCATTGTAAGCAAATTCAGCTTGAGGGATGATCATATCCCATGCCTCTCCATGCTGCTTGGTAAGACATCTAAGAAGATTTCCCAAGCACCTATTCACTACCTTAGTTTGGCCATCAGTCTGAGGCTGATAGGCTAAAGTGAAGGACAATTGAGTGCTCAACTTCTTCCACAAAGTACGCCAAAAGTGGCCTACAAACTTTGGATCCTTGTCAATCACAATGTTAAGAGGCAAACCATGGATTCTAACAATTTCTTTGAAGAACAAACCAACAATATGAGAAGCATCATTAGTGCATTTACATGGCAAGAAATGAGCCATCTTACTGAATCTATCCACCACAACAAATATGCTATCAAAACCTCTTTGAGTCCTAGGAAGACCCAAGACAAAATCCATACTGATACTCTCCCATGGCCTATTAGGAATAGGAAGTGGCTGATATAAACCAACATTAGATGAAGTACCCTTTGCCCTTTGGCATATACTACAACTCTCAACAAATTTTCTGATGTCTGATTGCATTTTAGGCCAAAAATAAAATCTTTTCACCTGATCCAACATCTTATCCAGGCCAAAGTGACCTAGTCCACCACAATGCTTTTCCTTTATGATGTTCTCCCTCATGGAACACCTAGGAACACATAATTGGCTGCCTTTGAACAACAACCCCTGCTGCAACAAAAACTCAGAAAAATTAGAATGATAAGAGTTTGAAAACTGTGAACAAACTTCATATACCTCCTTGAAATCTTCATCATCCTTGTACATATGGTTGAGGGAATCAATTCCCACACTTTGCATCTAAATTTCTTGAATCATGCACACCCTTCTACTCAATGCATTTGCCACTTTATTGGCCTGCCCTTTCTTGTGCTTGATGGAAAATGTGTAGGCTTGAAGTTTTTCAACCCATTTCATTTGTTTATGACTGAGTTTTTCTTGTGAATTTAGAAAACTAAGTGCATGATTGCCAGTGTAAGCAATTAATTCTTTAGGCAAGAGATAGTGCCTCCATTTCTTCAAGGCTTGCACCATGGCATACAACTCCAAGTCATAAGTAGAGTACTTTCTCTTAGCATCATTTAGTTTTTCACTAAAGAAAGCAACTGGTCTGCCCTCTTGACTCAAGACAACCCCTATAGCAAGGTTACTAGCATCACATTCCACCACAAACAACTTATTAAAATCAGGCAAAACAAGAATGGGCTGTTGTGCTACCTTTTGTTTCAGAATTTCAAAAGAATCATTGGCTGCCTTTGTCCAAGAAAACTTACATTTTTGCCCCCCTTTAATGGTATCCAAAATAGGTGCACAAATATGACTAAAACCCCTTATAAACTTCCTATAGTATGTTGCCAAACCATGAAAACTTTTTACATCACCTGCTATTTTAGGAGTTGCCATGACAAAATAGCCTCTATCTTTGCTAGATCCATATTCAAATTGCCTTGGGAGATGACAAAACCAAGATAGGTGAGTTCTTCCTTCATAAAGACACTCTTCTCCATGTTAATCATCAATTTCTCATCATGCAACTTCTTCAAAACCTGATCCAAGTGCTGCAAATGTTCTTCCTTGGTCCTGCTAAAAACAAGAATGTCATCAAGGTACACCACAACAAATTTGCCAATGAAATCTTGCAACACCTCATTCATAAGGTGCATAAAAGTACTTGGGGCATTGGATAGGCCAAATGGCATCACCAATCACTCATAAAGACCCTCATTTGTTTTGAAGACTGTCTTCCATTCATCCCCTTGCTTTATCCTAATTTGATGATATCCACTCTTAAGATCAATCTTGGAAAAGTATCTAGCCCCTCCCAAATAGTCCATTAGGTCCTCAATCCTTGGCATAGGGAACCTATATCTTATGGTGATCTTGTTAATATCCCTATAATCCATACATAGTCTCCATTTACCATCCTTTTTAGGGGCTAGGACTGTTGGGACAACACATGGGATAAGGCTCTTTCTTACTAAATCCTTATCCAATAATTCTTGCACTTGCTTAGCAATCTCTTCATTTTGAGAAGATGTCATTTTGTTGGCTGCTTTGTTTGGCAAAGTAGACACTGGTATGAAGTCAATTTGATGGCTTATATCCCTAATAGGTGGCAATTCATTAGGCATCTCCTCTACCATGATACCCTTGTACTTCTCTAACAATTGCTGCACCTCTTTAGGAATCTCTTCCTCACTAGGACCATGCAAATTAGGACTGTTTTTAGGCTTCAAAATCAGAGCATACCCTTGGGTTCCTTCCTCCTTAAGGGTGTTAATAAACTCTTCACCACTCACAATCATGATACTTGACCCAACACTCTTCTCTACATTCTCATCCGGCAAAGGATCCATTCTATACTTCCTACCATTCTTGGTTATGATGAAGGAGTTAGATTTACCATCATGTTGGGATTGAACATCATATTGCCATGGATGTCCTAACAACAAATGAAAAGAATCCATGGGGATGATATCACACAAAATCTTGTCCTTATATTCCCCTATCTCAAACTCTACCCAAGTTTGTTCATCTACCAAAACTTGTTGTCCCTTATTCAACCATGACACTTTATAAGGACTAACATGAGGAAGTCTTTTCAATTTCAACTTGTCTACCATCTCAATGGAAACTAAATTTTTAGTTGAACCTGAATCAACAATTACCTTGCAAATCTTACCATAGGCCTTGCATGTTGTCCTGAACAATGTCTTCCTCTGAGGGGTTTCTTTTGTTTGAGGCACCTTCAACATAGTCCTCCTCCTCATCAATCTTTCTCCATCATGAACTGGGGCTGCACTTCCAATTGGGGAATTGACACTTTGGCAATCATCTTCTTGTACCAACTGGTTCCTTCTCTCTCCACCATGAGAGCTTGAAGCTTATTTCTCAGGGCATTTGAAGGTTGGATGTCCCACTTGGTTGCAATTGTAGCACCTCCCTGTGAAGACATTAGGACCTCTCCCTAGTCCACCAAATCTACCCCTTCCATTGGGTCTCCTTCCTCTAAAGTCTCCTCTAGAACTTGATTTTCCACTTTGTTCTTGGGAACTAGATTCCCCTTGACTTCTTTGGGACTGATTTCTGCCTCCAAAACTGCCCCTACCTCCTAAATTTCTGCCTCCTCTACCTCTGTTTTGTTGCTTTCCCTTCCTCTTCAACTTTTCTTCTGCCCTTAGTGCCATTTGAAAGCATTTATCCACTGTTTCAGGGGTTAGTATACTGATTTCATCTTGTATACTAAACTTCAAACCATTTAGATACCTTGCCACTTTACCTTTTTCATCCTCCACATGTCCACAATGAAGAGATAACTTGTGAAACTCCTCGGTGTAAGTGACCACATCCAAATCTCTTTGTTTGAGATTTTGCATCTTCTTGTAGGTTTGCACCTCATAGTCTGATGGAAGGAATTGGGATTTGATCCTCTCCAACATTCTGCTCCATGAAGAGATCATACTCTTCCCACTCTTCACCCTCTCACCTTGGGTGTAATTCCACCATGTAAGGGCAGCACCCTTGAGTTTAGTTTTTGCAAACTTCACCCTCTTGTTCTCAGGAACTTCTTTGTACTCAAAATAATTATTCAAGGCCTCAATCCACTCCATAACCTCCTCAGCATCCATCTTCCCACTAAACATTGGAATCTCCTTCCGAGCCTCTGAAGAATCTTTGCCAATTGCCTTGATGGCTTTAAGAAAATGTTTCTAATCTGCAGGTATCTCTGCCTACCCTTGGGGTTCTTCTTCTTCTTCCCCTTCTTCTCCATCAGACTCCTCATCTGATCTCTTTCCAATCCTCAAGGCTTTCAATTCTACCTTGAGTGCATCCTTGACTCCCACTTTAATCATCTCTTCCATTTCTTGAAACTTCTTGGCCACCTCAGTGGTCATCCCCTTTGGAGGCATGATGCTAGCCTCTCCTTCACTCTCCTCTGCTGACATACACAAGGAACCTTCTCACAACCAAAAATAGAACCTTTTATGGCTCTGATACCACTATGATGTAGAGGACCTGGGATAATTTGACAAGAGCTTCTTTGAACATTCAAGAACCTAACTCATGGATCAACATGAAAAAGTGGGAACAATAGTTAGTTTCCTTGAAACCATCATGTAAAGGCTTGTTTGGCATTCCATAGGACACATCCAGATCATTGGCTAAGGCTTGACAAGCTTGGACTTGGTACTTCCTTCTTTAAGCCACTAAACTCCTTGTAGCCCTCCAAATGGGAATGGTCAGCAATAACTTTTGATTGAGACCTTGACTCCACAAGACCAAACCAGTTTCAGATACCCTTTTTGGAGACCTTTGACATATTAAAAAATGGGTATATATTGTTCTGGAAAGAATGCCCCGAATAATGACTGTCCCTAGTAGCCTAGAGCCCTAATTAGCCCAAATTTACAAAGAGACCCCTACCTGTGTCATTCACAGAACTCAAACAACTATTGGAACACTTAAGACTCATGCCAAGACCAAGGATTTTGTGGGTTTTGGACACCTACAGTCAACTGTACCTTCAAAATGCATATGTGGTTCCTTAAATGGCTTAATACATGAGGATATTAAGCCCTCCTCATGAAAATTCTACATCTGCCAACTCCCTCTGCTCTGCAAACACTCCAATCAACTGAAATATGAAGGAACACATCCATCCCACTGGTCTTGTGGCACCAAGAGACAATGGGATGGTTAAAATTCCATTATTTTAGCAAAACCCTAGGTTAGGGTTTAACAAGACAGTTTTAAGAAAAAACCTTATACATCCCTTCTACAAAGATGTCACCACACCAAACCAAATTCAAATGATAGATAATTCCATGCTCTAACCAATCAGACCATGAGGAGATGAAAACAGTTCTGTACCTGTGCAAAGTATGGCCTGGAGTAGCGTTTGAACTCAGAAAATGAAGGTTTCTAGCGATCAGTCCAAGAAGAACATATGTAACCCACTCCCTAATCAATGTCAAGGCCTCAAAATAGATTCAAATGGAAGTTAATTCATCATACTACCCATTCCAAATGTTTGGAGGTCACGACACTTCTGTACTTGAAGATGGTATGGACTGTTCTAACAGAAATGCAGAAAAAATGTAGAGAACAACAAAGAACTTGATTTCTATTGCTTGAAACTTCTTTAGCACAATTGCCATTGATCCATGAGGGGTGTCTTAACAAGTTTACATCTTCCTCCATTAGTTTGGGGTTGGTTGGCAATAGGAAACCACCCTCAAACTGTCCAAAACTGTCAATTAACATTGTGTTTACAATATGTATTAGGGGCATATTATAGTGTAGACAAAACTACTGACTCAAACCCCTCTAGGATCATATGCTATGCCATAATTGGCCTTCCTATAACAAAGACAACATGTCTCTCCATTTTGACACTTATGGAGGATCTACCAATTTGGACTTGACTACCTACACCAACTACTTGGCATCAAGGCCTTACAAAATGACTTCAATACAATTTCAAATGGTCATAAGACCTTATTACATTCTTCAAATGGTCTTTAAGACCTTATTGACATTCAAAGTAAAACTTGGAATAGGCCTCTTGGCCCATTGGTGCCATGGGTGCTCCTGCACCAAAGTCCTCCATGCATCATTTTGTTTTATTTTCTCTCTTTTGGAGAGGAGTTTTGTTCCACTGGGTTTTGTCCTTTTCTCTGCTTGTGAGAGATTGAATTTCATTGCATTTGCATTATAAATGGGTACCTAACATGGTTGTGTAGCCGGGACCCATATTGCATCTTGTTTATATTGCATAATCTCCTCCCTAAGTTGCACTTAAGGGGGGGGTCTTAGAGTAAGTGGGTTTTTACCATTTACTTTGCTTAAGTTTTCCCTAGGCATCATAATGCATTATTAGGTGCATATTAGTTTATTATTCGGTAGTTGTTGTCGGTTATATTTTTATTGGACTTCTCCTTACATTTATAAGCAAGGCAATGTAAAATATTTTTGCATCTCACTAATATTTTTCATCATTCTGGTGAAATAGCTTTGCTTCTCTCATATTGTGAAGGTTTATCCTGCAGGTTGTGCTCCTGGGAGGTGCTTGACACCAACATAACTTTTGAGCAATGAAAGGGATAAATGATTTTGTTGATGTTTGGAATGGGTAGTTGGCTTTACTAAGATGAGTTTAAACATACATACAAAATCCTTAGTTTACAAAGAAGAAACTATACCATTCTCATGAAAGCGTTGTCGTCTTCATTTAAAGGTTTGAGATAATAAAATATTAACAAAAATTAGGGACAATATAGAATAGATAGATTCTAAAAATATTTTGGAAAGAATTGAATTGTATCCTTATTTATTCTGATTATCATTGTAGTTCTTCTAATGCTAAATGAAAAGTTTTGTTTTCTTCCTACAACTTTGAAAGCTAAATTTGTTTTAATATGGACCTCGTATCTTTTAAATGGGTATTGTTGCATCCAATCTTGTAGTTGCTTACATGATGGTGAAATCTAGGAATGGTGTTAGTCTTTGCAGGTTGGCCTCCTTGGTCAAAATGTTCTTAGGAAGAAATATGGAGTGGAATTATCAAGTATGAATCATTTATAATGTAGTTTATTTAATCAACTTAAGTACTCTAAATTTGTAGAAAAAAAAATGATGACATTTTGTTAGGGAAAAAGAGAGTTCCCACTCACTTCATGAGGCAAGTCACAGTATGTGTTTATTTCATAGGCAAACATTGAGCTTGGACAACCTCACATCTTTCTATTTTAGATTAGACCAAGACTAAATCTCCTATTATGCAGGCTATCGACAAAGGGAAAAGTAGTTGCAAACGACCATTAACAATCAAGTGGCATTGCACAAGATAGTAGGAATGAGAAGGTTATTTAGCAGCAATAGGCAAAGCATAGTGGCTATGGATTTAGGTGTACAAGAGAAGCAACATGATGTTCAAGTGGTTCCTCTCATTGGGTGGGTGCAAAAAGTTGGGGGGCCAAAAAGTGGCCAACTTAAAAAAAATAAAATTAGACATAACACGAGTGCGTTATGTGCTGTTATATATATAGAAAAAACAACATTCCATTCCATTATTTCATAGCAAATTGCAAAAAACCCATGGCTTGAAAATAGAAAGGAGCACGCTCGCGTTATCTAAGATCCAATCGTTAGCTATTTCTCGCCGATTCATCATCAAAATGCCGCCACGATGTCGAGGAAATCAAAGAAGTAAGTTTTATTTACTTTCTTGTGTGAATTTGTTGCTAAATAGGTAGGTTAAAATAGTTTTTGATGTAAATTTATTAAATTTACAGGAGTTGATAATGCACCTCCTCCTCCTCCTGAAAATCCACAAAATCCTCCATCACCTGAACAACAAATACTTGTTGAAGAAGAACCCCAACCACAAACACCTCCATTTATTCCTGAATATGCCCCTGGAACACAAGAAAATATAATGGGGCAAATTAAAAGCAATAAGAAACAAATTGAGGACATAATTGCAAGGTTGAAAGAACCTGCAACTTCAACATTGCATAGATCAATGCTTGCTCAATCCCTTGAATCTATGTTGTCAAATGTAGATTCAATTAGCAAACAAATCACTAGTTGGACATAAAAGAGGAGAGAATTTAGAGAGTATTATGTAGATAAGTTGTCATATGAACAAGTTAAAAAATAATAAATTACAAAATTGGACTTGTGTTCTATTTTCACAGACCCACGAATAAATGAATCTCTACCCCTTACATGCAAGAGGTTCCCTATCCATTGGTGTAACAACCAAGCGATAAGGGACAATTTTGCATAGAGGTGGTGGATGGTTTTTGACCATCCTCCATGCAACAATAATGAGGTCTCGCAATATTTTTTGCGGAAACTCTACTGCGAGTTTGTCAAAAATAAAGTGCCAAATTATTTTGATATGCAGGAGTTCCAGGGTAGAGGTAGGGGGTCAGCACAAGATAGACCAGGGGCATGTGTTGACCCACAGCAGCTAGCGAGACAAGCACTTGCCATACCGGCCCATGAGCATGTTTCTATCCCTTCCATTGTGAAGGAGAGTGTTGAGGTCAAGACACTTCAGTCCATTAGTGCCTTGACCTATAGCATCTTACAGCATGCTAGTCCTACAGCACAGCGTGGGCTGGGTGAGAGTTCAAGTACAGTTCCACCCCATACTTGTCAGACTTGTGGGTCAACATGTGGTTATGACCCCGTGGATAGTCATGACATAGGTGCGCATGCTACATCTACAGCTGAGTAGACAGTGATGACAGATGCCCTCCTGAGTGAGACTTTCAGGCTTGATACTCAGGTAAATCTTAGCAAGTTCATTGAATTTAATTTATTAAATTTCATTTTTGAAATGCAAGATTAACTAATTTAGTTTGATGATTTTAATAAAATTTCAGGGTCATAGCATTGATGCAGTTTTCAGTGGTTCTTCACCTTCATATTACACTACATCATCTACTGTCAGGGTATGTAACTAGTAAACAATTATAAATATTACATGTGAATAGCATCATTATATGAATGGTATTCTAAAATCTGATTTTGGATGTTGAATAAGTTAATATTGGAGATTTCATGGCAACACCTGCCAGCGGTGGTGGACTTCAAAGCTTCAGGGAGGTAATAAAATAAATAGTTTAATGAATGAATTGTGCTTACTAGATTTTTGTATGTGACTTGTGTGCTTTATTGTGTGTACTTCCATGTTTAGGTGAACATGTGTGTATGTTAGGAGCCATGATTTGCATCACTTTTATAGTTTTTGTAATTGAATAATGTTATTTTATTTCCAGATGATGCAGGCTGCGGAGACACCTCCCGATGTTCATAGGGCAATGGAGCATGGTGTGTCCTCTGCGATTCATAGCTCCATGCCATTAACGGGGGTATGAGGCAGATTAGTAAATTTCAATTTACATTCATTGTTATAGTTGTTTATTTTTAAAAAATTAAAAGATTATTGATTTGAAGTTTAATTTCTATCTGGATGGTTTCTATAGGACATGACATCACCATAGCCTAATCCTACTACTAAGGCAAATGAGGAGACAGATTATATGGTAGCGGTAAGTGATTATTTTGTTAAATGTTTCATTTTTTATAACATGTAATTTCTATATATTAATGTCTATACTTTTTATTGTAACAGCTACAGATCCACAAACAACTAAATATGAGGAGCAGCCCTCGAGTTCGTAGTAGACCACCCACATACGTGTCTCCATCCCCTAGAAGATCAAACGCTGCCCATGATCTATTCTCTTCACTAGATAGAGGGGAATTATTTTTATTGTGTTCCTTTGTTGTATGCCTATATGGCATTTGTGGACATATATTTTGTATTGCATATAGTTGACATTGTATGCCTATATGGCATTCTTGTAAGCCTATATGGTTATTTTGTATATATGTTATACTTATATCGACAGATATTGATGTATGTCTATATGGATATTTGGTTAATACAAATCTTTTTTATTGATGGCGTCCATATTTGTATTATAAATCCACATTTGAATGGATATTTGTAGATGGTTACTTCAAATATTTAAAGTCCAATTGTATTACATATAATGTTTGTTGATCCAATGAGCCAATTATTGTTATTCAAGTATCACCTAAACCTCATTCTGGAACTAAAAGATAAAAGTTGTATTTAGAATAAAAATGAATCATCATGTTGAATAGAAAATATTCATATTCTTTATGAGTTGCTCAATTGAAAATATTCAAATGAGTATGTTGATCCATATTCTTTATGAGTTGGTCAATTGAAAATATTTCTTAATTTCTTGTTATTATACCATATTGGGATGTAAAGAGTATGTTTTTTGTTTTGAATAAGATAGTCAAAATCATATGCTTATGAGCACCTGATGACCATTGTGGTTATTAAATGTAATTCCTCTTGCATATAAGGTGAGGTTATGAGAGTACATTGAGTCTTATCTAATTTTAGTATGTAACATAACATTGGGTCTATAGGCTTCCATAAGTCATCAACAATCAAGGTTCAAGGTTGTTATTGAAGTCAAAGGGTCAAGGTTGTTTGTCATTGATGTCAAGGTTGATGCCATGATGTTGATAAGGTGATACAGTGATTCAAGGTAGGTGATGGTCATGAGGTGCATGATGTTGTGAATATGGTTTTCATGATAAGGTCTCTCAATTCATGTTGATGCTGCACAAGACAAACATGGTTCATATCATGCAAGGTTCATGTTCATGGTGGATGTGGTTTTTTTCATGCAAGGTTTTGTTGTGAATATGGTTTTCATGATAAGGTCTATCTTGGAAGGTTGATATGATGCAAGGTTCATGTTCACGGTGGATGTGGTTTTGTTCATACAATCAGAAGTCAGAGAAGACACAAGCTTTCATAATCATAATTCAATGTCATCATCAAGGAGAGTTATATTTATCAAGGGGAGTCATGAGTTTGATTTGAATGTGAAGTTGTTCATGTCTTAGAACCCTAAGCCTATGATAAGTGTCATACTCTAATGTCTTTCTTTTGATGTCCCTGAGGTCTCTAAAATGTCCTAGATATCTCTTGATGAAAGTTAGAATGTTTAAGTCTTTCTTATTGATAGTTAGGGTTTGCATATTGGGCATTAAACCCTAAAAAGAATCTACTTTTCTTAAGACTTTAAAACCCTCAATTGTCTGTCGTGTGTAAAGTGCACTTTTGTTTTAATTTAATATTGACTCATAATCACAAGTTACTATCACTTAAATCAACCTACTAAAGGGTCTTTAAGTCATTAGTTCACCGACCCTTCAACCTAACTCAACTGACCTCTTTGGTAAACTCTCATAAGCCCGAGTGCCATATCATAATCAAAGGTCATATTTAATTGATATGAGGGCGGGAAAAAGGATTGGAAGGTCAGTATTTAAAAGGAATTTAGAATACAAACAGTCATCTCTATGCGGTTGAATTTGATGGGCATGCCTTTATAAAAGGCTAAAAGACAACTTTATGCAGGATATCATGGTATTTGTAGTGTTTGAAGATTGAAGACTACTTAGTGTTTGTAGCTCAGACTGTTTTGACATGTTTGGGTGTGAAACAGGACCATGCCTAGCCTAAACGTACCCATCCAGACGCGTTGGAATTGTCAGTTTGGCCGCATGAGGAGAAGAACAAAAGTTACACCCCTTTGCAACTTTACATTGCCTCCTTCTGATGATTTTTGGGGTAGAAAAAAACCTTTCACCATGGGAAAATGCCTCAGAGATATAAAAAACTGAGAGAGGTTATAGAGGGACCCTATGTGAGTGCGTTGCCTCAGACAGAATGTATCTAAGTGACACAGTTTATGAGTAACAACTCGTCAAAGATTGCTGCCTTTTTGCACTTTGGACTCTTCAAGGATATTGCTAGTACAATGTAACTCGGATTGTTTCGGCATGTTTGGGTGCAAAACAGAACCATGCCTAGCCTAAACATACCCATCCAGATGCGTTGGAACTATTAGTTTGGCCACACGAGGAGAAGAACAAAAGTTACACCCCTTTGCAACTTTACACTGCCTCCTTCTGACAATTTTTAGGGTAGCAAAAAACTTTTCACCATGGGCAAATGCCTCAAAGATATAAAAAATGAGAGACGTTATTATAGAGGGAGCCTATGTGATCGCGTTGCCTTAGATAGAATGTCTCTAAGTGACACAGTTTCCGAGTAACATCTTGTCAAAGATTGCAGCCTTTTTGCACTTTGGACTCTTCAGGGATATCGTCGGTACAATGTAGTTTGGACTGTTTTGGCATGTTTGGGTGAAAAATAGGACCATGCCTAACCTAAACGTATCCATCTGGACATGTTGGAATAGTCAGTTTGGTCGCATTAGGAGCAGGATGAAAGTTACACCCCTTTGCAACTTTACACTACCTCCTTCTGACAATTTTTGGGGCAGCAGAAAACCTTTCACCATGGGAAAATGCCTCAGAGATATAAAAAACTGAGAGATTTATTGTAGAGGAACCCTACGTGATCGCGTTTGTAAGGACCCACTTGATCCAAACTCGAATTTTCAAAAAAATTTCTCTAATAACAAGTCCATTCCAATTTACGCATAAATTCACAGCTTTCTCTATCCTCTATGCACTCTTTACAGATCTCTGGTTGTGTTCTTAGAGTATCAAAGAGGTCTCGGAGGACATTGACATATGGTAGCTCAATTAACTTGAGAGTTTTTGGATGCACAACTGTGTATCAATTGAAGATGATGGTGTGGAAATCCCTTGGTGTAGTGAAGGAAAATCAGAAGCTTCATAAAGGCACAATGGAACAGGCAATGAATTGGCCACTTTAAATAGTCCTTATGATAGATATCAAAACTTTCATTGAGTACTCAGGAAAACTTTTGGCCAAAATGGCCATATGTTCACACGAAACATTAATTTCGGCCAAAACGGGCCATATGTTCAAAACAGAACATTCTTAAGCCAACCTGGGCTCTTCTATCCTTTGGGCAAATAGGTTCATGCAAAACTAGGTCCAACAGACCTTATCGCTACCTGATTCAGGTAGAACAAACGGTGGCCAAAAGGCCTAGTGATAAAACGGACCAATTCTCTATCCAATACGAGATAAGTAAACACAACAGCCAACCGGGCTAAATAGGACAAGAATCATTATACTCTGGCCAGAGACTTCTGACTCCCTCAGAACCAATATAGATTCAAGAGTCACTTCCTAGTGACCACAGTCTGCCTAGACACTGTGCTGAGGACGTCGACCAGGGAACACATAACATCAACTTGTACTCACCTCAGTTTACGACAACGCCGGGTACAAGTAATCCACCCTGGGGATTCTTCTGAGTACTAGGAGAGTTCTTAAGTTACCTAAATAACCTTTAAACTAAGGATTGAGATTACGAAATTGACTATAAGGAGTATACTATATTCGAGGGACCTGAGTACTGGGGGCATCCTTCGCTGTCCAGACTGCCTACATACCCTATATCCACAGGATCAAGGCCCTCTTCGGATGCGATCTACACGATGAATGTGAACATGTAGTTCTGTCTTGCACTATGTTAATGTAGCTGTGAGTGGGTACACAGTTCTTCGCCGATTGCCACCCACTCGAGTGATACAATGGACGGAATTCCTAAGGAACTATTTTGCAAACACATCTCCCGGGAGTGTTTGGCGTTTAAGTTTTTTAAGTGTGAATAATTTACCTAACACGCATATTTTTCCGATGAGATCTTCCCATTGATCGTCCTACAACAATTTTTGATAGTCTCACCTTTTCTTTTAATTAATCTTTTTAGTGAGGTATCCGAGGAGATTTTCCCTTCCTGTGGATTTAACTTTGACATGTTCCTTATTACTCCCCGACGATTTATAGGGACGGTGCCCAGATGTCGTTGATGCAGCTATGTTAGGCACGAGGTACTTCGTTCAACGCGATGGCATTACCCGTAAACGTGACCCAGCGGTACCGTAAATACCGAACACTGCAAATGTTTGTGTTTGGACGTTTATTTACAAGTTTCACCTAGATGAAAAGAAAACTTATATGATAGCTTATAAAGAAATGAGAAGAATTAAACTTCATTGCTTGCATGTAAAGAAAATGGCTAAATGTTTTGATCCATGCATAAATATATAAGGAAGAGTAAAGTAACGACATTCCAACAATTGTAATCATAATTTCAGAAGATACTAATTCACTTACGTTAATCACAATCATAAATTAGAAAAGATACTATATCATTTAGTTTCATGGTGATAGGAGTTAATTTGTCATACATGAAGTGATCTTTATTCAAAGTAAGTCATATATCAAATTAATCTTTATTTCCATTGTCAATATATTTGCGAGTAAAAGTTGACAAAGATTCTTGTTACTAAAACTAGTCAATAGTTGCTCTAAGGTTTTATAACCTTCCAAAGAACTTACTGATTCCCTTCATGATTCCTTTATAGTCATAACATTCATTCATTTAAAAGTACCCTCATTTTAGAACTTCATACTGCTAATTATTCATTTTCCTTAGTAATCTTTTAATTTTTGATTTAAGTTAATTTAATTTATTCCAATCTAAGGAAAGATGATGTTTTTAATTGTATTCAATGTCCAACATTTCTCATTGAGACAATGAATTAGATACTCATTCATAAGGGTCAACATTTGTTTAAATAAGTCATTTTGCTTTTGCCACATATGGTCAAGAGGGTTAATTTTCTAATGCAAAGATAATCAAAATCTATTGCTAGACTTGAGAGTTCGTGTAGGAATCATTATTAACATGATTCACTTGATTTCAAGGAAATACCTTAGTTTAAAAAAAAATCACTAGCATAAATCATCCATGTAACAATTGCATCAAGAACTTAATGAAAGGTTCAATTTATAGGAACATGATGGTCAATTGCCAAAATATAGGAGTTATTACTTAAATCGATTTTTCAATATCTAATCCAATAATTATTTTAAAATGTACATGGGATTATTGATTTTATAAATAATGTTATTAAAGATAAATTCATTACTATACAATTATGCATGATTGACTAATTACCTTCTGAGTTCCAAATAACCTCACGAGGCAATAAATCCTTCCATGAAAAATTACACATGATCTTAATGAGATTACTAGTTTATCAATAATATAGTTATTTGTAAAGGAAATTTATATATTTTAATATTACATACTTATTTATATATACTGTAAATTTATTTTTTTGACAAATAAATGCATTTATTTAGACAAGTTTCCAACTTCATCAGTTCACATTTGCCCGCTTATTTCCAGTCAGTGTCAAAAGGGAAGCTTTGGAATAGGTTCTGGACATGCATCAAGACATAGAGGAAATATGAATAGGGCATTGTCATACATCATAGAGTAAAGTAAAAGTGAATTTCAGTGGATGCCCCGGTAAACATGCCTACAAAATGTGGAAGCACATACAAGGCGTGTGAATCTAAAATGACATAATGAAAAGTGATCTCAGAAAATGAAATAATTGTAACAATTTCACAAAATGGATTTGTGGAAAAGTCTCTAAAAACATTTAAGCAAAAGCATTAGGCAGGTGAAATTCCAAAATCTACTTTGTTTATGCCTACGTGGGAGTTTTAGAACAGGGCATGGACCTACAGCAAAGCATAAAGGTAATACCGGATGTTGTAGTTGCAAATGCCCCGGGACACGTGTATGCAAATAGCATATTGTGAACGTGTGGTAGCTTTGCCTAAATGTTTGCAATACATGTTCATTGACAGTTAAAAATGAGTTTGGGCCGTAATTCCTAGAACATTGGTACATCATTCTACCTGATTCGAATTTCACCTGAGCGAAATAGATAGAAAAATAATAAATGTTTATAATCATGTCAAAATATGTGTATTACACCTTATTATATCTCAGGGTTATTTAAAAAAATGTCATATTTGTATTCGTAGCTTGTTAACCTTGCCTACAGGTTAATCAAATGGAAAACAAACTGCTAGTTATCATTTATTGAATGCCTTTTCTTAACATTGATATGCACAAAACGACTCAAAGAAATGGGATCTCATGGATTGCCATGACAGCAGGGGCAGTTGAAAATACCTTAGAAACTGTTAAGCAAATGCGACTGGTGAGTGTAAAGTGGACTCCTCAACCTTGCAAAAGTCCTTCCTACTCTGCGTGGGCTTTGGAAACAGGGCAACAATAACAGTTTACTCCAGCCCTTCCAACCAGAGATCAGTTCCCCTTTCTTCTTACAATCGAGGCATTTTATAGCAAATTCCATGCATCCCCACTGTCTTTGTTTAATACGAATGCATCCTCCACTGTCTTATTTTAAGGATAATGCTTTCTCCACTGTCTTATTTTAAGGATAATGCTTTCTCCACTGTCTTATTTTAAGGAAAATGCTCCCTCCACTGTCTTTGTTTAAGGAAAATGCATCTTCCACTCACTAGTGGATTTGCAAACTTATCATCTATTCCTTATGTGTAATCCATTTTATATTTTAAAAGCATTTATTGTTTTATATTAGTTTTTTTAAAAAAATTGAGTTGTGACATCCTTCTCCCCTAAATTTATGCATCGTCCTGATGCATGTTAGAAATAAGATCAAACATATAAATCCATATCAAAATATCTACTTTTAAAGTCCATATGTCAAAAATAGTTGAACATAGATAAAGATAACAAGGCATAACTATCATTGTCTTTAAGCAAGATTTGAAGTTTGTCAAGTTAATAAATAACTAGAGTTTATTCAAAATAAATACGGATAGAGTTGTTGCATTTCCACTGTGTCTTCCCATGTAGCATTCTCAGGTGAGTACTGGTCCCACTAGACTTTAGATTGGTCCACTATCCTGTTGCGGAGCTAGAATTGACATTTTGCATGGCTCTATTGTTATTGTACCTGGTTCTTCTACCTGCAGGGCATTCCAATTAAGAATATGCTTAGGGTCAGGTATATACTTTTTTAACAAGGATACATGGAACACGTCATGAATGCGGCTCAATGTCGGAGGTAAGGCCAAGCGGTAAGCTACAGGATTGATTTTCTCAAGTACTTCAAAAGGTCCGACATAGCGAGGGGCTAGCTTTGATTTCCTTCCAAAAGAGATGGAACTTTTATGAGGTCGGACTCTTAGGAACACCTTTTCACCAATTTGAAATCTTCTGGGTGTCCTATTCTTATCTGCATAACTTTTCTAGTGGTCCGAGGCTTCCTTTAACCTCTGTCGAATAAGTTGCACTTGGTTATCCATATCTTTCAACATTTTAGGGCCAACCAGTATCCTATCTTCCAATTTATCCCAACTTAATGGTGTTCGACAAGGTCTCCCATAAAGAGCTTCAAAGGGTGCCATACCTATTGCTGCTTGGAATGAATTGTTATAGGCGAACTCAACTAATGGCAAATATTCCTCCCATTTCGTCTGCTGATCCATACAATACATACGAAGGAGGTCTTCCAGAATTTGGTTGGTTCTTTCTGTTTGTCCATCTGTCTCAGGATGATAAGCTGTGTTGAAATTCAACTGTGTTCCTAAGGCAGCCTGTAATGTGGTCCAAAATCTAGAAGTGAACTTCGCGTCTCTATTAGAGATGATTTTCTCAGGAATTCCATGCAACCTAAAAATTTCCTTTATGAACCTTTTTGCTACTGCAGGTGCATCATCTGTTAGGTTTCCTGGTATGAAGTGGGCAACCTTAGTGAGTTTATCCACTACCACCAAAATGCAATTGTGCCTATGAGATGTCATTGGTATCCCTTGGACAAAATCCATACTTATGACTTGCCATTTATAGAAAGGTACATCATGTGGATAAAGAAGTCCTGCAGGGTGCACATGTTCGGCCTTAACCCTTTGACATTCTAGGCATCTAGCAACTATGTCTACCACATCCTTCTTCATTCCTGGCCAAAAATATATTCTTTTGAGGTCTACATACATCTTATTCACTCTTGGATGTCCTGAATATGGAGCCTTATGTGCCTCTGTTAATATCATACCCCTTAGTTTCGCATTATCAAGAACGCATATTCTTCCCTGGTACCTCATTAGTCTATGTGCAAGTTGGATATGGCCATTATATGCCTCTTCCTGCTGAGAGCATCGGCCACCCTATTTTCTTTCCCCTTGATATATTGAATATCAAAATCATACTCACTTAGAAACTCTAACCACCTTCTCTGTCTTGCATTCAAATGAGGTTGAGTGAAGATATATTTTAGTCCTTGATGGTTTGTTTTAAACTCAAATGGTTTTCCCAACAAGAAATGTCTCCATTTTTGTAAGGCATGAACTATGGCTACAAGTTCGAGGTCATGGGGGGCATAATTGACTTCATGAATTTTTAGTTTTCGTGATTCATAAGCCACTACTCCTTCCTCTTGGAAAAGAACTCCTCTGAGTCCTTCTATAGATGCATCTGTTACTACTGTGAAGTTACCATTAGGGTCAGGCACTTTTAGAATTGGAGGTGATGTTAGCCTTTCCTTCAGTACTTGAAAAGCCTTATCACACTGCTCAGTCCAAATGAACTTTTTATTCTTTTTTTGTAAGGATGTGATTGGATTGGCTATCCTTGAAAAGTCTTTCACAAACCTTCTGTAGTACCCTGCCAATCCCATAAAACTTCTTACTTCGGTCACATTTGTAGGGATAGGCCATTCAGTGATGGCTTTTACTTTATCAGGATCTACTGCTATGCCCTCAGCTGAAATGATATGCCTTAAATAGTGAACCCTCCTTTCAAAGAAGGAGCATTTGGATAACTTCCAAAACAACTTATGCTTCCGTAACTTTTGTAAGACTGCCTGGAGATGGGTTAAGTGTTCCTCTTCATCCTTGGAATATATTAAAATGTCATCCAGAAACACAATCACAAACTTATCCAAACAATCGTGGAACACACTATTCGTTAGATTCATAAAGGTAGCTGGAGCATTTGTTAGCCCAAATGGTACTACAGTGAATTCATAGTGTCCATACCTAGTCCTAAATGTTGTCTTTGGGATGTCTTCATCTTTTATCCTTAATTGATGATAACCCGAGCGAAGATCAATTTTGGAGAACACTGAGGCTCCTCTCATTTGGTCAAATAGATCATCAATACGAGGCAAGGGATATCTATTCTTTACAGTGGCCTTATTCAACATTCTGTAATCAATGCACAACCTTAATGTCCCATCCTTCTTCTTTACAAATATGATTGGTGCTCCCCAAGGTGATACACTAGGCCTTATCAACCCTTTCTCTAGCAATTCTTGCAATTGTATTTTCAATTCTTGGAGTTCTGTGGTGTTCATTCTATATGGGGCTTTGGATATAGGTGCAGTTCTAGGAAGTATATCGATTGAAAAATTAAATTCCCTTTTAGGAGGTAATCCAGGTAGCTCTTCAGGAAACACATCCTTGTAGTCCCAAAGGAACAAACTATTTTCAAAGGTAGGGGCTTCTTTCTCTTCTTCCTTCTCATCTAAAGATACTAGGAATATCTGATTTCCTCGTTTTCGTTTTGCCTTCTTTAGTTGCATAGCAGAAATGGTTCCCACTGATATAGGTTTGTAAATTCTTTGGATCCTAACTCTACACCCCTTATCATCTACACACTCCACCACTTTGTTATAGCAATCTATGTTAGCCTTATGACTCGTTAGCCAGCTTATTCCGATTATGACATCATAGGCTCCTAGGGGTGCAACATATAAGTCAACTTTGGTTTCTAATTCATGAAACTTGATGAGTGCTCCTCTTATGTACTTCTTCACTTTCCGTATAGCCTTGTCCCCATACTGAACCGTCCATGATGATTCCATATTCTTAGTTTGCAAAGACATTTTTCTTACCAATTCTGGGGAAATAAAATTCTCAGAGGAACCAGTATCTATCAAAATAGTTATAGGTTTACCAAAAGGCATACCTCTTGTCTCCATAGGTACATTTTGATGACGAGTTTGTTGATAACTGACGGCAGCATGTATTTGATGTTGCCGAGGTTGCTGTGGTTGATTGTACCCATTCCTTTTTGAACAATCCCTTGCATAATGATTGCCTCCACACATAAAGCATCCACCAAGGGGTCCATTAGAAATTTGGGGTGGTCCATTCCCCTCATTCCTCCTAACATTACTATTGTAATTGTTCTTATGATCCTGATTACCAGCAGGTTCTATTCTAGCCTAGTCTCTCCTCTTGTTCTTTTGAGCTCCTCTGTTGTCCTTATTATCTAGTTTCCTTTTGAAGACAAATTGTTTGTCCCGAAAGTTTTGCTTTGCTACCGATAATGCCTGTAATTTCTTTTCCTGTTTAAGTGCCTTCTCCAAAACTTGATTCATGTTGTCAGGGGCAAACATATCCACTTCTGCCCCAATATCAGTATTCAACCCCAAAAGAAACTTCCTTGCCTGAGACCTTTCATCCCTTTGATAGATAGGAACATATTTCAGTAGCTTCGCAAATCTATCCCAATACTGTTGGATTGTGAGATTTCCTTGTCTAAGATTCAGAAACTCAGTCATCTTCTCATCATAAAATAGTTGTGGAAGCCATCTTTCACTGAAGTGGCTCACAAACTGCCTCCAAGTTAGGTTTTCTTTTGAATAACAATATTGTTCTTTTATATTTATCCACCAACTAGTAGCTTCTCCTTCTAACTGATAGGCTCCCAGGTCACCTTGATATTTTCTGAGTAGTTTCTTAGTTCAAAATATTTCTCCATTTCAATTAACCATCCTTCTGCAGAATCCCCCACATGTTTACCGTCAAATTTAGGAGTTATCTTCTTGAGGTCTTGTGAGATATCTAGAGTGGTAGTTTTCTGTCAAGGCCTAGGAACCTCTAGTTCATTAGTTGTTTGAGCAATGTGTATTTCCGCACCTTGATGTCCACCTTCAGGTTCCAAAATATTTTCTATAGTCCCCTGTATAGTCTTCAGGTCCTATATAGTTTTCTCAAGGTTTTGCAACTTTTCTTTCTATTCTGTCAACAACTGAATAATTGCTTCAATACCAGCATTTGGGTTCTCCGGTGGGTTTTCAACTAGTCTTTGGTTTACAACTGTTTCTTGGTTTACAACTGTTTCTGGGTTGACTGGTTCCTTTCTATGCAAATCTCGCATTTTTTAGGTTCTTGCCATTTAATCCTGAAACAAGGAGAGAGATGATTTACCATTTGCTATAATTTTTGGTTTACACTATGCAAATTGGCTATAATTAAATCTATCACAATTCTTATCTTGAATACATACCACATGTAAGGACCCGCTTGATCCAAACTCAAATTTTCAAAAAACTTTCTCTAATAACAAGTCCATTCCAATTTATGCATAAATTCATAGCTTTCTCTGTCCTCTATGCACTCTTTACAGATCTTTGGTTGTGTTCTTAGAGTATCAAAGAGGTCTCGGAGGACATCGACATATGGTAGCTCAATTAACTTGAGAGTTTTTGGATGCACAATTGTGTATCAATGGAAGTTTTGATATCTATCATAAGGACTACTTAAAGTGGCCAATTCATTGACCTGTTCCATTGTGCCTTTATGAAGCTTCTGATTTTCCTTCACTACACCAAGGGATTTCCACACCATCATCTTCAATTGATACATAGTTGTGCATCCAAAAACTCTCAAGTTAATTGACCTACCATATGTCGATGTCCTCTGAGACCTCTTTGATACTCTAAGAACACAACCAGAGATCTGTAAAGAGTGCATAGAGGACAGAGAAAGCTATGAATTTATGCGTAAATTAGAATGGACTTGTTATTAGAGAATTTTTTTTGAAAATTCAAGTTTGGATCAAGCGGGTCCTTACAGCGTTGCCTCAGATGAAATGTTTCTAAGTGACAGTTTTTGAGTAACATCTCGTCAAAGATTGCTGCCTTTTTGCACTTTGGACTCTTCAGGGATATTGTCGGTACAATGTAGCTTGGACTGTTTCAGCATGTTTGGGTGAAAAAAAGGACCATGCCTAGCCTAAATGTACCCATTCAGACACATTGGAACAATCAGTTTGTTTGCATCAGGAGTAGGACGAAAGTTACACCCCTTTGCAACTTTACACTACCTCCTTCTGACGATTTTTGGGGCAGCAAAAAACCTTTCACCACGGGAAAACACATCAGAGATATAAAAAACTGAGACAGGTTATTGTAGAGGAACCCTACATGATCACGTTGCCTTAGATGAAATGTTTCTAAGTGACATGGTTTTCGAGTATCATCTTGTCAAAGATTGCTACTTTTTTGCACTTTAGACTCTTCAGGGATATCGTCGGTACAATGTAGCTCAGACTATTTCGGCATATTTGGGTGAAAAATAAGACCATGTTTAGCGTAAATGTACCCATCTGGACACGTTGGAATAGTCAGTTTGGTCACATCAGGAGCAGGACGAAAGTTACACCCCTTTGCAACTTTACACTACCTCCTTCTGATGATTTTTGGGGCAACAGAAAACCTTTCACCACGGGAAAATGCCTCAGAGATATAAAAACTGAGAGAGGTTATTGTAGAGGAACCCTACATGATTATGTTGCCTTAGACGAAATGTTTCTAATTGAAACAATTTTTGAGTAACATCTCGCCAAAGATTGCTGCCTTTTTGCACTTTGGACTCTTCAAGGATATCGTCGGTCAATGTAGCTTGGACTGTTTCAACATGTTTGGGTGAAAAACAGGACCATGCCTAGCGTGAATGTACCCATCCAGACGCATTGGAACAATTAGTTTGGTCGCATCAGGAGCAGGACGAAAGTTACACCCCTTTGTAACTTTACACTACCTCCTTCTGACAATTTTTAGGGCAGCAGAAAACTTTTTAGTACGGGAAAACACATCAGAGATATAAAAAACTAAGAGAGGTTATTATAGAGGAACCCTATGTGATCGCATTGCCTTAGATGAAATGTTTCTAAGTGACACAATTTTTGAGTACTAGCTCGTAAAAAATTGCTATCTTTTTGCACTTTGGACTCTTCAAGGATATTGTCGGTACAATGTAGCTCGGACTGTTTCGACATGTTTGGGTGAAAAATAGGACCATGCCTAGCCTAAACGTACCCATCCGGATGCGTTGGAACTATCAGTTTGGTCGCATCAGGAGCAGGACACCAAAAATACAAAAGTTGCTTTGTGCAACTTGATAACATTGACACTTTTTTGCAACAAGACTCAAAGACTCAAACTGACCCCAAATGACTCAAAAATATATGAAATGGTCTTAGAAGACCTATTACATACAATTGACTGAATCAAAATAAAATTTTACTTTTTGACCCCTCTTGGAGGCATGACAACATGGGTGCCCCTGCACCATTAGTGCAACTGAAGTCGATAAAGTTTTCCTATTAAGAAAAAGAGCTTCCCTTAGCTTCAAGAAATATAAATATTCTATACTGACAAGGCCAGCCATGTGAAGGTGGAAGCTCATGTGACCTAGCCTAAGACCTAAGACACATGTATTCTAGTAGACGTAGGACACCTAAGACACCTATTGTATATGTATCTAGATTTTATAGACATGATGATGATGTAAAAATCTGTATATGTGTAAAAATGTGTATAGTATAGTATCCATCACTTAGGTCTAACCCCATGAAGCATAACATGATGATGTAAAAATGTGTATATGTGTAAAAATGCAGCAGCAAATAAAAAAAGAGAAACCTTACAAATTAATGTGCATACTTACAACTCAATGTAACATGACTTTACAAAATCAATGCGAATACTTACAAATTAATCCAATGAAGCATCCGGATCTGTTCTACTCTTTATTGTGTCAAGTATTGCTTCATGGTCAGACTCACACACCTTCCACAAAGTCTTGTTCAAAGGTCTACCCCGATATTGTATCAAATAAACATTGGATGCCATGACAAGGTTCGAGTAATGAAAAATCTTCTGATGCGTGTCAAAGTCCTGAAATGGCCAAACATTAACACTCTTATGTGGGTACCTTCTAAGCCATGTTCCAGTAACAACCACTGAGCCTATAAGGTATTCAATGTTTTCTCCATCTATAACTAGGGGCTCCAATTTCTTTTTGGCCTCAACACAACGACACAAGTAATAATCTATTCCCTCTTCGTTATCTTCATTTGCAATAACTGCATATACATGGCCTACATTGATATGTGTAGCAAATTAGATGAAATTAGTCAACATTACAAAAACACTACAAAGTAAGATGACATTAGGTATTTCAAAAACTATGCAAATAGATATATTACCTGGTTGAACTAGATCTGATATGTGGTCAAAGTCAACTGATGATTCCATCTATGTTAGTTCCAGTGCCGTCGGTGGTCGATACGTGTCAAGTGGGCTAAGATAACTTAACTTCCATTCGTCAACCCATTCATTTGACTTGCACTCATCCCAGGCTTGAATTGTACAGGAAGAGTAAAAGCATGACATCTTTCACGTATGGATACTCCATGAACCTGCAATTGAGCTTCTGAAAGAGTGCATCTCACTTGATCCTGTTAGTGTAGAACACTCCTCATATGGTGCAATGTTAGTATCATCTATCAACCAAAAAAATCTATGAACTGAAGACTTACCTTCATTACTTGGACCCATGGAAGCATTACACCACTTGACGATCGATTTTGTATCTGTCAACTTTGCATTATCTTTATACTTTAACTCTTCTTGTGCTGTGGCTCTTTTGATACATACTCCTGTACCATCATGCTCCCCCTTTCCACGCCCGACCTCACAAAAGTTCCACATATGCTAAATACTTGTAAAATTATGCCTCCTGCTCAGCCAATAGAAATTCTGTGAGTTCTTGAATTGTGATACACAGTTATCCGACCATATGATATGTTGACTGAACGATATGCCCCTTTAGCCAAATCATTGTAGAACACCTGAAAGCAACCTTGCATGAACTTCGTAGAATGCGTGCGATCATCACTGATATAGAAATGATACTCCCTTATGATCTTTCTATCATCCTCTATACTATCATTCGCATGAATGAATGTGATGTGCACAAATATAGAAACCTGTGTGGAGTTGTAATATTGTGATTGCACCTCACACTATGGCTGTAAACTGTAGTTCTCTGCAAAGTTGACGACTGAAACAATGCTACCAATTAGAAATGTGTCCTTGCATAACTTGAATTGTAAGTCCAACCATCGAGCTCTATGGGCATGTCTTGCATACTCATACACTATGCTATCACGAAATATAGGCACAAACTGATACACTGGAATATTTTCAATAACCAATTCACACCTCTTTGCTTCTTTACCATCTTTTGTATTGTATGCCACTATTTTATACTTGCCAAACTCTACTAGTTCGTTTCCAACCGCATGTGATCTTTCCATATGTTCACATATTGGCATACGTTGCAAGCCACTGCAATGATGACATGTGCCATCCAAGCATAATTTCTTGTAGAATATTTGACCTTCCTCTCTTTCACATAAAATTCTTACTATGAAGTCTCTTGAAGATGTTGGTGGGGCATGTAGGCCACAACCCTACAAAACATTGTTAGTATGCAAATTTAAACATATAGACCGATAAACATCAAAATGGTTAGAAAATTCAATATGTAATCTACAACAACAAGTAGTGCGTGTGTAATTTATTTTAACATAGAAAGGTTTTAGCATTTCAAAATATCTTTGACAAATTTTAATTTGAGGATACTTCTCTAGAAATTTACCAAAAAACTGTGTTTGAGTCTCATCCAAAAAATGCTTTGGATGTGGCTCACAGTTTCGACTACCAATTCTCCTTCTTACCACATCCCTTTGATTTGGAGATACCCTTGTGTAATTCTTCCAAAAGTCTTCAATTAGTGATCTTAATGCTTCAACAATTGGTTTATCTTTTTGTGGTAGTCTCCCCGAGAATGCCCATAATTCATTGGCATTAGTGTCCTCAATTCTTTAGCATCTTCCAGCGGCTCTTGATAAAGTTTTCCTATTAATTCTCAATGCTCGACTTGTCTTTCTAATGAGAAGAGCTTTCCTCATTTGACTACTTACTATAGTCGATGTAATCACACGCCATGTTGCATTACTATCTTTTGTTCATGAGGTGTTACCCACACTCTTATACGCACTCATTAGATTCTTGACAATAGATTTTTCACTTGAAGTCTCTAATGTTCTCAACACAAGAATCTTCATGATGGACCTATACTTTATACTTCGCATCATTTCAACAAATAGTTGACATCTTGTAGTCTCATTTAATTTTTCAAAGAACAATCTCCAAATCTTATGAGCATATCTTCTACAAGTACATTTTAGAATCTTAACTTCCATTGGCTACAAAATATTCTCATCAATATCAATCAAATACTTTGGCTTTCTATGCAAAATTCTAGGTGGTGTTAAGTTAGGTAAATTCATCTCAACATTAGGAATTTCATCAATATTTAAATGAGATGGGCTAGATGGCATAACTTCGATCGAAGATGAAATAGATGACATACCTTGAGGTTGAGGTGGGAATGATGGCCTACCTCCTTCATCACATGTGAGTGATGATGTACTCTCAACTTGAGATTTGGTAGATGGTGTCCCTACATGTTGACTTGCGGTAGAGGACGTGTCTCCAACTATGGTATTCAAATCTCTCATAGCAAGAATTTTTTGCATTCGTTCTCTTTGTGCTGCCAATACCATATCTCTTTGTGATGGTTGCGGTTCCTCTTCAATTGGCATGTCTTCATTTATTGTGTCCAATTTCCTCTTCTCATGAAGTTCCCTCATAGCTGCTTCTTTCTTTGCATTATTAGCTTCTATCTCTTCCTATGTTGGTTTAATTCTTGATTGTTTCCTCGGCATGACAGAGAATTTGTCTGTAGCATGATAAAGAGACCAATATTAGTTCCTAAGAAATGAATCCATACAAATAACTAAAATATATGTCATTCAACCCTTCATAGTAAATGTACATACACTCATCATGTAAAAGAGTAAATGTCACTCAACCAAAATAGGTACAAAGCATACAAAGCAAATTATTGCAACCATACAAAGCATTATTGCAGAAATACAAAGCATTATGGTACAAAGTTCACTTCAGTCCTAGATGAGGATGAGGTCAAAGGAGAGTCACCTATTGAGGCTTGTGAAGGAATAGACAACAATTGAAGAGTGTAGACTCAAGTAAGGGTTTAGAATGGTTGTATCTTCGAAGTTCTTGAGGGGTAAGAAGACCTCTAGTAGCAGGACAAAACCTGAGTGCGTTATAATGCGCTCGCGTTATAACGTGCTCACATTTTGTCCTTCTATAGATGATCCATAAATATTTGTGCCTATCTCACCTTTGATAACACCTTTGCAATATCTTACCTCTAGTTCCATTAGCTCATGTTATATCTCTCACCTCTCTTAATCTCACTTATCTCTCCCCCTCACCTCTCTACCTCTCCCCTCTATGTCTCTCAGTCGCTCCTTGTCTACCTCTCCATCCATCCTTAGCCATCTAGGTCTCACTTAATCCTAAACCCTAAAACCTCAACCCTCAACCCTTAAACCTTAAATCCTAAACCCTATCCCTAAACCCTTAACACTTTACCTTAAACCCTATCTGTAAACCCTCAACACTTTACCTTAAACCCTATTCCCTCAACCATAAACCCTAATCCCTCAACCCTAAACCCTACACCCTATCACTAAACCCTAATCCCTTAACCCTTAGCCCTAAATCCTCAACCCTCAATCCTTAAACCTTCAACCCTACACCCTATCCCTAATCCCTATACCCTCGACACTCTACTTTTTCCCTAATCCCTCAACCCTCAACCCTATCCCTAAACCCTCAACCCTCAAACCTCAACCCTCAATGTCAATCCCTAATCCCTCAACCCTTAACTCTAATGCCTCAACCCTAAACCCTCAACACTATACCTTAAACCCTAATCCCTCAACCCTAAACCCTAAACCCTATCCCTAAACCTTAAACCCTAACCCCTTATCCCTAAACCCTCCAACCCTATCCCTAATCCCTATACCCTCAACACTCTACTTTAACCCTACTCCTTCAACCCTCAACCCTATCCCTAAACCCTCAACCCTAAAACCTCAACCCTCAACCCTCAACGTCAAACCCTAATCCCTCAACCCTTAACTCTAATCCCTTAACCCTTAACCCTATCCCTAAACCCTCAACACTATACCTTAAACCCTAATCCCTCAACCCTCAACCCTAATCCATCATCCCTCAACCCTCAACCCTATCTCTATTCCTAAACCCTCAACGGGCTTGATACTATACCTTAAACCCTAATCCCTTATCCCTAAACTCTCCAACCCTATCCCTAATCCCTATACCCTCGACACTCTACTTTAACCCTAATCCTTCGACCCTGAACCCTATCCGTAAACCCTCAACCCTCAACCCTCAACGTCAAACCCTGATCCCTCAACCCTTAACTCTAATCCCTCAACCCTCAACCCTATCCCTAAACCCTCAACACTATATGTTAAACCCTAATCCCTCAACCCTAAACCTTAAAACCTAATCCCTCAACCCTCAACCCTAATCCATCATCCCTAAACCCTAAAGGCTATCCCTATTCCTAAACCTTCAACAAGCTCGATACTATACCTTAAACCCTAATCCCTTATCCCTAAACCCTCCAACCCTATCCCTAATCCATATACCCTCGACACTCTACTTTAATCCTAATCCTTCGACCCTCAACCCTATCCCTAAACCCTCAACCCTCAAACCTCAACTCTCAACCCTCAATGTCAAACCCTAATCCCTCAACCCTTAACTCTAATCCCTCGACCTTCAACCCTATCCCTAAACCCTTAACCCTAAAACCTCAACCCTCAACCCTCAACGTCAAACCCTAATCCCTCAACCCTTAACTCTAATCCCTCAACCCTCAACCCTAATCCATCATCCCTAAACCCTAAACGTTATCCCTATTCCTGAACCTTCAACGGGCTCGATACTATACCTTAAACCCTAATCCCTTATCCCTAAACCCTCCAACCCTATCCCTAATCCCTATACCCTTGACACTCTACTTTAACACTAATCCTTTGACCCTCAACCCTATCCCTAAACCCTTAACCCTAAAACCTCAACCCTCAACCCTCAACGTCAAACCCTGATCCCTCAACCCTTAACTCTAATCCCTCAACCCTCAACCCTATGCCTAAACCCTCAACACTATACCTTAAACCCTAATCCCTAAACCCTATCCCTAAACCCTAATCCCTCAACCCTCAACCCTAATCCATCATCCCTAAACCCTAAATGCTATCCCTATTCCTAAACCCTCAACAAGCTCGATACTATACCTCAAACCCTAATCCCTTATACCTAAACGCTCCAACCCTATCCCTATACCTTTGACACTCAACCCTATCCCTAAACCCTCAACACTATACCTTAAACCCTAATCCCTCAACCCTAAACCCTAAACCCTATCCCTAAACCATAATCCCTCAACCTTTAACTCTAATCCATCATCCCTAAACCCTAAATGCTATCCCTATTCCTAAACCCTCAACGGGCTTGATACTATACCTTAAACCCTAATCCCTTATCCCTAAACCCTCCAACCCTATTCCTAATCCCTATACCCTTGACACTCTACTTTAACCCTAATCCTTCGACCTTCAACCCTATCCCTAAATCCTCAACCCTAAAACCTCAACCCTTAACCCTCAACGTCAAACCCTAATCCCTCGACCCTTAACTCTAATCCCTCGACCCTCAACCCTATCACTAAACCCTCAACCCTAAAACCTCAACCCTCAACCCTCAACGTCAAACCCTAATCCCTCAACCCTTAACTCTAATCCCTCAACCCTAAACCCTATCCCTAAACCCTCAACACTATACCTTAAACCCTAATCCCTCAACCCTAAACCCTAAACCCTAATCCCTCAACCCTAATCCCTCAACACTCAACCCTAATCCCTCATCCCTAAACCCTAATCATTATCCCTATTCCTAAACCCTCAATGGGCTCGATACTATACCTTAAACCCTAATCCATTATCCCTAAACCCTCCAACCCTAATCCCTTGACCCTCTACCCTATCCGTAAACCCTCAACCCTAAAACCTCAACTCTCAACCCTTAACTCTAATCCCTCAACCCTAAACCCTAAACCATACCCCTAAACCCTAATCCCTCAACCCTCAACTCTAATCCCTTAACCCTCAACCCTAATCCCTCATCCCTAAACCCTAAATGCTATCCCTATTCCTAAACCCTCAACGGGCTCAATACTATACCTTAAACCCTAATCCCTTATCCCTAAACCCTCCAACCCTATCCCTAATCCCTATACCTTTGACACTCTACTTTAACCCTAATCCCTCGACCCTCAACCCTATCCCTAAACCCTCAACCCTCAACCCTCAACGTTAAACCCTAATCCCTCAACCCTTAACCCTAATCCCTCAACCCTAAACCCTATCCCTAAACCCTCAACACTATACCCTAAACCCTAATGCTTCTCTCTTGGATAATAAATATAAAGTCTGCAAAAATACAGTATTTACCATCAACTAGCAAGAGAAAATGTCATCCATTGAAATTAGGAAAGGTCCTTGAAGTGCACCTTAACTCTTTAGATTCATGAGTTGTCCTTGCTCGCATCTCACATCTTGGGCCATATTGTGCCCTGTCAATTCTTTGAGTTTCTAGCTCCATCAGTAAAACTTTCTAGCTGAAGTGAATATTCAAATTATATGGCATGTTTTTCTGGCCCATCTAGGGTTCATTATGCCAATAGGTGTACACACTATGAGAAAAGATTTACGTCTGGTACATCCAAAGTGAGTAATTAATAGTTGAAATCAGAAGGATGATCATTATGAGAAAATCTTTGCATTGGGGTACATCCATAGTGGGCAATGAATGGTTGAAATCAGAACCCCTGGTCAACATTAAGTGAACATTTTTTTATTATGATTTTTTCTAAAAGATCAACATACTCTCTCCACCTATTTGCTTGAATTTAAATCGGGACCATAAAAATGTGGACACATCTGCTCCCAATGTATAACTTGGGTGTAATTAAAACCATCAACTAGGTAAAATAAACAACTTTGGCCATAAAAATCAATCAGTCTTTTAAAAATAGATATTAGTAACTTTACATTTTAGATATCAGTAACTATACATTTAAGTACCATTTCTTTCTTGATTTTCTATTTTTAATTAACTAATTTTTGTTTGTTTTAGACAAAATATTACAATCCTCATGAAGATCTTTTCTTGTATAATTTTCTCCTTTTATCTTTGGCCTATCTTTTCCCTCCTAGAAGTTCTTTTAGAAGGATCCTTATTTTATCTTTAGATTTATATGAACTCTAAACATAAATCTATGTTTCTTGCTGTCCACCTGCTCAAAGATGCAAATGTCTCCTTCCTTGATATTATTATGACGTACAAAATATGCCCACCCCGCACTTAGGGTAGGTATATTGTTATGAAACAGGCAAATAATCTCCCATTGTTTACTGGCTCTATCCACAAGAACTACTAAACTTTTTTCTCTTGGTAATTGTAGAGGACATTCACCTATTTTTGGCAACTCCTGCATTCCGAAACCATTACAAAAACTATGGTATTTTAACCCAATAAATAGCTGATTCCATTGATTTAATACTCTACTATTAAAGCTTAGCATTCACACAAATGCAGATGTTCATATTATAGAAGACTGCATTATATTAGACTATTCTAGAGATCCCACAAAAAAATGTAATAACAAAACTGCTTTGCCTTATGTTAGCTTGCAATTAAACCCATTCTTTTTGATACTCTTCTCTTAATAAAGTAAGAGTACTAAGAATAAAAGGCAGAGAATTTGATCTTACTAGTATGCATGGTCGGTTTACATTCCCTGACTTCATTTTCATTGAATAAAAAGGTTTATTTGATTTGAAAGGTGGGGTAGAGTTCACTGTCATGTGCTTTTCTAGATGTAAGGGTCCATAATGTCTAGGGTTCTTCAAAGAAAGGCCTATAACAGAATTAAGTTTTTGTTATACTAATCCTCCTGGTAAACCTACAATTCAAATGCCTGCTTTGAAAGTTGAAATAAATTAAATTAGACTTACAATTTTGATTTTCTTCCATTGCTTCAACAACATCATTGTCTTCTTCATCAGAAACCAATTCAATCAGTAACTTGATTCCCATTGGTTGACTTGAACTACATCCTCTGTTAAAAGAAGGGCATTTTTTATCTGTATCAATGTTGGTATTCATAAGCTGAAGAGCATTGATATTTTTCACACCCTGTTCTTTGAAATATCTTAACCTTAAAATATGACTTGAATATGTACTTGAACACAACAAAATCTCCAATCTCCATCCCATGATGATTCACAAAATTTTCCCAACCCTGCCTAAATTCCATTTTATTTATGGTACCCCCTAATTGCACATCCCACTCCTGCCCACCTGGTCCTTGCAACACCATATGTTTGTCTGTGTTGTCTATAAACTGTGAAACAAATGTAGGAGGAATGCGCTGTTATAAACACATTACACAATTAAATTTTACAAGTTCTTAATAGTGTATAAGAAATAAAAGAATGAAAAATAATGTATAGAGTTACCAGTTTTTGTGTAAAGTCTCCAAGCATAACTTTGAAGAAGGAGGCACGCCCATTAAACCAATTCATTCAACAACTTGCTGCGCATTGGTTGACTTGAACTGCATACCCTGTTAGAAGAAGGGCATCTTTTATCTGTATCAATGTTGGTATTCATAAGCTGAAGAGCATTGATGTTTTTAACACACCCTGTTCTTTGAAATATCTTAACCTTAAAATATGACTTGGATATGTATTTGAACACGGTAAAATCTCCAATCTCCAGCCCATGATGATTTAGAAAATTTACCCAACCTGCCTAAATTCTAGTTTATTTATGGTACCCCTTAATTGTACATCCCTAAACCCTAAACCCTAAACCCTAATCCATAGTCCCTAAACCATAAGCCCGAATCCCTAATTATAATTTATGGTACCCTAATCCCTAAACCCTAACCCCTAATCCCTTATCCCTGAACCATAAACCCTATCCCTAAATCCTTAACCCTCAACACTTAAACCTTAAATCCTAAACCCTATCCCTAAACCCTCAACACTATACCTTAAACCCTAATCCCTCAACCCTAAACTTTCAACCCTAAACCCTATCCCTACTCTACCCTCAACACTCTACCTTAATCCTAATCCCTTGACCCTCAACCCTAAACGCTATCCCTAAAGCCTCAAGCCTCAACCCTAATCCCTTAAGGTCCTAAACCCTGATCCCTTATCCCTAAACTCTAAATCCTCAACCCTCAACCCTAGTCCCTCTTGACCTTAAACCCTCAACCCTTATCCACCCCTCTCCTCCCGTATCTGCCTCACCCCCATCTCTACCTTCGACACTATACATACATACATACATACATACAATCATACACACATACATGCTTAATAACCTTGAACATAAAACAATCCAAGGGGGACATAACAAACATTGAGCAAACTTTTACGAAAAAGGAGAAAATGCAAAATAGAATATAACGCGAGCGCGTTATAACGCGCTCGCGTTATAACGTGCTCGCATTATATTTTGCTTTGGGAATCCCAAGCCTTAGGCTTAGGATTTGCTTTGTATTTCCAACCCAAAGGCTTGAAGTGCCTTCCCAATGTCCAGAGACATGTTTTTGTATATTCTACAGGATTTCACATAATTTCGTTCATGCTAACCCTTAGATTTGCACGTGTTTCAAGGTTAAACAAAACGAACACTTGGGTAATGTTAGGCTTTCTCTTAGCTATTTAACGATGTAATTTTTTCACATTTTGACAATGTTAAGCCTTTCATCTTTAATTTCTTTTGTTTGTGTGTCCATTTTTGGGCAAAAACTAGTGTTTAGACTTTTTTTCATTGTAAATTAACCATTCATTGAAATTTCAAAAAAATTATATTTTTAGAAACTAGACTCCATTCTACACATATTAAAAAAATTGATTTTCAATTAGTTTTCAAAATTTATAGGGGTAGCACGACCAAAATTCTATTTTTCAGGATATGTCCACTTTGAAAATTAGTAAAAAATCAAATATTCATTAAAAAATTATTAGAAAAATCAGAGATAAACTAGATGTTGTTAGCTAATTTCTCACCGAAGTGATTTTAAAAATACCAAAAAAAAAGTTCACCTTTTGAGGGAGCCACAAAATATGCTATGCTATGTTTTTTTGATAGAAACAACACCAATTTCTGTGGCTCCCTCTTTTGAACCCCTTAATCTATACCATTTAAAAAAATAGTTTAGAAAGTAGACTCGGAGCACTGCGAACATTGTTTTGGTTGCATCTCCAAATTTTGAGTGTAACTATGCTCAATTTCTCATCCAAGACCAACATTTCCTGATTTCAAAAAAAAAGTGGCCACTGAAGACCCCTTTTTGGCCCCCCATCTTCTTGCACTTACCCCATGGGAGAAACATAGATAGTGGTATCACTCATGAAGTTACTTGTACTAGGGCACTTCTCAGAGTTTTACAAGCAATGATTGAAAAGAACAGAGAGAAGAAATATGAGAACATAGAGTAGTGGGAAAGGATTGTTTTTAAGGGTCAAGGAGTTGATGAGGAGATGCTATGGATTCTAGTTTGCCTATGACTCTTCTTTTTAATTCATCTTTGGAGTGTTGAAAAAATGAGTTGAATTTGAATTGTAAAGAAGGTTGGTCACAAAGTGGGCTGGTAGCTAGGTAGTAGAGTAATTCAACATAGTAATGAGAGGCCTAAGTTCAAGTCCTACCTAGCATATGGAAAGTTCAACGTAGTATCAGAACTAATGATAGGAGGCCTGAGTACCTACAGTGTGACTTAGGGTATTGGAAAAATGAGCTACAACCAAACCACAAAAAAAAGCTGATCACAAAGTGAACGGAGAGCCCAGCAGTGGAGTACCCCAGCATACAAATGGAAGGTCTTAGGTTCAAGTCCTAACTGATATATAAAAAAATTCAACATAGAGAAATTTCCTATTCTTCAAGTATAAGAATTATTGGTTTTACCATAGATCATTGTAGAGAGGTTGATTGAAAAAAATGTATATATATATATTCAAGATCTTGAAAAACATGCTTAAGAAATTAGACGAGAGAAGCAAGGATAAAGGCTCAAGGTGATACGCCACTCCACATTGCAAATAAATCTGATGGCTGAGTAGTTGTTTTATGTTTATTATGATGTTTAAAAGAAATCATGTCGTGGATGTTACCGCATGTGGGTTGTTAAGTGGTTTGCCATAGGGAGGTTGACACTTAAATTGCTCATATATTCCATTTTGTTATTTCTGTTTTAGTTTATGCTCGATTTTGTTTTGGTTTGTACCGAAAATCTTAGGTGCTAATGTCATTTGTAAATTGTTTTACAATATACTAAAAAAAACCTCTCTTAATGATACAGTCCAAGTTACAACTTAGTATATCTATATGTGTATCTTCTAGAGACTATTTATCAAAGTTTTTATTACATAATATTTAGGTGCCAGAAATGTATTTTATCTATAAATCATTATTCTTTGCATCTTTCTGGATTAAGTATCTTTATGTATTATTATCCACTTAATTTACTAGTAAACCTATATTTAAAAAATATATCTAAAGCATGCTGAGAGATATCCTTCTCGAGGCGCCTATTTCTACCTATGTGTAGTAAATTGATTAAAAAGATAGGTGCCTCGAGAAGGATATCTCTCGGCGTACTTTAGATATATTTTTGAAATATAGGTATACTAGTTGTAGGCCTAACTTCTATTTTGAACCCAAATTGTAACTATAACCCTAACCCTAATGTTAATCCTGATAGTAATTCTAACCCTACCCCTAATTCTACCCCTACATATACTTAACCCTAATTCTATTCCTAATTCCAACCCTAATCCCAACCTTAATTCTAACCATAGTTCTATATATAGATATAAATGTAAATGACTTTTGGTGTTTTAATAACTATAACCCTAACCCTAATGTTCAAGCCAATATTAACCCTAATTGTAACCCCAACCCTAACCTTGGTTCTAATCATAGTTTTAACCCAAATTCTAACATAAACCCTAACCCTAACCCTAATTCTAACACTAATTCTAACCATAATCCTAACCCTAATTCTAAATGTAATTGTAACTGTAACCGTAAATCCAATCATAATTCTAATCATGATTTTATCCCTAACCCTAATTCTTACTCCAATACTAATTCAAACCCTAATTCAAACCCAAATTATAACTATAACGCTAACCCTAATCTTAACCCTAATAGTAATGCTAACCTGTAATGTCCCCTTCCTAAGCTAGCACAACACATCAGGTTAGTCTACTACATGGGTTCCCGTAGGCTAAAAAGGGGTGGTTAGGGGACCCACAGAGAATTAGTTCATTGAGACTCAATCAGCTTTCATGGAGGGATGAGTTGGACTTCTTTTGGCGGGATGTATTATCTGACACTTTTTGGAGTGAGTTTGGGCCATTTGGCCAAACTTAGTATTTTTAGCTGGGGCTCATGGGACTCAGTGTGAGTTGGTGCAATGATCTTGAAATCAGTCTTTGTTCCATTGGCCAGCTCAGCGGTACTATGGAACTCACCTAAAGAGACTGTTTGAATTATTATTGTTGCAAGGTGTGCGCCCTTGGTCTCCTTGTGTTGTGTAGCATAGCGCTTGGGTGTGTGACAAGGCTTAACTGCCTCCTGTGGATTCATTAACTCTGGTAGTTGTATCGGACATTAATAGGTCAATCTTTTGGTGCAACAACATTTGTCTTGCTAACAATTGGTATCAGAGCCCAGGTCATGGGTTTGAACCCCTCGCTTGCGCTGGGGGGATTGTTGCAAGGTGTGTGCCCTTGGTCTCCTTGTGTTGTGCATCGCAGCGCTTGGGTTCGTGACAAGGCTTAACCACCTCCTTAGATTCATTAACTCTGGCGGTTGTATTAGGCATTAACAGGTCGATCTTTTGTTGCAACGGCAACCATCTTGCTAACAATTATTTATTAATCGATATATCTAAGTTAAATTAAATATATAACTTAGTATATCTTTTAATAAAGTGACTTTATGATAATTTAAGGACTTAATAAAAACTAAAATGAATAAATTCATGTCTTATGGTGGGCACCCAAGGCTTATGGGAAAAAGTAACATTAAAAAATTAAAATACCCTGAAAAGTGGCGTTTGGAGGCACATGAGAAAAAAAAGAAAAAAAAAAGTGAAGTCATTCTTCACTTACCATTGCATATTTTCATGAAATGAGCTTTGTTCTTTGGCTGTGCCAAGGTTTTGAACCATAACCTATGAAGATGAAATCCTTCATTGGTTTAAGCACCTACGGGGTTGAAAGACATCTCTAGGGTGTTTGAGGTGATCTTATTTCAGAGGTCACAGTTGTTCTTCAATGGTTGACTGCATACTTGTCATGGAGTGGTTTACATAGATATATCTTGAAGTTTTTAGCTTGATAATTACGGGAAGATATCAAAGAATATATTATAGACTGTAGCAACAATTTGGAGAACATTTGTTGTGGTTTTAACCACCTAGACAGGTCATACCATCTCAACATACAAGCCATACCATTTTGTGAGGGTTTTATGATTGTTGGAGGGTTTTTTTAGTGGGTATCTCATCTTAGCTTTGGCATGAAACATGGATACTATATTTTAGGTGATTTAGAGACAGTATAAGGGAGATATACAACCTTTAGTAGCCTTGCATATTGTTGACAGAGACCGTACTGTTCCAGCAAGGGACATGAGCTTCCCAGGAGTCTTTGTTTTGACTATTTCATGCATTTTTTGTCAACTCTTGAGGTGCCAACTCATTGATATGTTGTTGTCCTATGTAACAATGAACTGAAGACAAAATATAAATGGATGTCAATGGTTTTGATGCTTCTCAGCTGCTGTAACAATTAATTTTAGACCTGTGTTTTCTATACCAGCCAATGGGTATGCAAGCTTTTTGATATTTCACTCTTTCCTTCATATGAGTAATGTTTATAATTGATCTATTCTGTATTTCCATTGAATATAAGCATTTGGGTATTGTCATTTTTTGTTATTATCGAAAATCTATATGCATGCAAGTTCTATGTCAAATGCAAAAAACATCAAAATGCACCAGGATCAACTAAACCATAGAAAACCATAAGGGGGTGGGTTATTACAATGATATTAGAGCTGGTGTATCTTGTTAGCCTGTGTTGAACATTGTTCATGAGTGTTTGGAAACAAGTCTACATGAAAGATACCCATCAGTGACAGCCACCACAGGTTCTAGAAGGAGAAACTCTCTGGTATTTTGGGTATGTACAGAAATTCTTCCAGTGACAGTGATAGCATTACATGACACATGGCTGATAGAAACAAAAAATAAGAACCAAAGAGCTCAAACTCCAAAATAGAGAGGAAATTTGATATTATGTTGGATATGATGTCCCAACTGTTAGAAAAAATGAATCAGGGCAATCCGACACCACAACCACATGTAGTAGATGAGGGTGAGACAAGCGGTTCTAATGCTAACAATCACTGGCATGTTGGTCAGGTTAGTGGTCACAACACTAGGACAACTCCAGGATCAGTTCCTAGGCCACTATAGCCTACCTTTCCACATAGAGAGGACACACCAATTATTCAGAAACATAAGGCACAGATTCCTATGGTTGAGGAGGTTAGATTGCATCATGCAGAATACATGACTCCCACCTCAGATTAGGGAGAGGTTGTCCTTGGAGCATTTTATGAACCAGAAAAGGTAGAGAGCAGGTATGGGTCATAGGATAGATCACAGAGCATAGCAAACTAATAGGGATTATCAGCATGCCTTGAGCAAGGTCTCATTGGTGCATTTTGATGGTAGTGGCAAAATGACAACTAGAGTATGGGTACAGAAGTTAGATAACTACTTAACACTTAAGCCTATGCTAGAGGATGAGCCATTGAACTTTGCCACCATACATCTAGACAGAACAACACATGAGTGGTGGTACCACAGGTTGGTCACCTTGGGCCATAATTTGATCACCACATATGATGAGTTTACAAATAGGCTGATAGAGAGGTTTGACAATAAGGACCCCGAGCTGCAATTCAGGGAACTTGCAAAATTGAAACAATATGGGTCACTTGAGTCCTACATTATAGAGTTTCAGAGACTCTTAGTCATGGTTCCCAGTATCTCAGAGAGGAGACTTATAGTTCTATTCAATGAAGGACTAATAGAGCCACTTAGAGGGTGGGTTAAGGCCTTCTATCCACCTACACTACAGGAGACTATTAAAAAGGCACGGAGTATAGAGTTTGTAATCCTAAAGAGTAAGTTTATCTCAAAATCATTCCCTCCTAGGAAGGATAAAAATTCCCATCATCGAGATACAAACCAATAGAAGAAACTAGCCATTAGGCTTGATGATGATGCTCTAAATGAGTATATGAGGAAGAAATTATGTTTCAAATGTAAGGGTCCATGGGACTCCAACCATAAGTGCCCTATCAAGGGGCAAGCAAAACAAATTGAATACTTTTCAGCCGAAGAGACAGCATCAAAAAAATTAGATCAGCACACTGATCAGGAGGATAGCGAAGTGGATAGTGCAGCAAAAGAGTCCCAAGGCAAGCAGGATGATGATAGAGCCACAACCCACCTTTCTGCTATTCAGAAAGAGGGTTCTTTCAGGATTTAGGGAGTCTTGGAAGGACAGAGAGTGACCATGCTTCATGACATAGGGGCTACTCACAATTTCATCGATGGTTTTGTTATTACTTGAAAAAGGAGAATCCTGAACTTAACTATTAAGAGAAGTGACTATGAGTTCCAGACTGAATATTATGTGGACAGCATGGGAGATATGGACGTAGTTCTTGGCATGAAGTGGTTTCATGCTATTGGAGAGTTCTACCTCAATTTACGAACCATGGAGATGAAATTTGAGGTAGATGGGAAGAAACATGTGCTCAGGGGAATGTTAGATGGTGGACTTAAAGTAGTATCTCTTAGGAGGATGGAGAGGTTACTTAGACATGACCAGGTGGAGTGAGCAGCCGATTGTGTCATTTTTCCTACAGCTATTGAGTAGCCGAAACAAAGTTATCACCCCGACATTCAGAAGTTGATAACCAAGCACACCAAGTTATTCAGCAGTATACCACCAGGGAGTCCTCCTAATAGAGGCATACAGCATGTGATTGACTTGGAGGAGGGAGCCAAGCCAGTTATCATTACTTCCTATAATCTGAAGAGATTGAAGGATGAGATAGAGAAGATGATTAATGAGCTTCTTGAGATGGGGCACATTAGACCCAGTAAGAGCCCTTTTGCCTACAATTGTTTTGGTCAATAAAAAATATGGCACGCTAAGGATGTGTATTGATTACAGGGCCCTCAACAAGAAAACAATTAAGAACAAGTACCCCATTCCATGTATAGATGAGCTCATTGATGAGCTACATGGGGCATGTTACTTCTCCAAGATCGACTTGGGATCTGGCTACCATTAGATTCGGGTTAGAGAGGAGGATGTGGAGAAGACAACCTTCCATTGCCATTATGGGCATTTCAAGTTCTTGGTTATGCCTTTCGGTCTAACTAATGCTCTAGCTACTTTTCAGTCTTGTATGAACAAGGTCTTTAGGGAGTAGTTGCGGAAGTTTGTCCTCATATTTTTTGATGACATCTTGAATTTTAGTAGGACTTGGAAGGAGCACCTCCAACACATTGAGGAGGTACTGAGTATTTTGGAGAGAGAGTTGCTATATGCCAAAGAGTCAAAATGCGAATTTGGCATGATTGAGCTACTTTATCTGGGTCACATCATTAGTGCTGAGGGAGTTAGAGTGGATCTGGAGAAGATACGAGCTATTGTTGATTGGCCCCCATCCACGAATCTCTCACAGCTCAAGGGATTCTTTAGTCTATGTGGGTTCTATCGCTGATTCGTTAAGGGGTTTTCACAGAGTGCCACACCATTGACAGATTTGATAAAGAAGGGGGACATTTGTGTGGACTTATGGGGCACGGTAGTGTTGGCAGGTTTAAGCAGATTATGAGTTCTTGTCCATTTTTGGCCATACCAAATTTCACTAAACCTTTTGAGCTTGAGTTTGATGCCACAGGGGAAGGCATAGGAGCAGTGCTGATGCAAGATAAGCACCGGATTACTTTTGAGAGTAGGAAACTGAGGGGTGCATAAAGAGGTTACAGTATCTACGATAAGGAAATGTTAGCCATAATGCATGCTTTGGCTAAATTCGGATAATATCTAGTGGGCAACAAATTTGTGGTGAAAATAGATCACAACAACCTTAGACATTTCCTCAACTAGCGTGACCTCAACGACAGACAACAGAAGTGGGGTAGCAAGTTGCAAGCCTGCGACTTTGACATAGTTTATATCAATAGAAAGAGAAACATTGTAGCTGATGTACTCTCATAGAAACCACACTTGTGCTCATTAGGAGAGATTACAGCTGATTGGAGAGAGTGGATATTAGTAGAGTATGCTAAGGACAAGTGGGCCATAGGTATAATTGATGGTACTATTCAGGACAACAAGTATATAGTTGTAAATGATCTAATCATTTACAAGGGGAGGATCTTGTTGGTACCAGGATTAGTGATGAAGAAGAAGGTTATGAGAGTATTTCACGATGTTCCTACAGCGGGTCACCCGGGATACTTCAAAACATATAGACAGATTTGGAAATGGTTTACATGGAAAGGGCTCAAAACAAAAGTGTTGCAATATGTTAGAGAGTGCCCCACTTGCCAACATAATAAACAAGAGCATTCTTTTCCAACTAGTCTATTATAGCCCCTACCCATTCCTAACCAGAAATGATAATGTATTTCTACGAACTTCATCATGGGCTTGCCCAAGGCCTAAGGCATGGACTGTATCTATGTTGTGGTTGATAGGTTAACAAATTCACCTATTTCTTTGCAATTTCAGCTACATTTTCAGCAGCACAGATTACAGATCTATTTTTTAGAGGTATTCAGATTACATGGGCTGCCAAGGAGTAGTTAGTGACAGAGACAGTAAGTTCATAAGTCACTTTTGGCAGGAGCTCTTTAGATTGAGTGGGACTGGACTCACTCCTAGCACTAGCTATCACCCACAGACAGATGGGCATACATAAATTGTCAACAAGTGGGTGGAAGGATACCTCCGCAATTATATTGCAGGGCAGTAGAAGGCATGCATTAAGTTGTTGCATTTGGGGAAGTACTGCTACAACACTACTTACCACATGTCCATTCAGATGTCACCTTTTATGGCTCTCTATGAATACGAGGCTCCCAACTTCCCGGATATGTTATTCGGGGACAGTAGAATGCCTAAGGCCAAGGACTTACTACAGGAAAGCCAAGACATCATGAAGTCCTTGATGAGAACATCCAGAAGGCACAGAATCAACAGAAATAATATGTAGATCAACATAGGGTTGAGCGTTCTTTTGAGGTGGGTGACATGGTTTACTTAATGTTGCAACCTTACAGACAATCCGCTCTCAAAAAGAGTGGTGCAGAGAAACTTAAGCCATGATACCAAGGTATTCAATAGTATACCACTAGGGAGGCCTCCTGATAGAGGCATAGAGCATGTGATTGAGTTGGAGGAGGGAGCCAAGCCAATTATCATTACTCCCTATAGACATCCGAAGAGATTGAAGGATGAGATAGAGAAGACAATTAAGGAGCTTCTCGAGATGGGACACATTAGACCCAGTAAGAGCCCTTTTGCCTCTACAGTTGTTTTGGTCAAGAAAAAATATGGCACGCTGAGGATGTGTATCGATTACAAGGTCCTCAACAAGAAAACAATTAAGAACAAGTACCCCATTCTGTGTATAGATGAGCTCATTTATGAGCTACATGGGGCATGTTACTTCTCCAAGATCGACTTGAGATTTGGCTATCATCAGATTCAGGTTAGAGAGGAGGATGTGGAGAAGACAGTCTTCCATTTCCATTATGGGTATTTCAAGTTCTTGGTTATGCCTTTTAGTCTAACCAATGGTCCAACTACTTTTTAGTCTTGTATGAACAAGGTCTTCAAGGAGCAGTTGAGGAAGTTTGTCCTCATATTTTTTTATGACATCTTGATTTTTAACAGGACTTGGGAGGAGCACCTCGAACACATTGAGGAGGTACTGAGTATTTTGGAGAGAGAGTCGCTATATGCCAAAGAGTCAAAATGCAAATTTTGCATGACTGAGCTACTTTATCTGGGTCACATCATTAGTGCTGAGGGAGTCAGAGTGGATCCAGAGAAGATATGAGCTATTGTTGATTGGCCCCCACCAATGAATCTCTCACAGCTCAAGGGATTCTTTGGTCTATGTGGGTTCTACCACTGATTCGTCAAGGGGTTTTCACAGAGTGTCGAACCTTTGACAGATTTGATGAAGAAGGGGGCATTTGTTTGGACTGACGGGGCACAATAGTGTTTTGACATGTTTAAGTAGATTATGAGTTCTTATTCAGTTTTGGCCATACTAGATTTCACCAAGCCTTTTGAGCTTGAGTGTGATGCCTTAGGGGAAGGCATAGGAGCAGTGCTGATGTAGGATAAGCACCCAATTGCTTTCGAGAGTAGGAAACTGAGGGATGTAGAGAGAGGTTATAGTATCTACGATAAGGAAATATTAGCCATAATGCATGCTTTGGCTAAATTTAGACAATATGTAGTGGGCAACAAATTTGTGGTGAAAATAGATCACAACAGTCTTAGACATTTCCTCAACCAGCGTGATCTCAACGGCAGACAACAGAAGTGGGTTAGCAAGTTGCAAGCCTACGACTTCGACATAGTTTATTTCAAAGGAAAGAGAAACATTGTAGCTGATGCACACTCATTGGAGACCACACTTGTGCTCTTTAGGAGAGATTACAACTGATTGGAGAGACTGGATATCAGCAGAGTATGCTAAGGACAAGCGGGCCATAGGTATAATTGATGGTACTATTCAAGACAACAGGTATACAGTTGTAAATGATCAAATCATTTACAAGGGGAGGATCTTGTTGGTACCATGATCGGTGATGAAGAAGAAGGTTATGAGAGCCTTTCATGATGTTCCTACAGCAGGTCACCCAGGATACTTCAAAACATATAGGCAGATCCAAGAATGGTTTACATGGAAATGGCTCAAAACATAAGTGTTGCAATACATTAGAGAGTGCCCCACTTGCCAGCAGAATAAATATGAGCATTCTTTTCTAGTTAGTCTATTACAGTCCCTACCCATTCCTAACCAGAAATGAGAATGTATTTCTATGGACTTCATCACAGGCTTGCCCAAGGCCCAAGCAGGGACTGTATCTATGTTGTGGTTGATAGGTTAACAAAATTCGCATATTTCTTTGCGATTTCAGCCACATTTTCAGTAGCACAGATTGCAGATTTGTTTTTCAGAGAGGTATTCAAATTACATGGGCTACCAAGGAACATAGTCAGTGACAGAGATAGTAAGGTCATGAGTCACTTTTGACAAGAGCTCTTTAGATTGAGTGGGTCTGAACTCACTCCCAGCACCCACAAATAGATAGGCGGACAGAAATTGTCAACAAGTGGGTGGAAGGATACCTCCGCAATTATATTGCAGGGCAGTAAAGGGAATGGGTTAAGTGGTTGCATTTGGGGAAGTACTTCTACAACACTACTTACCACATGTCCATTCATATGTCACATTTTATGGCTCTCTATGGGTACGAGGCTCCCAACTTCCTGGATATGTCATTTGGGGACAATAGAGTGCCTAAGGCTAAGGACTTACTATAGGAAAGCCAAGACATCATGAAGTCCTTGAAGGAGAACATCCAAAAGGCACATAATCAACAGAAACAATATGCAGATCAACACAGAGTTGAGCATTCTTTTGAGGTGGGTGACATGGTTTAATTAATGTTGTAGCCTTACAGACAATCCACTCTCAAAAAGAGTGGTGCAGAGAAACTTAAGCCACGATACCAAGGTATTCAGCAGTATACCACTAGGGAGGCCTCCTGATAGAGGCATAGAGCATGTGGTTGAGTTGGAGGAGGGAGCCAAGCCAGTTATCATTACTCCCTATAGACATCCAAAGAGATTGAAGGATGAGATAGAGAAGACGATTAAGGAGCTTCTCGAGATGGGGCACATTAGACCCAGTAAGAGCCCTTTTGCCTCTACAGTTGTTTTGGTTAAGAAAAAAGATGGCACATTGAGGATGTGTATTGATTACAGGGCCCTCAACAAGAAAACAATTAAGAACAAGTACCCCATTCCGTGTATAGATGAGCTCATTGATGAGGTACATGGGGCATGTTACTTCTCCAAGATCGACTTGAGATCTCGCTACCATCAGATTTAGGTTAGAGAGGAGGATGTGGAGAAGACATCCTTTCGTTGCCATTATGGGCATTTCGAGCTCTTGGTTATGCCTTTTGGTCTAACCAATGCTCCAGCTACTTTTTAGTCCTGTATGAACAAGGTCTTTAGGGAGCAGTTGAGGAAGTTTGTCCTCATATTTTTTGATGACATCTTGATTTTTAGTAGGACTTGGGAGGAGCACCTCCAACACATTGAGGAGGTATTAAGTATTTTGGAGAGAGAGTCGCTATATGCCAAAGAGTCAAAATGCAAATTTGGCATGACTGAGCTACTTTATCTGGGTCACATCATTAGTGCTGAGGGAGTTAGAGTGGATCTGGAGAAGATACAAGCTATTGTTGATTGGCCCCCACACATGAATCTCTCACAACTCAAGGGATTCTTTGGTCTATGGATTCTACCGCCAATTCGTCAAGGGGTTTTCACAGAGTGCCACACCATTGACAGATTTAATGAAGAAGGGGGTATTTGTTTGGACTGACGGGGCACAATAGTGTTTTGATAGGTTTAAGCAGATTATGAGTTCTTATTCAGTTTTGGCCATACTAGATTTCACCAAGCCTTTTGAGATTGAGTGTGATGCCTCAGGGGAAGGCATAAGAGCAGTGCTGATGCAGGATAAGCACCCGATTGCTTTCGAGAGTAGGAAACTGAAGGGTGTAGAGAGAGGTTACAGTATCTACGATAAGAAAATGTTAGCCATAATGCATGCTTTGGCTAAATTCAAACAATATCTAGTGGGCAACAAATTTGTGGTGAAAATATATCACAACCTTAGCCATTTCCTCAACCAACGTGACCTCAACGATAGACAACAGAAGTGGGTTAGCAAGTTGCAAGCCTACGACTTTGACATAGTTTATTTCAAAGGAAAGAAAAACATTGTAGCTAATGCACTCTCATGGAGACCACACTTGTGCTCTTTAGGAGAGATTATAGCTAATTAGAGAGAGTGGATATCAGCAGAGTATGCTAAGGACAAGTGGGTCATAGGTATAATTGATGGTACTATTTAGGACAACAGGTATACAGTTGTAAATGATCTAATCATTTAGAAGGGGAGGATATTGTTGGTACCAGGATCGGTGATGAACAAGAAGCTTATGAGAGCCTTTCACGATGTTCCTACAATGGGTCACCCGGGATACTTCAAAACATACAGACAGATCCGGGAACGGTTTACATGGAAAGGGCTCAAAACAAAAGTGTTGCAATACGTTAGAGAGTGCCCCACTTGCCAGCAGAATAAATAGGAGCATTCTTTTCTAGCTGGTCTATTACAGCCCCTACCCATTCCTAACTAGAAATGAGAATGTATTTCTACGGACTTCATCACGGGCTTGCCCAAGGCCCAAGGCAGGGACTGTATCTATGTTGTGGTTGATAGGTTAACAAAATTCACCCATTTCTTTGTTATTTAAGCCACATTTTCAGTAGCATAGATTGCAGATCTATTTTTCAGAGAGGTATTCAGATTACATGGGATGCCAAGGAGCATAGTCAGTGACAGAGACAGTGAGTTCATGAGTCACCTTTAGGAGGAGCTCTTTAGATTGAGTAGGACTGAACTCACTCCTAGCACTAGCTATCACCTGTGCAGACAGATGGGTAGACAAAAATTGTCAACAAGTGGGTGGAAGGATACCTTCACAATTATATTGCAGGGCAGTAGAAGGCATGGGTTAAGTGGTTGTATTTGGGGAAGTACTACTACAACACTACTTACCACATGTCCATTCAGATGTCACCTTTTATGGCTCTCTATGGGTATGAGGCTCCCAACTTCTTGGATATGTTATTCGGGGATAGTAGAGTGCCTAAGGCCAATGACTTCCTATAGGAAAGACAATACATCATGAAGTCCTTGAAGGAGAACATCGAGAAGGCGCATAATCAACAAAAATAATATGCAGATCAACACAGGGTTAAGCATTCTTTTGAGGTGGGTGACATGGTTTACTTAATGTTGCATCCTTACAGATAATCCACTCTCAAAAAGAGTGGTGCAGAGAAACTTAAGCCACGATATTATGGACCTTTCAGGGTGTCTAGGAGAATAGGAGAAGTGGTTTATGAGTTAGAGTTACCAGCAGGAAGCATAGTGCATAATGTTTTCCATGTGTCTCGCCTCAAGAAGGCATTGGGACACAATGTGATACCTTCCACTGAGTTGCCCCCTTTGGATGAGGAGGGTAAGTTGATTCTTGTCCTTGAGGCTATTATTGACACCAGAGAGCGCACCTTGTGGAAGAGGGTTATCATGGAGTACTTAGTGAAGTGGAAGAACTTGCCGGTAGAGGATGCGACATGGGAGAATGAGCAGATCTTACAACATCCAGAGTTGAAATTGCTTGTGGGCAAGCAATTTTGGGGAGGGCAGACTGTAATTCCCCTTCTTAGGCTAGCACAACACATCAGGGTAGTCTACTACACGGGTTCCTGTAAGCTAACAAGGGGTGGTTAGGGGACCCACAGAGATTTGGTTCATCGAGGCTTAGTCAGCTTTCATGGAGGGATGAGTTGGACTTCTTTTGGTGGAATGTATTATCTGACACTTTTTGGAGTGAGTTTGGGCTATTTGGCCAGCTTACTATTTTTAGCAGGGGCTCACGGGACTCAGTGCGAGTCGATGAAACGGTCTTGAAATTAGACTTTGTTCCATTGGCCAGCTCAGCGGTACTACAGAACTCACCTGAAGAGACCGTTTGAATTATTATTTATTAATCGATATATCTAAGTTAAATTAAATATATAACTTAGTATATCTTTTAATAAAGTGACTTTATGATAATTTGAGGACTTAATGAAAATTAAAATGAATAAAGTCATGTCTTATGGTGGGCGCCCAAGGCTTATGGGAAAAGTAACATTAAAAAATTAAAAAATTCCTAAAAAGTGGCATTTGGAGGCAAAGGAGAAAAAAAAGAAAAAAAAAAGTGAACTCATTCTTCACTTACCATTGCATATTTTCATCAAATGAGATTTGTTGTTTGGCTATGCTAAGGATTTGAACCAGCAACCTGTGAAGACAAAATCCTTCATTGGTTTAAGCACCTGTGGGGTTGAAAGACATCTCTAGGGTGTTTGAGGTGATCTTATTTCAGAGGCCATAGTTGTGCTTCAATGGTTGACTGCATACTTGTCGTGAAGTGGTTTTCATAGACATATCCTGAAGTTTTTAGCTTGGTAATTACAAAAAGATATCAGAGAATATATTGCAGACTGTAGGAACAATTTTGGAGAACCTTTGTTGTGGTTTTAACCACCTAGACAGACCGTACCATCTCAACATACATGCCGTACCATTTTGTGAGGGTTTTGTGATTGTTGGAGGGTTTTTTTTAGTGGGTATCTCATCTCAACTTTGGCGTGAAACAAGGATACTATATTTTAGGTGATTTAGAGATAGTATAAGAGAGATATACAGCCTTTAGCAACCTTGCATATTGCTGACAAAGGCCGTATTGTTTCGGCAAGGGATGTGAGCTTCCTAGGAGTCTTTGTTTTGACTATTTCATGCATTTTGTGTCATCTCTTGAGGCGCCAGCTCATTGATATGTTGTTGTCGTGTAACAATGAATTGAAGACAAAATATAAATGGATGTCAATGGTTTTGATGCTTCCCAGCTAATGTAACAATCAATTTCAGACCTGTGTTTTCTATACCAGCCAATGGGTATGCAAGCTTTTTGATATTTCACTCTCTCCTTCATATGGGTAATGTTCATAATTGATCTATTATGCATTTCCATTGAATATAAGCATTTGGGTATTGTCATTTTTTGTTATTATTGAAAATCTATATGCATGCAAGTTCTATGTCAAATGCAAAAAAACATCAAAACACTCCAGGTTCAACTAAACCATAGAAAACCATAAGGGGGTGGGTTATTACATAACCCTAACTCTAATTAAAAAATAATACAAATACTTCCCTTTAATTACAACAAATTAATAGATCATCTCACTACATCCTTTATCTTATTTACTTAAAAAACAAAAATTGGTGGTGTTTATGTTGATAATTAAACAATATATACCTTTGCTTAGAAGACTCCTACAATGGGCCAATCAATTTTTATATAATTATTTATTCTATTATTATTATTGTTCTATTGTGCATCCAAGATTATGTTTTTTTTAAGTACATGTTTTCACAAAAAAAGGATGGCCTCTCTAATGTCTATATGCAAATTAATACATTATACTATGGATGACTCGAATATGGTTTCAATTTTATAAATTGACCAATTTTAAAATTCAAGAAAGGCTGCCAAGATATTTCTACCAATAAAAATGAAATCCAACTCATGAATTTCTATTTTTAATGACTTTTAGAACCAAAATAGGTGGGTGGAAGTGTTTTTAAATGAGTACATAGTTGATCTTTTTATGCTTCAAAGTTGTAGAAAGGGGATGGAATTGCGGTGAGTATATATTTTTATAAAGACTTTGAATTATGTGGATAAAAATGTAGAAAGTTGAGTTTTGAATATGGAAGTATAGGATTTTATAGAAGTTAGTATTGATATAGAAGTCCACCTCATTTACAAATCTCATACCAAGAAATCTATTGTTTTATTATTATTATTATTATTATTTAATATGGTTTCAAATATAAGATCATCAAGGCATTAAAAACTTATATCAAATGGCATCAAATTACAAGTGAATTTGGTACTCTAAATTTAGGGAGTTATGCCAAAACATTAATAATGTAGAACTTGTTTGCAAAAGTTTCAATGGTGTTTGCTAGCTTGGATTTGCATGGCCACATCATGACATATATCTCCTCTTAATTATGCCGAGAGGCATTTAAGTCACATCGGGGTGAGGAATCTGGGATGAGAGCACTCATTTTTCTGCCTAAATTTATAGAAAAATAAAAAAAATAAAAACTAAAAAAAGAAATTGAAGAAAATAAAAAAATAAAAACCAAAAAAGAAGTTGGAAACTTTCAAGGAAAAAAATGGAGAAAATCACCAAAAAAAGAAATTGAAAAAATAAAAACTAAAAACTATTGGAAAATAAAAATAAAAAATAAAAAAGAAAGTAGAAAAGGTTGAAGGAAAAAAAAAGTGGAGAAAATCACAAAAACTATAGATAACACACAAAACACGAGTCAAGCTTTAGATATATTTTTTAAAATATAAATATACTATATCTAAATCAGTCATATTATTAGTTTAGGAAATAAACTAGGGGCTCCCTCTTTCTATAAACGCATAGCTGATCAACCTCTAAAATTAAAAAAAAAAAAACACGATCCACCCTTAAAAGCACGTGTTACAAATTTGTCTCTATTATCGGAAAGCTTCTTTAAGAAACATTGTAACACAAGAAAATAATTGTTTGGGGGGTCTCCACTGTAATCCAAAATAGAAACAAATTTGTTGCTGGCCTTCGGTTCCCTATTCTGTTTTGAGTATTGTTTCACATGAACGAAATTCTTCTTTCTTCTGTATTAGAAATCTTATTAGGGGATTAAAATACCACATACAATTTAAGTAGAGGAAGGTAGAACTGCCATTACTGTCTCCATTAAAACATAAATTTTAAGATTAAGAGAAAGAGGTTTTCACGGTCCATATAAATGAATTTGTAATGCTTTCAGAAAATCTTGCATTTGAATTAAACTTCGGCAAAATTTTTAAAAGGTGGTAATGGGGTTTCAGTTTTTCTATGGTTGCAGCAAACAGAATTTAGTTTTTGTGCTAGAAAAACAAAGAACTCATGCAAATACCTTTTAAAAAAAAGAAAAGATTTCCTCCACCGCCTGGATCCATGTCTGGGAAGGGGATTCTTCTGTTTTCTGTTCGCACTCCGCTTCAGCTCGCACTCCGTTTCAGCTCACCTCAAATCTGAATTTGATATGCTCATTCATATGTTAATGAGGCGTTTCATTTGTTTTCCTTTTTGGGCGCCCACTATCAGCGCTTTAATTTTTTTTTATTTAATTTCTTGGAATTTTTTGAATTTTATGATTTTAATTTACAGAAATTTGTTTACAGGAATCAGCTCTTTACTGTCACTGTAGGACGCCTCTGGGCGTAATAAATATGTAAAGGAGTTTTTGTTTTAGCTTTCATGGAACTGAAAAATAAATTCTGGCTATGAGAAAGTATGTTCCAAAATTGTTTGTTCCTCTGACGACCCAAAATAAATCGACAGCAACTAAATACACAGGTCAAGATTCCCACTATAATCATGGTGGAATAAACGAAAGGATTTTTTTTATAAAGTAATGTTCATAACCAAAGATTACTTTTGTTCCCCACAAATTTTGGTGGAATAAAGTAAGAAAAGAATTAGAAAATTTAAAACCATAGGAAGATAATGTATATTACAAGAGATGATTCCCATCATTCCCCACAAATTTTTGCAACACTTTCAGCTGCTTCTCTACCACCTCTGGATCTCCGCCATAGGTGAGCTATTACCTACAAAATCACCAGTGGCAGACACCCTACTCAATACATAAAATTTGAAAATGAGATACTGAATCAATTGACAAAATCACCAGTGGTAGATACCGTAATGAAACATGGAATCAATTGTAGTGCCCAGTTATTTGTTTTTTTGTTCTAGACTACATGACTGACGTTTAGCATAGTATAAATTATTCTAAAAGTAAAATGATGTTATTAGCAACTGGTTTAACAATATTAATAGTAATACATATGAAAGGAATGGTTTAATTTAAACCCATAGATCTGCTGATATATTAATGGTCCAATATAACATGCACCCAACAAATATTACTTCTAAAAGTAAGTTTGATTCATATTGGAAGCCCATTCCCCTGAAGTCTAATAAAAAAGATACATTTTTCTCACAATCCAAAGCAATTAACCCCCAACATCTTCGGATGGAGACAAAAGTGAACCTGAGATTTCATTACACATACAGAATGAATACCCTGATTCAATATGACAATGGGCTTTTTCACAAAACAGGGTGAATCTTCCCCCAATTATGAAACAACAAATTTATACAATAGAAGAAAAATGGAAGGATATTTTTCCACCAGAAGACAGATGACTGGTAATGAGCTATAGAAAATACTAAAATCCTTAATCTTTTTAATACCCAGGAAGGGATTCATGATTCAAAAACACTGTAGGGATCTCCAAGTCCCCAAGTAATTGGTGAACTTTAAGGAACAGATGAGTTGCATGCATCGGCAAATTGTCCATGGTGGATCAGGTCTCATCCTCTATTAAGAGTTTCTGTTGCTCAACAATTACCTTTGTTAGCAGATGTGACATGATTCCGATTGGACAAAAGAGGAGGCACAATATTATTGAGTGCCGAGTCTCAATACCATCCTTCAAGCCATCCCGAAAGACTTGCCTGAAAATAAGGTTTCTAAGATTTTAGCAAACCACTCAAATAAAACAAATTTAGATGAAAAGCTGCATACTCATTTACTAGTCAAGATGCAGTTGAAATTAATTGAAGAGTCTAATTTCTTGTACAACCCACAAAGAAGGAAAGTGAAACCTTGCTATGGAAATTTGGATGGGAAAAGATATAATTTGTGGGAAGAAATTCATTTTGGAGGAGCAATTAAGAGCATAGCACTTTAGATATGGAGAAGCTAAAGAAATGGGATGAATCAGAGTGATTAAGAGCATGGGCAATTAAAAACAATCAACTGTGAGTTCATTTCCTTTTATAATACTAGTATATACTACACAAATGACGGTTGTAGCAAAATGGACCTTGCAGCATACAGGTCAACAGCCAACAAGTGCAACCAGGCAGAAGCTACTGTCAGATCACTTGAAAACATCCTTGTAATCCCAGGCAACTGTAGAGGGCATCACTTCATAAAGATGATGATTGCATTAGTTAAATAAAGCAAGAACAAAATTATTGGACTGGAAAATGAAAAACGTACAATCTAAAGAAGAAATTTATACTCCAATCATTCTCAATACATACCTCTGGGAGCCAATATTTGCTTGCAAACATCAAGCGTAATGTTTCCGATGTCCAGGAAATACCAAGCAGATATGTATACATAGCTCCTAATACTATATATGGAATGCTACTTTCCATGGATCTTTTTGTCTGCATAACCAAATAAAACAAATCCAACTAAATATCTGCCAAACATATGTCAATACACAAATATGATAAAAACATGATAGTCATATACACAAAAAGCATTTTAAAAACAAAAACAAACTAGTGAGCAGAAAACGTCAAAACACTATACAAAACTTTAAACAAGTTTGGTAACCCCCATTAATTGGTTATGTGAGGTCAGTTTTGATGGCACTTCTTATTGCAACCTGAATATAATTTGATGGTAGTCATCTCATTTAAGTTCTCCAGTCAGAAATATTAAGTTAAACAGGGTCTCTAAAAGCTTAGTAAAATTGGTCTTAAAATAGTCTTGAAACCTAAAGTTGTAAAATTGGTCTTGAAATAATCCAACAAACAATTAGTTATTGCCCCATATGGAAGCTAGACATTTGGAAAATATAGGATACGTTCACTCCATACTGCAGTCATTTGGTGTCCAGCTATTCAACCAAGACCAAAGACAATTATCAAGTTGCTTCTCTCAGTTTGACAGGGTTTCTACAAGCTTTGTAAGGACAGGAACATATATTCATGAAACCTCAAGGTGTACAATTAATCTTGAAATGACCCAAGACCCAACTTGATCTGTATTGGAACTAAGAGTAAAGCTCATTCTTAAGAGAAAAGACACTTCAGCATGTTGCAGGGCCAAAAACTATACTTTGATGGCGTTAAAAGTTGAATATGTTTACATATTCATGTCCTTCTTGAAAAGTTATGCAATTTTTAAAAAATGAGACCTCATTTCAAGTCCGCATACAAAAGTTATGGCTTCCGAAAGAAGGGTAAAAATTCGTAAAAATTGTCAGCAAGCAACAGTTTTGAAATCTGAAACCATCGGGGTGGTTTCGAGATGGCTTCAAAACTGTCTCCTGCTGAAAAGGGGCAGTTTTGCCCAAATGGGACAAATAAAGAGAATCTGAATCGTTTCAGCAATCCTCTCTTTGGTTTCCATGTAGAAGGCTTTGTACACACGAGGAGTCTTCCAGCACTCTATACGAAGCAGTTGGGAGCCCAAAACAATGGGGGAGGAGGAGAGTTGAATTATTGTATCTCTTAGAAGTAGAAAGCTGGAGTAGTAATAGGCTTGACAGAGGTTGTAAAACACTTTGTACTTGTCTATTTGAGCAATACTCTCCAGTTAGAAGAGCAATTGACTCTACTGAGTCTTTCACCCCTCACCAGGATAAATACTTGTGTTGCATTTCACATGTCAGGACCTTCTTTTCTTTGTGTTACAACTCTCAATTCCTCCCAATTATCACTGTCATTTGGAAATCCAAGTAGCACAGAAATCTCATTGTTTGGTTCCCTAGTGTTTAATTGATTTTGGTAGAAATTAAGGATCACAATTAGTTATTACCTCATGCGGAGGCTGGAACTTTGTTGCATGTATGATAGGTCCTCTCCTTTCTGCATTCATTTGGCCTCCACATATTCCACCAAGGCCAAGGACAATTATCAAGTGTTGCTTCTCCCAACAGACATAAATTCTTAAGGTAACAGTTGGATTGTGGCAAAACCTATACTAGAGCATCCACTACAGAGTAGTAGTCAAATATACTATCATGCTACAGGCTACCAAATGATACTGTTTTGCATATTCAACTAGAATCCAAGACCCTAACTAAATAGTACCATTTTTTCTATCTAATTTATTTGTGATAGGATCCTCTCAACACTCCCCAAATGGTCTCTTATCACAGGAAGTGTCGATATCAGTATCAAAAACATGTAAATGTTCTTTGACATCTAAACTCTATAAGGGATCCACTAGGTCTTGCACTCACAGCAGGTCTGGACAGACCAGATTGTATTTTCCCTCTGACTTACAATAGTCTATAGTGATATAATAACTAACAAATCTAGAAAAAAGGTAGATGCAGCAAAATTGGATGGAACTGTCAAACATGATCACATAGGCTGTAGATGCCATAGCTGCTCTTCTCAATAAAACTACAAACTGGGGAAAGTTGTCTCGGGTGACTTTGTAGGGCATCATAGTCTGGTCCCCTAACAGCATGTGCATTACAATTATACACTTTGATAGGTCCTACAGACCAATTTAGTTGAAAGGACATTAGAAGTCATCACCATCATCATCAAAAAACACCTTGAAAGTGTAACTTGGCTAACATGAGATTGAAAACATTGGTACAATCTCTCAACATGTGAAAAGGCAAGAAGAGAGCATTGTAAAAATCAACAGAGCTCAACGTGAAGTTGTTGGCCAAGCTTGGGCACTATCTCACTGGAAAGGCTACCCCTTTATGTTTTTCACACCTGAAAAATATATCCTCTGTGGAAACATGTAGAGAACATTTCCAAGCCCTTTCTCAAAACAGAACAGGAAATGAGACATTTCATAGACATATCCTAGTTTTTTGTGCCTGAAAACGGTTTCCAAGATAAGAAAGCAAACCAATATCTTTATCAGCCTAGATGTCTCATCTAACTAGCTGAACAAAAAAGTGGAAATCTGTAAATCCAGGTGTAGTTATAAAGTACTTGCAGATTCCCTTTATATATAGGGTACAAAATATCATAGAGGGAGCTCCAAACATTCTTGAGTCAATGAAGTGCTCATGAGGGCTTCCTGTGGTGCCTTGATACATTTTTAGCCTCCTAAGGGATGAAAGGGTTCTAGGCATCACAGATATTAAAACCCAAGGTGAAATTTTATTCCGACACCAAGCAATGACAGCCCAAGGTAGTTGTTGGAGAAGCTTCATGGAAAATCATAATCCAACTCGAAGGAATAACAGCCCAAGGGACAAAACAGCCAAGGAACCAAATGCCCATTCAAAATACATGATATAACTGGGAAACAAAGGCATTTAAAGTTAAACAATCAGGGTAGGCACCCCTCAAGAGAATATGAACTGCCTGGAAAATAGTAACAAATGATCTTCAGTAGGATTGTGAAGGGCAACAAGATTTGTTGAAGGAAACCCTGTCACAATTTTCAATATTTCCATATGTTCTTGAGTCAGCATTTTTGTCTCGGGCACTCCTTGATATGTTGTTTAAAATATAACAGTTCTAATTTGTCAAAACCGTGGACATTTCCCCAAACAACTGAATCAATTTTAAGGTTTGAAAATTTTGCCAATAGCCAAACTATACATTTCATTTTGGTCTAAATTGATTACAATTTTGAACCTAGGATGCTTTACCTTGATCGGCAATACTGGGAGATAGCCTATGGAGGAAGAACAGGGCATGCAAAGTTGTAAAACCTACCCGTGATAATTCACCAAGGAGATAGATAGCTAAGAGGTTGGTTTGGGTTCTAGGTCTGGGTTGCATGGATCAAGGCCTAAAAAATAGGCCTTCTATAGGCCTAAATAAATGCAACACTGAAGTTATTTGGTCTAAAGTCTGTAATCAGACTTGGAAGAGAAAGGACGGCGGTTAACTTTTAAAGCATCCAGTACTTGATGATTAATATATGCCTCAATGCAAATTAGTTTAAATTATTAATAGCGATTTACAGATGACAGGATATTCCACAATCAGGGACATTTGTCCAAGTGGAAATGAAACCTGAAATGCAGCTTAATCTCAAGTGCCAAACAAAACGAGTAACTTTATGAAAATATTCTTGACCCTCTTTGTCCCTCCAGATCCAGTTTCAACAGAGGAATGTGAGCACAGTTGTTTTTCTTCTATTGTTGATTATCTTTAAGGTAAGAAGAGAGGAAAGGGAGTTAAGGGGCAAAAGCTGCATCAATTCAAACCTCCGGAGATCATGCATTTGGTGGAGATTTCATGTAGGGTGATAATCACCAGCAATAAACATCAGTTAACAATCAATAGGACCAGAAAGCTTACCAATTCTGCATGTGGAGCAAAAACCATGAGAGTGTACAATGGAATGACTAGTGCTGTTCCAACAGTAAAGACGCTGCTAGCAATCTGTGAACTTCCAGCTACTGCCAAAATTTTTGATATGCTCTCAGCTGGAATAATCATATAATCACACAAACATCCTACCATAAACAAGGATCTCTACAAACATTGTGTTCATTCAAAAGTAGGTCTCATAAAATGGCAACATGAAGTTTATGGGTAGTATGTTCAATCTATTGCAAGTACCTGAGTTGGCAGGAGAACAAAGATAATGTAAACTACGAAACAATCTAAACATGGGCCCCTAAGCGACCACTAAATTATTTCCTAGATGCAGTAGGAGTTAGCAGCTAATTATTAGTAAAAACACATATTACGACAACGGATAAACAGTAACTATATTAATGCGATCGTAGAAGCTATAAAAATCCCAGAAGATTGTGTATGATACTTACATGAAGCTGTAGTGACAGGCCTACTTCTTAAGGAACTTCTGTCACAAACTCTGGTTTTGGGAAGTGGGGTTTTTGCAAACCCTAATAGAAAAACGCATTCTTTTCTTACTACACTGTTGTAGCTCATAACTGGCCTTGCAGAAGCATAATTCCAAACTGTACGTGGTTTAGTAGCCTGTAAAACAACAGAGAAGAATGCCAAAAAACCTGTTAACACTGCAAAGAAATTGGAAATTAACAACCATGAGAAAGATCGAAAAAAAAACCAGTCTGTAAATCAAAACAAATGTGAACCTGCAAAGCAAGGAAAGAGGCCTGAGAGAAGCAATAGAGTGCCATAATGTTATTTTTTCCTGCTACTCATCCGTCCATGGCCTATTTGTATCTAGCTCCAGGATTGTGCTGCCCAAGTGGAACATGGGCAGTAAACAGATTAAGTGACACCTGTACAGTTTTTAATTTATGTCTGTGCTATGTTGGCTTCCTCTGGTTGGTCACTAATATATTAGAGGTCACTAATATATTAGAGATGGGTCAGGAATATTTTATCGGCGACCAAAACTGATAAACTATTGGTTAAGTCCCCATTGTAAAAGAATGTGGATGTCATTTTCATTGTCTCAATAAATTTGTTATAGGAGGGTTTGGATGGGACATGGGAGACACAAAATTGTGGGAAATTGCATAATTGCACTAAGTTTATAGTGGCACGTTGTTGCACGACCTTAGCCAGTGGGGCGGCGGGAAAGTTGTACCAACATTCAGGCTGTTCAGAACTTTTGTATCTTTAATGATTTCAATAATTGAAGCTAAGTCCATTATGTATTTACCATTTACTTACTATTTTATTTTATTTAATGTGTCTATATGTACTTTACTTTTTAAAATTTTGAAAATACTAATTTGTCTATATTTAATCATATAATTATTTTAAAAGTATTAGGTACTAGCATAGATATCTTAAACACATCTAGCTAAAAGATGTTGAGATATATTAGTCTGAGGGCCTATATTGAAATTGTTATTGGAAATAGATAGATGTATTTAAGATATCTATGCTAATTATATTGTAATTGATATAATATTATATACATTTAATTTAATTAATATATTAATATTAATAAGTTTGCTAAAATTGAAAACAATTTGCTCTGCTTTATGAATAAGATTTGATGGAAACAAAAAATGTAGATTATTGGGAACAAAGAAAAAAAGTGAATTGGAATGCTATCAAAAGACTAGACATAAATTAAATGAGTCATGACAGACCTAGTAAAAAATGGAGAGTAGATGATAAAAATCAAGACGAACAAAAAAATAGTACTAAATACGGTCATTCTTTTTAGAATCGACAATTCAAATACAATCTTAGATATCAACATAATCATAAATCTTTGGCTAGGGTTAGAGTAGATTCTTCTTCTTAGAAACCAAAAGAGAATATTTCATACTAGGTTAGAGCATTCTCACACAAATTTTTTGGGAAAAAATTTGGTATTCTGGATTATGTCTCCAGGGTCAATAGAATTCCACTTGGAATGCAAAAAAACAAAAGAGGAAATGCATAAATGTTATTATCCATAATAAGCAGGAATTGAATAGAACAAAATCTCATTTGAAAAACATAAGTTTCTTCATCAAATGGGCAAATCAATGGTCGACTCTTAATCAAATTCAAAAATGGTGTAAAGAAAATTGGGGGTAGAATGTAATTGTCCAAAATTTGGCAAAAGGGTTTTTTCAAATAGAATGTGAATCTCAAGAAAGAAAATAAATAATTTTTAAGGAGGGGCCTTGGTTTATGAATGGAAGTGGTTTATATTTAAAGGATTGGGAACAAAAATTCGATCCACTCAATCATAAAATTTTAGAAATACCAATGTGGCAATGTGGATAAGGTTATATAACTTACCCTCTAAATGTTGGAGTCCTCTGATACTAAAGGAAATAGGGAATTATCTTAGAACCTTCATTTCAATTGATGAAAACATAGATGGAAAAAAATTGGTCTTTATGCACGAATATGTGTATACCTCTAGTAGATCAGATTCCTTCTTCCATCAAAATACAATTAGATGATGGTGTTTGGATCCAAAAAATTGAAGTGGAAAAAACCTTAAAGAAAAACCCTAATAAGAAGAGGGAGGTTTTTTAGAAGGTTCAGACATCCTCAAAGGAAAACAATATTGATAATATCTTGTCACCTAATAAGGAAGATCTATTGAATGAAACATACAAAAATCTTAAGCACAAGACATGATTCAAACAAAAAAGGATATTTGGAAGGAAATTAATACAAAAGACTCTCCCTTTGTAGTGGAGATCAAAAATTTTGAGGAAAGGAATATTTTTAATATAACGCAAGTGAGCTATTTGGTATTACCAACAAGCCTTGGATTCATCCTTTAGATGAGGAAAAGATCATGAATTTGTAATAGAATTTTATCAATAAGGTCCCAGAAGAGGAAGAAAACCAATTTCATCCTTAAGGATTGGTAGTCATAGAAGATATCATAGAGGTGGGAAAGTTTGGGAATCTATAGCAAAATAATCTCAATGTAGTTACAAGTGAAAAAGAGAATCAATTTCACCATGAAGAAAAGGTAGTCCAAGAAGAAATCTTGGAGGAATCTTATAAGGAAATAGACAAAGAAGATAGTTTAGATTTAATCTCTTTAGAAGAAAGAGGGATTAGTCAATCTATGTACATAATTGGCAAACCAAATTGTGGAGATCTCATAAGGAAAGTGCGAGAATTATTTAAGGAATTGCTTGTTAAAGAAGGCGAGGCAAAAGCTCAACTAAAAATCAATATGATGCTAAGATTTGGGAAGGGAATACCCCTTCCCAATGAGCAATGAAGATTACATCATGGAATGTTAAAGGCCTAATCGATCCTAACAAAAGATGCTTGGTTAAGTGTCATATGGATGTCTCCGACTTTGATACATTTTTAATGTAGGAAACAAAACTTAATAGTAAAGAAGCAGTGATTATGGCACAAAAGTTGAGGAAACAATAAAGTCAATTTATGGAATTCAATGGTGCTTCAAGAGGTCTAGCAATCTTTTGGCGTTCCTCAACTACCAAATTCGAAATTATCATTCAAGACCAAATTGGTAGGTATTTAAGGTAAAAGGTATTTTTAATCATTTTCATTTTTTCTTGATTAATGTATGTGGTCCTTGCATATGTACACAAAAGAAAAAAGTTTAGGATCAAATAACAAATTTTATCACCTCCAACCAACAAGATTTTGCTATTATTGGTGGTAATTTTAATCCTATTATGTATGACGAAGATAAGAGAGGAGGGTGAGAAAGAAAAACCAATCTTAGCTAGACTTTATTGAATTTACAACAAAATAAAAACTCTTTGATTTAAAACCAAAGAATGGTCAATACACATAGAATAATCAGAGGATAGGCTTTGGTTACATTATAGAAAGGTTAGACAAATTTATGTGTAGTGGTGATTGGTCCTCTCTCCCCCTCTTTTGTGAATGCAATATTCTCTAGGTATCTTTGGCTTAGATCATTTTCCTATTCAGTTATTTCTCAAAGAAGAGTAAAAACTAGAAAGGTGCCCCTTCAAATTTGAAAACATGTGGATGAGGGACCCAAATTTTATTTCTAACATTGAAAAATGGTGGTTAGAATCCCAACTTCAAAAAGGATCTAAAATGTTCAACCTATTCAATAAACTAAAGTATGTTAAAGAGAGCCTTAAAAAATGTAATCAAGAGCATTTCAAGAACATTTTCAAAGAGAAAGACAATAATGAAGAAAAATTGGAATTTCTAAATGAAATGGTTATTCAAAATGGGATGGATCAAGAAAGATATAAAAAAGAGAAAGACTTATTGGATCAATATGCAAAAACATTATCAAGAGAAGAAATCTATTGGACACAAAAATCAAGAGAACTATGGCTAAAAGATGGTGACATAAACCTAAAATTCTTTACAATTCCACCAAAACTTGGAGATCCATAAACATAATCATACGTATAAAATCTCAAGAAAGGCTCCTCATTGAGGATGACAAGAAAATCAAGGAAGAAACAATTGAATATTTTATGAATCCTTTAAATAATTCTAAGGGCTCTTACTTTATGTATGAAAACACATTCCGGATAACATTCCTAAACTAGTTAATGAGGATTCGAATCATCTTCTCATAAATCCATTCATAGAAGAAGAAATTAAAATTGTAGTTTTACAACTTCATCTGGATAAAGCCCCTAGGCCTAATGGTTTTTGTGTTAATTTTTTTCACAAATGTTGGGGCATAGTGGGCAAAAATGTATGGTCTACAGTGGAAGAATCAAGAAAGAAAGGTACTCTTTTGAAAGATCTAAATAAAACTTTTATAAGCCCTATTTTATCAGTTCTTCTAAAGATTTTCAGTCTGTCTCATTGTGGAACACAGTAAACAAGATCTTATCTAAAGCAATAGAAAATAAATAGTTTTTTTTTATTTCAAGTCATTATTGCTGAGGAGCAAAGTGGTTTTGTCTCTGGATGCTCTATTTTAGATGGAGTTATTATTGATCAAGAAGAAATACACTCAATCAATTCCACTAAGAGAAACAACATGATTGTAAAACTAAATATAAAGAAGGCTTATGATAGAGTTGATTAGAGATTTCTATTGAAAGTTTTGGAAAGATTTGGTTTTTGCAAAAAATGATTAGATTAGATTTTTAGTCTTGTAGCAAGTCCAAGATATTTGGTTCTAGTTAATGGTAGTCCACAAGGTTTCTTTGAGGCTTCCAGAGGTCTTAGACAAAGAGATCCTATATGCCCCTTTTTATTCATGTAATAATGAAAGATGGTTTGGGAAGGTCCATTAAGTAGGAATGCAATAGAGGAAATTGGGAAGGTATCACTATCACCAAAGAGATAAAACCTTTATCTCATCAACAATTTGTAGATGTCACATTATTATTTGGTACTGCTAAGAGGAAAGAGTCCAAAACAATTAAAAAAACTCTAAATAATTGTATGAAGGCCTCAGGTCAAGCTATTAATATAGCTAAATCAAAAATATTCTTCTTCCACACAGACCCAAAATTGCAAAAGCATATTTTGGAAATTCTAGATTTTAAGATAGGAATTCTACCAAGTAAATACTTGGGAATTCCTTTATATTTAAAGATTACTATTTAGCCAAATCATGGGAACCACTATTGGAAACGTGTTAGAAAATTATGGTTTCATGGAAAGGTTGATGGTTATCATGGGCAGGAAGAATTCTTATGCTAAAAGTGATACTTTCTACTATTCATATTTTTAATGTGATGCCTTACGATCCTAGCAAAATCTTGGAAAAATTTAGAACAAAAAGTGAGGATTTTCTATTCGCAAAGCACGTTTGAGGATAAGAAAATTCCATTGATTGCTTGGAACAAAATATGTAAACCCAAAGAGGTAGGATGTGTTGGTCTTCGAAGTCAAATGATCCAAAATAAAGCTTTGGGGGCCAAATTGGTATGGAACATAAATTTTCTAAACCAAACTTGAAATGGGTGAAAATACTTCAAAATAAATATATGGACTCTAACGGTCCTTCTAGAATTTTAATTGTTTTGGATCCACCAAAGTGGTCAAGCATTTAGAATTGTATATTATCATGTAGATCTATTATGACTAATCATCTTATATGGGAAATTGGAAATGGTAAAAGCACTAATTTCTGGGAAGATTCATGGAATGACATGCTGATAATCGAAATTGTCCAAGATTTTAGCCATTCCAACAATTATTAACTTTAATTTGGAGAAAGAAAGTAGCTGGCTATCTTATTTTTTTGGAAAGTAATGGGTTTTTAGAATGGATTTGGAAAGGCTTTCAAGGTCTTGATTTTCTAGCATCAGAAGTTTCTATCGAAAGGTAATGATTTGATCAGATGGAATTGTTCTAAATTGGGTGAATATTTTACAAAGCTTAGTTACATTATTAAGGAATATAATAAAGATAAGATAATCATTCCCACTCATCTTTATTGGAGTTGTTAGTGTGAACGAGGTTCTTTATCTAACTAGTTCATTTCATAGCTAGTTCTTCATTTAGGTCCTTTTCACACTAGGTTAAGTTTACTTAGGGACTTTTTCACTTTATCCATAGTGGTTGTGGTTTTAGTCTCTTAGGTAGTAAATTCTATATATACTCACCCATCGCTCTCATATGAGCATCTCATCTCATCTCATTCTTTTATGCTTTACATTTCCATTGAATAGAATACAATTTATTCTATCATTTTTATTTTCTAGCTTTGCTTTCCTTTCACTCATTTGCATACTTGGGTGGCTTTTTAGCCAAATCTTACATGGTATTAGAGATCACTTGTGAGTTAGTGTTTTAAGAAATATGGGAGTGTAGAGATGCTATTTTTTGAAGCACATGAGTATGCTCTTCTCTTGCATCCTTATATGATCTAGAGAAACATAAAAGTGTGGAGAAAATAATGCTCTTCTCTTGCATCCTTATATGATCTAGAGAAACATAAAAGTGTGGAGAAAATACCAATTTCTGGGAGGTTTTTATTTTGACTTGCTATTTGCAGGTTCTTTCAAATCTTCTTAGAGACATTGTGAGCTCACCATTGAGTCTTGAGCAGTTGAGATAGTCATCTATTTTCCTTTTTTTGCATCCCATTTGGACATTAGAGGCTAGATCTACAAGGGTATGAAGTGAGAGGTTCGTTGCTAGATCCAGTAGGGAGCCAACATTTCAAAGCATTTGGGTCAAATCTGACCCTATCATTGCACTTAGAAGGCCTAAAAACCCTAAGATCAATTGCCAGATTGTCTATTTTGGATAAAGTTGCTAGGAGATGCAATTTTTTTGTCTAGGGAGCTATACGACCCCTGTGAACAGTGTTGTGCATGTATTTCAAAAAATATATATTTTTTGCAGTATTATTTGTAAAAAAAATCTAAATTAATTCATAGTTTTTTTTTTTAAAATAAGAGTCATTGTAAAAATTTTAAAAAGCAAAAATAAAAATCTTACATTAAAGAGGGTAGGGTACCCAACCTATAGTCAGGCTCCATACCCTATACCATTGGGATATCGTAGGAGCCCAAAGGGCTCGGGCCCCACACCTCTTAGATGCCATAGTCCCATTTAATTGGGTCGTGGACCCCTCAAAGAGGGTTTGGGGTGTGACCTTCAGCCCCCCAACCACTTTTTCATTTGCCCTATTGGGCCTTGAAACCTGCATTTCCTTTGGCCTTCGTGCCATTTTTGTCTCAGCCCCACATTTAGTGGAGATTTTGGTGGTTGGACAAATTTAGCAAGCCTTTCTATTTATCTGGTGGAGTTCTAAATTGGCAGAAGTTCTATTTCATCAAACATGGTTCTAAACTTAGTGCACCGTTAAAGTTAGTGACAGTTTTGCCAAATTTGGCGGTAGGAGGATTTTTCAAGTTTTACCCCCTCTCCATTGACAGGTTGGATCTTGAAGACAAACTTTGCAAGCTCATATCTTGTGCTCATGACATCCTTTTTTTGAGAAACTTTTTTGATTTGGGCTAATTTTTTGCATTCTATGCAGGCATTTTATGATTTTAGGGCACAAATTTTCCATAATTTGTAGATTCTCTCATGTGACACTGCACAGTTCTTGTTTTGGAAACTTTAAAGGCTCGTAACTTTCACATACAATCTTAGATCGAGGTGATTCCTTTTTTGAAAGTGCATGATTTTTTGTGTACTTCATATGTTGATCACAAAGAATACTGAGAGGGGGGCTGAATCAGTTTTCTGTAAAACTTTTCTTTCACATATTTATTAATCCATTTACCAACTTCAATAATATGAAAGAAAAACAAACATAAGAAGAGTAGCCACAAAGTCATAACACATAGACACTAGGATTTTTACGTGGAAAACCCAAAAAGGGAAAAACCACTGTGAGGGTTAGCTCACAATATATTATGATATCAAACTAGATTACATGAAGGCTCACTGCCCAAGGATTCACTGTCCAAAGAAGCGCTCACTGCAATAGGCTCACTACCAAGAAAATAGAAGAGAAGATAGAAGAAGGATTGACTCACTACCAAGAGATGACTGCTACAAATGCATCTACAGAATGTTGAAGTGCAGTTCCATTAATAGCTCAATACACATATTCAAAAGTCTTCATTATATCTGCCTTGCTTTTCTACTCTGCTTTACATATACTCTGTTCTTTTGCCCTTACTGCTTGTTTCTTATCACAAAATTGTTTTAGATCGCATACACATCGAATTCATTCTCTATTCTCATGTCCATCCATCACCAATACCGAAATCCATCAAGTATACACTAGTATAGAAACAACAATATATTACTAAAAAAACTACTAAAAACTGCTTATAAATGACCAAACATGGTCACATGACCATTAGTAGTTTATTGCTAGTCATTTATAACGCGAGCAAATCGATGACTAAACCATTTTTATTCATTTATTAGTTTTTTTGATTGATCAATTTGGTAGTATATTTAGTCATTGATTGCTATTATCTGGTCACTTATTTAGTCATTTATTTTTCACTGATATATTTAGTCATTGATTGTTGTTAACTGGTCACTTATTTAGTCATTTTTATTCATTGATTTCTGTCCATCGGTAGTGTATTTAGTCATTAATTTTAATCATCATTTTGATCAATTTGGTAGTATATTTAGTCATTTTTATTCACTGATTTAACACTGGTCATATATTTAGTCATATTTATTCACTGTTCACTGATTTCTGTCAATTGGTAGTATATTTAGTCATATTTATTCATTGTTCACTGATTTCTGTCAATTGGTAGTATATTTAGTCATATTTATTCACTGTTAATGATTTCTGTCAATTGGTAGTGTTGTGCATTTTGCACAACATTTTTGAAACTTTTTATTACAGTTTAAGATACCTCAGGAAAGCCTTGGTTTTAGGGTTTCAAAGCAACTGCCCTATAAAGTCCACAGAGAATTTTCATGAGCTTCTCATGGAGGATCGACCATGGTAAAGGCCATCAATCACATTTAAGGTCTTAGCTCTCAGATCAATAGATGGCACCTATTAAATGGTAACACTCAGTCCCTCAAGCCCACTCACACTGTCACAAAAATAAAGGACACAGAAAAATACAATAAGCAGTTTGCATACATGATAAGAATGACTCTAGAGGAAAGCTTAATGCAGAGTCCAACACGTGTTAGATGCGAAAGGCAAAAGAGAGCAGTGGTGAAAGGAACTCAAGCATTACAAAGAGCAACAATAAGTTGAAACAAAATTGATGCAGAGAGCACCCCGTGCATGCTGCGGGAGAAACAAATTGCAACTCAAAATTGAGCGGATGGAGCCACGTGGTGGAAGCACTACAGAGAAGGAAAAGCTTGATGCAGAGGAAGCCATGTGGTGGAGTCCGAGCAAAGGAGAATTAAATGTTTCATTTTAATTGCATATGATTCATGGGAATGAAAAGCTAAGGTTTTAATATTGTGTCTCTTATAATATTGTGAGCCCCTCCTCTAAAGTTAGATACCTATTAAATGTAAGAGTCACTTCTTAAACTAAGGCTACGGGTGAGGTAAATAAAGATTAAAATCTTTATTAAAATTGTTACACATAGTGGGTCCTAGCAGTATAAGGTAAATTTTATTAAAGACACTTATATGACTCTTTTTTCCACGGGAATAAAAGGTGAAACCCTAAAATGATGAGCAACAATGTTTCATTTTAAGGCAAGCTAGAGGTAATAAAGAGGCAGCGGAGTCTTCCACGTGTCGGCAAGTGCAACATAGAGAGAGCAACTCAAAAATCAGTAGAAGCCACCATGTGGGTGAAGCGCTGCAAAGAAGTAAAAGCTATCACCAGAGAGAGCCATGTGGCTCAAGCGGAGGAGAGGAAATAAATATTTTGTTTCATTCTAATAAAACTCATCAAAAGGTCACGGGAGATATGCCATATTATTTTAATATTAAGTCTCTTTTTTAATACATGGTGGGGCCTTCCTCCAAATAAGTTGAGTTTTATATTATAAAAGTCTTATGAGATAATAAAGCCATGGGAATAAAATGACTAAGTCTTTTATAAGTGGTGGGTCCCTCATGGACTAAAGTCGAATGCTTTATTAAAAATAATACTCTCTTATTGTATCACTTATGCCTCACATAAAAAGAGATATGTAACCCTAAAGATAAAGAATGTGACTCTTTATTTTCATTAAAAACTTCTACAGCAAGTCACAAGAATGAGCGGGAAGTATTTTCTCTTCACGCAGGCCAAAGATAAGCAAATGAAAATATTTCTTGACATGGAGAAAAATGGAACAACCAGTTTCAGTTCAGTTCAGTTCAGAGCATGAATCATCCATCTGGCGACTCTACTGGCGGATCTTTCTTGAATCTTTGCCCCTGCAGATCATGGCAGCCCCTGGTATATATGTGAACCTGAATATTCAAAGAAATCTACCCTTTGTGACTTGGGATTCAAGTCCTCTTGTTCTTCAATAGCAGGGTCAGGTTCCTGACACAGCATGGAAGGCACTGCCTCACTTTCTTGGAGATGGCTTAGTTTCTCTTGTTGATCACATTCAAGATGTTGCCAATCTATGCTCTGTTCACAATATCACAACTGAGAATCATGCCCTCCTATTGCTGGCATCATCCCTCAAAGGCAAAGCAAAATAATGGTATAGAAGCTTGCAACCTGGTTCAATCACTGGATGAGATCAGCTTGGGGAACTCATCTACAATCAGTTTAGAGACAAGACAGATGTCAGCACTCTCATCTAGAACCTGATTACAATCAAGAGGCATCTAATGGAGCTCATACATGATTTCTGTTAGTAATTATTTATGTTTGGGGTTTTGAGCTTTGGATGTTCACAGGTTGGTGGGTTCATGGCTATCAGGTCTCTACCTTCGTGCAATGTGGTAATGCCCTACCTGTATTTATGGTTTCAAAGTTAAAAAATAGTGGACACTTTTCATTTCAAACCCTAAGAATTTGTTTGGCCATCGGTGTGAGTTCACTTTTATCTTGGCGACCGCGTTCTTCACTTGGTATATTTGCACCATCGCCAAGACTTTGTCTATCGGCAGCAGTGTTACATGTTCCACTGACGAGGATGGTCAGGCTGACGAGGGATGTTCAAGGTAACCATCGACGTGAATTTTGTTATTGGCGAGGGAATTTTTGGATCCTCCGATGTGTTTGATCTGGCTGATGGGGTTGCCATCGGCATAGCATGGTGTATCGGCGAAGCTATTTTTGCTTCTGCCGATGGGAGGGGGTCACCTCGATGGAGGATCTTCATCGAAGTGACATTGCCTATCGGGCGAGCTGGCATGAGGTCTGCCGATGGTTGGTGTCTGGCCGATAGGTTTTGGTTTGAGGCTTTTCAAGGATGTAGTCATCGGCGAGAGTAATGCTATCGACGGAAATATTTTGTGGTTCGTCAATGGGATGGTGTCCAGCCGATGGAGGTGGTCATCGGCGTAAAGAAGTGTATTGGGCAGGCTGGTGAAGGGTCCGCCGATGGGATGGTGTCTCGCTGACAGGGGAGTGTGATGTCTTCATTGGCATGATCAGGAGGTCGGTGAGAGAATTTTTGGGGAGGCCGATGGTTGTGGTCTCGCCGAAGACCTAGCTAGGGATGTGTTATCGGCAGGAGTAGTGTTGTCGGCCGGAGGGTTTTTTGTGGTGCCGATGGTGTAGGTCACACCGACGGAGATGGGAGATGGAGTGGTAACCGCTAGCGGTGGGTTCGTGGGTCGAGCGGGGCAAAACGCTCGACACTTAATATTCTCATAGCCATGCTTATAAAGTAACAAGGAAGTCTTCACGACGTGCATGTGGGATATATGTTTCCTACGTTTTTGAACTATCAGCGATTGTGTTTTGGCGGGAAGTGTCTAACGCACTAAAAATGCATTTTCTCAGTGGCCGCGGGTGGTTGAGCCATCAATGGCGACTGTTGCAGGGGTAGGGGCGATGGTACAAATGGTGAAGCTGCCTGTTTGAAGTGTGGATACCCAGGTGGTGGTGCAAGGCTCGAGGCCTCCCCTGTCTACTCCCCTGCTTGCTGCATTGATGACTTTTAAGCGCCATTGTTCTCATGTATTGTATTTCGTGAATTTTGAATTGCCATGTAATTAATCGCTGGGTACAGTTCCCTGTGGTATTTAGGGGACTGCATTACTCTTTCTGTTGTTGTTGAAAACTAGACATTTTAGCTCTGTTATGAAATACAACTAGTTTTGGTTGCTCTGTGTAGGAATCTTTTGAGTTTATGTATCTCTTGTTGTATGCCTCATGCATGAATCTACTGATTTCTTGATTGGTTTTATATGAGTAATGCTGTTTTCACATGTGTTTTGTTATTCTGTCTCCAGTATTGCATGTGTCTTTCTTCTGAGTCTAGATATCTAAGGGATGTCTGGGATTCTAGAATACAGAATTCCTGTATTGAATGATTGATCTCTTAACTTCTGCTCAAGGGGTAGATTAAAGTGTTTCCAGATTGACTATTGGGAAGGATGTATTGCAATAGGGATACCATAAGTAGAGGATAACTTTACACTTTGTTTTGGGAAGTATCTGTAAGGCAGATACCACAACATCCCCTTGAAATCTAGTTTTAGTTGTTCATGCTGATCATTCACAAGTGTATGTCTACTGACTCCAAGCCCTAGATAGGCACCAATCTTGCTCTGTGTTGATGTTATACACCAGGTCCAGGTTTGCATCCAAATGAAATCAAATTCAAACTCCAAAACAACCATTAGGACTGTAGAATTAGTTTTAGGATCCAAGGTCCTCTGTCTACAACTGAACATAGGCCCAAAGCTAGCCCCTTTGCTCTTATCTCACAGTTTTGGTCTACTTACAAGAGGACTTATCTGCTTTGTGTCAGCATCCCAGTCTTTGTATGCATATTCTCATGGATGTTGAATAGGGAATACCCCCCTAGGTTTTGCAGAGATTGAAGAAGAAGAGGAGATAAAAATAGAGTCTATCTCCTATACTATTGGCCCCTGGCCTAGAGATCTTGTTGATCATTGATGGCTACCTTGTAGGGAAATCTGGGAGAAAGTATTCAGTCAGGGAAAAAACCAACAATTTCAATTCAAGATTTGACAAGGTATGGAAAAAAAATTCTATAGACCCGAAGCCTCCTCCAACCTTTTCTTTCTTGTATTATTTAAAGGCTTTAGACCTTGAGATCTCTATCATGATACAATCTTTGGGGGGTGAAACTCTTCCTCAGTCATATGATCTTGCCATTAAGGCTAAAAGTAATCTCATACTGTTTGGTAAACTACCTCCTTTGCCTTTTAAACAACTGATGCCTCATGCAAAGAGCCCGTCTCAAACTCTTTCTTGCAGTCAAATGCATGCCTATTCTAATCCACCCAACCTCCCTACTAATTTGTCAAATCATGAGGAGATGAGTGCTGTCAAAGAACTGATAAAAGTCCTCTCCAATGAACTGAATGAGTTTAAATATCAAGTCATGTACAATGTTGATCCAATTTTTACCCCCTAGGTTTGTATGAGCAACAAACTGGATATAGCCAGAAAAGACCCAATAATTTTCAAAATCATGCATCACAATGTTCTGAAGTTGCAAATCAGCCCATAGAAGCCATAGACTAGGTTCTTTGTCATTTTGATATAAAGGAGGAACCGGGTTTCAAAGATCAGATTACAAGCAAGAAAGTGGCTCTTGTGTGTCCTTCTGGTTACCAACATCAAGCATATGTGGCAAAGGAAGATCCAGAGTTACTGTCAAATCTTAAATTAGATTCAGAAGATGCTTATGAGGTGAGGTTTCTAGAAGCTAAAAAGTACTATAAGAAGGGCTTTGAAGCTGAAAGGTACTGGGTCCATGGTGATGCTGCCTCTGTATTCCATTTTGAGGAGGTTACAAATGACATTATACCAGATGAGTGTCTTTATTATTGCAATGAAGTTTCACACCTGCAGGAGGAAGGCATAGAGATGCATGAGTAACATTTGGTGCAAGATGAGGATTTATTCTCAATTTTGCAACAAGGTTATCAGATTCTTGATGCAGAATATCCTACTATTGAGCATATGCATGGTTCATTTACAAAGCCTCTTATAGCAGATTATGAGGAAGATTTTAAAGCAAAGGTAGATTCAAGAAATAATTTGTTCTCCATTTTTGCAAATGGTTATTGTCTTCTTCTTGATGAAGTTTTGCTTCTACAAGATGATGAGATTCAGAGAGACATTTGCCACAATACAGAGTCACATATGATGTCACAAACTGAGTTAGATTCTACACAGTTCTTCTTGCATGAAGGGATCCCAATCAGATTCAGGACTATTCTGGGTAGTTCTGTCACTTGTCAGCTAGATCTTGATGCTATCATGGATCATCATTCAGATGAAGAGTCAACAAAAGAGGTCACTAATGAGTTTCTAGCAGTAGAAGTTTTCAAATGCAAACAGAAGAAAGAGTTTCAGTGTTTTATTTTCCCTTCCCACCCTCCTCTGAAGAAAGAGCATCATGCAAATAAGCCTGACTGGTGTTTTGAAGCAAAGAAAGACTCTCTTGAGTGCAGAGAAGTAAAAAGGTACAAAATCTTGTTATATTTTTTCATACAGCTTGTCTAGTTCATTTTCAGTTTGATGAGGATTCAGTGGATAAGGATATTCAGATCTGGTAGTTATTTTGCCACTCCTGTGAATGGGCATGTTCCTGTATGTTTAATATGTCAGTAAGTTAGAACCAAAAGTTAAAATAAAGCTACAACATTAGCATTAGTTTTCATTTGAGTTAGTTTTCTTTCAATGAGTTTCTGCTGCTATGGGGATCTGGTTAGTCTCTATGTTTCGATCATGTCCTGGAATAAAAGATCTATGGTTCAGCTTGTCTCATGTCCCAGATTCAGTTATGGTTGGTTGGTTTTGTTTGCAAAGTGTGTTTTCGGTAGTGTTTTAAATTCAGACTTGCTAGGCTTTCTGGGTAGTTCAGCATCATATTGCTTGCATAAGTAGTGGTTGCAGTTTTTTTGTTGAATGGGTTTTCAGTTTCAACATGATAGACTCTATTGCCCAATGGATAAGGCCACTCTGCAAAACCAAAATTTTTGGGTTCGAAGTAGGCAGGCCCATATATCCAGCCCATTCGCCAAGAATTGTTGTGCATTTTGCACAACATTTTTGAAACTTTTTATTACAGTTTAAGATATCTCAAGAAAGCCTTGGTTTTAGGGTTTCAAAGCAACTACCTTAGGATCAGCCATGGTAAAGGCCATCAGTCACATTTAAGGTCTCGGCTCTCAGATCAATAGATGGTACATGTTAAATGGTAACACTTAGTCCCTCAAGCCACTCGCACTGTCACAAAAATAAAGGACACAGAAAAATGCAATAAGTAGTTTGCATACATGATGAGAACGATTCTAGAGGAAAGCTTAATGCGGAGTCCAACATGTGTCAGATGCGGAAGGCAAAAGAGAGCAGCGGTGAAAGGAACTCATTCATTACAAAGAGCAACAATAAGTTGAAACAAAATTGATGCAAAGAGCACCACGTGCAAGCTGCAGGAGAAACAAATTGCAACTCAAAATTGAGCGGATGGAGCCACGTGGTGGCACTATAGAGAAGGAAAAGCTTGATGCGAAGGAAGCCACGTGGTGGAGTCCGAGCAAAGGAGAATTAAATGTTTCATTTTAATTGCATATGATTCACGGGAATGAAAAGCTAAGGTTTTATTATTGTGTCTCTTATAATATTGTGGGCCCCTCCTCTAAAGTTAGATACTTATTAAATGTAAGAGTCACTTCTTAAACTAAGGCTACGGGTGAGGTAAATAAAGATTAAAATCTTTATTAAAATTGTTACACATAGTGGGTCCCAGCAGTATAAGGTAAATTTTATTAAAGACACTTATATGACTCTTTTTTCCATGGGAATAAAAGGTGAAACCCTAAAATTATGAGCAACAATGTTTCATTTTGAGGCAAGCTATAGACAATAAAGAGGCAACGGAGTCTTCCATGTTTCGGCAAGCGCAACATAGAGAGCAACTCAAAAATCAGCGGAAACCACCATGCGGGTGAAGCGCTACAAAGAAGTAAAAGCTATCACCAGAGAGAGCCATGTGGCTCAAGCGGAGGAGAGGAAATAAATATTTTGTTTCATTCTAATAAAACTCATCAAAAGGTCACGAGAGATATGCCATATTATTTTTATATTAAGTCTCTTTTTTAATACATGGTGGGGCCTTCCTCCAAATAAGTTAAGTTTTATATTATAAAAGACTTATGAGATAATAAAGCCACAGGAATAAAATGACTATAAGTCTTTTATAAGTGGTGGGTCCCTCATGGAATAAAGCCAAATGCTTTATTAAAAATAATACTCTCTTATTGTATCATTTCTGCCTCACATAAAAAGAGATATGTAACCCTAAAGATAAAGAATGTGACTCTTTATTTTTATTAAAAACTTCTACAACAAGTCACAAGAATGAGCGGGAAGTATTTTCTCTTCATGTAGGCCAAAGATAAGCAAATGAAAATATTTCTAGCCATGGAGAAAAATGGAATAGCCAGTTTCAGTTTAATTCTAATTTTCCATTGCCACTTTAGTTGCAATTGCATTTTGTGCCAGATTTTATGTTAGATTTTGTGGAGTTTCAGTTGCAAAGATTGTTAGAGGCCATTGAGATTTTGTTGAGTCTTTCAGGTTATAAATGGGCAGATCTAAGACACAATTTAAAAGGGATACATAGAGTTCTACATTTTTTCAGATCAGATTTTGGAGTAGCAGAGATTTTCTTTTGCCTTTGCAATTCTCTCTTTATGAGAATGTAACAGTTATTTTTGTGCAGCAACTTTTGCCTCTGTAACTTGTTATTCAAATAATGAGATGGTGTTCTGTGCATACTTTGATATCTCTATTTCTCACTTTTAATTTCTCTGTTTCTTTGCCTCTATTTAATCTGTTTCTTAAACTGGGTTTCAATCATGCATATTTTTCTCTTTAATTCTAGTTAAATCTTTCAAGGTTAACACTGTGCAAACTAATTGTTTCAAATCTGGCAGATTGCCTTAGGATTAGGCATTTGTTTTTTGCAAATATAGTTTCCTTTCTAACCCTTTTCTCAAAACCCCACTGAAAGAATGGAAGAGCCAGCTTCCCTAAAATTTGGAGGTTGTTTCTGAGAAGCATTCCCACATCTCAGAAACTTCCCATGTTGCTGTTGGATTAGACCCACATATTTATGCATCAACAGATAGTATATTTAGTCAATTTAATTATTAATTGACGTCAATTAGTAGTATATTTAGTCATTTTAATTGACTAATATTTGAGGATTTAAACATAAAACACAGAAATACACATCAATCATCAATTAATTGCACACAATATAAAGACAACCATTAAGAAGGAAAAATCACTGAATTTTATTAAAAGGTGTTCTTATAGCTTGTACAAGTCTAAAATATCTATCTTGCTTGAAAAATGCTTAGAAATAGAGTATTAGAATCTTTATTTTTAGTCACAAGACTAAAAATCTAAGTTACAATGCACAAAAATGACAAGAAAGAAACTTCTTCAAGTTTACAATGTTTTGCCAAAAAGTGAATTGTCAGTAACTGATTCTCAACCAGCCTAACTACTACCACAGGTCATCTAATCTACCCCATTAGTCTAGCACTTGTCCTTCTTGACTGCAACCAAAGGAAATACAATGTCATATGTAGTCAGGTCTGTGATAGGATATTCATAATGTGAAACATAAACTAGATCAAGCTTCTTAATGAAACATCACTATATTCTTGTGTCTTGTACTATCATTAGCACTACTTATGGGACATGTTTTTATTGAGTTTGAAGATATTAGGTCCTCTTAGGGCATGGAATCAGATTCTTCTTTCATTAATGCATCTTCAAAAGCCTCTTTTTGAGTCTAAACCGTTCACTTACCTTGCCTCTATTACATTGGACACTTGGTAGGTAGTCATATATATTTAGTGTCCTTGGTCTTCACTCGTTGTAGTAACTAAACTATGCACACTTGCTTTCTAGATGATTGCCCTGCAACTTTCATATACTTGCCTTTTAATGCTAACATTGCAATCCTTTGTTCCTTTGCTCATGCCACTGAAACCATGTTTACTATGCCTGTATCCTTGGGAACCATTGACCATTGCCACTCACCATGAACATCTTACCTCTATGCACTCATTATCTCTCTATTATAGAACAGTCTGTCATAGGTTTATGAAACTTTCATATTCTTGCAACTATACTGCCATGTAGAATATATGCCTTGTAATAATAGCATTATTAGTGGTTGTCCTTTTTGCTATATAAGACTTCTATAAATTTGTCTACTGGTTACTTCCAAAGTCTTGATGAAATGCTAACATCATCACCTTATGACTGTAATCTTCCTCATTGATCTTTGTGCATTGCCAACTGCCCTTCCTTTCTCAAAAACTAACACACCACCCTTGATCACAGCAGCTTAAGGCTCATCTCACTTTGTCTATGGCATGAACTATGTACTTTATCTCTTGCTCATTGTCATTTATGCTTCTTGAGTCTTCATGACATCTCATATATGAAGCTCTCTCCTTTATGAAGCTCTCTCATTTATGCTCCTTGAGTCTTCATGATTATCTTCATTACTGAGTGTTGATCGTGTCCCATATATGAAGCTCTCTCCTTCAATGCAGCCAACAATAACCCTAGAATCTTTTCATAAAGATATATAAGGCAGTGATGCTGAATGTTTAGGGAGGAAAAGCAACATAAAATCAAGTCAAAAAAACCCATAAAACTTAAATATGTGTCTTTGCTTTGAAAAATGTGTTACAAAGTGCGTTTCTCAATGCTGTGACTGAGAAAACTAAGTTACAATGGCTTTTTTGCTTATACAGCTCCAAAATAGACAAAAAACACTAAGATCCCTGAACAACACATTCAAACTATTGCATAAAGTAGTGGGCCAAGCTGTCTAACAGCTAGTACATGATAAACATCAACTATGCCAGTTTTTCAAATATTTTAGTGGCCACTGTGTGAAGGTCCCTTCTTTCTCTTTTAGATGGATAGCTCCATCTATTTTGTCTTCATAAGCAAGGGGTATGTTACTTGTGACCTTTAAAATATTTATATTTGCATCTCCTGTTCCTTTCAATTTGACTCCATGTATAATAGATAGTGAGTGAATCCGCCCAATGTCCACAGTAGCACCATCAAACAGATCCAACACCCAAACTTTATCCCCTTCTTGGAGTTTATCAATATAAAATGTCTGCAAAAACAAAAAAAAATACACATTATATTGAGATATAAAACACACTTATATTGTTTTTGACAACTATATGTAATGTCATATGTCTTGGAACAAATCAATTTTTGTATGTGCTTTTTTTATTCTGTTGAATAACAAAGAAGCAACTTTTTACTCAAAAAAAAACTAACCCATTGCAAGGTACAAACAAATGGAGGGCAAGACTACAATAGTGCTAGACTGTACGAGTACTCCAGAAAGAGACATGGATTGGCAATGAAGTCCCCCCAACTGAGGACCATGACATCCCCGAAGATAATGCACTAATGCATAGTCAAAATCTATGTATGCACTCTATTACAACTAAGCTCTAAGCTTCCATATGTAAGTTATATGTTCTCCCTTATTTCCATAATCTATGTATACTAGCTAATTACACTTCACTACTATTCTAACTAGCTTCTATCAAATAGGTAATGATTACCCTTATTTTCATAATAAAATAACCATTACTTACTTGAATAGTAATTACTTGCATGTGGTTTCATAGCACTCACCTCGAGTTTAGCACGTCGAGTTCATCATCATAATTATCACTATCAACATTGACATGAAGTTGTACAGTTTTGCAGAGAGCTCTATTGACAGGGCCTTTTTCTTTTTGTTATGATTTCATATAATTGCTTTGCAGGTGGTTTAATCATCATACAAAAAATAATATAAGTCAAGTAAAGAATGCAAAAGCTATAATTTTTTGTCCAAAAGAACATTCTAAGCATGAAGAATTATGACAAAACATTGGGACAAATTAACTTACAACTTAAAGAATGCAAAAGCTATAATTTTTTGTTCAAAAGAACATTTTACGCATGAAAAATGACAAAACATTGGGATAGATAACTGACAACTATTATATTACCTCAACTTCAGCATAACTATGATGACTGTGCTGCACATTCTTGTTCAGTTCATCATGATCATCACTATCAATATCAGCAACTCTGTTGACATCATGAAGGCATTTTTGCTTTCTTGCTACTTTAAAAAAAATGCTCTGCATGTGGTTTAACCATCATGCAAAAAAATATACAAAGCATTCACTAGTCAAGTAAAGAATGCAAGCTATAAATTTATCCAAAATAACATTTTCTGGATCACTCCAACAATAAAGAGATTGGGTTGGATTCTCCCACGCTCATATTTCAATAATCTACATATTAAGAGGAATTTGTATACAGAATTACCAAACAAGAAGAAATGAGATCAATAGAGCCTCTTACCTCATTTGAATCCGTGGATTTATGCTCATTCCATGTAGAAACTATAGGGTTAATAGAGGCAACCAACTACGAAACTTGTTGACTGAGATCGTATATGCAACTCAGTACATGTTGGTACCCTTCATTTGAGTTGACGTGATCTGGAGAGGTTGATCCTATTGGGCATGTAACAGATGGCTGTGAAATCTCTATTGATGAACTAGATTTCCACTTCATCCTACTCTTAGATTTACTAGGATCTAGTGCTGCCATATTATTGACAATATCTTCTGCACCTGCTTCTCTATTACTGTTTTCCACCTAAAATACAATGTCAATTTCAACATATAGTCAGTTCAATAAAAAATTGAAATAAATAACACAATGTAAATTAAACCAAAAATCCACACACTTACTCCAAATCTGTCCATTTTGGCCTGCAACCCACCTCAGCCAAATGTATATCTAGCCCTCACATTGTCTCTTGCTCTCTTGCATCTATTACTCTTTGCCAAATATTCTTTGGAATGCATACTTTCTTTCAATGCCTCCCACTGTTTGCGACATAGAGTGGAGTCTAATCTCTCTTTTCCCTCCATGATTGCTTTTCTACAATTGTATCTAAAATTGTTCATCAAAATTATCATCTTTTGCTTGTAATATTTCTACAGATTTATCCACCAGTAGTCTCAAAAGCATTTTCCATTTTTTGTATAACATTTTCCACAGATCCTGGATCTTGCTCTGCAAAACTTGATTTGCAAATATCCAAATGGGCCCTACATCTTACACCCAACTTGGAGGCCCACTTTGTAGCATTTGGCCCAATAGGCTCACCATCTCTCGATACCTCAAGCAAGAATGGCTTCTTGCCTTCTAATTTTCTTACTTTTGCATTCCTCTTTATAGATCTGTACAAATCTTGACTCAATCTTTGTCTTTTGACAAAAGCATCCACATCTTCTATTAAACCACTACCAGTATTTCTAGCTGATCCACTAGTTCCATCAAAAGTTCTCGATGCAACAGGTGCACTCTGAGGCACAACAGATGTAAGCGGTCTCTCTTCATGACTTTCATTAACCAAAACTTCATGCTTCTTGACCACATTAGGTGTGGCATCAATAGGTAGATCATGAGTATCGGTCTCCATAGATTTCACTTCAAACACATCCTTTAATCTTGAATAAATCATCTATAGACCTGTTGTTCCTTTAATGCTCTGATGTTTTTCAATAATCTCTCTTAGACTTTGTTCTAAGAGATCATCACAACGTTGCACATCACCATGTGCTATATTAGGCTGCGCATGATCACCATGTGCTATATCAGGTTGCACATGATCACCATGTGCTATATTAGGCTACACATCACCATGTGCTATATCAGGCTACACATCAACATATGCTATATCAGGCTGCACATGATCATCATTGCAACTATTATTTTCACCAACTGCATTTGTTAAATCACAAAAGCGGTGGTTTCTACGAGATGGTGGCACCGTATCTTTTCTTTCCTTTTGTTGTTTCTCTGCATTTTCTTTGTACTCTTTTTGTTGCCTATAAAACAAAAAATAATATCATATTATGTCTTATATACATAAAGCTCTTGCCTATAAAATTTCATTAAACACTATTAAATAAATAATATACTACTTAGTAGATTTACAACTTGCTTGTTTGTCAAACCAAGACTCAATAAATATTCATTATTCTTGGCCACTTTTCTTTATGAAGGCGCTCATAATTTGTCAGTGAAGTTTCAGCATTATGATCACTATCATCTAGTTTGTGCCTTACAACCCTTCTCTTCATTTCCTGAAGTCCAAATAAATAATAATGTATAAATCAACAACTTGAATCAGTAAAACTTTATTGAGTTCATAAGTTGATAACTATTGAATTTCCAATCTACTGATAACTGCAAATGAAAACTTAAAATAGAATTCAGTTTACAGATTAAAAAGAATTTGCAGTAAAAAACCAAGAAGATGTTTACAATTACAGGTATCAGACAAATTTTCCTTAGGGATATAATCACAAGAAAAGAACTCATAAAAACATAACACAAGTAGGATGAAGGAAAAACATAGTCTAGTTCATCATGAGGTGTGTTAGAACCATTCAAAATTTCACATAGTCTCACTCTGTTTCATACATTTTCCTTCCATAAATCCATAATTAGGGATTCATATTCCTTTTAGAATTGTACTAGGAGTCATTTATGAGCATCTCATATCAGGTCTATGTGAAAGAAATTTATATTTTTGACCATTGATGTGTTTTTGTCTCTTTATGCAAACAACCCTGCGAGTGTGCATGAATTAGAGGATGTGAATACACAGTTACCGCTTCCATGTAGCATGTAGAAAATTTAGTTGTGGTATAATATGTTACCGCGCCCCTGCAACAGGTAAGGAGATGACTAGCGGCAATGCGTTAGGAAGGAGTCAGGATAAAGTGTTCACCGCACCCCCATGATGGTTTCAAGTCGAGCCTGCGGTATTGTGGTATAAGGAGTTCAAGTAACCGGTAATGCTACATACTGCGGCCCTGCGATGCTGATAACTTCGACTGGAGCTAATGCGGTAAACAACAAATGGGAGAATAAAGGCTCCCACAACCCCACGACGGTCATGTTAGATTTAGGACAAACAACTAAGAGGAGGGTGAATCAGTTGTTCAAAACTTTCTTGCAATTAACCACTTAAATCCTTTTCTTAATTCAACAGTATAATGATAAATCAATCATGGAAAATTAATGCAATAATTCAAGAGTAGAAACACATTAACACATATGACACCAAGATTTTTAACGTGGAAAACCTGGTTAAGGGAAAAACCATGGGGTGACTAACCCAAGATTGTATTCTCTGTTAGAAGAATAGAAAGAACAAAATGGCACATGCCAATTAGGGCTCACTACCTGAGCACACTGCTCACAAGAGGCCCACTGCCTATAGGGGACACACTGTCTACAAAGTAATAAGTATTACATACTTGAACTGAAGAATAGCATCTTCACCATGCTTGAGTCAGTTCCATTTAAGCCCAAAACTTCTGCTCTGCCTTTCGCTTTCCTCCTCTCTACCACACTCTCATCTCCACAAGATGCATTTGAAATGGGTTTGCAATTTCTTATTTATACAAAACATCAACTTAGGAATAATCATCTAAGTCAACAAACATTATAGAGAAAATACATAGATACAACATGACAAATTACAAAAGACTTCACATGGATCAACACACTGTCGACCACATAGATCTGAGACTTCAATCTTCTTTTAGGAACACACCAATCTTCACATAACATCTTCAAGATCATTTGTAGGAGGTGTAACTCATCTGGTCAGCTAGACTTATGAAGAACACCATAATCCAGAAGTAATTCTTCAATTGCGAGCTCAAACTTCAATGCGGACCACCAACACGAACTGGGCACAATCCAAAGACCTCCACAAGCTTTCTTGAATCACCAAGAACCTCCACACTACTGCTTACTGAAATCATCCTCTCCTTCATCCAAAACCTCAAGAACACAGTCTGTCATCACTGTTATATTGGAATAGATGCTTGCGGACCTCTAGACCATGAACCAATTGAGTTGTCAATTCACATTGACTTCCTAAACACTCCACCAAATCTGCAGAACAAGATATTGCATTTTTGGATCTCACCGGACCTATCTGTGTCACTTTGTCACTTTGTCACCTCTGAACATCTGCCAGAACTGGTTTTACTTAAGTCACCATAAATTCTTCAGATCTTCATGTGGACCTCTAAAATCTTTACTAGATCATCTTAAGACATATCTACAAACCCTTTGAAGTGCATCCTCTGATCTTCATCTTATCTTGGATCTTTACCTCACTGTCTTCATTGTTCTTCTCAGTTCCTGATATGACTAATTTTCTCAATATCCTCAGCATGTAGCTCATCCAATCCTTATCATTAATGTAATAGAAGTATGTTGACATCAATGACAACACTAGTTAGGCCCATACTTGCAACAATCTCCCCCTTTGTCATTGATGGCAACATATGATGTGAAAAACTGTTTTGACCATCAAGACAAGGACTTCTCTTTACTGATACAACTCCCCCTATCAACAAAAACCATTCACATGTCTTCTCTTCCTTTATTGCTCCCCCTTTGATCAGCAACCACTTGTTTTTCATGTCTTCTCTCCCCCTTTGACATCAATGGCAAAGGGCACATACTTGCAACTCCACCACTTCAGAATCATATCAGCTGCTTCCTCAAAGTAGCAACTCCCCATCATCAATCTGGATCACAAGATATGACTGTGATATCCACCAAACAGATGCACATCAGTGCACCTTAGTTCATCATTGGAGGGGTAATAACCCCTAACTTCTCCCTAAGATACTCAAAAGATTCCTTGGGTAGAGGTTTAGTAAAAATATCTGCAATTTGATCCTTGGAAGGTACAAACTCCAATCTGACTTCATTCTTGTTTACTTGCTCTCTCAAAAAGTGAAACTTGATTGATATATGTTTAGTCTTTGAATGCAACACCGAATTCTTAGATATATTTATTGCACTTGAATTATCACAGAAGATTGTGATAGGTTCCTCATACTCCACTCTGATGTCTCTTAGCATCTGCTTCATCCACAAAACTTGAGTGCAACTACCTGCTGCTGCAATGTATTCTGCTTCAACTATGGATAGAGATATTGCCTCTTGTTTCTTGCTTAACCAAGAAACTAATCTTTTCCCCAAAAAGAATGCTCCACCACTGGTACTCTTCTGGTCATCCATATCTCCTACCCAATCTGCATCTGTATATGCATGAAGAGAGAAATTATGATCTCTAGGATACCATAGACCATACTCAATTGTCCCTTTTAGATATCTAAAATTCCTCTTGATTGCCATGACATGAGATTCTCTAGGAACATCTTGGAATCTAGCAACAAGACCAACAACATTCATAATGTCAGGTCTAGTTTGAGTGAGATACAACAATCCTCCAATCATTGATTTGTCTTTTTCTGATAAGCCTTAGGAAAGTCATCATCTTTGCTCAATTTACATCCAGTTGCCATGGGAGTACTCATTGGTTTTGAGTCTTCCATTCCAAATTTCTTTAACAATTATTTCACATATTTGGTCTGAGAAATGAAGATTCCTTTCTTTGTTTGAGTGATTTGTAAAACCAAGAAGAAATTCATTTCCCCAAACATGGACATTTCAAATTCACTTTTCATTTGATTTGCAAAGGTTTTGCACATACTATCTCTTCCTCCAAAACTGATATCATCAACAAACACTTTAACAATCAAAAATATTTTCATGATCAATTTTGAAGTACAAATTACTATCAATAGTACCTTTGTTGAAACCAATCTTCAAAAGATAGTTATCCAATCTTTCATACCAGGCTCTTGGGGCTTGCTTGAGTCCATACAGTGCTTTCTTCAACTTGCAGACCATATCACCATGATCAGACAGTTGAAATCCATTCGGTTGCTCAATGTATACTTCTTCTTCCAAGTCACCATTCAAGAAGGGAGATTTGACATCCATCTGATATACTTTGAAATCCTTGAAGGCAACAAAAGAAAGAAACAATATGATTGCTTCAATTCTTGCCACCGGAGCAAAAGTTTCTTCAAAATCAACTCCTTCTACTTGGGAGTAACCCTTGCAGACCAATCTAGCTTTGTTTCTTACTACTTCACCATTTTCATTCAGTTTATTCCGAAAGACCCATTTGGTTCCAATCACATTCTTGTTTTTAGGTTTGGGAACAAGATCCCATGTGTGATTCTTCTCAATTTGCATCAGCTCTTCCTCCATTGCTTTAGTCCAGTTTTCATCATTGTAAGCTTCATTCATTCTCTTAGGTTCAATCTTTGAAATCAGACAATACTCTTTTGAATCTTAAGAAATCCTTCTTCTTGTTTGTACACCTTTGCTTTTATCACCTATGATCTGATCCTCAGAGAGATTCAGTCTTACATACCTAGGAACTTTGGGAGTTTCTTACATTTCTAATTCTTGAACAGGTTCATTCAAACTTATCTCTTCTTTTTGATTTACTGGATGAGTTTGAATCTAAACTTCAGAAGGGGCTAGGACTCCTTGGATCAAAACATCATTTTGATCATCTTCATCATATTCATAAAATCTTGGGGGTTTTTCAATACCTTCATCAACCTTCACATTTGTACTTTCAATAATCTTTCTCAATCTCTTGTTATAACACCGGTATGCTTTGCTTTGAGTAGAATAACCCAAGAATATTCCTTCATCACTTCTAGCATCAAATTTTCCTAGATCTTCATCTCTTTTAATGTAACATTTGCTACCAAAGACTCTAAAATACTTCATAGTAGGAGTGATTCCAAACCAGAGTTCATAAGGAGTCTTACTGGTATTGCTTCTAAGTTGAACTCGATTAAGAGTGTAGACTGCAGTGCTTACAGCTTCTCTCCAGTAGATCTGAGGAACATTTGCTTCCATCATCATGGTTCTAAATGCTTCTTGGATGGTCCGGTTCTTTCTTTCCACTACTCCATTCTGCTGTGGAGTCTTAGGAGCAGCCAATTGTCTTCTTATTCCATGCTTTTCACAGAATTCTATGAACTCACCGGATGTGAATTCTTGACCTCTATCAGACCTTAGACATTTTATGCTCAATCTAGTTTCATTCTCCACCATAGCCTTGAATATCTTGAATTTCTCAAGAGCCTCTGATTTCTTCTTCAGAAAAGTTATCCACATCATCCGGGAGTAGTCATCAATTAATAGCATGAAGTATCTATCACCTTGCACACTCCTGATTCTTGCCGGACCATAAAAATCAGTATGAACTAAGTCCAATAATTTGGTAGAAGATTGTTCCTTACTTCTGAAAGTGACTCTGCTTTGCTTACCCAACTGACATTCATTGCACATACTATTAGTAGGTTTTACTAGTTTTGGAAGATCTCTCACAACTTAGGTGTTGCTTATTTTAATGATATTATCAAAATTCACATGACACATTCTTCTATGCCACAACCAACTCTGATCAATTTGAACAAATAAATAGCTTTTACCAGTACCAACCAAGTGGAAGATGTTACTTTTAGTCTGGGTACCAGATGCAATCTCTGTTCCAGAACTTTCAAAGATCTTGCATTTTCCATTCTTGAACCAAAGATCATAGCCTTTGTCCACCAACTGTCCAACACTGAGAAGATTATGCTTCAGGCCTTCAACATATAGTACATTATTGGTTTTGTTCTTTCCATTAAAAGAAATAGTTCCTCTACCTCTGATTCTGCCAACAGAATTGTCACCAAATTTTACAACTCCTCCTTTATACCTTTCCAAATCTATAAACTTGTTTTTGTCACCTGTCATATGGTGGGAGCATCCACTGTCAATGACCCAATCATCCTTTTCTTCAACTTGGGCAGCCAGAGCTCTTTCCACAATTTTATGATTGACAGATTCAGAGGACATTGGATCTTCTTCCTTGATGGCAATAAACACCAAGTCAGTTCCGGACTTGTTTCCTGTCTCTAATTCATCATCTGTTATTCCTTCATCATCATCATCTTCATGAACATAGTAACATTTCTTTTGGAACCTTGATCTGTTAGGTTTTGGCCTTGAAAATCTTTCCAAACACCTTGAGGCAAAATGACCAATCTTATTGCAGTTAAAACATTTAAAGGGCAATTTTCCTTCATACTTATCGGATGCTCTTGGTAGTCTTTTTGCAATAAGGGCTTCAAGTTGAGCAGTTTCTGCTTCATCTTCTTCCAGGTCTTTTCTTGCTTTTTCATACCATGATAGTTTCCTTGAAGAGTTTTCACCCGGATCAAACCTTTGTTTACCTTTTATAGAAGCACTAGCTTTGAATGTAGATTTAGTCTTGGGCGGGACATCTCCAAACTCGGTCAATTCAAATGTAGCCAATTTACCAACCAATTGATCTCTTGTGACACCTGAATGGGCTCTAAATTCTTCAATGGCAACAACCTTGTATTTGTAAGAATCAGGAAGGGATTTGAGAACTTTGCCAATAATCTCATCTTCATCCAAGACTCCACCAGCACATCTAATGCCACAAACAAGCTCATTTAATCTGGGCATAAATGTAGTGATATTTTCATCTTCTCTCATCTTTAGGTTTTCAAATTTTCCTTTTAGACTCTGTAGCTTGGCACATTTCACATACTTGTCTCCTTCATGCAGAAGTTCCAATTTTTGCCAAATCTCATATGCAGTTTAGATCAACAACATTTGTCAGTTCTGAATTAGATAAGGCACTTAGAAGAGCTTCTTTAGCCTGTAGATTGTTTTCAGCATCTCTCATTTCGTCTACGGTGCACGAACCATTTTGTGGGGGATCATACTCCTTTGAAGCCATAACCCAATACTGCATTCCCATACATTGTAAGTGGCATTCCATGTGATTTTTTCAGAGAGTGTAATTGGTTCCATCAAACCTCAGACTATCCTTCTTGTATGATGACATCTTGGATCTCCTTAAGTGGTTAAGCTCTTTGAGAGGAACTTAGCTCTGATACCACTTGTTAGATTTAGGACAAACAACTGAGAGGGGGGGTGAATCAGTTGTTCAAAACTTTCTTGCAATTAACCACTTAAATCCTTTTCTTAATTAAACAATATAATGATAAATCAATCATGGAAACTTAATGCAATAATTCAAGAGTAGAAACACATTAACACACATGACACCAAGATTTTTAACGTGGAAAACCCAGTTAAGGGAAAAACCACGGGGTGACTAACCCAGGATTGTATTCTCTGTTAGAAGAATAGAAAGAACAAAATGGCACATGCCAATTAGGGCTCACTGCCCAAACACACTGCTCACAAGAGGCCCACTGCCTACAGGAGACACACTATCTACAAAGTAATAAGTATTACATACTTGAACTGAAGAATAGCATCTTCACCATGCTTGAGTTACTTCCATTTAAGCCCAAAACTTTTGCTCTGCCTTTCACTTTCCTCCTCTCTACCACACTCTCATCTCCACAAGATGCATTTGAAATGGCTTTGTAATTCCTTATTTATACAAAACATTGACTTAGGAATAATCATCTAAGTCGGCAAACATTATAGAGCAAATACATAGATACAACATGACAAATTACAAAAGACTTCACGCAGATCAACACACTATTGGCCACACAGATCTGAGACTTCAATCTTCTTCTAGGAACATGCCAATCTTCACATAACATCTTCAAGATCATCCGCAAGAGGTGTAACTCATCCAGTCGGCTAGACTTATGAAGAACACCATCATCCATAAGTAATTCTTCAATTGCGAGCTCAAAATTCAATGCGGACCACCAACATGAACTGGGCACAATCCAAAGACTTCCACAAGCTTTCTTGAATCACCAAGAACCTCCACACTACTTCTGCTTACTGAAATCATCCTCTCCTTCATCCAAAACCTCAAGAACATAGTATGTCATCACTATTATATTGGAATAGATGCTTGCAGACCTCCAGACGATGAACCAATTGAGTTGTCAATTCACATTGACTTCCTAAACACTCCACCAAATTCGTAGAACAAGATATTGCATTTCTGGATCTCATCGGACCTATCTGTGTCACTCTGTCACCTCTGAACATCTGCCAGAACCAGTTTTACTTAAGTGGCCATAACTTCTTCAGATCTTCATGCTGACCTCTGAAATCTTTACTGGATCATCTTAAGACACATATATACAAACCCTTTGAAGCGTATCTTATCTTAATCTTATCTTGGATCTTTACCTCACTATCTTCACTATTCTTCTCAGTTCCTGATATGACTAATTTTCTCAATATCCTTAGCATGCAGCTCATCCAATCCTTATCATTAATGTAATAGGAGTATGTTGACATCAATGAAAACACCGGTTAGGCCCATACTTGCAATAGGTAAGGCCAAAACTTGGAGGTGGTGCGGTAAAAGACATAAGGGATAACATGTATCCTGCCATATTGTGGTGGTGTGCAATGAGGCTTGCGGGATGGCGGTAAGTGGTGAAGATGAACGTAACTGTCCAAGAGGTCCCGCAGTCCTGTGATTGGCCTAAGTTGGTCTTGCGGTGATGCAGTAAGGAATTAAATGTCAAAATGACTTCAGTACTACCCTGTAATGGTTATCATTGATGCCTGCGAGATTCTAGTTTTTGAGGAAAGGACTGCAAGTCTTGAAATACTTGCCTAGCCATTGGATTTGATCAAATCAACAGTTTGTGTTTGAAAAGAATTGAATGTTGAGATTTGTTGATTTTGTGGCACAAACCAGAGTTAATGGCGAAATGACCAGCTTCATGGCATGATAAAACTTGGGATTTCTTTGTATTTCTTCATTCCAACGAATTCAGTGTTGATTAGAGAAGGTGAATTCCAGCTCTGTGTGCTCTCCTCAGGCAATTTTTGACTGGGTAAGTGTGCCCCATCACTCTTTACATAAAATTTGGTGTTTGGTTTGTGCTTTGTTTTCAACTAGTCTATAAAGCAAGTAAAATATCAAAACCCTAGTTTGTAGAGGCACTAAAATATGGTACCTAAAAAATTTGAGTTTGTGAGTAAGGACACTGACCCCCTGCTCCCAATAAATGATCACTTCAACAATCATTGTTGGACATCCTACCAAATTCAGTTGACAAGGGGTCTAAGAAATTGTTCAAGGATGTTGCAGAAGGATGTCAGGATGCTGCAATCCCTATATCTGGATGGAACCTTTTTTGGTATTTTTTTGAAAAGAAAGATGGTAAAGGACCAGTTGGAAACCCATGGAATTTTGATTTGGCAAAGCTTGTGGTGCCAAATGTATTTGTTGATGTGGATTTGATTAGAACATTGGCACAACGCTATCACTTAGCCACCAAAACAGTCAGACTACCAAATGGGTCACCATTAGTGGCTATGGACAGGAATGCAATCATAGACTGCTTCATGTTGAGCAAGCAAGCCCTCACACAACTAGATCTACAGAAGAGTGAACAGGAGTACAATAGTTTGAGAAAAACACACAGAAGGGATGAGCGGCCCATGTACATGAGGAAAGGGGCAAATAATAGAAGAATTGAAATCCCATCCACTACAATTGAACCTTTCTATATTGAATATTTTACTGTCTATTTCAAAAGAACATATTTTGCTTTGTGTCAAGTGTTGTGTATTGATGCCCAAGGTAGAATGCTTGTTGGCCTAATGATGATGGCCATGAGAATTCAAAATCCAGAAGCTAATGTTGAATATGATTTTGCATCATTCATTGAAAAAAAACTGCATGATGGATTTTTGCAAATAAGAGAAAACAAAAAGCCCATGGATTTCATATACTACTCTTTGTTATGTCATTTGATTTTGTATCAAAATAGAAGGAAGTGGCCCAGTAGAATGGATTTGAGCATGATTGATGAAAAGGGACAAAGATTGCCAACACAGTGCTGGTGTTACAAATGGGATAGCCATTGCAAGAATTGTGACTATGTTGTGTTTCATGATGAATTCTCATTTAGAATAATGAATTCTCTTGGTAGCTTTTCTCCCAGATTGACAAAAGAGATCATGGAAATGTTGAGGCCTCTTGCCCATAGGCTAGAATAGGGTCATAAGCATAACCATACTGATTGATTTTTCTCGCCAGATCATACTATAATTAGGGTATATGGGTGTACTCATCCACCCCATGTGTTCCACAAATTTGTGCCAAATAGAATTGCATTCCTTGAATTCATGTGGCAAATGATGTGAATGGAGAAGGATGTAATGAAGAAATAGAAGAAAGGCACATTTCTTCTTGATTCCACAGTGTTTGGTGATTGGTCCATTGGTTCTGATACTTTAGAGGATTTGCAAGCCTATTTGAAGGCTAAATATTCTTTGAAATTAGGTGTAGAGAGGGTTTGTGATCCAGAGGGTCACATGAACTTTGTTAGACAAACCATCCTCACAAGAATGGGAATATCCCATCAAATCAATTTTGATGAGGATGTGATTAGAAATCTTGTTACCTTTCAAGAAGTGTATAATAGGAAAAGAAAATGGGAGATTTTGAAAAGGATTGAGGATGATAGGAGAAAGAAAAATCTAAATTTTTCTAGATTCTTTTTTGAAGAGAGGGACCCTCTAAGAAGAATAGATCTGATAATTGACAATTTTGAAAGAATATATAGCAAGTCTAAGAAGCAGCCTTCAAAGGCTACCAAGCTCAGTGTCAAAAGATCACTAGGAGTTGTGATTCAAGAGCCTGCACTAGATGCAATGTCAGTACAGGATCTAGCTCATGTCCTTGATTCACCACATGCCAAAAGGCAAAGGATTGAGGATGTTTCTCCACTGGTTCCATATGAATTGACTGAAGGAGGGGGTGACACTGATAAAGTGGCTAGTATCTTGAGAAATATGGGAGATGAAGGAGAAACAGATCATCCACTTGTTGGCCAACAAATAGAAGCACACAAACTAGAGGCCAGAATGGGCGGACAGGCACAAGGGGAGCCTGAATTAGAAGAAGATGAAAGAATTGTGGCTTCTATGAGATTTATGGAGGATGATGATTTCATTAATTCTCCTAAATTCAAATATTTTTGGGTTAAGATGAAGATGAAATAATTTCAAGAACAAGTGGAAATAAATAAAACGCGTGCTGATGAATCTCAACATGAGAAAATTGTTTCACAAACTTTCAAGAATTTGAAAATAGATGAAATAAGTGTCAGCCCTGATGAGGCTAGACAAATGGTATTAAGGAGCAACATGCTGATCATTCCTAAGCTTGAGTTAAAGAAAATCTTTTTGTTAGACCAAGTTAGGAATCAAGATGACCCCATGCTAGTTTCTGAATTTGACTATGAGGATGGCATCAGTGGTTGTGGTTTCAATCCAAAAACAGAGACTTTGGCAATATGGGAAACACAAAAGAACAACAACAAACTAAGATTACTTGATGCGGTCCAAGAAATAAGGGGAACAACTGTGGTCAAGACATTCTAGGACACATCAATAACTGAAGCAGTTGTCCTCATTGTGCATTCTGCAATGTTTACACAACATGCTATTAAAAAGCTAGAGCAAAGATTGTTTGATTATGGGAGAGCTCAGATGGAGATGAATTATGAGGTAAATAGATTGTATCTTGAAAATGTAAAGCTGAAAGGACAACTGAAGGGTGAGAGTTCTTCTCAGATTCAAGCCATTGTGCCATTTCAAACACTTGTGCCATAGGAGACCAGTGATACTATGGTGACTGTTGAACAATTCAATGTTTTAAAATTGAAGTTGGAAAAAGAAATTGAGGAATTGAAAAGCCAAAACGAGAAAACAAAGAATGAGGCAAAATTGAAAATTCTTGAAGTGTTTGAGAAAATTTTGGAATATAGAGTGAAAATGGTTGTTGACAAGTTGAGAGATGTGCATGCATGCTATTATTCCTTTTCTTAGGCCATGGAATAGTTGAAAGTAAATTTTTTTTGTTTTAGATCCCTTGTATCAAAGATGGTAGTCAACACATCACACACTGATCACTCAGTGTAAAGTTCTACAACAGAATCCAGATGCTCCTGCATCTCTAAAGCCAACAGAGAAAATAATCAAGATGATATTGGATGAGTATCAGTATGTGAATGGTGAGAATAAAAAATGCTGGCAAAGATTGATTCTTTTTCCAATTTCAAACACCGGTTCATTCCATCAATCCTAATAGAGGATGAAAAGATCAAGGATTTTGATGCATGGAAGGATGTTGGTCATACAGTCTCTAAGGCCATGGAATTTTTGAAAAAGGATGGAGATATCAATATTCTCAGCTTCAACATCATTATGGACAGAGTAATTGCTTTGGATGCTGGATATACAAAGTTTGTAATTGATGTCAAAGCATTGTTGGACAAAAGGTGGAAGGATCACCAGGCCAACTTGCTCTAAATTCAATATTATAAGTGGCCTAGTGATTATGCTTTGTTTCAATGGCAATAGAAGTATCTTGCAGCTGATGAATAGACAGGCTATACATGCAGGGGAGCAATGAGCATCATGGCCTCATGACTACACAATATACCAATGGGAGCAAGACTATTTGGCTCCTCCAGAAGAATACAACCTTGAAGATGTTGTAGTGGAAGAACCAAGCCTTCAAACACTCTATCATGGAGAGGGGGACTTTGCCAAATCAGGATGATCACAAGTCTCCTATGTTGATTAATGGAGTACAAGTTTATTGCAAGTGTTTCGGGCTTCCAATCAATATTGTCTACTTTCTCTATTTTCTCTTAATTATGTTTTAAGAAAAAATAATGTTTAGTTTATATGAAGAGGCATGAATTTTGAAAAGATACCATAATTGTAACAGTCTGAAGCTTGTTGCTTCTCTTATAAAAGAGAAACCAAGATTGGATTTTGATATCATCATTATAGGCATTTATAGAAACATATATGAGGAGACTTCTATTATATTGTAATATCTATTTGAAGCAATCAATGGAGAAGAAGATTTAATCTGGTGCTCGAATTCTACTTAAGATATCTAAGAGATCATTTCTTTGTTTGTAATGAGGAGGCTTAGTTCACCTAATGTTAAGATATCTATATGTATTATTAAATCACAGATGTTCATTATTGTTTCCTTCACACAAGCATATTCAATGCATGTGGAAGCTAGAATCTGTATTACAAACTAAAGCTATCATCTAGGACATACAAGAAAAGTCTAGCATCTAGAAAACATATAGGACATACAAGAAATTATATTCTAACTAAAAAAAATTAATTTTAACCAAAGTAAGAAAACTAAGAAGAATGATTGAACCTAACTTTAAATACACTTAAAATCAGCAGTGAACATCTCAAGTTTTGTATACAATGTACCAACAGAATAATGATGATTACATTCAGAAATGTATCAGTAAAACAATAGTGAATAAGCATACCTATACTCAGATCTTTATTACATTCAATAATAAATTACAACATCCATATAACCAAAGTTTAGGTGAGAAGCTAACCTCTTAAGGTGACAGGCTAGTTAAGGTGACAAAACATCATCATAATCATCTACATTGCCAACAAGATTAGAATCCTGATCACTCGTGTCTACATCTACTTGATTTTCTTCCTCATCCTCATCTATGACATGTTGCTCATTCTCTCTCCCAATCTCTTCATTGGTAATCAAAATCCCTTCTTCAAACACTCCATCATCGTCTTCATCCACTTCTTTGAATGTTTCTTGTAAATTAACATATTGCCCATTAGACATTATATCGACAACTTCCATGAATTTTTGTTTGGAACGAGACTCTGTTTGAATGACATACGACCATCTTGGGCTTCTTACATCATCAATTAGAAATGATTGGTTAATTTGAAGAGGGGAAACATATGGCTCATCTATCTCTGATAAAAATTGCCCTGTATTTGCATGTACAAAACCATACTCATCAAATTGTACTGCAGATGGTCGGATCCACTTACATTTTAATAATATAGGACTATTTTCACCAAAATCCACTTGAATAATTTCTTGGATGAATCCAACATAAAATTTCTTCTCAGTTTCGTGAAGAAATTCAGCACTAACAACACAATCACAATTTGTCTTTCCTTTGTCTTTTTCTTCCACTCTTAAATGACTACCATAGGCTGACATTCCACTAAAACACATAGCCCATATATGTGGAGATTGTGAAAGCTCACTTTCCTCCATTGTTACATCTTGACCTTCTTCTTTTACATCATTGGATGTATTAGCAATCCATTCTTTAAGTTTTGGAAAAGAATCACCTCCAATCAAATCATGGCGTTTGCGCTTTTGAGATCGATGTTGCATCCAAGTTTGATTCTCTTCTTCATATTTTCTACATAGAATATTAACATAAATTAAGTAAATAAATTATTGTGTAAATGTTTTTTACTTATGCCACTTATCGAACGAAGTTGTGTTTTGAAGAATATAGGCATGTATCACACTTATTTCTTTATGTGATAGCTTGAAGTGACATTCATTGCCTTCTAATACTTCACCTGTAACTCTTTCATCTTCGTCATCATCCCATACATGTCGATTGACATTTTTAAAATCTTTCATATATTCTGTGCAAAATCCCATGGCCTCTTGCATTGAATATCCCTCAGACATGTTGCCTTCTAGTTTTGCCCTAGTACTAACAAATTTTTTCAAAACCTTCATATATCATTCTATAGGATACATCCATCTCATTCTTACTGGGCCACAATGCTCTAGTTCATATTCTGATGTATCAAAAGATGCATAGAAATGTTAAAGATTGTTGGTGGAAATTCTTGTTCTAATAGACAAAGGACTTCAACAACCTCCTCCCTCAAACTATCAAAGTTTGAAGGATCTAATACATGTAAACTCATTCTCTTTAATATTAGGCCCAACCTTATAACTACCAATCTTGGCACCTTTGCCAAACTTGATATATTTACCACAATAGGTAAAATATTCTCGATTATGACATGATAGTCATGGGTCTTGAGGCCTCTTAAGCCATTAATGTCTGTTTGGCTTCTAATACTACTACTTACATATCCAGTGGGAAAGTGAGTCTGAGACAACTGTAAGAATTGTGTACGTTGTTCCTTTGTCCAGACATAAGGAGCACAAGGTTTCCTATATTTTTCATCAGCACATTTTTCAACCCAAAGATTTTGATGAATCTTTAGTTGTCGAAAGTCTTCACGTGATGAAACAGTATCAAAAGCACCAAAAAGAGTTTCTATAATAGTATAGGCTATATTTTTCTCAGTATGCATAAAGTCAATAGTATGCCTAATGGCTATATCCTTAAAGTATGACAACTTATAGAATATGCACAATTGTTTTACATTGCTTTCACTACATGGATCATATCTACTACCAGCAATCCCATCATTTTCAATAAATGACATTCTTTTTTGTCCATTCTCAACAATGTAAATCACTTGTTATTAGCAATGGTGCTTCACGATTCTCTTCTTGACCATTGAAACATGTTTTTTGTCGACGATATGGATGATCCATTTTAAGGTAAGCATGATGTCCACAATAAATACACTTACACAAACTTCTTTAGTGCCTCACAAAATCCTTAAAGTTACAAGCAGGACATCCATGGTATCCATGAACACTGAGACCAGACAATGTGCCATATGCAAGAAGATCATGAATCATAAACAATAAGGAAGCTCTTAAAGTGAATTTGATTGAATGACAATCCCTTAAAGATTGAATTACGTCAATTCATTTCAACAATTCCATTAGCTCATCATATAATGGCTCTAGGTAAGCATCGATAGTATCTAAAGTCACACTTTTCTTTCCTGGTATAATCAATGATAGCATTAATAAAAATGATTTAGTTGGTAACCATGGAGGAAAGTTATAATTTATTAAAAACACTAGCCAAGTTGACCATTTAGTACTTTGATTTGAGAATGGGTTCACCCCATCTAGAGCCAAACCCAACCTTATATTATGAGGATCTTGAGAAAAATTAGGTCATCTATTATCAAATTCCATCCATGTCTTAGAATCAGACATGTCGTTGTTTTCCATCAGTGCTCTTATTTTGGGCATGCCATTGCATAAGCTTAGCAATGTCTCTGCAACTATACATTCCAAGTAATCATGGGATTATTGGAAAGTGGTGAAGAACCTTTCTAGGAACCACAACTGATTTCAACCCTTGTCTATACCTTGCTTCATGACATTTCAGACATTCACTCTCAATTGCAAGATTATTGTGAAATAATACCCAACCATTCACACATGTGTGGATGTTTTCATACACTAAGCCTAGCTTAGTGATTTGCTTTTTACATTGACTTCATTTTGTTGGTAATGTGGTGTCAGGTAGTAACAACAAACTTAATAATGCCAATAACTGATCTACACTCTCATTTGTCCAACCATGCACCGCTTGCAAGATAAGAATTTGAAGGATTGTTGTTAAATGACTTAACTTGCAATTAACATACGCATGCTTTAAAGAATCCTCCATCGACTTGGCCCAATCATCGTCTAGACCCTCATTCAACATTCTATCAACTTCAAACCCTTTGTCTAACATTGTTGCCTCTTCATCTATGTTTGGTGCCACTTCATCTATGTTTGTTGCCTCTTCATCTCTCACACTTCTATCATATCTTCATAATAATTGTAATCCCAAGGGCTTATACCACTATGCCCATATCTTATCATATGTCAAAGAATCAGGTTCCTATTTCTCACCTTTCCACCAAGATAGTCTTTACATGGACATGGATATTTGTCCATGTCCCTCTCATTGGCTACTCTCTCATCAAATGCATGGTATTGATCCGTAGTCAACCTTTGACGTTGATCCATCTATAATGTTCTACACATAGCAACAAAAATCTAGCTTTTGGATGCATTTGGTTTGGTAGAATTTCATCAAGTTTTGTGGGAGATATTGCATTTTTGGTGAGTGCAAGTCTAAACCCTACCTACGGTTTCCAGGGAGCAAAATTTGATCATGGGCAGAGTTTCCACCATCCAAAAATCTTGAAAATTGGTGGAAATCTCTATCCCATGCCTATCCACATCCCTACAAGAGAAAAACTCACGACTGGTACGTGAGAAGAAGATATGATTGACTGTGTGTGCAGATTTGCTGTGAGACAGTCCTAAACCCCTAGGTTCTTTGTTGCTTTGAATAATCTATGCACTGTATGTCAATGGAGGGATGAAGAATCATAGTGGCATGTTGTTAGGGCCTGCACAAGCTTGGGAATTCATATGAAAAGTGTTCTTACCTTCATTTGGAGTCATCACCTTGAATGCACCTAGTGGCAGCAAGACCTAAATTGCATAAATCATTGTGTTAATCACTTGGTTAGGTCATGTACATTTGGAAACCCTTAGAAGATGTTGTAATAGGTCTGAATAAACCAAGTTGCCCATATTCCATGTTGTCTTCAATGATTGAGTGTCACTAGGGTGTTGTTTCTATGTTTTAGGCTTAGGAGAAAATTATCAAGAATGAACAAGGGTGCAGATTTGCATCAAGTGTATTGAAACTTTGTTTGGGATGTGTCAAGGTTATCGTGTGAGTCCTTCCTCTGCATCATGTTCTGCCTCTACATAAATCTTTGTGGTCAGTTTTGTACATTTTTTACTTGTAGGATTCTCATAGTTAGTGAAAAAGGCAGTGTTCATGAAGGAATGGAAAAGATGCATAGAGCCTTTGAATTATACCCGTACTATGCAATGACATTGAGTCATTTAGCAAACCATTTTTTCTTCACAGGGCAACATTTTCTTGTGGAACAGTTGACTGAGATAGCTCTTGTTTCAACTGACCACCCTCTCATGAAATCTCATTCATATTAAAATCTTGCACGATCTTATTATAGTAAAGGTGATTATGACACCACTGGCTGCTACTACATGGCATCAGTCAAGGAAAGCTAAAGGCCACATGATTTTGTGGATAGTTTCAATTGAAGCTAGGAGATCTTAAGAGTTCTCTCTCAAATTTTGAAAAGGTTCTAGAGGTCCACCCTGAGAACTGTGAGAGCTTAAAAGCTGTAGGCCATATATATGCTTAGCAAGGGTAGACAGAGAAGGCTTTGGAAATTTTAAGAAAGGCAACTCGCATAGATCCACATGATGCCCATGCATTTTTCAAGATGGGTGAGTTATTAATATCATTAGACCCCAGTGCAGCCTTAGATTCTCTTGAGACAACAAAGTCTCTTCTGAAGAAGAGCAAAGAAGAAGTACCCATTCAATTGTTAAACAACATTGGGGTTCTTCATTTTGAGTGTGATGAACTAGAGTTGGCTGAACAAACTTTTATGGAGGCATTAGGAAATGTCATTTGGATTGAGTTCATAAATAAAAGCCCTAGTACCAATTCTACAATTTTTCCTATGCTCTTTAAGGATATGGAATTCTTCCATCGACTAGAAGAATGTGGTGTTTCACTTGACCTACCATGGGATAAAGTCACAACACTATTTAATCTTGCTAGGTTGTTTGAACAACTACATGATACTGAAAAAGAAAATCTTTTATACAGGCTAATATTGTTCAAGTTTCCTAATTATGTGGATGCATATCTATGTCTTGCAGCCATGGCTCAGGCTCATAATGAGATCCAACTAAGCCTAGAATTGATTGGGGATGCACTTAAGGTAGATAAGAACTCATCAAATGCTTTATCTATGCTTGGAAAAATGGAACTAAAAACATATGATTGGCTTAAAGAAAAAGAAATAATTAAAGCCGTGCAAAGTGAATCAGGTGCAAAGAATTCTTATGTTGACATTTAACTTGGAAATTGGAATTATTTTGCAGCTTTTCGCAATGAGAGGAGGGATCCAAAGGTGGAGGCACAACATCTTGAGAAGGCTAGAGAATTGTATTGTAAAGTGTTGGCATAGAGACCAAGAAATGTTTATGTTGCAAATGGGGCAGCCATTGTGCTAGCTGAAAGGGGTCAATTTGATATTGCAAAGGAAATTTTTACACAGGTACAAGAAGCTGCAATAGGAAACATCTTTGTTCAGATGCCTGATATGTGGGTAAATCTAGCACATATTTACTTTGGACAAGGATAGTTTGCGCTTGTAGTGAAAATGTATCAAAATTGTTTGAGGAAATTCTATTTTGGCATTGACACCCAAATTTTATTATATTTAGCTCAAACACATTATGAAGCAGAATAGTGGCAAGATTGTAAAAGAACATTATTAAGAGTAGTAGATTATAACTACTGTAAGTTGCCAATCACAAAGCTATAGATTTTGTGTTTATAAATGTAATGAGGCTTTCGAATTACCTTTGAATTCGCTGCAGAGGGTGTCCCCAAATTTGAATTCACTGCAGAGGGCCTCACCGACTTCAAATTTGTTGCAACAAACTCTGAACTCCTTGCATGCCTTTTCAGAAGTCTCCAGGTCCCCTCCTCTTTATCGCCCATGCAAGTAGCTGTTATAACTTAAAATGCCTCAGTGTGAAGTAGCTCTAGGAAAGTACTTTGATCTCTACATTCCTGACCTTTTATTTTTCGGTGAGCCCACCACAAGCAGCTTTGAATAGTTAGAGATATTCCAAGCTGAGTGCGTGAAGAGCATGTGGTGCAGGAGCACCCCTTCAACAGGATAAATATATACAAGAGGGAGAAGAATAAGGCTTTTATATATATTTTGACACTTCATGTTACCATGTAGCATTTGTATGTTATTAACAAATGTAACATTTTATGTTGCCATTTCATGTTTGTAAACATGAAAATTTACATTTCAGACATATTGGGTGATGTGAAGGGTAAAACAATGTGTCTTGTCATTAGGAGTTTTGTTGTCTTATGCAAAACAAATGTCATGGGATTAATTAGGGTTTCTGTTAATGATCATTGGTAAATTCAAAATCCTAAAAATAGAGGTGACGGGGTTAACAAAAACAGGGAGAGATGGTCGAGAAAGAGAGTCTTTTCATTTTCTTTTTTTGGAACTGATCAAATGTAAGAAGCGGGAACGAAAGAATAGAAATTCTATAAATTATGTTCTGTAAATTTTGAATCCTGTTTGAAATCTTGGTAATCGAATTGTTCTGTTTATTATCTGTATAGAACCATTGCATTTTAATTTTAGTTAGTCTGTTGCCGTAATGCACAATTAAATCCATTCCATTAGTGGATTTTCGTGAAACCAGTGGAATGGACTTGTAAAATAGTTTTCCATTTTTGTTTCATCCTTTTGTTAGCTAAACATGGAAATGTAGAAATTACAGAATCCGTCTCAGAGAAAAGTCATCGGTGGGAAAATTCAAATATACATTTGAAGTATATACATGAAATGTATGTCGGAGATAGTCTATGAATATATCGCACCTACTGCGAGTCTCATTCTATGTATGCACAGTAGAAAGTGGTATGTATGAAAAGTCTTCTTTGGTCAAGTTTGTGTTATTCGGCAAATATACATTTCCTGTATATATCACAATTGTATGAAGGTACTTTCTTTGCATATATCGCTAAAACATATTCTGTGTTAACTCTTGTGTTTGTCGAAATTGGTTGAGGATATACATTTTGTGTGTATACGCCCAATGTATGCCCTAGACAGTCTGTGAATATATCACTATTGTATGTGTGCGTCAGTTTGTGAGTATACTGCAATTGCATATAACTGTGGTATGTTGTGAAGATGCAGTGAAAATATACATTTCATAAGATGCAAAGGATGACCGGCCGAGGTGGTAGCTCGCTCGTATATTGGATGGATGTTTGTCTAAAGATACAATGGGTGAATGGATGTGACGGTCAAAGTAATGAAGATGAAATGGAAGACCAGCGGTAGAAGGTCAGGAATTGCATATACAAGACGAAGTCATCGGTGTGAGGAGAACCCATCAGGAAAAGTATTGGGAGTCACAGCGAAGGCAGAGTGTCACCGATAGAAAAGCACATCGGCGTAAGAAAAGCATTGGGTGAACGAAATATTGTGAAGCCGATAGTATATGTTCTTGCCGATCGGGGTGACAACTGAAAGTGTCACCGATGGAGAGTTTATCAGTATGAGTCTTATTATCAGGAGATGAGAAGAAAGCTACGCCGATGGTAGGAAGTCTGAGTGATAGTGTTAAGTCATCGGTGTGAGCGGTGCATCGGTGGGAGAAACCTTGAGTGACCCAATGGTATAAGGTGTGGCCGATGAATAGAAGAATTCGGTAAGACATTTGTATGTTCTTGCCGATATTGACAGAAGGGATTATTTTGTGACTGTTTCCGCTGTGTCCGCGCTCTGCATCAGCATGTTAGAGTGCCTGCAAGTGAAGAGTGTGATAGTGATGGGCCATAGCTATGGTGGGTTTGTGGGCTTCTAGTTGGCGCACGCTCATTGCCAGCTCGTAATTGTGAGCTCCAGTGTTTGCAATGATGATCTACTCGATGAGCTCAACACCATCGTTATCAGGGATGTTCTTCTTCCTAACTAACGAAGGAGGAATTCTGTAATGAACGGGAATAATGAATCGTGCCAATACATCCTGCCAATAATTTCCCCAAAACTTTTTTAAAAATTTTGTCTAATTTGTATTTGCGTGACTAACTATTTAGTCATTTTTTATTTCCGTGACTAAATAATTTTTTAGTTAACGACCAAATTAGTCATTTTTTTACTCATTTATAGCTGATTTGCAAAAAATTAGTAGAATTTAGTCATTTTTAGTTGTTGTGACTAAAAGTTTTAGTCACTTAGTCATTTATTTGCCAAAATTCTACTAGTGATATATATTCGCAATATGATTTATCTTACAACTAGGTCAGCAAGCCTAATATGGAACATATACACAAATATTGTACCTTGTCAGCTTGATCTTAGGCACAAATAGTAATGCGGACCCAAAAAAACATTCAAGAATCTTTATATAGGCCGAGACCTATTATGTAATGACTTAGATTGATGATCCAAACAATATAACTTCACTGCATATTCATCTAGCACGAGTGTCAGCTTTATCCTTAAGTACACACTCAACTAACCTGACTGTCATATCATAACTTGCAATGCAAACCATATGAGACTCTGAGATTTATACTTGTCATTCATTATTGACTTCTTATCGTACCTTCAGAACCGTAGGAAATGATTATCTTCTTCAACAAAATGCGGATCTCAGAATTGTTGTTTTGTCAATGTGAGATATTGTCAAACTGGAAGCTAATATTAAAGAACTTGTAGAATGTGATCTAGTGAAGTATAAGCTCTACAAACTTGGAATTAGATTCTCAAGACATATATCTTCAATGCCTCAAAACTGCAAATCAAAATATTCATTAGTGGAGAAATGCGGACCGAATTACTTGGGTATTCTGCACTATTTTTGACTTAACTCTGTTCTCCCAGACTTAGTTAAATCATAGTATGGCTTTCGGAGGGAGTCAGAACTTGAACACTGGAACATGTCATCACTAGGTAGCTATTAATCACATACCAGAACTGCATGCAATGATCTTCAACTGCAGAGGCATACCATCCTGATCTCTATTACTATGTATCCTGTCCATACTTAGTCATTCTGACTAAGTTATTCTTCCAAGCCAAAAGTTCCTTTACCTATCTTGACTCAAGAGTAGACTTAACAACTTCCATAACATCCCTATCTGTTATCAATCCTTGTTGCCATCAATGACAACATTCTACCTTAACCATCAAAGCAGTGTCTCTTACCAACATCATAATGGTGTTGTTTATTTCAATTGTTATTGCTTGAAATTTGTATTTTCAATATATACTCATTTATGAGGATTTGCAAAAGCATTGACGTCAAGTCCACTCGGCATTTCTTACTGGTGGAAATTGCAGCTGCACTAAATATAAAGTGCCAAATCATATTTCTTGTTGGGATTCTTTGATTGAGTGATTCAAGGGGGTCTCTTGGTGTGTTTGTGCTTGTGCATCTCTTTCTGCTTGTGCTCTCCTTTGATTCACAAATGGGTCACTTTAAGTTTCCATTGCGAACACCATACAACTACAACACATGGCATCAAAATGCATGGGATGCCTTAATGCAACTTGGATATACACCTTATGTTGAACAAAAGGTAACTGAACCCACAAATGGTAAGGAAAAGCTACAATGGATGCTTGAACATACAAAATCTCTTAGTTGTCTTAGGAGTCTTGTTTCCCTTGATATTATGTTTCAAATTGATGGATGTACAAATTCACATGATACATGGGAAAAATTAAAAATTCTATATGGTACAACTGATGAAGTAAGAGGCTATCAAATTGATATTGAATTAATGAGCCTTGATCCAAAATATTTTGACAACATCCAAGACTATGTAACAAAGGTCAATGACATTAGAGCATAATGTAAAGCATGCGACATTGAGAAAAAGGACATTCAACTTGTATTCAATACACTAAATAAACTTGGTAATGAATATGCATCTTTTGTTTCTAGCTTTCACACTCATAGGTTGACTATGGGCGTTGCATACACAATGCCATCATTTTCATATTTTTCTAAGATGTTAATGCATGAAAAAGAAAAGATCCTTTCCATGGGTATCCTAAAGCCATCACAGTCCTAAGCTTTGTTGGTTGGTCAGCCAAAGTGATAGAAAGAGTTAGGTCAATCTGACAAGAAATAAAAGAAGTCTAAGAAGAAGTCATAGAAATATTAGGCACAATCCTCGTCTACCTCTAAAGTAGACACCAACTCCTCTTCATCAAAGGGGAATTCTCAAAAGAAGGAAAGGCCAAATTGTATCTACTGCAAGAAGGTTGGTCATGAAGAACATTCTTGTCAGAAGAGGCAGATCAATGAGCTAAAGCATCTTTTGAAGAAGAACAACATTAATCTACCTTCCTTTGTTGCTCAACAATCCTCCACCCCTTCCAAATCAAGTAAAGGGAAAGAAACTACACTTCTTTCTTCTTTAGATTCTTCTTAGTAATGGATTCTTGACTCAGGTGCATCACATCACATGGGTTTTGTTAGAGAACAATTTTCTTTGTTGGAGCCTTGTTTTGTACCCCACATTCTCATTGGTGATGATTCTCATGTGGATATCATTGGGAAGGGTTTAGTTGATGTTGGCATCAATATATTTGAGGATGTTCTTTGTGTGCTCAATTTTTTAGCCAACCTTCTCTCTATCTACGAGATCACCTAGAATGGAAGGAAAGTTGAATTCACTCTAGATTTTGTCACCATTAAGGATCTTGAAGATAATGCACTCCTTGCAGTTGGGAAGGTTGATCATGAGTCTTGACTCTATGCTTTCTCTCATTTTGTACCTGATTCACATTCTACTGCTTTGCTCACCCACTTGGATTCTGTGAGTAAACTATGGCATGAGTGGTTTGGCCATCTCAACTATTGCTATCTTTAGTAGCTCAACATGTAGGACATGGTCATAGGTCTTCCTTGGGTCATTTTATCAAATGGAGTTTGTTCGGGTTGTGCCTTGGGAAAGCATCTTGAGGACAAGTTTGACAAAGGGAAGGCTTGGAGGTCTTCAAAAGTCCTTGAGTTGGTTCATACTATCTTGGTGGGTCCCTTTCCATCCTTGTCTTTAAGCAAGGCTCACTATTTTCTCACCTTCATTGATGACTATTCCTGATACACATGGGTCTACTTTCTTTGGTAGAAAGGTGAAGACTTTGATAGATTTAAAGAGTTCAAAGCATGTTTTGAGAAATAATCTAGGAAGTGCATCAAAATTCTTTACATAGACAATGACAAAGAATAAGTGAAACATCACTTTGAGCAATTTTGCACCACTGAAGGGATTGATCTTCAACATACTATCACCTACACACCTCAGTAGAATGGTGTAGTATAGAAGAAAAATAAGTCCTTGAAAGAGAAGGTTGGCTGCATGATCCACACATGCTCCCTTGCACTTAAATATTAGGCAAAAGCTCTTAATTGTGCTATGCACATCCATAATAGGGTTCCTCATAAGGCATTTAAGTGCATCACTCCCTTTGGAGCTTGGTGTAGCAAAAAACTTCTTGTGCAACACTTTAGAGTTTTTGGCTTCCCAACATGGGCCAATATTCCTTTAGAGAAGCGTCAGGTCTTAGAACCTTAGAGGCAACCTTGCATCTTTGTTGGATACCTCGATGGTGTCAAAGGATATCAGCTCTTATATCCTGAGACACAGGAGCTCTTCATTTAGTGAAGTGTATATTTTGAGGAAAGCTCTCCTAGCTCATCCTCACATCTTCCTTCCTCCATAATAGATTTAGATGGTAGTGACTCAGAGGATTTTCCCCCAGGTTCCTCTACTCACATGGTTGATCATGAGGTTTCATCCTCCTCTTTATAGAGTTTAGATTCTAAGGTTTAAGATGCTCCTCCTTCATCCCCTACCATGCCTTGATGGGCTCAGCAAACACTTGATTCTGTAGGCACTCTTATTGGGGATCCTTTAGATACTTGAAGGACTCGTTCATAGCACTAGGATACTTCACATTCCTACATTGCCACATCTTCAGATCCATAGTTCTTTCATGAAGCATTAGGTATTATTGAATGAGATTCAACAATGGAGGGAGAGTACAACTCTTTGATTTAGAATAAAACTTGGGATCTTGTTCCACTTCCTAAGGGAAGAAAACTAGTTTGGTGTAAGTGGATTTATCGAACAAAATTTATAGCGGATGGATCAATTGATAAGTTCAAAGCACAACTTGTGGCCAAAGGTTTCATGTAGGTTCCTAGTGTTGACTACACTGAGACCTTTGCCCTTGTTTCTAAGATGAACTCCATTCACTTGATGCTTACTATTGTTGCAACTCATGGTTGGGTGGTAGATTAGATGGATGTGAAGAGTGCATTTCTTCATAGGGATCTACAAGAGAAGATTTACATGTAGAAGCCACAGGGACTTGTTTAGGATTCTTCATTGGTTTGTAGATTAAGGAAGTTTCTCTATAGACTCAAGTAGGTCCCATGGGTTTGGTATGCCAAGATGGACTCCTTTATTCTCTTAGTTGGGTTCTCCATATGCCACTTAGATCTGAATGCCTACATCTTGAGACAAGAGGACGCTCTTCTTTGCTTAGCTCTCCGTGTTGATGACTTGATTGTCACTAGGAGCACTTCATCCATCATTGTGAGTGTCAAGACTGCTTTGCATGATAGGTTTGCCATGATCGACTTGGATCTCTTGCACTATTTTCTCAAGATTGATATCACTCAGACCTCTTCTGTGATCTCTCTTGCACAACCCAAGTATGCTCTTGATCTTCTAGCTCATTTTCACATGGTTGATTGTAATCCTACACCGACTCCCTTTCTGTCTAGAGTCAAGTTTGAGGTGAAGTGATCCACACCACTGGTTGATGCCAATTTGTATTGTTAGCTTGTTGGTAGCCTCATCTACCTGACTCATACTTGCCCAGACATTTCATTTATAGTTGACATTGTTTCATGCTTCATGACAGAGCCATGTGAGCTTCACTGGAAAGCTACCAAATACATTTTGCACTATATTCAAGGCACTCACATGTATGGGATTCATTATGCAACAGGCATAGGTTCAGATCTGACTAGATACATATACTCTAATTGGGCTGGTGATCTTGATGATTGCAAGTCCACATATGGCTATAATTTTCACCTTGGTTCTTGTCCCATTTGTTGGTAGAACAAGAAGTAGCATGCCATTGTGATGTAGGAGCATCATCTAAAATGCATGTTTATCAGGTCATGTGACCAAATTTTGTTTTTATGGACTAACTGATGTTGAGAGTCCTAAATTTGTGTGTTAGAGTCTTAGAAGGCCCATTGGGATCATGTCCAATGGTTTTGGATGTTTGTATAGGCTTAGAATTCAAATTTTGCATTTTCCCTCCAAAATGCCAATTTGAAATTCTAGGTAGGTTTTGGCTAGTTAAAGAGCTGGGGTTTGTTCCTCAGCCTTAGAATTAGGGTCATTGGGTCAAATAAGGTCTTGTTAGATCATGTCAAGTTATTTTACCATGTTTTTCTATCCTAAGCTAAGTAGTAGGGTTGTATTTTCATGTTTTAAGGCACTTTTTGGCCCTTTTAATGGGACAGTCATATAAAAGGCCTTTGTAACTATCTTGAGGACATTATACATGAAGGAAATGAAGAAATAAGAGGCTGGAGGCAGTTAGATACGGAGTTTTGATGAAAATACCCTATTTTGTGCATTTTGAGTGTTTTTGCAGGTGTAAAAAGGGATTGTACGACCATGTACGGATGAGTACGGGTATGAAATTTATATGAGTGGAAAGAGCAAGTCATTGCAGATATTTTTCATGTTTATCAGATTTGAAGAAAAGATTGTTTGAGTGGTCTAATAGACCAATCTTCCTAGTAGCCCTGTTCAGAACTAGGGTTATCAACAATAGAAAAAAGTCTATAACTTTAGTTTGTACAGGTGAAACCACAAAAATGGGTGAGAATATTCTTCATGTCATTTCTCAAGAGTCCTCCAAAGGAAAATTCTAGATTCATTCATATGCATGAGATATTCAAGTTTGTGTGTGCTGCTGTCCAAAAAAGACTACCATAGAACCTAGTTCTTGAGGGTTTAGTGAAAAGTTCTCTTGTTGAGTTTGTCACAGGAAGGTTAGGGTTTGGTAAAACTCTATAGAGTATATTGAGGGTATTGGAAGCCTAAGAAGGCATAAGATAGACTGCTAGTATGATAAGTACCCAATTAGGCCTTTTCTTGAGGGTTTATACCTAGTAAGCAAACTAGTAAAGAAACGTTGCAGGTACAGTTGGAATGCTAGTATAGTTGGGGCTTAGGAAGGGTCTATAGAATCAAAAAGAACACTGAATTTTCTATTGTTTATACTCTACGCCACATTGCTCTTTCTTCAACTAAGGTTGAGTATCGTGGGGCTATCAATGCCACCAATGAGGCTATTTGGCTTTAGAATATCCTCAACAAACTTGGCATCACTTTTCAAAATCCATCAGTCATCTGTTGTGACAACTAGAGCGCCATCTAGGTCTCAAAGAATATGGTCCATCATTAGTGGACCAAACACATTGAGATCCACATACATTTTCTTAGGGAGTTGATTTAGGAGTAGATCATTAATTTGCGCTATTGTCCTACAACAGAGCAAATTGCAGATATTTTCACCAAAACCTTCACTAAGAACAAGTATGTTCATCTTCAATCTCTCTTAGGGGTGCAGGACATTTCTTCATGGGGCGTCACTTAGCCCTCCTTGCTTCATCCTCTCATGGGGGGGAGTTTTTTCCCATTGGGTTTTCTCCTTCTTTTCTGTTTGAGGGGATGTTTTGTACATGGGTACATCATTAAGCCTTGTAGCTAGGACCCATCTTTGCATACATTTCCCCCTAAGTTACACTTAAGGGGGGTTGTTATTGTGAACGGGATTCTTTATCTAACTAGTTCATTTCCTATCTAGTTCTTTGTTTAGGTCCTTTTCACGCTAGGTTAAGTTTACTTGGGGACTTTTTTCATTTTATCCCATATTGGTTGTGTTTTTAGATTCTTGGGTGGTAAATCCTATATATACTCACCCATCGCTCTCATATGAGCATCTCATCTCATCTCATTCTTGTATGATTTGCATTTCCATTAAATAGAATATAGTTTATTCTATCATTTTTATTTTCTAGCTTTGCTTTCATTTCACTCATTTGCATTCTTGGGTGGCTTTTCAGCCAAATCTTATAGAAATAGAGAATGTCTTCCAAAAACTGGGGCCTTTTCTTGGGTAACTGTTCAGAAGAAAATCCTTACAACAAAAAAATCCAGAAGCTTGGTTACAATGGCCCTTCTATGTGTTTTTTTGCAAACAAAGTGAAGAATCAATTTTGATCATTTATTAGTAAATTGCCAGTTACACAAGAATGTTGGCAATGGTTATGTACGAGATTGAATTGGAGAAGTGCATTACCTAATGAGATCCTTAGTTTTTTCTAATATTGGCCTATTATTAAGCACCAATCCTTACTTTCTAGCTTTTGGATTGTATGTTCATCTATTGTTATCTAGGAAATATGAAAAGAAAGAAATAGAAGAATTTTTCAAGATAAAGAATTGTTAGAATTATCTTCCTTGAATAAATTAGAAGTGGAAGTGGTTGATAAATAAAAATCACAATCTTAATCTTTAAAAGGCAAATCATTTTCCTCATGGGACAAAGAAATGATGAGCAAATAGCAAGGCCTCAAACTCCCCCCATTAATGGGGATAGTAGAGTTAAGTCTTCTAATCTCAAAAAAGAAAGGTATTTGGTTTCCTCCTAAACCTAATTGGTTTAAATTGAATTTTGACAGAGTTTCAAAAGGTATCCTTGGTACCTTTGGAGCTAGATGTATTTTCAGAAATGAAGAAGTTAAAATAATTGGAGATGTGACAAAAAATCAAAGATGAAACCAACAATGAAGTAGAAATCCAAGCCCTTACTCTCGGTTTTCAATTTTGAAAAAATTTCAAATGCAAAATTGTGGAAATAGAAGGGGATTCAATGATAGTAATTTAAATGCAATAAAAAGAAAGTCTCCAAATTGGAAGATCAATAATATGTTGTTTCGGGTATGGCCTCTATTGGATAGTTTGGAAAGTTTTTCCGTTTGTCATATATACAAAGAAATAAATGTTGAAGCATATATTTTAGTAAATAATGCTATAACCATGGATAAAGATAACATTATTGATTCAAGCCTAAACTCATGGATAAATTTGAAAGATAAATTGTAATCCAAAGTTAGTTGATGGATAATTGATCTCAAGTACTAATTAATAATGACATTCATTATTTATCATATTGGCATTATTTTATTAAGCCCGAAGTTACACTCATCATTATATTGGCCAGTTCTGCTCATGCCAAGTATGGAGTATTTAAGATTTTCATTATAGTCGAAGATAATTGGCTTTTTGTTTAATGATAAACATGCCTTATATATTTCAGATCTTCAAATCTCGCTGCAATCAATTTCTATCCCTCTGTTTCAATGGGTACTCCAATGAGATTGGTATACAAACAAAGATAAATGGCATTTCTTGATGAAATCTTTGAGCAAAGAATGAAATATGTTTTCAAGATGCGTAATGGATATATTCTTCATGATGTTGAATGGGCTATTGGGGAGGAGTTTATGGTTGTAGATCATAGGTACAGAGTAAATTCAGATATTGATTTGATGTTTATGGCAATTCTCCTAGATATTGGGGAAGATAAAGAAACTATTAAGTTTTTAGCCGAACATTTGATTAAAAGTCAATTCTAGAGGGTTTGAATGATATTATCATAGAGGTTGTTTTCAGTGCGAGTCTTCCTCCTATTAACGGTACTCTTCTCGCAAATAATGGGATTGTTTTGGGCTTAATGGAGGACCTTAATTTCTACAAGGAAGCTCAAGAATGAAGCCTGAAGAAGAGTTAAGGTAGCAAAAGGTATTGATGTTTTTAAATAGGTTATGAAATTATAAGCCAATGGGGTTGGTGCATGGTTACAGTCTTTCTTCTTTGCAAGCTAAGCCATGCAATAAGGCCCACTCTTTCTAAACATATCTATATAGTTTATTATGCATAGAAGCTACGTAAGTTTATAGTCTTTCTTGAGATAGAAGAAAGTATACTTCTTTGAATGATAGGTAGATAGTTCAGGAGGTTTTTTTATTATCTCTTGGTAAATGTAATACTTCTCTGAAATTGTAAAACCAATTTTGTTATATATATAAAGGGAGCAATTCCATGATCACAATTTACTGATCAAATTTTTAAAAAATCTATACTAAATTATTTTACAATAATTAATATAAATATAATATAAATGAGAGGTTAATAACATGTTTCAAGGCCATTAACATATAGTAATAATAGTAGGTGTAGGAAAATAAAAAAGTAAAAATTAGACGCAAAGGGTTTAATTTTTTTATATTCTAGTTTTAGTTTGAAATGGCTATTGATGTATTCATGGGAACCTCATTTATGGTGAAGAGTTGATGTGGATTGTTCACGATGAATAATTGACTTTGCATTTCACAAAACAAAAATTAAGTGAAGGCCAAATTGTAGGGTGAACGAACTATGCAATGCCTTAATAGCACGCATGCTTAAACAACGTAATAATTATTAGTTTTTCCCTCAATATCTATGAAGGCCAGAATAAGAGGCTAAATATATTAGGTAATCATATTGTCGATAATTTATTTTTTATGTTATTAGTTAAAATGTTTGCATTTTAACTTTACAAAAGATAATTATTTGCTTTTTGTAAAAAAAATTCTAGATTCTAATTTGTTGATAGGTATAGTTAATAATAACTAGTTAGGAAATCATAGTTACAATAGTATTTGACTAAAGGCAAGTACTAATAATAGTTTTTTAGTTGGAGTCTTGTAAAAACCTATAAACTTTTTGTAAAGATGAAAGGTGTATGCTTTGTACTTTTCTTTCTCATTTAGTATTTTTAGCACCTCATTTAATAAGTATGATAATGATTATTTATAATTATTTGGTGTATTAATTGTTTTTTAACTTGTTTTCTATGTCACAATTAATCTACTTTTGACTTAAATATCTTAGTCTATTTCACTTCTTATCATTTCTCTACCTTGGATACTATTGCACCCATGATCTTATCTCTAAGATGAGACTACTTGTGGTTACATCTGCAACATTCAAAAGTTGTTTTTTGAATTTTAACTCTTGCCATTTCAATTCACTTTGAATGTCTATCCTCTCATACAACCAAATGGCCAAAAACAATCATATTATGCTTGTTAAATAAGGAATTAATTAGATAAATCACAAGAGAAGAAAGCATGCACACACAACTAATAGCACAATAGATGCCATAGGTCTAAGAAACACTCCCTTACTGTACACTCACACAAAAAGATACTACAACATGATTTCCTAGGCAATTCTACATTCCATCCAAGGTCTCAGTCTCCAATCTTTAAAATCTATTTGGGAGACTTGACTACCATCGAGGAAGTTCTATTATTCAATATCCTTAAGGCAAGTCCCCAAAGGAACCTATAGCAATATTTAGTTAAAACATACCATTTTCAATGCACGTCCATGTTATAGGGTTGTAAAGGACATGAGTGCAACCATAGGACCACACATGAAGGTATCCTAAAGACACAAAGGGAGAGAGAAAAGAAACAAAGACCTTGATGTAGGTTCCAAAATTCTCCTCTTGATATAGAACATACACCAAAGTTGCATTGAACACTGAAGAACTACACCTTCTATCCATTTCTCTTGTTTTTATCTATTTCTACGAGTAACCCCTTATTCTCTTTAGTGTAGAATCAAAAAATGTTATTTAATATTTATTATGTTTATATTCATGTTAAATGCTAGATGAAGGAACGTCATAGTTAAAATAGATTAAGTAATTTATTTTATCATTACATTTTGGTGAACCCATCTCTTACATGCCTATCCTTTAGGGAAATTCTTTGCTTTTATATGTGTATTAGTTTGGTGTCTATATTATTTTGATTAGGATTTTCATTTATCCTTGTGTATTTCCTTTGAAAATATTAAACCATGGATACATTTCCCTCCATTATAAACACCTTGTCACATTTTCCTATAGGCTCACTAATAATAACCTTTTTTTTATATCCAATAATAATGATTTAGGCCTAAAGACATCCCTATCCACTCTCGACCTATCTAGAATAGTAATGAAACTTAATTTCCTTCGCCTATCCATGATAACTTTTCCTTGAAAGGATCTTATACTTCCATTAATAATTTATCTTTTGATGCCTTAAGTGAGTCCTCCCATAGTGAAGATGGGGTCTAAACATTCCTTATGAAGAATTTCTTACCTACAAACCTTCCTTGCCCATTAATGCATACCATACCACCCATTACTCATACCCCTCTCTTAGTCACCTTCCTTTGTTTGATGGGATTAACTATAAAGAAAACATTGATAAGCTAGGCTATCAAATACCATTTCCTAAGCATAGTATTGGACAAGCTACAACACTCTACCAATGAATTGGACATACTTGCTTCTCTTAATGACCCTTCCATATAGGACATCTCTTCCCCATTCACCATCTTTCTTTTGTTACTCCTCATGCATGTCACATACTTCTCCAATGACCATGAATATACTTCCTTGTGTTCCATCTACATCCTCTCATCCATTCATCACTATATCTTCTAGTAAATATATCACCTCCTGGGATTCACTTTCACTTTCTCAAGAAATGGTTTGTGTAGATAAGAGACTAAGGAGCCAGACACAATTGAATAAATTAACTCATTTCCTCAAATATGACCAAAAATTGTTACAACATTCATTTTCTTATGACATCCTAGTCTATCCTTCTCCTATAGGCCTTGGGACAATATGCTTTGACATGTAGAATGTTAGAAAGGATCCCTTGTGTCATGTAAGGAAATTATACTATGTGCTTAACTCATGTGCGATGATAAACTATTGGCCAAATTATCTCCTAGCACTTTAATAGATTATGCCTTGAATTGGTTTCATACCTTAACCTATGGTTCAATACACTTTTTCAAACTTAGTGCAAGCATTTGTACACCATTTTCAATTTCAACATTGACCCTAAGGATAATCTTACACAGATAATACAATGAAGGAAAAATACCTATGAACATGTTAAGGCTTATACATTTTGTTTCCACTCACTAGTTGTTAAAATATGTTTCATACTTCCTAATAACCATATCCAAGCTATTTTCATGGAAAATCTTGTGTCAGTTATCCAAGAGAAAGTCACGCTTCACATGTATCATTCCCTTTTTGACTTATCTATGGCAACTAAAATATGGTTGAACAAAAGTTACTAGACCTTCGATTCCTCAATTAAAGGAATCATTAGGAGCTACACTCCTCCATGAAACAAAATTCCTCCATCATATCTCACAAACAAGAAGAAAGGACATTTGCACCATTTAGTGATCCCCTTGAACACAAATTATAGTTCTTATTGTGATCCTAGATGATCACCCTACCTCCTCTCAAATACAAAAAATTCATAAAAATATCATATACCACTTTCTTCATTTACATATTTTGCATATCATAGGATACCAAGTCATTCTACCAATCAATGCACTACTACATAAAGTGCAAGTCAGGTTGGAATTGACATCATATTAGCATTGAAAATAAATATTTTTTACATTCTAAAATCTCACAATTGAGAAACATTGTGTCATATTTGCAGTAGAAAAGCTTATGCAATCCAACACAAATTGACACATCTATCTTACACAGGTGTATCACTATTGCATCACTTTAGTGTTGGATTTTGGCTCATATTAGTGTCACTATAGTATAAAAATAGAAAAGCCTCATTACATATAATCACATTACATATAATATATTATATTATACTACATATAATATAATATAATTTTAATATATTATATGAAAATATTCACAAGAAACATCACTTTATAAAAAGGTTATATATTACCCATAAGAAAAATTGTACAATAGTTTTTATAAAAGTAAACGGGAAGGGCCCAAACCCATATAAAAAAGCCAAAAAAATGGTGAGAAATATGAGTTTTACAAGAGGTAAAACTACCAAACTAAAACATAACAACAAGGAAAGAGGAACGGGCTGGCAGAGCTAGCCAAATCCAAAAAGACCAGCAATGGGCCAGGCTACTACTTGGCCATAGACATGAGGCTGCTAATAGCCTACCATTCCCTATTGAGGAATTCCAACTTCTCCTCAAACATGCTCTCCTCCTTGTCGCATCCCTGCCAGACCTGTAAATCTTGAGAATCCTTCTCCTCGACCTACACCTCCTGAATCTAGAATCTCACCTACTTTCCTTTGCTGTTCTTGTCCTTGGCCTTGGGTTTGCTAAACTAACCAACCTTCCCCTATTTCTGTGCCTCTTGATTAGACTTGTCCACATTGCCCTCCCTCATGGATTTCCTTTTCTTGAGCTCTTCCTTGAGCACATAGAGTGTAGTAGCCGAATTCTTAACAGTCTCTTGACTGAAAACCACCAGCTCTGCCACTTTCTTGTTAAGTTTACCCTAGTTTTCCTTTATCAAAACAATTTCATCCTCCATATTTTCCCACTTCTCAAATTTGTTAGCCAACCTCTCCACTTGATCCCACAGGTCATCCCTGCTCTCCTTAGGTCATTCAGTAGTTTCCAACTAAGTGATGACCTCCAAATGTTGAATCTTCCTTTTGGCCTAGTGTAACTGGGTTAGCTGCCACTTCAGCACTTGGTTTTGAAGATCAAGAGCTTGATAAAGGGTTAGAACTTTGTCCACAAGCATATTGCAAGAAGTGCAATCTTTGTTGATATCCCCCTGAGTACACTCAACAGATCCCTTCTTCTTACTGGAAGGTTCAACAGGGTTACTAGTAGTGTTGTTCTTCTTATAATTTAAAATTCTTTTACCTTTGTTTGAGTTAACTTCCTTCCCATCCTTATTATCAATAACAATGATATCCTTCAGAATCTGGGCGTCCCTAGTACCCTTACCTTTACTACTACTAGGATGGGTAAGAACATCCTTTATAGTTTGGGTAACTCCTCTATGAACTGGGTCCTTCATACTTCTCAGATGAGGCCTACTAGTGGGTTCATTGTTAATAGTCTTAGTGGAAGGAGCAAGGTCTTGGGTCATAATATCTCTGCTTCTTAGCCTCATCTTCACCACTTTCTTAGTGGGGGTGTCGAGAGTATTATCAATAAGGCCCTTGACCACTCTCTTACCCTTGATGTCTGTTGTGGTCTGGGGAGACTTATCAGAGTCTTGTTTAGAAGAAGAGGCCTCTCTACCCTGCCCAAAAAATTGATTAGACCCAGAGGCCATACCAACATTGCTCTTGTCCACAGAGGAACCCTCAACTCTCCCTAGGGTTCGACCTCCCGAAGATTTGCCAATGATTTCATGTATGTTTTCAACTAGTTGAGGGTTATAGATTCTAGGCCTCATGAGAACCTCTGCTACATCCTTCCAAACCCCAGGGAGCTCCTCTATGTTGAAGCCATTTTGCAGCCTGCTCACACTTTCCCCCTCCTGCAGAAATTTCTTCATATCCTCGCTGTAATTCCATTTAACCCTCTTGGGAATTCTTTCCCCTTCCATTTTAAGTCCAGTGACTTTTGCAATTAACTCCTCAGTGACTCTAAATGAGATACCCCTAATGTAAACAACTCCATCTTTCTAGGTGTCGGTGACGTCTCTAGAAAGAATAGTGTCATGACCATTCATGGATTCAATGTAGGCAGTGAAATTCCCTCTTTGTAAAATTTCCCACAGTTCCTCATTTTCCTTAAGCTTGTCATGTTGGGTAGGTTCAGTCTATGTAAGGTTATCTCCCATATTGTTCTTTTCACAATTGTAATCACTCCTACATAGTCTGAAGTAGATAATGTGAAGAATAATCTAGAACCAAATACGTCTTAACTGAAAAACATTGGGACTAAAACCTATCTACATATGATTACTAGTAGTCAAGTCTGTGAACTTGTTCATGTGAGTAGTCCCTCACTCAGCTAGGGCATACATTTCATTTATTTTGAATGACTTAATCATTATGAATGAGGTCGGATAAACTCCTTGGGATGTCATCTCCAATTTTCCACTTAAGATTATCACTAATGGTGCATCCAATGTTGGCTAAAGCATCGACTTTAGAGTCGCCTTCTCTAAATATGTGATGAATCTCCACTTTGTCCATGTCCCTAAGTTTATCTTTACATAAATAGATGATATCTTTGATCAACCAATTAGGAGTAGCCTTATTCCTCATCAAAGCCAGAACATTTTTGGAGTCCCCTTCAATAATCAAATTCCTGATCCCTACGTCTTTAGCCAAGCATATCCCTTGGTAAGCCGCATAAGCCTCAACGAAGTCAAGACTCTTCCCTTGCTATCTCTCACAACTGCACCCCCTCCTGTCTAACATGGGTTCCCATTAGAAGCTCAGTCAAAATTGAGTTTCAACCATCCCGAGTTAGGGGGTCCCAAAATTTGTACAATAGTTTCATACATAAAAACATTGTAATTTTTATCTCTTGTAATGTTGAAAATTGCATACCCTTGTGATTTCACGCTACGTTTTGCACTCATTTTGGTGTCCGCTCCCCTAGTATGTTTTTAAGTTCACTTTGGCCTCGCCTTAGCCTTTTTTTGTAACCTACATAGGTACTTTTTTGTTGTGTTCAAACCTTTGTGTTTACTTTCATCAAAATCTATTTTATTGTCTTGTATTCTAATGCAATGGGAATTTCTACACCCTCGATTGACACAATGATCATAGGGCTACTTAGATCACCATATTTTGGTATAAGAAGTTTTCTAGAAATAAGGTTGCTAGATGACCATCCATGTGGATGATATTGGTTTGTTTTTCTTCCTATTAGGGGTTTTGATATAGAGCTTCTAAACTAGTTGATTCAACTCTAGAATTTCTTTAGTCACTTGCAAGAATGGAACCTCAATCATCACTCTTTTTATTTTTTGAATGTGTCCCATTTTGGACAAAGGTACTAGCTTCGGAGGGGATTTCAAAACTATAGTTTTTAGTCTCTCAGGGAAAGGAGCATGCTTTAGAATAGGTCTAAGTCATGGCTTGAGAATAACTAGAGATATTATGTTGTTTATTTCAAGGTTTGATTATGGAGGAGCTTAGGCAAATGGTCTTAAGATATTTCTAAAGGAGCATTCCATAGAAAACTAAAAGGGAGACTTTAAAAGGTGTCTAGAGGGATACATTGTTGGAGATATCATTGATAGAGACACTGCTAGTATACTGATAAGCATGATAGTCAAGAAGTGTTGTCATTGATGGCAACAAAGTTTAGAGACTGAAATTGAGTTGTGAGGTTATAGTAATATCCCTCACTGGATGTTCCTATCCTCATAAAGTCAGCTACACAAAAAGCTTTGATCCGGAAGAAGATGTGGTGAAAATTGGCTAAGTATCAGAATGCTACACTCAGTGTATAGAGCTATAACTATTTTGGTCCACACATTTCTGGTATAATATATTTCCTTCTATGGTTCTAAAGTATTGTTGGCATATGTTTAGAGAGTCTAAATCCAAAGTTTTAGAGTTTGAAGTCTTTTGGAGTGATAGATAAGTTTGTTAGAGTATTGCTACATGGATAAACAGTGTTAGTCTGTGACAGAGACCAAGTTTCAGCACTTCACATTTCACTGCATGGAAACATTTTGTTGTGCAGATATGGGGATGTAATTGAAGATGTCTAAAGATTGTATATTTCAGGTTTGAGATGTTTTGGAGGTCTGGATGTTGAGTTATGCTCTGATAGTTAGTATGCACTTGTGTTACCTTGCTTATGAAGCTGACCTGAAGAAGTGTACCTTGTGCAGAGCATTCCAAAGATAGGAGTATTGTCTTAAGAGGTTCCACAGATCATGCCAACCTAAGAGAGTGTGTTTCAATTTTTGGTTCTCTCCACAATACATTTTGAGGCTGACTAGTGTTGTTCTACATGTTACACTCAAGCAGGCCAACCTAATTGATGATATGAGCAAAGCAGACTTAAAAGAAGGTAAACATGTTTTGTGAAGTTAAGAAGGGGATAATTTAGGTCCACCCCAACCTATTTTTAAGTTTAAATCTTGGAATGAAGTGTGTATGTAGAGTTTGGGCTTAACATTTTTTATTTGGCATGTTTTGCATGATACATTGATTTGGGATGACCTTGTTGAGGTTGTAAAAGAAGTAGATATATATAGAGGTTCTTGTTTGATGCTTTGAGGATATATGTAAGGATGGAATGTTGTGTGTATGTAAGTGGAATGATGTGACAAGTACCTAAAAATGTGAATTGAGAAAGAACAGAGCAGACAGTGTGATTGCAGAGTAGAGCAGAGTTGCAATTCAAATCAGTGGAAGAGAATTCTAATTGTGCTTCATTGGAATTGTATTCCATGAATTTATAGATGTAATTGTAATAATTCAAAATATTGGCAGTGAACCATTTCTTTCTTCTCTCTCTACTCTTTCTCTTAGTGGGCAGTGAGTCCACTTGGACAATGAGTCCACCTACAGTGAGCATTAATGTAATACCTTAACTAGTTATAATATATTGTGAGCTAATCCTCACCATGGTTTTTCCCTTTTGGGTTTTCCACATAAAAAATCCTAGTGTCTATATGTTATGGTTTGTGGTCTCATGTTTCATGCATAACTTACTTTACTGCAATTGAATATGCTAAAAAGTTTGAAATGTTTTATATCTAAATGGTTTAAGGGAATACTAATTCACCCCCCCCTCTCAGTATTCCAGGTGTTCAATAATTGGTATTAGATCCAAGTTCTTTGGAAGAACCCTAACCACTCAAGGAAGATCTTGGAGATTGAACACATGGGAGTCAGAAAGTTTCCTACTCCTTGGGAAGGGATTCTGCCATTGAATTCTCAGAAGATGAATGCATGTATGTTAGTAGTGAAGAACTCAAGGTTTCTCTTCAAGACCTAGAGAGATCTGAAGAAGAAATCAAATATCTAAAGGAGAATGTCAAAGAAGTAGATGGATGTATCAGAAAATTGAGAGAGCAAGTCAAGAAGTTCAATGAAAGGCATAAGGAGGTTAGTGAACAATTGAGGCTAGAAAATGAATCCATGAATGGTCTGAAAGTCCAAGTCGAAGAAAAGGCAAGAATTGAGGAATATCTAAATTCAATGGTGAAAGGCAAATCTGAAGAATGCACAAGGCTTGAACAAGAAGTTGTGAAACTGAAATCAGATTTGGAGAAGGTAAAGAGTTATGAAGAAAAATTTAAGATAATTTCTACAAGGATTGATGAGATGATTGCGAGTCAGAAAGATCCCAATGACAAAGAAGGCTTAGGGTTTGAAAAAGGTGAAAATTCAAAATTAGGTCAAGCAACAAAAAGCTGAAAACAAGAAGAACAATGGCAAGTAGATCTGGAACCAAAAGAAAGGAGGTAGAAGACCACTGGTTAGACAACTTACTACTCAAAGGTACTCATCTTTTAATGGTTATTGTCTTTCTTGCAATAAATTTGGACATAAGGCTACACAATGTAGGAGCAAAAGGAATCAAAATGTTCCATCTTTCTCTGATCAATGGTCATAAAGCTAATGAGTGCAGAAGTCAAAGGATGAATGGGTATAACAATAGTAGAATGATTCAATCCTTCAATGGCTACTATTTTACATGCAATAGATTTGGGCACAAAGCCAACCAATGCAAATCCAAAATGAATGGAAGAAATAATGGTTAGAGGAATATTGTGTGCTACAATTGCAATAGACCTGGACACATTGCAAAATTCTACAAAAGCAAAAGAATCACTTGAAAGACATTCCAACAGAGAAGAACAAACTAGTACAAAATGTTGATCCTGCATAAACTAAGAAGGAGATGAGCAAGATTTGGATTAAGAAGGATGTAACAGAGGTCAAAGATGTGTCTGTACCAGCTTCTGGTGCAAATGTTTCCTCCAGAAACTGAGCTGAGAGCTTTGGCTCAGGGGGAGCATCAATGAAAATCTTTCCTCCCTTTGCCAAAGGAGTGGTGTTGAGGCCAACACAAAGATATAAGTTGAAGATTGATATTCTTAATCATTTGAAGAAAATTTTGGTAGAAATATTCTATTGCGGAGCAATTTAGATTGACTATAAGTTACAATCGAAATATTAGCAGCTTTTTGAAATAGAGAATTTATGGCGAATTAGGTTTTGATCGAAAAGGGATTATAAGCGAATTTGTTTGATGGAAACTCACATTGCAAACAATCATTCAAGTGAAGAAGGATATTTTAAGTAGCGTAGCTAAGAACTCATTGCCTTTAGCATTTTCAAAGTAAAAACCCTAACCAGAAGCATTTGTCAAGGTATTTATAGATTTCTACTCTTGATCTAAGAAGTTAAGCAGTGAAGATGTTTAATCCTCAAGTGATTAAAGTAACAAATAGACCTAGACCTAAGTTTAAGAAGCACCCATTAAAATCAACAGAAATGGATCCGAAAGGTGTATTTTCTGACGTCCCTATCGAGTGTTGCACAATGAGTATATTAGAGCATATATTCATGTGAATATGGAAGAATTCAATCATGTTAAATTAGGGAAAGTTTGGTTTGATGAATTAACATATGTTAATTTTGCTCTAAACATATAATTTAGTGCCCTAGCAGAGAAAAAGTTGGCTGTATGGAATAACTTTCTCGTTTTATGTTATGAAAATGCTTGGGTGAGATATGTGCTAAGCAAAATCTATGACAAGTTCATGTGGTTGGATGTCCCTCATATAATCAACAAGGAGGCCATCAAAGCTGTGATAGGTTTATATTCCACTGGTTCTGTACCAACACTAAAATTTGTGAAGAATGACATGGTGATGAAGCTCACAAGAGCTAAATTTGACAAAAGATCTTTGACAGTAAATGACATAAAGGATCTGATAGTCAAATATGCCTCTATGATGATTGGATACAAAATTTACTTCACCAACTAAGAAAACTTTGTATCTGCTACAAGCATCTATACTGCATATCATATGGTGAAAGAAAATGTGGACTATGATCTTTGTGAGCTACTCCACAACAACTTTTGGAGAACTTGAAGAAAAATAAGGATTCCAAGTACCCACTCAAATATGGTACTCTCATCATTTGTGTATTGTTTTACTTTTTGAAAGAGCTACTTGGAGTGTAGAATTTTATATGGTTGAGAGATATTCCATTAGCTACACAAATCAAAGATCATCTGCAAAGGATTGTCAATGCTGATTCACAAAAAGTAGCTCTATGGGGTTATTTCAAGGTATTCCGAGAGAAGATGCAAGCTAGGGTAAGAATCCCTAGAAGGGTTGTTGAAAAATATGAAAAATGACATCATTTTCATGGTGACAAAAGATGAATGTTTGATGGAAGCAATTGAGCCTAGAACAGTGTGGATCCCAGAGATGGGATATGAGGTTCCAAAAGATACTCTTGTAGGTATGGCAGAACTAATGCTCAGAAAACCTTGTGATACCATAGAAGAGAGGTTTGGCACTTATAGGGAAAAGTGCATGGAAATACATATTGAGCAAACCAAGACATAATCTCAAAAGAAAGCATAGAGAATGGTTGAGGAGTATGCTGAAAGTGTAGGGATAACCAGAGAACAAGTACAATAAGCTAGAGCCAAAAGAAAAGCTGCTGAAAAGGCTATTGCTGTAGAGAAACTAGAAGAGAATACTGAAGGAAAGGAGCCTGCACGTAGAACTAGAAGGTCAATAAGGACCTATTCCCCCCTTGTTGAGACAAAAGAAAAAGATGCTCTGGTGAAGGAGAAACCCCTTTGGTGAGACCAAGAACAAGGTCTTCTAGCTCTTCTGAAGTCCCTACAGCCACACCTGCGAAGAAGTGAAGAGTGAAGGGAAAGGCTTCCAGACCAATTTATGCAAGTCATGACATCAGTGAGGAAGAAGAAGAAGGATCCAAGCTGATCCATCAGAAAAGGGGTCTCTTCCTACTGATGAAGAGACTTAGGTCAAAAGGACAAAAAATGATACTACTGCTGAAGAAGAAGAAATCAGTGAAAAAGAGAAAGAAGGCTTTATCTTCAGGAGAAGAGAAGTTATATCATGTGAAGAAGGAGAATCTTCCAAGAAAGGGAAAGGAAAAGGAAAGAAAAAGAAGGACAAGAATGATGATACCTCTTTGACACTTGAAGCTACAATTAATGCCATAGTTAAGCATGACAATCTAAAGCCCGTGGCAGACTTGTATGATGAAAGCTCAGACAAAGACAAAGCAACTATTGAAGCAGTTGTTATCAGATATTTGGATATGTTTAGTAAGGCTTTAATTGAAATAACTAATGAATTACCTAGTAGCCTAGCCAGTATATTAACTACTAAAATAGATGACGCTATAGCAAAAGATGAGGAATTGAAGGAAAGAATTCTGAAGAAAAATTGTCCAAGCCTCTCTAGACAAGACATAATCAAAGCCACTTAGAGGGTCAAGAAAGAATTTAGAATCAAAAGAAGATTAAATACTCTTATGGCTGGTGATAGGATAGAAATTGAGAAGTTGGAGAAAGAAACTATAAAGTTTAACCTTGAATGTGTTGAATAAACTTCAAATTCCAATTGTTGTAGAAACAAATGAAGAAGAGAAGATAAACTCTAATGTTGGCACCTCAAGTGCAGTCCCTGATGTGGTTGGTGAGAAAAATGTACCATCTCCACCACCTCCTACAAATATAGTGAATCAAGGTGTGATCCCTTCTTCGGTGACCTCAGAAAATAGTGAAGAAATAAGGCAACAAGATGAGGAGAAGTTTGCTGAAGAAAAAGAAAAGCAGAATGAGGAACCTATAGAACAAGTGAATGATACTTCTAGTTTGGAGAACTTGGCAGAGCAACAAGCACCTATTGGAGAAGATCCTCTAGAAATTCTTGCTGCACAAGTGTCTTCTAGAGATGAGAGAAGAGACACTGCTAGTTGGAGCTCAGTTGCATCACCTTTGGATTCTATAAGAGAATTTTTGACTAAACAAAGAGAGTTACAAACTTTGTCTGCTCCTAAACTATTACAAGTGCCATCATCAGATGGACAAATAAATTTGGCTAGTATGTCTCCCTTACAAAAGCTAAAATTGGGGACAATTTTCTAAGCCACCGCTTGAGAGGAGATTTTGAAGTCACATATTGAAGGCAATGAGCTTGTAGAGGAAGCAATGACAATTTTTGAAAAGATTATGCTAGAATTTAAGAGAGATGCATCTTTGACTCCTACTATACAAATGAAGAATCTTATAGAGTCAGTGAGTAGTCATTTTGAATCATTTGAACAAGCAACAGAAAAGAAACTTAGAGAAGAGATTGGCAATAAGAGGTTAGTAGAGATGATTGACAAATGCTCTAAGGCACAAATTTTGTTAGATAATAGCATAAAGTATGTTGGAACAACTATCAATGATGCAAATGCTATGTATAAATTTTGTTTATCATGGCCAATAGCAACTAAGGATATAAAGGATAAGATTGCTGGTTTGGAGAATCAGCTTGCTAAAATTTTTGGTACCTATGACTCAATGAAATATCTTAATGGAGACTTAAGAGATGCAATAGAGAAAACTCATGCAACAATCAAGAATTTGTAGAATCAGGAGACAGTTAAAGATCAGATGAGCCAATTAAGAGAAATTGTAAGCCTTAAGATGGCTTTTATGATGGGTTTGATTAGTGAAGCAGATAAAGTAAGGAAGATGATAGAGGCCCCTACCACAGTAGATAAGGTAGAATATTTGCTATCTCAGATCAATGGGCATGTACCATTTTTGAGCTATGCAAAGGCACGATGGAATTCAGATGCTGTACAACTGAAGAATATCTATAGTGCTATATTTCCTAAGAATTAGTAAGTTTTTGATTTCTTGTATATATGCAGAAGATTAGAGAAAATAATTTTGATATTTTGATGTACATAGAAATCAATACTTAGGGGAAGCAAACTTCAGTTTGTATATACTCATGTACTCTAAAGGGAGATCTAGTAAACAGTTCATATCCTTTGCCATTGATGTCAAAGGGGGAGAGAAGCATATGTGAAAAAAAAAAAATTCTGAAGGAGAGATGCAGATGTGGAAACTACTTGTCTCAGGGGGAGAATATTCAAAGATTTGGTTTTGATGGTTTTCACATCATGTGTTTCCATCAATGCCAAAGGGGGAGATTGTTGGAGATATCATTGATATAGACACTGTTGGTATACTGATAAACATGATAGTCAAGAAGTGTTGTCATTGATGGAAAAAAAGTTTAGAAACCAAAATTGAGTTGTGAGGTTATAGTAATATCCCTCACTAGATGTTCCTATCCTCATAAAGTCACCTACACAAAAAGTTTTGATCCAGAAGAAGATGTGGTGAAAATTGGCTAAGTGTTAGAATGCTACACTCAATGTATAGAGCTACAATTGTTTTGGTCAATATATTTTTGATATAACATATTTCCTTTTACGGTTCTAAAGTGTTGTTGGCATATGTTTAGAGAGCCTAAATCCAAAGTTTCAGAGTTTGAAGTCTTTTGGAGTGATAGATAAGTTTGTCAGAGTATTGCTACATGGACAAATAGTGTTAGTCTGTGACAGAGACGTAGTTTCAGTACTCCACATTTCACCGCATGGAAACAATTTGTTGTGCAGATCTGGGGATATGATTACAGATGTCTAAAGATTGTAATTCTAGGTTTGAGATGTTTTGGAGGCCCAAATGTTGAGTTATACTCTGACAGTTAGTACACACTTGTGTTACCCTGCTTATGAAGCCGACCTGAAGTGTACCTTGTTCAGAGCATTCCAAAGATAGGAGTATTGTCTTAAGAGGTTCCATAGATCATGCCAACCTAAGAGAGTGTGTTTCAAGTTTTGGTTCTCTCCGCAATGCATTTTGAGGCCGACTAGTGTTGTTCTACAAGTTACACTCAAGTAGGCCAACCTAATTGATGATATGAGCAAAGTGGTCTTAAAAGAAGGTAAACATGTTTTGTGAAGTTAAGAAGGGGCTAATTTAGGTCCAACCCAACCTATTTTCAAGTTTAAATCTTGGTGCAAAGTGTGAATGTAAATTTTGGGCCCGACATGTTTTATTTGGCATGTTTTACACGATACATCGATTTGGGATGACCTTGTTGAGGTTGTAAAAGAAGTAGATATATATAGAGGTTCATGTTCGATGCTTTGAGAATATATATAAGGATGAAATGATGTGTTTATGTAAGTGGAATGATGTGACAAGTACCTAAAAATGTGAATTGAGAAAGAACAGAGCAGACAGTGTGGTTGCAGAGCAGAGCAAAGTTGCAATTCAGATTAGTGGAAGAGAATTCTAATTTTGCTTCATTGGAACTGTATTCCATACATTTATAGATGCAATTGTAACAGTTCAAAATATTGGCAGTGAGCCATTTCTTTCTTCTCTCTCTACTCTTTCTCTCAGTGGGTAGTGAGTCCACTTGGATAGTGAGTCCACCTACAGTGAGCAGTTCTGTAATACCTTAACCGGTTATAATATATTGTGAGCTAATCCTCATCGTGGTTTTTCCCTTTTGGGTTTTCCACGTAAAAAATACTGGTGTCTATGTGTTATGGTTTGTGGTCTCTTTTTTCATGGATAACTTACTTTACTGCAATTGAATATGCTAAATGGTTTGAAATGTTTTATATCTAAATGGTTTGAGGGAATACTAAGTCGCACCCCCCCTCTCAATATTCTGAGTGTTCAACATACACTTGAGGAGTGATGGAAGGAAAATTTGAAGATTCTCTAGAGAAGTGGTGTGAAGGAACTTCCAGAGATAGCTTTGACAAATCTCCAAAGTAAAACTTTAGAGGAGTGTCGAAGGATGACTTAAAGGACTCTCCAAAAAGATGTTTTGGGTCAACTCTAGAAATTAATTTTGACAAATCTCTAGAGAAGTGTCTTGAGGCCACTCTAGAAGGTATCTTTAGAGAAACTTTGGATGACTACCAAAGTTCAAGATCACTAGATTCCATCTCATTTTTGGGAAATGTGACTTCCTCATTATCTATTATCTCCACTATAGTGGGTCGTGAAGGATTAGGAACTATATTTCTTGACCTGAGATGGATTCTCCCAATATGTGTATAATTAATGTCAACCATATGTTCTAGTTCAATAGAGTAAACATGAGCATATGGTCTATTATTTTGGGGGTTTGCCATTGGTTGAGTTAGAAGTTGAGGTTGTGCATCTATGTCCATTTGGGATTGACTTGGTGTATTCTACAAAGGGGTTAGAAAAAGTTTGTTACTAGTTTTGCATACATTGTGGACCTTGATAAAATTGTTTATAAGACAAGTTATAATTTGGCTTGATAGATTTGAAGGATACATTATCTATTGTGGCTGATTAGGCCACTCTTGGGGTCCTCACGAATATTGGTTTAAGGACTCGTTATAAGAAAAATTTCCACCATGACATTGTCCCACGTATTTTAACTCTTCTTCGACCAGTGAAGCCTTTTTCTTTGAATTTTAATAGCTTGCAAGAGCTCACACTGGTCTATGGGATGATTCTTATCACATACCTAGTAGATGTCTATCTTGTGAGGGGCATTCTCTCAGTAGATGCTTATCCCATCATTTAGGCTAGTAGATTAAAAGAGTTTCAATGTTTTCATTTTTAGCTTGAATTCTATCCAATGTGGTGTTTAGCTAGACTAGAATATTGATTTTTAGGTTAGCAATCTCTTCCATGAAGTATCCTATCTTATTTTTCCCTTTACTGGGTTAGATTTTCATATTCCTCTTCTTGTTCATGAGTAATTTTTGCATAGTTCAAAAATGTCTGGGAGGCTTAATTTCATGACACCCCCTTTTCTCATAAGGTCAAGGGTGTGTTAGTGTTCTTCCTCTAGACCTCTCAAGAATATTGTTTTAACGAGTTTAGGGTCAACACATCACCACCGTTTTTAAGACAAGAGGAATTGGTCTAAGTAATCTTCCATGCTTTCATCCTCTTTCTATTTTAAGTGGAAGAGCTCCTTGTTTATATCCCTTACCTGACAGTAGTCTTGATATTTAACCAAAAATACTATTTCCATTTCTTCTCATAAATTAATAGACCCAATAGACACTCCCATGAATCATCACATTATTGAGTCTTTTAAGGTTAAAGGGAATAATTTTAGTTTTTGGTTACCTGACATGTAGTCATAGGTTTGATAAAGGACTTTAAACTCAAAGTGGAATTGATCAAGCTCCTTTGTGACCATACCATAAAAGGTGGGTAGGATAGAAGGAGAAATAATTTTCATGGAAGCATCTTCATTAGGATTCAAATTAATTTGGTATGTGAATGTTCTTTCCATCCTTCTCTCTTTACATATCTGTTATGGTTCTCCACATTTTCTTATATAATATGTTCTCTTGGTTGTTCATTTTTTGGGGTTGTATAAGAAGTTTTATGTTTCTCTTGATCAAGAAGCTATTGTTTATAAGGATCTTCTCCTAAAACTACTTTCCCTTGGTGTTTAGTTGTTAGTTCTTGGTTTTGGGAGTTTTTGGCTTCACCCCTATCGTGTGAATCTCTTTTTTTGACCATGTAGGTAAAAGAACATTTTCTACCAAAGACTACTAGCTTTAGACTACCTAACCTTGACCATAATGACACCTATGTGAGTATCCCTGACAATAGTGCAAAAAAGTGACCAGGTATCATTAAACCTCGTACTTTAATAGATAATCATCTTATGAACCCAAGGGGTGTTTGAAGGTTGTTTGCAAAAGGGGTAGTTTAGAATCCTTTCCTAGGAGTCGTTCTACTCTGCTTGAAAGGAAATGCACATGCACTACTCTAATAAATTGACATTAAAGAGATAACTAGGTCTAACTACATAATTGAAATGCTTGTGTTGAATTACAGAGACTAACTATGGAATGAAAATGCTTATGTTTAGTAAGAAATGTTGGAAAATATACTTCTCTAATAATCTAAATGCTTAATGATAACGAAATCACAATTGTCTAAGAATTTTTTTTTAGCATTTAAAATTTTTTTCAAATAACAAATAAAGACAAGAAATTTTCAACACTCTTTTTTCAATTTTCCAAAGCCTTTCTTTATAGTAACTCAAAATGCAAGAACTCCACAGAAAAACACAATAGTGACTATCACAACAAACCTGCAAGTAACATAATATGAGAACAACAATATCTACTTTAACGCATTCATGCAATAAGCATAACATTCTTATCTATAGTAATGCATGTTCTTCTTCTCTAATGAGTAGCTATCTCTCTATAGATTAGAACATTTCTTAAACCACCATATTCAACTCAAAACTTGCAGAAATAAAAATAGCACTATATTTACTCATAATACTTCTTCAAGTCTACAATTGTATTGAACTAAGAAAGATAGATCATATGTTTTTTTCTTGCAAAGATAAAAGTTAAAATAACAACTAATTCTACTGACTCATTAACTACCACTACTCAACTAAACATTTGTGAAAGATTGCTATAATACAATGTGCTAAACATGTGCACACATTGTTCAAATCTCATCATGAGTCTTAAATGAAAGGTAATATACAAGTTTTTTTTTATCAAATTAATTCAAAGTCCATTCTTAAGAATAAAATGAGGAAAATGTCTTCAAGGATGACTCCTAATATGCATCTATTATCTATAGAGGTGACTTTTGTAACTAATGAATTGGATTTGTTGATCCTGCTACTACACACGAGGAATTCAACATAAGCACATTGGAACTTTGTTGCTAAGTATGTATTCATTCTAGACTCTGAGGGGTCTGTGTTGGCCATGATGTCTCTAGAGTCTATAGCCTCTACAATGCATGAGTCCACCTCCACCTTCTCTAGAGTCTAATGCCTCAAGAGTTGGTGAAATTATCTCTGAAGAAAAATGTACCACCCATTGAGCATTTTTGGAGTTGAGCAGAAACCTCTCGAAAGTTTCCAAGATACCATGTTTGAACAAAAACACATCTTTTGAAGAGGATTTTATCAACATTTGACCTAATTAATCAACAACACATAAACTAGAAACATGCAATTTATTATACCCCTAGTAGTTAATAATTTCTCAAACAAAAATTAATTTAGCATGAATAAAGAGGTGGACAAAATTGAAAAGGGTAGTTTGGCTATGAAATTGATGAGGCCAGAATTAGCCTCATCATCCATGTGGGCCTACACCTTGATGGGCCAACCATTAATTTCCAAGTGGCCAAATTATTCATGTATGGTGGTCCTATTATTACTTGAAGGGTTGCACTTTGTGAAGGCTAAGGAAAGAGCTATGTGTCAAATTCCCATAGGTAATAGTGAAATGGCGGAATAAGTGGGTTACATCTTTATCTAATGTATTTCATCCCCAACTATTAATTTTTAATTGTTGATGTAAGCCATTCAAAATTTGTAGTTTTCGGCAAGCCTTGTGGTGGAGCGATAGGTGACATGGTGGCATTTCATTGGTTGCAACTCAATAAAGAGCTCAATTATCCATTACTTTATTCCCCATGAAGAGTTGATAAGGTCCATTTCAACAACCTTGTTTTGCTCAATGCAGATGGTCAAATGATTTATTAGAGACTCAAGTTTTCTATTGGATGTGCAAATATGTTGGAGGCCATGGTGATACAAATGAGTTAAGTGGCCTATTTGTAGGTAAATAAAATAACACTACATCTAGAGGTGAAAATTATGGTTGTATGTCTATTGTATATTCTAATCTATGCATTAATTAGGTTGAAAGCCTTCCCTATGTGAGCAACACATGATGAATTATGTAGATGAAGGGCCTAGATTAAAAGGACTACCATGAAATCAATCTTGTCCATTGATTGTTTTTCAAACTATACCATAAATTATAAAAAACAAAAAAAATCAATACAATAATCCACTTGACAAAATATCTTCTAAAGAGCACTTTATTTCCACCACTCCATTTTGACCAGCCATAAAAGAAGACACGTGAGGCAAAACACTTTGGTATTATACATTGCAGTAAATTATGGGATTTTGTATGTATTTTGTATAATGAAATTTACAGTTGGTGAAAAAAGAAGGTTTGAGATTTTGCCATGGCTTTAGGAGGCAGACGATTGAAATTGTCTAGGTCGTTTGATTTTACCATGTTTTTTCACTATTTTCATTTTCGCGTCGCTAGGAAAACAGACAGGGTTATACGAAATGGAAAAATTTATTTGCACTTTCATGGCGGGAAATTTTCTAAACTCATTGGTTGTTCTCACGTCGGGAACAAAATTGAATCAAAAGTCTATGTCATTTAAATGCCCCCGTCAGATAACCTCTGATTTTTTTTTTCAAAGCAAAAGGAAAAGGAAAACGGTTGAAAGAAAAAAAAAACATAAATAATAATAAGCAATGGTATACTTAGTTTAATACTAGCAATCACACCTTGGTGTGCAATGGGTACACCGAGATAGAATGTATGTAAAAGTAATTAGTGGTTTCTTGAGAAGAGAGCATATAGTTTTGTTTCTAGTGAATGTTTGTTGTCCGTCCATCATTTGAACATTGAAAGAATGTAGTTATATGTGTTGTCATTTTGTATTAGAAAAGAAATGGAGTAAATTAAATATGTTGACATGCATGCAAGTAAAGTTGTTTTTGAATAGGAGTGGGTAAAAGCAGGTATGGAAGATAAGTTGTTTTTTTTGTTTCAATCAATTATTTACAAGTGTTAGTGCCATTTACCAGTCATATTCTTGTTTCCCAAGAATGTAGAGCCCATCTAGTTGAAATGGTAGGCCTAGAAATGTAGGTAAAAGTAATTAGTGGTTTCTTGATAAGAGAGCATGTAATTTTGTTGCTAGTGAATGGTTGTTGTCCATCTATAATTTGAACATTGAAAGAATGTAGTAATATGTGTTGTCATTCTGTATTAGAAAAGAAATGGAGTAAATTAAATATGTTGACATGCATTCAAGTATATTTATTTTTGAATAGTAGTGGGTAAAAGTAGGTATACAAGTAAAGTTTTTTTTTTTTTCGGTCAATCATTTGCAAGTGATTGTGCCCTTTATTAGTCATTTTCTTGTATCCCAAGCATGTCAATCTCATCTAGTTGAAATGGTAGGCCTAGGTACAAAGTTGACAAGACTTGCAAGTCGTCAATACTATCTTCTTGCAGCATTACGTGCCCCCAGTCAGAGGAAGTTTCATCATTAGTGTCCATCAATGGATTTGGAGATGTACGGTGTAAATTCCATGGATGGTAGCTATTTGAAACTCTTTCCCATTGGGTTGTAATATATTTCTCTAATGAACCAATATCATTGTGTTTTTGAATCACTAGTATAGCCGCAATTTACTCCAATAGAATGCTTGAAAATATTGATCATCTATTGCTAGGATGGTGGTGAAATGAGGGGAGACTTGATCAATAGCCGTGAAGCATTCTTTCCATTCATTGGACTTCAAGATGTTGCAAATGTCTAGTTTTGAGCCATTTTAATAAGTGGCATTGTTTCCAATTGTATTGGTCGTGCCATGTATGAATTAGTAATCTATTTAAGTGTAGACAAGTATGAAAGAAATAATTTGTTACTAGAATACCATATGGGTCTACAATTGGCATGTTTGTTGTGTAAACAAATTTGTTACATACAATCAAAATAATAAAAATGTTCATAATTTTCAATAAATGTTTTTGGTAGCCTACTCAATTTGGGCATGAACTTGGCTATGAAAAATAAGGAATTTATAGTTTATTGAAGTCAAGATTAGTACAAGATGAAGGTTTCAATATTCTATAAAGTTTCACTTGAATGTATTACATGTATTGCATAATTCATAGTCTGTGGAAATCCATAGAAAATAGAGGCTAGCCCATCCCTTGTGTTCCTATTGTTGCATGTCTAATTGAATTAATCATTTCATGTCAAGTCTTTCTTTTGTCAAATTTTGCTTGTCGTCTCTTCCTATCTTCCCCTCTCTATATCAATCTCCCTCTCTATTATTCTCTCTTCCTCTATCAGTCTATCTCTTTATTGATAGATCACCTCGGGACGCAAGCCGTCTCTTTCTATTTAACAATGAAGTGGGTGTTAATGTGCCCTAGCTAGACTTAAATCAGAGTTATTCTTTGATCATAGAAATAAATACATTTATTATTCATATTTATTCACATTACCTTATATTTAATTTTAAAATCACATAACCTTAATATGTTTTGTATTAAATGTAAATTAATTGTTACATTTAATTTAATCTAACCTTCTTTTAAAATTCTTATCGTAAGGGTAAAGCATTTCTAAATTATTTGTAGTATCCCTTTAGATAATTGTCAACAACTACCTCTTCTTTCTCTCTCCCCTTCTCTCTTTCTCTATCTCTATTTCACTCTCCCCCTTTTTATCTCTTATCTCATCTCTCTTTCTTTATTCCTCTCTACCAATATCCCTCTCTTTATATCTATACCTCTCTCTATATCTCTTTGTCTCCTTATGTCTCTATCTCTCCTCCCTCTCTCCCTCTCTATCTCTGTATCAGTCGACCTCTCTCTCTATATCTCTTTCTCTCCTCTCTGTCTCTTTCTGTATCTCTATGTTTCTCTATCTTCCTCTTTCTCTCTTTCTCCTTCTCTCCATCTGAGCTCTTTGTCTCTATCTATGTCTCCCTCTTTCTATTTTCTTCCTCTCTTCCTCTCTTCCCCTCTCTATAACAATCTCCCTCTCTATTATTATCTCTTCCACTATCACTCTATCTCTCTTCTCTAGGTTTTTATCCCTCCCTCTCATTGTCCCTCTCTTTCTCTCTCACCATCTCTCTCTATCCCTCCCTCTCTATACCTCTATCTCCTTCTCTATCCTTATACCCACATTTCTCTCTCATTTTCTCTATCTATTATCTCTATCTTTCTCTCCTACTCCATCTCTCTTTCTTTGTGATGGTCATTTAATGTTCAAAAATTAACTAAAGGGATTCAAAATTTTAGGGCCTAAATTTGAAAGTTGACCTTGCCTCTCAAGCATATTTTCTGTGACAGTTATCAATCTCTATTATTTTCTCTTCCTCTATCACTCCATCTCTCTTCTCTAGGTTTTTCTCCCTCCCTCTTTTTGTCCCTCCCTTTCTCTCTTGCCGTCTCTCTCTAATCTCTCTAATCTCTATACCTCTCTCTCCCTCTCTATCCCTATAACCATCTCTATATCAATCTCCCTCTCTATTATTCTCTCTTCATCTATCATTGTATCTCTCTTCTCTCTATCAAAAAATATGGTCAATAAACACAAGAAAGGAATGGATCTAGTGGCACCCATCATTTATATTGTCTTGCATCATTATAAGATGATGTCAAAAAAAAATTCTATTAAATAGTTTATATATATGTATATATATTAATTTTTTAATATAAAAACACATAAATAATATACAACTATATTTTAATATTCAAAATAAATTAAATAATTATTTCTATTAAATAATTTATATATAATTTTTTTATAAGAGCATTTAAATAATATAAAATTATATTTTAATATTGAGAATAAATTAAACTCTCACACACTTTTTCTCTCTAAGATCTCTCTCTCTCTCTCTCTCAACCAAAGAGGGTTATTTCAAATAGGCCCCAAATGGAATTTGATTATTATTGGGAAATACTTAACATAATATGATGTTAACGTGTTCTATAAATCTTGGACCAATGAAGCCCATTTCATCAATTAGGATGTAGCGAATGAAATACATGAGCTCTCTTGGAAAGTTGCTATTGTGTGTCCTTGTAAAGGTTTCATTTCTTTGATTGGAATACAGAGTGTAGAATGTATAGTGGAGGCATGGATTTTGAAAGTTGTGACTCTAGTTGGTGCTAGCAATAATAGTGGTGACTAATCACATGGTGCTATTTCCATGAGGAAATCTTTGATGTTTGTAATCAAGTGTGATTTATTGGTACTTGCAATTCCTTGTATGATCATTTTAAGCGATGTTATAGTTTCCATGCTATAAGAGTGTGATAGAATGATATTATAGGTATGTCATTCAACAGAGAAACTTTCTGGTGGAGGGCACTCCCTAACATGGGGGAGATAATACATGCAAAAGTGGGTTGAAGGGTGATGCACCCCAATTATGGTTATAGTCAATCTCACAATGACCAAGCATGTCAAGCTCAATAAGGTGGAAGGGTAGACCTAGGTATAATATTGATAAGACTTGCCACTTGTGTAGACTATTTTCTTGTGCCACATTCTTTGTGTTAGAAGGAGAATCGTTGTTAGTGTCTAACAATTCCAGACTTGGGGGTTGTACAAAGGAAATGCCATGGTAGATGCTAGCTTTTCTTTCCCATTGGTGTGGAATTTATTTCTTTGAAGATCCAATATCAATGTGAATGTCATAGAAGGGTTAGTATAATAGTAGTTAACTCCAATAAAACACTTCAAAGCTTGTATCATTTTTTTGGGGGATGTTGGTAAAGTGAAGCGGGACTTGTACAATAGCCAGTGTTGGGTGTTTCCATTTGTTGTTTTTGTGAGAACTTATGAAGGTCCATGTTTGTGCTACTTCAATAAGTGGCATTGTATCTAGTTCTATTGGTTGTGCCATGTATGCAATGGGTACACCAACAATGATTGCATTTATTGAGTTTGACATTTTAAAGCATACACTAGGGCAATGCATGAAGTCAAAAATACTATTAGTGAGAAGTTTGCAAAATATAGTTGGGGTTGGCTAATCAGGGTCAATGTTAGATGAGATGCTAGTTAACACATCATTGTATGTTTTAGACCTATCCTCAATGTTGGATGCATATTTTGCAATATATTTTAGTACTACATTGATTGAAATAATAGGTTGACAATCTACATTATCTCTCCATATGGAAAGGATAAATGGGTTGTGGACATTCAATTGATCATCATTGCAAGCAAGTGTGAATTTGGGTTGTCCATTTTCAGTAATTGATAGAGATGAATTTTCTTGTAAGGGGTAGGGCGATTTGTAGTGATAGGCAAGAGATGTGCCTTCCTTTTCAAGCATGTTTGCAAGATACATTTTGTATCTCATTGCACATGATTGAGTATCTCAGTGTAGTCCATGTAAGGGGTGGTAGCATTAATCATTATTTTGTCAATGATTTGAGTAGTATGCTTGACTGTTTCTATTGCATCTCTTTTACGTATGGTTGATGTAGGGGAAATAGACAATAGTATACCAATAACATCAACAAGGGAATTGATTGGAATTGAATCTAGGCTATTTATGCTCTTGAAATGGAAGTTGTGTAGAGGTACAACAAAGTTTGTTGTGGTGGAAGGATTTATCATGAATGATGTGTGAAGGAAGATCTCCAAAGGGTTTCTAGAGCTACTGTATTTTGTGTTAGCTACTTTGATGTGACCGTTGGAGACCACAAAAAGGTTGGTAGATTGGACAATATCGTACAACTCATCTGTAATTTTATTGAAGCAAGTTATGTGTATTTCACTACCCTCCCTATCTATGAGATCAAAGCCAAAAAAGTTCCCCTTGTCTCCAACATTTTAGTATTCATGAAGTACAATTTTTGCAAGGACCTGACCTTCTATGGACCCTTGTTTATGGTAAATGGTTAGTGATTTAATCAATATTATTCATTTGGAAGTGTGGATTTATGAATAGAAGGTTCTAAAACTTGTTGGCTTGACAATGGTCGGAATGGGAATGATCTGATTGGGTCTTGGGAGTTCTTTGATAGATGGTGCCTTGAGGTTTGAATAAGAGGAGGTGCAACTCCAATAATGGTTACATTGTTTGAAAGAACCTCCAAGGAATTAATTATAGTTTCCCTATAATAAAAAAAGGAAATTGCAAATCAAGGATAAAACTTTAGGGTAATAATGGGGAAGACAAATATTTGGGAGGTAGGTATTAGCATACATGAATTTGTAGAATTATTTGCAAATATAGTCTGTTAGTTTGATAATAGGACCTTTGAGTATAGATCCTTCCAATACAAGTTTGTTGTATGGTTCAAGAAGAAGAGCATAGTGTGTGTGCAAACCATCTGAGACGTGCAACCGATATTTCAAGTTTCTAATGTGATCCAGTTGGATGGGTTTGAGTGATGTGACTTGGAGCAAAGGGCTAAGTCCAGTTGTGCCTTCAACCATAAATTGCATATGGCATTTATAGTCAAAGTAGTTGCACGAAGTTTATACACAATGAATTTGTTGATAGGCTATTATTAATGGAAGCAAGACATAACTCACTACAAAAATAGATAATATAGTGTTTTTAGATTATGTTCATAATCAATTTGTTCAGAAATGGATTGTGGATTAATATATCATTATAAAAATTTTATACAATCATATTAAAATGTGAGATAATGACTGGTATTTTTTTAATGTATACTAAGCATTTTTCTTTTCCCATTTCATTTCAAAAAAATGAAATTACAAATGTATAGCAACAACAATTGGTTCTCAACTATCCATGCCCATAAAAGATAATAATAAGAAAACCCTAGAACATCTGTGTTAGCACCACATACTCACTAGACAAGAACTGTAAACCTAAGTTTTAAAAAATAAATGGATAATATGGATGGAAAAAACTAAGTTTTTAACACACCGTGGTTTTTGCGATTTCTCATCATACTTAAAAAAACTCTCTTAGGACATATCTGTTAGATCCTCAAACACACAGTCATCCAAGCACCCAAAATTAGAATTCTAAATAAGTAACTCAACAATCACAACTTTTTTTATCCAGATTAATTATTCATTGAAAACTTTATTTATTTATTTAACATGGATCATATGTGCAAATCAATAGTTTCCCCACTTACAAATATCGAATATTTTGATAATTTTTTAATTTGAATACATGTTTAAATAAATCACATCTAATAACCTATATTAAAATTCCTTTTAAATCCATCTAACTATTAAGTCCTCTTTCATAATTAAATAATGTTCAAAAAATGTGCTTAAGATTGATAAGACCAAAGCATCCATCAAGAGATTGTAGTCTTTGATAATGGTTTCAAGCCATTGTAAAATTGAGAGAAAGTGAATTGTACCCACAACTTGTAGAATTCTTGGAAGTGTAAAATGTCCAAAACCTTAGTTAAATTAAGTGGTTTCAGTAATTTACATTAAGGTGGATTCCTAAATTATAATTCTTGGATTAGGTGTCTTATAAAATGCATATTTGGTGAATGAGAAAGTATAGAATAAGATAGTAATGCCCCTAGAATAGACTAATAAGAGTTTTTCTTTCCCTGTGTTTAATGAGATTATTTTATAAAGATAATATAGTTACTATGACACTTGTGCACATGAGTATGAAGTCCCCCCCTCTAATGTTGCTACAGGTTGCATAACTTGGCCATAAATTTGACAAAAGAGTTAATGCATCGCCAAGAAGAGAGACACCATTTTTACATTTTTTGGTATACTCGACATGTCAATGTTTGTCTTTCCAATACAATGACATTATATTGACACTGGTAATTACATTTGTTTTCTAGTTATTTGTTAAGGCAATTTAGCTAAGAGAGTTGTTTCAAGGCTTAGGCATGGAGACTAAAATCTCAAGTAAAATTTTTATCTTTGCAAGTCCTCATATCATCCCTTTGTTTCCTTGTTTCCTCTCCATTTTCCTTGCATTCCTTTTGATTGTCAATTTCCTTGTGTTCACCTTATTGCCTTTGCCTTTGTCATTATTTATACACTCTTTCTTATTTCATTGTGCTTGCCTTGTGTACATTTATTTTTTCCTTTGCCTTTGTGTTTAGATTGTGTATGCCATCTTGCTATGATGACACCAAGAATGATGATCAATGTTATTTACCACATATATTACTATGAGGATTGACTCCATTTGCATAGCTTGATGTGGTCTTAATCATGTTCTTGATTATAATTTTTACCCCCTTGTTTGGTGTTTTCTTGATTGCCTTTGTTGCCCCTTGTGTTTTTCTCTTTTTTGCAGTCCCTTGGGGATATAAATCCTTTTGGCACTTATTATTTATCCTTGTATTGTCCTCAGCCACTACATTATCTTTTTATCCCTATGGGGCATGATCTAGGTGTTCCCCACCTTTTTGTCTCATCATGTTACTGGTTAATCACTCAAGAGCATATGATTAGATTGTTCTCCTTGTGATTTTATCTCTTGTCAATTCTTGGAGGAATGACCTAGATGTCACCCTTCTTCATCACATTTCATCCTCTTTCCATCATTAAATCCTTGGCATACCTCATCCTTATCCTTATTCCCCTTAACCATTATTAATAAAATGACGAGGTCTCTTCACTTGACATCTTCTTTCACCAATCAATTTAAGAGGGTATTTCACTCACTTCATTCCATTCTATTTCTTTAATTGTCGATCCCTGAACACACGCTCTAGCGGTCCCTACACACAAGATACATGTAACGCACCTAACATTTTTGCTTTTATTTTATTTAATACATTAACAAGGCAAATTAGTTTGTATTATTCCAAAGTTAAGACAATGCAAGCTAAATTTAGCTCAACTTGGCTAACAAATCAGTCCTATGTATTTGGCCATACAAATTTAGGGGGCATTTATGGCCAAAAAGTGGTGTCACCTCTAGTTTTAGATTAAACAATCATTTGACTCAGCTTTATTGAATTAAAAAAGAAATGATGTAAACAAGCAATGAACAACATTAGACAAGGATGAAAACACAAATAAATCAAAATATTTGTGAACAAGAATGAAGAATGAAGCATTGGAAGTGGCAACAGGAATATTTAAGCTTAAATGCTAGAAAGATTAAAACATCAGAATAAAAAAAATAAAACAAATAAAATCTTGTACACTTGTTTTGGTGGAGTGGTTAACAAGTGGAAAAAGATGTAGACATGTTGAACGACACGTACTTGTATTTGGTCAACATAATGCTTGGTTTTTTATTATTTTGGGTGGGATGGAAATATGGTTATCATTTTTAGATATACATTGGTTTATTGAATGTGCTCCCTATTTCTGGTTACGCTTTGGTTTCACCAGCAGTAAGGTTCATTGAATGGGAGGATTTAGACTTGTATTTTTTGTGCAAAATGAAGGGAATCGAAGGTTTGTAGGTTTGTTTGCTGTCAAATTTCAATCATGGGATAACATTCAAGGTATTTTTTGAGGTTTTAAGGTGTTTGTATTGAGATTCTTCAAGTTTGAAATTGCAAAGTTTTCTTAGGTAACATTTGTTTTTGGCAAAATGTGCAGGTTTTGCTCAGCTTAGACAAGTTGCTCTCATCTCCCAAGGTCAATTTGTCCATTAAACAACTTAGAAAAGCAACTGTTTAGGTAAATCCTGGAGTGGTGTACTTTTGCATTGGAGATTAGAAGGAATGCAATGCATGCAAAGATAGATATATCTCTAAACATACAGGCTTCTGCAAATAGTGATTTAGAAATACTTTTGAGGATTTTTAGAATTTTCCCTAGAAGTATTGAGTCTTTCCATGTTATTCTCAATTCCTGCAGTGGTAAAGGAAGCAAGGGATATACATTGTCTAAGTTCCATTGGTAGCGAGAAGCTGGCAATTTAGAATCAGTCTCCAACAATCTAAGCATTTAACAGTGCCTAATTTGACATTTCCTTGTCTCTGTTTTCTTTTTCTGTATGGAGGATTTACTATAGACTATAATGACAATAATGACGCATGTGTTGTGCTGTGTAGTGCATGAAAAAGCCTTTTGGAGTGCGTTTTAAAATATTGTTTTTTGTTGATAGTTGGCAGCATACTCACCAACCTGAAACATAAATATGCGAGTTACTGCAAACAAATTCTTACATATCCTTTACCTTGGGCAACGTGGGCTCCTACTATTCGAGTAGAATGAATGAGGACGATTATTTCAATCGTCTTGCACTGCTCTAATAGAATGTCAGGCCGGTTCACCTCATAGAGGGAATGCCTTCAGTGTAATAATAATGTATAATGCTAATTAATTAATTTATAACCTTTATGTTAGATTAATAAATATTCTACAATATATAAAATTAATATAATGTAAAATATAATAATAAATAAGCAACAATTAATATATTTTTGTAATAATCTATTATTATGATAATTAATATATATTATAATTTATTATTAATTATAATACTAATTAATATATTATAATAAGTAATATATACAATAAAACAACAACCATAAATATATTTTCATAATAGTATATATTATTACTGATAATTAATATATAGTATAATATATTATATAATTATTAAATATAGTAATAATTAATATATTATTACTTATAATTAATTTATTATATTAGTAATTAATACATTACCAGAAATAATATTATAATAGTTATATAAATAATATATAACTGATTTAGTATAATTGTAGCATTATAAATTATCTTAAATTATAACATGGAATAAAGAGTTTATTTTTGGTAAGAGAAATAGAAATCACATAATGAAATTTGAGGGAGCTTTTGTGTAGTAGAGTCAAGTGCCATCATCATGTCCCAACACTAAATGCTCACATATAAAAGCCTATCAGCTAATAATTAAATAACAATTTATTATCAAAATTCAACTTAATTATTGTGAACAGTTTCGAGAGATTTGAATTATTATTAATTATTTCAATATTCCTTATTTTAATGTACCTTAAAATTTGCAGAATCATATATTTTTCTTAAAAATAAATATAGGATATTATATAACAAAATCAAAAGCATATTTTTATGGTATTATTATAGTATGAATAATAATATAATATTACATACTAATATAATATTAATAATACATAATAGTAATATAATATTAAAAAAACATAACACATGATATAGTTAGTTAGGGTAGTATTGTTGATTATATATCATGAAGTAGAGTTCCATTCAATTAATCCACATTGATTGGGCATATGTTGGAAGTATTTCTCTAATTTTTTTAATATGATAGATATTATAAAAGTTCATATATCAAATACATACTTATTAAAATTTCTAGTAACTTAAAAAATTATATATAAGAAAATAATATCTTTTACAATTTTTTTGATATCTTACTGGTGTACATTTTTATCCATTATGTCACAATTATGTATTCATTGCAACATTTTTTTGTTAGAATTTATTATATATTCTTTGTGAAAACTAAATAAAGTGGGGGAGCAAGTGTAATAGATATTTTGCACACATGGAACGATTACTTAGCTTGAAATTGGTAAGGAATTGACATGATAATAATTTTACGTGTATGTATCTCACTCATTTTAATAACATAGACCCATGAATGAATTAGGACTTCATAAAATCGAACTCAAAGCTAACTATGTTTGTTCATCTCAATATGTAATGTAAAAATAAATTTATAATATAAGTGAAAGAAGACAATAATTGATGTGATAAAATTTCAATAAGAATTGATAAAATAATTTAGTGGATTAAATAACTTATAAATTAATAAATAATAAAAAATATCTAACAAATTCTATAATTTATTGAGAAAGTTTTCAGGCCACCCATTGAACCTATGGGTCCAATTGCTAGTATTATAAGTGGAGGTAAATGGGACCACATGCAACGCTCTACCATGGTAGAGTGTAGGGATATAAAAAAGAGTATAAAGAACATGTGACAACGCATGCAGTTTTTTAAGGCAATGTGCCCATTTCCCATTCATAATGGCTAAATGGAAAAAGGTCTAATCCTTAATGTGTGCTTTTATCATTCTTCCTTGGGCTTTATCTTGATGACATAAAAGGAAAATGAGATGGACACTTTGTGTGCTTGGGAATATTGGTGGGGAGACTAATGTGCAAATTTTTATGGGGTCCACATGTGGGATAGATGGGTGAATGTCATGTGGTCTAAGGTGGCAATATATGGTGGGGCTACTATATATTACTTGGAAAAAGGATCAATTTTTTATTCATGGATGATTTCAATAATGAATGGGAGCAACGTGCTCACTTAACTTTGGCGATGGCCAAATAGTGAAATATATGGTGTGCAAGCCTATCTTGTGCATTAAGACCTCGACCTTTTAGCACCTAGAGATCAACCTACGTTGTTGATTTGCAATACAATTTTAAAAGACTTAATCAAGTGTTTGAGCCTATAGGGTTTTCAAGTGCGTGGCAACATAAAAGAAAAGTGTTTGTCCTACCAATGAAAAGTATAAAGGGCAAGACACATAGGTAGCTAAAGGTTTTAATGGAACCACATATGGGCAAGGTGACGAGAAGAATTTGTGATCTTGCTAGTGATATAGTAATGATCTATCAAGGGTAGATCATACCTTATGGAGTCATGTGTAAAGTATATTGTTGGAGATCAAATGAAAATGATAGTGCACATGCCATGCGTAGTAAATAATATAGAATCAAATCCTTAAGAATGGGTTACTATTTTAGTAGTTAATTGGCTCTAAGAAAGAATTGATAGAGTTAAAGGAGCTACAAAGACAAAGATGCATTACATGAATTAATGAAGGGATTTTTTCCCTATTCCTACATTATGTTGAATTTAAAGAAGATTTGTTTGTTGCTGAAGAAGATAAAATCTAATTGAGGACAATAGTTGTAGAATATTTAAATGCTTGAATAGAGATCATATGTCATACTGTGCTTAAGATTGTAACAAGTGTCATTATCTTGGATGGTCTAGGGTAGTTGGCTAGATATGAATACAAGTTTCTCTTTTATGACAATATATCTTTTACCTTTTTATATTGTTTGGAATATTTGGGACTTAGGCCAAATTTGTATAGGTGTTGATGCAGGAGCATTTGAGTCCATAGGCAATCCTGCATCAACTAAAAATATTTGCTGCTTTATTTCCAATTGTTTTAGCTTGTGTTGGTTGTTCTTGGTATCTCATTACATCAGAAAGCTTCTAGATTGACTTAATTTACAGAAATGAAGATTTCACCTGGAAGCAGTTTTATGGTTTGGCTGATAGTTTTATGAAAACAATTATTTTTAAAAATCTGAGGGTTGGAACCAAACTATTTTTTAGGGATGTTCGTTATAGCTTTTTACCAAATGTGACAAGTTTTCATGGCTGGACTCCTTACCAGTTGGGAGAATTTAAAATTCTCTATTTCCACCCGATAGTTTACGAAAACAATTAATTCCAGAGTTTTATAAATAAAAGATGGAATCAAATGATTTTGTAGGGAGCTTCAGGAGACTTGATTTCATGCAATATGGCAAGTTTTTAAGTGAATATGTACATCTCGTCGAAAGTTATGTAAAAGTCATCTTTTGTGCTTTTTCGGTGTCTGGTCTCACAAATTCAATTTTTAAATGTCAAATTAAAGTTGCAAGTTGCTTTCATTTTCCCAATTTTGGAATGGCAAGTGTAAAATGTAAAAGTGACTCCAAATAAGTGCAATTTGTTTGTTTTTCTTAGAACCCTGAACAAATGCACAACAAATAGAAGTCAAACCTCTGAGCTTCAAGGTATTGGAGGCGCCAATTTTTTTTAAATAGTTGCAGTTACAAATTAATATAGAATGAAATGCCTTTTCTTAAAAGGTGTTGGAATTTGTTTTAATTTAGAAATACAAGAAGTGACGCAATAAAGAAAGCTATTTTTGAGGCTGAGGAAGACTTATTCAGTTAATTGCTCAAGAGAGAGGAGCGACGTGTGGAGAGTAGGAGAGGTTGCATTGTGGAAAAATAGTAGAGGAGGCACCAAAAAACCAAAACATTTTCTTTTGAATCAATCTTGAATGGTGGAGTTCCAAAAGGCAGAGATTGATGGTGTGAAGCTTGATAAAGAAAATAAAAACATTTTTGAATGGAAATGAGTTGGCCACCTAAGAGATAGAGAAATGCGAAAGGGAAATAGAGAATTGGCAAGGGTGTAGAGAAGAAGCAATAGTACAGATTTGGGAAGCACCAAAGAAAAGGAAGAAATGACATTGAGTTTGTGGTGGTAGCTGCTCCAAAATAGAGACTACCAAATAGAAGAAACAGTGTGGAGTTTGAACAGAGATATGAGAGTCTGCAACAAGGGAAGAGGGAAAATTTCTCTGGCATGAGGAAAAGATAAATATGTAGTTAAAGGGCATGGAAAAGAGTCAATGGATGGTAAGTAGAGGCTGATTGAGGGGATCGAGAACATTGAGGATGGTGAGAGGCTATGAGGGCCAAGAATGTAATGTGTAGAAGTTGATTTTGCATTCATTTGTGAATTTAATAAAAATGAGAATAATTTTTTTTGCAACTATTTGCTTCTGTTGTGTGTGGATTTATGTTTTGTGTTTGAAGGTTGCGAAGATTGAAAACTCCATTGGGGTTTCTTGATCTTTGACTACATCAAATGGTATCAGAGTGGGTAGTTTGCTAGGAGGTGTGTTGAGGTGAGTTGCATGAGAGGATATGTTGTTGGGTTGTGAAAAGATCTAATATTTTGTTGTAGGTGTAAGAGAGTCATGTAATTGCAAATAGCTGGTATTCGATTTATGAGTGTTTAATTTGTTGGCTATCCTCCATCAAAGATGAAAGCTAGGTAGAAGGTGTACAAACTTCCTCCATAGTGTAAAGTGGCTAGAGGGGGTTTTGAGAGGTGTATCTTCTAGAATCTTTGTTGGGTAAAGGATAGTTGTGGTTGTGTGAGAGTTTTGTTGTAGGTGTGTGTGTAGGTTCTTGTGGTGAAGTTGTAGATTATGAATTGAAGATGTCAAAGAAGAAGAGTATGAGGTTGGATTTGGTAAGGGCTTTAGGAATTTGGTAAGCTTAATGAGATGCGAAAGACATTGAAGGTTTTAAGGGAGAGTAGAGCAGAGGTGGAAAGGAGAAGAGAAGAGGAAAATATGGGTAAGGATGAGTCCCATTGTTTATTTGATGAAGATTTATTTGCATGTAAATCTGTGTGTACAGAAAAAGATGAAGAGGAAGAAGATGGAGTTACAGAAACATGTCTTTTGGAAGGCATGGAGAAAGTGGTGAAAGAAGTTGAAGCTAAGGGTGGAGATGAGAATAAAGTTGTAGCTAAGGGTGGAGATGAGAATAAAGTTGTAGCAGTTATGAGTCCTTTGGATGACATGAAGGTGTTGGAAGGTGAAAGTGTAATAGCAGTGTGTCTTGGGAAAGACATGAAGATGTTGATAGAAGGGGATGAGAATGATGAGAGAAATGTTGCAGCAGTAGAGGAAAAGATTACAGAGATAATATTTTATTTTCTAAATTTGGTAATGATGAAGATGATGATGAGTTGTTTGTAGATGAGGTGATGAGAGTGGATGAAGAGGTGAATGCAGGGGAGTAGATGGGAATATTCAATTTCCATGATGTTGTCAATGTAGATTTATATGCAGATGTTGCAGGGATGGTGTAGATGCATATTGGTGGAAGAGGTTGGATTATGGTAGGTTAAATCCCAAGAGAGAAGGGAAGAGAGAAAAGTATAATTGGAGGAGGAGTTCAGTTCATGGTGGATTAAATTTCATCAGAGGAAAGTGGATTGCAGAACAAAGTTGGTGAAGAAGTATGGGGATTGTCCCAGCCAAGTGTTGGAAGATGAGAAGGAAGAAGTATTCTGATGAACCTATTACAATAATGGAGTTTGCTATAGATTATTTACAATCTGGAAGGATGGTTTTACCATTCAACTCTATTTTGTGAGTCCATCTTCATAAAATTCTTACTCGGTGTGTCTAATGTAAGAGCATCTGGGTCCACAAGCAATCCTGCATCAACCAAAAATATTTTCTACTTTATTTTTAGTTGTTTTGGTTTGTGTTGGTTGTTCTTGGTATCTCATTACATCAGAAAGCTTCTAGCTTGACTTAATTTGCACAAATGAAGATTTCACCTGGAGACAGTTTTATGGTTCAACTAGTAGTTTTACGAAAATAATTATTTTTAAAATTCTGTGAGGGCTAGAGCCAAACTATTTTACAGGGATGTTCATGATAACATTTCATCAAATGTGGCAAGTTTTCATGGTTGTATTCCTTAGTGGTTAGGAGAATTTAAAATTCTTTGTTTTTGTCTGGTAGTTTATGAAAATAATTAATTCTGAAGTTTTATAAAAGCTAGAATCAAATGATTTTCTAGGGAGCTTCAGGACGTGATTTCACACAATATGGCTAGTTTTTAGGTGAAGATGTGCATCTTATCGAAATTTATGTAAAATTCATCTTTCATGTTTTTTTGGCATCTGGTCCCGCGAATTCAATTTTCACATGTCAAATTAAAGTTGCAATTTGCTTTCATTTTCCCAATTTTGTAATAGTGAGTGTAAAATGTAAAAGTGACTCTGAATAAGTGCAATTTGTTTGTTTTTCTCGGAACCCCGAACAAAGGCACAACAGAGCGAAGTCAAACCTCCTAGCTTAAAGGTATTGGAGGTGCCAATTTTTTTTAAAGTTGTAGTTACAAATTAATATAGAATGAAATGACTTTTCTTAAAAGGCATTGGAATTTGTTTTAATTCAGAAATACAAGAAGTGGCATGGTAAAGAAAGCTATTTTTGAGGTAGAGGAAGACTTGTTAAGCTAGCCTCTCAAGAGAGATAAGTGATGTGGAGAGTAGGAGAGGCTGCACTGAGGAAAAACAACATAGGAGGTGCCAGAAGACCAAAATGTCTTCTTTTGAATCAATCTTGAATGGTGGAGTGCCAAAAGACAGAGATTGATGTCGTGAAGCTTCATAAAAAAACAAAAAACATTTTTGAATGGAAAGGAGTTGGCTACCCAAAAGATAGAGAAATACCCAAGGGAAATAGAGAATTGGTAGGGGCATAGAGAAGAAACAATAGGGTAGATTTGGGAAGCACCAAAGAAAAGGAAGAAATGGCATTGAGTTTGTGGTTGTAGCTACTCCAAAATTGAGAGTGCCAAATAAGAGAAATGGTGTGGAGTTTGAATAGAAATATGAGAGTCTACAACAAGGGAAGAGGGAAAATTTCTCTGGCATGAGGAAAAATGAAATTTGTAGTTGAGGGGCATGGAAAAGAGTCAATGGCTGGTAAGCAGAGGTTAGCTAAGGGGCTCGAGAATATTGAGGATGGTGAGAAGCCATGAAGTCCAAGAATGTAATGTGTAGAAGCTGATTTTGTATTCATTTGTGAATTTAATAAAAATGAGAATAATTTTGTTTGCAACTATTTACTTTCGTTGTGTGTGGATTTATGTTTTGTGTTTGAAGGCTGCAAAGATTGACAACTCCATTAGGGCTTCTCGATCTTCGACTGCATCAGGTGTCCTCTAGTTTAGCATATTAAATTGGGTGTCAAAGCTATATGTGTAGTCTTGGTCGATGTAAGTAATTATCTATAAATTTGGGGAATGTGTAGTCCAGAAAAATCCTCTCCATGATTTTGGTGTCTCCTTAATTGAGATTTTTAAGGGATATTGTATGTATTTTTGGAGTCATTGTTGCTGACTTATTGTCATTTATCATTAGTTTTCATCACAATGATTGTAAAACCATTACAAAGTCTTTGTAATTATATTTTCAAAAATTATATATAGGGATTCTTTGAGGAATTGTGGATTATTGAACTTTATATCTACTTATGTGAAGATTCTTGAGTTTGTTCATTACATTTAGATGAAAATGTGTAGTGCTAGTTCTCTATTTTAGGTTTGCAATAAAGTTTTCATGTTTTTTAGGCTTTGAATTTGTCATCCAATGAACTAAGGCATTGGTCCTCATTGGTAATATGATCAAACCTTTTATTAAAACATGTTTCTCTAGCCTCACTTGTAGGTTAGACTAGTTTAGGCCCTACCATCTTGCATAGTCTAGTGATACAAAGTGTCACATCTTTTGCAAGCTCTTCTTTGATATACCTTCAAAGATTTATGCCTCTATGGAATTCTAAGTTGTATGTGTAGTATGTAAAGTTTAAGGGGAGTAATCTAAGAGAATACAAATCAATTTTATATCATTAGTTGCATGTGTAACTTGTAATCTATCTACTATAAAAGAGGTCTATGATTCTTTCTTAATAGTGCGCTAGTATACTCAATACTTAGTGAGAAATCTTTGGGGTGTTAGTATAGAAAGGGTGTGGCTTGTCTGAAGGCCTAGTATACTATTTTTATTTCTCTTTAGTTGTCCTATTGTAGAATTATAGGAACACCCTCCTTGGTCGTATAGAGACAAAAGCATGAGCTACTATTTTAGTAGTTAATGGGCTCTAAGAATTGACAGAGTTAGGTGCTACAAAGATGCATTACATAAATTAATGAAGGGATTTTTCCCTTATTCCTACATTATTTCCAATTTAAATAAGATTTTTTTACTTGCTAAATAAGATAAAATCTAATTAAGGACAATAGTTGTGGAATATTTAAATACTTGAATAGAGATCCTATGTCATAATGTGCTTAAGATTGTAACATGTGTCATCATCTTGGGTGATCTAGGGTAGTTGGCTAGACATGAATACAAGTTTCTCTTGTGACAATAGAACTTTTACCTTTTTATATTGTTTGGAATATTTGGGACTTAGGAAAATTTTGTATAGGTGTCCTCTATTTTAGCATATTCTTGGGTGTCAAATGCTATATGTCTAGTCTTGGTCTATATAATTAATTATTTATAAATTTGGAGAAGGTGTAGTCTAGCAAAATCCTCTCCATGATTTGGGTGTCTCCTTACTTGATTGAGATTATTAAGAGATATTGTATGTATTTTTGGAGTAATCATTTATAACTTATTGACATTTATCATTAGTTTTCATCACAGTGATTGTAAAGCCATTACAAAGTCTTTGTAATTATATTTTCAAAACTTTTATATAGGTATTATTTGAGCAATTATGGATTATTGAAGTATATCTAGTTGTGTGTGTATGCAAGAATTTAGAAATCAAAACAAAAAAACAAATTTAAATGAAATGCTTCCTATTCTAAACTCATGTAAACCTCAGATAGAGAGGATGATAGAGTGCAAATAACAAAATTCAAACATGAACAAAGTTATCCAATGCAGACTCTATGATAGGTGGATTTGCTCGATGGATTCTGAATGTGGATGCTCAAAGATTTGTGCAAGATTTCTGTAGCATGTACTTGTGGATAAAAGAAAAGGATGATTGTGATAGATGATCAAAAAGTTCATATTCAAAAGTTGAAGCTCGATGTATCCAACTAAAGCTCGAACAGATGAGAGGAATTTATATATGTTTGGGTGAGGATGTGAATGGTCAAGATTTGATAGTGAATGAATAGTGGAGATTAAACGAGAGAAAGTGGAGAATCTTTCTTGACTAAGAATAGTTAGAAGGAGTGAAGAGGGTTATGACACCATTTTAGTGGGCTCTTAAATGGGTGAGAGATATTATTTTTAATTTTTTTAAATTTTGACTAATTGGTTGTGCATGGGTTAAAAATAAAGGGGAATCTTGGAGGGAGTTATGACAGAATGTGAGTGGATAATTAGATTTATTAATATGGAGAAAATGGATTTATTTATCCATTTGGATTAAAGAAAATTAGCATTAGCCTAATTAACTAGATAATATGAATTATTTAATTAATTAGTGGTGGTGATGACAAAGGGGAAATTAGTAAGATAATGAAGAAATGTCGACATGGTATTAGAATGAAATGTTAGGAGGGATGTTAGAAAATGGTGAAGATTAGCTTAATTAAATAAATGTGATTTATTGAATTAATTTGGCAATGAGAGAAATGTTAAAGGCTAATTATCATTTAGACGAATGTGATTAGAACGTGCTTAGGATAGTGTCAAAAGTGGTATTAGTATTGTTATGTTAGATGTGTCATTAAGATGTGGTTGATTTTAAGTGTCTACAGTGTGAAGATTCTTGAGTTTTTTCATAACATTTAGATGAAAATGTGTAGTGCTAGTTCTCTATTTTAGATTTTAAATAAAGTTTTCATGTTCTTTAGGCTTTGACTTTATCACCCACTAAACTAAGGCACTAGTCCTTATTTGTAATATGATCAAACCTTTTATTAAAACATGTTTCTCTATCCGTACTTGTAGGTTAGAGTAGTTTAATCCCTACCATCTTGCATAGTTTAGTGATATAAAGTGTCACATCTTTTGCAAGCTCTTGATTGATATACATTCAAAGATCTATGCCTATATGGAATTCCAAGTTGTATGTGTAGTATGTAAAGTTTAAGGGGATTAATATAAGAGAATACAACTCAATTTTATATCATTAGATGCATGTGTAACTTGTAATCTATCTACTATAAAAGAGGTATATGATTCTTTCTCAGTAGTGAGCTAGTATACTCAATACTTAGCGATAAACATTTGGGGTGTTAGTAGACAAAGGGTGTGGCTTGTCTGAAGGTCTAGTATACTATTGCTATTTCTCTTTAATTGTCATATTGTAGACCTCTAGGAACACCATCCTTGGCCCTATAGATCCAAGAATGTAGAGGAGTTTCTTGCTTATGACAATTGGCCCTTTATTGCCCATAGTCTAATCATTTATTTGCCTCATTAGTATAGATTAACATACATACCTAGGTCTAGGTTTTAAGATGCTTCTCTAGGATTGTGGGGTAATGGTTTTGAGTGTCAACAATGTGGATGGAAATCAATGTTCTTTATTCAAACAAGATTCTTGGCAAGATCAATACAACTTTGACTATCACATAATAAAGTGGTACTTCCACAAGTACCCATATGAAGCTCGTCCAATAACCTCTTAAGTCACATTTATTCATTTGTCACTTTATATTGTGCTTATATATTCAACCTATATAGATGAAAGAACCATAATAGGTTTCTTTTTAGTACTCCACATGATAGAACCTATAACATATTTAAGGACATAGCTATAAGTGGATTTCCTAGCAATATAATTTTTAGCATAGTCAACTTCACAATAATGAAATAAATTAGCATTCTTGGTGTAGGAATAATAAAGACCATAATTAAATATACATTTAATATACCTTAATAATATATTTACCATTTTGCAGTGATTCACATATGGATCTTTCATAAATCTATATGTAATACCTACTATATAGGTAATATTACCTATCTAGATATACTAAGGTAAATAAACCTTCCTACTAATTGTCTATATAAAGTAGGGTTTGTATTTTCACATGGTAGTTTAGGATCCAATTTGAACATACTTCAATAGGTATAGCATTAGGTTTATAGACCATCATATTAAAATTTTGAAGTAAATCATGTGTGTATCTTGCTTGAGATAATGCAATAGAATGTCCATCTTAGAGTATAGACATTTCCAAGAAATGGTGAAGGAGACCCAAATTAGTCATTTCAAATGATTGATTTAATTTAATTTTTTATTTGTGGATAAGAGATTTAAGACTACTTATAATGCATAAGTCATCCACATACAACACAATTATAATGATATGTCCATGTTCAATTTTGATAAATAGATCATTGTAAAAATAACAAATACAAAATCCAAGAGATTGAAATAAGCTATTAATCTTTATATACTAGTCCCTTAGATCTTGTTTAAAACCATATAGAGATTATCTAAGTTTACATACATAGGTTTCTTTGTTTGGTTATTTGAAACTTTTTGTTGGTATTGACACTTAAATATTGTAGCCATCTGTTGTATTAACCAAGTGCATCCTATATTACATTGTGTGTAGAGTGAAACAATGGGAAATTATACAAATGTGGGGCCTAACCTATAAAATGATCTCTAGGATTAAGAGGTTGGATCCTTGTATTATTTTCAACAATAGTTCTCACCAATTGCTTACAAAAAAAGGAAAAAAGGGAGAGAATCTAGAAAATGAAATCCTAATCTAAAGGAGTAGTACACACCAAGAAAAAGGATGTCCTTCCTCTATTTATCATTGGGAAAAAGTAGATGCATGAATCAATAATCATAGATAATTGAATATAATCACATTACCATGAATATAGATCAAAATACATTCATTAATGTAACACAAGAGCAAGACTAAAATTAAGTAGTCACAACGACTTATGTTAGTATTCATGAAAACATATAATCTAAATATAGGACAAACACCACATATATACAAATAAATAAAATGAAGATACCGCTACTTGGGATAAAAAAAATAGTAGATCATCCCCTTCCCATTCTTGATAATCATAGGGAGAAGGAGGTTGACAGGCCAGTGGGACTACAACTAGAGTAGTACTGGGAGAGGATCCATCATCAGGATGTGGAAGGGTGGTCATAGGAGCAAGATCCTAGAAAACATTCTTAGATGAGGCAAGGGTCAAAGACTATGAAAATTGATGATAATGAAGGGATATTTATAGTGGGTTTGAGCATAGATGCCTTAGAAGAGGAAGGTGTTGGCATTGTTCCTTCATAAGGGACAATTTGTTGTTGCTTAATACTAACATTAGGGACAAGATCCATAGGAGTAATAGAGGCAGGTGGATGAGAAGTCTCCACTGAATTAGGATTGGATGAAGAAGATCATAAAGATGAAGGGGGAATGTTAATCTTTAATTTGTGATATGGCAGAGTGGGATAATGTTCCCGCTTACATTTAGGTTGAGGGTGTGGAATGTCTATGTCAATCATGGTAGGATGGAGATCAAAGAAGATATGGTGATAGGTGCACTAAAAGGGCACTAAAGAATCCAATATTTATTTAGAGATGATAGAAACATTGGGCATGCCAAGCAACTTAGGAAAGGGTGGATGGTTTGGTGTAATGGGAATGATTTATGACTTGAACTTTCTTGGTGCTAGGCTAGCCTAGATCATAGTGTTGTTCATTGAATGCAGATTCACTAGCTTGGGATTTGGCCACAACACACCAATGATTCTTTTGGGCTCACACAAGTTAGTTATGTCAAGTGCAGGATTAAGGCTCAGGAGTGTCTACTTGCACATGCCACTTTTCCCCAACTATGATGATGATAGGGGGAGGATTATAAGCAATGATTGAAGATTGAATGTCCTTAGAAGATGTTGGAATGATGGTTTTACCCTAGCCATTGTAGAGGAAGTAGGAGGTAGAACCACTTAATACTAGTGAGCCTCATAGGAATAGAGAGGATCAGTCAATGTATTTTTCTTTCCTTTCACTATCGATGAGGCAGGAGGAGGAACAAAAGAAACCACTAGAAGTTGGGAGACCTCCAAGGGAGAAACCTAGAAAGAGTACACTTAGGAGTCTAATGATCAAGCTCAGAAGTAGGAGTGCTAGAACCATCTTGACTTGCCTTATATTGTGAATAGATTATAAACAAGAAGTCTACTCGGGGTCAAAGTGATTTGGTGGGGGTTGGCCAAAAATAGTCCAAGGAAAAGTTACCCCATTGCTGGAGTGGCTGGAATCCAATATGAGGAACTATGTATATGACTCTATTATGCATACAATTAAGGAATTTATGGATTGGTAAAGAGACCACTTTCATTGTTGTGAGCCATGGTTGGCCCAACAAGACACATAAGCAATCTGACGTAGGTATGATGAAAAATGAGACATCTAGGGTCTTTGGTTCTACCTGAATTGATAAGGTAATCAATCCCATGGTGGGAAGGTGCTTACCATCATGGATCTTGATGGAAATATTAGATGGGTCATATGTGTCTTTGTGAAGTTGACTAATTTAAAGAAACTCCTTTGTAACAATATTAATGACATTGAAAAGGTCAATCTAAATGCCATGAATGACTTTCAAACTATCTTGACCAGTAATGTAAAGAGGACCATTTGGCGCATTTAGAATAATATCAACTAAATAAAATGTGATGACTGGTTTAGTAGTGGGTTTTCTTTGAGGTGTTTGAGGTTGGGATTCCACTTCTCCTATCATAGCATGGAAATGAGACGTCGATGGATCAAAATCCTTTTCTGGTGCAGGAGCACCTCGAAGCCATTAAGAATCTGAGGATCCTATACATTTTATGTTATGTCCAAAATGTTATATTGTAAGGCCTTAGGCCACTTTGAGTCTTAGTTGGCCGAATAATGACATGTATGTTAAGAAACAGTTTAAAAGCTTGTAACCGAACAAGAAGTGTAACTGTCAATTGAGAGTCTTTATATAGTTGGTCTCTGTTCATGTAGGAGAGAAGTGAATGAACAGAAAGAGAAAAGAAAACAATTTGTATGTAAAATCTCTGGAAGGAATAAAATAGTTTTGTTCTTGGTCTAATTACTAGAACATCGATTTGGAGTCATTCCACTGGTGGGTTTCTTCGAAACCAGTGGAATGACCTCCATGTAGTTAGATTTATTTCTGTTCTATAGTTTCTGTAGTTTTCTGTGTGTTGTCCGTTCGGTTGCAAGATTGTTGCAGAGGAGGTTATCGGTGTGAAATCTATATTGTTTCACCGAAGATACAATCCAGGTGTATAATGTTTACGTATGCGTGGACGTTTCGTGTATATCCTGCTATCATTTATCATGGTTGTGATTGGTGAATATGCATTTTGAATAATACAAAGGAAGACCGAAAGAACAAGTCAGGAAATGTATGTGAGAAGTCATCGGTGTGAGTAATGCCATCGGCATAGGAAAGTCATTTTGGACCAACGGAAGGAACTCTCACCGATCGGGGTGAGGTTTGAAGAATGTCACCGACGAGAATATATCAGTATGACAATGGAGAAGCGGGAGTTAGACACTCATCGGTGTGACCGATAGCGTCAGCAGAAGATTCAAGGAACTCGCCGATAGAATAGTATCATGCCGATAGGCACATAATCGAAGCCACTCATCGCTGAGAGATATGTATCGGCGAAGGACTCTTTAGTTTGACCGATGGTGTATAGTCTTGCCGATAGGCAAGAATATGTATATTTCGGTGTGACTTCTACCTTATCTGGCTGATCCACCCTATAATGGCTATTTTGTGGGCTTTTCGAGGGATCTTCCACCTGTTTTGTATGTTATCTGGTTTTGCTCTACATCAGATTGGTATCAGAGCTCAGCGAAAGAACTGGGCTATTTGTGTATTGGTATTCTGTCACTGAATAGGCAGAAGAAGAAAGAAGAAGAAGAGAGAAGCAAGAAGCTGAAAGGAGTGCTAGAAAAGAATTTTGCTGACTTCTGGTTGTAGGTGCTGATTCACTCACTACAGTGGGCAGATGAGAGGTCTGTCATAGAGCCATAGGAGATGGTTCAAGGGCCTGAGAAGGAGGTCCAGTTGGTGTTGCCAAAAGTCCTGGGGAGAGAGGCGAGAGAGGACTCCCAGGTGAGGGACAGATGTGTTGGTGTAGCATGAAGGAGTGGATTTTAGTTGTTGCATTTCGGAGGCAGCCATTGATAGAAGGCACAGTTGAGGATGAAGAGGAAGCAGCAGAGGCATCCAGTTAGCATTGAAGACATAGAAAAAGCCAAAAGATATTGTAGGCTTTTCACTGAGCATTTCCATGGGACATGGAAATTTTTCAAGTTCGGGAGTATGGTGCAGGAGCACCTCGAAGCCATTAAGAATCTGAGGATCCTATACATTTTATGTTATGTCCAAAATGTTATATTGTAAGGCCTTAGGCCACTTTGAGTCTTAGTTGGCCGAATAATGACATGTATGTTAAGAAACAGTTTAAAAGCTTGTAACCGAACAAGAAGTGTAACTGTCAATTGAGAGTCTTTATATAGTTGGTCTCTGTTCGTGTAGGAGAGAAGTGAACGAACAGAAAGAGAAAAGAAAACAATTTGTATGTAAAATCTCTGGAAGGAATAAAATAGTTTTGTTCTTGGTCTAATTACTAGAACATCGATTTGGAGTCATTCCACTGGTGGGTTTCTTAGAAACCAGTGGAATGACCTCCATGTAGTTAGATTTATTTTTGTTCTATAGTTTCTGTAGTTTTTTGTGTGTTGTCCGTTCGGTTGCAAGATTGTTGCAGAGGAGGTTATCGGTGTGAAATCTATATTGTTTCACCGAAGATACAAGCCAGGTGTATAATGTTTACGTATGCGTGGACGTTTCGTGTATATCCTGCTATCGTTTATCATGGTTGTGATTGGTGAATATGCATTTTGAATAATACAAAGGAAGACCGAAAGAACAAGTCGGGAAATGTATGTGAGAAGTCATCGGTGTGAGTAATGCCATCGGCATAGGAAAGTCATTTTGGACCGACGGAAGGAACTCTCACCGATCGGGGTGAGGTTTGAAGAATGTCACCGACAAGAATATATCAGTATGACAATGGAGAAGCGGGAGTTAGACACTCATCGGTGTGACCGATAGCGTCGGCAGAAGATTCAAGGAACTCGCCGATAGAATAGTATCATGCCGATAGGCACATAATCGAAGCCACTCATCGCTGAGAGATATGTATCGGCGAAGGACTCTTTAGTTTGACCGATGGTGTATAGTCTTGCTGATAGGCAAGAATATGTATATTTCGGTGTGACTTCTACCTTATCTGGCCGATCCACCCTATAATGGCTATTTTGTGGGCTTTTCGAGGGATCTTCCACCTATTTTGTATGTTATCTGGTTTTGCTCTGCATCATTTTCCAACTTGGGTGGTGAAGAGTCTATATCAACAAAGTTGGAAAAGTGTGGGGGGAATGGATTTGTGTATATCTAAAGGTTCTAGTTTGGTTTAGCTATGGACTTGTTCCATTTATCACTTTCTCTAGAGACTTGAATGATGTTTGAGTCGATGAATTCTTGCACAATGTGTTTAAGATGCATACATCACTTTGTGTTGTGTCTCATTACTTGATGAAATTGGAAAAAATATTTTTGCATCATAATTCTTAGGGAGTAGTTTGTTTGGATCAAGGGGTCTAACGAGCGACAACTACACTAAGTTGTGGGTAAGGACCTTCTATAATATTGATTTAAGGAAATCAGACAAAGGAGTGAATTGTCTAAACTTTTGTTGTCTCAAAGTCATAAGAGCCATGGTGGCTATGTTGTCATTAATGATGGTAGAAGATGTTTTTGAAATAGTTGGTGGCACCCTTCTTCAAGCTTTTGTTAGAAGTAATTGAAGATGTATCAAAAGTTAACAAAGCAGAAGATGTCTCAAATTAGTTAAGGAATTGCTGGTAATCTTTAGGAGTGGTGCATAGATGAATAAAAGAGGGGTACCACATGATCAATATCTTCTCCATAAGTGAAGGTTGAAGGTTTCTAATAAAGACTCTCTACACATCAAAGTTAGGGAGAGGATATGGTATTTGTGAAAAGAGTGACTGGTATTGAAATATGAAATTGGTGACCTTCTCTTATGCCCCTTGTTTACAATAGACTAGGCTAGTGAATGTTGTTTTGGGTCATATGTTTGTTTGAAAGTGTTACAAAAACTAGTTGACAATGAAGGAATTTATTGAATGGTCAGCAAGTGAGTAGAACCAATCCAATGCACTGACTTTCAATGAGTGCAGGAAAAGTTTCACTAGAAGCTCATCCTAAAAGTTGAAATTAGTGTATAATGTTGTGAAAATAGATATATGAGTTTGAGGATCCCTTTTCCATTGTATTTCTCAAATCAAGGTACTTCAAAGCCTATGGGTAGCAAGGTAGAAATAATATGTAATGACAACAGACTATGGAAAACATAGGGTGATAGGATGGGTTGTGAAGAAGCAGTTGAAAGAGAAGCTAGATATTGTTGAAGATTACTAACACTCTGCATAAGTTGATTGAGAACAAGATTTGTAGTGTGTAGAGGAGGTGTTGTGGTGGTGGGTATAAAAATTCTAGATGAAGGTGTGAAAGCCATAGGCTGAGAAAGGAAGGTTTGTGTAGCCACAAAATATGAAGTAGGGTGTGTCCACCCATATAACTAAATGATAATGGTTGAGAGGGGGAAACAAATCCATATGAGTGGATAGTGTTCCTCGTCATTCCCAATGGTGGGATAGTCACTTGTGTAGATGTTGGCATGAGGAACTAGGGATGGGCATCGACATAGAAACTTTTGTGTGAGTGTTATGATGATGAGAGCCCTAGGTGGTTCTATGAGAAGTTGCTAAAGTAGGCATATCGCTATGAATGATGTGGGTGAGTCCACACAATAAGTCAGGGCCTTCAAGGTGAGTTTTCAACATCTTCCTAAGGGTCCCTATAATAGAAGGAGCAATATCAAATGCAACCTTCGGGGTCAAAAATGTTTGAAAGTCCTAAAGGTGTTGATCTAAGTTTTGGATTTGAGAAAGTGAAGGTGTCTGCAAGGCACTCTCATGATCAAAGTCCAACCCTATGTTGTGAGAAGTAATGATTGATAGAGGTAGCATAGATGTTTGTTGAAGAAATGTTTTCGAGATAGGTGGCAATGTACTAATAATCAAATCATAAGAGAATGAAGGAAAATCTATAGTTGTAGTGATCAAAGTGGTAGAAGTGTGAGACATATACATATTTTTGTTCCTATAACTCCTATTTTTAATGCTATCAGAATGTGAGGGACTAGGTAATGAAACTCATAGGATTCACAACACAATTTAGAATGAAAATTACTTGATAAATTAGAAGGTTTAATGTGTTTCACGTCAAATTCACTAGAATGTGATAGGGAAAAAGAGTTCTAGACTCAATTCCTATTCAACACTTAAATGGTGTTGGGTTGCATCTAAGTTAAGTTTTTAAGAATTAAACTAGAATTGCAAATGCTATAACTGATTTTATGGAAAACAAAACAACTAAATCATAGAAACTGAACACAAAAATGATGCTAAAATTAGAACTTAGTGGTTAAAGCACATAATCTTAGCCTCAGATTCTAGCGCTTTTGTGGATGTCTACACTTTTCTTTGTCATCTGTATGGAGCGGTATGGTCCATAGATGTAATTTTATTGAATTTGTATCTTCCTAGCAAGCTTCAGTTTAACATGTATGTTTTCTAGGTAACCCTGCATAATAACAATAGAGAAAGAAGAAAGCGTAATATTCCCAAATAATGTAGATAAATCAAAAGAGATGTGAATAATAAAATCTACTAAAATGGTGAAAAAATACTAGAAAACCTTTGAGTGCTTGACCACCTTTGATTAACCTATCTCAGCGAGAAGAAAATGTTGGGACTACTAAGGCGATTTCCAAGAGTGGTCAAATCCTTGGATTGGTTTTTCAACCTCCACAAGTAGCCAAAAGATAAAAGAGAATATTGTGTTTCTATTCTACTTATGCCAAAGAAATAGAAATAGTGATCAAATTCCAAACTAGGAGTATCTTCCTAGTCTACGGGAAATAATACTAGGCATGTTATAGATTGGGTAACAAGGATAGAAAATGGTAAAAGGAATGGGATTAGGTAAATGGATAGAGATTGTAGTTGTAACAAACCTCAGAGAAATGATTAGTGATGAAACAAAACTTCACCAAGAATTCACTTCAAGTGCTATAAAGAACACATTACATAATATAGAGCTTTCAGGAAGCTCAATTCCTATAAAATTGTAGAGAAATATCAGAAAGCAATCATGGTTGCTATTTATTGAAATTGTATACACCTAAAAATGACACGACTCTATTTAAATAAATATTCTTAATATTTATTCCATCTAAATTCCTCTATCAATAAATAAATAAATAAATAAATTTATTTGATTCATATTTCCTCTAAGTTAATTAAATATCAAAATATTTAATTATCTCTTCTAAAGTCAAAATTAAATAAAATCTTTTATTTAATTAAATTGTTCCAAGCAATTAAATAATTTATAATTATTTAATTAAGTTGCTCATTCCTCCAAATTTAAATAAATAAATTAAATTTATTTAAATCCTCTCACTCTCCAAAAATAAAATATAATTAAATATTTTATTTATTCTTCCAAAATCATGTGCAAGTAAATTAAATAAATTTATTTATTTAATTTGCTTTCTTATCTTCCAAATCTTCTAAAAATAAATTAAATAAATTTATTTATTTAATTTGCTTTCTTATCTTCCAAATCTTCTAAAAATAAATTAAATAAATTTATTTATTTAATTTGCTCTTATCTTCCAAATCTTCTAAAAATAAAATAAATAAATTTATTTATTTAATTTGCTTTCTTATCTTCCAAATTATCTACAAGTAATTAAATAAATTTATTTATTTAATTATGCTTTTTTATCTTCAAAAAAAAAATTCAATATCTTCTAAAAATAAATTCCTCTTGTCATACAAAAGCAAAAGCTGAGTTAAAGCAACTTTGCTCCTAAATTAGAAAAATGTGTTCTAATTTAAAGAAAATAAAACTCATCCTCATCAAGAAGCAATTAACTCAACAAAGCTTCTTTTTGAATGACACATGTCCTTCTTCTAATTGTGCACGTTCTCTCAAACATTCTCCTCCGTTGATCTTCTTACTTCTTCTCCACCATTGATTTTCTCTCACACAACTCTATAAATACAACCCTCTATCTCTTCATTTCATATCCATCATTCGAGTAAACTTATGCTACAAGAAATATAGCACGCCATTGGCACCCCTACCACCATTATCGCACTATTCATCATCCATCCACATTGTGTTGAAGCTTATCTTCAACACAATCAAGTATCATAGCCGTTTCTCCTTGTCATCTTGAGGAATCGAAGTGAGGAAGCAAGCTTCCTGAGGGCCAATATTCATCTCCATCAATATCAAGAAAGAATAGGTGAGCAATGGAAGTCGAAAGGTAAAGGTTGTAAGTATCATTCTTCTTTATTATTAAAACCTTTTATCTTCATATTCCATTGATGTTTTGGGTTTGTTATTGATTTGATTATTCCCACATATTACCCATCACATTTTGGTGCCCACTGTGGGGCCCTTGCCCCTAATCTAATAAAAAATCTGAGTTTTTGAGTCACAGGTTCCGTACAGGTTTTTATGACAGGATCATCCGGCGGATACACCCTCTGATTTGGCACATTTACCTCTTGTCATGGTGCATACAGTCTTCTGGCGCATACATCTTCCAAGTCGGTGCATTTGATCACTATTCTGGTGCTTTTACAGTTACGGTGCATACATCCCCTATTTTGGCACTTATACTCCCTGTTCCAACACTTTTACATTTACGACACATACATCTTCTTAATTGGTGCTTTCATACCATTTTACGGTGCATATGTTAGATTAATGCATTTATTCCTTCTTCCGCTTTTGACACCTATCTTAGCGCATTTGTAAAACACCGCTTGTATTCTCTATTTTTGCGCATACAGACTGTAAAGCGGTGCATCTGATCTATCACTGTAGTTTTAGGATTTCTTCTAATTTTTCTGATCAAAGCTAACATTTTGTCTTGCAGGATTAGAGGATGGATTAGATCATTTAGCTGCTTTAATTAATTCATCTAGATTAATTAGGGTAAAAGTAAGAAAAAGTAAAAAAATGCATGCATGCAAATTCCACGTAGTCTTTAACTAGGAGGATAGTAACTGAACCACTGCTATCTTTGCATATTGCTATCTTCTTTAGTTAGAATATTGCTATCTCACAAACAAAAAATGAACATTGCTATCTTTTAAACACTTCAAAGTTAACAAATGTGTGAGTGCCCAAATAGATAGCACGTTTAGTTTTTTTCCTTTTAACTAGGATTGGATTAATCAGTGTTCTCTGTGATTGTCGAATGACAATAGGCTTATGCTCTCCCCTTTATTGGGTGACCAGAATGCCAGACTTGTTATTCCATCTGTTTAACCTTTAGAGGGGCTTGCCCTTAGATGCCCACCTGTCCAAGTGGGAACGACCCTGAGTGGAAACATGCTAAAGGCAAGCCCTACCGATTCACTTTAAATAAACTGTGCTTGAAGCAAAATCTTCTTGCAATGAGTGCTTCTGTGTTACACTGATGACCAACCTCCCCCAAAACCCTCAAAGGCATAACCCTTGGAGGCTGGAAGACTCCATAACGGAGAGTAGTGCTACCGTACATGTAACTACTCGAACAGTTGCCTTGACTACTTAGCCACTTGTTTAGTATACCAAAAACCCCTATTTGTTGACACAAAGGGCAAAGCCTTTGAAGCGACCCCGATTCATGTGATTCATAGTAGAGGTAGAAGGGACAATCCTATGGTTCAGTGGGGGTACGAGCCTAAGGAAACCTGAATCTGGTATGTGTGAGAAGTGAGTGCTGTGGAGAGAAGCCGGCGCTGCCAGATCCTGAAGCTACACGCTTTGAATATGAACAGCTAGGGGACTCAACAAATATTGTCCTTTCCATCCTAGGTTGTGATTGTTTTTGTGTCAAAAAGTCCAAAATACAAAAAAAATAACAAAAGATAAAAATCATGAAAACTTCTATGTGTTTGTTGTGTCTTTTGCCATAATTGAAAATCAGAATTCACAAAGACCAAGTTTTCAACCAAAAACAAAAAATCCTTAAACAATGTGCAAAAATACTGCAAAAACCAAACTGAAAACTAGAGTTACGCATTTGCTACGACCTGCGGTGCATATGCTTAGACCTACTATGCATTTGATCCCTGTTGTGGTGCATATAAAATTTACCAAATTGGCACATTTACTTTGACTTGTAGTACATTTACCTTCTGAAGCCACACATTTTTAGCTACGCATCTGACATAGTAAGCTTTTCTGGTCTTGTGTCAATGGCAAACCAATTAGAATATATCGCTCAAACACTCCAATGTTTGCCATTGCAAATAAACTTAGGCCCCTCACCCCAAGATTGTATAGCAATTGCTCAACAAATCCAAGTCTTACAATAAGAAATGGCAATCTTGCAAGCTGAACGTGCCAGTACCAGTTATGCCTTGCCCCAAAATTGTATATCCTTTTCCCATACTCGTGACAAGGCAAGCACCATGCCAAGTTGGAACTGGTATACCACTCCATCTACTAGTCCTCCTTCGCCACCTGCTAAGACACCTATCCCAAAACATACCAGTCCTAGACCAACACCGCCATCTAGTTCCTCAAACTCTAAATGGACAACCAAAAAAGAATAAGATGAGTTTTGGGAAAAATATTTTCCAAATTTATACAGCAAAAGAAAAGCTATGGAGAAAGCCAAATCCACTCATCCATGTACTCCTACACCTACAAAGGATGTGATCCAAGGACTATTAGCAGAGAGTCAACCATGTCCCCAAACTCTGGTCCTTGACCTTACCAAAGATTCTTCCAATAACATGTCAAATCCTACAACCCCTTCATGTGATCCTCAACCCCTTGAGCTTATCAAAGAGTCTCCTACCATGAACCCAAGTCAAAAGCTATGCACTTTCATTCAAACAACCCAAGAGTTATATCAAGAGCACACCTTAGAGCATGTGGGAACATTACACCCTAGTCTAAGTCAAGATCAAATCACTTTCATGCAACCTATCCATAACATGTATCTTTTCCATGATCAAGATGATATCCATAATAATGAACCTCTCCATGAGCCACTGGATCCTATCCATCTCCAAACAACTATACATGAGAAAGATACCCCCATCCAATTTCAAACCGTTCATATCCTTTATCTCTTCCATGATCAAGATAATCCTATGAAGAAGCTATCCATGAGAAACTTGATCCTAGACATGGGAAAGAGATCCAATTCCAATCCATCCATAATCTATACCTTCTCTATTATCAAGATACTACCTTTTACGAAGAAGATGTTCATGAACAAATTGATCCCATACCTATCTATGAGAAAGAAACCTCCATTACTCCTACCCATCTTCCATCTAGTCCTATCCATGATCCAACAACTTCTGCTTCCTCTGATGAAACCCTCCCAAGTGCACATGAAGCATCAACCCAATAACTTAGATCCTAAAAAGCATAATGATGATCAAGATTCTAGTGATCCTTCACCATCCATTATTGACCAAGCTACAAATCCCCCACCATATATCCTTGGTCTCACTACCTTCATGCATGAATATTCTTCCTTAGGAGAACAACAACCATTATCTATCTCTTCACCTTCTCCATCCAATAAGGAACTTGTGTCTAGTGTTCCACCTATACATAATCCCACTGTCCATCACATACTCCAAAATATGAACTATCAAGGTAAAGGCTTAGGCCTTCATGAACAAGGTATTTTGGAACCTATCCATGTCAAAGTTCCTCCACCCTCATATGGCCTTGGATACATACCCTAAGATGAACAATCTCAAGATGTTGGTACTTCCGCCACTCCTCCTAAGTCCACCACTTTTCATCACAAACCCTATCATATCCCTAAAACATATGTGGCCATTCCACCTCCATCATCCTACAATTGTCAAGAGCATGACCATACACCTTCCACCATCCAATCTACCTCTGCTACTTCCAACTCCTAATATCCCTCCATGCATTTTACCACCACTTCTTCCAACACCTTATCCATTCATCTATAAATCCTCTAAATATCCCAATCATGGCCAACAAATGCACATCTTGTCTAAACAACGAGCTTCCACCAACCTCACTTCTGCCGTCCCTAGGGGATTCAAAAGCACAAATCCAGATGCCTCTATCTATAAAGTCAAAAATCCTAAGAGTCCTCATGACCTAGGATACAAAAGCCAAGAATCAAAGAAACATCCATCTCAAAAGCTGCATACACCCACACACCTCAATGCCAAACTGAAAAAGGTGTGGGTCCCCAAGCAACAAAAAATGATCTCAGAAGCTGCACAAAAGATGCATATACCCAAGCCCATACCTTCACAGGTACAATCTACAAGCAAAATGGTTTGGGTACCCAAGCAAAAAGCCATCAAGTCAAATGAGGCATCTACCTCTCAAGAATCCCAACCATCCACTTTCTCCCATGCCATCCACAAGTATCAAATCCTTCCATCCCACATGACAAACAAAAATTAGAAGTATACTAAGTCTATGTGGGTCCCTAAAGGCCTATATCATTCATCTACCAAGAAAAAATCTTCATTGCTTCCCACACCACCTACCTATCATAAGCTTCAATGTTTATCATGGTATGTGCAACCGTCGGTCATGGTTCCCTTCCATTCCACGACACTTCCGTATACCTCCATCTCCCCTTCCTTCAAATATTACCCTACATATCTTCCTCATCCTATTCCCATGGTCCATGCTTTTGCATAAGCCTTCCATCCATATTTCACATCATAATCCACTATCACACCTTCCATAATCTACTATCTACCATTCTTCATCTCACTTTCATGTAATCTCCTACCAACATCTATGAGAACACTTGAATAGTCCATCTGACAGCATCCATTGAGACTATCACCTTTCAAGGAACTAGATGCTTGATTCCTTATCCATATCCACCTTCTTCTATCTAAATATTCAAAAAAGAATTAAAAAAAAAAGTAAAGAAAAATCCCTCTGTCCAACGGTGAAAATCTGGCAAACAGGGGCCTTGGATAAGTACCATGATGAAAACTTGGCAAACATGCATCATGTGTAAGTTGATCTCTTATGTCACCTACACTTGGGGGCACCTTGTCTCATCAGCATATCACTTTTCGCCTACCAATTTCCTTTCATACAATTTCGTATCCTATTCCTCTATCCATTGCATTCCTATACTGTCTAGTCCATCCATCTTAATCTTCCATTCCTCTATTTTTCTTGATCTTGATACAGATTAGGGGCACAATGTTGACAAATGTTTTAGATGTCTCTTGACATACCTTATCCCTCCAAAACCACACAAATCCTTCATTATCCTCTCATCGTCCTTCATCATAAGCTTTGGGTTATTCCTATGTGACATAGTCCTTGGAGATCACATCCTTGATTCCTTCTATCCACTATTGCCAATCCCCATGCATACCCATTCCATTCTTTATCACCCATACATCTCCTATCTGTGGTGTTTCCCTTGTCATCATTATCTAGCATTAAGGCTATCTAAAATTCTTATCTAGTATCTTGTCCACAATGTCAGCCTAGCATAGCCTCTATCATCAGTGTTATCTGTTCCATATCTGATCCATAGCTGTTCCATATCTGATCCATATCTATTCCATATCTGATCCATATCTGTTCCGTATCATGTCTCATTCGATCCATATCTTAGGTCTGTCAGGGCTCTCCCTGAACTACGTTGCCTCTGCATCATCACGTAGGCAAGGTCATTTAGCAATGAGCCCTTGAGGCACTAGGTCAGTACGTTAGGGTCCGCCTCTCCATGTCTATTTGTCCTATCACCCATAATAAGTTGATCCTTTATCTAAACTGGGGGCAACTCCTCGACCTGGTTATGGATTTGGATACCTGAATGCCACATGTTCTAAGAGGATACCAATAAGGATTGTGATACCTTTCACTAGACAAGCGCACACAGCAAAGCAAGCTCCCCAAAACCAAAAATCTTGATGCAAAGCATCAGCCTATCCAAAACAAAGATGAACACCATACCGAAACACTCAGACTAATTCTATATCAATTATGGCAAAAAGACCCATCTAATGTAAGAATGTTTTGTGAACATGTTAACTCACAAGGTCTTGGATTTTTGCCATTATGACTTCCTATGCTACTCGAGGATGCCAAAAGCTAGAGATGATATGATGGGGGCATAATCATTTTCTTTGCTTGCTGTTTGTGGATCAAACTTTAGTAATGTGACAACTTTTGTCTAACAACATGATCAACAAAAGATCATTGAGGACTTCAGAGGTCTAAACATGAAAAGGGACAATCCTTGTCTGTTGAAACACAAGAAGTACTCAGGTCATCTAGATTCAAGTTTGACTAGATTCTTGTATCAAATTGCTATATCAAAATCCATGTAAGGAATACTCCGGTCATCTCCGTGTAATTATACCTAGATGCTTGTATTTTCTTACAACATTTCAAAAAGAGAAAAGAAACTAAAAGTGCCCAATGATGAAAGCAAAGTACTTGCAATATCAAGATGACAAGTATCCATATCCATAATGTATCCAATTGAATTTCATATCCATATCCGTATCCATATCCCATGCAATAAAATTCTATGCAGAGAATCAATGTTTACAAATAAAAGCTTGTGATTTCTTCTATCGATCAAATTTCTTCATATATCTTGTCAACAGTTTTAGCTGTCAATCCGAGCAGTGATCAAAATACAAGTCTATCCTTAAATCCATACCAATCAAGTCAAGTCAATATTGTTAAATGATCCAATCACAATCAGTGGTCTTGAACCTTGTCTGGTCATAAACCAACTCGATTAGTTATAATCAAACATTTTTCTTATACAGGATGTAGCATTGTCAAAATCAGACCAACACAGGCGTCTTACATGACATGTTTCATTTCCTAAAACCAGACACTATCCTATCGTGTTGCTCTAGGGATCTGTCGTTCCCCGCCATGACAACACTGTCGTATATCATTATCATTTTGGTTTACCGCTTGACAGTGGCAATACCTTATTTGTTCTTGTATCATTTGTGCATACTTGCTTACTTGCTTGTGTGTGTTATCATTTTATCTTGCATCACGTATCATTTCAGCTCTTTCTTCATCCTAACCCGCTTTTCATCTTCTTCTTCATGAGATTGTCCATCTCACACTTTCTGCTGTCTTCCCGTCTAATCTCCTGAGGGGGCATCCTATTGTTAAACTTGTACCAGGGGCAAACTGAGGCATGTATCATTTTTTAGACAATCGTATTCTTTGAAACAACGTGATAAAACACATTGCATCAAAGAGGGGCAAAATGTATACACCTAAAAATGACATGACTCTATCTAAATAAATATTCTTAATATTTATTCCATCTAAATTCCTCTATCAATAAATAAATAAATAAATAAATTTATTCAATTCATATTTCTTCTAAGTTAATTAAATATCAAAATATTTAATTATCTCTTCTAAAGTCAAAATTAAATAAAATCTTTTATTTAATTAAATTCTTCCAAGCAATTAAATAATTTCTAATTATTTAATTAAGTTGCTCATTCCTCCAAATTTAAATAAATAAATTAAATCTATTTAAATCCTCACTCTCCAAAAATAAAATATAATAAAATATTTTATTTATTCTTCCAAAATCATGTGCAAGTAAATTAAATAAATTTATTTATTTAATTTGCTTTCTTATCTTCCAAATCTTCTAAAAATAAATTAAATAAATTTATTTATTTAATTTGCTTTCTTATCTTCCAAATTATCTACAAGTAATTAAATAAATTTATTTATTTAATTATGCTTTCTTATCTTCAGAAAAAAATCTTCAATATCTTCTAAAATTAAATTCTTCTTGTCATACAAAAACAAAAGCTGAGTTAAAGCAACTTTAAGGCAACTTTGCTCTTAAATTAGAAAAATATATTCTAATTTAAAGAAAATAAAACTCATCCTCATCAATAAAGCAGTTAATTCAACAAAGCTTCTTTTTGAATGACACATGTCCTCCTATTTGCGCACGTTCTCTCAAACATTCTCCTCCGTTGATCTTCTCTCATACAACTCTATAAATACAACCCTCTATCTCTTCATTTCATATCCATCATTCGAGTAAACTTATGCTGCAGGAAATATAGCGCGCCATTGGCACCCCTACCACCATTATCACACTATTCATCATCCATGCACATTGTGTTGAAGCTCATCTTCAACACAATCAAGTATCATAGCAGTTTCTCCTTGTCATCTTGAGGAATCGAAGCGAGGAAGCAAGCTTCCTAAGGGCCAATATTCATCTCCATCAAGATCAAGAAAGAATAGGTGAGCAATGGAAGTCGAAAGGTAAAGGTTGTAAGTATCATTCTTCTTTATTATTAAAACCTTTTATCTTCATATTCCATTGATGTTTTGGGTTTGTTATTGATTTGATTATTCCCACATTTTACCCATCACAGAAATATTCAATGAGCATTGACTTCAAAGAATAGAATGAACAACTTAGAGGAATCCTTAGGATAAGCTCTAAGTTTTAAGCTTCTTTCATAAGCTATTCCTTTATTGAATGATACCTACAAAAATGATGCTAATGGATGCGTTTAGTGAGAAGTATTACAAAAAATATGGATTCACCTCAAAGCCAAACTTACAACATGTAGAGTTCAATGTATTGCAACCAAGGAGAATACTTAGGAAAACTCTTGAAGGATTTTTGTTTGTCTCCTTGGATTTCACCAAAAACCTTTCATTTTCAATTTCTTCCAGTGGCTAATGTAACTTGCTAATTTTTTAGATTCCTCTAGAATTGGTTTAGTAAAACATGCTAAAGATAGCTAGGTGCATCTATAGGGATGTTACAACTACTAGAATTCATTATGAGATGGTGTCTTGCAAGTGTAACATAAGTTTTGAGGAGTTGTACGACATGGGATGCCTACATGTCATGCAAACATATACGTGTTGCACTATTGTCCTGAGGAAATGGGCTCAAATTTGACATGTGTGTTCAAAACAATGGCGAGGTTAATGCTCTCGTATAAATTCTAGGTAAAGTTTTATTTAGGGGAGGTAGGCCTAGGTTGATCTACATGAAGGGACACTAAGGTGGGTACAAGACGTAACATGAAATCATAGGGTATGCAATTTTTCACATTACACATCTGTCGCACTAGGGGCACTATTGGCACAACATGATGAGACAGGTTGTGAAAGGGAAATCTATTATATCAATCACAAATTTGGTTGGTTATGAGATTAATTATACAACAATGGAATGAGAAATGCTCAACTATCATTTTTATCTCTCAAAATCTTTGACACTACATGTTGAGTCATCAAATGAAGCTCATTTTAAAAATTGATCCACTTAAATATCTCCCATCCAAGGCTTTCCTCATAGGATGAATAGCTAAGTGGGTTATGTTGCTAAGTGAGTTTAAAATTGAATATGTGGACATAAAATAAATCAAGTGTCAGGGTGTTGCAGATCAGTTGGTAGAAGCACCTTTAATATATCATCTTCTAGTCGTAAACTTTTTCGATGAATCCATCTTCAAAAATCACAGAGTCTACATCCTCTAAACTATACTTTGATGGCTTCTACACTAATCATGGATCAAGTATCGACATATTATTCATCACTCCAAAGGGGACTTCATACTGAAGGCTTTCAAATTGGGTTTTCCTTATACAAACAACATGGTAGAATATGAGGCCTTAATCACAAATCTTCAAATAGCTATACAGTGGAACATCCAATAGCTCCAAGTTTATGGGGACTCTCAACTTGTAATCAAATAGCTAAATGATGAATATCAAACACAGGACAACAAGCACATCCCATACAAATGGATGGTAGACAATTTCAAGAAATATTTCACTCACATCCAATTTGAATAGTGTAAGATAGAAAAAGTGATACCTCCACTTTCTACACTACACTCATACAAGCTAGAATGGAAAATGTGAACTTCCATCAAATTGAAGTACAAATTCACAAAATTGAATACAGAGGCATAAAGAGGAAAAATAGAGGTACCTTTAACTAGAGGATGGGAGTCTTAGTCTAGGATGCCAACACATTGCGGGGACATCTGTGTGTCATGCTATCATCCAAATAGTAGAAAAATAGTAAAAATCTATATTGCACGGTCTAATCTAGGTCTGAAACTTCATCTGGTCTGCATAAAGGACCAGAATGAGTACCTAGCAACACATTACACAAAGAAATTGATAAAATAATGTATTTAAATAAAAGATAATGAAGATTATAGAATGAAAAGATAAAAGGAGAGAAATGATCAAACTCTTGTGTGTTCAAATATTCTTCTGCAACCTACACAACATAGAATGAGAAAAATAGTTGGGGCTGTTTGGGGGTTTACCTTCAGGTCAAACCCCTGCTTTGGTATTTCTAGCTCCACAACAACCAATAGATAGATAGATATAAAAGTGCGTTCTTAATCTAAGTGTGTCTAGAAATAAGAACAATGACTAAAATACAATACTTGTAGGATGTGAGAATCCCAAGGTGCTTAGGGGCACAAAAAAATAAATGTTTGCAATAAAACAAAAATAATATCATGTGGAAAGGGCTTGAAGAAGACAAAAAAAGAAAGAGAGATGAAAGAAGATGTTGTAGGAGCACTATAGAAAGTTGTAGCATGCAAGAAAGTTGTAAAAGAGATCCAAGAGAGCCAAGAGGAATGCAAAATTGAAAGATAGATTCAAAAATGAGAAGAGGAGGATAGAGGAAGGGGCTAATGAGCCATTTCAAAATATTCTCAAGGCGCTACAGTTGACATGCGAAAAGAAACAAGTGGTAAAATGCTCAAAAATGAGCATCAAACGAGAAAACTATCATAGGATGCTAGTGCGTCGCGTGAACATCCATGCGAAGTGGTAGTGTCCAGACAGTTTAAGTTAAAAAATGAAGAGACACAAGAACATCACATGGCTAACACAAAAGTGATGACAAATCTTGACTAAAATATAACAATGAAAACAAGGCCTAAGCACCATGGGAGGGTAAAAGGTTAATGCAAGGGCTAAAATGAGCCTACAAATAAACTAAGGGAATGGACACTAAAGCAAGGCCAAAATATACTATGAAATTTCAAGGGTATGCAATTGTTAATGCTACAAATAGGTTCCCTACCTTAACAACAAAGAAACAAATGCCATGGCCACCATTAGGTCTTTGTTGGATATCCCACATGATAGTCAATGTTGTTAGTTCATGATCAAGTAGATTCTCATACCCACATACAACACCCTAGTATATGAGCTTATTTGTGGTTTTGTTTCTCATGAATCCCCATGGTATCATGACATCTACACCTATCTCCATGATCAAAACCTTACACCTAACCTATCATGAAACCAACATAAATCCTTCCTCAAATGTAGCTCCTACTTCACCATTCTAGGCAACACTCTCTATCAAAGAGGCTATGCTAATTCTTTACTATAGTGTCTAAACTTGGAAGAGGCTAATCTTGTGCTTAAAGAGGTACATTGCAATATCTGCAGTGCCCATACTAGTGGCATGGTCTTAGTGAAGAGGATTTTCAGAATAGGTTACTACTAACATACTATGGAATATTATGCATGCTAGTATGTCAAATGTTGCCTATCCTATCAGTAGCATGGAGACCTCATTCATGCACCATCATAGGAATTACAACCCATCACAATTCCTTGGGCTTTCTCTCAGTGGGGCCTAGATCGTATTGGTAAGGTCCATCCTTCCTCCTCCAATGGTCACAAGTTTATCATTACTACCACTGAGTATTTTATGAATTGAGTTAAGCCATCTCCCTCACCTTTACTACAAGCACTCAAATATCCAAATTCATCCTCTATCACATCATTTGTTGCTATGACATCCTATTCCCATTGTCACTGACAATGGTAAATCCTTCAAAAATCATGAAGTCTGCACTCTCTATGAGTGCTTCCATATCCAACATCATTGGTCCACTCCATAATATCCACAAAGTAATGATCAAACAGAGGCAACAAACAAAACCTTTCTCAAAATCTTGAAGAAAATGATCAATGATGCTAGCCCTAATTAGCACCTCCATTTTAATCCTGTCCGTTGGGCTTACTGCACTAGCATTTGCACTCCTACTAGTACCACACCATATTCCCTAGTCTTCGACACTGAATCTATCTTGTCAATGGAGATCAAACTCCCATCTTCGTGCATCTTATTAATGATGAGGAGTATTGGGTTGCATTCCTCCATGAGCTAGAGTTACTTGATGAGTGACACCTCAACACCCTAAATCATCTACAATCTTATCATTTAACTATCTCCAAAGAAGATACAATAAGAAAATCAAAAGAACCTTTAGGACCGAGAAAAGAAAGAAAATTTTAAATCTAATTATTTGGGTCCTTATTTGTCAAGTATAGTTCAAGTGCTTATCAGTTGGCCACTCCAGATGGTCAGAAGCTTGACAAACCTCTCAACATCATCCACATCAAATGGTTCCATGCCTAGACCGCAGTATAACCCAATGAGAAAATTCAAAAAAATTTAAAAAATGTCATAAATATAGAAAAAAATAGAAAAAATAAATAGAAATAATTTGTCCTATGGTGAAAACCCCTCCTTGTGGCACCTTGGACAAGTACCATGGTGAAAACTTTCTTGCAAGCACCATGCAGATAAGCTAGACTTTGTTATCCTTTAAGTCCTCCACTATCACCTACATCTTCCTCACCTAATCCATCCATCTATCATACATATACCTATGTGCATCCCATTTACTTATAAAGTGACTAAACATAGTCTTTGTTATCCCTCCTTGCAATATAAATCCATCCTTCATTCTAGACCCCTCCCACAACTCATGCCTACCCTAAAGAGTGATCTTGATACACTTCACTTATCCATGGGTATGCTTTGAACTAAGAGAATGCCCTATTCTTCTCCACCTACAGACTATCTTCTCTATTATGAAAAGCTCTAGTGTTGAACTTGTGACATATTAACAAGAAAAATACTAGAAGTAATAATTCAACATGTCTATATCTCATATCCTAAAATTTTAATACCCAATATTGTCTATCTCCTATCCATCCCAACTACCAACAATTCATAACTTTTTCATCAGATGGAATGGACCACTTGGAACACTCTGTTTCTACCAACAAATTTCACAATTAGGGTTTCTATCTTTCATTTCTCTAAAACAAACATGCCATTGCAGAGACAGGTGAATTCAAATCTCAACACAAAACATCTATGTTTTCAAGATTTCAAGTAATATAATTATAGTTGGTAGGAAATCCATGACACTCCTACTTGTTTCATCATTAGAGATTGATTGTACTATAAAATAGATGAGGAGTTTGAATCCATGGGTTGAGCAGTTCTTTCCTTCTCCACCATACCTATATGCATACCCTCTCCAATCACTCTATCCACTTCATCCATCTGGAGGTCTTTTCTCCTCCCCACCCTCAAGAGTGGTCTTGATAGGCTTCACTTATCCATGGGTATGATTTGATCTAAAAGAGTGCCCCATTCCTATCCTAGAAGAGACGTACAACACTGCCATAAATCCCTCACCTATAATCTACTAATCCACACACGCAACCTTGTCTCAAGCTGGGGGCAATGGATTACACCTTGCTTCAAAAAGGCTCTTGGTATTATCCTTCTTTCTTATTTAGCATCCTAGAGGAGTCTTCTTCTTGGTTTTAATCTTCATTCACTTGAAAGCCTTATGGTCTTATATCCAAAAGACTTACACCTAAGACATCAAACTAAAGCGCTACAACAAATATCCCATTGTAACCTCAATAACACTTGTCAGTTACATCATTCGCCACTATTAAAATCACCACCCGTCTCAGTCTTTTCCTTCATAGGATATATCGTTCCTCATATTAGGCATCATAATTGACCCCATCATTATTATCATTAACACTTTGGAAAAAAGTAACAGTATTGTATGCCAATTGACTATTGCTTTTTGATCTTTGCTTATCTTTCTATTTGTGTCCCACACTATACCTCCTCAAGGTTACCATGATCCTTTAAATATCATGGTGCATCTTGAATGGTGTATACTAGGGCATAGTCTTATCATTTATGTGTTGTGTTTTCTTGGTTGACCTAGCACATTACCCAAGGTTGTCAAATGCCTTATGATGTGTTGGGGAATCCTTCTATCTATTGGTCATCTCATCACAATACCCATCAAGGTTGTCACACACCTTGTGTTGTGTTAAGGCATCCTTTTGTATGTTGTTTGCAAGTCAGTCCTACACATGAAATACATTGTCACATTGGTCTTTGTACCCTAGTGCATAATATCTCATTCCATATCAAAATAAGTCGTCACTACATTCCAACATAATACCCGCATTCAAGAACACACCAATCATTAGCCTATCCATTTTTACCCATTATTCATTATGAAAATTTGTCCATTTTACCTTGATTAATCATAGTTTTGAAATGTGCAAATGATTTAGTTGGTTAATTATTTAATTAGTCAACTATATGATTAAACATCCATCCATTATCATTTTCCTCTATCTAATACCATTTCTTATCTATCACTTTCTTTTAACATAATTATATCTTGAACAAAAATATCCATCCCATTACCCATGTGCATTTATCATGTATAAGCATACATCCATCATGCACATTTAAGCATCATTATCTATATATCATAAACTATGCACCACATATCATAAATAACCTAATCTATTCATCCACACCCATATGAGTCATCCACATGTGTGTTTTATATGTATACAACCAATTAATTTATATTTTATCATCACATCATGAACATCATAATCATAATCATAATCAAATATATACGTCAAATAAATTTTATTATCACATCACATGGCACATCCATGGCATACATCACCATGCCATACATAATCATCACATGACATCATATAAACATCAAATAAATAAGTACATCCATAATGTATGACTATCCATACATATACACATCATATATCAAACCACCATAACATATGCATACATCCATGAAACAACATCATAATATCATATGCATCCATCACAAGTGCATAATCAAATCACATCACATCATATGTCACCTAAACATATGCATCATAGTAGACTCACCATACAAATATATCATCATCATATAAATAAAAAAATGAATCATGGTACAACTATCTCATCATATACATCTCATAAAAAATTGGGGGTACATCAACATCAAGCTCTACAGAGCATATATACATCAAATGTCATATCTACATTGCAAAAAAATGATATAATATACATGTACATCATCAAAAATATAATACATCATGAGAGCTAGGTTTGGCTAGCACTGTCTCCATGATAGCCTAAAGTTGCTCTACCCCCACTAGGAGGCAAAGGAGGTGGTGGCTACATACCCATTGACCCTAATTCTACTTTTCTACCTACCTTGCTTGCTATCCTTCTCTATGTGTTCTCCACATAAGAAGTTACCCTCTACTTTGTAGCACTTTTGCCTCATATAGGGAGTGATAGTACATCACCTCCCTACTAGCCTATAGTACATCTATTGTGGTCCTCTACACATTAGCTATATTGTGGCCTATCTCTATGCTCAGTGCTACCCTCACTTGATCACACTCCTAATGAAACCTCTCTATGTATGCCTATGACCTTTGTAGTTGAACCTCTAGCCCATCCCTCCCCACCTAGAGACTATCTCTCTCTACAGTCACCCCATCCATCTTGGTTGAGAGGCTATCTAGCCTCTCTTGTGGACTATATCTATCCATCCTTAGTTGATCCCTCTCTACAATAGTTGTGTCACACTCTAATAGCACCACTCCCAACCTAGCCTATAGCTCTTCCATTTTATCACATCTCTACCCTTCCTCTACCTATGGGCCCTAAACATTAAGGATGGAAATATCCACATCAATTACCTCTTCATCTCTACTCTCCTCATCACCTCCTTGAGGTGTTCCCTATGGTGGTGCCACTTGTTGTGGCCACTGAGGTCGCTATGGTTGTGGCACTTGTTGTTGAACCCCATGTCTATCTTTTCCTCTAGGTACCTATTGAGGAACCTATCCATCCAATCCTACCCTTATTAGTATTGCCTTTTGTACTTTCTTAGCCCTCTTTGCATGCCTACATCATTGGTTAACCTCTCATGTAGTTCTATGTATCGCTACCTATGCATCCACCTAGTGAGGCATGATCATCTTGAGTGGCCACCTCTACTCTCACCATTGCTTGTAATCTAGGGTAACCCCTACATTTACCACATCCACCCTCCTCTACCATGGCATGGGCATCAAATGTATCTAGTCCAATTGTTACACCAATAATCCAATCCAATGTCCCCAGCTTGTAGCCTCCTCATTTACTACACACGCAAACATGTGCACATCCTCTATAGGGATCCCCTACTAGAACTTGAACGATTTGGTCACCCTGTCTAGCTTATACCTCTCAATGATATAGGATCATTGACCAATAATGTAGTGTGACCTCAATATGATTGGGAATACCTTGCCATCATCATGCGACTCCTCACACTCTAGGTATAGCCTCTAGATCCCTACCTGCACCTCATTGACCCCCTACCAATGCTCTTGATCACCCAGATGGGTGTATCTCCTATGAAATCTATAGTAGAATGTGTGGGATATCCACACCTATCTCTCATCATGGTTTCCAATAAGCCTAAGCAATGCAATGTGCTCCTAGGCCTAAACCTGTAGTAGTGTCACATGTGCTAGGCTACACCCCCTCCTGTAAGTAATCAAATGCAAGTTTCTATACAACTATGCCAGCATGCAAGAACCTCAACTAAACACCTACTCATCAACTCTCATGTTGTTGACACATTACATGAAATTGATAGGGAAGAATCATCTAGTCTTGTCAGTTAGTAGTATGCCATTGACAATGTCTACCATGATGAGGGGTAGCTCCTCCACCATCCATATGCATGCATCCAAATCCAAGCTCATCCCTTACCTAGGTAGATAATTAGATTTGCCAATAATATGAACAATGCCATGTCATCCTACATCTCATTGTAGTAAACCATGTGGCCCTTGATTAGTACTCACAAGATCCCCTAGACATCCTCAAGAGTCACTATAATATCCCTTATCAGGAGGTAAAAAGTGCTTGTCTTGGAGTGCCATCTCTCTTCCAACACCATGAGCATTGCTCTATGTACCCCAATGATCAACATATGGGCCACATACCATATCCCCACTAGGTCTAAACACCCCTAGTCATGCTCCTCCTAGCGATTTGTGAGTCAGAGCACTCTTGACCTCTGCTCCTGCATCATCAGAGACTGCAATTGCTCTTACATCTAGTTGGAAACCATGTCAAACCTTGTTAAAATCTCCTAAACTTTTCATCCCCATGCTTGCACATCATTTTTTATGAATGTGCTAATCCATGATGCATACGCTGAAACACAAATGTGCCCATCCCAAACCCATGCGCCTTTTCATAGGTGCACCAAATTGTGCACATACTCTTGGGACCCTCATTTTTCATCTCCCAAACTTGCAATTTCTACCTAAAATTCATCAAAATCCTAATTGTGCCCCCTTTGTGTCTTGCCTTACTTTAAAACCCTTCAAAATCCTCAAAAATCCTAAAATTTGACTAACTATAGCCTTTGTCAACCATTTTGAGCTTATCAGGATCAATTTCAAAGTTTTCCTTGGTTCCCGGAATTGAGGAAAACCTCTAAATGGTTCTTGGTTCCTAGTCTACCCCCAATCCTTGACAAAACACTAAGGCAAGAATGAAGAAAGAAGATTTTAGTGAGTTTACAGTAGGCGAGAAATCACTAACAACGTGGAACAAAGGAGAAAAAGAGAAGAGAATGGAGGCGTCAACAATTCTAGTGGTTCTTGGAGCCACCAAAATCTCTGGCTTAGTTCTTGATGAGCCCGAAAGTTTTGAAAAGGTGAAATTAAAGATTTTAAAGCATTTTTAATGCATTTTTTACCAATTCTTCATTTTAAATGACTACCTACCACCCAAAAATGCCATGAATGCCTAGATTGACTAGTTTGGAGGTGGGTGGAGTTGAATGCAGTAGGTATGAAGTTAGGTGTGTGGGTAGGTGAGATTTATCGCAACACCTCGATGTCCTAATTTACTTTCCCTCTCAAAAATTTGTCAGAAATCAAGAGGAAAATATAATGCTATATATACATGAAAGAAAGGGGTTGTTGTGGTTGATCTCTAAGCTAATTTGGGTCTGCAAGTGCCTCAGGTGATTTTAGGGCATCAAACTCTTTAGGGTAAAATTTGGATTGTTTAATGTTTAGTGTCTTAGATGTTTAAATCCTCCTTTCACCCTATACATTCAAGGATCTAGGGTCAAGTGACAATTCACTATCATACCCTAGATCACTGTGAGATGTAGGAAAGCTTGGATTAGGGAATTTAATTATCAATTTCTCTTCTCTTATGCTCAATTGACCATTAAAACCCTAATTATGCAAATATAGAAATAAACTAACGAATAATAGAAAAATCTCATGCAAACGGAAGTAAAATAGCAAATCACAGAGTACCTATTTTTTGGGGTTCTGAGGTGGAATAGTCAGGGACACTAGGACAGGCACCCAAGTCCAAGGTGCTAGTTTCTTTGCGGGACCTGACCTCCTTCCGATACTGATCAACACTGTAACTCCTTTTTTTGGAAATTCTACTGCAAAGAACACTAGAGCAAGCTCCCAAGTCCTGGAAATGCTCCAATGTCCTATTTCTCTTTGGATCCAGACTCTTTGATGTCTGTTGATCCTTCCTACAACTTCACTTTTCCCAAATGCGACACCTATAACCTGCAATCACAAGACTTTGGGAGGGGGTTGTGGTGTTTAGAGGCTTGCCTCAGTCAAGCCCCGGAGGACACTTAAGTCTCCAAACACTGTTGTTAGATAGAGAGTACGTGCCCTTGTGAAGTAGAGGCAAAAACCAAAGGAAATGATGATGAAAACACAATATAATGTCACCTTGTAGTGAAGCTCTCATGGGAGGAAGATGCTCTTCATTCCATGAGCAAATTTGTAACACTATGTTTTCCCACAATTAATTAACTACTTGCAATGGATTTTATTATAGTTAATAATGTATTCAATGATGTTAAAAGAGATGCAATAAGAAATGTAAATTACAATCGATGATAATTTAATAAGAACTCTTAAGTAATCACCAACAAAACAAATTAGATAACATAATCATATTAACATCAAATCCCAACAATATCTTTTATATAAGTTCAATAATTCATTAATTTCCATCATAGAAAGGAATAGATACGTATCTTTTAGATCTTGGATGTTCTTCCAAATGTCACTCTAGAGAATAGATTATAGACTGAACCCTCTTTCAACAAGTGATCACTTCCATGAGGAATCCGGTTCTTGTTCAAAACCCACAAGTTCTTATGCAGAACTCACCATGCTTTACAACACACACACACACACAAGTGCTCCAGAGCCATGTTCAACAAAACATGCTTGACACAAGGGCACACATATGCCCTGGTCAGGACAATCCCAGGTGTACACTATACCTTGAGTTGGACACACGCTGTGTGCCCCTTCCCCAATGCTCATCGCCTGTCAAATATATAATCCTTCTTCTTCATGATTTCATTCTTTTCTTTCCTTATCTTTCTTGAGTTTTCTCCATCTTCTTCTTTCTTTTGAGTGATCTCTCCATGCCCATTCCAAGTCTCACATAAATTCCTTATATAACCTTTTAAGGGGTGGTTTCTAAACCATCACATCCTTTCACAAAGGTTGTTATTAACAATTAGTTAATGAACTTAATAATTCCTCCCTTTTAAAAGGGGTTTTCATAATTATTATTTATTTATCTCTTTTTTTAACCAAAGGACCATAATATCCTTTATTTTTCCATCTCCCTTTTAATTATAAAGGGTAAATAAACTTTATCCTCTTATAATCTCAAAGTCTTATTCATAAAGTAGCCTTATTTTCCATTTTGGGGGAAAAAGTCCCATAACAATTCTCCCCCCTGTGAATTAGCTGCTGTCCTCAGTAGCTCAAGTTGAAACTACAACATAATTCACCAAAAATAATTAGTCAAATGTGGGTGTAACACTATCAATATCCCAATGAATCTATTTTATTTTAACTTCATCTATAATCATAGTTCTCAAAAAATTTAGATCTTTTCAATAACTCTTCTACTTTAACTGACACCACAATTAAATCCCATAGAAATATGTTCTTAATAAATAACATGATTAGAACTATAAGCACATTGTCACTTGAAATAGATCATGAATTTATACATGAAAAGCCAATACAAGTATATACAATAAATCTCCTATCAAATAATCTTTTAAATTTGGTCATTAATGTGTAACCTACTCTTTAATACAAATATTTCAATCCTTAGGTGTTACTTTAATATACAAAAGTAATTCTCATGTAATCACATAGCACTTACCTAGTGAATGACATGCCTATCCCATACGATGTAGTCACTCATCATTGAGTGCCATAGACTCAAAAGACATTCAAAGATGATAGTCATGCATTCCGGACTACATGAATATCCTTTTTTCATATACAAAACACAATTGGATAGCAACAAATACATCAAAACATGTACAAGGTTATTGGGTTGATCAAGCCCAATAACGAAGTACAATAAAACAAAGATGGTACAAAACAATCTTATAAGGCAATTTAAGCAACAAAACATCAACAAATATTACCATCATAAAGTACTTCATAGAGAAACGCTAAGTCTAATAGTTCCTTTAAGTAATTAGGTTAATTGAATATCTTTCTTTATCTTTTCCATCCTGATTGATCTCACAACCATCTAATTATGACTTCCTAAAATAATTGAAGACACAATTTAAGGTCTTTTAATTGATTTTTCCAAACCCAAATCCCCAAACAATGTTTAAAAACTCAATATTTCAGAAGATGGGTTACCAATATTTCTGTGCCCTTCGAGTCTTTAAATTATTGTAGCTATCATCATGGGTTTTTCATCTTGTGCCTTTCCTTGGGGTTATATTTTAATATTATATTGTAAGCTCATAGGAATTTTGGTTAAATATCCTTGTGCCTAGGATGTGTAAGATGATTAGATTTTTACTCACAACATTGAGCTCAAGAATTTTATTCGTCATATGAATTTTAATAACCTTGATACAACTGTGTTTCTAGAAGTTCAACAACATAAGAAAATTCATGAAAAATATAAAACTTGTTGAAGATATAAACATTACATAAGCTAGCTCTTTTCCAAATCACTTCTTGAGGAACTTGCATATGACAAAAAAAGTTAAATATGTAATCTAAGAATGGATTGAATTTGGGATTGGCTCTCCCCTTGTAAATTCTAACATGTCCTCATGACAGCTGCTAAGATAATCTTTTTAGTTTTATATCTTGTAAAAACATTGTTTCATTGCACCTAAACATCATATTTTCCAAAGTTTAATATGTGAAAATGATCTTGGGACCTATGGGTTATGGGTCCATAATGTAACTTATGTTAAATAAATCTAGGTGTCAAGTTTGTGTTTTTAGCTATCATCAAGTATAGTAACACCACATCCTAAAATAGACATAAAGCTAAATGCAATTTGGAATGGATTTACAATTTTGTCTATTAGAAAGAGTAACTTATTAACTCAATGTTTTCAAGATAACTTTTCATATACAAGAGAGTATGAGCCAAATTGAAATAGTTTTAATAAGACTTAAACTTAATACGACTAAGGTTGTCATCTCTTAATTGAGATCTCATGATGTATAAATAAATCTTTCCAAAACTTCATGGTTAGTCTAACTACTATACTTACATAAGTGAATTATCAAAGTTGTGATTCTAAACACCCTTCACAAGTTGCCAAGACATAAAAATAAAAGAAATATTTGTCCAACCTTTAATCATGGTCCACCATAATACATTTTGAATGTATTTCTTTACCATATAGTAATTACTATACAATGCTCCATATGTATAAAATACCTCCTCTATTTACAAAATACTTTTGCACCCTAGAAATATATTTTTGTGACTCCAAGTTCTTGGTAACGTAAAAAAATGGTTTATTCAATTAATACACCTTGATTTCTTTTATTCTTTTACCAGCCATTGAGAGAAATATTCCCTATTTATACAGTTTGAGGGTATTTGTCTCACTTAACAACACATTTCATGAAACTCTACTCATGTTTGTTGGTAATTATTTCAATAGATATATTAGGTTATTAGATCTCCATTTATATTCATAAATATGCAGTTAAGCAAACAATGTTATGTTTTAATGCTATTGGAGTTGCTCACTTAAGTATAGGATTGGCTTAGAAAGATTCTCTTTATATTAACCATGTGTGGTTTACTAAACATTACACAAGTTACCAATAATAAGGAGATCTGGACATCCAAGGCATAAGTCAATGGCCAATTGAGGGAAGTATGATCATAAGAATGTGTTAGGCTAATCTCCTAGCCACTTCATGGTGTCATTTCTCTTTAAGTGATAAAAGAATATACACACTTCATGGTTTTGATTCTATAACCTTCATATTAATGTTCATATGCTAGGTTGTAGTTTATATAATTCCATAAAAGACAAAATGTATATCATTATAAATAATATAATTTGACCTTTTGTAATATGTACGCACTATATCTAATATGAGTGTGTTATCTAAAAATAATAATTTGCATAAAATAGTAGGAATTCCCTGCCCAATAAAGAATCAAGGCACAGACTCTAAGGTTGAAGTCACACTTAATATTCCCTTAAGCCAACATCATAAATTCTTCACTAAAACCAAATATTTTCTCACTACACATAAAAGGCTAAACATTTTAAACTTCTCTAACCTTATAATACTCTTCTAACCTTCCTATTAGATTTTTGATTGTATAGAACTTATACCAAGCACATGTCTTGTAAAGACCAACACTCTCATGCACACCAATGCTCTTTTTTTTTCATTCCTCTCCCAAAGGAGTGGACACCTTCCGTGCCCCGTTGAGCACAAATATATCATATTTGTATATATAATGGATAAACATTGAGCATCAGATGATATTAAGTCAAAATTGATTTTGTGGACTAGTAACGGATCCACTGTGTGTTTCAGAATTTGGCTAAGAAGAAGAAATCCCACTATAATAACACCCTCATACAAACTCTTATGGCTCATTCACTAGAAAATGATACCAGTCCCTATTTTGGAGATCGTGTGTTTGTATTTGTAGAAGCTCATCTCAGAGAGAAGGGGAATTTGCGCTTCCAATTGGTAGTTGCTACGGTACCTACAATGGCAGAAGGAAGTTGAAATTAACATAACATATCTTGTATTTAAATATTGATTGTATGGATTATCACGTGTTTTCTCTAAGAGACAAATAATCATTGTTATGGCGATCTCCTCAAGGATAATGCTGATTGGAATACACTGGGTGTGAAGGAAGAGTAAAGATTGATGATGATGGGCAGAACAGATTAGATTGTGAAGGATCTAGAAAATAAACATGTATTTATTAAGGAAGTTTGGAGGAAGTGTTTACTGCCAGGGACAAAGACAAATAGAAGTAATTCATCAATCTTATGTGGTAATCTTTTTCTTCACTTGTATTGTTTTGTTTTTCAGTTTCGTGCCTTCCCGACTTCTATCATAACTGACTCTCACTACATAAAACAACTAGACTTTCTTTATATTTAGGATGCATCCCTTCTTCTATAAATGATACGCCTCTCTTAAAAAAGATAATGGCGCTCTTTTAAAAAATGACGACCCTCTTTAAAATTATATCAAATTCCATATATGCTTTCATCAGTTCAAAATTAAATAGAAAAGAAATGTCGAATTATTTATATTAAAAAGAGCTCTATGCTAATGCATTGTCATAGTGAAGGACGTGACGATACCAAGTGTTGCATCCTATTACCTCATAGCACATGGTAAAGGAAAAGAAAAGTTAGAATTAAATGATCGAAAACTCTGGAGATATTCCATGTTGTAAGAAGCATTGAAAAACACAATATGAATTAGAATTTTCATTGTAAATATGAACAATAAGATGTTCCCTGAGACCAACTTAAACCCGTTATAATGGAAGGTTGATGGTTTTTTAAAACATGTCTATATCCGAATTCATGAAGAATATGTTATTTTGTTGAATAGTCCACACTCTTATGTGCCTATGCACTTTGTATTCAAGACTAACAATAGTTGACTATAATATCATTCTTGATTATGTTTTGATGGATATTCAAACTATATAATATGGCACCTATCTTGGTACAAGCCATGAGGATGTTGGTAAGAGTGATGGCATTACAACCAATACTAAAAATTGCTTGAGATTTATTAAAACCTTTTCAGCCGATCCATTTGGTGTATTTTGTGCAATCAATGTGATTTTATGTTAGGCACATACTTTTGAGATATTTTGTTTGAATAGTTAGCATGTCTTGTCTCTATTTTCATCTCTTGCATACATTTTTTCTTAACTATTGAAAACATGGTGTTTAAAGTAATAATTATCTTATATTTTGTAATTTAATGGATGTTTATACTTTATTTATGGGTTTGCTATTTTTTTGAAAGTTAATTTGTTTTAGACAATTACATACATAGTTTGGATGTTTGTCATCAATTTATTGGTGACAAATATCTTTAATTTCTTTATCAATAATTTGATAACTAGTCAAGTTTGACCAACACAAACTGATTTCAACCTCTCAAGCTATGTGTTAATAAACCTCCAATAGGTAAAGAGATTTTTCTTTTTTGCAATCTAATTTCTTATTGTGAGTTTTACCATAGGTTTAAAATATGATCCACTAGAGCAATTTCTCTCTATTCTCAAGCATTGACAAATCTAATCCATAAATCAAATTCAGTAGAAAATTCCTCTGTGGTATTAGCTTTAAGTAGAAACTGATGTAACAACATTTTTTCACACTATTTGGAGTTAATAACTACTCTTCCTGGACTTGATTTTGATTATGTGCATGAGATAGAGTGCAACTTTGTTTTATTGTTTGTTCACTTGCACTTATTTTGTATCCCATAGGAGACATAGTTATCTATTCAGGACTAGCTTGACTCTGATACCAAATGTAACACTATGTTTTCCCACAATTAATTAACTACTTGCAATGGATTTTATTATAGTTAATAATGTATTCAATGATGTTAAAAGAGATGCAATAAGAAATGTAAATTACAATAGATGATAATTTAATAAGAATTCTTAAGTAATCACCAACAAAACAAATTAGATAACATAATCATATTAACATCAAATCCCAACAATATCTTTTATATAAGTTCAATACTTCATTAATTTCCATCATAGAAAGGAATAGATACGTATCTTTTAGATCTTGGATGTTCTTCCAAATGTCACTCCAGAGAATAGATTATAGACTCAACCCCCTTTCAGCATGTGAACACTTCCAGGAGGAATTCGGTTCTTGTTCAGAACCCACAAGTTCTTATGCAGAACTCACCGTTCTTTACAACACACACATACAAGTGCTCTAGAGCCATGTTCAACAAAACATGCTCGACACAAGTGCACACATAAGCCTTGGTCAGGACAATCCCAGGTGTACACTATACCCTGAGTTAGACACACGTTGTGTGCCCCTTCCCCAGTGCTCACTGCCTGTCACATCTATAATCCTTCTTCTTCATGATTTCATTCTTTTCTTTCCTTATCTTTCTTGAGTTTTCTCCATCTTCTTCTTTCTTTTGAGTGATCTCTCCATGCCCATTCCAAGTCTCACACAAATTCCTTATATAACCTTTTAAGGGGTTGTTTCTAAACCATCACACCCTTTCACAAAGGTTGTTATTAACAATTAGTTAATGAACTTAATAATTCCTCCCTTTTAAAAAGGTTTTTCATAATTATTATTTATTTATCTTTTTTTTAACCAAAGGACCATAATATCCTTTATTTTTCCATCTCCCTTTTAATTATAAAGGGTAAATAAACTTTATCCTCTTATAATCTCAAAGTCTTATTCATAAAGTAGCCTTATTTTCTATTTTGGGGAAAAAGTCCCATAACAAAATTGATGCTCAAATCTACAAATACAAACACACAAACCACACAAGTCTGCTCTTGCAACACAATGAAAGCCTTGAATAACCTTGAGAACACTTGAACATCACAATTGCCATCTAGTTTAAAAATGAATGCCTAAACATGCTTTTATATGCAACTACAAGCACTTCCACCAAGATTTTTGTAATTCAAACTTATCGTGTCAGCAAAGGACCCAAATAACGGTCATAAACCGACACCCAAAAATTAGGGCTGCCCCAAAATAGGGCAGGACTAGGGCGTGGGTGCCCAAGTCCTCTCCCTATATTTTGGGTAGGGTATACCTCAAGGGGTCCTCCTAGGTCCCATTTGTCATGTTACCTAGGGCTCATTCCATCAGGATGCCAAATTTTAAACTAAGATGTCCTAAATGCATGCAAAAGACTCAGGAGCTAAACCTTAAGAGGGAAAAGCCCCCAAGGGGACATTTTTTGACATTACACAAACAAAGCTAGTCAAGTCTGTAAAAGGAAGAATGCATCTGGTACAATGTAGAAAGGATTTTGTAAGGTAGATCTTCATATGATACTACGTTTTCATGGAAGAATGTAGTTGTTCAGGGGGGTGTTTGAACCCAGTTACTCATTCTCTCTTGCCACACTTGATGGTATGGTTGTAACAGAGATTTGATAATGTATGATAGTATTTAAATCATACAAACTCTTTTGTATAGGTCATTCCTTTGTTTCAAATGGATTTCTACCTTTAGTTTTGTTGGAAAAACTGTGTTGTACACCATGCATAAAAATAAATAAATTTAATTATGTAAAATAAATATTTATTTTTGGTGCATCTATGTGATGTGTTTAGCCACATTAAATATTTATTTGGGTGCTACTTGTAAAAGTTGTATGTAACATTGGGTAGTTAATTTATGTGTGTGGGGCACATAGAATAATTAATTATTTACTTGAGAAATTGTTTAATATTGGGAAAAAAAGAAAACTTAGTACCAATAATTAAATGTGGGGGTCAATGGTTTTGTATACTCATGGTTTTGGGATACATGGTTTTACCGTACTACATCTTGTATTTGTGTGAGCTTATCTCTATAAAAGCAAGCACATGAGTAGTTGTTGAGGTTGGCTATTTTAGCTATTGGTTGGGTTTGGCTAGATTGAGCTTCTCTTGCAGGTTGCATATGTGAGGAGAGGAAGCATGGATTGGGATGTGTGGTTACATGATTCTCATTTGCTTGTTCACATGGAGTGAAATTAGGGAGGTTGATGATTCAAAAGTATTCATGGAGGCTATGTATTGTAACCTTTGTTCATGAGATAATACAATGGATATGGATGCTTTTGGAGGCTGGGTTTTCCCTCATGGAGGGTTTTACCAGGGAATATCTTGTGTCACCTTGATGGTATGTTTTCTTATTCTTTTGCATGTGGATTTATGAATACTTTTTTACATAAATATCTCTCATAGAGTTATGAGGAAATTATCTTTATGGCTGTATATTCCCATCATTTGGAATCAGAGCTTGGCTGCTAGGTTGTGGGAGAAGATATCCTTGGTATTATAACCCTCGCTATGAGTGGATTTTGTGCATAGGTGAATCCATGGCTTTGCAAGAAAGGATTGAAGGCATTTTCAAGGTTACAGGTGTGTTTGCAGACTTGGGTTGTTGCAGATTTGGGGTTTGATGGAGATTTGGCAAGTGGGTTTTTGATTTGGGTTCTTTGTATGCGGATTTTGGGGGTGAGATTCTGCTGGAGGCCTCTTGGAGAAAAATAGACCTCACCATTGAGTCCAAAAGGCCCAAAAACCTATGGATCCATAGAAAACATGACTATGTTTGGCGACATAATTTTTTTTGCCATTTTAGGGCCACAGAGGAATTTAAGGAAAAAAGATTTTGTACAACTGTATGGTGGTATAGTCATCAAGATTTGTAGGTGGACAATATTCGCCTGTGTCAGCGAATGGTCTGGAGAAAATATTTAAAAAAAATTTGAAAATTAAAACTTTGAATTAAAAAAAAAAAGTTAAGTTGGGGGCCACCCAGGTCCAGGAACACACCCCTGGTAACCTAGACGATCAATACCTAGGCCTAGGGGGATATGGCCTAGTACCCAGCCCCTGGATGGGTGGACACCCAATGTGCAGTCACACCTAACCTGCAGGGGCTTAGCCTTGTGGGTGGTGGGTGGGCTGCACCACCAATAGGCCATCACCCAACACCACCCACCAGGTTTGTTTGGTGCATGTGCTTAACTAGAGCACCACCAACCACTGGCAGACCACTGAATAGCCACCTTGTTGGGTGAATATTTTGTCGTTAACTCACTAACGGCAAAATGGGTATATCAGCCACAGCTATGATGAGACAAAGTCTCTCCTCTCAGCAAGGGGAGGTTCCCTCTGATCGCTAGTTATTACCAACTAATAATTGATAAAGCTTATTTACACTAAGAACTATATTTGTGGTGGTTCCATTTCTTCTCATACTCTTTTTTTAGAATAGATGTTTATACTTCAAGATGATGATTTCAATGAAGGTAATATTAAAGAACTTACAAATTATCACAAAACCACAGAAATACAAAGTTTTATGTTGCCTCACTTACTAATTGCAAATAGAACTGTTTGAAGTTGAATGCAGCCCAAAGTCTTCACTCTTCTCCAAGACGATAAAAGTAGATTGAATATAACAACTTGTAGCACAAAGTCTTCAAGTTATTTTATCCTCAAAAACATAAACACAATCCTCACAAATGATTTTATAGCTCAAAGTCTATTAAAATTAGATTTAGAATACTCCTTAACCACTTGAAATAAACTCTCACACTTCAATTACTTATCAAAGATAATATGATAGCAAAGACATAGGAACAATTCTATCATAAAACAAATAATCCCAAGACAAAGATTGGAATTGTTCACTTGCTTTCTTGTATTGATAAATATTTGATAATTGATTATCACAAAGAAGCACAAAGTCTTGATTTGGTTTTATATTCACCACAGTTTTCTTGCAATGGATAAAAGTTAATATTTACAATAGGGGCCCTCTTTATTTATAGGGAGAGGCCTTGAGAAAATTTAGGAAAAACCTAACTACATTGACTTATTAAAAAATAGGAGTCCTTTTTGACTTGGGACTTCCTATGTTTTTACATGTAATTACATATGGAAAAAGTACATGTAAAAATATCCAAAATTGTTTTGAAAGTACATCTGAAAAAAAATAAAAAATAAACTAAGGGAAAAAGCTGCTTCAACTCGTATTGTCGTCCTTCTTCATATGACCATCATACATAGTAAAAGCTTCTTGCATCTCGATACTATCTGGACTGATCGTGTTCCTGAAAATCATCTTGGCTCTCACTATGGCATCTCTGACTGTAGTGACTGATTTTGCATGCCTAGTTAACTTGGTTTTGAGATTATCCAAAGTGAATTAATTGTCCAGAATATTGTCCACAGAGGCCATTGAAAATGTCTTATCTTCAAATTCTTTGTAGAACATATCTTCAAATTCCTAAACCATTTCTTCTACAGAGAGAAATTGGTTATCCTGTGACACAAGCTTGCAGGGTAGCTCCTCCAATTTATGCAACAGACTGACATCACTTTGTTCACTGAGTTTCCTCGCAGTCTCAAGATCATTGATCAAGTATTTAAGCACACGGCTCCTATATATCAATGCCTCTTTAGTTTCAGTATTAGAATCCCTATTAGGAATGGCACCAATTGATATTAGAGTGCTTATTTTCAATTTTCTCATCTCCACCCATTTATGATGATTCTTTTCTATGCGCTCAATATCTTGAGAAATAGCATCAATGAGATCATCAAGCTCTGCTCTTATTTTCCCCATTTTATGTCTTCTCAGATAGTTCTGTGAGCAGAGATATTCCCTGTGTGCGCATCCTGTCTAGGTACTCTTCAAGCACTTTTCCTTTGAGGTGAGTCCTTTTTGCTTTCTGAATAACAGGAGCTTCTACAGAAATGGCTTCAGGAGTTACTGCTTCTGAAAACAGAGTGATTTTCCTTACCACTGCAGTCAACTGTTCTACTATTGCTTTGTAGTGATCTTTCATTTCTTTCTCCCTGTCAAATTTCTGAATCAGGAAGTCCATGGATGATTGCATATCATTCTTGGCACTTTCATTAGTTATCTTGCCCAGTTCAACTCTAGAGATAGAGTAATCATTCATATCAAAATTTTTCATGGTTGCATCTTATGGAGGTTTTGCAATCTCCAGAAATTTATGTCCCTTATCCTCAAACATTCTTGAAAGAATCTTTGGTTTCTTCGGGGCCTTGGGCTTTGCAGGCACCAGCTTACTAAAATCAAAGTCATTTGGGGAGATGGCTTATTTTTTCCTTTTTGGTGTGTAAACTGATAACCAAGGTGGAAGCAGAGAAGTACTCACATTGGGATCCATTCCCATGCTGGTATTCCAGGAACTGTACTTGTACTGGTAGTAGAAACAATAGGTGGTGTCTTAGTGAAAACTGCACTTGTTACATTTAGACTAGAGACTTGCTCATTATTCATTACAAAATGATCAAAAATAGAGGCATCGCCAATATCAAAAGATGAAGAAGACAAACTAGGAATAGACCCTGAAGAACAGAGAACATCTTCAAAAGTATTTTGAGGATTATCAAAAATTATTTTAGAAGGAGGGAGATTCAGAAGAGGGAATATCAATAGGGGAAACAGACATAGGAGCTGCAACAGGTGTATTAGGCAAAGGGGATGAGACTCCCATTTCTTATTGTGTATTTTCTTGTGGAGACAAAGCCTCCTCGTCTTGTTGATCTGTAGTCCTATCTTCAACCTCCATCTCTTTAGTAGCTAGCTCCTCAGTTTCCATATCTTTTATTTCAGGTTCTTCCTCCATAGATTTTGATTTCTTCGTGACAAATCTGATCTTAGGCTTATGTGTTTTAGAGGATAAGGGAGCATCACTCTTGTTCTTTGTTTTGTTTTCCACCTTTTTACCAGTTTGCTCTTGAATCTCAGTTTCTGATCCTGTGAGAAATTCTTTAAGAGCAATTCCTTTATTTGCTAGCTAATTATTGGTGTTAGCCAATATAGACTCAAATCTTTTCCTCAAAGAGGTGAACTCTTTTTGAGACCATTGGATTGGAGGGAGAGGAGTGTTAGCAATCTGTTCAGTGTTGTATCTGTCATCGACCAATTCTCCATCATCCACTAGATCCTCAGGAATATCAGCAAGTCCCAAATATTCAATCTGCTCGTAGTCCAACTTCCTGACATCTTCTTGTGTTCTCAACTCTACTCAAACTTCCTCAACCATAGGCTCATGGAATTGGGTTTTCCTCCTGATTTTGTCTTTTACGCCATTGTAGTCAAACTTTGGTCTTCTCTTGAATTGCTTCATAGTAACAAGCTGCATCTCAGTCTCCATGGCCCTAGCCTTCATAGCAGTCAACACTGAATATCTGCCAATTTCAACTGGGAACCTGAAACCAGGATTTTTGAGCTCCATTTGTTTATTATGCATGATGATCATTTGTCTGCATAATTCCATTAAGACTAGTTTGTCTGAGGGGAATCTCGGAAGCATGTAAGGATGACCTTAGTAAAAACCAACCCTCAGGTATGAGAAATTAGGGAACTATAAGAACATGCACCCAAAATCATTTACCACTGTCCAAGCCTCATCTGATACTCTTCTCTATTCTAGTTGAGGATAAAAAAGACACAAGAATACTGCAAAGAAAGCATCATTTACTCTCCTGTAATGATGAATAGAACCCTTCAGTGTTAACTGAGAATAGTATTGATACACAGGGATTACCCTCCTATCTCCTTCTGATGTTAGACCTGGGAAGATCCTCATAGAAGCCGCTATATACACCAGATAAGATGTCATGTAGAATTTAAAGGTAGTGGGTACCTTTAACAATTGTTCATGCAAAGCATTGCTGATTTGCTCCCCCTAGAAGATGACTTGTTTGCCTTGGTGTATTACCTTAATGAAAGGATACATCCATTCATGAAACTATGAGGAGGAGGACAAACCTCTTATCCTGCTGAGAAGGGTAATTAGGTCACCAACTTCTTCCAGAAAGTCACTTCGAGGAAAACTACGTGGCCACCTTGACAAATTTGACCTTGTAGTCTTCAACCATTTATTGTTGATTACTTTGTTTGCCTTCTTAGGATTTTTGTCATATTCCTTCTGTGCTTCAACAAAAACAAGATTTAACACCTCTGTAGCAGGAGGGCACATAAACACTTTATCAATGAACTCAAGATCCAGTCTAATTATTACATTGCCACTAGCATCCACCACAACCCTAGTATCTTTGTTATAGAATTAAGTGCACTGAGGAACAAATTCTGTGTTGTGAGCTGCCACTGGGAAAGATGACACTAGATGAATATTACTATCAATTATCTTCTTCATTGCAGAGCGAGGATTTCTTGATTTGGTTCTCTCTACAAATTTAGCCATGTCCACATGGCCAATCTCTGTATCTCTAATGTCATCAACATTAGAAGTGATTGAGGTGATTGGAAAAACACCTTGATATTTGTACTTCATTGCTTTCAATTTCTTCGGCGACAACTCAGTCATCTGAATGAGCTATCACCAGAATGCTGTCGATGAAGAATGAAGATCCATAGAAGAAACTGCAACAAAAATCATGATCATGCAATTAGGGGAAATACTGGTAATCTGGGAAAATTGCATGTTGATGATCATGACTATGGAGACGTGCTTGAAAGGACTAGAGTGCGAGTAGGCCAAAAATCAGAGGAAAGCGGGCTCAGAAAATCAAAACTAAAAATTTCCCAGAGTTAGGAAAATTTGGGAGAGTGTTTGCATGGGCGGCAAAGTTTGCCACCCTTGCATATGAGGGATTTTTTTGTACTTGCATAGGTGGCAAAATTTGCCGCCATTGCATGTGGTAAGAAATGAATTATATGTCGGAGTGGCAAAATTTACCGCTATTGCAGGTAACAAGGGATTTTGCGAAGTTTGATATTAAAGCGACAAATATTGCCGCTACCGCATGTGAGGTAAGATTTATGTTGTAGGTGATGTTTGAACGGCAAAAATTGCCGACAATGCATAACGCAAGTTGTAAGGTAACATAGGGGCGGCGGATTTTGCCGCCCATACACCTTGCCTTTTGGTAAGTGTTAAAAGGTTTGCGTGGCAAAACCGCCGAAACTCATATAGGTATAAGAGTTAGGGCACATAGATCAATCTATTTTGAGAACACATTTGATGCAGAAAAATGAACCGAGATTAAAAAAAAATGACCACAACAATAGGAAAACAACATTCGACAAAGGCTTATAAAAAAAATTGAACAAATAAAGCCATATCAAAGCTTTATATTAATAGAAACTCTAAGAAAGAAAACAAAAACAGATAAAAGATTTACCTGTTAAACGGAGGAAACCCTAGATTTGATGATGATGAATTCGATTAAACCTCAAATTGGCACAATCAAATAGTGTGAAGGGAGTCCAGAGAATAGCTTGGAAGAATGAAATAACAAAAGAAACAACCGAAAAGGCATATTTAAAACTTGAAAACAAGCCTTTAATGAGTGGCACGAGTTGCCATTAATGGCACTCGGAGTTCAAGATCCCAGAGATCTTGCTCGGGCGGTAAAATCGGCTGACACTGCACACGCTTTACCAAAAATGCAAAAATGGTGGATTCTGCCAACGATGCATTTAAAAACCTTTGCAATGACAGCAAAAAGTGCAAATCAAACATACAGAACAAGAAACCTATGTAAGAGCGGTAAAAAGTGCCGCCATTACACATTAAACCAAAAAAGATGTCAAGTCGGCAATTTCTACCGACATTGCATAAGTAAACAAAAAAGACATGTAATAGCGGTGAATTTGGCCAACTTTACATGTGAAGACTCAAAAATTTACTAACACCTGGAAAATAACCAAAATTTACATCTTTATCAGTTTACGACTTAACCATTTTTGCAAAGATCGAGGAATCGATTCAAGGGAGTGTCGCAAACTAATTTAGAATATCAAATGACTTCACATGGGACCAAGATAATCTTGTCTCGATTTGTGAACTTAGAGTGTAGATTCATGAAACAGACAAGTTTCGTGGGGGTTGTCTACAAAAACAAGCGCAACTAATTTTGAGAACAACAACTGGCTCTAATTGGGGAACTTCCTTCAGTCAAACTTTGAAATGGTTGAAGGGAGTAGAATCTAGTCTCTAAGTGCCTTCATCCATGCCATTGGGCTATAGAGTCAAGCTAAAAAGAAAAGACACAAAAGACTAAACGAAAACACAAAAATAAAAACACACAACTATACAAATATACAAATGAACTTATCTGATACTTCAAGGATTAAAGTGCTTCAGATATTGTCCACTGTGAGGCAGCAAGAATGGTGACCCATCCTGATACTCCAACAAGAAACTATTTTCACCACAGAACTGATGAATGGTGAATGAACCTCTCCACAAGGAATCAAACTTTCCATGCATTCCCTTTGGTTCTCTCCTCTTGTCCCACAACAAGACTTGATCTCCAATCTGAAACTCACAAACCTTTGCCTTCTTATCAAAGAGTTTCTTTACCTGACTTTGGTGTTCAGTGATATGATCCACTACCATAGTTCGCTGCTCCTCAAGTTCAGTTAGGTATATGATCCGTTTATCAATAGAAATATCAAAAGTTCTATCTTCCAATGCCTTTACCAACTTCAGTGCTGGCAATTCCAAGGTAATTGGTATCTCTGCATTTAGGCCATACAGAAGCTAAAATGGTGACATGCCTATTGCCCTTTTGGGGTAAATTCTATCTGCCCATAAAACATCAAACAACACTTTATGCCAAAGTCTCTAATTCTCATCTACCAGTTTCTTGATAATAGTGACCAGATTCTTATTGCTTGATTCTACCTGACCATTTCCTTGCGGATAATAGTCTGAAGAATGGGAAAGAATGATCCCATGCTCGTAGCAAAAGTCAGTAATCTCATGGGAAGAAAAACAAGTAGCATTATTTGCTACTATCTTGTTTGGAACTCCAAACCTGGAAATAATGTTCTCCTTAAGGAAATTGCATATCACTTCAGAAGTAGCATGTTTGACTGGGATGGCTTCCATCCACTTGGTAAAATAATCTGTCACGGTGAGAACATAGTTGTGTCCTGCACTCGATGGTGGGTTCACAACACCAATGAAGTTGATGCCCCATTGCTGAAAAGGTTCTTCTATCACTACTGGTTTAAGAGGTAGTGCAACCAATTTCAGTTTCCCAACAAATTGTTGACACAACTCACACCTACGTACCCAATTGTACGCATCTTGAAATAGTGTGGGCCAATAGTATCTAGCTCGTAGAATCTTGTGAGCTATCACAGGTGCAGAAAAATATCCTCCACAAGCTAGATTGTGAAAGGACTCCAAAAGTCTACTTTGTTGTGCTTTAACCATGCAATGGAGAAATACCCCATCAAGGCTCCTTTTGTATAAACCATTGTCCCATAGGACATAATTAGCAGCTTTGAACTTAACAGTTCTTTTCTCCTTATAAGACAGATGGGAAAGACACTCACCATAGGTAAGAAAATGAGCGATATTTGAATACCACTCATCAGTAGTGGTGACAAAAAGAACAGTTGGTGTATCCTCAACTTCTTCTTCTTCATCCCCTGTCTCTTTTGGCACGTTATCAGCGATCAATTGACACAAACCTTTACCACGCACAAGCTTGGTAGGCTTGATATCTAGATCAAATTCTTGGATCTTAACAATCCAATTACCTCTCTTTGTTCCGAACTCCTATTGAGTTATGATAGACTTGATTGTTGTATCAGGCACTAAAACAACAATGTGTGAATTCAGAATATAGAACCTGAAATGCTTCACCGCTTTGACCATGACATAAACATGCTTCTCCATATTCAAATACTTCAATTCATGAGCTTTGAGAGGACAACTCATAAATGATATGGGGGATTCCACACCTTCTTCATTCTATTGAACCAGAATAGTTGAAAGCGTATGTTCTGAAGTGTAGCTGTAAACTATGAAATCTTTGGTGTAATTAGGACACACAAGAACTGGAGCATGAATAATAGCCCTCTTGATATCCTCAAATGCTACTTTGCCTTCTGCAGTCCAACAGAAAGTGGCCTTACCCTTCATCATGTTGACGATGTGACGGGTTTTCTCTGTAAATTTAGGAATGAACCTTCGCATGAAATTCACCTTTCCAAAGAAAGAATGAACTGTAGTCTTACTAGCAGGCAGAGTAAGACTTTGAATGGATTTGACTCTTTCTGAGTTAATTTTAGTGCCTTCTCGGAATACAATGTGTCTAAGAAGTTTACCTTCTGTAACCCCAAAAACTAACTTTTTAGGGTTGAGAGAGATACCATTTTGCCGACAGCGTTCCAACACTTGTCGTAAATGATGTGCATGATCATGACGGTTTTTGGAGAAAATAGTCAAGTCATCGAGATACACCATGATGAACTTTCCCATCTCATCTCTGAAGGCAAGATCCATTGCCCTCTGAAATGTGGCGCCAGCATTGATCAGACCAAAAGGCATTTTGCGATACACAAATGTGCCCCATGGTGTGGTGAAAGTAGTTTTGAATTGATCTGCTTCATTGACCTCTACTTGGTTATACCCTAAAAAACCATCTAGCATAGACAACATTTCTAAACTAGTTACTATTTGCAATACTTGATCCATGATGGGCAAGGGGTAGTTATCTTTTAGGGAAGACTGGTTGAGATTCCTGAAATCAACATAGATACAGATTTCTCCGTTCTTCTTCCTTACGGGAACTATGTTCACGATCCAGGTGGAATGATGAATTAGAAAAATTATCCTTACATTCAGCATCTTTTGAATCTCAGAAAGGATCGTACCTGATATCTTGGGGTTGTATTGCCTCTGCTTCTGCTTGTGAGGCAATGATCCAGCTTGTAGGGGAATTTTGTTTTGAATCTCCTTAGGCCTGAAAGACTTTAGATCATCATAGGAGTACGCCAAGACATCAATGTAATGGTGAAGGAGTGTGATGAATTTGAACTTTTCATCGGCAGTGCAACATTTCCCAATATTGACCATTTTGGGATCCGCCTCCAAACTCAAATTCACCTGTTCAAATTCCATAGAGGAACTTGAATCCTGTTGTTGCTGCTGCTTGATATACCTGTCATGCTTATCAAATAGCTTCTCAAGGGAAACCAAACCTTTTGGAATCTTATTCTCTTTCAATTGAAGAAACTCTTCGCCGGTTTGTGAATCTATCTCAGAAACATATTCCTATGGTGGAGATTCACTGCCTTCAAAGTAGAGCTCATCAAAACTATCCACCTTTTCCAAGAAAGCAATGATTTGGTTATCACCATTGAACACCTGCCAATGGTCAGTGTTGTTAGGTACACTTGGTCGGAAGACCAGCTTAATAGTGTACTTGTTTCCTTTGAAATCCTTATGGGGAACCATAAGGGTTGCAAAGACAGCTAATGAATCTGCATGATCATTAAACTCCCTTGGTACCGCAAAAATGTTGAAAGCGTCAAAACCTTCAATACAATCCCCTACACGATTGCAAAAATGTCTCAATCTTTCATTTTTGGTTTGGTACAAATTTCTCACTTGACAAACCACTAATTCAGCATCTCCTTGAGCATGAAGAATTTTAACACCCCTAGCATGAGCAGCTTCCAATCCAAGCAACAATGACTTGTATTCGGCGGTGTTGTTGGTATTGTCAAATTGTAACTTATATGAAAAAGGTAAGATATCACCTTGAGGAGATATTAAGACCACTCCGGCTCCAGAACTGGTAGAAGAACAACTGCCATCAAATTCTAAAATCCAGACTTCATTAGAATTTGATTTTTTGGAATTTCTTTGATCAGAAGATTCCTCTTCATCAGTGAGGGAAGAATCTGGCATTACTATACCTTCACTTGGACTTTCATATGAAAACTCACCTAATTCTTCGTCTGAAATGTCTAAGATATCACCTGATGTACTCTCATCTAATGAGCTAGAAACATCTTTGGTGGACAGGAATAATTACCAATTCATGAGGACTCAAACAAAAATTGAGATTTGGGATTTGATGTTTGGGTAACAATGTATTTTTCCTCCTTCTCAGGAAGAAACTTCTACATGACACCTTTAATAGGTATCCTTGCTTCAGATAGATCCATATTCAACTCCCCACCTACATCCTTGCAGAAATTACGCCCAAGCAGAATGATGTAAGAAGCTGGACCATCAGCTACTAGGACTGTCATTTTAATCTTCTTGTCCGGAAAAGCCGCAAATACAAATTGGGCGTGTTTGATTTGACCCAAAAGTGGAACTTGCTTATTTTCCATAGAGAAACACCTCCCAAAATTTTTGGTTAAGGTGAGGCCAAGGGCGTCTGCTACTTTAGCAGGCATAACATTATCAGAGACTCCAGAATCTATCATGCAATTGCTCAATTTATGACCATTTACTAATAGGGAAACATAGAAAGGTTCAATTTTTCTAGAGGCTTCAAGGGGAGTAGTGACAAGATTATTTTGGGTAGGTTTGCTTTTTGAGGAGTCATGAGCGACTTTTGGAAAATCTTGTCCTGCAGGGACAATCTTGTTTTTGACGTATTTAGCTAATCTATCAAATTGTTCAGGATTAGCTTGTAAATATTCAACTTCAGACATTTGGATCTTAGTCTTCCTAGCATGATCTATTATATCAAATTGCTGAAATGAACTAGAAACAGAGGAAGAAAATCCATCATTCTAATTTTTGGTAGAGATAGCACTGGTCTGAGGGGTAGAAGTAGAAGATACAAAGTCGTTAGAGGCACTTACTTGTTTATTGCCCACCGGGTCTTTTGATTGAAAAGGCAGCGGAGTCCCCCATTTAGCGATTGAAATTACTGGTTGAGATTCTTCTCTAGCCTTTCCTTTATCAGCTTGTAGAGTTGACTAATTTTGGGACCTAGTAAAAATAGCATATGCTCCTTCACAGACCTCTCCTCCTTTTTCAGCTTCATCTTGGTAATTCAAAAAGCTGATGGTTGAAGAGAACATTAATACAGACTTTTCATCTAATTTTCATGAAGATCCAATGGTAGGAGAGAAAGTTATGACTCTTTTCCCAAAACTACAAACCCTAGGCAGCGTTCAGACCTGCCCTCACCAAAAATATCATAACTTATTCAAATCTTAATGAAATTTGATGCAACAAAAAGAAATGGAAAGTAGACTCAATACTCTTTCCAACCATATATGTCTTGTCCTTGTATCTATCCATACAAAACCGTACCAAATGCTGCAACAGGACTGTTGTAGGAGAATTCTAAAAATTGCAGTCACTAAAACGGTCATAACTTCCTCAATATTGCACCAAATTCGATGAGACAAAAAGGAAAGGGAGGGTGATTGAATATAATTTCATTTGAAATCAAAAATAAATGTCTTCCTACCCTTATTGGGCCGTACCATGTAAGAAAACAGCAAATTTCTGAAGTACAATACAGAAAAACATTGCTTTTTACCATTCCATTCTCAATCTTCAATCACCTCCAAGTTTTCAAAGGTATACAAGGCCTTTTTAAAGGCATTACAAATGACCTTTCAGTTTCCAACTACTTGAAATGAACCAAGAGCTAAATGACTCTTCACCTTCCCTCATTCTACATCTTTTTTTCAACTTTACATTGACAACCTTTACATGGTTTGCAATATTTTGCATTTTTTTAAACTCCTAATGACCTAAACACATAAAAATGACTTGATAAACCTCATTACAATGTGGAAACATACAAATTTAATCAAACTCAAAGATTTGTCCAGGGCAATATTAATTTGCCAAGGTGCTCCTGCACCATACAACCAACCAACAAAATTTCCAAGTCCCTTGGAAATGTATCTGCAACAAAAGTCTCTTTCCTCTGTCTTTATCTTCAATCTTCTCAGCTACAATCTTCCAATCTATAGAAATGGTGACCAACCAACCAAAAAAATAAACTACCATCTTCACAGAGCATCCTCAGGCTCCTTCTACTCCCATCAGTGGAGTACTCTTCGGGCTGCAACATCAAGTGCTTCTTCAGGTATCCATCTCTCTCACTACTTCACAACAAACCAACTCACCAAACCATTCATCTCACCCAACAGCAGATCCTGGTGATGCACCTACCACTCTCTCCTCAGTGGTTTCTCTATGCATCCTTCTCCAGCCAAATCTCTATTGGAGAATGGTCATGACAGACCTCATCTTGTCTGCCAACACACACAACCTCAAAAAACATCCTTCTTGCAGCTAGATGGAACAAGCACCTGCAACCAAACAACTGAGCAACACAAAATCCAAAAGCTATAGATTACCTCCCTTGGTGATCTATCTACACAATCAAGATCTTCTCACTCTTCACCTGCCTTCTCAGTGACAGGAAAAAAAAAATACACACCACCCAAATCTTTCGCCAACTCTGATACCAAAATGATGCAGAGGTAGGAGGACCAAAACTATCCTCAATAACATTAACAAATAAAAAGAAATAATATAATTTCTTTGGTCAGATTGAAGAGAACATTAATACAGACTTTTCATCCAATTTTTATGAAGATCCAATGGTAGGAGAGAAAGTTATGACTTTTTTCCCAAAACTACAAACCCTAGGCAGCGTTCAGACCTGCCCTCACCAAAAATATCATAACTTATTCAAATCTTAATAAACTTTGATGCAACAAAAAGAAATGGAAAGTAGACTCAATACTCTTTCCAACCATATATGTCTTGTCCTTGTATCTATCCATACAAAACCGTACCAAATGCTGCAACAGGACTGTTGTAGGAGAATTCTAAAAATTGCAGTCACTAAAACGGTCATAACTTCCTCAATATTGCACCAAATTCAATGAGACAAAAAGGAAAGGGAGGGTGATTGAATATAATTTCATTTGAAATCAAAAATAAATGTCTTCCTACCCTTATTGGGCCGTACCATGCAAGAAAACAGCAAATTTCTGAAGTACAATACAAAAAAACATTGCTTTTTACCATTCCATTCTCAATCTTCAATCACCTCCAAGTTTTTAAAGGTATACAAGGCCTTTTTAAAGGCATTACTTCAGTTTCCAACTACTTGGAATGAACCAAGAGATAAATGACTCTTCACCTTCCCTCATTCTACATCTTTTTTTCAACTTTACATTGACAACCTTTACATGGTTTGCAATATTTTGCATTTTTTTAAACTCCTAATGACCTAAACACATAAAAATGACTTGATAAACCTCATTACAATGTGGAAGCATACAAATTTAATCAAACTCAAAGATTTGTCCAGGGCAATATTAATTTGCCAAGGTGCTCCTGCACCAAGTCGCCAGCTAATTCTTCTTCTCCTTCTGTGAAGAGATTAGCATCATTCTCATGATCCAACTTAGGTTGGAAACAATGTTCATTTTCAGCTTCATAATAGCCAATTGCTGAGTTGATCAGTGCTGCTTCAATGGCAAGTTTCCCCTATGTAGGAGGAAGACGATTGTATTGTCCTTGATTTCTAGCAACATTGCCTTGATATGAATTATTGGGAAATGTCCTCCTTGGTATATCTCGATAAGAAGAAGGGGCAGACATACCTTGGGACATTTGTCTTTTCAGAGCTAGCAATTCATTTGCTAACTTTTGCACCATAGGGTCCGTGGTGCTCATGGAAGAATTCTCAGTAGAAGAGGAGCTTTTATTTCTATTAGAATCTCTTGTTATCTTACCTGCAAGGATAAGATCATCTTCAACTTTGGTAGCCAATATCTGAGCCACAGGAAGATCCGCAAGGCCAGCATGCCTTAACAGAAAACTCACTTCAGGAAGTTGAGTATTAATAAAGAAACACTTTAGATTCTTTGCTGTCGGCTGAGCATTTACAGGAATCCTGTTTCTCAACTTATTGAACTTAGCGATGAAGTCTCGCATAGGTTCATGAGGCTCTTTCTTCATTTGAGTAAGCTAAGCCAATAAGGCGTGTGCATCTTCTGTAGGTTTGAACCTAGCCTCAAATTTGGTTTTGAGAGTGTTCTAGTTGGTTATAGTCTGAGCTTGGAGATGATAGAACCAATCCGCAGCAGCACCTTACAGTGTTTCCACAAAAAGCCTTACTGCTACATCTTCAAGCTCAACACCTATCACACCACAAGCTATGCAAAAATCTGCAATGTGTTCATCAGGGTGTACTTTCCTGTCACCATAGAATTTGGAAAAATTCTTTCTCGAACTATGAGGTAGTTCATGCAATGGTGGGGTTAAATTTAGAGGACCAAAAGTGTTACCCCAAGGACCTTGGGCTGCCATGATGTGTTGATTAAAAGGTGGGATAACAAACCTTTGTGGAGTATGAACAGACAAAACTCTGCTAGCACTAGAACTAGAAGCTTCACCTGGTATTGGAGACCTGGCGTTGGTAGGAGGAAAACTCCTAGTACACTGAAGACGAGGTTGTGGAGGCAAAAGACCAAAATTATTTTGCTGCATCAATTCAAATACAGGATCAATAATACCTTGAGCTCTCTTGCTTCTTGTATACCGTGAATCTGCCAGAATGTAGTATGCTCAACAAAATTTTGCAACAAATGGAGAAGAACTGAAAATGCTTCAACTCGGAGCATGAGGCTTCAAGTTGCGCGTTCCTTCCCCAATAGAGTCACCAAAAAACTGTTGGGTGAATATTTTGTCGTTAACTCACTAACGGCAAAATGGGTATATCAGCCACAACTATGATGAGACAAAGTCTCTCCTCTCAGCAAGGGGAGGTTCCCTCTGATCACTAGTTATTACCAACTAATAATTGATAAATCTTATTTACACTAATAACTATATTTGTGGTGGTTCCATTTCATCTCATTCTCTTTTTTCAGAATAGATGTTTATACTTCAAGATGATGATTTCAATGAAGGTAATATTAAAGAACTTACAAACTATCACAAAACCACAGAAACACAAAGTTTTATGTTGCCTCACTTACTAATTGCAAATAGAACTGTTTGAAGTTGAATGCAGCCCAAAGTCTTCACTCTTCTCCAAGACGATAAAAGTAGATTGAATATAACAACTTGTAGCACAAAGTCTTCAAGTTATTTTATCCTCACAAACATAAACACAATCCTCACAAATGATTTTATAGCTCAAAGTCTATTAAAATCAGATTTAGAATACTCCTTAACCACTTGAAATAAACTCTCACACTTCAGTTACTTATCAAAGATAATATGATAGCAAAGACATAGGAACAATTCTAGGAGTCCTTTTTGACTTGGGACTTCCTATGTTTTTACATGTAATTACATATGGATAAAGTACATGTAAAAATGTCCAAAATTGTTTTGAAAGTACATCTGAAAAAAAAATGAAAAATAAACTAAGGGAAAAAGCTGCTTCAACTCGTATTGTCATCTTTCTTCATATGACCATCATACATAGTAAAAGCTTCTTGCATCTTGATACTATCTAGACTGACTGTGTTCCTGAAAATCATCTTGGCTCTCACTATGTCATCTCTGACTATAGTGACTGATTTTGCATGACCAGTTAACTTGGTTTTGAGATTATCCAAAGTTAACTGATTGTCCAGAATATTGTCCACAGAGGCCATTGAAAATGTCTTATCTTCAAATTCTTTCTGGAACATATCTTCAAATTGCCGAACCATTTCTTCTACAGAGAGAAATTGGTTATCTTGTGACATGAGCTTGCAGGGTAACTCCTCCAATTTATGCAATAGACTGACATCACTTTGTTCACTGAGTTTCCTTGCAGTCTCAAGCTCATTGATCAAGTCTTTAAGCACACGACTCCTATATATCAATGCCTCTTTAGTTTCAGTATAAGAATCCCTATTAGGAATGGTACCAATTGATATTAGAGTGCTTATTTTCAATTTTCTCATCTCCACCCATTTATGATGATTCTTTTCTATGCGCTCAATATCTTGAGAAATAGCATCAATGAGATCATCAAGCTCTGCTCTTATTTTCCCCATTTTATCTATCTTCTCAGATAGTTCTGTGAGTAGAGATATTCCCTATGTGCGCATCCTATCTAGGTACTCTTCAAGCACTTTTCCTTTGAGGTGAGTCCTTTCTACTTTCTGAATAATAGGATCTTCTACAGAAATGGCTTCAGGATTTACTGCTTCTGAATTCAGTGTGAGTTTCCTTACCACTGCAGTCAACTGTTCTACCATTGCTTTGTAGTGATCTTTCATTTCTTTCTCCCTGTCAAATTTCTGAATCAGGATGTCCATGGCTGATTGCATATCATTCTTGGCACTTTCACGAGTTATCTTGCCCAGTTCAACTCTAGAGATAGAGTAATCATTCATATCAAAATTTTCCATGGTTGCATCCTATGGAGGTTTTGCAATCTCCAAAAATTTATGTCCCTTATTCTCAAACATTCTTGAAAGAATCTTTGGTTTCTTCGGGGCCTTGGGCTTTGTAGGCACCAACTTACTAAAATCAAAGTCATCTGGGGAGATGGCTTGTTTTTTCCTTTTTGGTATGTAAGCTGATAACCAAGGTGGAAGTAGAGAAGTACTCACATTGGGATCCATTCCCATTGCTGGTGTTCCCAGAACTGTACTTGTACTGGTAGTAGAAACAATAGGTGGAGTGTTAGTGAAAACTGCACCTGTTACATTTACACTAGAGACTTTCTCAGTATTCATTACAAAATGATAAAAAATAGAGGCATCCCCAATATCAAAAGATGAAGAAGACAAACTAGGAATAGACCTTGAAGAACGGAGAACATCTTCAAAAGTATTTTGAGGATTATCAAAAATTATTTTAGGAGTGGGAGATTTAGAAGAGGGAATATCAATAGGGGAAATAGACACAGGAGCTACAACAGGTGTATCAGGCAAAGGGGATGAGACTCCCATTTCTTGTTGTGTATTTTCCTGTGGAGACAAAGCCTCCTCGTCTTGTTGATCTGTACTCCTATCTTCAACCTCCATCTCTTCAGTAGTTGGCTCCTTAGTTTCCATATCTTTTATTTCAGGTTCTTCCTCCACAACTTTTGATTTCTTCATCACAAATCTGATATTAGGCTTATGTGTTTTAGAGGATGAGGGAGCATCACTCTTGTTCTTCATTCTATTTTCCACCTTTTTACCAGTTTGCTCTTGAATCTCAGTTTCTGATCCTGTGAGAAATTCTTTAAGAGCAATTCCTTTATTTGCTAGCCAATTATTGGTGTTAGCCAATATAGACTCAAATCTTTTCCTCAAAGAGGTGAACTCTTTTTGAGACCATTGGATTGGAGGGAGAGGAGTGTTAGCAATCTGTTCAGTGTTGTATCTGTCATCGACCAATTCTCCATCATCCACTAGATTCTCAGGAATATCAGCAAGTCCCAAATATTCAATTTGCTCAAGAGATAACCTACTGTAGTCCAACTTTCTGACATCTTCTTGTGTTCTCAAATCTACCCAAATGTCCTCAACCATAGGCTCATGGAATTGGGCTTTCCTCCTGATTTTGTCTTTTACACCCCTATAGTTAAACTTTGGTCTTCTCTTGAATTGCTTCATAGTAACAAGCTACATCTCAGTCTCCATGGCCCTAGCCTTCGCAGCAGTCAACACTGAATATCTGCCAATTTCAACTGGGAACCTGAAACCAGGCTTTTTGAGCTCCATTTGTTTATTATGCATGATGATCATTTGTTTACATAATTCCATTAAGACCAGTTTGTCTGAGGGGAGTCTCGGAAGCATGTAAGGATGACCTTGGAAAAAGCCAACCCTCAGGTATGAGAAAGTAGGGAACTGTAAGAACATGCACCCAAAATCATTTACCACTATCCAAGCCTTATCTGATAGTCTTCTCTGTTCTAGTTGAGGATCAAAAAGACACAAGAATAATGCAAAGAAAGTATCATTTACTCTGCTGTAATGATGAATAGAACCCTTCAATGTTAACTGAGAATAGTATTGATACACATGGATTACCCTCCTATCTCCTTCTGATGTTAGACCTGGGAAGATCCTCATAGAAGCTGCTATATACACTAGGTAAGATGTCATGTAGAATTTAAAGGTAGTGGGTACATTTAATAATTGTTCATGCAAAGCATTGCTAATTTGCTCCCCCCAGAAGATGACTTGTTTGCCTTGGAGTATTACCTTAATGAAAGGATACATCCATTCATGAAACTATGAGGAGGAGGACAAACCTCTTATCCTGCTGAGAAGGGTAATTAGGTCACCAACTTCTTCCACAAAGTCACTACGAGGAAAACTACGTGGCCACCTTGACAAATTTGACCTTGCAGTCTGCAGCCATTTATTGTTGATTACTTTGTTTGCCTTCTCAGGATTTTTGTCATATTCCTTCTGTGCTTCAACAAAATCAAGCTTTAACACCTCTGTAGTAGGAGGGCACATAAACACCTTATCAATGAACTCAGGATCCAGTCTAATTATTACATTGCCACTAGCATCCACCACAACCCTAGTATCTCTGTTATAGAATTGAGCGCACTGAAGAACAAATTCTGTGTTGTGAGCTGCCACTAGGAAAGATGACACTAGATGAATATTACTGTCAATTATCTTCATTGTAGAGCTGGGATTGCTTGACTTGGTTCTCTCTACAAATTCAGCCATGTCCACATGGCCAATCTTTGTATCTCTAATGTCATCAACATTAGAAGTGACTGAGGTGATTGGAAAAACACCTTGATATTTGTACTTCATCGCTTTCAATTTCTTTAGGGACAACTCAGTCATCTGAATGAGCTATCACCAGAAGGCTGTCAATGAAGAATGAAGATCCACAGAAGAAACTGCAGCAAAAATCATGATCATGCAATTAGGGGAAATACTGGCAATCTAGGAAAATTGCATGTTGATGATCATGACTATGGAGATGCACTTGAAAGGGCTAGAGTGCGAGTAGGCCAAAAATCAGAGGAAAGCGGGCTCGGAAAATCAAAATTGAAAATTTCCCAGAGTTAGGAAAATTTGGGAGAGTGTTTGCATGGGCGCAAAATTTGCCGCCCTTGCATATGAGGGATTTTTTTGTACTTGCATAGGCGGAAAAATTCACCGCCACTGCATGTGGTAAGAGATGAATTATATGTCGGAGCGGTGAAATTTTCCGCTATTGCAGGTAACAAGGGATTTTGCAAAGTTTGATGTTAAAGTGGCAAATATTGCTTCTACCGCATGCGAGGTAAGATTTATGTTGTAGGTGATGTTCGAACGGCGGAAATTGCTGACGATGCATAACACAAGTTGCAAGGTAATGTAGGGGTGGCAGATTTTGCCACCCATACACCTTGCCTTTTGGTAAGTGTTAAAAGGTTTGTGTGGAAAAATCACCAAAACTCATATAGGTATAAGACTTAGGGCACGTAGATCAATCTATTTTGAGAACACATTTGACGCAGAAAAATGAACCGAGATTAAAACAAAAATGACCACAACAATAGGAAAACAACATTTGACAAAGGCTTATAATAAAAATTGAACAAATAAAGCCCTATCAAACCTTTATATTAATGGAAACCCTAAGAAAGAAAATGAAAGCGGATAAAAGATTTACATGTCAAACGGAGGAAACCCTAGATTTGATGATGACGAATTCGATTGAACCTCAAATTGGCGCAATCGAATAGTGCGAAGGGATTCCAGAGAATATCTTGGAAGAATGAAATAACAAAAGAAACAACTGAAAAGGCATATTTAAAACTTGAAAACAAGCCTTTAATGAGTGGCATGAGTGCCCATTAATGGCACTCAGAGTTCAAGATCCTGAAGATCTTGCTCGGGTGGTAAAATCGGCCAACACTGCACACGCTTTACCAAAAATGCAAAAATGGTGGATTCTACCGATGATGCATTTAAAAACCTTTGCAACAACGGTAAAAAGTGCCGCTCAGACATACAGAAAAAGAAACCTATGTAAGAGCGGTAAAAAGTGCCGCCATTACACATTAAACCAAAAAAGATGTCAAGTCAGCAATTTCTACCGACATTGCATAAGTAAACAAAAAAGACATGTAATAGCGGTGAATTTGGCCAACTTTACATGTGAAGACTCAAAAATTTACTAACACCTGGAAAATAACCAAAATTTACATCTTTATCAGTTTACGACTTAACCATTTTTGCAAAGATCGAGGAATCGATTCAAGGGAGTGTCGCAAACTAATTTAGAATATCAAATGACTTCGCATGGGACCAAGATAATCTTGTCTCGATTTGTGAACTTAGAGTGTAGATTCATGAAATAGACAAGTTTCGTGGGGGTTGTCTACAAAAACAAGCACAGCTGATTTTGAGAACAACACACCTAAGCTCAGCCCTATCACCATCAGATAGCCACCAGGTTCAAGTTTGAAGGCCTAATAGGGCAGATGTTTTTTGGAGGCATAAATTTCCCCAGGATGTCAGATTTTCAACTTCTTATAGCCGACAAAAATCTTTTTCTGAGTACTACGCTATGGTGTTAGATACTTTTCCAGATTTTTCTATTTTGGATAGAAAATGCCAGTTGGGCGATATGTTTGCTTGTCGGGCTTGAACATGTCATATCTTGTGTATATGGGGTCCAATTTTGGACTTCTTATAGGTGATGGGAATGTATTTCTAAGCACTACATAGTGGATCTAGTTTGGAGATTCTATTATGTGATTTGTTCATTTGCATTTCTATTTAAGCTATTTATTGGTTCCTTTGACTTTGGTACTTTGTGAGTTTATGACAAATCAAATTTGAGGTGATTTGGTGTTTGATTCATGGAAAACTTACATGTTTATCTATGCTTACCCTTGGTTGACATGATTACTAATGTATTGTTGAATTTTTATGTTACATTGTGAGATCTACAAGTTGTGTAGTGTTGTAGGCTGTCTATACTTATAGACCTTTGCATATATAGCTTGGATGTGGGTTGTCTATACCCATATATATTTCAGTGTTTATGCAGATTCTATTTGGTTGGCTTAGTTTGGTCACTTGGTTTATTGGTATGGTTATCATTATGAGATAGAGAGATGGTATTACCTGATATAGTTGTGTTATGGACCTAGAATTGTTGACTATATGGTACAGTTATGTGAGACTTGGTGGGAGTTTGATGTAGGTCCATTTGGTGGTGATCATGGTGTCATGGAAGTTCCTTACATGGTTGGAACTTTGGCATGATGTGATTGTTATGCAAGTGCATTTTTGGTGGTGTTGGATTGATTCCTATTTTACAGGTGGTGTTTTATCTTCTTGGTTTAGAGATTATGGTTTTACTCTACCTTTTGAGAGATGTTGATGTTGCAGTGGAATTCCTTGATTGTGTTGGAGGCCATGGATGATCTTCGTTTAGTATATGGTTATCATGATGCCATGGATAGCTTGGTTACACAATTCAGTGGGAGCTTTTTGACAATGATGGTTTGATGTTTATCATGATGCCATGTGTAGCTCAGTATCACAGTTCAGTGGGAGCTTTGGAAATGATATCAATTCATTACTTAGGTGATGGATGATCTTCTATAGTGGGTGTTGGTGTCATGGATGAGATATTGGATTATGTTTCTCCTATACATTGAGAGTTCTTTGACATCTTGAGTTCTATTGATAGGGGATGGTTATCTTCATGTGATTTAGAGATGTTGACATCTTGGTACCATGGAGGACTCTTGGAGCCTTTGGTTGAGGTGTTGGTAATGGTTTGTCACTTTTAACATGTGATCCTTGCTTATAAGATAGATGGTACTTTGTCTTGGTTTGCTCTTGATTATGCATTAGAGTGTTGGCATGATATAGGTGCTCTTTGGAACATGATATGTTCTTATGAGACATTGATCTTCTTTTAAGGAGATGTTAGATCATGATGTCATGATGTGTTCCTAGGTTATGCATACGTGTAGTAGGAGCTTTGACAATGATCTTGTTTTACATTGGTCATGTGCTTGGGAGCTTCATGATAGTGCGGTGTTGCATTTGGCATTTAGCATGGATTGATTATGGAGGTGCTCATGGATACTTGGAGACTTTGGTGAGACTATAGATCTCTTGTTTCTTAGAGATCATGTGTTAATATGATTACACTTTGATGATATTTTAGTAGGAAGATTGAGGAGTCTACACCTTGGTTGGCATGAGTTCAACATGGACCTAATAAGGAAATTGTCCTTGGAGAGAGTCATTGAGGCTTGGTGCATCCTGGAGGAGCAATCTCAATCCCCACTCTTGGTCCTCTCGGCGGTGAATGATTTGATAGGTATTGCCCCCCTGATTTTCAAATGCATTATTTCTTTGTGTCTTGTTTTTTCATGTATTCTTGAGTCTTGAGCTATGGATAATAGTTATGAGAACTTATTTGAGGAGTAGATGCATGGTTATGGCTTTTTATCTTCTTATGTTTGATCCTGAGTTATTTTGAGTGCATTGTATGTAAAGGAGATGGTAGTGGCTTTGGGCATATTACTTGTTTAAGGAATGGATGTTTGTTTGATCTACCTTTGGTTTGAGAGGATTACATCTTGATTAGTTAGATGTTGAGGAGGCTTCTTGATTTGGGGTTTTAGGAAGGAGATCATACTTTTTCACAGCTATAGCACATTGGTGTTGGTAGAAGGACATGATTTTGACTTGAAAGTTCTCTCTTGATTGGTCTTATTCTTTTTATTGGATGTTTATGTACACATGACATTGGAGTTGAGGTTTGTATGGAGCCATTGTGAGACTCTTTGATCTCTTTATCTTATGATGAAGAGGACTTGGGAGGGAGATGGACTTGTGGCGAGATTTATGTTGCAACTATTTTAGTTTGCAGGTTTTGCATATCATTGTGTGTGTGTTCTTTGACATTATGTGATAGAGGATTTAGCCACATCTTCTATGTGAGTGCCATTAATGGATATTTGGATTCCTTGATGTATTTTTAGACTTGACATTTACTCATGCGGTGGGAGTTCTAGGATGTATATGTGTCCTTTGTTGGATGTTCTCATTATACTGCAGTGTTGAGGATCTTGAGGTTTTTTATCACATGTTTGTGTTGTTACCTTGGAGGACTTCTTTATGTAGTCTGATAGAGTATATACAGGAACTTGTTATCATTGTGGGTTGGGTTGGACATGTTGATGGCATAAGGTCTACTTGTTACATTGGTATTCCCTTGGATTGGAGGTACGGTTACTTGGATGTGTTAGCAACTAGTTGTGGTTGCTATTTCATCTATGGTGATTGACTCTTGTCAACTACTTAGGCCTATTTGTTACCATTGTATTTGGTGTTTGTGTTTGGATATTGGTTGATGTAGGTTTCTTGCTTCTATGTGACATTTTAGTGTGGAATCTCTTTCGAGAATCTTATCTTTTATGGTTTGGCTTGATGGAGGATGAGAGGATTCTTGTTTGAGATGGTGGCCACCTTCATTATTGTTATAGGTATATTGATGGAGCACATGGAACACATGAATGCTTACATTCTACATGTTGGGCATATGGATTGTTTCCTTGATCATCTTTGAGTTTACTTTGTTGACCCCTTATGCAATGTATACAACAAGTGGGAGAATGTGGGAAAAGTTGTGTTGGACACCTTACATAAAAATAAATTATTTTAATTATGTAAAATAAATATTTATTTGTGGTGCATCTATGTGAAGTGTTTAGCCACATTAATTTGGGTGCCACTTGTAAAAGTTGTATGTAACATTGGGTTAGTTATTTTCTATGTGTGGGACACATAGAATAATTGATTATTTATTTGGGAAATTATTTAATATTGGCTAAAAGGGAAAACTTAGAACTAATAATTAAATGTGGGGGTCAATGGTTTTGTATACTCATGGTTTTGGGATACATGGTTTTACCATACTACATCTTGTATTTGTGTGAGCTTATCTCTATAAAAGCAAGCACATGAATAATTGTTGAGGTTGGCTGTTTTAGTTGTTGGCTGGGTTTGGCTAGATTGAGCTTCTCTTGCATGTTGCATATGTGAGGAGAGGAAGCATGGATTGGGATGTGTGGTTACATGATTCTCATTTTCTTGTTCACATGGAGTGCAATTAGGGAGCTTGATGATTCAAAAGTATTCATGGAGGCTATGTATTGTAATATTTGTTCATGAGATAATACAATGGATATGGATGCTTTTGGAGGCTAGGTTTTTTCCTCATGGAGGATTTTCCCAAGGTATATCTTGTGTTAGCTTGATGGTATGTTTTCTTATTCTTTTGCATGTGGATTTCTGAATACTTGTTGGCATAAATATCTCTCATAGGGTTATGAGGAAGTTACCTTTATGGTTGTATATTTCCATCACTTTTATGGATTACTAAGTATATTTATCATATGGGATTGAATCCAAGATTGGTATGTGTATGCACATCTAGTTCTATTGATGCTTATTGGATGCATCTCTTACCTCTTTACTATTCATGACTCTATTGCCCAATGGAGTAGGCGTCTGTCTAGTTTGGTGAAGAGCCAACAATTTCTTTAAATCATTCCTCTATCCTATTAGCTATAGGAGTAGGAGTAGAGTATGTTTCACATGCTGTTCATGATTCAATGTTACAACCAGAGATTAATCTTAAGCAATATAAAGCTATTCAAATTATATGTGAATCATGTTCATGCATGCCTGCACCCTATAAATTGTGTAAGGGAGGTTAAGTAGATTCATCTTAAGGGATACCATGTTGTTATCATTTTAAGGTGTATCTATAGGGTGTAGCAATCAACTTAATTAGAGGTATATGTAGCCAGTTTGTCTTGGCCTAGTGAGAATTATGGGGGTCAAGTGTATGTTGGGTTTTGCTGTGAGTGTTTATTTGTGTTTCATTTCATGCCTCTAGGAATATCCCTCCTAGGTCTACCTAAGCCCAAAGTGCAGGAGAGAAAACCCTCTCTTGTAGAGTTGACCTTCAACCCTCCATGGTTTGTGGATGAGCAAGTTTTACTTTCATGAGGACAACCATGGACTTGAAGGTGGATCTTTGTTCTAGGAAGTGGAGCAACAATTTTGGGACCTAACACATGCATCGATCCATCACACACCCATGCTTGTTCTACCCATGCAAGAGCTAATTTGTGACCTTTCACAGATTAGCATGCACATATATGTGGTTTTTAAATCCCTGCTTAGTAATAAATGGACCTAACCTAGCCTAAAGAGGGTTAAGATCATACATACTAGTATCCCTCTTACCATTGGCCACCTATATTTCTTGACCCACTCTGCTCAATGAATATGCACTGGCATGCTCTCCATCTCCTCCGCACAATATGCTTAGCTCAAATTTTAAATATTAAGGCTTGAGAATGAAAATGACATCTTTTACCCCTCTCCCCACAAGCCCTATTTATACACCCCAACCCTAATTCCCCCCCTCATCACATTTTTAACCCCTCTTCATTCATTTAGACCTAACTTCTTCATTTTCATCCATTTTTCTTCCATTGATCCTCATTTTCCCTCCTCCATCCAATTTTTCTATCCGTTTCTTCTTTCGAGAGCTCACACATGCTCTTTTTCATCGGATTGACCTCTTGAGGGGGCATCATCCCTCCATCCTATTTTATCATTTTCTTCAACTGACTAGGGCATCTTGTCACCCCTTTCTCATTAGAAAGTGTCATATTTTATTTTTCTTTGAAATGATGTTATTTTAACGCCATTTTAAAGAGGAGAAAAATGTACACCGAAAATCATCTCATCATCATTTGAATTATAATTAAGACATAACTCACTATTTCCTCTATAATTAATTGAATAAACACCTATTTATTTGATCAATTATCCAAGTTTCCTTCCAAAATTAATTAAATAATATTTTATTATAATATCACTATTCAACATTATTCACCTACAATTAATTGAATAAATCAAGAAGTTATTTATTCAATTAATTATTTTTCCTTTATTGTTCAACCTTAAATAAATTCAAATATTTATTTATCTAAGCTCATCTCATAAAATCAAAAAATTAAATAAATTCAACTATTTATTTAACTCCCTATTTTGTGCACTTTTCATTAGTTGTCAAAATCACATCATTAACCTTTCATAATCATTTGCACATTCCAAAACATGATTAATCAAGGTAAATCTTGTACAAGTCCAAAATGTATATATAGGGTTAAAGGTATGGCCTTGCTTTGTACATCCTAGGTACTTTGGGAATGGGCAAGATCTTCACATTCCGTCAAAAATCTACTTTTTGATCTCTCACCATCCACTTCACCCAAGACAAATCTCCATCCTTGATTCCCCTTGATTCTTGGAGCTCCCTTTGTCCACAATTCACATGGTTCCACTTGGAGGCTTCTCACACCTGTCATTCTCTCAACCAATCTCAACCCTTGATCTCTCAAGGCAATCCTAGCCCTCCATCCACTCTCTAAAAATTCTATAAATAACACCCTCCACAAGCCATTTTCATAGCAATTTGAATGTAATGTTACTCTGTTGTTGTGAGCACTAACATACAAATTTCTCAGACAATCAATCCTTGGACATGACCACACTCTGTTGTGTACAACAAGGAGGCTTTGGGTGAGAATTCCTATGTGCTTTCACTCATGTTTGAGCTTTCTTTAGTCTAGATAATCTTGAGGTTGCATATGTTTGTGAATAGAATAGGTTAGTGTTAGTTTTTTTTTTCTTTGTATGTTTGCAAATAGATGTACACATATACTATCTTGGTGGTGTCTACTAAAAATTCCCTCTTTGTAAAGCATTAGAGGCTTGGAAGACAATTTGAAAATCAGGATATAAGGGATTTAATGGTTTATCATGACATGGATCAACTACTCCTTCAACTTCACTCACTTCCTCTACCATAAATGGTGATGTCACTTGTGTTGGAGACTTTGGTTCATGTATAGTTTATTCTCTTCCTAATTCTAATGGAACCTTAGGTAGTTCTATTACACATTTTAACAAGTCTAGTTTAGTTTTTGGATTTTCATCTGGTGTTGATATTAATCATGACAACAATATTGTAGTAGGATTTCCTTGTCAAGACATACTTGTACCATGGCTCAAAATAGGTTGTTTAGACATGAAGCTATCTTTATCATCTCTAGGGCAATTCATGAATCTAAATGAGCTAATTAGACAACACAAATTAAGGTTTCTTCTAAGCAAGTTTAGTGCTTTCTTAGACTTTCAACTAGATGTGCTAGTCCTAATGTACAATTAATCTATTGGTCTTTTGACACCATCCCCAATGATGATGCCAAAATGATGAGACTAAACTTGACCCTTCTTAATATATGATTTCTTATACAAGTTCTTTAAATGATATCCATCATCTAATCCCATGTCAATCTAAGGATGTAAACTTGTGATTATGTCAAGCAAAGTATGTGCAAAGAGTTGTAGGTAAATTGAACAAGGTACCTAATATGAATGCAAGTTCTAGTTGAAGAAAAGATGATAAAGTTTCTTAACAAAAGACACAATGTAATTGTTGTAAGTAAATAAATCAATCTTAATGTAATTGCTACAAGTAAATAAATCAACAATCATAAAGTAGATTGACTAAATTTGGTAATTAGGCTATAATTAAACAACCCAATAATCACAAAGTGAATTAACTACAATTATTTAGTACTTAAACTGCAAGTGTAAGACAACATAGTCACCTTGCTACAAGTGAATACGAAAACTTGCTATAAGTGAATGTTACATCAAAACAACCTTGTTGCAAGCTACTAAAGTTCACAAATAGTTGTGATTATCAAATCATGCAATCATTGATAACCATATAGAAGACATACAACACACCACAAAATGAAAATATAACTATCACAGTTGGTAGGGAAGCGAGCGAGCTCTTTCCCACTCCTTGTTATGGTAACTTGAAAGATTTTTTGTAAATCAACTATACTCTATTTTTATTGCAAAAAAATATACTACACATTTTTATTATAAAAAAAATCCCCTTATCATCTATTGTAGCCCTATATTTATATAAAATGATCAAAGTTTTAATGGAAAATATAATTGTAGACACTTAAATTACACTTCCTAACATCGTACTTAAATATTACATCTTAATATTATTCTAATATCACTTTAACACATCTTCATTATCATGCTAATTTATCCTTTCATTTACCATCACTAATTAATTAATAATTCATATTATTTAGTTAATTAGACTAATGTTCACCTATTTATTTCAAAATAAATAAATAAATCCAATTTATCCTATCATATATCTTCCATGATTCAGTTCTATTTCTAACTAGTGTGCAACTAGTTAAATAAATAACTTATCGTATCTTCTTCATGACTTATCCTCATCCTTATCCTGTTTTTTTTCCAAAATTTTATCTTTATGCATCTTCAAATCTTATCCTTATCAACCCATCCTAAAATAAAAAATCTATATATTCATCCTCATCCTCCATCAAATGGGGAACAAAGAATGCAAATACATAGGTACACATTGCAAAAATATTACACAAACTTGTGAGCAACCACAATAATTGAATCATTGAGCACAACTACCATTTGTTGATGCAACAAGGTTATATCTCACTCTTTTGTATGCAACTTTAGCTCAATCAAAGGTAGTGTTGGGTATGAAATAGTTTCTACTGTTGGTATTACTTTGGTTTCTATTTGTTTCATATTTTTGCATCTACAATAATTTCAAAAACTTAGGCACATGTTACAGATGACCTTAAAACTAAATATAAATAACTAAGATTGAGTTCCTCTATTTTTTCTATTGAGTTTGAAGGATCGGTGAGACAAGCTATCTTTAGGGAATTGAGTAGCGACATAACTATTTACTACTTATAGAATTGTAGCGTTGTAAATTGTGTGTGCTCATAATTTCACGCTATGTTTGGCACTCACTTTAGTGTCCATGCCCTTAGCATGTTTTAGGATCATTTCCAACCTTTGGCATTACCCTCAACCCATGAGATGTGCCTTTACACTATTTGACTAGCCTTTCTATTTATCATATCCAAAAACTATAAAAGTGCCTAAATCTTGGCTCTGTTCCAAGTTGACTAGACCTTTCAAGAACTGGAATTGTAAAGACTCTAGCACTTAGCGGGAACATTTGTACAGTGTGTTGACATCCTGAAATCCTCTGTTAGTCTTGCAATCTTTTTTAGAAGTTGTCTCTTGACTTGTGTGATACACTAAGATTTTCTTGACACTTATCTGCACCCAAACGAATCATTTCCCTAATTTTTTTCCTTTGCCCTCTCTATTTAAGCAAGTAGATTTGCCATTGCAAAGGATTGATTTACTTTCACAATGAAGCTCTACTGAAATTGAGAACCACCATTGCCACAATTTGTCTTCTCAAAATTATAACATGCTCTTGCTCACAAGCTTTATTCCAAGTGCTCTTGCAATCGAAGTGTTGCGAATTCCAAAGGATTTAGATTGGGACAATTGCCTGCTGAGCAAATTTCACTTCCTCACTGTTAGGTGATAAAATTTCAACTAATCCTCATTTTCATACTTCATATTACAATCTATTTTTGATAAATCGGTTATCTTTGTGGGTTGAATACATTTACTGCTTTTCCTTATCATTTAGAGATTTTTTTATGAATTCACTCTAAATCATTGAGTGGGGTTTTATTTATCAATATTGCATTATTTCTTGTCACTGCTCAAACAATTCTAGATACACTTAGATTAGAGAACACACCTTGTTTTATCAATCAATCAATAACTCTGGCTATTGTTGAGGTGGGAACACCAAAAATGGGGTTTGACTAAGGCAAACTCCTATACAACCCAACCCTCTCTTTCATATTTACGACTATAGATTGCATGAGGAAGGATTTTGAGTGCATGAGTGTTTGGTTTTTTCTTCTCCCTTTCTCTTCATTTCCTTTATTTCATTTTCATGTTTTCATTCCTAGTTAGTTGTTTTTGTCATTTTTGATACTCTGTGTGATAATCATTGATTTTTGTGTCAACATGAAACTCTCAAAAATCATGTGAATTCATACAGACTTGTGACTCTATTTTCTACACCATATATACTATAGCATGACACGCAGATGTCCTCGTAGTGCACTGTCATCCTAAATAGTGAGGTTGTCCACCTGGTGCAAGGTTCTCTATGATTTTGCACTTCCATTTCTATATTCCTTTCTGCAAGTTATTTTATCAGTTTCTATATTTTTCCAGTACATCATTATTAGTTTTAATTATCTATTTTTCATTCTAGTAGAAACAAAAGGATTTATCCCAGACCTTCTTGCTCTTCCAGATTGGATAGTAGTAAGATATACGTCTTTGTTGGCTAGTATCCTAATGTTTAGATAGAAGATTATTTTGATTATAAGTAGTTTAGTTAGATTCAATTTTTCTATTAAACATTTTGGAAAACCTGACATGTTCAACTTATAGCACCTTATTTTTCATTCAAATTTACTTTCAAAATCAAAAATAATTTTTTTTCTTTCCTAATTTTTTTTCGAGGCACTGCCTTGAACTCCATCCTTCAGTTGGATTTGTCAATACCCTTTCTTAATCTTCTCCTTCTATTTTTCTAAATCAACATGTTCTTTTCTCTTCTTACATCACTTTCCAACTCATCTCAAAGGATTCATGAAAAGTGATGTTCCATTTGATGCATGTGATGGTGACTTAGCTCTTCCTATGTCACTCTATTCTTTTGATCCCTTTCCTAAGATTCCTCCTACTTATGAGGATATTTTAGTGCAAGAGGATGAAATCATAGATACTTTTTCTTAACATTACTTTACCTACTCTTCATTATGACAGTCTCTATTCTAGTGATGAAGCATTAGTGGATGATGAGCCTCACCCCACATCAGATCCTCTATGGATAGATGTTGATCATACTTCTTCTATTTCTTCTCCCATGTCATGCATTTCTCAAACATATAAAAATGTTAATTCAATCATTTTTAATAGACTTATCCCACCTACTAAAGGGATGTTGGATAAGTGCATTAATGTTCAAAATATTTCTTCTATTCCTAAAATAATTATGCACAAGGTGCCTGATCTACCCCCACCTCATCCTGTGATCATTGTTCGAGGTATTCTTGAAAATCCTTGACCTTCAAATCACTTGTTAGAAATTTCTAAGTCTATAACTCAAAGCATGTTTGTGGCTCCTCACTACCATGCAGTAGCCCACATGTATGGCACTTAGTGAAACAAACATGTTACTCCTGTCCCTGTTTCCCTTCCTCCACCACATCCTATCCTTCCACCACCTCCTCATCTTTCTACAGAGAGTACAAAAGAGTATGATCTTTTTAAACAACTCCAGGCTACACAAGCTAAGATATTTCTTTGGGAACCGATATAAGTTTTACCTTCTCATCATAGTGCCCTTCAGCAGGCCTTGCAAAAGATATATATGTCTAATCTTTCATGAAACCTATGGATGTGGCTACTATTCTTGAAGGTCTTCATTCTGATTCTACTGATATCAATTTTCATTTCTCTAAACTCCATTCTACTGAAGTTCAAAAAAAATGATGCCCTTATGATTATTGTAGCTATAAAATCGACTGGGATTAAGAGAACCCTTATTGATAGTGGTTTCAGTCTTAATTTCAATAGTTTAGAGCTCTATAATTGTCTTAATATCGACACTTTCTCTATTTCTCCATCAAATATATCCATAAGAGGTTTTGATAATGGGATTTGCCCAACTTTAGGCACTATCACATTTCCTATTATGTTAGGCCCCATTACATTACCTACTGAATTTCATGTCATACATAAGAGTCTTTCTTATAATCTTCTTCTTGGTAGACTGTGGTTCATGCCATGGGTGTAGTTCCATCTACCCTTCATCAATCTCTTAAATTTATTTATAATGGTGAAGTTGTAACGCAGAAAATTGAATACCCTTGCAATTTCACACTATGTTTAGTAACCATTTTGGTGTTTTACATCTTCTCTCTGCATGATAGGCTAGGTTTGCATGATTTTGGTCTATTTATTCTACTCTTCTTAAAAATTCATTATGGTGCTTAAGTGTTTACATGGTCCTAAGGTGCCTTGTACGATCAAGAGCTAGTTTTATCTTAACCCAAGCACTCCACGCAGATGTTGATGTGCCATGCTAGCATTCTATGTTTGTTTGCTGATAGGTATCTATTTTTGGGTGTTACAAAACATCTTGGATGATCATGAGGATTCTGTGTAACACCTTTGGAGGTCACATAACGAATCCTTGCATGGTATTTCCAGATTTCTCCCTCTTGGAAGTGTATTGGAAAAGATTTTGAATTACAATTCTCACATTCATTCTCACTCTCTCAATCTTTGACACATTTTGGCTTTCATACAATGCTTTGCTACTTTATTTTGTGAAATGGGCTTCTACAACAACTATAGTGGATTTTTGGTACTCCTGGGCATTGTAAGATAACTTCCATTGGCTCTTGGAGGTTTTGTTCTATTTGGTGTTTTTTAAGGAGGCTCTCTTGGCTGGGGTTTGAAGTTGTACTTAGTCTTTGAGCTCTTGGGGAGTTTGTTGCCTCTTCTTGGTGTTGACATTGGTGAGTTTGTTCCTTGTTTCACTTAGAATAGTTTTATTTCAAATTTGTATGGCGTAGACCACCATTGTTATATCTTGTTTGCTTGGTGTAGACCACCATTATTGTATTTCTATTGAGTGTAGACCACCATTTATTTTCATTGCACAGGCTGCATATTGTGAGTTTCTCTCCTTGTAGACTAGGGAAGGAACTATTATTGTCTTACTTGTTTTATTGTTGTTCTTACTTTCTTAGATACACTTAGGATAAGAACACACATGCTTTTCCTTTTGATTTCTATGCTATATCTTGAATTGCTGCTCATGAAGGTAGAAATACCAACACCAGGAGCTAACCGAGGAAAGTCCCTAAGCAACCCCATCATTTTTCCTATTCCTTTTGTAGGTTTCTTGGAGTGAAGATCTTACAACTGCACAGAGGTTTCATATTTTTTCCTTTTGTTCTTGTCCCTCTCATTTTCCTTAGTTTAATTGGTTTCCTTTTTATTTCTGTTTTAACCAGATATCACTGAGTATAGTCTTTGTTGGAATTTATGCTATGCAAGTGTTGTAGGTTCCTCTGGACCTGTCTATTTTTATTTTGTATAAATTTTGGACTCCAGCGCCCAGCGTAGATGTCCTCACAGAGCGCTGTTATGTTAGAGGCTAAGACCCGCTCCCTGCTATCACATGTTCTCCTTTCCTATCTTATTTGATTTCTATATTTGTCTTGTTTAGATTCTATTTATACTAGCTATTTTTTTGCATTCTATTTGTTTCCCTTCATTGTCAATCACCTGTTTAGGTTGTATTGCTTTGACTAGGACTCATAGTGGTTCTGTAGTGATCTAGGAGTATATTACTTGACATTTGACACCTCAAATAGAAGAACCCAAATGTAGTTGTAGAGGAGAGTTCACTCAATCAAAGCAAGTGGATTGAGAAGTAATTTTCCCACACTACATTTTTGGTGAACTTGATGTACGTAGTGCATAGGAGTGAGAGGATTTTAAGGAAATTGACCAACATGTCATTTTCTATGACTCCTTCCACACCTCTTCGCTCCGCTCCTAATTTCACTCATCTTTGTTTTGAACAAATTAATGCATCTATTTCATCTCCCTCTTCTTCTTGCTTTGTGCCAATGACTTCATTCCATGATGTGGAGCAAGTTTTCGACCACAAAGCAGCACTCGAGTTTGTTCCGCAAGAAAAAATTAATGCCTTAGATCATGAGTTAGGTGATTTTCAAAATTTCTTGTCTCATGAGGATATATCTGGTTCTACTATTCCTTTGGTTGATGCTCTTTGTGTCATGATAAATAATCATCCTCAAGGCATTCACTTTCTTCAGGGCCTTGCTCACATTATACATAGCAAAGTCCCGCTGTTGGTTAGCTGTATTCTAGGTACTTCAAACTCTCAGTCCCATACCCCTGGAAATCAACCCTCCTTGCCTCTACCTACCATAGGTATTCACACTTATACTTCTCTACACATGACCACTAGTTGTGCTCATACTGGTAGTGTTGGATTTGTCTCATCTGTTGGTGGACTGAATCCCAATAATCAATACAGATTCTCTCTACCCTTGAGGCATTACTGTTCAATCTTCCTCCTAGTGCCCCTAGAATTTCTCAGTAGATTTCACAACCTCCTACTTCTGCTTCACTTCCTCCACTCTCACATACCACAGACCATGTGATAAACCAACTATTAAAAAATGTTGGTTACTTACAACAATAGCTTCCTTCTCTATCCACTTCATTAGCACAACCCCTTGTGCCTATGTACTGTCGATGCAGTCCTCTCTCTCTTGCTATCCTAGCTACACCATTTCCATAGGGTTTCAAGGCCCCTAGATTTGAGAAGTATACTGGCAACGGTGATCTGAATACTCATATCTTTGCTTTCATTGCTTTGTAGTGACTTTTTATTTCAGGATGCTCTGTTAGGGTGTGTGCAAGGAGTTGGGTCCACATATAGGGGAAGCATTGGGCCAAAAAAATTCCCAACAAGAATGGGATCCCATTTTAAAAAAATAGGATCCCGTTTAGGCTCGGGGTCTCGAGCCTAAATGGGACCCCGTTTAGAAATAGGGCCCTATTACATTTTGGGGTCTCGAGCCTAAATGGGGCCCTGTTTAGAAACGGGGCCCTATTTCTCAAAAGTATTTATTTTTTTAAAAAATAGTCTCTCGCTTGTTTTTTTTAAAAATGGGTACCCATTTTATAGCAAGATCTCGTTCCAAAAAACTTGAAATACCGACCTACTTTTTAAGTTTGCTTTTAGGCTTAGGAAAGGCATGGCATCTTGACCCTTAGCCTTAGACCTGCAAGTACAAGGTCATATCAATAGCAAGAGAAAAAACTAACTTTGGCAATATGGCTGATGACTTTTTTTCAGATTTTTTTTATGAAATTAAAACCCATTATAGATGACGATGTCTAGTTTTCACATATGTATTTTTTTTATGATTGGATTTGTTTTTCTATTTTTTAATTAATTTATGAGGATACTGGTCCATAAACTTGAAATGTCAGGTGCTTGTATTTTTTAATAACTTTTAGTTTTTTAAGTTTCTTTTAAAAAAAAATATGCCATCAATATACACAAAATTCTTTACACAATGAAAAAATAAAAAATAAAAAATGATTAGTTTAGCTCAAATTATGCTTGCCAGACATGAGGGGTTTTCAGAAATAGCAATTAGGGCCATAAAAAATTAATAAAAAATATTTGGCAAAAAATTATAAAAAAATATCCTCATCAATATTCAGTATAATACACATCTTTTCCTAGAAGGAATTAGAAAATACTTTTATTTAGGTCAAATTATGCTTTCTAGACACGTACATGGTATGGTCCTAAAAAAGTGAATTTAAAATGTGGTTTTTGTACAAGCCTATACAAAATTAATTTGTATCATCTAGGTATTAGAATAAATTACATATTTGAGAACTAGACTCAAAATCATATATTTCATATTACTAGACATTTTAAAGATTCTATGTGTAAGTACTTCAAATTTTTAGTCCAACTGTGACAAACTTTGATTTTTAGGAAAAACACTTCCACTTTTTGGCCAAAAAGTAGACCCAACTTCTTGCACACACTAGTTAGCGAAACCATTCCTTTGTTCCCTTAAGGATATGGTGTTAGATCAATTTTGATCACTTCCTGGTTGTTGGAACCTACAAAAATTTTGCTCCCAGAAATGCCCTACTGTCCCCTAAAAATCTAAAATTCCCATTTTATGCCTTTAGCATTGAAAACCCTTTGTTTAAATCCGATCAGAGATAGTTTTCAGAGGTCCTTTTCCTCAGAAAATGACTAAGTCAAGTCCCCTAGTCTTTCCCCTTTCTTCCGTTAGAAAAATTCATCATTTTTTGTCTTTTGTTGGCTAGTCAGCATTTTTTCAAACTTACTAACTATTTTAGGAGTTAGCATATTTCCCAACTCGCCAACAAGAAGGCATCAACAACAGTGAGGGAAGGAGCCATGAAAAAGGGGTGAAGAAAAATTCTAAGTAAGCGGGAAAGACTTACTGTTACAAATTTGACAGTCAAATGTATGTATTCTGCCATTATGTGGAAGCAAATTATAAGGGAGAAGGCATTCCCATGGAACCATAGAATGATGCCTACATGGATGGCCTTTGGCCAACTAAGTGGTTCACCAATTGTTAGTTCGACCGATAGCCACATTGTCGATAGAGGGCAGATGAAGATAAAGGGCAACAACATAAGGAAATTTTTCTAAGGCACAAAAGCAATTGAAAGGCTTTGTCAGCAAATCAGCTAGTTTTCGAACTAGCCATTTTGTTGACAATGGTTTGAAAAGTTCATTTTTTACTGATTTTTCCAATAAAGGTAGGGTCCACTGGAGCAAAAGATAAAGTGCTTTTCCCATGGTTTGGGAAAGAGCAAATTTGCCGATAAGGGAAAGGATGACCAAGTCAGAGGTTCAACATATACCATTTGTTGGTGCCTACATCATTTATTGGGTTCTAGGTTATTAGCTTGTAGGCACCTTCCCAGGATTTCATGAAGTTTCTAAATCTTGGACCCTATCAGTGTTTTGCAGCATCAGGAGGATATTTTCAAGGAAGGGATCATCATCATCATCATCATATTTCCATGCATCCCCTTGATGTTTCTTGCGAGGGTCATTTCTCATCATGACTGGATATCCTGTGGGGTCATCATGTTTTTGTATCCTGACCTTTGTCAGAGGGTGATGTTCTTATTATAGGGTGATATTCATATATCACCCCGGTCTTATAGCTAGAGTACAGCATGATCTTTGTGCATGAGGGTGATATTTCAAATTATCCGGTTATCTTCCAAATATCACCATGATGCCGACAAGACAGTGATGTCATCTAAATATGAGGAGGTCCGCGATAGGCAGATATGCTGATGATGTCAATAGGATATGATGGTGACGTCATCAGGATGCTCATCGGCCAGACATATGGTTTCGGCAAGGCAGGAGGATTTTCCTCCGATGCGTCGGGTTTTGTCGATGAGGTTTGTCATCGAGGTACTCTCACTGATGAAGTGTTATCAGTGTAATATTGGCTATCAGCGAAGGAATTTGAAGTTGGGTCGACAGTGGGATGTCTGGCCGACGGTGGAGTTGGCGTTCAACGTATCAGGTTGACAATGGAGATTGTCTTGGCGACGAGGTGACCATTGGAGTGATATGGCATATCAGGCTAGCCGATGGGGGTCATTCCAACGGTTTGTATCTAGCTGATGGGGATGTTCATTGGCAGGAGTTGTGGGATCAGAGATATATGCTAGAGTTTGGCCGATGGCATGTGTCTGGCCGACAGGGGAATATGGTGTGTCCATCGGTGAAATTAGTATTGTCGGTAGGAGGGCTTTTTGTGGTGCCGATGGTGGAAGTCACACCGATGAAGATGGGAGATGGAATGGTGACTACTAGCAGTGGGTTCTTGGGTCGAACAGAGCAAAACACTCGACACTTAGTGTACATGCGGTAGTGCTTATAAAGTAACAAAGAGGTCTCCGCGGGGTGCATGTGGGACTAATGCTTCTTGCATTTTTAAAATATAAGCGTAATACATTTTGGTGGGAAGGTTTTCAAATGCAGTTGTTGCATTTTCTGATGGCCGCGGGTGGTTGAGAACTTTAATGGCGGTTGTTGAAGAGGTATGGGCGATGGTATGAATGGTCAAACTGCCTGATTGTAGAGGTGAATTTCTAGGTGGCGGCACAAGGCTCAAGATCTTCCCTGTCTCCTCCCATACCTGTTGCATTTACTTTTGATAGGCACCATCTTTCTCATGTACTGTATCTGGTGAATCATGACTGGCCATGTAATTAATGTTGAGGACCTTCCTGGCTATTTTTTTTAGCAGGTTGTGTTTCTCATTTGGATGGTTGTTGAAAACTGGACACATCTGGCTGTGTAATAAGATACAACTGGTTTTGGTTGCTCTGTGCAGGAGGTCTTGTGAGTTTATGTATCTTTTATTGTATGTCTCATGCATGAATCTATTGATTTCATGATTGATTTTATATGAGTAATGCTGTATTTGCATGTGTTTTGTTAATTCTATCTCCAATATTGCATGTGTCCTTCTGAATCTAGATATCTAAGGGGTGTCTGGTATTCTAGAATATAGAATTCCTATATTGAATGCTTGATCTTTCAACTTCTGCTCAAAGGGTAGATTAAAGTGTTTTCAGATTAAGTGTTGGGACAGATATACTGCAATAGGGATACCATAAGTAGAGATAACTTAACACTCTGTTTTGAGAGGTGTCTGTAAGGCAGATACCATAAAATCCCCTTGAAATCCAGTTTTAGTGTGTTCATACTGATCATTCATAGGTGTATGTCTACTGACTCCAAGCCCTGGATAGGCACCAATGTAGCTCTGTGTTGAAGTTACACACCAGGTCCAGGTTTGCATTCAAACATAAATCAAACTCAAACTTCCAAATCAAACCATTAGGACTGTAGAATTAGTTTTAGGATCCAAAGTCCTCTGTCTACAAATGAACATAGGCCCAAAGCTAGCCCCTTTGCTCTTATCTCACAGTTTTGGTCTACTTATAGGAGGACTTATCTACTTTGTGTCAACATCCCAAGCCAATCCATAAGCATATTCTCATGGGTGTTGAATAGGGAATACCCCCTAGGTTTTGCAGAGCCTGAAGAAGAAGAGGAGATAAAAATAGATTCTATCTCCTATATTGTTGGCCCATGGCCTAGAGATCCTATTGATCACCGATGGCTACCTTGTAGGGAAATCTGGGAGAAAGTATCTAGTCAGGGAAAAAACCAATAGAAATTGGTGACTCTACTGGGGATGTGAAATCAAAGTACTGTCTAGTCATCCTTGGTGATATATTATTGCCCATCCGAGTCACCAACAGAAATTGGTGACTCTACTGGGGAGTGTGATTTGAAAGTTGTTATTTTTGTCATCCCAGAAAATATTTTTGACCCATCCGAGTCGCAACAGAAATTGGTGACTCCGTTGGGGAATATACAGTAAAAGAAATTTTCTTTTCATCCTTGGTAAAAACAGTTCCTAGTTATAGGTGGTGACTCCGAAGTAATCTCCCAACCAGTCAAAGTGAAATTTATATGTAGGGGAGAAGATCCCAACGTACTCCTCTATTTGAAGAGTTACCAGTAGAAAGAAGGATGATGTATAGAAGAAAGGGAACCGTTTTAGTCAGTCATGAAGGTTCCCCCAAGAAAAATGAATTTATTCAGGATAATCCAGGATCTTCAGAATAGACAATACCTTATTTTTCAAACACAGAAGTTGAAATCTAAAATGCATATGAGAGGCAACAGGGTGGTAGTTTAAGAATGAGGTCAGAGGTGTTCCAAGAACACCCTTTCTTAGACCCTGGTGAAAGATTTGAAGAGGCAGAATCTCTGAGGGATAATGAAGATGATGACCAAAATGGTATGAGACCATCTACCTCCATGCCTAAAGAAGAACAATTAGCTAAAGAAATCAAAAGCCTAAGAGCATAATTAGAATATCTACAAGCCATGAAAGTCAGAGATGACATGAGATAGAAAGTGCAAGCTTTAAGGACTACTCACCAGGATGCAATTCCCACTCTTGAAAATGCAAATGTGTAGAGACATCAGCAAAGAAATGAAGTGCAACATCAGCACAATGATCAAGGATAGAATGTAAATGATGCCAGAATACCATTAAACAATGTAAGAAATCAGAATGCAAACAAAAATATTAATGCTAATTAGTTTGATAGACAACCCATGCAGTTGGATAGATTCAGATAGCTGGTGTTTGATGGTATTCTTGGGTATCCAAACCCCATTGACAAGCATGTAAGGCTGCAAGTGCCAAAATTTTCAGGAAATAACATTGTGTCAGGGGAGGATCATCTAAAAGCCTTCCAAAATGTCATGGATAACTTTGAGGTTGAGCATGAGGATGTTTTCATGAAATCATTCATGCAGTCTTTAGTAGATGAGGCTAGAGAATGGTATAAAAATCTGCCTGATCAGAGCATTTCATCATGTGATGATTTCAAAAGGATGTTTAAGGAGCAGTATGGTGACAAAACTGACCCTAGCTTTTTTGTAAATGAGTTCACTAGTATCACTAAAGGGTCAAATGAGCAGGTTGCAGATTTTAATGCAAGATTTACTAAAGTGTTGAACAAATTGCCACATCACATGAGGCCAAATGAACCAATGTGCATAATATTGTATATCAATGCTTTTGATGCCAAAACTGCATATGGGTTAAGAGATAAAGGTCCTGCTACTCTCAGGGATGCTTTCAGAATTGCAGTGAATATTGAGAATAATAGGAAAGCATCAGGCAAGACGAACAGGAGGGATGATGTGAAAATTCTGCAGAATCTAAACAAGCCTCAAAATATTCAAGGTAATACATCTCCTCCTGAAGACAAAATTGATAAACTGACAAATGTTGTTAAGGACCTAAGCTATAGACTGGCTAGAAGTGAAAAAGGGATGGGTCCTGATAGGCAAGCTTACCAAAGACAGGAAAAGAGACCATCATTGCATGATATGCCATATAATACCAATTGGCATAATGGTAAGCCTGTATTTCCACATAACAACACAAATCAAAGAGCTCAACATACCAAGGAAACTCCTGATCCTTTAAAGAAAGCTATAAATATTGTTGATGATACTCCATGGTGTATAATCTACCAGATGCCACATTCACAGTCACAATGCATGATTGCTAAGTCTTTATATGATAATGCTCTATCCTGTAATGAATGCAATGAGCCACATTATGTACATGATGATGATTTAATATGCTATCCATAAGCAGGGAGCATCCTCCTCATGATGCTGATGAGAGTGCAGATGATGGGACTCAGGCCTGTCAATAGGTTTTTTATGAGGAGGATAATGAAGATAGTTATGTGTATGCTCAGGGCTCACACAGTTTTTTGAGTAACCTGCAGAGACCTTTTGATGAGGAAATTAGGGCCCTCATAGCTGTAGCAATGGCCCAAGTCAAGAGTAATTACAACCTTAGAGGTAAAGCTCAGATAAGCAGCCCATATCAGCTAGAAGGCATTTCTGCAGGTCAGCCAATGCATGGTCATAAAGGGATTGAACCACAAAAAAGGCAGTGGGGTAATAACAAGCAAAATTTTAAGCAAAAAATAGGTCATGAATCTCAAGGACCAGAAAATAGAATCCCCCAAGTTGAGGATTGAAGCAAAAGCTCCCAAAACAAGAATGACTATCAAGCAGCCATAAAGACTAAGGCTGGATCAGTTCAAGATAGGAATAAGACCATGGAGCAAGCTACAATTGTCATACAAAATTTTGCTTCATTTGATATCACTCAAATCCTCTCTCAGGTAAAGGTTTCTGTCCCATTGATGGAACTGATGAAGGTTGAAGAAATCAAGAATAGGACAGTATCCCTAATTTTAGGAGTACCTTGTCAAGCTAAGCAAAATGTTCAGATCCAAGGTGAGAAGCATGTCTTATGTAATGAAGAAGATGAAGCTCCTGAGGTGTACTTAGGGGTGACCATGACAAACTGCCCCTCACAAGTGGAGCCATTTTATGTATCCCTGGTTATAAATGGAAAAGTAATTAGAAATTGTATGCTTGATTCTGGAGCATCTACAAATATCATGCCTTTAGCCATCATGCAACAAGCTGGATTGAAAATAGACAAGGCATGTGGAAAATGTTATGCTATGGATGCCAGAGAGGTACCTGTTATTGGAATCATGAAGGATGTGGATTTTAGACTCGCAGCATTTCCTGAAAAGACATACAAAATGAATATAATAGTGGCTGACATCAAGCCATAGTCTGGTATGCTGTTGTCAAGAAGATGGGCATCACTGATTGGTGGAAGTATGCAGCTGGACCTGTCATATGCTATGATTCCAATGAATGGCAGGGATGTTAAACTGATCAGAGAAGAAAGATCATCAAAGACAGTGGAGAATCAAGAATCAGAAGAACAGATATGCTTTGTGAACATTGACTGTGATAACTTCAAGGTTGTCTCAGATGATAAAGAGGATAAGGAGAAACATGTTTGCATTGAAGAGCTAGACTAGTAGGGTTTATGGACCATGTATTTTGATGGAGCTTGTGCAAAGGAAGGTTCTGGAGCTGGAGTTGTTTTCCTGTCTCCAACTGGTAAGCTCCTCAAATTCTCCTTCTTGCTAGGGTTTGCTTGTACAAACAACATTGCAGAGTATGAAGCCTTACTCTTAGGCTTAAATATAGCTCTCAAACATGGAATCAAGATGCTAAGGGTATTTGGGGATTCTGAGTTAATTGTATCCCAAGTTAGAGATAGGTATGCTTCAAAAAACAAAAGATTAAAACAATACAAGCATGTTGTTTGGGATACAGTTAAATTATTTGATGCATTTTCAATAGGCTGGGTAGAGAGATCAAAAAATGTCATGGCTGATTTCTTAGCTAATGTGGAAATAAGGCCAGATGACATCACTCTATCAGATGTTACAAATGTTGAAGTTAAAATCAGACCTGCAGTACCAGAAAACATATGCACTTGGCAAGTGTTTGATGATGATAAGGACTTGTTAAATTTTTTGCACTGCATAGATGAATATGAGAACCAAGAAATTGACTTTCAAGCTTTTGTAGAAATTGTAAATGGAAAAGAAACTCTTATGGGGAAAGAAGTAATTCAGCTAAAGACTAACAAAATCCCTAGAGGGTTAGTAGCTTTGGAAAGAGCTTTTGACAATAGAGACCAATTGGTCACAAAGACATCTCCAACAAATAAAGATGACTTAGAGGAGATAAATTTGGGGACATCTCAGGCCCCCAAAAGGGTCTATATTGGCAAACAGCTTAAACCACACATTAGGAGCATGCTGATAGCATTGTTAAAAAAGTATAAACATGTTTTTGCTTGGTCATATGAGGACCTAAAGGCCTATAGAGAGGACCTATTCTAGCATGAGATCCCATTGAAGCCTGGAGCTAAGCCATTTAGACAAAAGTAAAGGCCTATTAATCCCATCTTGGCTCCAAAAATGCAAGAAGAATTCAAGAAGCTTAGGGAGGATGGAATAATTGTGCCAATTAGACATTCAACTTGGGTGTCTAACCTTGTCCCAGTTAGAAAAAAAAAATGGTGATATTAGGCTTTGTGTTGACTTCAAAAATTTGAATGTATCCTCCTTAAAGGATAATTACCCATTGCCTAATATGGAAGCTATGTTACAGAAAGTGACTAGTTGTGAACTCCTATCCACGATGGATGGATTCTCAGGTTACAATCAGGTGAAGGTAAAGGAATCAAAACAATACAAGACTGCCTTCACCACTCCATGGGGAACATATGTATATGTTAGAATGCCATTTGGACTGACAAATGCAGGTGCTACATTTCAAAGAGCAATGGATGTTGCTTTTGCAGGGTTGATTGACTCAATTCTAGCTGTATATTAGGATGATCTGACTGCCTATTCTAAGAAGGAAGAGCAGCATTGTATGCACTTGGAGCAGATTTTCATTAGAGCACTGGAGTATGGCATTTCTCTAAATCCAAAGAAGTGTGCTTTTGGGGTAGTAGAAGGGAAACTCTTGGGGCACATTGTTTCCAAAGATGGAATAAGGATAGATCCTGAGAGGCTTACTGCAATTGAAAAGATCCAGATGCCAAAAACAGTAAAAGGAATCCAGTCCTTCTTTGGACAAATAAATTTTGTTAGAAGATTTGTTCCCAACTTTGTAGAAACCACAAGGAACATTTCTAAAATGCTGAAGAAGGGTGAGACTGTCAATTGGGAAGGTGAAGTAAGCAGATCTTTTCAGGACATCAAGGAAGCAATCAAGATGGCTCCTATGCTGAAATCTCCTAATTTTTCCAAGCCATTTCAATTATTTTCATTTGCTTCTTTCCATACTATTGCTGCATGTTTATTGCAAAAAAATGAAGATGGATTTGAGCATCCCATAGATTTCTTCAGTATGTCCTTTCAGGCCTCTGAGTTAAAGTATGACATCATGGAGAAACAAGCATAAGCACTAGTCAGAGCAGTCAAGAGTTTCAGGCCATATCTGGTAGGATCCCAGATAGTTGCATATGTGCCTCATACAGCAGTCAAGGACATCTTCACTCAGCAGGAGGTGACTGGAAGAAGGTGCAGATGGATAAACAAATTGTAAGAATTCAACATAGAGATACAAATTACCAAGTTGGTAAGAGGACAAGGATTAGCCAAGATGATGGCATAGTCAAACTTGGAAGCATGTTAAGTCAATGCAGTCCAGAATGAGATTGTCAATGTATCTAAATCTGAATGGTATAAGGACATCATATATTACTTGCAAAATCTGAATTGTCCTTCTCATTTCAGTGACAATCAAAAGAGGACCTTAAAATTACATGCAATCAGGTATGTTATTGTTCAAGGTGAGCTGTACTGGAAGAACCCTGATGGTGTGATGCTAAGGTGTGTGGATGAGGATGAAGCTAATAATGTTTTGAATGACATGCATAAAGGATTGTGTGGTGGACATTATACTGCCCAAACAACAGCTCATAAGATCCTTAGGGCAGGATATTGGTGGCCCACTCTCTTTTCAGATGCACAAAAGCTGATAAGGAAATGTGACCCTTGCCAAAGGTTCTCAGGAAAGTTAAGATATGAAGGTGCACTGCCCCTTAGAACTATAACTGTGGAGGCTCCATTTCAGCAATGGGGAATTGACTTCATAGGGGAAATTGCAGAGAAATCAAGTGGGGGGCATAGTTGGATTTTGGTGGCTACTGACTACTTCACCAATTGGATTGAGGCTATTCCAACTAAAAGAGCTACAAGTAGGGTGGTAATGGATTTTATCTTAGAAAATATTATCATCAGGTTTGGAGTACCATTCAAGATAGTCACAGATAATGCTATGTGCTTCAGATCTGGTGAATTTGTTGATTTTTGCAACAAGTATGGGATAAATTTATCATATGCATCACCATACCACCCACAAGGAAATGGTCAAGTAGAGTCAAGCAATAAAAGCCTCATGAAAATCATCAAGAGGATAGTGGATAAGAACAAGAGAGCTTGGGATTCAAAGTTAAAGTTGGCATTATGGGCTGATAGGGTGACAGTGAAAAAAGCTATTGGAAGGTCACCTTTTGAACTGGTGTATGGTGCATCAGCTAGGCTGCCTATAAATAATCTCGTGCCAGTTTACAAATTTATCCAAGAGAATGATGAGGAGGTTGAAGACTCCATGACTAAAAGAATAAACCAATTGGTTGTACTGGATGAAAGCAGAAGAAGGGCCCATCAAGTCAATCTCAAGAAACAACAAAATGTGAAGTATCTGTTTGGCAGGAGAGCTGCAGAAAGGAAGTTTCAGATAAATGACTGGGTGCTCATCTAGAATGCAAGAAGTCATGATAAGGGCAAACATGGTAAGTTTGAACCCTTATGGATGGGCCCATATTAGGTTTGCAATACTCATGGGGAGGATTCTTATATCCTCCAGGCCCTAAACGGTGAGATGCTAGAATTGCCTGTGCATGGTCAATTCCTCAAGTTTTATTTTGCATAAATGATCTGCCTCTGTGCACATTTGTAAAAATATGTGTATACTGTAAATATCTTGTACAGTCGGTGCTTTTTTGTGTTTTATCTAGTCTGCCCGGAGGTCTAATTCTCGCTGCAGTCTTGCACCTGCACGTCCCCAATCAGAGCCACTGTTGGTGCCTGCATCATATATTGGGTTCCAGGTTATTAGCTTGCAGGCACCTTCCCAGGATTTCATGAAGTTTCTAAGTCTTGGACCCTATCAGTGTTTTGTAGCATCATCAGAATATTTTCAAGGAAGGGATCGTCATCATCATCATCATATTTCCATGCATCCCCTTGATGTTTCTTGCGAGGGTCATTTCTCATCATGACTAGATATCCTGTGGGGTCATCATGTTTTTGTATCCTGACCTTTGTCAGAGGGTGATGTTCTTATTATAGGGTGATATTCATATATCACCCCGGTCTTATAGTTACAGTACAACATGATCTTTGTGCATGAGGGTGATATTTCAAATTATCCGGTTATCTTCCAAATATCACCCTGATGCCGACATGACAGTGATGTCATTAGGATATGAGGAGGTCTGCGATAGGCAGATATGCTGATGATGTCAGCAGGATATGATGGTGATGTCATCGGGATGCTCATCGGCTAGACATATGGTTTCGACAAGGCAGGAGGATTTTCCTCTGATGCGTCAGGTTTTGCTGATGAGGTTTGTCATCGGGGTACTCTCACCGATGAAGTGTTATCAGCGTAATATTGGCTATCGACGAAGGAATTTAAAGTTGGGTCGACAGTGGGAGGTCTAGTCAACGGTGGAGTTGGCGTTCAACGTATCGGGTTGACAATGGAGATTGTCTTGGTGACGAGGTGACCATCGGAGTGGTATGGCATATCGGGCTAGCTGATGGGGGTCGTTCCAACGGTTTGTATCTAGTCGATGGGGATGTTCATCAACAGGAGTTGTGGTATTGAAGATATATGCTATAGTTTGGCCGATGGTGTGTGTCTGGCCGATAGGGGAATATGGTGTGTCCATCGGCGAAATTAGTATTGTTGACAGGAGGGTTTTTTGTGTTGCCGATGGTGGAAGTCACACGGACGGAGATGGGAGATGGAATGGTGACCGCTAGTAGTGGTTTCTTGGGTCGAGCGGAGCAAAACGCTCGACACTTAGTGTACATGCGGTAGTGCTTATAAAGTAACAAAGAGGTCTCCACAGGGTGCATGTGGGACTAATGCTTCTTGCATTTTTGAAATATAAGCATAATACATTTTGGCGAGAAGGTTTTCAAACGCAGTTGCTGCATTTTCTGAAGGCCGCGGGTGGTTGAGAACTTTAATGGCAGTTGTTGAAGAGGTATGGGCGATGGTATGAATGGTCAAACTACCTGATTGTAGAGGTGAATTTCCAGGTGGTGGCGCAAGGTTCGAGATCTTTCCTGTCTCCTCCCATACCTATTGCATTTACTTTTGATAGGTGCTATCTATCTCATGTACTATATCTAGTGAATCATGACTGGCCATGTAATTAATGCTGAGGACCTTCCTAGCTATTTTTTTTAGCAGGTTGTGTTTCTCATTTGGATGGTTGTTGAAAACTGGACACATCTGGCTCTGTAATAAGATACAATTGGTTTTGGTTGCTCTATGTAGGAGGTCTTGTGAGTTTATGTATCTCTTGTTGTATGTCTCATGCATGAATCTACTGATTTCATGATTGATTTTATATGAGTAATGTTGTATTTGCATGTGTTTTGTTAATTCTGTCTCCAATATTGCATGTGTCCTTCTAAATCTAGATATCTAAGGGGTGTCTAGTATTCTAGAATATAGAATTCCTGTGTTGAATGCTTGATCTTTCAACTTCTGCTCAAAGGGTAGATTAAAGTGTTTTCAGATTAAGTGTTGGGAAAGATATACTACAATAGGGATACCATAAGTAGAGATAACTTAAAACTCTGTTTTGAGAGGTGTCTGTAAGGCAGATACCATAAAATCCCCTTGAAATCTAATTTTAGTGTGTTCATACTGATCATTCATAGGTGTATGTCTACTGACTCCAAGCCTTGGATAGGCACCAATGTAGCTCTGTGTTGAAGTTACACACTAGGTCCAGGTTTGCATCCAAACATAAATCAAACTCAAACTTCCAAATCAAACCATTAAGACTGTAGAATTAGTTTTAGGATCCAAAGTCCTTTGTCTACAACTAAACATAGGCCCAAAGCTAGCCCCTTTGCTCTTATCTCATAGTTTTGGTCTACTTATAGGAGGACTTATCTGCTTTGTGTCAACATCCCAAGCCAATCCATAAGCATATTCTCATGGGTGTTGAATAGGGAATACCCCCCTAGGTTTTGCAGAGCCTGAAGAAGAAGAGGAGATAAAATAGAGTCTATCTCCTATACTGTTGGCCCCTGGCCCAGAGATCTTGTTGATCACCGATGGCTACCTTGTAGGGAAATCTGGGAGAAAGTATCCAGTCAGGGAAAAAACCAACACCATTTTTGCCAATAAAGCAAAAATGAAGAGATGATTTTCTAAGGCATGAAAGAAGGGGAAGTGGCAAGTTAGGAAAAAAGGAATGTTTGTTGATAGAAGGAAAAAATGACTAAGGCAAGATTCTATTGGCAAACCAGAAGAAGGACAAACTAGTCAAATAGTTTGAAAGTTTCATAATTCACCGATAAGGCGATAAAGGAGAGTTTTTCCCATGGTTCAGTAAAAAGCAAAGTTGCTGATAAAAAGACAAGGAAAGGATAAAAGACAAAAGGTTCTCAAAATTCATTTTTTGCTGATAATAAGTGAAAATGGCCTATGGTTTGAGAAAAGTAATTTTTGTCGATAAATGCAAAAGGCATCATAGTTCAGAAAAAGTGGAAATTACCGATAGGAGAGAGAAAATAAGAATGAGGTGCTGCAAGGCATGGTTCTAAAAAGTGATATTTTGCCAATAAAGGACAAGTAAGGCCAGTTCAAGATTTTGAGAAATTGCTAACTAAGGGATAAAATAAGAAGAAAAGGAAGATAGTTCAACAAAGGAGAAGTTTGCTGACAGAGCAAGCAGAGAAAGATGAAGATAAGGGAAGGTTCGCCAAGAAGTAAAATTAGTGATAAACATAAGCAGAAAGAAGAGAATGGTTCGACATAGGAGGAATTTGCTGACAAAGGCCAAATTTGTAAAAATTGAAACTTGTCGATAAAAAAGGATAGGATAAAGCAAGTAAAGAGGCGACAATGGAAAAGGTTCAAAAAATTAAAAATTTGCTGATAAGGCAAAAAAGGAAGTTGATAAGGAAGAAAATATGATGAAGTTTTTGAAATGGCAAGTGGTCGATAGAGGGCACCCAACACGCACAGGGTACAGTCAGGTGTCAGATTGTTCAAAATTGAAAATTTGGACAACACATTAGGAGTGTTGCAAATGCTTGAAATATATAATTCCCTGAATGTATGCCATGATTACAAGGATATACAAACTGATTTGTACCCAAATTTTAATGAGCCTATAGAACAGTGCCACATAGGTGGTTGGCATAGTGAAGTTCTTCAATGCATAAAGGACAAATCAACTAAGTCAAATGTTGCAGATGGCATGGAAAGGATTAGAACCTTCCCTCTTTATTGCTCTAATTATAGGAAGAGTGCAAGCAATCTTCCTCTATCCTCTTCAGAATTAAATGAGCATGGGCAATATTTCTAACATACAAATCTTCTGGTAGAAAATGGAATTTATGATAGTGTGGGTGTAGTCCTTGACAGGGTACAACACCTAGGAGAATGCAATGAGTTGAAATGCTATATATGTAGAAGTTTGAATTGTAATAAGGGTTGGTCATTTTGGTAATTTTCTTAGCAGGATTGTGAGCTCTAGGAGGCAAATCAAGAAAGGATATTTTGCAGTCTTTGTTTAACATGAAATCAATCTTGAAATGTATGTAATATACTTTGAAAATATTTGTATTGAATCTTTGTTTTTCTCCACTATTGTGGGTGTTATTTCTGGTGAACTTTGATCACAGTCAGGGTTTTCTCTTGCTACGTTTTGTGGTATGAATGTAAGCATTGATTTGAATGAATGTGATAGTTCTTAATTCATTTCCAAGGCTTTGTAAATGATCTTTTTAATATTACATGAGAAAGAGCATGGTACAATGTTGGATTATTAAGTATTTTCAGTGATTTGGTATTGATCTCCTTGCATTTGATTTATCAAATAGGTAGTATATTTCTGTGTGATTGTTTTCCTCTGTTTAACATTAGACTCTATAGCCCATTGGATAGGCACCAGTCTGAGTAGCCTTAGATCACCCATTTTCAAAATGAAAACAATACATCCTATCTTTAGAAGTACAAGTAGTCTTAATGCATCCTCATTTGTAGGATTGCCATTATCAGCTATATAGGGGTCTTAAAACAACCAACTGTTCTTAGTCCAGTGACAAATTTGGGGCTAATAAAGCGATTTGGGTTCGGTTATTATTATTTTTAGTTGTTCATCTGGTTTGATTTTAATACCTACTTAGGTATAATACCCCTTGGAACATCCCTCTAGAGTTTAAACTGAGCTCAAAGAGTAGAGGAGTCTACCCACTCCTGTAGTAGGCCAAAATCACTCCTAACTTGTTGATAAACCTCTTCCTATCACCCTGACAACAATCCCAAGCCTAGGTGATTTAGGAATGTTTTAGAGTTGTATTGTAGTTATTTTGGGAACCAACATTTTGGTGCTGCTACTAGGGAGCCAAGATTTTATTTCTGGTTGCTGTGATTTTGAAATATAGTGTCTGTTCAAGTTTTTCTTCCCAGCAAGGGAAGTGGTGACTTTGTTTTAATAACTGAGAATTAATTTTAGTTTGAAAAAAGTTTCATAATGGATAGAGGAAGAAACAAGGAGCAACCTAGATGTGAGGAATCCTCAAGTAATACTGGAAATAGGAGTAGGTATAGGGTAAGAAGACCCAATGTGGTGCCTATAAGAAATGCCCAAGACAATATATTTGTTGACCTCAAAAGCAAATACAACTACACTTCTGAGGACTTTGTTGATAACATGCTTAGGAAAAATTGAAGAACAAATAGAGATGAGTATGATGTTAGAAGGAATGAGAACATTATTGGTAGAGGAAGTAAAGATAGGTCTCATGCTCCATATTTGAGGTCGTTTGGGAATGCAAGTGAGAATGAAGAGATGTAGCAGAATACAAGGCATCCTAATTTCCCCATTGGATCATTTGTAGGTCAACAAGACACTGCCCCTAATGAGGGTGATCAACAACAACAACCTGATAATGATGAAGAAAGAGAAAGAAGGATCAAAGATGAATTCGATTTGCTTGATCATCTTAGAAATAGACAAAGGGAAGTGCAGGCTTTACTTGAGCAGCAACAAGCTCAACTCACCCAACAGGCCTAGCAAAATCATAATGCACAAAAGCAGGGCCTGAATCAAAATGTTAACCATCAACGTGCACCTCAATAGCAATACAATCAATAGAATAACTAGAGACAACAAAAGTAATGTCAAATGGGACAACATGGTGTAAATCAAGCCCTTGCTCAAAATATTAATATCCAGCCACCACAAAATCATGTTAACCAACAACATGGAAACATTCAAAATGTTGGGCATGCACAATGAAGACAAGAACATAGGTTTATTGCTTAGAGGTAGCCATTGGGAGATAAAAGGTACAAGCAACTTGATTTCATTGGCATACCTGATTTTCCTAATCCCATTCCAACAATAATGTTGTCACAGGGGAGGAACATCTCAGACATTTCATTAATGTCACTGATGAGTATGAAATTGAAGATGAAGATGTGATGATGAAGTTATTTGTGCACTCATTGGAAGAAAGCGCTAAATAATGGTATAAGGTTCTCCCTGATAATGACATTGATTCTTGGGAGGAGTTCATGAGAGTGTTTAGGCTGCAATATGGGGATAGAATTGACCCCAAGTTTTCCATCCATGAGATCACAACCATCAAAAAGGCCATCAATGAGACAGTGGCTGATTTCAACAACCACTTCATCATGACTATGAGAAAGGTACCTCCTCACATGAGACCTAATGAATCAATGTGTTTAGTCTTATATTGTGGTGCATTTGATTCGAAGCTTGGTTATTGTTTAGGGGACAAGAGTCCACAAACATTAAGGGAAGCATATGCTACAACTATAAATATTGAGAGTATTATGAGAGATTTGTGGAAGTACATCAAAAGGTTTGATGTAAAATTGCCCCAGCTAGATAAGCCAGCTTTCAACAAAGCTCTTACTATTGACGATAAGTTGGACAAACTTATGGGGATTGTGAAAGATTTGTCATATGAGGTGGCCATAAATGATAAAGGGTTGCCACCTTAGGGTGCTGCAACACATTTTAATGAAGGTCAAAGGTTACATAATAGACCTTATAACACTCATTGGTCTAAGAGACCACAAAAAAATGATAGACAAACTGCCCCCAGGCATGTGAGTTTCAAACAACCTGAAAGGGACACCCCTGATCTTTTGAGAAAGGATCAAGTTAACTTCCAAGATGAATCTTTGTGGTGCCAAGCTTGTTTTCTTCCCCATGATCCATCAAATTGTGTGGTGTCTCATTCACTGAACAAAGAAGAAGAATTCCCAAATGAGGAAGGTGCAACTGAGTACTATGAAGAAGAGATAAATCAGTTTGATGCTGGAGATTATGAGCAGATTGGTCATGCTACTAATAGTAAAAGTTATGAGGAAGATGATCATATTTTCCAATATGATTATGATTGAGGTATGAAAAAGTATCAATTGCCAGCTCATGGTTTTGGGTATTTGAGGGATCTTATGCAGAGAAAGTATTAGTAGTCCAAGCCTCCAAAATAGGATATGGAAGCATTGACTGATGTAGCCATCTTGCAAGTCCAAGGAGGATATCAACTGAGAAATGGAACTATCCCTGTGCATAACACCCCTGCCAAGGAATCAAAACAACAAAAAATTGATCAACCAAGGGACAAATCCAAAGGGAATGTGGAGAAGAAGAGCATTAGATTTCCATAGAAAAATGTCCCTGAAAAGAAGAAAACCTCAATGTCATATCCAACAACAAAACATAAGTATGTTGAAAAGAATCCAACGCCAACTGTGCAACCTGCAGAAACTACACCTATTCTAGGGGTTTATTATCCAAAAGGAGGTTATAAGTGTGATCAACATTAGACACAAAAAGGACTAGAAAAGGAGAAGGCAAAGGATGAAGGTAAGGATATTTCATCCAATCAAATCATACATTATATTCCTTGTATAAATGATGTATGTGATACTCCTTTACCCAATCATCTCCCTATTGACATGGCCTAAGTTTTTAGCCAAATTAGAATTTTTGTGCCAATAGTGGAACTCCTTAGAATCCCTGAACATAGAGATAAAGCACAATCTCTTATTACTACTATAGATGCACAAAAACAACCTGTTGTTGTTTCCAGTAGTAATGATGAATCATGAGGGTGTGGGTCAAGATGAAATAGTAGAGGTTTACTTAGGATCTTCTATGGTTAATAGCAAGATGGGAGTTGACCCCTTTTACACCACTCTGATCATAAATGGATGGCTGTTACACAATTGTATGCTTGATTCAGGGGCATCCAACAATGTCATGCCTCTTGAAAGTATGAATGAATTGGGACTAAAGGTGTCCAAATCCTTTGGTAAGTGTTTTTCTATGGATTCTAGGGAGGTGAATGTCATAGGTCTGGTTAAAGATGTTGAGGTCAAATTAGTTGCATACCCAGACAAATCTTTTCTCATGGACATAATTATTGTGGATTGCTCTGCCAAGTGGGACATGCTACTATCAAGAAAGTGGGCAGCTTCTATGGGCAGTAGTGTTCAAATAGACTTGTCATATGTCACCATTCCAGTCCAGGGCATGGAAGTGAAACTATACAAGGAAAAGAAGGTAGAAGACCAACACAAAGAATAGATACAAAACAGAGGAAGATCATGCAAATTTCTTTGACACTGAAATAGACCATTTTATAGCATATTGCAGCGATGGTGGTCCTTGTGTGAATGTTTCACCTTCTAACCTTGTTGCAGCTATTCAGAATGTGTCTGATTTGTGGACGTTGCACTTTGATGGTGCATTTTCAAAAGATGGTTCAGGTGTTGGGATTATTTTAACATCCCCAGGTGGTAAGTGGTCCTGCATGTCTTTCAGACTAGATTTTCAATGCACAAATAATGTGGCAGAATATGAAGTGCTATTGTTGGGTCTGAATGTGGCTCATAGACATGGCATCCAGTGCTTGAGAATATATGGTGACTTAGAGTTGATTGTACAACAAATAAGAAAAACTTTTATTGCCAAGGACAATAGGCTGAAAGCATATAGAAACACAATATGGGATACCATGGAGTTATTTGACACCATTGGTATTGAGTGGATAGATAGAACAAAAAATGAAGAGGTGGACTCCTTGGCTGTAGCTGCATCCAAATATAATCCTTAGTTAGATTTTCTTCATGACCATCAAGTTGTTGAAGTACTTACAAGGCCGACCATCCCAGATAATGTATACAGTTGGCAAGTCTTCAATGATAGCAATTAGATTTTTAGTTTCCTAAATTGCATGGATGAATTTGATAGTCAAGTAATTGACTGGAAACCTATGATTGAAATGGATAATGGTAAGGAAACATTATTTGGTAGCGAGGTGGTGCAATTGAAGACCAATACCATTCCCAAGGGATTGGTGGCATTGGAGAGGATGTTTGATAGTGCTGACCACTGGAAAAGCAATGGTAAACTAGTTCAAGAAGACAATGTAGAAGGTGTTAACCTATGAACAGAGGAGGCAACAAAGATGGTTTACATAGGCAAGAAGCTAAAGCCTCATGAAAAGAAAATGCTAATTGCTTTATTGAGGAAATTTAGAAAGTGTTTTGCATGGTCATATGATGAGATAGAAGATTATAGGGAGGACTTGTTTCAGCATACTATCCCCCTTCAACCTAATGCAAAACCATTTAGGCAAAAACAAAGGCCTATAAGTCCCACCATAGCTCCCAAAATGCAACAGGAGTTGCTAAAAATGAAAGGAGGTATCATTAAACCAATTAGACATTCTGAGTGGGTATCTAATCTTGTCCCAGTAAGATAGAAGAATGGGGAGATTAGACTATGTGTTGACTTTAGAAATCTGAACGTTAAATCCCTCAAGGATAACTATCCTCTTCCCAGCATGGATCATCTTTTGCAGAGGGTGGCTAGTTTAGAATTGATGTTGATGATGGATAGATTCTTAGGATATAAATAGGTGCTGGTCAAGGAGTCTGAACAACATGAAACAACATTCACCACTCCTTGGGGTATGTATGTATATATGAGAATGCCACTTGGGTTAAAAAATGCAGGATCTACATTTCAAAGAGCAATGGATGTGGCCTTTGCTAGCCTCATTGATGAGATCATGGCTATTTACCAAGATGATCTAACTACATTTTAAAAGGATTGAAATGATCATTGCAAGCATTTGCAATTAATTTTTGAGAGATGTTTAGGGTATGGGATCTCTATAAATCCCCAAAAATGTCAATTTGGAGTTGAAGAAGGAAAGCTGCTGGGACACATTGTGTCAAAAGATGGAGTCAGAATGGATCCAAAACAAGTTAAGGCCATTGACCTTATTCCCCAACTGAAAAAAGTCAAAGGTATTCAGTCCCTCCTTGGGCAAATTAATTTTGTGAGGAGATTCATCCATAAATTTGCTAAGAAGACCAAAGCCATCTCTAAGATGCTTAAAAAGGGACAATCCATCATATGGGACAAGGAATCAGTTGAAGCTTTTCTTGACATAAAGGAGGCTCTAAAAATGCACTAGTGCTAGTAAGCCTAGACTATTCCAAGCCTTTCCAGCTCTTTTCCTTCGCTTCATTTTACACTGTGGCTGCTGTGTTATTACAAAAGAATGAGGATGGATTTGAGCAGCCTATAGGCTTTTTTAGTAAATCCTTATAGGCTACTGAGTTAAATTATTATATTATGGAGAAGCAACATATGCATTGGCAAAGGCCACAAAAAATTTCAAATCCTATTTTACAAGGGTCAAGATCATTGCATATCTGTCATGCATAGCAATGAAAGACATATTCATGCAACATGAGGCTTCAAGTAAAAGGTACACATGGATCAACAAAATCCAAGAATATGATATGGACATATAGGTCACCAAGTTGGTAAGAGGCCAAGGCTTAGCCAAGATGATGGCTAATTCAAATCTTGAAGTAGTGGAGGTAAATGAAATTGAGGAAGATAATGCAGCTCCTCATAGCTCATTGGCTGACAATCCATAGTATAAAGATATTATATTTTACCTTGTCAACATGCATTGTCCTCCAGGAATGGGTGTCACTCAGCAGAGGACCCTTAAACTTCAGTCCCAAAGTATTTCTTAATTCAAGGAGTATTAATGTGGAGAAATCATGAGGGAATATTTTTTAAGTGTTTGAGCTAGCAACAATCAGAAGCAGTCATTGAAGAATATCATCAAGGAATATGTGGTGGGCACTTCCATGCCAAAATCACATGACATATAATCATCAGAGCAGGCTTTTGGTGGCCAAGTCTTTTCAAAGATGTTACCAAATAGGTTAGAAAATGAGATGCTTGCCAACATTTTTTCTGGCAAGATGAAATTCGCTAGAGCATTACCCCTTATGCCAGTTGTAGTTGAAGCACCATTTTAGCAATGGGGAATTGATTTTATAGGAGAAATTCAAGAGAAATCTAGCAATGGATTTAAGTGGATCCTTGTAGCCACTGACTATTTCACCAAGTGGGTTGAGGCTATCCCCACTTGTGATGCCACATCCAAGGTGGTGATTGATTTTCTTATGAACTATGATATAACCAGATTTGGAGTGCCATCCAGAATTGTTGTAGACAATGCTATGTGCTTCAGATCTCAAGATATAATTGATATGTGTTCTAAATATGGAATGAAGTTGGTTCACTCATCACCATATCATCCCTAGAGCAATGGATAAGCTTAGTCCAACAATAAGAGTCTCATGAAGATCATAAAGATGACATTGGATCAGAATAAGAAAAGATGGGATGATAAATTGAAGAATGCTCTATGGACTGACATGATAACTTTCAAGAAATCTATTGGAAGGAGCCCATTTGAGTTGGTATATGGAGCAGAGGCAAAAATGCCAATGTCATTAGAATTTCTAGTATATCAACTACTGTAACAAATTAGAGAGGATGGGGATGATGCTTTGACACTAAGAATGCATAATTTGGCTGAGGCCAGAAGGATGACACATGATAACAACTTATTGCAATAGCAAAAGGCTAAACATTTGTTCAATAAGAAAACAATTAAAAAAAACTTTTAGATTGGTCATTTGGTTCTCCTATGGAATGCAAAATTAGAAGACAACTTGGGTAAGCATGGCAAGCTTGAGCCTTTGTGGCTGGGCCCTTATCAAATTGATGAAAGAGCTAGCTAGGACACATATTACATCAGAAATCTGGAGGGATAATTGCTGGAGCTGCCCATTCATGGACAACATATGAAGCTTTACTTTTCATGAGTAAGTGCTTCCCCTGAATTTTGAATGCAATCAATAATCTTATTGTGCCCTAATGTTTATGATAGTATTTTTCCTTGTATATAGGTTGTGGCTATAAATACATTTTGTTTGTGTTTTCCCTTTTTTGTGTGTTTTTGTGTGTTTTTGGTCTGCCTGGAGATCTGAATCCTCACTGTGACATTGCTTATCACACGTCTCCAACTAGAGCCAGTGTTGGCACCTACAAAAAATTTGCTCCTAGAAATGCCCTACTATCCCCCCAAAATCCAAAATTCCCATTTTATGCCTTTACCATTGAAAATCCCTTGTTTAAATCTGATTAGAGATAGTTTTCAGAGGTCCTTTTCCTCAAAAAATAACTAAGTCAAGTCCCCAAGTATTTCCCCTTTCTTCCCTTAGAAAAATTCATCATTTTTTGCCTTTTGTCGGCTAGTCAGCATTTTTTTGAACTTACTAACTATTTCAGGAGTTAGCATATTTCCCGACTAGCCGAAAAGAAGGCGTCAACAATAGTGAGGGAAGGAGCTGTAACAAAGGGGCGAAGAAAAATTCTAAGTAAGCGGCAAAGATTTACTGTTACAAATTTGATGGTCAAATGGATGTATTCTGCCATTTAGCGAAAGCAAATTATAAGGGAGAAGGCATCTTGTGGAACCATGGAATGATGCCACGTGGATGGCCTTTGGCTGACTAAGTGGTTCACTGATTGTTAGTTCGGCCGATGGCCACTTTGCCGATAGAGGATAGATGAAGATAAAGGGCAACAACATAAGGAAAATTTTCTAAGGCACAAAAGGAATTGAAAGGCTTTGTCGATGAATCAACTGGTTTTCAAACTGGCCATTTTGTTGACAGTGGTTTGAAAAGTTCATGTTTTGTTGATTTTGTTGATAAAGGCAGGGTCCACTGGAGCAAAAGATAAAGTGCTTTTCCCTTGGTTCAGAAAAGAGCAAATTTGCCGATAAGGGCAAGGATGACCAAGTCAGAGGTTCGACATATACCATTTTTTTCCAAGAAAGCAAAAATGAAGAGATGATTTTTCAAAGGCATGAAAGAAGGGGAAGTGGCAAGTTAGGAAAAAAGAATGTTTTCTGATAGAAGGAAAAAATGGCTAAGGCAAGAGTCTATCGCCAAACCGGAAGAAGGACAAACTAGTCAAATAGTTCAAAAGTTTCATAATTCGCCGATAAGGCGATAAAGGAGTGCTTTTCCCATGGTTCAGGAAAAAGCAAAGTTGCCGATAAGGAGACAAGGAAAGGATAAAAGATAAAAGGTTCTCAAAATTATTTTTTTACGATAACAAGGCAACATGGCCTATGGTTCAAGAAAAGCAATTTTGGTCGATAAAGGCAAAAGGGAGCATAGTTTGGCAAAAGTGGAAATTGCCAATAGGAGAGAGAAAAGAAGAATGAGGCGCTGCAAGGCATGGTTCTAAAAAGCAATATTTTGCCAATAAAGGGCAAGTAAGGCCAGTTCAAGATTTTGAGAAATTGCCAACTAAGGGATAAAGAAAAGGAGGATAGTTCGGCAAAGGTGAAGTTTGCTGGTGGAGCAAGCAGAGAAAGACATAGATAAGGGAAGGTTTGCCAAAAAATAAAATTGCTGATAAACATAAGCAGAAAGAAGAGAATGGTTCGATATAGGAGGAATTTGTCGACAAAGGCCAAATTTGTAAAAAATGAAACTTGCCGATAAAGAAGGATAGGATAAAGCAAGTAAAGAGGTAGCAATGGAAAAGGTTTAGAAAATTAAAGATTTGTTGATAAGGTAAATAAGGAAGCTAATAAGGAAGAAAATATGATGAAGAAGTTTCTGAAATGACAAGTGGCTGATAGAGGGTGCCCAACACGCACAGGGTACAGTCAGGTGTCAGAATGCTCAAAATTGAAAATTTGGACAACACATTGGGAGTGTTGCAAATTCTTGAAATAGAGAATTCCTTGAATGTATGCCATGATTGCAAGGATATACAAATTGATTTGTACCCAGATTTTAATGAGCCTACAGAATAGTGCCACACAAGTGGTTGGCACAGTGAAGTTCTTCAATGCACAAAGGACAAATCAATTAAGTGAAATGTTGAAGATGATAGGGAAAGGATTAGAACCTTCCCTCTTTATTGCTTTAAGTAAAGGAAGAGTGCAAGAAATCTTCCTCTGTCCTCTTCAAAGTTAAATGAGCATGGGCAATATTTCCAATGTACAAATCTTTTGGCAAAAAATGGAATTTATGATAGCATTGGTGTAGTCCTTGACAGGGTGTGGTGCCTAGAAGAATGCAGTGAGTTGAAATGCTATATATGTAGAAGTTTGAATTGTAATAAGGGTTGGTCATTTTGGTAATTTTCTCAGTAGGATTGTGAGCTCCAGCAAATCAAGAAAGGATATCTTGCAGTCTTTGTTTAACATGAAATCAGTCTTGAAATGTATGTAATATACTTTAAAAATCTTTGTATTAAATCTTTGTTTTCTCTGGACCGCTTTGGGTGTTCTTTCTGGTGAACTTTGATTGCAGTCAGGGTTTTCTCTTGCCACATTTTGTGGTATGAATGTAAGTATTGATTTGAATGAATGTGACAATTCTTAATTCATTTCCAAAGCTTTGTAAATGATCTTTTCAATATTACATGAGAAAGAGTATGGTACGGTGTTGGATTATTAAGTATTTTTAGTGATTTGGTATTGATTTCCTTGTATTTGATTTATCAAATAGGTAATTATACATTTTTGTGTGATTTTTTTCCTCTGTTTAATGTTAGACTATGCAGCCCATTGGATAGGCACTAGTTTGAGTAGCCTTAGATCACCGATCTTAAAAAAAAACAATACATCCTATCTTTAGAAGTAGAAGTAGTCTTAATGCATCCTCATTATGTAGGATTGTCATTATTAGCTATATAGGGGTCTTAAAACAACCAACTATTCTTAGTCCAGTGATATATTTGGGGCTAAGAAAGTGATTTGGATTTGGTTGTTAATATTTTTTAGTTGTTCATCTGGTTTGATTTTAATACCTACTTAGGTATAATACCCCTTGGAACATCCCTCCAAAGTTTAAGCTAAGCTCAAAGAGCAGAGAAGTTTACCCAATCCTGTAGTTGGCCAAAACTACCCTTAACTTGTTGATAAACCTCTTCCTATCACCCTAACGACAATCCCTAGCCTAGGTGATTTAAGAATGTTTTAGAGTTGTGAGTTGCAGTTATTTTGGGAACCAACACTGGCCATTCTATTCTCTCTTTCAATCAATTAGTAAATCAGTTCTTACAACCTTTCCAGGCTAACATTGGGCCTCAGGTTACTTTCACAGACATGGTCCATTATAGGTAAGGAAATAATGAAAAAGTAACTAATTTTATTTTTCATTACCAATCTCTATTGTCCTAGATTCTGTATGCCCTACCTAACTCTGATGTACAATGGGTCTTCATAGGAAACCTATAGCCGCAAATCCCAGACTAAATTTTGTTGATGTATTATTCCTCTTTCACACGTCTTTGCACTACATTGCATGACTATCAACAATTGTTAAGCCAGTTTGAGAGTTCTACCTCACCGGCTCCTACTAATTAGTCTGGTGCTTCCACATCTTATAATTGCAAGAAAAATAATTTTTTTTACAAAAATAATTCATTAGCAGTAATCAACACTCTAGTGGCTGAAGCAGCTTCACAAGCTACTCTAACCTTACCTGCTCCTAAAACAAATAATAATAATAGAAAATCCACTCCTTTAAAGGAGTCTCTCTATAGCATTATGATGCATCTCCTAAATAGTGGTTTGGTGCAGCTACCTCACATTTGTCCCCTTGATACCAGCAAGACATTTCCACCTTCATATGAATTGAAAGCCTTTTGTCAATTCCACCAAGTCCCAAGTCATGATACTAAGCAATGTCTACATTTGATCTCATCGACCAAGGTGTTATCTAGGTCTCAGGTGTGAACAACAAAAGTAATAAGTTAGTCACTCTTGCCAATCAACATCTGCATATCTACACAGATCTGATGCCTCATCATAGCTCCAATTTTGTTGACCTCGCTTCTTCCTCCAATGGCATTAGAGTTGACTCCTGATTCTTCTTCTTCTCACTCTTATTATGAGATGATAACTATGGTGGACATTCATTCTCACCTTGCTTGAGAACGTCCTTTTTCCAAGCTAGTTATCTCCTTCTCTTTTGCTGACACCTCGAACAATATATCCGAGACACCTCTTTACATTGCAGCAGAGGTAAATGGGAAACCTATCAAAGGTGTTCTGGTGCAGGAGCACCAAGAAGACTAAAGGACTTATGTCTTATTTTTATTGTTCATTTTGTTTTTGTTGATTCAATAAGGTCCTGAAAACCATCTTCTCATGTTGTAATCACGATGCCATAGGCAATCATGCAATCACATTGTAATAGGAGGTAGTCTTAAAAGTCCTAAGGGACAATCATACAATCTCATGTTGTAAGCCTTGCTAAGGCATGTCAAAGTGTTAGAAGGCATGTCAAAGTTTTGTCAAATGTTAATGACATTGTCAAAGGTGTTTTCAAGTCATAAACCAATCAATGCCATTACGCCACAAGTTATAATTAGTTCCAATTTCAAAACAGGATAGTTGCTGTCCTAAAAACAGGGTAGTTGTAGAGAGGAAATTCGATGGTTATACAGTTTCATCAATCCCAACTGCCCTCTAACAATCCAAAGATATTGTAGAAGGCTTCTTAAATCCTTGACATGATGGTTGTAATGTGTAGAAGACATTTGGTGGAGAAAAACAATAAAGAAACTTAGATTTCCTGTTATTTTCTGTGTAAAACACTGTTGTAGCCCGTGGTAATTTCCTGTACGGCAGTGTCATAAGGCATGAGCTGGTGGGGTGATGGAGGTATGAACTAAGTCTATTTTGCATTTGGTTAGAGGTCTTGACACTATTCTGTGTGTGAGTAATCTATAGTTCTCTTAAAATTGTTCACCATAACTTAGACTAGGGTTTTGATAGAAATCATGCATTTTATTCCCATTCCACTGATTTGATTCACTTGTGATCAGTGGGATGGATTGTAGTAGGTCTGTACTAGCATGTTATGATGAATTTTTGGTAGGAAATTTGAGAAAGAGAAGATTTCTTTGAGGAAACCTAACATCCTCATGTGTTAGGCAATGTCTAGAGGCATAATAAGGAACAAAAGAGGACCAATCAGTTGCAGTCCATGTTGGAGCCCCAAAATCCACATAATCCTTAGTTTTATCATGAATACTAAGTGTTCAAACCATTGGTTGGGTTATGTACACAAATTTTAGAGGGGTCTCTTTGTATTTTAGGCCTAATTGGGGCTCTAGGCCATTAAGAGGAGTTATAGGTTGGGGTATATCGTCCAAAACAACCTATACCTAGTTTTGGATATGTGATAGGGAGTCCAAATGGGTATCTCCTAATTCTCCAAGTTCTACATTTGAAGGTCTACAAAAAAAGTTATTCATGACTGTTCTCTTTTTTAGGGCTACAAGCAATTTCTTGGGTTTTTGAAGGAAGTACTAGTTCTGAGTTTGACTTGCATTTGCCAATGATTGGAATGGGTCCCAATACATGTCTAAACCACCTTTCCATGAAAAATTTAGAACCTCTAATTGTTGTTCCCACTTTTGCAAACTGATCTTCAAATTTGGGCTTTTTGGTGTAGTGAAAACCTTGTCAACTTGTTCTATCTTTCTCCTATCCAAGTGCCTCTACATCATAGTGGTATCAGAGCCATAAAAGGTTCTATTGTTGGTTGTGTAAGGCCTAGTATATGTCAGCAGAGGAGAGTGAAGGAGAGGCTAGCAATATGCCTCCAAAGGGGATGACCACTGAAGTGGTTAAGAAGTTCAAGGAGATGGAAGAAAAGATCAAAAGTGGAGTCAAGGAAGCACTCCAAGTAGAGTTGAAGGCATTGAGGATAGGGAAGAGGATAGATGAAGGTTCTAATGAAGAAGAAGAAAAAGAGGAGGAAGAAGAAGAGCAAGAAGAGGTAGAGGTACTTGCAGATCAAAAGCATTTCCTTGAAGCCATCGAAGCAATTGGCAAGGATTCTTCAGAGGCTCGAATGGAGATTCCCATGTTTAGTGGAAAGATGAATGTTGATGAAGTCATGGAGTGGATTGAGGCTCTAAACAACTACTTTGAATACAAAGAAGTTCCTGAAAACAAGATGGTGAAGTTTGCAAAAACTAAACTCAAAGGTGTTTCCCTTACATGGTGGAATTACACCCAAGGTGAGAGGGTAAAGAATGGGAAGAGTATGATCTCTTCATGTAGCAGAATGTTGGAGAGGATCAAGTACCAATTTATTCCATTAGACTATGAGGTGCACATCTACAAGAAGATGCAAAATCTCAAGCAAAGAGATTTGGATGTGGCCACCTACACCGAAGAGTTTCATAAGTTCTCTCTTCGTTGTGGGTACATGGAGGATGAAAAAGGTAAAGTGGAAAGGTATCTAAATGGTTTGAAGTTTAATATCCAAGATGAAATTAGTTTATTAACCCATGAAACTATGGAAAAATTCTTTCAAGTGGCATTAATGGCTGAAGAGAAGTTGAAGAGGAAAGGTGAGCAACAAAATAGAGGAAGAGGTGGCAGACATTTTAGAGGTAGGGGCAGTTTTGGAGGCAGAAATCAGTCCCAAAGAAGTCAAGGGGAATCTAGTTCCCAAGAGCAAAGTGGAGAATTAGGTTCTAGAGGAGGGTTTAGAGGAAGGAGGCCCAATAGAAGAGGTAGATTTGGTGGACCAGGGAGAGGTCCTAATGTCTTCATAGGAAGGTGCTACAATTGCAACCAACTGGGACATCCATCCTTCAAATGTCCTGAAAAGCAAGCCTCAAGCTCTCATGGAGGGGAGAGAAGGAACCAATTGATCCAAGAGGAAGATTTCCAAAGTGTTAACTCACCAATTGGGAGTATAGCCCCAGTCCATGAAGGAGAAAGTTTGATGATGAGAAGAACCATGTTGAAGGTGCCTCAAACACAAGAACCCCCTCAAAGGAAGACATTGTTTAGGACAACATACAAGGCTTATGGTAAGATTTGTAAAATAATTGTTGATTTAGGTTCAACTAAAAATTTGGTTTCCATTGAAATGGTAGACAAATTGAAATTGAAAAGACTTTCTCATGTTAGTCCTTATAAAGTATCATGGTTGAATAAGGGGCAACAAGTTTTGGTAGATGAACAGTCATGGGTAGAATTTGAGATAAGAGAATATAAGGACAAGATTTTGTGTGATATAATTCCCATGGATGTTTGTCATTTGTTGTTAGGACATCCATGGTAAAATGATGTTCAATCACAACATGATGGTAAAACTAATTCTTTCATTATAACCAAGAATGGTAGAAAGTATAGAATGGATCCATTGTCTGATGAGAATGTAGAGAAGAATGTTGGGTCAAGTGTCATGATTGTGAGTGGTAAAGAGTTTTTAGACACCCTTAAGGAGGAAGGAACCCAAGGGTATGCTCTAATTTTGAAGCCTAAAAATAGTCCTAGTTTGCATGATCCTAGTAAGGAAGAGGTCCCTAAGGAGGTGCAACAATTGTTAGAGAGTTATAAGGGGATTATTGTAGAAGAAATGCCTAATGAGTTGCCTCCTATTAGGGACATGAGCCATCAAATTGACTTCATACCGGGATCCACTTTGCCAAACAAAGAAGCCTACAAGATGACACCTTCCCAAAATGAAGAGATTGCCAAACAAGTGCAAGAATTGTTGGATAAGGGATTGGTAAGAAAGAGTCTTAGCTCATGTGATGTACCAACAGTCCTAGCCCCTAAAAAGGATGGTAAATGGAGGTTGTGTATGGATTCTAGAGCCATTAACAAGATTACCATAAGATATAGGTTCCCTATGCCAAGAATTGAGGACCTAATGGACTGTTTGGGAGGGGCTAGATACTTTTCTAAGATTGACCTTAAGAGTGGGTATTATCAAATTAGGATAAAGCAAGGGGATGAATGGAAGACAACATTCAAAATAAATGAGGGTCTTTATGAGTGGTTGGTGATGCCTTTTGGTCTATCTAATGCCCCAAGTACTTTTATGTGTCTCATGAATGAAGTGTTGAAGGATTTCATTGGCAAATTTGTTGTGGTGTATTTGGATGACATTTTTTTTTTAGCAGGACTAAGGAAGAACATTTGCAACATTTGGATAAGGTTTTGAAGAAGTTGCATGATGAACAATTGATGATCAACATGGAAAAGAGTGTCTTCATGAAGGAAGAACTCACCTATCTTGGTTTTGTGATTTCCCAAGGTAGTTTGAAGATGGATCCAGTAAAGGTAGAGGCCATTTTGTCATGGCCAACTTGAAAAACAACAAGTGATGTGAAAAGTTTTCATGGTTTGGCAACATTTTATAGGAAATTCATAAGGGGTTTTAGTCGTATTTGTGTACCAATTTTGGATACCATCAAAGGGGGGCAGAAATGTAAGTTTTTTTGGACAAAGGCAGCCAATGATTCTTTGGAAATTTTGAAACAAAAGGTAGCACAACAGCCCATTCTTGTTTTGCCCAACTTTAACAAGTTTGTGGTGGAATGTGATGCTAGTAACCTTGTTATAGGGGCTGTCCTAAGCCAAGAAGGTAGGCCTATTGGTTTCTTTAGTGAAAAATTTAATGATGCTAAGAGAAAGTACTGTACTTATGACTTGGAATTGTATGCAATGGTGCAAGCTTTAAAAAAATGGAGGCACTATCTTTTGCCTAAAGAATTTATTGTTTATACTGGTAACCATGCACTTAGTTTTCTGAATTCACAGGAGAAACTCAACGATAGGCACATGAAATGGGTTGAACAACTTCAAGCATATAATTTTTCAATCAAACACAAGAAGGGGTAGGCCAACAAAGTGGTAGATGCATTGAGTAGAATGGTGTGTATGATTTAAGAAATTCAGTTGCAAAGTGTAGGGGTTGATGCTCTCAAACATATGTATCAGGATGATGAAGATTTCAAGGAGGTATATGAAGTTTGTTCACAATTTTTAGACTCTTATCATTTTGATTTTTCTAAGTTTTTGTTGCAACAGGGGTTGTTGTTCAAAGGCAGCCCATTATGTGTTCCTAGGTGTTCCATGAGGGGGAACATCATAAAAGAAAAACATTGTGGTGGACTAGGAGGTTGCTTTGGGCTGGATAAAACATTGGATCAGGTGAAGAGGTTTTATTTTTGGCCTAAAATGCAATCAGATATCAGAAAATTTGTTGAATGTTGTAGTATTTGTCAAAGGGCAAAGGGTACATCTAATGCTGGTCTATATCAGCCATTTCCTATTCCTAATAGGCCATGGGAAAGTATTAGCATGGATTTTGTTTTGGGTCTTCCTAGGACTCAAAGAGGTTTTGATAGCATATTTGTTGTGGTGGATAAATTCAGTAAGATGGCTCATTTCTTTCCATGTAAATGCACTAATGATGCTTCACACATTGCTGGTTTGTTGTTCAAAGAAATTGTTAGGATCCATGGTTTGCCTCTTAACATTGTGACTGACAGGAATCCAAAGTTTGTAGGCCACTTTTGGCGCACTTTGTGGAAGAAGTTGGGCACTCAATTGTCATTTACTTTAACCTATCACCCTCAGACTGATGGCCAAACTGAGGTGGTGAATAGGTCTTTGGGAAATCTTCTCAGGTGTCTTACCAAACATGGAGAGGCATGGGATATGATCATCCCTCAAGCTGAGTTTGCTTACAATGATTCCACCAATAGAAGCACAGGAAGGAGTCCATTTGAGATTGTTTATGGTGTTCACCCAAGAGGTATTCTTGAATTGAGAGATCTATGGATTGGAGAGGAATAATGCTCAAGGTGAGGACTTTGCATTGGCCATGAAGGACATCCATGATAATGTAAAAGAAAATCTTAAAAGAAACAATGACAAGTATAAGGAGAAAGGCAATGAGAGAAGGAGAGATGTATAATACAAGGTTGGGGATTTGGTCATGGCACATTTGAAGAAGGGAAGACTTCCAAAGGGGTAGCCAACCAAACTCCTCATGAAGAAGATAGGACCATGCCGGATTGTGCATAAATTTGGGCCCAATGCCTATGAGATTGAACTTCCTCAAGGCTTGGCCATATCTCCTATCTTTAATGTTTTAGACTTGTTCCCTTTCAAAGGTGATCCTAATGCAGATTCAGAGGCAGATATGACAACAGTAGGAGATGAAGAATGGGTTAAGGGTCTTCCACCCAATCAACCATTGAAGTTGGAATGCATTCTTGACACCAAGGTCTTGAAGAAGACTAGAAAGAAGACATACAAACAGTTCCTTGTCAAATGGAGTGGCTTACCCATTAAAGATGCCACTTGGATGAGTGAAGAAGACATCTTGAAGCATGGTGTCACAATTGCTGATCTACTTCCTCAAGAGACTTGAGTTCTCTTTCCCCCCAAGGAGTATGGTGTAGAAGCACCAAGAAGACTAAAGGACTTATGTGTTGTTTTTGTTGTTCATTTTGTTTTTTTTGATTCAATAAGGTCTTGAAGACCATCTTCTCATGTTGTAATCATGATGCCACAGGCGCACTGTAATAGGAGGCAATCTTAAAAGTCCTAAGGGACAGTCATACAATCTCATGTTATAAGCCTTGCTAAGGCATGTCAAAGTTTTGTCAAATGTTAATGACATTGTCAAAGGTGTTGACAAGTCATAAACCAATCGATGTCATTATGCCACTAGTTGTAATTAGTTCCAATTTCAAAATAGGACAGTTGCTGTCCTAAAAATAGGGTAGTTGCAGAGAGGAAATTTGATGGTTATACAGTTTCATCGATCCCAACTGCCCTCTAACTATCCAAAGGTATTATAGAAGGCTTCTTAAATCCCTACCATGATGGTTGTAATGTGTAGAAGACATTTGGTGGAGAAAAACAATAAAGAAACTCAGATTTCCTGTTATTTTCTGTGTAAAACGCTGTTGCAGTCCGTGGTACTTTCCTATACGACAGTGTCATAAGGCATGATTTGGTGGGATGATGGAGGTATGAACTAAGTCTCTTTGGAATTTGGTTAGAGGTATTGACACTATTATGTGTGTGAGTAATATGTAGTTCTCTTAAAATTGTCCACCATAACCTAGACTAGGGTTTTGATAGAAATCATGCATTTTATTGCCATTCCACTGATTTGATTCACTTGTGATCAGTGGGATGGATTATAGTAGGTTTGTGCTAGCATGTTATGATGAATTTTTGGTATGAAATTTGAGAAAGAGAAGATTTCTTTGAGGAAACCTAACATCCTCATATGTTAGGCAATGTTTAGAGGCATAGTAAGGAACACAAGAGGACCAATCAGTTGTAGTCCATGTTGGAGCCCCAAAACCCACATAATCCTTAGTTTTAACATGAATAATAAGTGCTCAAATCATTTGTTGGCTTTTGTCCATGAATTTTAGAGGGGTCTCTTTGTATTTGAGGCCTAATTGGGGCTCTAGGTCATTGAGAGGAGTTATAGGTTGGGGTATATCGTCCAAAACAACCTATATCTAGTTTTGGATATGTGATAGGGAGTCAAAATGGGTATCTCCTAATTTTCCAAGTTCTACATTTGAAGATATACAACAAAAGTTATTCATGACTATTCTCTTTTTTAGGGCTACAAGCAATTTCTTGGGTTTGTGAAGGAAGTACTAGTTCTGAATTTGACCTGCCTTTTCCAGTGATTGGAATGGGTCACAATACATGTCTAAACCACCTTTCCATGAAAAATTTAGACCTCTAACTACTTTTCCCACTTTTGCAAACTGATCTTCAAATTTGGGCTTTTTGGTGTAGTGAAAACCTTCTCAACTTGTTCTATCTTTCTCCTATCCAAGTGCCTCTACATCATGTTCTCTGTTAATCTTGTCTCTGTCACTAGTGTTATCATAGAGGAGTTTATGTACATTCATGATATGTATAATGATGTTTATGATCCATCTCACATTTTTATAGAGTGTCATGATGGGATGTCTAGACCGACTCTTGGTTCGATCACCCTCTCTATCCAGGTGGGACCAAAGACCTTGGACGTCCCCTTCTCTATCATTGTTATTACTAATCATTATCATGTGAAGTTGGGCTTAACTTGGCTTAGTTCCATGACAACAATCACCTGAGTGGTTCATTGATGTCTGAAGTTTCCTTACCATGGTGCTATACATACAACTCGTCATAGTAGACTCACGCCACTCGCCATGCGAGGAAACTTTTCTCTGGACTACTTTTGGCTAGCCCCTACTAAACCACTTTGGCCTAGTAATGACTTTATGTTTATATCATATCAGAAGTTTAAGGCATCTAGGATCTCTCAGTTGTTAGCTGGCCCCTCGATTTCATCTTCTTTAGTTGCTACTCCTGTGGTACCTCTGTCTTCGGACGCTACTCCTATTCCTAGATAAAGGAAAGCAACCCGTACTGAGTGCACCTCCCTATTCCCGTACACCTAGTTTATACTTTGTAGTGCCTCCTTCCTTCTCTTACATGAGATCTTAGGATAGACCTATAGTATAGCCACATGCACCGCGTTTCCATGGAGTTTCTCAACCTATGTTGGCTAGTTTTGTTCCTCCTACCTCCTCGGTGGCACCAAGAAACTTGCCTTTGTTGAGTACTCCTCCTCCTCTCATGGTGGTTCCCCAATCTTTAGTGGTTGCTTTTGTTCCTCATGTCCCTTTGGTGGCATGAGGAAAGCAACCCATGTTGCGGGCACCTTCCCCTTCCCCTACTCCTATGATCTCTCCACCATTAGTGGTTAACTTTGTTGGTCCACATATGCCTATGAATGTGGATGGCATGGATCCCATGATGGAAGACCCACCGGCTTCGCTAGTGGAAGCCTTAGCCCGTAGGAGGTGGAACCAGCTTGTGAGAGATTGTAGGCGTCCTTGTCATGCTGCGAGCATGTGTTGTTGATGCATAGCCTCCTTTTGAGGATCCCTCTTCCTCACAACCTTCTCTTGATCCTATTCTTCCTCTAGATCCCCACCTTCCTATTTTCCTTCCTCTATCTCTCCCATCCCCGACCCCCACTTCGGTCGTAAGTGCCGCTCCTAGCACCACCTTCGCTGCTATTATACCTGCCCAACTTGTGTTACCTAAATATAATCTTGAGTGTTATCCTACCCTACTGCAGCTTCAACCTAAGCACATTCTATAGTTGTCTTTACCACCTGCCTACCCCACTTCTTCTTTTCTCTGTGGAGAATGTTACTTCACTTGTGTCTCTTAGTGCTCACCCTATAGCTGATAGCACTTGAAATCCACCTGTGGTTTGCATTTCAGATAATGATTCTCCTAATTCCTCCCTTGTGAGAATCATAGAGTCTATTCCAAACATCTCAACATTGTCCATGATCTTTTCAAAATTGTTGACAATCGTTGAACCTAGTGCTTGGGAAGATCTAGCCCCGCCTATTGATCCTCCACACTTGGTTATGGGAGAATGTCCTTCGACTCATCTTGTTGTGGTTCCATTATCAGCAATTCCTCTGTCCCATTGTGAGTATGAAGATTGGGACTAGGATGAACTGTTCGTAGATGACCTGTGAGAGCTTTACATATGTTTTATGTGTTTGCTTGCTTGTTAGTAATGTTTCTCTTGTGTTGTTCTTTTATGTTTGTTAGTTCTACTTGGAGGACCTGTGATGCCCTTATAGACACGTGGATATAGGAGGAATACATTTGTCAATATATTCTTCTATTTTTTCATACTTCCCTCTCTATGTTGTATTTTTGTTCATTGTTGTGACATTTTGGGGATGATGCAAGGTGGAAGATTTAGCTTCCTTCCATGTTGACCCAAAATTTTTAAATTTTTCATTTTTTCATTTTGATATGTATTTGTCTCTTTGTGACCTTTCTTCCTTGATACTCATAGTTATATGTGTTTGGGGATGATGATAATATAGAAAATGAGATTCTATGATTACTACATTTAGATATACATTATGTTGACCCCAAAAGAACACAGATCCCTTAGTGTGTTTGGTGTTATTGCTTGTTTCTTGTGGCATGTGTTAGCAAAGCTCGGTGTCATACCATGCTTAGACAAGCTCTTTGTGTATCATGCCTATAACATCACCTCGGTTGTCCCTCTTTGGGGGCATCCCTTTTCTTTTGCAAAGATAAAATTTTAAGAACATATCTATCGATATATGTTTCTTAAAGCTATCTTCCTCATTTATCCCTTAAAATCAATTGCATACATGTAATTTATATAATTATTTTAAGGTGGGGGCATATCTCTCTCGATTTACACCTCTTTGTTGAAACACTCCTCGAGGCTTGGTTTTTGGTGTACTCCTTGAAGCATTTTCTCCTTGTAGAATTTGTAGCTAGTGGTCCCAAGAAGATGCACTTTCTTGGCCTATGCACACTTTTAGCTACTTGTTTCACACTCTTTGTGAGTCACCTAACAACACAGGTTTGTTAGTCCTAGTGGCCTATAAGAGTTAGTATGGTTCTTAGCCCTCGTAGTGTGTTATCCCTAGAACCATACTTGGCATCCTTTCTATCTCTCTTAGTGTGCTAGAAATGCCTTTTTGTTTCTTTGCATTCATTGTTTCCTTTTGTGCATGTGTGTGTTTGTTGTAGGTAGTAGTAGATTGTGCATTATATTATATGATTTGCTAAACAATGTTGTTTGGGTGCATAATATTCAATCTAATCCTTTTAGGATGTTTTATATGATTCTGACATTGCCTCTTGTGCAAATTTATGGTCTAACATTGTGGTTTTGTAGGTTCTCAGCCTGGAGGCTTCATACCTCTACTTGAAGAATCTCATGCATCCTCTATGACATTCCTTTTGGAGGTATAACATGTTATGTTATTTTCTTTATACTTTATCTTGCATATGCATGTAGTGTCATACGTTCACTAAAGTGGGGGCTAAATGTAATGTAGAAATTTGTATACCCTTGCAATTTCATGCTACGTTGAGTAACCATTTTGGCATTTTGCATCTTCTCTCTACATGATAGGCTAGGTTTGCATGATTTTGGTCTATTTATTCTACTGTTCTTAAAAATTCATTATGGTGCTTAAGTGTTTACATGGTCCTAAGGTGCCTTGTACGACCAAAAGCTAGTTTTACCTAGACCTGAGCACTCTGCATGGACGTCAGCACGCCACGCTAGCATACCACATTATTTTGTTGATAGGTATCTATTTCTGGGCATTACAACACATCTTAGGTGATCATGAGGATTTCATGTAATGCCTCTGGAGGTCGTAGAATGACTCCTTCCATTCACAATTTCTCCCTCTTGGAAGTGTACTGGAAAATATTTTGAATTTCAATTCTCACATTCATTCTCACTCTCTCAATCTTTGACACATTTTAGCTTTCATACAACTCTTTGCTACTTTCTTGTGTGAACCAGTCTTCTATAATAGATATAGGTGATTTTTGGTGCTCCTTGGCATTTCAAGATCACTTTCATTAGATCTTGGATGTTTTGTTCTATTTGGTGCACTCTTTGAGGAGGCTCTCTTGGCTGGGGTTTGAAGCTGTACTTAGTCTTTGAGCTCTTGGGGAGTTTTCTGCCTCTTCTTGGTGTTGACATTGGTGAGTTTGTTCCTTGTTGCACTTAGAATAGTTTTATTTCAAATTTGTATGGTGTAGACCACCATCGTTGTATCTTGTTTTCTTAGTGTAGACCACCATTGTTGCATTTCTGTTGGGTGTAGACCACCATTTATTTTCATTGCATAGGATACATATTGTGAGTTTCTCTCCCTGTAGACTAGGGAATGAACTATATTTGTCTTACTTGTTTTATTGCTATTCTTACCTTCCTAGATACACTTAAGATAAGAACACACACACGTTTCCTTTCAATTTATATGCTATGTCTTGAATTACTGCTCGTGAAGGTAGAAATACTAACACAAGGACTTGACTGAGGCAAGTCCCCAAGCAGCCCCACAGAGGTTTCATATTTCTTCCTTTTGTGCAGTTCATTGTAATCAGTGGAAAGGGTGTGCTTTCATGAGGTTTCTTGGAGTGAAGAGCTTACATCCACATAGAGGTTTCATACTTCTTCCTTTTGTGCTTGTCCCTCTTCATTTTCCTTAGTTTAATTGGTTTCCTTTTTATTTCTGTTTCAACCAGATATCACTGGCTATAGTCTTTGTTGGAATTTGTGCTATGTAGGTGCTGTAGGTTCCTTTGGACTTGTCTATTTTTATTTTGCATACATTTTGGACTCTAGCACCTAGCAGAGATATCCTCATGGCATGCTGTCATCTAAGACTAAGACCCTCTCCCTACTGTCACAGGTTCCCTTTTCTTATCTTATTTCATGTCTGCATTTGTCTTGTTTAGATTCTACTTATAATAGTTGGTTTTCTACATTCTATTCGTTTCCCTTGATTATCAATCACCTGTTTAGGTTGTATTGCTTTGACTAGGACTTATAGTGTTTCTCTAGTGATCTAGGAGTAGATTACTTGACATTTGACACCTTAGATAGCCGAAACCAAGTGTAGTTGTAGAGGAGAGTTCACTCAATTGAAGCAAGTAGATTGAGAAGTAATTTTCCCACACTACAGAAGTACATAAGATAAGTGCTAATACTCACCCCTTTCAATACTATCAACTGGCTGAATTGGGTAACGAGAAGCCTTCTCTTTATTCTCTCCATAATTTTATACCTTCTACAACAAATTCTCAAAAACCATCATCACCCTCTATTGATGATGATGTGCCTTCCTCATCTAATGCATGTATTTGTGATGATTGGGGCTCCTTAGACTTCAGCCCCCATCAGTCTGGTGAATATAAGGTTGACCCTTCTCTCTCTGACATTCCCACATTCAAAAAGGATCTACATTCTAGTATTAGAATTGATCCTTCATCTCATGTGAATTCTTCTACTACTTCTCCAACATGTGCATACACATCTCATTTTGAAAAGGCTAGTGATGCTGATTCTTCTCTTCTTTTTGGTTTGGAGACACGTTATGGGCTTGGATTCAAATTTCTTTCTAAAGATGGATACACTACAACAAAACATATAATTAGTGCCTAAAATATCGCCAAATTTTAGTGCATTTGAGTTCATGAATTGGACATTTTTGTAGGAACAAAACTCAGCGCTAAATTGCATTTTCACTTTGGCGCCGGTTTAACGTTGATTTTAGTGCTGGATTTAGCGCCAGATTTTGTTGCTTCTAGTTTGGCTTCTGCTTTTGCTTCTAGGTTTGCTTCCAAATTTTATTCTAGGTTTGCTTCTAGTTTTGCTTCCGATTTTGCTTCTAGTTTTACTTCCAAATTTGCTTCTGATATAACGTTGCTTGTTGCATCTAGGTTTGCTTCCATTTTTGCATCTTTTGTTGCTTCTAATATGGATTCTATTATTGCATCTTTTGTTGCTTCTAAAATTGCTTCCATTATTACTTCTTTGTTTGCTACCTAAATTGCTTCTATTTTTGCTTCCTAGATAATGCCAAGTTTTTCTTCCAAGATTGCTTCTGATTTGCTTCTAGTTTTTCTTCCATTGTTGCTTCCTTTTTTGCTTCTAAAAATGCTTCTTGTTTTGCTTACATTTATTAGTTTAATATGTTTTATTTCAATTTAATTAGTTAAATATATCATGCCTCTTAAATTACTCATATGATTATAGAGTAAGTAATTTAATTATTTAACTCATATGATTAAATAACAAGATAATTATTATAACATGATCATCATCTATAATTAAAAAAAGTGAGTCAAATATCTATAATTTAATTGATTTTGACATCCACCTTGAGCAGTAAATTAAAATCATCATATGTAATAAATATCCATCCAAAAATCATCAACCACTTTCAATATATATAAATTGACAAGTCAATACTGATAAGATCATCATCATATATAACTAAAATAAGTGAAAGTCAAATATGCCAGTAGATCAATAACATGTCAGAATGATACATGTCCAACAGTCAACATAAGTCAAAATGATACATGTACAAATGATATAAGTAAAAATGATAAATTATGTAACTCAAAATGATACAAATCAAGATGATACATGTCAAAATGATACAACTCAATAATCTAGTACTGTAGGCTGTGAAAATGATACATATGCTAGTAACCATGAAAAGAGGCATCATAACGATATATCAACAATGATCCATGATGTAGTCTATATGATCATGAATGTCACTGGCTACTACCAGCAACTGCCTCATCATCATCATCTCCATTGTGATCATCATCATCATCATCATCATCATCACAATCATCATCGTTATCGGTCTCGGTGTCTTCTGTATCTGTGTCATCATCATCCTCTGCCATGTGATCTATACCAGAACCAACATAACCTAGGTCTATATCATGAGGATCATCGTGATTTTCTAGAAGACCCGTGTTTTGTAAAAAAAACATTTAAAATGAAAAGTTATTATTTATTTCATGCAATAGTTTATTTTTCTGTTATATATCTAATATTACAACATATGAAATGAAACCATAATCATATTACATCATATCAAAGTGCACATACCATAATAAAATTTCAAAAAAGTTATAGCTAATATGTCATTCTAATGATGTAAAACATGCAACAATTCTAATAAACGTTAGTTAAGGTCATAAAAAAATTGTTATACAATTTAACTATCAACTATAAATTCTATTACATAACCTTAAGTGCCACAAATTGCTTGGTCCATGTATGTTCTTTTTCACTATTAATGTAATAACCTGCATTAGACAGAAACATTAAAGAGTTTTTAAGTAGCAGTTGATTAAATTCTCTTACATGTCATTAAGGAATGCATAATTTTTTTTCAATAATTATTTATCTTAAGGTTCATGAGTAACCTTAAGATAAAGGTCTATTTTGTTTGAAAAAAAAATGAAGTTAGCAATATGGCTTTATCCGGTTGATTTTAGAAAGAAAAAATGTTAGCCCTATATATTCCCACTCACAGTTCTTCAATGTGAGCGGGAATAGGGCAAATTTGGGGATTTAGAAGGAAAGATAAAGTTTAGGGTGTCTTCAAGATGGCTAACACAGGTAAGGAGGTCAATCATGCACACATAATGATCAACTGAAGGTGTAATGCAATAAGGGTTACAAATGTGATTAAAGTATGTACAACTCTCATCCACTAAACCTGTATGGCTGCATGCACCTAGAATACAAGAAAAGCTTACAATGTTAGGATATGTTCCAAAGTGCTTAATTAATTTGAATATTTTGAGAGCGTCCTTACAAAATCCATTTTGTGCATATCATGCAATCATTACATTCCATGAGATGGCATCTCTTTGGGGAATTCTGTCAAATAGTTTACATTTTTTGATAATGATTCCATATTTTGCATACATGTCCATGATAGCATTTCAAACTATAATATCTCACAATAATCCCCCTACCATTATGCTTTGAAGGATGTCCATACCTTGTTCCAAAGCTCCCATTTGGGCACAGGCAGGGAGGATGCTGGCAAAGGTTGCAGAATTTGGATTTACAGCTGACAATCGCATTTGCTTGAAAGTTTCTAAAGCCTGTTCAACAAATCCATTTTGTGCAATCCTGCAATCATTGTATTCCATGAGATGACATCTCTTTGAGGCATTCTGTCAAATATTTTGTGTGCCTTGTCTGTGCTTCCACATTTTTCATATATGTCTATCAGATCATTTCCAACTATAATATCTGACAAAAAATTGCCTTCTATTATGCTTTGATGGATGTCCATACCCTGTTCCAAAGCTTACCATTTTGATATAGGCAGAGAGGATGCTGGCAAAGGTTGTGGAATGTGGCTTTACACCTGCCAATTTCATTTGCATGAAAGTTTCTAAGCCTTTTCAACAAATCCATTTTGTGCATATCATACAATCATTGCAGTCTATTAGACCACATTTCTTTCAGGGATTTTGTCAAATAGTTCACATGCCTTGTCTATGCTTCCACATACATCTCTCTCTCTCTCTCTATATATATATATATATGCATATTCAATTGCATTTGCTTGAAAGTTTTTAATGCCTTATCAACGAATCCATTTTGTACATATCGTGCAATCGTTGCAGTCCATGAGACCACATTTCTTTGAGGGATGTAATCTATTTTATGCACACAACTCAGTATAAATTAACCTAGATTGGTGGTATTTAAGAATCCCTTGAGAGGATTGCCGTTATGTTGCTAGGAGACATGTTATCATAGGTTAACCCATGGAAAATTTTTGTAAAGGATTTAAAACAACAAGCTTCAACTGTGCAAATGCATCTAAGATGAATGTGTAGATCTAGATTCCTTTTAATTAATGGCATTGGAAACTACAAGGAACGTCAATTCTTATCCACACATTATAAGCTACAAAGGAATTGATTACAATTTGAAATCATTCAAAGGAGAATTTGTGCATAAATTCTATTCTTTATTGAATTTTGTGCATAAGTCTTTGTGAAGGCTTTCATGATCAAAAGTGGTACTTGCAACTAAACATTTGACAAAATTTCACTTCCAATTATGCTTTGATGGATGTCCATATGCTCATCCAAAGATTCAATTTATGCATAGGCAATGATGATGCTGGCAAAGGTTGAGGAGTTGGGATTTACACCCACCAGTAGGAAATCTGACATAGTGCACATTATTATAGTGTAAGCCTATTTTTCAGATTGCTTCATTTAGCATCATCAATAATCTCCACAAGAACATTGTCCCTATTTAAAAATGATGGAAAGGGTTCACATCTCACAACAATTTCGCTTGTGACAATCTTGGAGATAAATTTTGCTGCAGTGTGGCAATCAACACATACTCAAAGGTTCTTAACAACTCTAATAGTTGTTCCATGGGGCATGTTTAACAAACCGAATGTAATTGCCAACTTTTTACCATGGTGGCAGAGAAATAATACTTTTTCCCATCCTTCCACAGTATTAAGTAAATTCTTGAATCTGGAAAATACCTTGCCGCCTTCATCTTCCAAGCCAATTTCTCCAACTTTACATAGGTCTCCTTTGTCTATGGATGTGATATGTCTCCTACACAAAACCATGTACCATATTATGCCCTTCAATCCAACTGCATCTAAGGATTTTTTTAATTCCTCTATATTTCATCAATCTCCTTACCTCACCACACCTACCCACTTGTGGATAGATGTTTGAGAGAAAAACATAAGTTGTGCAACATTTTTAGGATCCAAATAAAAAAGTAGTGTTTTTGTAAATATTGCTAAGCCTATATTCATATGTGATCTACAGGCACCAAGAAAACACATCCATACAACCAGCACATATTTAACATGTATTTCAATGATAAAGTTTAGGGTGTCTTCAAGATAGCCAACATGGGCAAGGAGGTCAACCATGCACACATAATGATCAATTGTAGGTGTAATGCAATAAGGGTTACAAATGTGATTGAAGTATGTATAGCTCTCATCCACTAAACTTGCATGGCTGCATGCACCTAGAATACAAGAAAAGCTTACAATGTTAGGATATGTTCCAGAGTGCTTAATTAATTTAAAGATTTTGAGAGCGTCCTTGCAAAATCTATTTTGTGCGTATCCTGCAATCATTGCATTCCATGAGATGACATCTCTTTGAGGAATTCTATCAAACAGTTCATGTTTTTTGTCTATGATTCCATATTTTGCATACATGTCTATGAGAGCATTTCAAATTATAATATCTCACAAGAATCCCCCTACCATGATGCCACCGGTTAAAATAGGAAAGACTTTGCATTTATTTTCTTTCATGTTTCCATCTTTACACCAACCAATTGCATTTGCTAAAAATATTCTAAATCCTTTTCAACAAATCCATTTTGTGCATATCCTACAATTATTGTAGTCCATGAGACCACATTTCTTTGAGGCATTCTATCAAATAGTTCACGGGCCTTGTCTATGGTTCCACATTTTGCATACGTGTCTAACAGGGTAGTTGCAACTACAACATCTGACAAAATTCCTCTAACCTTTATGGTTTGATGGGTCCATACCCTATTCCAAAGCTCCCATTTGACACAGGCAGGGAGGATGTTGGCAAAGGCTGTAGAATTTGGCTTTACACTAGCTAATTGCATTTGCTTTAAAATTTCTAAAGCCTTTTCAACAAATCCATTTTGTGCATATCTTGCAATCATTGTAGTCCATGAGACCACATTTCTTTGAGGCATTCTATCAAACAATTCATGTGCCTTGTCTATGCTTCCACATTTTACATACATGTCTAATAGGGTAATTGCAACTACAACATCTGACAAAATTCCTCTATCCTTTATGTATTGATGGATGTCCATACCCTATTCCAAAGCTCCCATATTGACACAGGCAGGGAGGATGCTAGCAAACATTGTGAAATTTGGCTTTACACCAGCCAATTGCATTTGCTTTAAAATTTCTAAAGCCTTTTCAATAAATCCATTTTGTGCATATCCTGCAGTCATTGCAGTCCATGAGACCACATTTTGTTGAGGCATTCTATCAAATAGTTCACGTGCCTTGTCTATGCTTCCACATTTTGCATACATGTCTAACAGGGCAGTTGTAACTACAACATTTGACAAAATTCCTCTATTCTTTATGTTTTGATGGATCTCCATACCCTATTCTAAAGCTCCCATTTTGACACAGGCATGGAGGATGCTGGCAAAGGTTGTGGAATTTGGCTTTACACCAGCCAATTGCATTTGCTTTAAAATTTCTAAAGCCTTTTCAACAAATCCATTTTGTGCATATCATGCAATCATTGCAGTCTATTAGACCACATTTCTTTCACAGATTTTGTCAAATAGTTCACATGCCTTTTCAACAGATTTAACATGTATCTCAATGATAACATTTAGTGTGTCTTCAAGATAGGCAACACGAGCAATGAGGTCAACCATGCATACATAAGGATCAACTGTAGGTGTAATGTAATAAGGGTTACAAATGTGATTGAAGTATGTACAGCTCTCATCCACTAAACCTACATGGTTGCATGCACCTAGAATACAAGCAAAGCTTACAATGTTAGGATATGTTCTAGAGTGCTTAATTAATTCAAAGATTTTGAGAGCATCCTTGCAGTGCCTTTTCAACAAATCCATTTTGTGCATATCATGCAATCATTGCAGTCTATTAGACCACATTTCTTTCACAGATTTTGTCAAATAGTTCACATGCCTTTTCAACAGATTTAACATGTATCTCAATGATAACATTTAGTGTGTCTTCAAGATAGCCAACACGAGCAATGAGGTCAACCATGCATACATAATGATCAACTGTAGGTGTAATGTAATAAGGGTTACAAATGTGATTGAAGTATGTACAGCTCTCATCCACTAAACCTACATGGTTGCATGCGCCTAGAATACAAGCAAAGATTACAATGTTAGGATATGTTCTAGAGTGCTTAATTAATTCAAAGATTTTGAGAGCATCCTTGCAGTGCCTTTTCAACAAATCCATTTTGTGCATATCATGCAATCATTGCAGTCTATTAGACCACATTTCTTTCAGGGATTTTGTCAAATAGTTCACATGCCTTTTCAACAGATTTAAGAGGTATCTTAATGATAAAGTTTAGAAGTATGGTGAATGTCTTTGCAAATATTACCTTTGGTTGTGTTGCAGGGACAACTTGACTTCATTCATTTGATAAAGAGATACCAGGGTGTTAATGTGACTAGAAGCCTATATTACCTGGATTACTTCAAGGCTTTACCTTGTGGGTCATTATTTTTTATTATATAGGATGGTAGTTGTGACAGAGGAAGAATATTGAGTAGAGATATTACGTGCTTAAGGGGAAAGGAAGGCCAGTAAATATTGTGACAGTTTGCAATGACTGGATTCTCGTGATGTAGATTAAGCAAAGTGAGTACAAAAGAAGGTTGCACTACTTTAATGCCTCATACCCCATCACAATCCATAGTTTATCATCTGTATATAGCTTGTAAGGAAAGGCGAGACTTGATTAAAGGAAAGCAATTTAAGAAGTGACGAATCCCTCAAATTCTTAATCTGCCTAAGACAGACGATTGTCTAGGAGTTGTTATGGTTGTAAATTGCTCAATGGTGTCATATACATAGTGATCATTCATATTGTTTTGCTACAATGGCATTGTGTTTAAAATGTAGTGGAAATTATATACGAAATAATGTGTACTGTGCGAGCAGTAAAATAGATGATTGGTGGGGATTGAGATGCAAGACATCATCCACACAATATGTGTTGTAGAGGAAAAGAGACCCCACATTTGAAAAATTAATGGACAAACACAAAATACTACTCACAGTGGTCTTAGTGTAGATGATTGTATTAGGTAGCTAGGAAAAGGCTCTTCCCTTTCTATATCTCGCCAGACTGTAGGACAAACTCCACTTGAAGTGAGGTACAAGATCATTCTTGAAGAAGTACCCTCACATTTTTTAGGTCTACAAGCATCCCACAAAGGGGAATCTCTGGTTCACACTTACCCACAAAGACATGGACCTTGTTAATACTCTCCTTCCCGTTGGCACATTGGGTTGGGGGATCATTAGCTCTTATTCCTTGATCAGCATCCCAGCTCCTCATCTCTCTCCATTGGCTCAGTTACCTTGGTTGTCAATCCCATGTGTTCACTCAATCCTTGGGTTGCATCTCCATCCTTCCATGATATTCTTATCTGTCCCCACCCAATACAATGCTTTCCCCCCATTCCCCATCTCCCATCTCTCGGTCCTAGCTTTTGGAGGGATGCATGCAAATGAGGACCTATTTTTATTCATCCAACCCTATAAGTTGGCTAATGATTGATTCCCGGATTGATCCCATGGCTAATGGTCAACCCACTATGGAAGGGCGGGCTATAGAGGTAGGTAGGCCTCACTTCTCCAATCCTTGACCTGAGACATGGAATTCTGATGCGAAGGGGAAAGATGCCTTCGGGCCTACATCTAATGGCCTTTTCAATGTGCCGCTACAGATCGAGTGAGAAACTTGGCTCCATCTCTGTCAGTCAATAGTGTCTTCTCCTCCATCTCCTATAATCAGAAAGTATCAGTGGGATGATTATCAACTACTAATCCCATGAAATGGAATTCTCAGAATTCGGATCGACTAACTCATCTTCCATATCTGGCGAGGAGGATGCTTCTCCATCATGAGATAAGCCCTTATCTTTCCCAGTTGAAAAATGAATCTTCACCCTGTGCTTGGTGGGAATTTTAAATTTTTTGTTTTTGATTCATCTGTCAGCACTATAGTCGGCATAGTTAATGCCAACTTTAATGCCGACTTTAAACCTATAATGTAATCTCTTTGAGGCACCAAAGGCACCGCAAAATACACCTAATTTAGTGCCTAGCTGTTCCTAATTTAACTCTTATCATTTAAACATTGTTAAGGTCTTCTAATTGTACTTCCAACACTTTGAGTTTTGTGTAGATATCATTATAATTGGGAATATGTGTTAGATAAATGTCACATGGTGGAGGATTGTGTCAGGATGAGTGATGATTGTTGTGGCAATGTTATGGTCAAATGTGTTATGAAAATGAGGTGGCATGGGTAGTGGGCTATCAATGTTGGGAAAGGGTTAGGGAGGATGTAATGGAGGAAGGGATGTGTGTCATGGTATGATGTCTTAAGGAATGGGAAGAAAGGATGGTGATTCATAAGATAATATGAAGAATGATGGTAGAGTGAATTGGTATTGTGGTGACTATAGCATGTCATGGGGTGAATCATGCATTAATACAGGTTGTGGAGTGAGAAAGAGGTGGTATGGGTATGGTTGAATAGAGTAATGAGGTGATTTAATTGGTGATGACCTAGGTGAAGTGATGGGTAAGGTGTCTTATGTGGGATTGCTAGAAAGTGTGATTGGTAATGGTGGGGATAGCTAAATGTCATCTTCTAAGGGTTCAAAGGTGAGGAAATTGTAAGATGGGGACATGCGATAATCCATGGTTTAATAATTATTCAAGGGAGACTCCTTAAAATTATTATCAATGATGGTGTCGATATGGAGAATGGAGTCTATGAATGTAGGTGTGGGAATGTGAGCTATGACATTAGGATTGTATTGGATGAATAATGGAAAGTAGGGGCCCCTGTCTAGTAATGGAAGGAGCCACATGATCAAATGATGTTTGGGGAAGGGCTTTTCTTGGGAAAGTAAGGATTTGGGTGAGGTTCTAGGGTCTGGTGGAGAAGAATTTATGGAAAATTTGGCTCGATCATTAAAATTGACATGAATAGAAGAAGTACAAGACAAGATAAATGGTAGGCTCAAAATAGGATAACTAGGACTATGATGAAGAAGATGGAAAGAAAAGTCAACAACAATAGTATGATATAGGGATAGGATTAGAAAATAAGAGTACTACAACTAGCAAGAGGAAAGTGAGGACATAATGCAAAGTTAATATGGCATGAACTCTCTTGGAAGGCTAAGCATGGACTATAAGAAGATTGAACTAGTTGGATCTGTTAGGCTCACCAAATGAAAGAACCTTAAAGGTTAACCTTAATTAGGTAAGCTTATTTTTGAGTGTGGTTGTTTGTGCAACAATGTGTAAATTAATGTTACCCAAGGATAAATCTAACTATACTAACATTTTAATAACCATGAGAGCTAGGACTAACAATTAGACTAAAAACTTGACAAACAATACAAATTGGACACATGTAGGACTTGGAAAATGGAAAAGAAGTAGTATTAAATGTGGAAAAAAATGAAAAAGTGGTATTATTTGCACCTATGTAGAGAAGTGGTCTTTATGAAAGATGCTTAGAATTATGCTCTATGTCTATTTGTGAAGTTTGGAGGTGATTAGACCTAAAGGATATGACCATCATATGCAAAATACAAAATAGCCTACCTAATGGTGTGTGTATATATGTATGTATATATATATAGATGTATATATATATGTGTGTGTATATATATATATAGATGTATATATATATGTGTGTGTGTGTGTGTATATATATATAGAGAGAGAGAGAGAGAGAGAGAGAGAGAGAGAGAGAGAGAGAGAGAGAGAGAGAGAGAGAGAGAGAGAGAGAGAGAGAGAGAGAGAGAGAGAGAGAGAGAGAGAGGAGAGAGAGAGAGAGAGAGAGAGAGAGAGAGAGAGAGAGAGAGAGAGAGAGAGAGAGAGAGAGAGAGAGAGAGAGAGAGAGAGAGAGAGAGAGAGAGAGAGAGAGAGAGAGAGAGAGAGAGAGAGAGAGAGAGAGAGAGAGAGAGAGAGAGAGAGAGAGAGAGAGAGAGAGAGAGATTGGGAGAGATTGGGAGAGATAAAGGATATAGAGGGAGAGATAAGGAGATAAAGAGTGAGTGAGATGTCCAGAGAGATAGGTGAGAGATTGGGAGGTAGAGGGATGATAGAGAGGGAGATAAGGGAGAGATACCTAGAGATAGAGGTTTAGGGTTGCTCGAGTTTAGGGTTTAGGGGTTATGGGTTAGGGATTAGGGGCATAATTTAGGGTTGAGGGATTTAGAGAGAGACTTCTTTTGACATGCAACTGTAAACCTCAAATAATGCCCCTAAACCCTAAACCCTAAACCCTAAACCCTAAATAATGCCCCTAAGCTCTAACCCCTAACCCATAAACCCTAAACCCGAGAAACTCTAAACCCCTAAATCCTAAACCACTAAACCCTAAACACTAAACCCAAGAAACCCTAAACCTCTATCTCCCTATCTCTATCATTCGTCTACCTCTCAATAGCTCTCCATATGTCTCTAGCCATGTCCCTCACTCTCTATATCTCCCTATTGGTCCTCTCTCTAAACACTAAACCCTAAACGTCTAAACCTTAACCCCTAAACCCTAAACCCTAAACCCTAAATAATGCTGCTAAACCTTAACCCCTAAACCCTAAACCCCTATCTCCCTATCTCTCCCTTATCTCCCTATCTCTATCATCCCTCTATCTCTCAATCCTTATCCCTATTTCTTTGGACATCTCACTCACTCTCTATCTCCCTATCTCTCCCCTCTATATCCTATATATGTCCCGATCTATCTCCTCTCTCTCTCTCTCTCTCTCTCTCTATCTAGTTATCTTCAAACCTGAGCAACCCTAAACCTCTAAACCCCAAACCCCTAAACTCTAATCTAATCAAATCGAAACATCTATCTCCATATCTCTCCCCTATCTCCCTATCTCTATCATCCCTCTACCTCTTAATCTCTCTCCCTATGTCCCTGGCCATATGCCTCACTATCTATCTCCCTATCTCTCTCCTTAGTCTCCTCTATATCTCCCTATCATTCATCTCTCTCTATAAACCCTAAACCCTAAACCTCTAAACTTGAACTCCTAACCACTAAACAATAAACCCTAAACCCTAAATAATGCCCCTAAACCCTAACCCTAACCCCTAAACCCAAGAAACCCTAAACCCCAAACCCATAAACCCTAAACCCAAGTAACCCTAAACCTTTATCTCCCTATCTCTCCCCTATCTCCCTATCACCTTTGTCCCTCTACCTCTCAATCTCTCTCCCTATGTCCCTGGCCATTGGCCTCACTCCCTATCTCCTTATCTCTCTCATCAATCTCCTCTATATCTCCCTATCATTCATCTCTCTCTATAAACCCTAACCGTAAACCTCTAAACTTGAACCCCTAACCACTAAACAATAAATCCTAAACCCTAAATAATGCCCCTAAACCCTAACCCCTAAACCTGAGAAACCCTAAACCCCCTAAACCCTAAACCCCAAACCCCTAAACCCTAAATTCCTATATCTTTCTATCATTTCCTTCATTGATAAGGGAGAGGGAGAAATAGAAGGGAGAGATAGGAAGATATAGGAATGATAGGGGGAGAGAGGCAAGAGATAGAGAAATAGGGAGAGATAGCTAGGTAGAGAGAGATAGAGATGAGACAGATAGGGAGAGAAAGAGGAGACAGAGGGGAGAGATAGGGAGCTAGAGAGTGAGAGAGATGTCTAGAGAGATAGGGAGATAGAGGAATGATAGGGGAGAGAGAGGCAAGAGATAGGGAGAGATAGATAGGTAGAGAGAGAGGAGATAGATTGGGAGAGATAGAGGAGATAGAGGGAGAGATAGGGAGAGATAGAGGAGACAGAGGGAGAGATAAGGAGATAGAGAGTGAGTGAGATGTCTAGACAGATAGGGAGAGAGATTGAAAGGCATAGGGATGATAGAGAGAGGGAGATAAGGGAGAGATAGGGAGATAGAGGTTTAGGGTTGCTCAAGTTTAGGGTTTAGGGTTTAGGGGTTAGGGGCATTATTTAGGGTTAATGGCATTATCTAGCCATGTCCCTCACTTGCTACCCCCTATCTCTCCCCTCGATCTCCTCTATATCTCCTTATTGGTCCTCTATCTCTCTCTAAACCCTAAACCCTAAACCTCTAAACCTTAACCCCTAACCCCAAAACCATAAACCTTAACCCTAAATAATACCCCTAAACCCAAGTAACCCTAAATTAGGCACTAAAGTCAACACTAAAGTTGGTGCTAATTTAGGCGCTAATTAACACCTAATTAAACACCTACTTTTTTTGATCGACACAAGAAATGCCAAAAGTAGCACCATCCTGATAAATAGCGCTAACTTTTTCAAAAAGAAAAATACATTAAAATAGTGAGTGGAAGCAAAAAAGGGAGCTAATCAAAAGGATTTGTTGTAGTGATACAATGGAAATGGTTTAGGGCACATAGAACAAGGAGTTAAGGTCTCTATGTAACCTACACCACACTTACATTCTATAATGGGTTTAGGTTACTGGCCTCCTCCTCTATCCACATCCCCTCCCCCATTGTCTAAGGTCTCTATGGCTTATTCTTTTCAAAAATCAAACCTTTCTCCACAACAGAAAGGGTTGCTTCCTTATCCTACTTCTTCTCTTCAATCTAAACAAGAGTGTTTTTTGTTGACGCTTTTAAAGGCCCGTTTGATTACTCTTTCTCTTCCTACATGAAAAAATTTTCCACAACACCTTCAACAAACACTTCCTTTCTATGCATATCATCGAGTGCTTGGTCATTCCACCAGTGAATTCCAAGCCTTGAGTGAAAAAATACAACTTCTTGACATGGGTGCTCTCACTCTTTCATCTATTGAAGCACTTGTCTCTTCTCTACATGACAAGTGATATTGATATTCACCTCTATATGGTTTATAGTTCTTCCTCTATTTTCTCATGAGACTATTGAGTTGCTACCTACTATGTGGCACCTGTAGCTTTCTATGTTTACTCGTTGCCATTCATGGTGGTACAATCTCACATGCAACCATACTTTATATTTTTGTAACAACACAATATTATTTTCATGGTTGTACTCACCCGTATTCTAGGGGGCGGAGACAACTTGTTCTATGGTTGTGAATTCTTTATAAGGATCTCCCCTCTTTCTTCCTCATTTCTTAACCTAAAAATATTTTCATATTACACATGCTAATATTTTAAAGGGGGCATATACTCTACTCACATGTGCATCCATACATGCACCTTGCTTTTTTTTCACCCCCTGAGGTGTAGCTTATTAATTCACCCCCGTATGATGTTGTCTAATTTACACTCCCCAAAGCGTTCACCCCCTAAGGTGTTAGTGTTTGATGAGGTCCTTGAGGCTTTAAGTTTTGATATGCTCCCTAAGGCGTTGGTAGCATGTGAGACACCTAGCATAATACAACTTGCCGATCTGTGTGCTTCATTTGACCTAAATTTTCACTCATGATCACCTAACATAATGCAGCTTGCTAGTTTGTGATCCTCATATGAATTACATTTTTACACTCATGGTCACCTAGCATAATGCATCTTCCTAGTCCATGATCCACGATGGCATTGTTATTTGCATGACCCCTAGAGACAAAACAAGCTAGTGTCTGAGTCATGCACTCTTCTTCATTCGTATTGATTGCTCCCCATCTATTTGTATGTCTTCTCTCCTTGAAGCAATCAATCAACTCATTATATTCTTCTATCCCTATTTTAGAATTCCTCTATTTGTGGTTTTCTTTATTTTTGTTACATTTTGGGGATGATGCATGGTATTGAGACAACTTTTTACATTGAGGTCTCTTTCACTTTGCTGACTCAAAATTTCTCTTTGCTTGTTGTGTGTTTTTCTCCTTAGTGTATGTGTTGTTTATGTTTATGAATATGTCTATGGTGCTCTGACATGGTGGTTTTGTAGGTTTATGCTCTAACACTATTGTCTTTTGCAGGTTTTTGTTGTCTAACATATTTGCTTTGTAGGTTCTTAGCCTGGGGGCTTGATTCCTTAATTTCTTGAAGCAATTTGCATCCTCTACAATATCTTTTTGGTGTTATGATGTTATTTACTTTTAGTATTTATCCTTTTTACTTTAGCATGCATATTCACATAGTTTCATAGACCCGCTAAAGTGGGGGCTAAATGTAGCGTCGTAAATTATGCACACTCACAATTTCACACTATGTTTGACACTCACTTTAGTGTCCATGCCCTTATCATGTTTTAGGATCATTTTGATGGAGGGGGTAAATCATAAAACACACAACAACAAAATTTGAACACAGAAAATAGAACTTTCTTTTATTGATCTAGGCAACTCATTACATTACAGAAGCTCAATTACAATCAGAGGATGAATCCCCTACTGGCTGCGACACATTACAGCTTTCCCAACCTCAAGACTCTAGAACCTTTAGCCTTCTGTAACCCCAAATTAGCTAGGGTTTCTATTAGCTTGCCTATTCTCGACTCCACACTTGCCCCCCTTAACTCTACTACTACCCAGGGTTCCCAAAATAGCCATAAATAGCACTTTTTGGCGGCCACCAGCTAAATTTCACAATTTATAACTCCCTCCAAAGTAGGTCAACTTCCAGGAAGCATAACTTTTGATCCGGGTGTTCGATTGACGAACCGTTTTAAGCGCTGGAAAGCTTGCGATGTGAACTATCACGCCATAAATTCATAAATGGATTTATGTTAACTTTTTGGGACGTTATGGGATGTTTTAGTGCTTCATATCTCGTTCTAGAAATTTTTAGGGGCTTTTTAGAAAACAAAAACTTTAATATCTTTCAGCTCACAAATGATCTTTTCCTGATTCCTTTGCCAAAGGTCTTATATTTCCATTATGTAAATTTTTGGAAGTTTTTGCTTCATTCTGTGTCCAAATGCAAACTTTCCTAAAATGGTAGGTACACTTTCTGAAACAGGTAGGTCGCTATTTTTAGTAGTTTTGAAAAAACTGAAAGTCCTACATTATTATTCTAGATATTATGGAACCAGAAACACTAATTATGGAAAGAAATAAAAACAAATACAATGATTTTGAATTAACTTCTTTTTGGGTGATGCAAGATTGCCCTTACACCACTAGATGCTCCTGCATCAGACACCTAGGGTAATTTGAGAAGTGACCCTGTCACGTCTCAAGTGTTTGTGTGAGGAAAACCCAAATAGTCAACCTCTGCCTTAGATAACCAAGAAGAATCTTCAATAGGCCTTCCTTTCCATTTTACCAAATATTCTTCATATTGCTTGTTTCGAGTACTTCTTCCCACACGGCTATCCAAGATCTCTTCTATCTCCTCCATTGAAGTAGATGTCAGAATACTCCACTGCACTTCTGTTGGTCCATCCTCTGTTCCACCTTCATGATATTCTGATAAATCAACAATGTTGAAAATAGGGGAAATATTGATTCCACTTGGCAACTCTACCTCATATGCATTTCTTGAATCATGCTTCTTCAGGATTCTGCATGGTCCAAATTTCTTCATTTTCAACTTATTGTATGTTCTAATTGGGAACCTTTCTTTTCTCAAGTGAACCATGAATTCATCTCCTACCTGGAACTCTTTATACCTCCTCTTCTGATCTGCCTTAGCCTTGTACTGAATATTCATCTTATTAATGTGCTTTCTCACCTCTTCGTGCAAATGCTTCAGATGTTCTGCAAAGTCTTCAGCTTCAGTGCACTTATCTTTTCTCCTTTGTCCAGCTTCCTTAACTTAGAAGCATTTCTTGGGCTATTGCCATATACAATCTGGAATGGTGATTTACCAGTACTTCTATTGACAGAATTATTGTAGGAAAATTTTGCCTATGGTAAAATCAAATCCCATCACTTGGGCTTATCTCCTACTAAGCATCATAGCAGGTTACCCAAACTCCCATTCACCACTTCCGTCTGTCCATCAGTCTGTGGATGGTGTGCATAACTGAACTTCAAATCTGTCTTCAACTTCTTCCATAATGTCCTCTAGAAATAACCAACAAACTTAGTATCTCAATCTGAAACTATGCTCTTTGGTAGACCATGTAGTCTCACCACTTCCCTGAAAAATAATTCAGCAATATGAACATTATCATTAGTCTTCTTGCAAGGAATAAAATGTGCCATCTTTGAGAATCTGTCCACCACCACAAAAATAGAATCATGTCCTCTCTGTGTCCTTGGTAAACCAAGAACAAAATCCATACTAATATCATCCCTTTTGGCAAGAGACACTATATGGATTCATGATTGTTGTCATTGATGGCAACAAAGTTCATCCCACACATCCGCAGGACATGATGTGTCTATACCAGAAGTCAGAGTGAAGAATGTTGTGGTCCGGTAAACAAGAACAGAGCATGTGGCAAGGTTTGATAGACAGGTCCAAATCTCTCAGAGGAAGTATCTGGGTGAAGTACAGATTTGGGGAAGTCAAGAGGACTACCTTGAGTGATAGATTCCAAGGATTTAGCCTCTGGTGATAGATGAGGAAAAAGATATGAATACTTGAGTACCAGGTTCCTGAGTGACAGTGTGAACAGAGGAAGAATTGACTGACAGAACATCAGATTATTTTCCAGATGTGTTACTGATGGTGGTAAAGGTTATGAAGGCATGAATTATGTTTGGCCGACATGATTAATGATTTCTACAAGTATATGCTTGATTGGCATTACTTGATGTGCAAGGATTTAGCCAACAGATCAGAGTTTGTGAAAAGATTGACTATTCTGGGTGTTGACTAGAAAGATGATGAAATCACTTATGCGCATATATATACACGATGGATTTAGTTGTGAGTTGTGCGGTTGTTAGTGATGTACGAATAAAAGCAGAAGAGTAGAGCAGAAGCAGTAAGGAAGGTCCGGTATGTGAAAGAAAGCAGCTTAAGAGAAGAGGAAAGATGAAGCGCAGCAGATCAGTGTACTGAGCCTAACTAGAACTGAACTCCAGCATTTACAGATGCTCCCAATCAGTTCAATTATTGTATAACACTCTTTTTGTAGACAGTGAGTCTCTTGTAGGCAATGTGCCTCTTGTGAGCAGTGTGCTTGGGCAGTGAGCCCTAATTGGCAGGTGCCATTTTGTTTCTCCTTATTCTTCTAAAAGAGAATAATCTTTGGGTTAATCACCCCATGGTTTTCTCCCTTAATAGGGTTTTCACGTCAAAAATATTGTTATGTGTATTTCCATTTCATGGTTATGTTTGCTTGTTTGAATTAATGCTGCATTGATTAATAAGAAAGTTCAGAAAGAAGAAATAATTAGGATAACTGATTCACCCCCCCTCTCAGTTATCAATAATTGGTATTAGAGCTAAGTTTCTCCTAACAGAGTCTAACAGCTCGAGGAAGATCTGGGAATCCAAATGGATGCATATGGTTTAAGGGAGCAACTCAAGATTGCCCTTGAGGATCTTGAATAGTCAAACTCTGAAGTCAATGAATTAAAGGAAAGACTCAAACAGGCTGATGATTTCATGAGAGAACTAAAAGACAAATTAAGTCTCTCTATGAAAAAGAGAAAGGAGTTGCTTCAACAATTGGCAAGACAAGGTGAAGCTAATGATGCAAATGAAGAGCTGACTGAGAAAACCAAGTTATGTGAAAAGTTATCAAAAGAAATCATTATGGTAAGATATGAAATGGAATAAGGAGTTATGAAGTTTACCGAAGAAGTTGAAGAGAAAAGAAAAACTGAAGATAATCTAAGACAATCTCTTAAGGAGAAATTAGAAGATTGCCACCAGATGGATAGAATTATCAGACATCTTGAATCTGATCTTGAAGATGCTAAAGATAATGAAGAAAAACTTGAGGATCAAATTGTCTCTCTCAAAAGGGATCTTCAAACAGCAAATGAATATAAAGAGAAATTCAAGATAAGTTCTGCTCAACTTGAAGTTCTTCTTAGAAGTCAAAAAGGGGTAGATGACAAGTGTGGTTTGGGATATGAGACAGGAGAAAGCTCTGGATCCGGTCAGAAGAATTTTGGATCAGAATATCCAAGAAACAGGCCTAGAAGACCTCCGGTAAGACAACCTAATGCTCAAAGATATCCATCCTTCAATGGATATTGCCACAACTGCAATAACTTTGGTCATAAAGCTAATCAGTGCAGAAAGAGAATAATTCAGACTAATTCATCCTTCTCCGGACAGTGTTTTAACTGCAAAAGGTATGGTCACAAATCTCATGAATGCAGAAATATGCAAATGAACAAATCATTCAATGGTAGATGCTTTGCATGCAATAGAATAGGTCATATGGCTAATCAATGCAGATCAAGAGGATATCAGTCAAATATGCAAAGAAATGTTGTTTGCCAAATCTGCAATAGATCCGGTCATAGTGCAAAATTCTGTAGAAGCAAGAATCAGGACAAAAGAGGTCCGGTATATCGTAATCAGAATCAAGATAAGGGAAAACAAAAGTGAATGTGGATGAAGTTAAAAGTGAGATGAACAAGATTTGGGTAAAGAAAAGTACAGAGAATGTAGAGGTTGGATCCGCACCAGACTCTGGTGCTGATATTTCTTCTGGAAATTAAAAAGTGAGCTTTGGCTCAGGGGGAGATACAAAAGAAAACCCTGTTCCCCTAGCCAGTCGATTGGTGCCAGAACTGGCACAAGAAGAGTTGCGGATTGAAGGGTTCATAGGGCAAACATCCAAACAAACTATGGTTAAGATTTGGAAGATCCGCATGATGTTTAAAGATCAGGATTGATCTGGTTCTTCAAGTCATCCAAATAAGGGAAACCGGAATAACTTAGGTCGAGCATTTATTGTAACCTAACATTAGGGTTTGCAGAGCAATATAAGGGTTTTCTCATTAATCACTTGTTCATTCAGCATTCAAGAAGAAACGAAAAGTGGAGCTTTGCAACAAAATTTTTCAAGTTCATCGAAGATCATTTGTAGAAGTCATTACATCCAGAAATCAATTTGACCAACTCCGTGAGATCGAAAGGTGCAAAAGGTATTTTCTATTTTCAATATCTCACTACAAATCTTTTGAAAAATGGATACTCTGAATATAGTAAAGATTTCTGATAGGCCTCGCCCTGAATTTAAGAAACATCCTTAGAAATCATTGGAGGTAGATCCCTTAGGAGCATTCTCTAGTGTTCCGCATGGCGTTTTGCACACAAAAGACATTAGGGTTTATATACATGCAAATATTGAAGAGTTTGGGGAATTCAAACTAAGAGATATCTATCACAAACAACTGATAGACAATGCCTTTGAGCTTAAACCAGAATATAAGGGTATCTAAGAGAAACATTTTGATCAATTCATTCATTTCCCCTGCTTTGAAGAAGATGAATGGGTCCGATATGTATTGAGTAGGGTGCATGATAACTTCCTATGGTTGAACAGACCTTGCAAGATCACAAAGGAGGCAATTAGGGTAGTAACTGGTCTATACTCTTCCGAAGGGATACCTGTCCTCAAATTTGTTAAAAATAACATTGTAACTAAGGCCACCAGATCAAAATTTGATAAGAGGGCAATGGCCATTGAAGATATTACTGACCCGGATATCAAGTTTGCATCTATGATAATAGGATACAAGATATATCACTCCAGTAGGAAGAATTCAGTATCCAGAACTGTAGTATATACTGCCTATGAGATGCTGAGAAAGAATGCAGAATATGATCTCTGTGAACTTCTTTTGAGCCAATTAATGGAAAACATACAAAAGATCAAAAAGGACAAGAAGAACTCTTTCAAATATGGTGCACTAATATTATGTCTATTTTTCTACTTCATGAATGAGTTGCCCGGATCAAATGGATGGGTATGGCACAATGACAAACCGGTAGCAGTTCAGATCAGAGATTACTTGCATGAACTTGGGGATGCTAAGGCAAGAAATACAGCTCTGTGGGGTTACTTCAAACACTTTCAAAATACAATGCAAATCAGAGAAAGAATCCTCAAATCAATAGTTGAGAAATACAAGGATACAGTGTGCTTCATGGTAGACATTGATCAATGCCTAATGGAGGCAGTAGAGCCAAGGATAGTTTGGATCATGCCTATGGGGTATAAAGTTGATGAACAAATTGTAGAGCTGCATGTTCAACATATGCTCAGTCAACCAAAGGACCCAAAAGCAGAAAGATTTGGAACCTTTGAAGAACTAAGTGTGAAAATTCACACTGAGCTAAGGCAGCCAAAAATTAAAAGGAAGGTAAGAAAAGAAGTTGAGGAAGTTGCAAAAAGCTTTGGCATCTCAAAGGAGGCACTTGATGCCAACAGGGAAAAGATGCAAAAGGCTGAGGAAGAGAAGAAAGAGGTAGAAAAAGAAAGGAAAGTGCTCCGGTAGAAACCTCAACCTGGACCAGATCATCAAAGAGATCTGCACCTGTCACAGCCACAAGTTCAAAAACATCAAAACCAGAAGTCTAGGCATCCGACAAAGGAGAGAAAAGATTAAAGACAAAAGCCACAAGGGCTTATGCAAGTCAAAAAGATGAAGAGGAAACCAAATTAGATGAGGGGATAAAGGAAATAAAGAAGAAGAAGAAATCATCTGGTGAACACTCTACCGGTCAAGGAGAAGAAGAGAAGGAAGAGGAATTTACTGAAAAACCCACTCTATCCTTAGATGTTGTTGTGAAAGCAGTCACTATGGATGGAAACTTTCAACCCTTAATAGAATTCTATGATGAATATAATGAAGCAAATAAAAAGATTCTGGAGGAAGCCACAATTCAGTTTTTGAACACCTACAACAAAGCTTTTATTGAAATTATCTCTCTAATTCCCAAAAGCTTAGAGAAAAGGCTTGAAATGAGGAAGAAAAATGCTCAAGCAAAAGATCTCGAGATCTAGGAATAGGTCACCATTCAGCTCTTCCCTTCAATCACTCCGCAGCAAATGAATATGATCTTTAAAGAGTGCAAGGATGAGTTCTAGAGCAAAGCCAGGATGAATCAACTCATGCTTGGTGAAACTGATAAAGTGGCAAAAGAGACTAAAGAGATCCTCCGAAATGCTCTTAAAAAGTTCAACATTCCCATCTTAGAGGACTCTAGTAAAGACAAGGGCTCAGAATCCCCTATTACGGAAGAGGTGGATCATGAACAAATAACTATCTCTCCTCCGGTTTCCCCTACAACCTCCGGATCTAAAGGAGAAGACAAAATATAGGAGAAAGAAGCTGAAGTGAAGGAAAAAGAAGTTGACAGTACCAAGGTTGCAGAGGGAGAGAAGACCTCAACAGATAAGACCACAACTGCTAGTGGTACGAATGTAGAAGGAGAAAAAGCTCCAAGGGATAGCTCTAAAAATGCAGAATAGAAGAAACATCTGTCTCCAGCAAGAGACACTGCACAAACTGTCCAAGAATTCCTGAACAAAGAAACAATGGAGATTGATGAACCAGAGCTTCTACAAGGTCCATTCAATTTTGATTCTCTTTCTCCGATACAGATAATGAAGATAGCTTCATTTGCTAACGCAAAGGCTAAAGAAAAACTCATTAAGTCTCATATGGAAGACTGTGAGTTGATAGAAGCTGCTTTCGGAGTGCTAGAAAAGATTATGCCATCGTTTCAGAAGGATCCCACAACCTCCTCATCCAGTAATCTCAAAACTCTAGTCAGTAGTGTTAATACACATTTTGATTCTCTAGAGAAGTCAGCTGAAGAAAAGGTCCAGAAGGAGTTTTTGGATAAGAGATTCTCAGAGGTACAAGGGTTGATCATTAATGATAGGAGAATTATGAATATTGGGATAAAGAGCTTAGAAAATGCTCTTAAAGATGGCGGTGAAGTATACAAATTTTATATTTCCTGGTCCAAAGCAACAGTGGAGATTGAGAAGAAAATGAAAGAATAGGAGGATAAACTGTTAAAACTTTCTCAAAATTTTGATCCACTTTCTACATCAATAATAAATCAAGAATGTTAAATGGTTGCAGTTTTGAATGAGATTAAGAAGCTTGAAAAAGAGAAGAAAAATAGAATAAGCAGGTTAAGTGAGCTCAGAGGGATAATTGTCCCTAAGTTAGAGGCCATGCATGAGGCCATAAAAGAAGCTCAAATCATAGCCCAGACAAATGATCCAACAGATCTAAAAAGGGCAGATGCATTTGCATTTGTATTGAGTGGTCATATATCAATTTTGGACCGAATGAAGCAAAGTTGGGCTACAGAATTCATTCAATTGAAAACAACTTTTGCAGACATACTACAGTATATGTAAGTATTCCATATGTGTATACTTATGTGGCCAAGTATAGTAAATTTTTTTTGAATATTTTGGTATGCAGACCCTACCCTTTGCCATTGATGTCAAAGGGGGAGTGAGGAGCAGTGAAAAATGAGGAATCCAACTAAAGGGGAGCTCCGAAAAATGTATATAAAAATAGAGCATCAACCAAGGGGGAGCATAGTATAAACACTTAGTGATTTTTCACTAAGTGTTGCCATCAAAGCCAAAGGGGGAGATTGTTGGCAAGAGACACTATATGGATTCATGATTGTTGTCATTGATGGCAACAAAGTTCATCCCACACATCCGCAGGACATGATGTGTCTATACTAGAAGTCAGAGTGAAGAATGTTGTGGTCCGGTAAACAAGAACAGAGCATGTGGCAAGGTCCGACAGATAGGTCCGGATCTCTCAGAGGAAGTATTTGGGTGAAGTGTAGATTTTGGGAAGTCAAGAGGACTACCTTGAGTGATAGATTCCAAGGATTCAGCCTTCGGTGATAGATGAGAAAAAAAATATGAATACTTGAGTACCGGGTTCCTGAGTGACAGTGTGAACAGAGAAAGAACTGACTGACAGAACATCAGATTATTTTCCAGATGTGTTACTGATGGTGGTAAAGGTTATGAAGGCATGAATTATGTTTGGTCGACATGATTAATGATTTCTACAAGTATATGCTTGATCTACATTACTTGATGTGCAAGGATTCAGCTGACAGATCAGAGTTTGTGAAAAGATTGACTATTCCGGGTGTCGACTAGAAAGATGATGAAATCACTTGTGTAGATATATATACACGGTGGATTTAGTTGTGAGTTGTGCAGTTGTTAGTGATGTGTGAATAAAAGCAGAAGAGTAGAGAAGAAGCAGTAAGGAAGGTCCGGTATGTGAAAGAAAGTAGCTTAAGAGAAGAGGAAAGATGAAGTGCAGCAGATCAGTGTACTGAGCCTAACTAGAACTGAACTCCAGCATTTACAGATGCTCCCAATCAGTTCAAGTATTATATAACACTCTTTTTGTAGATAGTGAGTCTCTTGTAGGCAGTGTGCCTCTTGTGAGTAGTGTGCTCGGGCAGTGAGCCCTAATTAGCAGGTGCCATTTTGTTTCTCCTTATTCTTCTAACAGAGAATAATCTTTGGGTTAATCACCCCGTAGTTTTCTCCCTTAACAGGGTTTCCACGTCAAAAATATTTTGTCATGTGTATTTCCATTTCATGGTTATGTTTGCTTGTTTGAATTAATGCTGCATTGATTAATAAGAAAGTTCAGAAAGAAAAAATAATTAGGATAACTGATTCACCCCCCTCTTAGTTATCAAAAATCCCATGGCTTCTCCGATATAGGTAATGGTTGATACAACCCTATATTCTGACTTGTTCCCTTTGCCATTTGACACACTCTGCAACTCTACACAAATTTCCTTACATCCTGTTGCAACTGTGGCCAATAAGAATTTTCACTGACAATGGCAATGGTCTTATCTTGACCAAAGTGTCCAGCCAATCCTCCACTATGCTTCTCTTTAATCAGGGTCTCTCTCATGGAACTCCTTGGAATGCACAACTGGCTTCCTCTAAACAACATGCCATCTTGGATTATGAAATCCACCCATTTTGTCCTGTCCAAAGTAACAGGTTCCAAACAAGCTTTCCAGGCCTCTGCAAAATCTGGATCTTCAGGATACAAACTTTTGAGCTCATCGAACCCAAAAACCTCTATCTTCATTTATGTCAACAAATTTTGCCTTTTGCTGAAGGCATTTGCAACTCTATTGGACTTCTGACTCCTGTGCTTCAAAACAAAAGTATAGCTCTACAAAAACTCAACCCATTTTAAGTGCCTTTGATTTAACTTTCCTTGACTATTAAGATACTGCAAAGCCTGATGATCAGTATATAAAACAAACTCTTTTGGCAACAAATAATGTCTCCATTTCTTCAAAGCCTGAACTATTGCATAAAACTCCTGATCATAAACAGAATACTTTTTCTTGGCATCATTAAGATTCTCACTAAAATGGGCAATGGGCTTATCTTCTTGGCTTAAAACAACTCCTATACCACTACAACTAGCATCACAATCTACCTGAAATACCTTATTCAAATCTGGAAGTGCCAAAACAGGTTGTTCTATGACTTTATGCTTTAATGTATCAAAGCTCTTGTTTTCTCCCTTAGTCCATCTAAACTCTTTTCTATCCCCTCTCATTGTCTTAGTTAGGGGTACACAAATGCTACTGAAATTCTTGAAAAATTTTCTATAAAAACTTGCTAAACCATGAAAAGATCTTACCTCGGAAGCACTCCTCAGTGTAGGCCATTCAATGATAGCCCTCACTTTCTCTGGGTCCATCTTAAGACCTTCCTCCGAGACAACAAATCCCAGGTATACCAACTCCTTCTTTGCAAAACTACATTTCTTCAGATTAATCAACAACTTGTCCTCCCTCAGCTTCTCTAAAACTCTTCTGATATGCTTTAGATGCTCATCCCAAGTCTTAATGAAAATTAAAGTATCATCTAAATAAACAATAACAAAGCTTCCCAAAAATTCTTTTAGTACCTCATTCATGAGCCACATGAATGTGCTTGGTGCATTGGTTAGCCCAAATGGCATGACTAACCACTCATACAAACCTTCCTTTGTCTTGAAGGCTATCTTCCACTCATCTCCTTCTCTAATACGGATCTAGTGATACCCACTCTTCAGGTCAATCTTCGTGAAGTTCTTGGCTCCACTCAAATGGTCCATTATGTCATCCATTCTAGGCAATGGAAATCTGTACTTGATTGTGATCTTATTGATGGCTCGAGAGTCTGTACACATTCTCCACTCTCCATCTTTCTTCGGTGCTAGTACTGCAGGTACCGCACATGGACTTAGGCTCTCTCTTATCAACCCCTTCCTCAACAACTCTTAAACTTGTCTATTCAACTCTTCATTCTCTACTGGAGTCATTCTATGGGCTGCCTTATTTGGCATACTGGCTCCTGGTATCAAATCCATTTGATGACTTATCTTTCTCACTGGTGGTAAACTGTCTGGTACATTATCAGAGATAATGTCCTAAAATTCTTCCAACATATTTGAAACTTCTGCTGGTATATCTTCACATTTCTCTTAATTAATCTTAGGAATCAATGCAAAGAAATGACACTCATGCTTCATACCCTCCAAAAATTTTCTACCATCTACCAAGCAAATTCTGGTAGTACTACATACCTTTTCTTCCACCTCCTTCAAGGGCTTCAACTTGTGACAAACTCCATCCTTTGTTAGGGAATATGTGTTTGCACAGCCATTATGGATAACACTCCTATCATATTGCCATAGCCTCCCCAACAACATATGACATGCATCCATCGGTATGATATCACACAACACCTCATCATGGTAGTCACCAATCTTGAACTTCACTAAACATTGCTCATTGACCAAAACTTTATGGTCCTTCTATAACCATGCAATCCGATATGGATGCGTATGCTTTCTTCTTGTCAACTTCAATTTGTCAACCATCTCCTCTGAAACAAGATTATCAGTGCTTCCACTGTCAATAATAATATCACAACACTTACCTTGACATTTGCACCTTGTGCAGAATAAACTCTTCCTCTGATTGTGTTTTTTCTCCTCATTCAACAAGGTTCTTCTGAAAACTAGGGTTTCTCCCCTTTCAACATCTTCAGAATGCTTAGAATGTGCATCTTCATCTACATGTGCAACTCATGCATTACCTTCAGGTCTTCTATTTGTCCTTCCTTGATGTTGCAGACACTCGTATGCTCGATGCCCTTCTTGTCCACATTGGAAACAGGTTCCTCTAAAACCTCCTCTTCTAGGTCCTTTCCCAGGTCTGCCTCTTCCTCTTCCTTTTTGCTCACCATTGTTCAGGTCATGAGGGCGGTAGGCATTATCTCCTCTCTGATTTCGACTAGTGCCAACTTCTTCACTTTTCTTTGAATCTTCATTTCAACCCCCATAGGGTCTTCCACCAGTCCTTCCATCTTGACCTCTTCCCCTTTGCTTGCTATCAAATCTTTTATTCAGCTTCTCTTCCACCTTCAGGGAAAACTAGTATGCATCTTCTATGGTGGTCATTCTGACCAGGCTCAACTCCTCTTGAATACTAGGCCTCAACCCATTAATGTAATGGGCTACCTTCTCCTTGTTGGGCTCTACATGACCTATTCTGATAGTAATCTTATAAAACTCTTCTGTATACTCCTTGATAGACTTGTTACCTTGCTTTAGTCCTTGTAGTTTCTTCAACAACTCCATCTCATAGTCCATAAGAATGAACTACTTCTTTAGTTTCTCCACCATCCGATCCCATCTGGTGATCTTTCCTTTTCCTATTTTGTTCCTCTCTAATTGGACTTCCTTCCACCAAATACTGGCATGGCCCTTCAACTTTGTTTTTGCAAACTTGACTCGATCTGGGTCCTCCACATCTTCATACTCGAAATACTCCTCCATGTCATTGATCCAATCAATAAGCTGTTTTGGATTCAAATCTCTAGAATATGTAGAAACTTCAATCCTGGGCCTCTTTCCAATCTTTGAAATGGCCCTCGACAACCTAACTTCTACAGGATATCCTGTAGCTTCTTGTTCTTCCTCAGATAACTCTTCTTCAGCTTCATCCTCACTTTCTTCTCTTGCTCTCTGATCAAACCCTCTTCGCAGCTCCTCTTGCAATGCATCGATCTACCTTTGTAGGGCTCTAAAACCCTCTTCTGTCAAAGCATTCCTCCCAACACAATTTCTTCGTGGAGGCATCTTGGTCTCCCCAACAAACTCACAACCTCAGACCCTGGTGCAAACTGCCTCATGGTTGGCGATCTGTCTACATGCTCAGGAACCCTCGCTCTGATACCACTTGATGAAGGGGATAAATCATAAAACACACAACAATAAAATTTGAACACAGAAAATAGAACTTTCTTTTATTGATCTGGGCAACTCATTACATTACATAAGCTCAATTACAATTAGAGGATAAATCCCCTACTAGCTGCAAAACATTACAACTTCCCCAACCTCAAGACTCTAGAACCTTCAGCCTTTTGTAACCCCAAATCAGCTAGGGTTTCTATTTTCTCACCTATTCTCGACTCCACACTTGCCCCCCTTAACTCTACTACTGCCTAGGGTTCCCAAAATAGCCATAAATAGCACCTTTTGGTGGCCTCTAGCTAAATTTCAAAATTTATAACTCCCTCCAAAAGTAGGTCAACTTCTGGGAAGCATAACTTTTGATCCAGGTGTCCGGTTGACAAACTGTTTTAAGCACCGGAAAGCTCGCGATGTGAACTATCACGCTAGAAATCTATAAATAGATTTCTGTCAAATTTTTGGGACATTATGGGATGTTTTAGTGCTTCATATCTTGTTCCAAAAATTTTTAGGGGCTTTTCAGAAAATAAAAACTTTAATATCTTTCAGGTCACAAATGATTTTTTCCTGATTCCTTCATCAAAGGTCTTATATTTCCATTATGTAACTTTTTGGAAGTTTTCACTTCATTCCGTACCCAAATGCAAACTTTCTTAAAATTGCAGGTACACTTTCCAAAACAGGCAGGTCGCTATTTTTACCAGTTTTGGAAAAACTGAAAGTCCTACATTATTATTCTAGATATTATGGAACCAGAAACACTAATTATGGAAAGAAATGAAAACAACTACATTGATTTTGAATTAACTTCTTTTTGGGTGATGCAAGATTGCCCTTACACCACTGGATGCTCCTGCATCACATTTCCAGCCTTTGGCCTTACCCTCAACCCATGGGATGTGCCTTTACATTGTTTGACCCTTTCTACTTATCATATCCAAAAATGATAAAAGTGCCTAAATCTTGGTTATGTCCCAAGTTGACTAGACCTGTAATCAAGAATTAGAATTACAAAGACTCTAGCACTTAGCATGAACATTTGCATGGCATGCTGATGTCTTGAAAGCCTCTATCAGTCTTACAATCATTTTTAGAAGTTGTCTCTTGACTTGAGAGATACACCAAGATTTTCTTGATGCTTATCCATGCCCAAATGACTCCTTTCCTTATTTTTGGCCTTTTCCCTCTCTATTTAAGCAAGTAGATTTGCCATTGCAAAGGATTGATTTCATTTCATAGAGAAGCTTTGCCAAAATTGAGAACCACCATTGCTACAATTTGTCTTCTCAAATTTATATCACACTCTTGCTCACAAGCTTGATTCCAAGTGCTCTTGCAATCAAAGTGTTGTGAATCTTGAAATACCTCAATTCGGGCCATTGCCTACTAAGCGATTTTCACTTCCTCATTGTGAGGTGATAAAGTTTCAATTAATCCTCATTTTCATACTTCATACTACAATCCATTTTTGATATATCACTTATCTTTGTTGGTTGAATACATTTCCTTCTTTTCCATATCATATAGAGATTATTTTGTGAATCCACTCTAAATCATTGAGTAGGGTTTTATTTATCAATATTGCATTATTGCTTGTCACTTCTATATGTTAAGATGTATGTGTAATTTGTTGTTGTTTATCTATTATAGTAGTGGTATTTTAGTCTTATTAGTGCAATAAACCAACCCACTTGAATACATAGTGACAAATCTTAGGGGTGTTAGTGTGCATAGGGATTTTTTTGTTGAAGAACTATGTGTGCTTGATATTTCTCTTTAATTGTCGTATATAGAACTCTTGGATCACCCTCCATAATTTGTAGAGCCAACAGTGTAAAGGATTTGCCTACTCTTATCAATTGGCCTCTAACTACCATAGTTTAGACATGAATCTTGCTTTAGTATCCTAGATCAACATTCATCCTTGGGTCTAGGTCTTGGGTCACATTTCTAAGATTGTGGCTAATAGTTTTAAGTGTCAACACTCTCCACAAATAGAACAACACTTGAAAAGAAAAAACTAACAAAATTTCCCTATAATCTTTAACAAACTATTATAAGGATCAACACGACCAAATAAAATATTAATCCAAGAAATACAATTATTACTAGCCCACACAATCAACCCACAAGAAGATTGTAACATCCATATCTGATTTAACTTGAAAACTAGATTTTAACATAGGTATAATTTTTTTTTCTTTGTAATCAAATATAAAAGTATTCACTACTATCAAGTATAACATTCTTTGATTTAACAATAAACATGATTTCATTTTTCACAAAGCTGAAAGAAATGATAAACCATAAACATTTTGTTTTCTCACAATTTGAAATATTCTTAAAACAAATACAATATTAGAAACATACCATTATCACCACATCTCGATTGTTGACCCATCACATTCAAGACTCGGCAATCCTCAATATTTGGAAGAGAAAGTATCTTCAAGGAGTTTAACCTCCAACCACAGACCGTCGGTCTCCCGCACTCCTTTCTAACTGGAAGTGGCCCTACCCTACTCAAGAGGATAGACTTAGGATAACCATCGGTGTTTGCCATCTGAGCTCTGGTGTTGTAACTTACGTGTCTTGTTATCATGCAGATCCCTAGATACCCTCTAGTCATGTATGACCTTCCACAAGAAACGCCATCCAGTCACAGTGAACATTCAATGCACTAGAGGATCGTGCATCACCTTGGCCAAAGGATTTGAATTTAAATAGCATTGTATGAACGCATGAATTAAGTTCACCCACCCTACTCGACTTGAATTAATCGCAATCCTACAGTTTTCCTATTTGTAAGGTTTATATATATTGACCTCGATGACCTCAAGGTATTTGAATTTCCTCATGCAATAGCACATGACACATAGTTTTACTCTATTTCTGATCTTATGGGATCATCTCCATTTTTACGATGTATAAAGGGTTTTCTATTTCATTGTTTATACGGATAGCATTTGTATTGCAATAATAATCCCATAACTGTCTAAAACATTGTTTAAAAATATCCACTCCTAAGTGGTCTCTAACTTTGCTATATGGTTTTCATAAGTTTATACAAAATACCCAAGTATAAAATACGATTACCCGTAAGCCTAGAGTTTTAAGTTTTAGACTCATAAAGGTCTTCAATGTACTAGGTAATAGCGATACAAGGAACATCGCATGCAATTTAATTAACTCAAACACAATATGCAGGTTTCCCACCCTTATCTTTTCATTTATAAGCATGATGGTTTTTGACCAAGAATAATTACTTATACTTCAACTCTACACCCTCCTTCCAAAACAAATAATTTTAAATGGTTCAATGAGGTAAGAGTTATATGATAAAGATATTAAAAGACTTGGGATCTATCTTAAGAATCTAGAGATGATCAAACTCATATATCGACCTCTAGCTGAATTTCTAATACCGGATAAGAAACTAGTTAAATACATTTGTCGGCATTCAATCTCATGTTTTCAAGATTCTAATCTTCTTGGACAGAGAGATGTTTTGTATCCTTATCTTACTCTAGTTTTTATCTCCCGACACCACAGTCAGTTAAAATTACACCTTCGGCTATCAAAACAATCTAAAACTACGTCGAAAACATGCATTAAATATGAGGTTTAGACTCCTTCACAGTAAGCACGTGGTGCAATGTGGCTCTTCACTAAGAAACTAACATTTCAAAGTATACAAAAGACAGTTCGAGTTGGATTCACAGTCATGTAACGTAACAACTCAGTGCATACGTCATCACCGACTCCCAGTATAATGCTAAAAAGAGGTAAATGAATGCGGTGCATTTCATTAGCAGGTTGTGGTTTACATTACGACCATCACAATGATATGCATACAAGGATATATTCATGGTGGGTATATAGTTTAAAGTTTGCACCCTAATACTACAGAGTTATCCTTCATGCTCTGATTATCGTTCACAACTTGCAACATACAATTAGCTACCTTGGTGTATGCATATGTGAACCTGTGTTCTACTATTACAATGGTAGCGTTCATGATGTATAAAGATAACGTATTCTGAGTAGACAAACTCCAATCAGCTTATACAGAAAAATGCATTATTTTCACTAACTTCTACACTGTAAAATACAACACATACACAACCAGAATAAGATGCGAATAGTGAACATAGACTATGTATAGAGGAAGAATGGAAACCTGTTGTAATACTCAGAGTTTCGCTGTTGCTAGCTCGTCCTTGCTGATCTCTTAGCGACGTCCTCAAGTTCCTTCCTCAGACTCAAAACCCACAGCCAGTCTCTCCTATTTGTGTCCTCCCTCAATAAGAAAAATACTCCCTAAAACTCCCACGATGAAGGAGAATAATGGCACTTACCTCTCCGTCCATGCCTAAACAAAAGGAAATCAGTTTATTTGCATGCCACCCGACTCCCTATCCTACAGCGACCACTAAACATGATGGAGGTTCCTTTATGACGACGTGGCTGCTAGTAGACATAACAACCCCGTCCACTCACTCGAGCATCATTGCTTTTAAACCTCTAAGTTTGCACTATTAACTGAATGCTCTTACAAGGTGGTGAATAATAAATGCATAGAGTGTCTCCAATGTCGAAAAAGAGAATGAATAAAGGCCGACTTAATGAAGAAAATATAGGTTATATTAATGATACTCAAAGTCTTAAGCTTGAAGGGAAAAGACGCATTCGAAATGGAAGACATCCAAAAACAACAGAACTTGGGCGTAACTAAGGTGATTTTAGAATATTCTACCAAATAACGACCAAAACAGGTTATAGCTCACCTCGGCTTCAAATTTGACATTCGTCGATTTCCAAAAAAGAAATAAATTCACAACACATGTTCAAAGTGTTTTTACGGCAATCACGACAGATTGGGCGTAACGTAAAACAAGTTTTCTAGATCATTTAACGCACAATAATGACTTCTCGCGTTATTCGCCTATGAGATGCGACTCACAAATCCGCCACAAATAAGTTTATTTAATTACCTATAATCAGAATATCAGTCATCTCTATTAGACGACATGATTAAGCAGACTTGCGACAACAATGTCGATTTCCAAAATTCTATATGATGACTTACGAAAGGTGTTAAACCTTAACTTCAGACGTCGACATCTAGTCTTAAATTATCTCAGTCATAAACATGACTAAATTTAAGGCTTCAAGGTTTATCTACCTGCTTGGCGTTTTCAGTAACAAACATCCATGGTTAATTTCCAGAGTCTATTCTCTTTCTCAAAGATACTTTCTCTTCCTGTCGAACATGGTCCACCTGTTCTTGCAACGACAGTCTCACATACAATTTTTGTGGTCAAAGCACCTATATTCCAAATCAAAACATAATATATCCAAACATCATTTTCTCCTAACAAAAAGACATTTTAGTTTATAATATCACATTGATCATAATCAATAGATTCCAAAATTTCATAGAACTAACTTTGTCTATCTACATCACCAGTTTCCATGTCATCCACAACATATTATATAACTGAAATTTGCAAGAAAAGTAAATAGCATTATTGATTCCAAAAAGAGGGATGTAACAAAGATACTCTAAACCCACTTGGAAAATGGCCCAATACAAGAACACATGATAACATGATTCCTCCATGTTGTAGATAGGACAAGGAGAAACCAAAAAACTAGAAGAAGCCAAAGAAGAGGCAACATCCAATTTTTGAAGTAACAAAAGTCATCGAAAATGTGCTTTTAGGTTAAATCCAAGAAGATCAAATGATATATAATGTACTCTTCCAAGTTTTAGGTGAGTTGTTAACACCCTATTTCTTCTTCATATAATAAAATTGGTCTTGGTTAACAAACATTCTAGCATATAAAATTTTAATAGAGATCTTAATTAAGGGAGGATAATCTTTCGACTTAATATTCTCCTAGATTCTAGTATTGAAGAAAAGATTACTAGGGACAAGAAAGCTTTGCACAATCTTAGTAAGAATCTAGTATAAATTTTTCCTATGAGATTTAGGGATCAAAAAATTGTTCTTAATACTATCCCAAGAGATAAGGGTTTTGTGTTTGAAAAAATATCCAAACACTTGAGAACCTTTGGAGAATCAATACTTAGTAAAGTAGCCTCTAACAAGAGACATTGGCTTCTTTTTATAAGATAGACTCTACTAGATAGACTTTAAACTCTAAATACTATTATCCTTCCTAGAGAATGCTTCATGCCCAACAATAACATACCTAATAGATTCCTAAGCTCTCCAAATATTGCCAAATAGTAAAGATATTGCAAGCTTAACATAAAAGTGTCTAAACAACAAATCAATGGGGTGGAGACTTTTATAGATTGATCCCACGATGCCCAAATTTATATATTCAAATTCAATTTTCAACTTTCTCACCTCTTTCATTGGTTGTTGTGAGTTGATTAAACACATATTAAAAATATTTAATGTGCCATTAATTCATATGCTACACTTTGCAAATAAAAATTACATCTATAGCACACTTCAATTTTCTAAGGGACAAAGAATTAGAATTTGGATCATTTGCATATAGGCCACCTACACACTTGTGTATGTTGTCTTTGAATCTTCACTTAGAGCTATGAAGTCAGTCAATCTAGGGGTTTGACCTAGGAGAACATGAACGTAGTGATTGACAGGGTCCTCTAAGGTGTTCATAAACACTATAGTCCTTGTAAGTTTATTAGACATCAAAGATTAGGTTGAATAGGTTTCACAAGTTTGCCTTTTACCAGTTCAGAGTCACATATCATATTTCAAATTTGTGGTGCTTAGAAGTGAACTTAAAAAATTTTCGATGCTTGTTCAGATTCTAAAACATTCTTTAAATCATGGTTGTTAAATTTTTGAAAGTGGCAAATCAATTTTGTACATCATCAATATCATTTTTCCACCATCAATATTACTTAAAAATCCCTAATACCTCTCATTTAAGTATCATATTTATTGTTTCAACTTAATCTAAATTAATCGTTATTTAATTCCACGATTATGCTCCAGTCAAATGTTAAGAAAAACAAAAGCGAAACTATAACGAGGCCGGGTCAAGTTGACTGATTAAAATCTTTTAATTTGGAGTTAGACCAAGTCGAAATCTGTTTCTAATCAGGCTCATTCAATTTGAGTGTCGTAGAGGATAGGAAAGAATAGGTCTGGGTGGAAACTCGAATCCTTATAAAATGTCAGCCCACATTTCCATTCTTCATCTTCATCCTCATCCTCATCCTCTGCTTCTAAAAAAGAGTAACAGGAATTGGAATTGCTCTTTCCTATATTCTACTCTCCATCCATATACACCTAAGGTTTGATTGTTTTCATCAAATTCATACAGGGAAAGAGAGAATCACGCAATTATGGAGGTTGTCAAGCTAACAAGAGTTCTGAAGAGTAACGCAGCCTTGCAGGCACAGAAACACGGTTATGTAGGAGTAGCGAATTATTCAAACAAATCATGGCTTATCAATCTTGATCGTCGTCAGGGTGGCAATGGCGGTGGCCGTGGCACTGCAATAGTTATGGCTTCGTTGGATGGTACAAGCACCAGATATTTGCAGCAGAAGCAAGTTGATTTGTTCATAGGCCCGCTAAACAAGTTTCCATGTCCAGAAGGCCATCACATTGACCAAAACCCCAATAAAGATGAAGATAAAGAAGAAGAAGAAGAAGAGGAGATGATTACGGCGAAGCTGCGTTTGGTGGCGGCAGCAGCGGCAGACCGGGCAGAAATGCATGGTGTCCTCGCACAGCAAAGAGACGGATGGAACAAACTCCTCCTCACCTCCCTCACCAACATCACGCTGGCGGCACTCGTTCTCCAGGGTTTAGCCAATAATAATAGTAATAATGTTGCTGCCACACTTTTGTATGGTCTCTCCACAGCTTTGATGTGCGGTGTGAACAAAATGCAGCCTTCACAGTTAGCAGAGGAGCAGAGAATGGCGGCACGGCTCTTCCGGCAGCTCAACACTGACATCCACACAAACCTTGCTCTGCCTCCCCACCTTCGGCAGGAGCAGAGTGCAGACTCCTTCCTCGCCAAGGCCTACAAAGCGGTACTTGCATTGGATGAGGCTTATCCTCTGCCTCTCTTCCCCGGTATGCTCCACAAATTTCCCAAGGTCGTACAACCAACAGTGTGGTGGCCTCAACAGCAACAGCAACAACAACATAATCATCAAACCCCTAAGAACAAAACCATCAATGGATGGAGTGGAGAGCTGGAAACGGAGTTGAGAGCTGTTTCAGAGACGCTTAAAAGTGGTGATATTGCAGAGTTTGTGGGACTCAGCCGCAGAGTACTGGGAGTAAACAGTGTCCTTGCAGTAGCCGCTCCATTACTCATCGGGATTGCAGGGGCATTGAATTTGAATGGCGCCTTGTTATCTATGTCAATGGTGGCGGGCGTTTTGGGCGTGGTGGGCAACACACTGAGCCATGCAGGTCAGATTGGAATGGTGTTTGAGATGTACAGAAACTGCGCAGGATTCTACCACTTGCTGGACTCGTCCATATCAGACACTCTCCAGGAGGCAGATCCAGAGGTGAGAGAAAACGGAGAGCTGTTTCATTGGAGATTGGCATTGCAGCTGGGTCGCGATCCTCATTCTCCTCTCAAGGATTCTGCCTCCAAATTTGCCGGCAAGCTTTTCTGATTAATTCATTGTTAATAGAGAGAATTAGGCCATTTTCCAGTGGCCTGCCTTGTACACAGCTATACATACATGTTACATGTGATTAATTCATACAAACTCTTTACCCACTTCACGCAGTTTTAATTTAACACTATTCTAAACACGCCACTTGAACAAACGAACAAATATAACTTTTGTGGGGTATGCGGGAGTTAATAAGAGCTAATTACGAATATAACTTTTAGTTAGAAATGTTGAAACTCACTTGTGCTGAAAAGTTAGTCAAAAGTGTGAAACAGTTCTATGTTTTTACCCCTCTCAGGACACTACACTAGCCAATCTTGAATTAGCTCTCGAGGTATCGTTGAAGTTTAATTTCATCCACCCTTGTTTTAGAGGTGTCCAATTAGCTTTTGCCCTTTTATTCGCTCTCAGATGATCCCGAGAAGCCCCATGAACAGGGTGCATGACCAAGCCCATCCATCTGATTCTCATTGCTCCATCCCAACAGGGAAAGGATTTATCTTTCAATTTATAATTCTTGACTACATTGTTGGTCACTTCAACAATGGCTTTTCAATTTTCTTCTACAAGATTTCTACTTCCATTGCCTTATTTGTTTATTTCTTTCTTCCCAGAGTTCCCAAGTTATAATGACCGAAATGATTATCCAAAGACAAGAAAAAAAGCCTTTCTATGTAACACTGGCCATGAATGAAAACGTTTTTATATTAAATAAGACTAACATAGATATAAAAAATTCACTACAACACATAAATACTACATGCAATGGATAGGATCACACGACTAACAAAATATTGGTAGGGAAGCCCTCAACATTAGGAGGCCCACCACACCTTATTCGATGCCCATGAGTCATGACGGTTATGATAATTTCGTACTAGTAAAGACGCAATTTAGAAAGAATGTCCTCTTTTTTTTCCCAACCAAGCGGAGATATCGTTATGCATATTCTACTATTAGACTTGATAAAGTCAACTACTCTACAAATTTATTTAATATTTATTACTTTGAGATAGTTATAATTATAAATATTTTGGTATTAATTTTATTTTTAAATTAAATTTTAATTTTAAAAGATAAAGTTAATTAACTAAGGAAAGTCATTAAACATCAATCAATTATGTCACACTTCATTAAATATTAAATATGGAAATAAGTTATTATTTATTTTTAAATATAAAGACATCAAATTTTTAAAATATATATTAATGTTTATAAATGGAACTATTAAAAAATAATATATTAGTATATAATATTTACTATAAATTTTAAAGTAAAAACAAAATTAAGCAATTACGTAAATAATGAATAGTGACTTTTTCAAAAGTAAAGTTAAAAGATATATGATAAAATAAAATCTTAATTAAAAATTTAAATTTGTGTGTCCATGTATGTGTTTAGTAAATAAAATAGTTATAAAGTAAAATAAAATAACTCTTATGTAAATAAAATAGCTTAGCATTTTTTTTTTGAAATTTGTGTGTCCATGTATGTATTTTGTAAATACAATAGTTCTAAAGTAAAATAAAATAACTCTTATGTAAATAAAATAGATTATCAATTTTTTTTTTGGTTGGAGGGTTTTATATCAAACCCATGGAATCATTTAGCTACTTGATATGGAAGTACGAGCCTTAGGGAATGATTTGCCAAAGTCACCGGCGGCACAATCCGGCCTCATCCCTTATCGTGTCAGGGTCTTGCACTCAATACGAGTTGATCTCTTGTGGGCTCATTCATAACCATTCAACTTCACCAAATAGGGCCTAATATATTTTTGATAGATATATTAAGTTTTTTAATTATGTTGAGAGGCAACAGTAGGGTACAAAGTCTCATGTGGTAACCATGTACATAAAAATCTAAACATAATTGACATATATAAAAAAAATAATAAAAATAAGAAAATAGATGACATAGAAACATAACAAAACAAAACAAATATATTATTATTTTACTTTGTCAACATATATATACTAATTGATTTTTCTTTAATTTTTATTTAATAGAAAAGTTGTTATTTATTCTTTAAATATAAAGACATCAAAATAACTATTAATAAAATAGCTCAAATTTCTCATCATTTTTTTAGATAGATATATTTGAAATATCTATACTAGTTATATATTTTATTAATAACAAATGAAAACATAGTGAAAGATGACTTTTTCATAAGGTAAAATACATATGTCCTCTATGAGAAAACAATAAAATTCAATCATGTAAGGTATATTTGAACTATCAATCCATTATTATAGATATATTTGAAATATCTATACTAGTTATATATTTTATTAATAACAAATGAAAACATAGTGAAAGATGACTTTTCCATAAGGTAAAATACATATCTCCTCTATGAGAAAACAATAAAATTCAATCATGTAAGGTATATTTGAACTATCAATCCATTATTAAGGAATTTGGATAGAGCTACACAAGATATTGATATTGAAGACGATGAATCCCATGCCTTAACTATTGTAATAATCTCAAACAACACATTTCAAGAAGAATATGACATAATCAAATGTAAAGTCATTCAATTTAAACAACACAAACAAATAATTTAATATTTCAATGATCTTTTTGGTTTATCTAGAACACTTTCTATCTCAACTATTTAATATTCATTTCGTTATTGGGGTGTTGTAGCTCATTAATATTCTTTTGGCTCTTAGCTTCCTCATTTGGACTGATTAAAAAAGGGCAACCAACATTTAATTGGACTATATCCTACATTGGTTAGTAGTTGGTAAGACAATTATATCTCTATCCAAGACTTCAGACATGATAGCTTATTCTTACAACAATAGTTTAGACATAAAATCTAATTACTACAAAAACTATTTCAATTTCACAATTTTTATTTCCCTTCAACAAACAAATTAACTAACAACTCCACACAATTAAAAAAAAACAAATACTCTGAAAAACTCTTATTACATCTCTATAATGTTCGTTTATTTGTTTTTTAAGTTGTTGCGTGCTTAGAATCGTTAAAAATTAATCACATGGGGTTGAAAGTTTGTGCGATTAAATAAATGTAACAATCAATTAATAAATTACGTGGGCTGAAGCATGGGACTGGGTAAGCTGCTGAAAATTGGCTTATCTTTTTCTATTAATAATTAATTAATCAGAAAAGTTTGCCGGCACTCGGAACTATCCTATGCTCTACTCTATCGTTGACAATTGAGACAGTGGAATTGAACGAGTCTGATTAAGAAATAGATTTCGACTTGCTCTAACTCCCGATTAAAAGATTTTAACCAGTCAACTTATCCTCAAAAAGAATGATCTTATCCTCAAAAGAAAGATAATGCATGGATAGATTTGAGAAAGAACAATCATGAGATGGTGGAGGAAGGAGATGATCATTATAATATTGGTGGGTCTCCTCCTCACGAGGAGAGAGGTTCTAGGAGAAGAGGGATTTCAATAGACTTTGTTAGAAAGGTTAAGAGAACATAGTGACATAGGAAGGGCTAAATCATTGTCACAAATATCGGAGGGGATTGTCATCATAAACCTTGTTGGTAAGGCCAAAAAGGGATGAGAGAAAAGTGAAAAATATATCCATGGGAAAATATGAAATATGATGTATGGGAAAGGAGAATAGGTTTGTCGAAGGCCACTATTTTTCTCCTTTATGGCTATGGTAATAGGGTTTGGGGTAGTGCCCTAAAGCCTTTTTGGAAGAAAAGAAAAACTATTTTGATTTGATTTTGGAAGGAAAAGAAAGAGAATGGAAAAGAGAAGGTGCATATATTTTTCACGTTGATTTCACCAAAATGAAAGATAAATTTTAATCTACCCTTAGTTTAAAGAGATTAACTTTATCCATTCATTTGTGTTAGCTAAACTAGTATTAAATAATTGAAACAACACTCATTTTCAAATTAACTTAACTAACATAGAGTTGAAAATTGCTTTTGCTTTTTGTATTATTGATGTTTGGTAAACTAGAAATGTGTTATAATGAATCAATTAATGTATAGTAGAATATAGAGATACCATTATAGTGTAGAATGTTGTCCACAAAAATAATAAATTATCACTAAGTTGTTGTTTATTAGATCAAACAGAATCATAGTTCCTAGATGTACGTGCAAGTGCATTCTTGTCTAACAACTACACTAGTGTTTAGGGTTGACATAAAGAAAAAATAGTTGTTGAGATCTGTATAGGGGAAAAAGGTCTACAAACAAGATTATCAATTTACCAATATTGTCAACACAAATAGCCATGACATTATCTAATACATGCAAAATCAATATTAAATCATTGAAATGACATGATGTTTGAAGATCATACATTATTTATTGTCTACAAAATTAAATACAATTATCAAGATGTAGAATTTGCAAGGTGAATGACACACCTAGTCCCAATAAAGATATAGGTCATGAAGTTCATGGTACAAGGAATTAGAGTGCAAACTAAAATCTTAGATCTATATTTTAATAGGACCATTGTTTTTGTCAAGATTCATCTTCATCGTATATTTGCATTTGCACTTGACAAGATTTCTATAAATTAAGAAATTCCTATCACCAATGCTCTCCATAGGAGCTTGTAATAGTGCCAGTATATTTTCTCTTTGGTTATATATGAAGCTCATATTTCTTCAATATGAAGGTTGACCTCAATTGGATCTTAGTCATAATAGTTAGCTAGCCATCTTGATACTTAGGATACTTGATCTTGTAATATGTTGTTTGCATACAAGCTACAAAATAACACTTAAATCACCAACATAAAACAATTTAGCACTCAGAAACACATAATAGTTTTTGGCATTTAGAACCATATTAAAGAAATATGAGAAATAATTTCTCAATTACTATGCAACCAATTAGGTGCATGCATAATTTGTGTTTGGTCATTATACGTTGGTAAGAAAGTTCTACACCAATTGAATATTTTAGTTGTTGTGCAATATCCTTTAGTTGGTATGTGCATATTGTGTAACTATCATTCATTGTCACACAAGCATTTAGTTTTAAGGCAACTAAATACTATTGCACAACAACTCAAGACTTAGATCTACAAGACCTTTAATTATTGTACAATATTATTTAGTTTCTATGCAATGGGTTTCTTTCTGTAGCATCCCAACTGGAATATTATATATCCTTAAACATAATTAAGAAAAACACCACACTAAATTTCTTTTGTTTGATTATAATCAAAAGATATTACATTTACAATTTCAAGTACAATACATATATTTAGAAAATGGTCACTTCACATGTGACTAACAAGATTCCATGTACATCAATTGGTCATATTTCTTACGACTTACAATTTTATCAATACCTTTTATAGAATAAGTAATGGGGTGTGTGCAAGAAGTTGTGTCCACTTATTGGCCAAAAAGTGGAAGTGTTTTCCTTGATTTTCAGAATTTGTCACATTTAACCTAAAAATTTGAAGCACTTAAAGGTGGAAACTTGGAAAAAGTCACTAAATATAAAATGTAGTACTCGGAGTCTAGTTTCCAAATATGTAATTTTTTTCATACCCAGATGATAAAAATTGATTTTGAATAGGCGTTTTTAAAAACCACTGTTTAAACGTCACTTTTTTTTACTATACCATGTATGTGTACGTCATCCATATTTTGACCTAAATAATCATATTTTTGAAAATCCTTTTGGGAAAAGATTTGTAACTCACTAGCACATTTTTCATATTTTTTTGTAATTTTTAATTGAATATTTTTTTATTAGTTTTTTATTGGCCATTATTGGTCTTTTAAAAAATCATCGTGTACGTCACGCATAAGATGACCTAAATTTAACATTTTTTGAATTTTTTTTAAATTGAAAATAATTGTCTAAAGTACATTTTCGTACAATTTTTTTTACAAAAAATATTTTAATAAAAAGTTATTAAAATACTAAAAAACCTTGATAATTCAAGTTTATGGACCTATTTCATCAGAAATTGATTAAAAAATAGAAACATTAATCCAATTGTAAAAAAATTACATATTTGGAATCTACACTCTCATCTATAATAGGTTTTAATTTCGTCAAAATATTCTATAAAATAGACCTTCAGATATATGCCCAAAGTCACTATTTTGTTGTGACATTGACAGAACCTTCAAGTTGCAGGTCAAACCAGGTCTAGAGGTCAGGTTATGGTCCCCAAAGCATTTCCCGAACTAGGTTACAAAGAAAAACGCGAGCTTAAAATTCAAATTTTCAATAATGGGATCCCGTTTCTTACTGCATCGGTGCAAAATAAAACAAGATCTCATTTATTATTTGTCTATTTTTTAATAAGACTGTACTATGACTATTAGCCTTGCAACTTGCTCTACAGTATGGCCGACAGCGACAATTGCAACAATCTCTACCATCTTTTTTTCTTTTGCATGTCCATCAACTTGGAATATTGTTTGAATTTTGATAGAAGCCATCATTGAGACACTGGTTGAGTGAAATTTTGTTGAATTGGTACTTGTTTGAAGGACTTGAATAAAGAAGAAAGGCTTTCAAGTTTTTGACATTCATTTGTACATGCTTCATATATTTTTGTACATGCTTCATATATTTTTTATCATGGGATCACAAAGTCGTAATAAGAGGAAAGATAGGAAGCTATTAACCCCTAAAGTAATTGAAGCAAAGAGAGAGGAGGCAAAAAGACAAAGAGATAGAAGAATAAAGATTCAATCAATGAATAATGCTGAAGCATCCAATTCCACAACTATTGAAGATAAAAACATTGAGGAGACCATGGATGTAGACGATGCAAATTTGCAAGAGGTGAATGTGGAAACTAATACGATTATACAAACTACTCCTGGTATGTCTTCAAATCCCTCTGTCAATGCTATGGAGAATATTTCAATAGGCACAAATCTAGGTACTTCTTCAAATCCACCTTTGAATGAAATAGAAATAGTGTTGATAGGAGATTTAAAACAAGATGGATATAACAATGTTGAGATTGATAATATTCATAGAGATCAAAATTTGATACAAATTGTTGTTGAAAATGAAAATGAAAATCCTTTTGTTGAAAATAAAAATGAAAACTATTTTGTTGTTGAAAATGAAAATGAAAACTATTTTGTTGTTGAAAATGAAAACAAAAATCCTTTTGTTGAAAATGAAAATGAAAACCATTTAGTTGTTGAAAATGAAAACGAAAATCCTTTTGTTGAAAATGAAAATGAAAACCGTTTTGTTGTTGAAAATGAAAATTGTTTTGAAGTTGAAAATGAAAATGAAAATCTAGGATGTGATGTTGTAAATGAGATTTTTTTTTCAAAATTGAAAGAGATGTTTTGGATAATCTTCTTGGTAAAATTTCTTGGAGATAAATAAGAACACATGCCAATAGATTATACAAGGAATTTTTTTATCGTAAAAAACTATCATTTCAATGTCAACTAATGATACAATTAATGAGAATGTGGAAAATGAGAAAAATAATGAAAATGTTAGGCATTTTTTTAAAACCAAGAAGGAAAGATCAATCACTAAAACATGCTATGTCTACTATTTCTAGTGCCATTGAGTCTATTGGAAGTAATGGTTGATCCAAAGATAAGAATGTAGCAAGACGAGATATAACAACAACTATAGTGAATAAAACAACTTTGAATAGAAGAATGGTAAGCAATATTAGTGGAATTCTAAAAATAAATCCTAAAACATTGGTAAGAGTGGCAAAAAGAAGAGAAAGTATAGAAAATGATCGAATTAACCAATGTTGGACTTTTAGTGGTCGACTCCTGAGATCTGATATGAAACTAAATGTTGAAATCAGATCTTTTATTAAAAAATATTGGCATGATAATACTAGGGTGTCATCTAATGCTAGAGATGTTTTAAAATTAAGAGTGGGGTCCAAAGTTCGCGAGCCTCATCCAAAACACCTATTAGATACAACACAAATTGAATTTTATAGAAAATTTTGTGATGAATTAGTGTTACCTGGTAATATTAAAATAAGTCAAAGATCTTTTGAAAAATGCAAACCATGGTATGTAAAGATTAATAAGCAATGAATATCCTGTTGTTGTAAAACGCATGTTCAATTTCGTTATTATTATGATGTGTTTCAATATATACGTTGTACTTTACATCGTAACATGATTATACAGGAATGTGATATTAATATGCCAACTGAAGCAATAAAAGAGTTTATATAAAGTTTGTTTTGTGAAAGATCTAATGAAAAATTATTTTATTTAAGTTCATGTATTTCTGGACAATTCACTAGTTGTGGCAATCTTTCTTTGTTAAGAGTTTGTATGCATGAAAGTGTTGAAAATGATTTTGGACAACAATTAGTGGATGTTAAAAGATTTAAGAATGTTAAATATTCTTTAAAAGATGGAAAATTTGGAAAGCATTGTGATTTAATTACAGAAAAGGTTGGTGTGCATGCATTCATATTAGAATTTAAGAGTAAAATTGTACCAAAATATGTTAAGCACTCTCAACAAGCTTGATGTCTTGATGGACAATTTTGTGAATGTAGAAACACATTTTCAGTTGGTACTATATTATCAGTGGTTGATTTTGCAGAAAACTATACTTTAGCTCCGCAAGAGGAAATTCAGTCACAATATTACAATTCAGTGCAGGTTGCTATGTTTGTTTATATTGTTTATAGACATGCAGATGATAGCATAGAGAATGATAGAAAAGTTTTGAGGGAGTATAATTTCTATTTGAGTGACAACTAGTTACACTCATCAGAGTTTGTTCAATATTGTTTCAATATATTTTATACAAATTTAAGAGAAAGAGGAATCCAGATGAATGAACATCTTATATGGTCAGATAATTGTACGGGGCAATTCAAGAATGCTCGAATGCTCTATTGGTTAAGTAGGGTTCACAAGTAGAATAATGTCTAACATATGTGGAATTTTTTTGAAGCTGGATATGGTAAAGGAGAACATGATGGAGTTGGTGCATGTGTTAAAAGAATTCTTGCTAGACAACAATTAAAATTTGAGGATGCAGTAAAATTTAAAGAATCACGTAGGATTGTAGATTAGTGCAATACAAGATTATGTACACCTGTATCAAGCAAGTACTCTACAATTTGTCAATTCTTTTGGTTGGTTGAAGAAGAAAACATTCTACCTAGACTTGATTGCCAGACAATCAATGGATCTACTAAATGGCATTCATTTAGGAGTTCAAATGCAAGTACATGAACTATCTAGACAAGGGAGCTTGCATGTTTTTGTCAGTTTTGTATTTCAGGAGATTGGGAAGCATGTGAGAATACATAATGGGTTGAAGAGTGGAAGCAAAGACCATTGGCATTTGCACAAGCACACGATCAAAGTGAAACAATAATTGAAGACAATGATCAACTGTTTGCATCAGATGATTATGATTGTGTTTCAGACCTTATACAAGAAGGTAATTTAATTCAAATTATTTTATTTTATTTCACTTAATTACTAATTTGTAGTGATTTATTTTATTTATATGAGTACATATGAATGCATGTATGTTGATTGGTCAAATTTTATGGATATGTGCAAGTTATTGAATCAAAATTTGTTTGCAGGACATGTGTATGTTGTTGTTGCACCAAAGAATAATGAAGAGGAAACAAAATATTGGTTAGCTCATTGTGTGGAGACTAAACATAAGTTAATAGCACCTCGAGAAGATGATGATGGCTTTCCTTATCCAACAAGTTTGGTGATCCCCTTAAGATATCCCCTTAAGGAAATTTTGATAACAAGTCTTTGATCCCCTTAAGCAAATTTTAAGAACTTCTTTGATCCCTTTAAGCAAATTTTAAGAATTTCTTTGATGATGGCTATCATTATCCAATAAGTTCAGTGGTGGTTGTTGGCATTTGGCTATGGAAATACCTAATAAGGAAGAATGGTTTACCTGCATTCGAAGAATATGAAACACATAAGAAGATTATACACTACTCACATTTGGTGTTGGCAACAAATATAAAACTGGAGAGATATCGTGGAAAACCTTCAAATAAAGAGCTATGGATAATTTCTATGGAAGATCATGAGACAATCATCGTTGCATTAGAAAAAAGAGAGGATGGAGATAGTACAATTGAATAAGTAAATAGAGGTAAATATAGTTAAATAGATTTATATTATTCTTTTAAATACATTAAATACATGTTTTGATATTTCTTGTGCGTTATTAGTTGAAATTGATTTAAATTGTCCTTTTATATCCTTAGGCCATCATCACAAATTCATCAGATACTTTGAAACAAAAACTTGAGAGGCACTTGTAAATACAAGTGCAAATTGTGTATATCTAGATAGTTTTATATAAATTAAAATACATGTTTTGATGATATATTGATAAATTGCTTGTATTATTTTTATATCAGGTGGCGTGAAGACCTACTACATTTGCCACAAGTTTTAGATTTTCTTGAGATGGCATAACCACATTTTGTAAACATTATTTTGAGTTGGCATATATGTACATACACAATTACATTATTACACATTTCGTACACAAATTTGTATACACAATTTTATACTCTACACTTTTATATATCAAAATTATTATTCTATATATTTTATTTGTTAAATGCGCATGTTTTTTTACTTTGAATTTACTTTAAATTTGATTTTATTATATTGTTAAATTTGGTTGCCTTGGGCAACTTCACCAAATTTTGAGAACTTAAGACGTCCCCTTAAGACATCGTAAATTAGGACCCCTTAAGACATCCAAAAAGTTAGCATCTTTGTAGGTTAATTAACATGGCCAATTTGAAGTTGTTAATGGACCAGTACATCCTATGTACAATTATGTTACTTCTACGTTTCAATAACCATATATCTCTCAATCCAACCATTACACTATCATCTTTATTCTATCTTTAAAATTTCTTCTTTATTTGACATGCTCAATAATGAAGATGAACTATTCTATGTCCATGATGTGAATCATGCATGTATATGTCCTCTCTATGTTAGCAATGATATGAAATTAACATATGTCACTACATCTAAGAGAGGGACTCAAAACTACATGGATATCACCTAATATACCTTCATCAAGTCTAACTATATACATTGGCCATGAAGCTTGACTACTATTACGGAAGTTAAAATGGTGTTTCATCTTTTTATAACATACTTCTAAAGGTACTTCTCAACACCATCAAGTTTTCATACATAGGTACAAACATGGGTGAACAAATTCTATAAGTCAAAAGGAGTAGTGGAATAATCTATGTGGTGACAAAGCCTTTGATGTTTAGATTTATAGAGATGACCTCTTCCCAATGCAAACAAAAAGTAATGAGAAAATCCATGATTGTCAAATAAATTCTAATCCAATAGCATAATCTAGATCTTGATTATCAAGCACATTTTAGAAGAAATAATCTAGCATCAACCATATAAAATCTACAAAGAGAGATATGCTATTCTAAGCCTTTGTTTATATTTTGCATTTATGAGTCTTAACTCATTTATTTTATTTTAACAAATTAATAAAATTTAAAAAGCATTCTATTAGACCTAAATAACTATAGGCTATGTTTATTTTCCTACACAATCCTAGACTAGAAAAGAAAAGAATTTTTAAAAATTAAAATAGATATTGTTAAGAAAATAGTAACAATAAAAAATTATTATTATTAGCCATAATTAGAAAACTTGTCTAGTAAAGCCCATATGTGAAAGCAAGACATGCTAGTACACATCAACACATGGCAACCTTTTTGGGTGCTCATCAATAGCCAGTAATCCTCTACCCTCTTCTATTAGCATTCATGTGCACTTATATAAACTAGAATTTGTGGTTGTTTTCCCTCACTATTTTCACATCATGTGATGAATAACCCAAGTGATTTATCTCATGATTTATAGTTCTCTAGTTTTTTTTTTTTTTGTATTGGAAAATTTTCAAATATAATTGATGTGTTAATTTGTTGATATTTTCTAGAGTGAAGAAAAAGTGACAAATCTTAGAAGCCCTAGTGAAGGATATCAAGAAATGGGGCACAAGGGTAGCCAAAGCTCCACTAATAAATCTTACCATGACAAAGCAATTGAAGAGTGTAGCTTCTCCTTCTCACCTTTATTTTGCAATTTTCTTATAAAATCTATTAGATTGGGATTAAACTTAGTATTCTAGATTATTATCTAGTCTAAGATGTTAAAATTTTACCATGTTTGGAATTGTTAAAATTCCTTGGTAGGACTTGTATGTATTCATGTATGAAATTATTAATGAATGTCTAAAACTAAACATGTACATGTTTGCTTTATCTTTCTTGCTAAGTAACAAGAATAATTGCAAGCAATGCCTTGTGTTTCATTCCTTTGATTTCATTGGAGCCCCTCATATGGGACAATCAACATCTACCACTATGCTATTCACACAAACCAAATTTTCTGATAAAGAACCTTGGGGGAAGAAGTTCCCTCTCAAGTAGGGAACAACTAGTTTCATATATTATTGTGTCAAAATATGCATCAACAAGTGGTGAATCAATTTTGCGCATCATCAACATTATTCTTCTATTGTTGATATTAGAACTAAGTAATTAATTCCTCATTTAATTATCATATTATTACTATCAATTTATCAACCTGCCTCTAGATTTTATCTGGTTTAATAATGCTTAATTATTTGAATTAGATTAATTAGCGTAGATAATTTATGTAAATCATTTATTTATTTACATTTATTAGTGAACCCAACATTGCTTACATGACTTAAGGTTCCCCCTTAGGGTTTCTCTTTCATTAGGGTTTTTTAGATCAATAATTTCTAATTAGTTTATCATATTTGGATATCTTGTTAGGGTTTATATGCTCTATTCTATTGTACTTTATAGTTATATCTTTATTTAGGTTTTCATAGATCATTGATATATCTAGTCTTTTACCCACTCTAACACCATTACTTTGGCCTTCAAGGTTTGAAACCTCTTGCACTCATGTCTGCTTGTGAATCACACGTATATGCATAACATATGTTAGCATATTCTTGAAGGCCCATCTAGACAATCACTTGTATAAATACATGTGCTATATAATGTATAGATAGAGAAGTTCATACCATTAAATTGTGGCATGTATAACACTATACAATTCTTCTTTCACCCAATATACAATTATATTACAAAAGTCTTATGCTCATCTTGAATGTGTATTTGCATACTAATCTAGAGTTTTTTATGGATATTCTACAAATTCTATAACATAACACACTAAATTACAAGTTTGGACATCCTCTAATCCTCCTAGGATTCAAATCAAATAAGACCTTCAAAACATGTTTTTTCAAGTAGTTTTTTTTTGCATATACAAGTTTTGGAAAGAACTACTCATAAATATGTTAAAATGAAATACTTTTCAACCAAACAAAAGAGTACAGAGGAAACTGCCAGACCCCCAAAGGGTTCTAGAAAAGTCAACATGAAGATCCTACCATAGGGGAGTAGATGCCACCACAAAACCCATGAATCTAACACAAAATCCAAAATACCACTATAATTCTACAATTTATCCTATACTATAAAGAAAGATGAGACTTTTGCATATGTTTTCTACCAACAATAAGATTCAATTTTGAAAATAATTTAATTGATCTATATGTTGATTAAAAACACATACTTAAAAAATTGCTATAAATTCAACATGTGTACATAACCTATATATACCTGTGTTGAATGATCAGTGGGATGATCCTCAGCAAATAGATAATCAACAAATGATTTAGTGCCCACATTATCAGATGATGCATGTGTAGTTGAAGTGGGTGCAACTGCCTGATAAGGTCCATAACACAACTGATTGCAACTCGTACATGTATGAGGCATCGACACATGTGGAGTGGTACTAGGACCACTTCCATCATCAACTCCTCCATGCTCTCTAACCCGAGATACCATCATAGAAGTCTACTCATGTAGGCTACCTGAGAGTGCACTCAATGTGCCTAGTGTGGATACCACTGGATGATGCTGGAAGGGCGAATGAATGGCAGCAACAGGAGGGTCAATAAGAGGTTGAACAGACATGGGTCGTTGGGGATCAACCTGTGCCCCCAACCTTTTTTGTGGCATGCCACCATCAATACCCTGGAATGATCTAAAATCAAAGTAGTTGGGTTTTTTTTTTTTTTAAAGATAATGCACCTGGTAAACTTTTTAGTGTGACCGGTGATGCTGGTGCGACACACCCTTTGGCTCCACACAACGCTTTTGCCTGGAGCTATGAACCGGTGAGGCCACAACATGGGGGACCTCATCCCCAAGAAAGAACACTTCAAACCTGCGAGCTCATTGGCCCAGCGAAGGCATAACACCTTGATAGATTGTTGGCCTAGTGGGGGTTTGAACTCTGGTGGCCGCCACTACAACTGGGCGACTTAACCACCGAACCATGCCCTTATCGACAAAGTAGTTGGGTTTTTTTTCTTTAGAACAAACTCTGCATATAATTTTCTCAAAAAATATAAAGGAACCTCACAATTAGCATGAGGTGGATAATCAAACACCATCCATCATTTGTCCCAAAAATTGGTAGACATTCCTTCATGCCTACACCACCTGATTGATATTTTTTTCTTATTTGCAGGAATAGGTTCATTTGTAATGGGATGTCTAAAATATTGTGCTGAATGAGCTTTTGTGATTTTAAGATCCAAAATACTCTTATAGGAGAGGCCATCAGCATAAAATTGGTGCCTCTCCTCTCTCCATTTCTGGAATCCATCAAAGTATGAGTCAATAGACCTCACAGAATCTACAATGTTTTGCATCAAAGCTACAAAACGTACCACGTGAGGTGGCATGAATTGTTCATTGTGAATGGAATTCAATTTTTCTTGTATGGAATCCATATTTTTATTAATTATGGCTCGCAAGAGAGCCTAGTCAGTTCTAGGTGGGGGTGGAGGTGGAGGTGGGGCATCTGGTGCTGGGGGTGGGGGTGGGGGTGGGGCCGGATCATCTTGTGCATTGAGGAAGTTCTCAACATCAAAGTGAATATCATCCAGATTCATGATATATATAAAAATAGATATGAACATGCATATATACATATAAACATACAAACTTGAGTACAAATTTAAAATTAAATCAAGAGAATATATATATATATATATGTTTCAAGAAATTACACTTGAAATAAATTTAAATTAAACATACAGATAGCATATACATGCATGTACAAATTTCAAAATGTAAGAGAGCTACTATATAACTTGAACTAGATGTAATTTTCAAATTGAAATCAAGGGATTTTCATTCATGAGCTAAGTTTTGATTCTTATAGTGAGGGAGACAAGAAAGATCAATTTAATACTATATAGATCAATTTAATAGTAGGGCTATTAGGACTACCATAATGAATTTGTTCTCAAGGTTTGTTATCATATGTTAGGTCCAAGGTTTCAATTTTGTTAATTTTTTAATGGAGTTAGCTATTGGTTTGATGTTAAGTACTCATTCTAGGAGATCCAACATTTCCTATGGCAAAGCTACAAATAGTTTTAATGGTTTTGGATGAATTTCTCTAACTAAATATGACTAATAAGCTTGGTCAACAAACAATAGTCATTCTTGCATTGGTTTGAGAATTGGATCAATCATGAATTCATAAATTGGATATATGTGTTCAAGAGTATGTGAAAATTTGAGTGAATCCTTACCATTTGATAGGAAAAAGGAAATCATTGATTGTGAACTTTAGTATCTTGTATAGTGCTATCATGACCATTAAGGATTGAACAAATTAATTGTTATTAAATTCCTAGATTGTTATATGGACCTTTAAGATAGCCTTAAACCAATAACAGACTTGTCATGAGGGACAATGAACTACAAAGGGACAATTAAATTGTTGTTAAGATGTAAGACTCCTCTAGAGATTCAATTGCATTATCTAGATAATCAAAGAGACATATAACCATACATGTGGTAATGATTAAATCTTCCACTTTTAAGATAGATGATGAGGTAAGAAGGTTAGGATGCTTTGTTTAACTTGTGATTGTAGGGATGATCTAGCTAGAAAAAGATATTAGTTGATGGTGAACTAGCTTGATTTTGTTTCATGTTTCCTATTTACAATTGTTGTTTTCTATTTAGTTGTTAGTCACTTGAGTCTTATGTGTGTTATTTAGCTTCAGACTAAGCCCATTTAATTTAAAGTCTAAATAGTCTTAATTTGCACTAGATCTTAACACTAGATGATTGTCCCAAACCTTAAGAACAATTTAAAACTCTATTTTACTATCAATATATATCAATGAAGGGTGAATTTCTAGGATTAGGTGGATGGATAATAGGAGGAAATGGATTAGGATTGGGAGTGATCAAACTTAATAGAGAGGGATGACATATAGGTTTGTCTTTGTAATATAGTTCATAGTACATCTATAGAGGTCATTTAAGAGGGGTGATTTAAATTTAGGATGTGAAGTTGGAGGATTAGATGGTGGTGAGGGTAATGAAGGGATTGATGGATTAGAAGGTGGATGGACCAATGAATTAGGATTGGGATTACATGGTGGTGTTGGGATAGGACTAGTAGGCTCTTGGATAGGCATTCGATTGGATGATAATGAAGGATACACATAAGATGCATAATCTAGAGTGGTATTCCCCTTGTCAAAGGTAACATAAGGACTTAAGGACACTTGATCTTGGTGAAAAGGGTAACTTGGACTTGCATGTTCTTGTTTTGAAGGAACTTGATAGTCTTGTAAATGGATTTGATGATGAGCTGAAATGTTGGATAAGTAGTTGGATGATCTTTGGGTATGGATTGATATGGATATTGGTTGATATTGAAATAAGTGGGATAGGTTGATGTAGAAGTGACATGTGATATGTGGATGGACTAGGTTGGTATGATGATGGAGGTGACACATAGGATTGAGGTGGAATTTGTTGATGTTGTGGTTGTGTTTGTTGGGTTTGGGATTGGTGGGTGGCTAGGAGTTGTTGAATGAGGGCTTGTTGTTGTGCTCAAAATTATTGTTGGGATAGGATCTTTTTCTCTTGTGTTGGGATGGATTTCCACATATGTTGAAGTCTTTATATTTCATCTTGTTGTTCAAAATATATGCATCATGATCTACAAGGTTCTCATGATCATTGGGAGGAAATTGGGGACCTCTTAGGATTGTGACTTTGGGTTTGGCATGGTCAACTTGGAGAGGTTGTGTGGCATATCCCTATAAGAGGATGAAGGGTGATAGGAGGTTGTAGGACGGCTAAAAGAATTCACATGATGATAATGTTCAAGTTTAAATCAAGATATGCATTATGGTCTACAAGGTTCTCATGTTCAAAAGGTTCATCATATTCTACAAGGAACTCAAAATCATTGGTACCAAATTCAAGACCTCCTATTATGACCGGGGGTTTCCTATTGATTATAAGTTCAATAAGCTTATTTTTTATTGTCACAACCATTTTGGACAAAAGAAATGAATTAGAATAGATGCATCTATGCTATTGAATGATGTCATAGAAACTAGTGGACTATCATACCACCTAGGTAGAATCATAATGAACATCTACTTGCAACTATAACTAGACTTAGAAAACTACCTTGAGGTGGATATCTTGTGCATGCCACATGATCTGAAAACCTAAATTTGGTGAAGTTGTACGCTATGGCAACCAAATTTGATAATGGAGATCTAGGATTGACTACTAGTTGCCTAGGACTAATCTGAGTATGAAGATGAATATATTATGATGATTTGTGATTTAAATTTAATGAAGAATTTGATGCTTTGATTAAATTGTGATTGTAGGGATTCAATCTAGCTAGAAAAAGATATTATTTGATGGTTCTAGCTTGATTTTGTTTCCTATTCATACATATTTGCAAAATTATTGTTTTCTATTTAGTTGTTAGTCCCAACTCTTATGTGTGTTATTTAGCTTGAGACTAAGCCCATTTAATTAGTCTAAATAGTCTTAAAATTTGCACTATCTTAACACTATGATTGTCCCAAACCTTAAGAACAATTTAAAACTCTATTTTACTATCAATATATATCAATGAAGGGTGAATGTTTAGATGCATCTATGCTATTGAATGATGTCATCTAGAAACCAATGGAGTATCATACCCCCTAGGTAGAATCATAATGAACATATGCAAGACTGTAACTAGACTTGGAGAACTACCTTGAGGTGTATATCTTGTGCATGCCACATGATCTGAAAACCTAAATTTGGTAAAGTTTCCTATGGCAACCAAATTTGATAATGGAGATAGGATTGAAGTTACTAGTTGCCTACCTGACTAATCTGAGTATGAAGATGAATATATTCTGATGATTTGTGATTTAAATTTAATGAAGAATTTGATGCTTTTATTTTAACTTGTGATTGTAGGGATTCAATCTAGCTAGAAAAAGATAAATTAGTCAAGATGGTTCTAGCTCGATTTTGTTTCCTATTTCCTATTTGCAAAATTATTGTTTTCTATTTAGTTGTTAGTCCCAACTCTTTCCTTTTAAGAAGTATATCAAATCTAATTAAAAATATGCACAAAATTTTGAAGTTAATTCGATGCATTTTCATTAAGAGGACCAAGTATCAACAAATTTAAGAGTACATATGGATCATAGTGTTGGAGATCACAACAAGTGTTATTATATCCTAGAGGATCTTATGTAGTAGTCTACTTCTACATATACAAGTTTCTATTAGGAGAAAATATCTTTTGTCAAATTTGTATAGAGTTGTCTATAGTGTGTTCCAGGGTAATCAAATGATGTAAGTCAAAACTTAGAGGGTTGAGTGATAAGTTTGTGTTGAGTCTACAAGAGGTGTTTTCTTACATAGACCTCTCCATAATCTAGGTGTCTCCATGTCTAACTCAAATGTTCCAAGGGATATTATATCCAGATTAATGAATGGCTATGAGATCCATGATCATATCAATGTTTGGTAGAGAAAAGTTATCTTTAGGGTATCCTTTTTTGATGTCTCAAAAGTTAGTGCAAACATGAATTCCCTTAGTTTTCTTGCTAACTAAGACCACATTAGAGACCCATTTAGGATAAGTAATAGTCTGAATGAACCCTACATCCAAGAGTTTATATAATTCTTCTTTGACCAAGAGGGCTACTTGGGGGTGCATTTTGCATAGCTTTTATTGAATAGGTTTGACATTGAGGTGAACCACAAGATGATGCATGACTTTAAAGATGGAGTCTCAAGGTATATCACCATAAGACCACATGAAGAAATTAGCATAATCTTTAAGGGTGATGGTTATGCCTTCTTTGATGTCAAGGTCCAATGGAGCTACTATCTTAGAGAGTTTAGGGTCCTCTTCTATTCACATGTTAATGTCTATAGCATCCTCAACAAGGAGAGGGGAGTCATCTTGTATTTGAGTGGTATCTAATGGAAGGTGAAGTTTGTCATTGAGGAGCTCTTGGTAAGTGTCCATTTTTATTGTATCATTTTAATCGATCACAAGTTTCTTCTTATATCTTGTTGCTATTCTGCCTACTAGGGTGCCTTAGGACTAAAGGGTTCTTCTTTCTGTCCAAAATAAGCGTAGGTTTTAAGTATGGTGGAAAAGTCTTTCTTATGATTATAATGGGGATGTGGTCTTGACACTTCATAAGTTTCATGCTGGCTTCATCATTTTGGAAAACATCAAATCATAAAGGGTCGTGTTGGTCCCAATCGATAAGCTCAAGGTATTAAAGGTCTAAGGAGATAGTGAGGATAGTGACCTATCATGAAAGAGGTTAGTGGTGGCAAAAATCTTTGTAAGGATCATGAGTGGGGCCTACATCAATGTCATTAAGATTAGGGGAAGCATTACCAATGAGGTTAGGCTCATATCACAATTAACATCACGATGTTCATCCCACGGGCATAACCTAGCTAGTGAGGACAGCTACAAGTGTCTCTAAAGTTACATTTGTTGGCTTCATTTCATTCTTGATTAGTTGGCTATCACAAATACTGTAAAATCTTCTCAATTCTTGATTAGTTGGTTGTCTCTAAAGGTTTGATTATGAAGGACGTGATAAAGGTTTTATTATGGTTTGTTGTAATTTTTTTACATGACAATTACCTATTCAATAATGCCTTTAAAATACAATGACATACATTGATATAAGTAAATTTTATAAAAACCAAATATATATATCATCCCAATGCTATATAATTTTTGACAGTTTGTTCAAAATCTCTCCTTTCATATGATATAGTCATTTCAAAATTTCAATTATATTTTATAGCTAAAATGTCTAAATACAGCTATTCAACACTCAAATTGAAATCAAATTTTGACAGTTTGTTCAAAATCTCTCCTTTCATATGATACAGTATTTTCAAAATTTCAATTGTATTTTACAGCTAAAATGTCTAAATACAGCTATTCAATTCTCAAATTTAAACAAAATTTTGACAGTTTGCTCAAATTCTATCCTTTTATATGATATAGTCTTTCAAAATTTCAATTATATTTTACAACTAAAATGTCAAAAAATAGCTACTGATGAGGGCGTGGTTTGGTGGTTAAGTCACTTGGTTGTAGTGGCAGCCACTAGAATTCAAACCCCTACTGGGCCAACGAGCTTGCAGGCTTTACGCCTTCACTAGGCCAATGAGCTCGTGGGTTTGAAGTGTTCTTACTAGGGGATGAGGTCCCCCGTGTTGTGGCATCACCGGTTCATTGCTCCGGGCAAAAGAATTCGCGTGGAGCCGGAGGGCATGTCGCACCAGCGTCGCCGGTCACGTTAAAAAGTTTACCAGGCGCATTAAAAAAAATGTCAAAAAATAGCTATTGATTTCATAAACAAAAAGCCTAAATAACAGTTTACAATTTAAATTATGATTGTATTTTACACCAAAAAAATAAGGGAAACTTCAAAAGATTCATTGCTAAATTGTAGAAGTGGAAAAATCCACTTACCTGCTATTTTGATGTTGACTCAACTTGGGATACCATTCTCAGCTATCGCCTGTCGCTGGGAAGAATGGGGTCGCATCCATTTTTTTTAAAATTTAATACTTTTTCAAAACGGGATCCCATTTTTTGGTTCTAGGTTCAGGATCCCACTAAGGAGCGGGATCCTGTTTTGGATTTTAGGCTTAGGATCCCGTTTTTAGTTACCCAATTTTGGATTTTTTTCTAACTCTGAAACTTCCACCTTAAGTGGACACAACTTCTTGCATTTACCCAATGTACTCTTGTTTAGAAGTCTTTAGCAGTCAATTGTAGAAGAGAGAGCATCACCCTGGTGCTTTTCCTCTAACCACAGATTGGCGGTTGCCCACACACCTTCCTTCTAGAAGTGGCCCCACCCTTCACGAGGGTAATAGATAATGATAATGAATTGATTCTTGATGCCATCTAAGAACCAGTGATGTGTCCTAACCAATACAATTTGGTTTAGAACTCTAGTCTAGCTCTAGCTATGTATGACCCAGTCTGATTGTTTAGCTATCTAGTACACCATGAATTGACAATGCAAGCAGTGACTTTTGCATTACTTTGGCCAAAGATTCATATAAATATATAGTCATATGTTTACTCACTCTTTTCTTGACTTGGAGACAAAATTCTTCTTTCTCAATCTATGTCATATAATTAAAATAATTCTTTTTGACTTACTTATACCATATTGGTCTTAAAGACATATCGTAAACCTTATCTACTAGTCATTATGACAAGTCTAAGGTGAGAGATTAGGTAATTATAAATATACATTGAGTCCCTCTTTGCATTCTTGCATTCACAAGTCTATGACATCCTATCATCTACTCAATGACCTATCTACCTATTCTCATGCTCATCAGTGCTCTTCTACACATGCAAATTGTTGACATTTAAGCCATAGGGTTTTTATAATTATAGACTCTATCTGTCTAAAACTAGGAATATAATCATTTGACTCATAATCTATTGAAGCTTGACTATAATTTCATATACCCATGAATTGAATGCACTTCTTCATAATACCAAATAATCTATAACATAACTTTCTATTGACATTGTGAGTATTTCACTGTTGGCAATATGTGCTGTCCTTGATGTCAACTCTATATGTGTCAACTTGAGGATAAGCTTGTATAAAGCTTTGTATAGAAGTTGAAGAGGCTAAGAAATGGTTTGGGATAGGTTGATGGACATTGGAAGATTTGATAGAGTTGGTTTGACACAGTTAGATATATGAGGTCAACATGTTAAGGTAGGTTAGTCTGGAAGACCTAGCAGGTGGAGAGAAGCTATCTAAGCATGAGGAAGAATGGTGATGTATTAGTATGATGCAGAGGTGAGTATACTTATTCTAGTATGTTTCTTATATATCTATATTGATATCTTACCAGTTTGGTGTACCACACTTAGAGATAAGTTGCATAAGTCTTGCTAAGGCATTTACACTACATAATCTAAGGCAAAGTCATAGTATTTTGGTTCGCATTCCTTTGCAAAGCAAGATTTTGTCTTGCAGTTCAGAAGATATGTTGGTTGAGATGTGAAGGTGTTATATCCAAGATTTCAAGTCATGAAAGCTTCTGCAGTAAACGTTATAAGTGACAGAGTTTCGACCTGTGCTCTGGCAAAGTAAAACTTAATGATGAAGGATTGCTAGAATGCTCTGCATTCCTCCATAGTGATAGATATGGATGTCTAGATTTGGGGATATGTTTTGAGTAGTGTATTAGTGCATCTATATGAACTTCAGATGTTTTAGTGAACTGTACCACAATATCCTAAGTATTTATGGGTCACAGTCAGTTAGGGATGCTCTTTTTCAGTAGTTTAATATGTTTCTCTTGTTGTGGCAGCACATAATGATTAGATACTTCAAGAGAAGGTTGTAAGGGTACAATTGATAAAGTATTTTAATCACATTTTGGTCCACATGATGTTTTTGGTCTCTCCATAATGGTGTGAAGATAAACAGTGGACAGTGTTGATGTTGTTTGGACTGACAGTCTAGTTCCCTTAATTTGTGGTTGATCCTGATTTATTAATTTTTCCTTGAAGGATATGTTGTGATGTATTTGGCCCTGCTATATCATGTGAAGTGATCCGCAACTCAATTTCTCTTCATAATGTATCTGTTTGAGCCAACCTATATAGTATTACACGTTTCATCTTGGTGCCGACCTAATTGAAGTTCTGAACTATTGTGGAGGGTATTTATAGAAGAACAAAATCATTTTTGGGAGTGAAGAGTAGAGATTGATGAATGTGTTAAGCATGAAGTGTACAAAGTTAGAATGATGGGGTAATTGTGCAAAATAAGGGACTATAATATTAGTATATGATAGATGCCTTCTTTATAGAAGTTCATGTGTATGTTTTCATTGTAATTCTCATGTATCCTACTATCAGATAGTGAGTCTGGTTAGCAAGTCCTTGTATCTTTCCATAAGGTTGTAGCCCTAAAATAAAGTTGTAATACTTTATAGAAGTGAGCTTCATATATTATGAGTTAATACTCAATGTAGTTTTTCCCTCATTGGATTTTCCACGTAAAAATCCTAGTGTCTTTGTGTGGTGCATGTTTTACTTTCTATTCTTCTTATTTTGGTTAAAATGATTTGATGGTTAAGCTGTAAATGAAATTGATTTAAAAGTTTAAGAATAGACTGATTCACCCCCCCTCTCAGTCTTCAGATGTGTTCAACAATTGGTATCAGAGCTAAGTGCCTTTGAGAAGCCTAACAACTGAGGTATATTCTACACTTGAACACATGGAATCTGAAGCAATGTTTAATGATATGTTTACTCCAGAACCAAATCTTGGGTCAATGGAACTTGAAGGTTAGGACTTAAATCTAGATGAGGTAGACCTTGAAGGAGAACTCTGGTGAGCTCTTGAAGATCTAGATGAAGCAAGAGTACTAAATCTGAAATATGAGGTCATGCTTGGAAAATGAAAGGAGACAATTGTAAAATGGAAGACACAAGCTAGAGAATCAAAAGAAGAAATTGGAAAACTAAAAGCTCAAACAAAAGGAGATAAAGGATGTGACATTAAACTCAAGGAGACAGAAGATGTGATCTCTAGTTTGAAAGTCATGGTTAAAGAAAGCAAGAGGATTGAAGATTGCCTAAATATCAAGCTTAATGAGAAAGCAACTGAATGTTCAAAACTTGAGGAAGAAGTTGTCACTCTGAGAAAAGAATTGGAAAAAGCAAAAGAAAAAATTGACAAGAGGTTAAAAATGAAAGGAGGTTCTAAAATTCTTGATGAGATAATTAACTCTCAAAAGCCATCAAAAGAAAAATCTGGTCCAAGTTTTGAAAAAGGGAAAAATCCTATAACTAGTGCATCTGCAAACTTATATGATAACTTCAAAGTAGAGGGAAAGTCCGAAACAAAGGAAGAAAAATCTTGCATTGAAGATCCTATGAAGAATGCCTCTTGAGATTTAGAAGAAGATGGATTCATTCTTGTCTAGAGATAAAGAAGACTCAGAGTTCCTCCACCTGCAAGACAACATGCCCCTACCAGGGTCAATCAATCTTTTCAAGTTTAGTGTTTTTCTTGCAATAATTTTGGGCATAAGGCTATTGATTGTAGATCTAGGAAAAGAAGAAATGGTTACATGAGTAGAAGACCATTTGTGTCTCAAAGATATGGTACTATTTCATTTCATGGTCAGTGCCATGCTTGCAAAAAGATTGGTTATAAGGCTAATGAATATAGAAGTAAAGTGATGAGGAATAATGCTATGACTTCTTAGTCCTTCTTGGTTACTGCTACACATGCAACAAGTTTTGTCATAAGGCTACTAATTGTAGATCTAATGTGAGAAGAGGTGGTTATGCTCTGCAATCTAATATCACCTTCTACAATTGCAATAAATTAGGACACATTGCAAGGTTTTGCAAGGGAAAGAATGGAAGACCTGCTCCTCAAAAGAAGATTGACATTGGTCAGCAAAAGAAGGAAATGAAAAAGATATGGAAGAAGAAGGAAGAAGGCGAAGTAAAGGAAGGATATCTACCTCTACCTGGTGCAGATAGATCTTCTAGTAACTAAAAAGGTAGTATTAGCTCACAGGGAGTTGCAATTGCAAATCTTTTTCAGACCCTTGAATACATAAGATGTTGAAATCTTTAGCATAATGACTAATAATGACATGATTATGTGTGGCTAGTAATTTTATGACATTTGATCAAATATCCAGAGAAAATACTCTCTGCGGAAGTTTACTGAATGATCATGGATTCCTATGATAGTAAAAAGATGATTAGGTCAAGAACAGAGAAATGCAATTAATACGAATCAGCTAGGGTAGATGTGAAGCATATTTAATCGATACTTGATCAAAATTGATCATTTGAATGATATCAAGTGTGTGCAAGAGCTAAGGAAGAGAAGAAGGTTTTCAGTTAAGCTTGTGTGCAAAGCCTAACAACAACTTTCACAGGTATTCTTCAGTTTTCTTGTAAAACCCTAGTCTCTAGAAAGAGTTATCATGTCAACACCTATAGTTATTAATGTTGTGGAAAGGCCAAGACCAAAATTCAAGAAACATTCATATAAGTCTACTGAGACTGATCAGGATGGAGTGTTTTCCAGCGTCCCTAGTAATATATTGCATATAGAGGATGTTTGCAATTATATCCATTCGTAGCTAGATGGGTACAATCATTTGAAGTTGGAATAGTTCAAGAATGATCATCTCTTGGGTGATGATTTTCAGCTCAAACCAGAGTATGAAAATCTTGAGGCAAAATGACTAGATGTATGGAAGGGTTTCCCCAACTTTTGCTATGAAGATGGATGGGTCAGAATTGCCTTGAGTAAAATTCATGAAGATTTCTTTTGTCTTGATCAAACCTACATGATCACAAAGGAAGCCATCAGAGTTGTGACTAGATTATGCTCCTCCAGACCTGTGCCTATGCTAAAAGATGTGAAGAATGAAGAAGTCATGAATCTCACAGGAGTAAAATTTGACAAGAGAACCCTAACTATGGATGACATCACTGACCTAGGGGTTAAGTATGCCATGATGGGCATTGCATACCAAGTATATTACACAAATAGAGAGGGGTTTGCTACTGCCACTGCCATCTACATTGTTCATCAGATGGTAAAGGAAGGAAAGGATTATGACCTTTGTGAGCTCTTGTGGTAGAAATTGATGGACAACTTGAATAGAACCAAGGAGACACACTACAAATTCTAGTATGGATCTTTGATCATTTGTCTTATGTTCTATTTTTTGATTGAATTGCCTAGTATGAAGAATGTAGTCTAGATAATGGATATTCCCATTGCACAATAGATTAGAAACTACATGCATAGGTTTCTGGATACTAAATAGTGTGACACAATGTTTTGGGGATTCTTCAAAACATTTAAAAATGATATGCAAAGGAGGAATATGATACCACAACAAATTGTGGAGAAATATAAGAATGATATAACTTTCATGGTGGATAAGGACAATTGTTATATGGAGGCAGTTAAACCAAGGACTATCTTGATAAACACTTTGACTTATGTGGTCTCTGGACCTGATTTGATTGGATATGTTGATTCTTGCTTAGCAAGCCTAAGGATCCCACTGCTAAGAGATTGGGGACCTACGATGAAATAACCAATAAGATTGTCAAGAAAAATGTAGAAGAAAAGGTAGAGAAGATGAAATCAATGTTGGAAGAAATGCTTGATACTGTTGAGGTTCCTATAGAAGAACCTCAAACCACCTCTACCTCACAAACTCCTAGAATGACAAGTAGGTTTGCCACTGTAACTGCTACTTCTTCTAAATCTTCCAGACCTACTCAAACACCTCCTAGCAGGAGAAGGGTTGCTGCTGATATCTCGGTACAAACCAAGACCAAAACAACAAGCAAAAGGAGAAAAGAATAATCTAGTGAATGTTGATAAGTGCCAGGTAGTACCCAGAATAATACACCTTTTTACTTCCTTTTTCCATCCCTTTTATTCTGTTGTCCTCGTAATTGCACCATAATAGACTGATAAGATTTGTTTTAATAACATTAATGAGAGATGAATTGTTGAAGGTCATAATTTTTTATTGAAGGACTAATGTGCAACAAACTAATGAAAATTTGTTGAAAAGTCTCTATTTTTGTGTCTACAGGTGTAGTTGTACAGGTAAGGGCAATTTTGAGCATCTTTGGAGATGGTCCTAATAATCTCGAAAGTCGACATGAAGGATACTACACCAGTCTCCAACATTTTCCCAATGTGTTGGAGGTATTTTGAAGTAGGGGAACCAAGGGTGGATCATCTTCGGAGCTCCTAGATACATCACATAGTCTCTGGAGCTCCTAGAAATAGTGCAGAGTCTCTGGTGTTGCTATCAGTCTACATCTCTGGAGGCAACTGCAGTGCTCTAGAGTTTACTCAGCTAGCACCATAATGACTTGGAGAAGACTCTAGTTGACTGCTAGGAATCTAATTCCTCTTTTATTGATTTTGCATGAGTTTTGGAAGACTTGATAAAGACCTACATTTTGGGGCCTCACTGCCCAGTTGTTATTTAAGTTAAGACTCTGAAATTAGTGGGACTTATGTACCACTAAAACCTATTTCAGTTTGCATGATTTTACTCTGTAGTTAAACAGTTGTTAAAATAAGAGATTGATAATATTTCATAGATAAACTGATAGTTAGAACAGATAGATATCTCATCGCTTGATTTGATAAATGTTAAGATAGGAGCAGTAGAAAGATAGACAAATTATTGCTATTAGATTACTGTAATTTCCATTTTCTAGATTTGACATACTTTTTGAATACAAGTATACTGATGGAATTAGACTAAAGAAAGACTATGTTATTATATTTTTGTACTGAGTTTTTGCTTTAGCCTTCGGTCTGAAGGCAAGGAGCAAGGGCCCACTCCTGCCATCAAGACATGAGGCTAGTATCTCTTTGTTTCATTATCATGTTTTAGATTCTATTAGGAAGATAAGTTTACTACTTTCATAGAAATATATTTATTTATGTTTAATAGTTGTTTCTAGTAAATGCATATTTTCAGTTGTGTGGATTAGAATAGGTCAATTTCAGTAATTTACTATTTCAGCATTGCTTTAGTGTTTTTAGAATTTCCTTTCATAGAAAATAAATTAGCAGTGTTAATCTTTGAAATAGTCAAATCAGTAGAAGTAGTTAGGGGACTGGTAACTATGGAACCCCTTATTGTAGATAGCCTAGGACACAGCCCTAGATTTGACACATGAAAAACATGATTAAATGCCAAGGTCCAATAACCCTTGTCAAATGTGGATGATGATGAAGAAGATGAAGAAGAAGGAGAAGGAAAGGAATCTTTTATGTTGAAGAAAAGAGAGAAAAGAACAAGAGAAGGAGAAGAAGAAGGAGAAACTTCCAAAGGAAAAGCAATAAAAACAAAAAGAGCTCCTCTAGAAGTATTTGAATATAAGCCTCTATAGCTTGAGGCCACTATCAATGCAATAGCACAACATGGTGCTCTAAAATAAGTTGTAGATCTTCATGATGAGATTCCTACTGATGACAAGGCTACAATTGGGGAAGCCATAGTCAGGTATATGATGGCCTTTAATGTGGCCCTAAATGAGATTGTTGATCAACTTCCTACAAATCTTGCAGACATACTCACTAATAAAAGGAATGAAGCCACAAAAAAAGAGGCTAAGATGAGGCAACAAGCAGTTGAGAAGGCTGGTCCATCTATTTATGATGAAGAAAAGGTTAAATTATCCCAAAGACAAGCACAAGAATTCAAGACTAAACATGTTGGCAATATGTGTTGTCATTGATGTTACCATAGCATATAAGGAAATGTATATGCAAAATTATACAGAGGAAGAGTTTGCATGGTCAAGGAAAATCAATTAGGGGGAAGAGAAAATAGTCTAAGTATGGTAAGGTGATCAAGTTTGTGTTTGAGCATGATGCGGAGGTAAATACTCATGTCCTTGCATGTTTTCTATATCCACACATATATATCTCAGCAGTTGGAAGTACCACACTTAATTATAAGAAGCAGAGATCTGACTAAGGCATTCATAGTATATATCTTAAGACATAGTCACCTTGTTTTGGTCTACATTACATGTTTCAAGGTATCTCAAGGTTGATCCGCATGCAGATAAATTCATTTTTCTGATACCGCATCAAGTAGTTAAGTTTGTAAGTGAAGATTTGAGTATAACTATTCTCTGGACTCCTGATTACCTTTGTCAAACCTTTGTATTCCTCCAAAATCATTAGATAAAGATGTGTGAATCTAATAAGGAACATATAATAATATTTTAAAAGTTCATTCCCAAAAGGTTTCAGGTCTTGTATTACACTACAACACTATATCTTGAATTATGAAGTATCATATGTTGTCTAGAATGCTTTGTTTCTTACAACTAGTCAAGTTGCTTCTTTTGCAGATGTATAGATTGATATGATACTTAAGAAGTAATGTGTATGGATGATGTTGAGATCATGTATGATTGAATTCTTGGTTGACATAAAGATTTTGGCTTCTCCCCAATAGTATGAAGATGAACAGTTAGCAGTCCTGAGTAGTTTGAGCTGATAGGTTAAGTATCTGATATGTGCGGAGGATCTCGATCAACTTCCTTAACTTTGAAGGTATGGAGAGATGTGTCTTGATCCCTTTCATAAAGTCCTAAGGTCCGCAACAAGTTTTTCATATCATATTGTATGTATTGATTCCAACTTGTGAAGAGTTACATGTTTCATCCAATGTTGATTATGATGCTGACCTAATTAGTGTTTTGAAGTGTTGTAGAGGATATTTATAGAAGATCAAGTTCATTTGTGAAGTGTAGAGGTGAGTACAAAGATAAGCAAGGCAAAATGCAAGATATGAAGAGTGTAGAATTAGTTTGAAGGCATGTGTTGACCATAAATAGAAGACTACATTACCAGCATAAATCAGATGTTCTCTTTACAACAGTCCATATAGTTACTACCTTTGTAAATCTTATTGCAGTGAGTAGAACAGTTAGGTAGTAGTATCTTCCTTGGGTTATAGCCCTATATCAAAGTTGTAATTGAAGTAAGGACAAATACAAGGATTAGTAGCTTCCTTGGGTTGTAGCCCTAAAATAATGTTATAATACTTTTGTAGTGAGCATGATATATTATGAGCTAGTCCTCACCATGGTTTTTCCTTGTTTTATGGGTTTCCACATAAAAATACCAGTGTTATGTGTGTTGCATGATTTCCTTTCTATTAATTAAGTTATTTAGTTTTATTTGTAGATGTTTGTTTAAACTTTTAGTACATGTGTTGATTCACCCCCCTCTCAACACCCCATTGCATGTTCAACAATTGGTATCAGAGACAAGTTCCTTTGAGAAGCATAACAGTTGAGATAGATCTTGCACTTGAACAAATGGAACCTGAAGCTAAGGACAATGATGTATTTGTACCAGAACCAGATCTAGAAGCAATGGAACTTGAAGGCTGTGACTTTGATTCAAATGAATGTGAAGTGGACTTTCAAGGAGAACTCAAGTCAGCTCTTGATGATCTAGATGAAGCAAAAGGACTAAACTTAGAATATGAAGGTATGTTGGAAAAAGCAAAGGAGACATTGACAAATTAAAGACAAAGGCCAAAGAATCAAAAGAAGAAATTGGCAAACTAAAAAATCTATTAGAAAGAGATAAAGGGGGTGACACAAAGCTCAAAGAGGTAGAAGAAATGATCTCAAATTTGAAGGTCATGGTTGAAGAAGAAAATAGGATTGAAGATTACTTATATTAAACATCGAGCTCAATGAGGAATCAACTAAATATTCAAAACTTGAGGAAGAAGTTGTCACTCTGAGGAAAGAACTAGAAAAGGGAAAAGAACAAATTGACAAGGGACTAAAATTGAAAGGAGGATCTTAAATCCTTGATTAGATAATTGACTCTCAAAAGCTAGCAAAAGAAAAATCAAGCCTTGGTTTTGAAAAGGGGAAGAGTCCTATGATCAGTGCCTCTGCAAATTTATATAATAACTTTCATTCAAGAGGAAAGTATGGAATAAAGAAGGAAGAGACCTACACTAAAGATCCTAAGAAGAATGCCTACAGAGTTACAAAAGAAGATGAATTCACTCATGTCCAGAGACAAAGGAAGAATATGAAGAAGAATTTCAAAGGTCTTCCACCTACAAGGCAACCTACACTCATAAGGTATTCTCAAGGTTTCAATGGAAATTGTTTTACTTGCAATAAGTTTGGTCACAAAGATGTTGATTGTAGAAGCAAGATAAATCAAAATCCTCTAAGATGTTATTCCTGCAATAAAATTGGTCATAAAGCTACTAAATGTAGAAGTAAGACAAATCAAAATTTTGTTAAGTGTTATGCCTACAACAAGATAGGTCATAAGGCTAATGAGTGCAAAAGTAAAACGTTAAGGAATAATAGGGATAATACTCAAACCTTTCATGGATATTGTTACACTTGTAATAGGTTAGGCCATAAGGCAACGAATTATAGATCTAAGGTGAGGAGAAATGCAAATGCTCAGCCAAACAAGGCACCATGGAAAGAATGTAAGGCCTGCTTCTCAAAGGAAAGTTGATAGTGCTCAGCAAAAGAAGGAACTGAAAAAAGTATGGAAGAAGAAGGAGGAATGTGATGTATCTGGACCTCTACCTAGTGTAGACAGATCATTTGGTAACTGAAAGAAGAAGGTACTAATTCAGGGGGAGTCACAACAACAAAATTTTTCAAACCCTCGAATAAATAAGATGCTAAACTTCTCAGCATTTTGGCTAAATTTGGTATGAGCATTTCAAGATGATGATTTAAAGAAGTTTGGTCAAAACTCTAGAGCAAAATCTCTTAATGTGGCAGATTGTAGAATTTTTTAGGGTTTTTAGTGATAAGAGAATCTACCAAAAGGAAACATGGACTCAAGGGGAGTTGTTATTGCAAATTCTTCACCTCCCCTTCATGATGTGGAAAACATTCAACATACAGATAAGTTTGAAAAAGTTTTCAGAGTAATTGACTAAGTTGCGGAGGATTGCTGAGTGATTATTGATTTTTGCATATGAAAAGGGAAAACTAGGGAAAAACTATGAAGGCAATTAATGTGGATAGAAATTGGTTGGTGAAAGGAGTATATATGTAGTGTTTGATCATTTTTCTCTCATTTGAATGAAGTCAAGTGATTTGAAGAGATTTACAAGAGCAAAAGTTTCTCAGCAAAGTATTGGAGCAAATCCTATCACTGCATTCTTAGGTATTTTTTAGTCTCCTTGGTTAAAACCCTAGTTCTTGAAGATAATATAATGGCAATACTAGTTGTGATTAATGTGGTTGAGAGGCCAAGGCCAAAGTTTAAGAAACATCCCTTCAAATCCACTATGATGGATGACTTTGGTGCCTTCTCAAATGTTCCTCCATATATATTACATATTGAAGATGCTCGGATATACATTCACTCACTGATAGATGAATATGATCACTTAAAGCTTGAACAGTTCAGGAATGATAATTTGTTGGGAGATGATTTCTAGTTGAAACTTGAATTTACCAACATTTTTGCTAAGCACCTGGATATTTGGAAGGGTTTTCCAAATTTCTGATATGAAGATGCTTGGGTGAGAATTGCCCTAAGCTGAATTCATGGAGATTTCTTCTATTTAGATCGGCCCCATCTAATCACTAAGGATGATATAAAGGTTGTTACTAGTTTATGTTCCTTCGAACCAGTGCCTATTCTAAAGTCTATCAAGAATGAAGAAGTAATGAAACTCAATGGAGTAAAATTTGACAAGAGGACATTAACTGTAGGTGATTATAAAGATTTGTGGGTTCGGTATGCAACCATGAACGTTGCATACAAAATCTACTACTCTAACAAGGATAAATTTGCCTTTGAAACATCAATATACACTGCCTATCAAGTGGTGAAAGAGGGAAAAGATTTTGATCTATGTGAACTCTTGCGGCAATATCTATTGGACAATTTTAAGAGGACAAAAGAGTCAAAATACAAATTAAGGTATGGCTCTCTAATTATATGTCTTATGTTCTACTTTTTGAATGAATTTCCTTCAATGAATGGAATGGTGTGGAATTCAAATACCCCTGTTGCCCACCAAATCAAAGACTACATGAGAAGTTTCCCTAATCATAAACATTGCAATACTCTATTTTGGGGGTTCTTCAAGACATTCTAGAATGAAATGCAATCTAGAGAAAGGATACCTGCTAAGGTAGTAGAAAAGTATAAAAATGACATAACATTGATGGTTGACAAAGACAATTGTTAGATGGACGCTGTTGAGCCTAGGATATTATGGATTACTACTTTATTGTATGAGGTTTCAGAGTTTGTTTTGGTAGTATATACTGATATGATGCTTAGCAAACCTATAGATCCCTCCACTGAAAGATTTGGGACATATGATGAAATCATCAACAAATCTATTAAGAAGGATGTAGAAGAGAAAGTAGAAAAGATAAAATCCAAAGTAGAGAAGATGAAAATAAACTGGGAAAAGATACTTAATTCTCTTGAAGCCTTTGTACAACTACCAAGGAGAACAAGCAGATCAACATCAACCATAGCCTCTACCTCTGTTCCCTCTAGATCTTCATTGCTTGCCAAAAGAGGCACCACAGAGATCCTTGAACAAATCCAAACCACTGAGAAGAAAAATGCTAGAAAGAACATTCAGGCCAAATGAGGCAAGATAAATTCAGTGAATGTTGAACACATCGAAGAAGAAGAAGAAAAGGAAGAAGAGGTTGAGACTCTAGCAAGGAAGAAAAGAACTAGAGAAAAAACTAAAGAAGAAGAGACTTCTAAGGAGAAAGGAAAAGGAAAAGGAAAAAGGGTAAGAAACCCGACTATGCTCCCTTGTAACTTGAGGCAACATTGAATGCAATTACAAAGTATGGTGCCCTAAAGGAAGTTGTGGGAATTTATGATGAAAGACCCTCGAATGACAAATCTACCCTTGAAGAAGAAATAGTTAGATATATGGGAGTCCACAATTTGGCCTGAATTTAAATCATAGACCAACTGCCTAAAAGCCTTGGTGACGTCCTTACTAAAAAGAGAAATGACGCTTTGAGTGAAGAAGCCGCGATAAAGAAATGAGCAATTGAAAAGATTTGTCCCTCTAGATCAAGGAAGATAGAGTCAAAGTTTCTAAAAATCTAACAAAGGAATTCAGAACTAAAAAAAAAATTAAATACTCTGATGTTAAGGAATAAGGAAGAGATAAAGAAATTGGAAAAGGAGACACTGAAGGAAACTATTGAAGTTCTCAAGGAAATAAAAATTGACAATGGAATCATTGAAGATGTGTCTGATCAGTCTACCTTTGAAGTTAATGAGGAAGGTAGTGACAAGCCTTAAAAGAATGAGGAGATTGCTTCTCCTGAGGATACTGGAACACCTATCACAGAGGGACAATAAAAAACAAATCTACCTCCTCTGGATACCTCTACAGGACAAAGTGTGCCTCCTTCAAACAACCCTGATACAACACATGATTCCCCCCTCCAAAGAATATAGGGAATGTAGAGGAAGGAAGATAATTCTAAGAAGGATCAGGAAGAAAAGAAAAAGATTGATGAGGAACAAAAGGATGAAAATGATAAGGGAGAAACTGAACATGGAGAGTAATCAAAAGGAATGGATGACATAGGCCAAAGTGCAAAAGAGATAGAATCACTCAAAGACCTATTAGATATGCAAATGTAGTTTCAACTAGTGGTCACACCTCAACTTTTGCAAATTCCTACCCATGAGGGGTAAATAGACCTATCAAGCATTTCACCTCTTCATAAGCTTCAACTCGGTGATATATTGCATGCCTCTAAAGAAAAGAGTTTATACAAGAAAACTTAAAGAAATCTAGTGCAATAGAGGATGATGTAAAATTAGTGCAAGAAGGGCTACCAGAGGTAACCATTGACCCCTCACTGCCTCTAGAGAAAAAGCTTAAGTTGTTAATGGACTCCTTTAAGGATCACTCCTCCCACATAGAGAAAAAGGCAGAAAAAGAGGCAGCAAGAAGAATAAATGACAAGAGAATGGCTGAGATGATTGATAAATGTGCCAAGGTACATAACAAGCTTAAAGAAAATTTGAAGAAATTCAAAGTTTGCATTGATGAGGCCACAAAATTATATCTGTTCTTCCTGAAATGGCCAAGTTCAAGGAAGAACATCAAAGCTTAGATGGACTCCATTGAGTCACAAATATCTAAGTTGGCCAAAATTTATGATTTGTCACAAGATAAAAATGGTGCAACTAGGGCACAGGTGGAAAACCTTTATGCACAATTATCTCAACCACAAGTCCAAATATACAACCTAAAGAAACAATTTGGTTAGTTGAGGGAGGCAGTAAATCTAAGACTTGCCTCACTGTCTGGGCTGCTAAGGGAAGCAAAAAAGGTAGATCAAAAGATGAAGACCCAAGCAACATAGAGGAAGATGAGGAGTTATACATGGAGTGTGAATATAAGAACCATATGCTAGCCTTAGAATATGTCAACTAGACTGCAACTTTTCAACTCAAGGTAATTTACAAGGCTTTTATACCATCTAGGTGAGTTTTAAGAATAATGTAATTGAGATAGGTTTTTGTGTACATAGTATTGCAAAAGATAGTAATGTCACACTATGTACATAACATCCATTTTTGAGGGGATCTTCATCTCAAGGGGAGTACGTCGTAGAAATAATTTTGTAAGGGAGAGTCTGTACAGTTTTTGGATTGATACAAGAAAAGGATATCAAACCCTTTGTCCTTTAGGTCAAAGGGGGAGAGAGAAATATATGTCTAAGGGGGAGTACAACTACCACCAATGACAAAGGGGGATATTGTTGGAAATATGTGTTGTCATTGATGCCAACATAGTATAAGGAAATGTATAGGTAGACTTGTATAGAGGAAGAGTCTATATAGTCAAGGCAAATTAGTTAGGGAGAAGAGAAAATGGTCTAAGTATGGTAAGGTGATCAGTTTTGTGTTGGAGCATGATGTGGGGGTAAATAATCATGTCCTTGAATGTTTTTTGTATCCACACATATATATCTCATCAGTTGGGAGTATTGCACTTAACGATAAGAAGTAGAGCTCTGACTAAGGCATTCACAGTGTATATCCTAAGGCAAAATCACCTTGTTTTGATCAGAGAAAGATCTGATCATAGAGTTATGAGGAAAGTCTAATAGATGTATAATACATGCTATGATGAAGTATCAAATGGTCTGGTGGTCTGCAAAGATAGCACTCAAGTGACAGAGGCAATACAGTCTGTTTCAGAGACTAAATACACAAGTTTGAGTTTTACGGAGGATGACAGATATATAGATCAAGCACTCAAGCTTGTGTAGAGATATTACATGTTTCAAGGTATCTCAAGGTAGATCTACATGCAGATAAATTCCTTTTTCTAATACTGCATCAAGTAGTTAAGTCTGTAAGTGAAGCTTTGAGTATAACTGTTCTCTAGACTCCTAATTAGCTTTATCAAACCTTTGTATTCATTTGAAATCATTAGATAAAGTTGTGTGGGTCTAATAAGGAACATATAATGATGTTTAAGTTCATTCCCAAAAGGTTTCAGGTCTTGTATTGCACCGCAATGCTATATCTTGAATTATGAAGTATCATATGTGTTGGGAATTAAAGTGTCTCAACCTTTACAAATTCCTAGCACTATTTATTTATTTGTATAATAATTTATTGCCTAATGTTGTAATTACTTTCACATTCAGTTTGGTCACCTAGTTGAGGTGGCACGGTGACATGTAATCTTACTTGGAATGTGACTTGGATGGTCAAGTCAAACCTACATGGATTTGGGCATCCCATTTGAGCTAGTAGTAATATGCCATGTGTCGGCATCTTGTGGTGTGTGGAAGACAATATTCCATATGATAGAATCTATGACATGTAAGAGCCAAGTTTGGAGATTCCTATGACAAGTGATGACAAGTATCGATGAGGATCTTTGTGTTGGTGATTGTTTTGATGCAATCATAACAATAAGTTAAAATTCACATATAATGAACTGAAACTATACTTGAAATATAAGAAAGAATCACTTAAGATTCAACTAATCCCAAGTCTACAATGGTTCGGTTGGTCAAATTCAATTGGTCAATGTGAAGTTGTAATGTTCAAAGGGCCTTACGTAGTTTAGGGTTTCTTTGTGGTTTACTGGACTAAAATTATGCAAAAGGTCATAGATATCAACAAGTATTTTGTTCATTTGCATACAAGTGTTACTGTGCTATAAATTTGAGATGGTTTTCTTAAATTATTGCAGCTTTCTCCTTTATATACTTATGAAAACTGTCTACCTGTAACTCTGTTGTGCATGCTTCTTCAAATTTGAGACAACTTCCTTTAGATTTCTACGTTTTTAGCTAGATATTTCAGATGGATTGGGAAAAGTTAGAAAGATCTAATCTACACCTCATTTACTCTACCGAAGGATCTAATTGTTTTGTTATGTACTATGTAAATCCTACAGTAATTTGATCAAATCCACAGTAAAAAACCTTAAATGCAAGTTCTGAGCATTTTCACAAACATACATTTAAAATTGCAAGCTCTCAAAGAAAATATTTCAAAACACAAAGAAGAGCAGGAGAACACTCAGAAGATAGATGCAGAACTCCAGATTCTATTGTATTAGAAACAAACAGTCATACATGATTTACAATGTTGGAATGACTCTTAGTTTCATTGATCAATTTACAGAGAACTTACAAGCTTTACAGATACAGTAAGGAAGCCAGACATTCCACGCACACCTTACTACAGACAAATAGGCGACCTCTTTCTTCTACTTCTAAACTATGCTAAGCTAAAATCCCTGTGTTTTTCTAAAAATCCCTGTTGTAGCCCCTATTGTCGAATATTACAGTGCAGAGAGGCACAATATAAAGACTTTCTGATTGTCCTTACCACAGCAAAAACCTAACTAAACCCCTGGTTACAGCAATAAATGCAGGTGAACTAGTTCTCCAAAATATCTCTGAGTAGTGTCAAATCTGGGTGAAATATTGCCCCTTCTGAGAAGCTCTGGTGGCTCAGTAATAACTTCTGTTTGTCTGCTGTAGTAATGTTCTCAACTGCAACCTTGTCCTCCATTGGGTAGCCCCTTTTGACTTCTTTGCACTTGATCTTTATCTTCCTGCTCTTGAGATCAGATTTCCTTCGTGATGTCACTGTGATCAAGTTCCAGCTACTTCTTCAATTGCAAGCCTGCAAAACAAGACAAGCAATAAGTATCACATTTATCAAATGAATAGCAAGAAACTAAAATATCTGTTTAAATCAAGGTGACCATGCAAAAAATGCGGGAATCGGGTTCAAAATCAACAGAGACCACGTTCAAAATGCACACAGATGCTCAAAATGTCATGGGTCAACTATCGCTGACCAGAAAAATGCTACGGGCGCCAAAAAAAATGCATTTAAAGTTTCATCACTTTCCATTTCCCACCCATCAGCGTGAAACTATCCATCGGCGTGTCCAAAAATCGATTGGCCGATGTTTGTTGTTTGGCTGATGGCCTTTCTCGCTTGCTCATCCTTTTATTTCCTTCCATCGGTGAGAGTCCTACTGATATAGCCCTATCGGCTTGCATTTTCTTTCTCATCAGGCTGACACTATACTATCAGCGAGTCCTGAACCTCCTCCGCTGATGACCTTTGTCTCATCGATGCTGCCACTATCGGCATGACTCCTGCCGATTTCCTCTTTCATTGATCACCTTATCGGCGAGATCTCCCATATCTTTCCTCCTCCTTCCATCGGCATGAGTATGCCCATCGCCAGGACATAACCAAATACTACCGATAGTGTAAGTTATGCCGATGGCATACCATCGGCGAGACCACATGCCTTGGGGTGACCTTCTAAACTCGACCGACGCTGAATGTTATGCCGATGACAATATCATCGGCGAGAGACACCCCCTCGGGGTGACAATTTAAAACACCGCTGACTGCATTTGTTACACCGATGGCCTCTTCGCCATCTTCCCATCTTTCCCGCCCCTCACCAAAGCCTTGAACTTGAACCATTGAACCCCGCTATAGAGTACGAGCAGATGGTTCAACGTGGCGGTTCAACGATACTATACAAAACAACAGTTTGCTTTTTTGAGACATTTTGGAGATGTAGAACCACTTTGAACCCCGAACCATTGAACCATTGAACCTTTGAGAAAAAGGTTCAAGCAGATGGTTCAAACCTTAAAAACTTTGCCAATGAATAAATAATGGCGACCCAAAAAGGCGACAAAGTGCGCCTATGTACCCTCTTCTGCCAAACAGACAAATGCGATATACAGAGTGGAACCCAGACAAAATTCCCCTTTAACCCAAAATCACCAAGTATGTATATTTGAAAATTTCAAACAAATGCCATCAAGGAAAAAGGCAAACAACTGACTGTTTATCATGCAAAACTTGATAGTACATTTTACTAATTTGATCATAACTTGCAAAATATGATGAATTTTAAGACGGTTCAAAAGACAACCTTGGCTCATTTTTCACAAGGAATCCAACCACATCATGCATTGGTACTAAAAAAATACAATTTTCTATATTTTTAACAAGGTTTACAAATTTGACTCCCCTTTTCCCTCTACCACCAAACATAACAACCAAGCAGAAGCAAAAAAGCAAAGCAACAGTAGGGGTCCTCATTTTGCTAAGGGGCAAAATGGGGCGTGTTGTGAACATCACAACAACTAGCAACCAAACAAAACAATTAAATTCAAAGTGTTCAAAAAAACTAGGTGAAATAAGATCATAACTTCTGAGTATCCTTCCTGCAAATTACTTATTCAGCTTGAGACTTAAGGTATTCAATAAGGGTGCATGAACTTCCATTTTCAGTTTAATTATGTGCACGTGATTAATTATCTTCATCTTGAAGATCGGTTGAACAAACCAGTGACTGACATTAGCCTACATAGGTGAGAATATTCCCTCATAGCCGACTGGATAGAGCCTTGCTGCCAGCGAGCGTTCATAGCCCCTTCAAGGTTATCGTTACAATTCTCCTAAGTAGAGCCCCACTTCCAGCGAGCATCTATAGCCCCGGTAGAGTTACTTAGATGGCTTAATCTAGATTTTTAGTATAATCCGCTTTATTTATTTATTATATTTTTTTATATATATTTTATATTTTCTGATTTTGAAAGATTTCACAAGATATAGCAATTTGTAACTTCATGAAGCAAGGAGTGGACACTTGCTGAAATTAAGCTGAGAATTGTAATGGTAGCAAGGGTAACCTCAGATTTTTCACCTAATATCTACACTGGTAAGTTCAACTAACCCAAGGATTTTAGGTGTGTCATCGTGAGAAACTTGCTTCGAATTCTCAATCACATTTATTGAATATGAAATTTGAGAAGATAAATAACTCTCTACATTCATGACAGTAACAAGTTATGTGTAAATTGCAAATGATTAACTTGAATATCCTAAATTTTATATTGTTTTGAATGGTTGCTAGTTTGCTCCTTAATACTCTAAAGTAAAATAAAGATCCCTGCTGAGGAGACAACAAACAAACCAAACAAAACAGGCTGTACAGAAGCAAAAAAAGTAGAAAAACTGTACAAAAAGAAAGAAACAGAAAACAGAAACAAACAGAAGACAAACTGTACAAACAGCCAACCCAAAAAAGAAAATAGCAAAAGAAGAACTGTACATTACTTACAGCACTTTACACCAAAATGGACTGCCCTTTACCTCAGGCTTGGAAGTAGTGTTTCAAATGTTGGCCGTTAACTGGTAATGGCGCATCTTCTCTAGTCAAGGTCTTAAGTCTGAATGTGTTATCTCCTATTATTTTTGAGACTTGTAATGGACCCAGCCATAATTTATCAAATTTTCCATGGCTTCCTTTCTTTTCATGTGCTTTGTCCCAGCATAGCACTAAGTCTGATATCCTAAATGTTTTGACTTTTGCCCTTTTATCAAACCACCTTTTAACAACCGCTTGGTGTTTGGGAAACTTCTCAATGGCTTGACCTCTTTTCTCATCTAGTTGTAACATTTGCACTATTCTGGCTTCCCTATGGTTATCAAAGCCTAGATACTCATTGGCAAACTTCTAGGTTGGTATTCTCAGATTTACTGGAAGTATGGGATCAGTCCCATAAACTAAATGATAAGATGTGCTACCTAAAGCTGTTTTAAACTTGGTCCTATCTACCCATAATGCATATCTTAACAGGGTATTCTACTCTCTAGGACTCTTTGCAATTAACCTCTTGATTATGTTTAATAAAATTTTGTTCGTTGATTCAGCCAGTCCATTACCTTGAGGGTAATAATTCGAAGAAAACCTTAAAATGATCCTGTATTCAAATGCCCATTTAGAAAACTTTAAAGAAGAGAAAGCAGGGCCATTATCACATACCAATGAATAGGGAGTTCCAAACCTGGTGATGATGTTTTCTTCAAGAAACTTGATAACTACCTCAGTTGTAGAAAATTTGCAGCAGGTGGCCTCAGTCCTCCTTGTACAATAGTCTGTTACCGTCAGTATAAATTTGTGTCCTGCAGAAAATGGGGGATTGATGACTCTAATAAAATCCAAGCCCCACTGTGCAAACAATCTGGATTCAATCATAGGTTGTAGTGGATTGGCCTGATTTCTCCCTTTATCTGCTACAGTCTGGCAGGTGTGGCAACTTCTGATGTGACTCTTAGTGTCTTTGAACATCGTGGGCTAGTAATAGCCCGCCCTCAGTATTTTATGTGTTGTAGCTAGATGGGAACCATGGCCGGTTCCGTACTTGTCATGTAGTTCTGTCAACACTTTATCAGCTTCAGCTCTGTTTATGCATCTCAGATAAATTCCATCATGGTTCTTCCTGAATAGAAGACCTCCTTGCACCATATAATTTTGTGCTTTGATCTTCAAAGCTCTCCTCTGAGAAGCTTTCATCCTATTTGGGTACTTTCCAGCTATCAAGAAGGTGCTTAAACCATCATACCAGCCTGATGCGCTCTGGGAATTCAATACGTACTACTGTTTTATCAAATCAAGATCTGTATTTGCTATTGTTTGCACCAATGCCTGCCCTTTGACCAGCTTCATGGGAATGATTTCCACGTTGAACTCCTATAGCATGGTGATCCACTTGGCTCTTTTTTCTCCAGGCTCATTCTGCATCAGCAACATTTTTACTGCTGCGTCTGGTACTATGGCTTTGATCTGACTGCGCAGAATGTAGTGTCTAAATTTTTTCATAGCCTTTACTAATGCAAATGCCTGCCTCTTGATGTCTAGATACCTCTACTATGCATCCTTCAGAGGCACGCTCATAAATGCTATGGGCCTCTCTTCATTGTTTTCACCTTTCTGTGTCAAGGCAGCCACGATTGAATGGGAAAATGCAAAGGAGTAGATGTAAAATGGGCTTGTGTAGTCTGGACTTGCCAATATAGGGGCATTAGAAATTGCCTCCTTGATATCTTCAAATGCGGCTCTAGCCACTGGCGTCCATTCTATCTGTGCATCTTTCTTTAACATGGCATTCAATGGCTGCACGATCCTTGCAAAACCCGTGATAAACTTCCGAACAAAGTTAATTTTACCAAAAAATGATTTTAACTCTTTCCTACTGTTTGGTATTTGCAAATTTTTTATGGATTCTATTCTTTCCGGATCAATCAAAATTCTATTTTTAGAAATAACATGGCCTAATAATTTACCTTCAGTTACGCCAAATATACATTTCTTAGGATTAAGGGAAATCCCATACCTTTCACATCGCTTGAGTATTTTCCTGAGATCTTCAGCATGAGTGGATGCATCCTTGGAATACACAGTTAAATCATCCATATACACAACAATGCACTTACCTGATAATCCACGGAATGCAATGTCCATGGCTCTCTGAAAAGTAGCACCTGCATTGATCAGACCAAACGGCATTCTTCTATATGCAAAATTTCCCTATTTGCAAGTGAAGGTGGTCTTTAGTCTATCTTCTCTATTAATTAAGACCTGGTTATAACCTAAAAAACCATCTAAAAAGGACATCATCTTTGCCCTGTTTAATGCTTGCAGCACTTCATCTATCGGAGGCAGAGGATAATTATCCTTTTCAGATGCTTTGTTTAAATTTCTAAAGTCTACACATAACCTGATGTCTCCATTTTTCTTCCTCACTGGTACTAAGTTAGCTACCCAGGTAGAATGTCTGACTGGGAAAATTATTCCAGCAGATAGCAATTTTTTAACTTCATCAAAGATTAAAGGCTCTAGAATGGCGTTCACAGGCCTTTGTTTCTGCCTAAATGGTCTAACCTCTTTTCTTAAAGGTATTATGTGAGTTATGATGGACTCATCAAATGTTTTCAAGTCTTCATACGTCCATGCTATGACATGTTTATATTCTTTCAGAACGTCTAAAACCTCCTTTCTAATTTTCTTAGAGCAAGCCTTCCCAATTAGTACATTTTATGGATTTTGCTCTATCCCTAAGTTATGTAAATCACACTTACCCCCTTCTATTTTGGGCAAGTCCTTCTATCTTATTACTCCATCAAAGTCAAAGATATGTTCTAATTCAATTACTCCTTTTGGTAAGAAGTTGCTCTTCAAGTTGATTATATCCTTGTCGTCCCATGTTACTTCAGGCCTTTCTTGTTCATCAATGATTTGAGTCTCAAATGCCTCATTACAAGTTAGAAAATCAATAATTTGTTGATCCTCTCCAAATACCTGAAAGTGTGTAACGTTGTCTGGTATACTGGGCACGTTAACTAGCTCAATAGCAAATCGTCTCAATCCTGACAGTGCCAATGGTTCTAATGTACTAGCAGTAACTGCTAGCACATCTGGCCTGTGGTTCAGCTCTCTGGGGATGTGCTCTATGTTAAAAGCATCAAACGAATCTATTAAACCCCATACTCTATGTCTGTAACTAATCATTTTCTTGTAATTGCAGGCATATAGTTTCCTCACTTGTCTGACTACTAATTCAGAGTCTGAAAATACTCTGATTGTTTTCACCCTTTTCTTGATGGCCATGACAAGTCCTAAAATTAGGGCCTCATATTCAGCAATATTGTTAGTACAGGAGAATTGTAATCTATATGTTGCCAGATGTGATTTACCTTGAGGATTTATGAGTTCAACACCTGCACCTGCACCCTGTTTTGATTTGGACCCATCACATTTTAACGTCCACATGCAATCTTTACTTTTCTAACCTTTTATCTTAGCATGCATTGTCTCTTTTATTGCCTGTGGGGTGTCGTCCTGTTTATTCATGTTTTTTTTTGTTTGGTTAACTTGTATATGTGTATTTCCGTCTATTAAATCAGAAAGACAACCATCCTTGTCCTTTATTTCTTCTCCTAAATCTGGAATCAAGGCATTTATATCATCCTGAGCATATTTTTGTGTTGGACCAGGATTCTCATTTTCCTCTTGTAACTCTACCCTCCCTATGCATTTTTTGTATTCGTATTCAATGATGTCTTTGCATATTTCACAACTCTCCTTAGAATGTTGCCTATCATGGACTCTACACCTGTTTTTATATAATTTACATTGGACCGGTAGATTGTGTTTAACGCATTCTTCCACCTCTTGTCTAATGGCATGACCAAATTTGCCTATTGCATTATTTTCTTCATCTGAAGAATTTCCATCAGACTCAATGAATAATGCTGTCATATTGCTGACACATTTTTTCCTAATGTTTAACATCATGATCTCTTCAATCTGCACCCCATGGTTGGTAATTCTATACACACCTGGTTCAACAACAGCATATAATATTTCATTAGTTCAATTATACTCTGTTATCATATGTTTCATTCTGGGCTCTGCCTCTATTTTGATCTGGTTTGGGAGACCTCTCCAAGGTAGCCACATATGCGAAAAGTCAGTGGCCATATATCCGTTTAATGTCTTCGACCAATCCCTACTCAGTAACATCCCATAATTTATGGGTATATCCACTACTTGAATATCAATGATTTGGCTTACCCTAGGGTCTGAGGCCAACTGCATTTGAATGTTCATGAGTTCTCCTATCACGCTAACCTTAGTCTTATCTAATTATGTGACAACCTTGGCAGATTTGGTGGGAGTCAGCCTGAGAGTTTTACATATTCCTAAGGGCATTACGTTGGCTGAGGCACTAGAATCTACCATGCAATTGTGTATATTCTTCCCACATAATCTAATAGTTAACAAGAAAGGGGGAGTATCCCTCTTATCCGCATGTATTACTACATTTGTACTGGAAGGCTGCTCGACTTTCTTATTTTTCTCTTTAGGAGGTGAATCTCTATTAGGAATAGTTATATCAGCAGGCACCTTGTCTGTCGTGGATGTACCCAGAGATTTTATAAAAGCATTTCTGATCCCTGGGGTCTTCAATAATTCATTTAGGGGTATGCTGACCTTAATTTTCTTTATTTCCTCTGACAAGTAACTCATTAATCTTGTTGTCTCTATTGTTTCAGTTTTACTTGTTTGATCCTTTTGTACTGCTGTTCCATTATTTGTACGCTGATTAGCTTTAAGTATGGTAGGATTGTTGCTAGCATTCTGATCTGGGGGTGTACCAAAGTTATTTGGAGGAATGCAAGTGGTAAAAGGTCCTCCTGGCCTAGGGTTGTTCCTCAAATTGTAGGTGTGGTATTTATTTGTCTGTTGAAAGGCCTGCACCTCTTCTGTTTCATTTAATATCTCATTTTCAGATTCAAAGGGAAACTGAAAAGCATTTAACACAAAGGCTAATTCAGGATAAAGATTTTCACAACAGTATGGTCCATCCTCTAGCAATTCATCCTCTTTCTCTTCTATAGTTGCAAAGGTAAACGTTTCTAAGACTAATGCTATGTCATATCCTGAGGGTACTACCTCATTACCCTTAGGAATGAGAAATTCAGAGGTAGGAGGCTGCACATCTATGTTAAAAATGTTGGCTGCTAAGTGTAACTGTGGACAATCGTGCTTAGCATGGGCATTGGTATTGTGAAATCTGCACCAATTTTTGGGTACTATACTGGCCATTTGTATGTTAACTGTTTGTTTTGCATCATGATTATCTATATTCTCAAAAGGAGAAGCTAGAGTACCGTTGTTGGGCCTAGTGTTCCATGTCTTGGGTGGCCTAGGTTGATTCTGATTTCTGTTATTATTGCCCCAGGTCCTATTATCTATCACTGGCCCTCTATTTTGCATTGGTGCCCCTGGTTGGGGCCTTGATGCTGATTATAGTTTTGGTTCTGATTGTACTGTGGATTTTGATTGAAACTATAGTTCTGATTTTGGCCTTGGTTGTGATTTTGATGTTGACTGCAGCGTTGGTTGCCTCTTCCATAGAGGTTCTTGTTTCTTAGTTGTGTCACTTCGGTGGTTAACCTTTTCAAATGTGCAATGATCTCTTTGATTTCTTCCCTATCCTCTTGTGCTTTTGCCACAGTTGTATCCCTAGGAGGTTGGAAGAAAGGCTGACCATTATTTTGACTGTTATTGGAAGTACTAGCCGTGTAAGGAGTTATAGCTTGGATTGGGGTAGGACTATACATAGGTGTGTAAGGAGGAACCAGATTTAATAGTGGAGTGTGTTGCATAGGGGCTCCATTCCATGGTTGTGCTTGATTCTGCACCCCAAAATTTCCTCCATTAACAAATGGGCTATAAGTTGTATGCCTCATCTCTTGGTTCACTAAGGCTGCCTCTTTATAGGCTTTGGATATTGAATCTATGTCAGGTTTTCTTTTGACAAACATGGCAGTTAAAGGATCCAAGGCAGCATAGTACATAGCCAACAAAGGATCATCATCTACGGTATAAGGGGCTACTAGCCTAGAATAGGCCTTTTGGAATCTATCATTGAAATTATCAATTAGCTCTCCCTCACCTCGTTTTATAGCAACCAATTTATGATACAAAGCGCAAGGGTCAATGGGTCCTCTAAATCTTGATAGAAATGCTTCTTCCATAAGTGACCAGGAAGAAATGTAACCGTTGGGTAAGTTTACATACCAGCTAGAGGCTTGTTCATTAAAGGTGTAGGGAAACAATCTACACACAACATCCTCGTGTTCTAACATAGCCCTAAAACATGCTTCCTTAAATATTCTAATATGATCTTCTGGATCCTGATGCAACTGGTATTTGGCACATATCTTTTCTGGATTTTTTGGCATCTCGTGATAATCGTTGAAGAATATAGGAGAATTGACATTGAAATAAGCTATTGCAGGTGTTTAAGCTTGACCTGAACTTGTAGGAATACCTAGATTGATTGGTGGATTAGGATTTACAGGAGGATTGAGACCTCCAGGAGTGCCTGAACCAAGATTTAAAGATCTGAACAATGATATGTCAGGACTCACAATACTACGGATGTTAAATGGTGACCCAGGAGGTGTTCCAGATGAACTTCCTGTTTGCGATATTTTTGGATTCCAAATTAAAGGGTTTTTACTTCGCCTTATATCAGGTAGTTGCACAAATATATCTCCTGAGCCGGATTTAGACCTAGTCACTCTGTTACTGTTATTAGCCAGTTTGAAACAAACTCTAACTCAGGAGGGCCCTCCTTCTAGCACCAGAAAACTGTTGGTGATTGTTTTGATGCAATCATAACAATAAGTTAAAATTCACATATAATGAACTGAAACTATACTTGAAAGATAAGAAAGAATCACTTAAGATTCAATTAATCCCAAGTCTACAATGGTTTGGTTGGTCAAATTCAGTTGGTCAATGTGAAGCTGTAATGTTCAAGGGGCCTTACGTAGTTTAGGGTTTCTTTGTGGTTTACTAGACTAAAATTATGTAAAAGGTCATAGATATCAACAAGTATTTTGTTCATTTGCATACAAGTGTTACTGTGCTGTAAATTTTAGATGGTTTTCTTGAATTATTGCAGCTTTCTCCTTTATATACTTATGAAAACTGTCTACCTTTAACTCTGTCGTGCATGCTTCTTCAAATTTGAGACAACTTCCTTTAGATTTCTACGTTTTTAGCTAGATATTTTAGATGGATTGGGAAAAGTTAGAAAGATCTAATCTACACCTCATTTACTCTACCGAAGGATCTAATTGTTTTGTTATGCACTATGTAAATCCTACAGTAATTTGATCAAATCCACAATAAAAAACCTTAAATGCAAGTTCTGAGCATTTTCACAAACATACATTTAAAATTGCAAGCTCTCAAAGAAAATATTTCAAAACACAAAGAAGAGCAGGAGAACACTCAGAAGATAGATGTAGAACTCCAGATTCTATTGTATTAGAAACAAACAGTCATACATGATTTACAATGTTGGAATGACTCTTAGTTTCATTGATCAATTTACAGAGAACTTACAAGCTTTACAGATACAGTAAGGAAGCCAGACAGTCCACGCACACCTTACTGCAGACAAACAGGCGACTTCCTTCTTCTACTTCTAAACTATGCTAAGCTAAAATCCCTGTTGTAGCCCCTGTTGTCGAATATTACAGTGTAGAGAGGCACAATATAAAGACTTTTTGATTGTCCTTACCACAGCAAAAACCTAACTAAACCCCTGGTTCAAACCCCTGGTTATAGCAATAAATGCAGGTGAACCAGTTCTCCAAAATATCTCTGAGCAGTGTCAAATCTGGGTGAAATATTGCCCCTTTTGAGAAGCTCTGGTGGCTCAGCAATAACTTCTGTTTGTCTGCTGTAGTAATGTTCTCAGCTGCAACCTTGTCCTCCATTGGGTAGCCCCTTTTGACTTCTTCGCACTTGATCTTTACCTTCCTGCTCCTGAGATCAGATTTCCTCCGTGATGTCACTGTGATCAAGTTCCAGCTACTTCTTCAACTACAAGCCTGTAAAACAAGACAAGCAATAAGTATCACATTTATCAAATGAACAGCAGGAAACTAAAATATCTATTTAAATCAAGGTGACCGTGCAAAAAATGTGGGAATCGGGTCCAAAATCAGCAGAGACCGCGTTCAAAATGCACACAGACACTCAAAATGTCATGGGTCAACTATCGCTGACCAGAAAAATGCTACGGGCGCCAAAAAAAATGCGTTTAAAATTTCATCGCTTTCCATTTCCCTCCCATCGGCATGAAACTATCCATCGGCGTGTCCAAAAATTGATTGGCCGATGTTCGTTGTTTGGCCGATGGCCTTTCTCGCTTGCTCATCCTTTTATTTCCTTCCATCGGTGAGAGTCCTACTGATATAGCCCTATCGGCTTGCATTTTCTTTCTCATCGGTCTGACACTATACTATCGGCGAGTCCCAAACCTCCTCTGCCGATGACCTTTGTCTCATCGATGCCACCACTATCGGCGTGACTCCTACCGATTTCCCCTTTCATTGATTGCCTTATTGGCGAGATCTCCCATATCTTTCCTCCTCCTTCCATCAACATGAGTATGCCCATCACCAGGACATAACCAAATACTGCCGACAGTGTAAGTTATGTCAATGGCATACCATCGGCGAGACCACATGCCTCGGGGTGACCTTCTGAAACTCGACCGATGCTGAATGTTATGCCGATGACAATATCATCAGCGAGAGACACCCCCTCGAGGTGACAATTTAAAACACCGCTGACTGCATTTGTTACACTAATGGCCTCTTCTCCATCTTCCTGTCTTTCCTGCCCCTCACCAAAGCCTTGAACTTGAACCATTGAACTCCGCTATAGAGTACGAGTGGATGGTTCAACGCGGCGGTTCAATGATACTATACAAAACAACAGTTTGCTTTTTTGAGACATTTTGGAGATGTAGAACCACTTTGAACCCTGAACCATTGAACCATTGAACCTTTGAGAAAAAGGTTCAAGCAGATGGTTCAAACCTTAAAAACTTTGCCAATGAATAAATAATGGCGACCCAAAAAGGTGACAAAGTGCGCCTATGTACCCTCTTTTGCCAAATAGACAAATGCGATATACAGAGTGGAACCTAGACAAAATTCCCCTTTAACCTGAAATCACCAAGTATGTATATTTCAAAATTTCAAACGAATGCCATCGAGGAAAAAGGCAAACAACTGACTATTTATCATGCAAAACTTGATAGTACATTTTACCAATTTGATCATAACTTGCAAAATATGATGAATTTTAAGACGGTTCAAAAGACAACCTTGGCTCATTTTTCACAAGGAATCCAACCACATCATGCATTGGTACTAAAAAATGCAATTTTCTATATTTTTAACAAGGTTTGCAAATTTGACTCCCCTTTTCCCTCTACCACCAAACAGAACAACACAAGCAGAAGCAAAAAAGCAAAGCAACAGTAGGGGTCCTCATTTTGCTAAGGGGCAAAATGGGGCGTGTTGTGAACATCACAACAATTTGCATGAGGGAAGGGCATCTTTGGGTGCCCAAGTTGGGCTATGACATGTTGTAAGAAGAATATACTATATTTAGTATTGTATGACATATTCTCCTACAACATTAAAGGTTGTTATCTTGGGAAAATCTATGACAACTGTAAGATGCGTAAGAGCATCTGTCGTAGCCTATTTTTAGCATGGAGCACTCCTATGTTGGGAAAGTTAAATCTACCATGTATGACAAATGTAAGGGATATATGTGCAATAAGGACAAGTGTCCTTTGATGTGGGATAATGGCCATGTGGCCAAAGTGGATGCCTATCCCAAGATGCTCTCAATATTTGCCTTGTAATCCCTATATATTGCATAGTTTGGAGTTGTAGTTGCATAGTGTTTTTACAAGTACTATTATGCTACCAGAATAACTCTAGAATTGACATTTGAAGACTCTTGGAAGAAATTGCATTACAAGTGTATTGTAAACTATAACTGTTTGAGATAATACATTGTGCAGTATTTAGAGTCGGGTTTTTTACGTGAAAAGATTTTCCCCATGAACATCTTGTGTCTACTTCTCTGTGTCTACATTCTTGTTTTGTGTTTGCTGCCGTAATATTTCTAATATAGTTTTTATATTGCTACAATTGTAAAGGTTGTAAAGAATTCTACACCTATCCTCTCATTAGATTAGTTTAGGAAGTGATTTCTGCACACCTAGTTTCCTTTCAGTTGGTATCAGAGCATGGCAAGTTTTGGTCCTAGCTGCTGGGTAGGGGTTTTTTGTATTGATCTTAGATTGAGTGGGAGTCTATATAGAGTATTCTAAAATCTTGTTACAGGAAGGAGATGGCAGACACATTCGGAAGAATAGAGGTTGAAAAGTTTAATGGCAGAAATTTTGAGTTGTGGAAACTCAAAATGGAAGACAGCTCATTGATAGAGACCTATGGGAAGTAGTTTCTAATGTAAAAATAGTGGCAATGTCCCAAGATGATTGGGATCTCAAAGATCGTAAAGCCAATGGTCTTGTGAGGCTCTATTTGGCTAATTCTGTCCTATTAAATGTTCATGAAGAGAAAACTGTGAAGGATCTATGGAAGAAACTTGGTGATATTTATCAGGCTAAATCCTTGGTAAACAAGTTATTCCTATGGAATAAGCTATATTATCTAAGGATGGAGGATGGAGGATCTGTTGTTGATCACATGAATGCCTTTAATATGTTGGTTGCACAATTGACATCTGTTGGTGTGAAGATGGAGGAGGATTAGTGTATGACCCTACTTTGTTCTTTATCGGATTCACGAGATCATCTTATTATGGCCATTGGGAGTACCACATCCACTTTCAAAATGGAAGATGTGGTGTCTTCACTAATATCTGAAGAGATGTGGAGAAAGTCATCCGAGTCAGCCAAACAAGCTCTTGCAGTTGGTGGAAGACCCAAGGAGAAAGGGAAAAAGGAAGACAAGAAAGCTGAGAAGGGTAGATCCAAATCCCATGGGAGATCTAAATCTCCTAGAAAGTCCAAGGTACTGTGTTGGAACTGTGGGAAAACTGGGCATTTTCGAAAGGAATGCAAAGAGGAGAAAAAGAAGAAAAATAAGAATGTCCCATATTCAAATTTTGACAAGTCACAAGATGATGGTGATGCCTTCATTGCAGCCTTCGCCACCCATGCATCTGATGATGTGTGAATGATTGATTCTAGTGTATCTTTCCACATGACCTCACATTGAGATTGGTTTACAAAGTATGAAGAGTTTGATGGTGGAAGAGTGTACCTGGGTGAAGATTCTCATATGAAGATAGTTGGCCGTGGAAGAGTCACAATCTGATTCCTTGATGGATGAGTGAAGGGGATCTCTAGGGTCATGCACATCCCAAGCTTGGCATGGAACTTTCTTTCTATAAGTAAATTGAATGATACAAGTGTGCAAGTTGTCTTCTCGAAAGAAGGATGCAAGATGACTAGAGGAGCTATGGTGCTTGCAAAGGGTACTTAGAGAGGTACTCTGTTTTAGCTAGAGGCATGTATTTCACAATGCAATAGTTCTTCTAATTTGAAGAAAAGAGTTGCAGTCACTTCATCCCCACCATTGGACCCAACATTTAAAAGATCTGTTGTATCAATTTCTGATGGTAGTGCATTTTGGGTACCTAAGGGTGCTCATGCTTTGGAAGTTAAGCTTCCTGCTGAGAAGACAATGTTATGGCATAAGAGATTTGGCCACATTGGTGAGAAGGGTCTTAGAACCCTGGAAAATAAAAACCTGATTGTAATCTCAAGTTTGACTTTTGTGAACATTGTATATATGGAAAGCAAAACCGTGTTCAGTTTTACTCTAGTTCTCACAAGTCTTCTGGTGTGTTCCTTCAATTTCCAAATCTATATATTTTTTTTATCTTTCAGAGATGATTACAGTAGAGGGACATGGATTTATTTTCTCAGAAGCAAGTCTGAAGTCTTTAGTCGGTTCAAAGAGTTTAAAGCTTTTGTTGAGAATCAGACTAGTAAGAAGATTAAGTGTTTGAGGACTGACAATAGTGGTGAGTTTTGTTTAGTAGAGTTTGATAAGTTCTATAAAGAGCAAGGGATTGAAAGACATAAGACAACTCCATACATCTCACAACAAAATTGAGTTACAGAGAGGATGAACAGGACATTGATGGAGAAGGCTAGGAGTATGCTTAGTGGAGCAAGCCTCGAACAAAAGTTTTGGGCTGAAGCTATAGCCACTGCTTGCTACCTGGTAAACAACTCTTCTACTTCAGCTCTTGTTGGTAAGACACCTATGGAGGTGTGGTCTGATAAGAAGCCTTTAGTTAGACATTTTCATGTTTTTGGTTGTGAGGCATATGCACATGTGCCTAGGGAGAAATGGTCTAAATTGGAGAACAAGGTTGTTAAGTTTATTTTCATTAGCTATGGTGTCAGTGTGAAAGGATACAATCTTTGGGATCCTATGGCGAAAAACGTGTTGTATAGCAGAAGCATTATTTTCAGAGAGCTAACACCTTCTTCCACTATTCTACAGCTAGAAGAGAAAGAAAAGAAAGAGGATGTGGTTTAGTTTCCTTCTACTCGTGAGAAGACTTAACCGAATGACCCTGTTGGACCTGATGATGAGGAGAGCTTTGGCAGCTTTGAAAGTTCAGAAGATGAAGTAGAACCTCCACCTCAGCCTTTGAGGAGGTCCACATGAATCAGGAAGCAAATTGAGAGGTTTGGTTATACATTGCTTGATTCTAGTTGTGCTTTTACTTTGCTTACTAATGCTGATGAGCCTAGAACTGTGACAGAGGCTATGGGCATGAAAGATGCAGGTTCCTGGAAGGAGGCGATGGAAGATGAGATGGCTTCTTTAGAAAAGAATAAAACTTGGGACTTGGAGCCTTTGCCTGATGGTCAGAAACCTGTTGGATGCAAATGGGTTTTCAAGAAGAAATTTGGTGCAGATGGAAGTGTTGAAAAGTATAAGGCTAGATTGGTTGTGAAGGGGGTACTCACAAGTGGAGGGAATTGATTATGGTGAAATTTTCTCTCCTATTGCAAAGTTGATATCTATTCAATTCCTATTATCTCTTGTAGCTGCTTATGATTTAGAAGTGGAATAAATGGATGTGAAGATAGCTTTCTTTCATGGTGACTTGGAGGAAGAGATTTATATGTCACAACTAGAGCATTACATAGAAAGAGGTAAAGAAAATTTGGTTTGCAAGTTAAAGAAGTCTTTATATGGTTTGAAGCAATCTCCTAGGATGTGGTACATGAAATTTGATGCCTTTGTGTTGTCAATTAGATATCTGAGATTGAAATTAGATCATTGTGTGTATCATAAGTTTGACAGTGATCGTATTCTCATTATTGCACTATATGTTGATGATATGTTACTGATTAGGAATGGTAAGAATATGATTTCTGATTTGAAGTCTCAGTTGTCAGCATAGTTTGAGATGAAAAACTTAGGGGCACCTAGGTAGATTCTAGAAATGGAAATCAGAAGAGACACAACAAACAAAAAACTTTGGTTAAGCCAGAGTAAGTATGTGAAGACTGTGTTGGATAGATTCACCATGGCAGATTACAGACCATTGAGTGTTCATGTTTTGTTAGGGACAAAGTTATCTGTGAATGATTGTCCAAAGTCTCCTGATGGAGGATATGAGCAGAGTACCTTATGCTAGTGCTATTGGTAGTTTGATGTATACTATGGCCTAAATAAGACTAGAGATTACCCAAGCAATGGGAGTCCTTAGTCAGTTTATGACTAATCCTAGATGGGTACATTGGGCTGCAGTAAAGTGAGTGTTTAGATATTTGCGGGGTACTTTCGAGTATTCCCTATGTTATCATGGTCATCCTACAGGACCTCCACATTCTATATGTATTTGTGGATTCTGATTGGGCAGGTGACATTGACATTAGGAGATCCACCAATACTTATGTGTTTACTATGTTCGGTGGTGCAATTAGTTGGATGAGTAAGCAACAATTTGTGGTTGCTTTGTCCATGATAGAAGCTGAGTCTTGTTGCAAGTATGGGCCTAGTCGATGTTTTCATTGATGTCAACATACTCCTGTTGCATTAATGATAAGGATTGGATGAACTATTTGATGAGGATATTAAGAAAATTAGTTCTAATCAGGAACAGAGAAGAACAGTGAAGACAGTAAGCTAAAGATCCTAGCTAAGATGAAGATCAGAGGATGCACATCAAAGGGTTTATAGATATGTGCCTTAAGATGATCCAGTAAAGATTTTAGAGGTCCGCATGAAGATATGAAGAAGTTGTGGTCGCTCAAGTAAAACTGGTTCTGACAGGTGTTCAAAGGTGACAGAGTGATACAGATAGGTCCTGTGAGATCCAAAAATGCATTATCCTATTCTACGGATTTGGTGGAGTGTTTAAGAAGTCCATATGGAGTGACAAATCAATTGGTTTGTGGTCTGGAGGTCCGCAAGCATCTATTCTATTATGACAGTGATGACAGACTATGTTCTTGAGGTTCCGGATGAAGGAGAGAAGGATTCCAGTAAGCAGATGTAGTATGGATGTTCTTTGTGATTTAGGCAAGCTTGTGGAGGTCTTTGGATCATGTCCAGTTGATGTTTGTGGTTCGCATTGGAGTTTGAGTTCGTAATTGGAGAGTTCTTCTGGATGATGGTGGTCTTCCTAAGTTTGGCTGACCAGATGTGTTACACATCCTATGGATGATCTTGAAGATGTTATGTGAAGATTGGCATGTTCCTAGAAGAAGATTGAAGTCTCAAATCTGTGTGGCCGACAGTGTGTTGATCCACATGAAGTCTTTTGTAATTAGTCATGGTGTATTCATGTATTTTCTCTATAATGTTTGAAGACTTAGATGATCATTCCTAAGTTGATGTCTTGTATAAATAAGGAATTGTAAAGTCATTTCATAGTGTATCTTGTGGAGATGAGAGTGTGGTAGAAAGGAGGAGAGTGAAAGGCAGAGTAGAAGTATTGGGCTTAAATGGAACTGATTCAAGCATGATGAAGGTTCTATTATTCAGTTCAAGTAGGTGATACTCGTTATTCTGTAGACAATGTGTCTCTTATAGGTAGTGGGCCTCTTGTGAGCAGTGTGCTCGGGTAGTGAGCCTAATTAGCATGTGCCATTTTGTTCTTTCTATTCTTCTAACAAAGAATACATTCTTGGGTTAGTCACCCTGTGGTTTTTCCCTAAACCAGGTTTTTCACGTCAAAATCTTGGTGTCTCATGTGTTAATGTGTTTATTCTCTTGATTTAATGCATTGTGTTTCCATGACTGATTTATTATTATGCTGCTAAATTACAAAGTGAATTTAAGTGGTTAATTGGAAGAAAGTTTTGGACAACTGATTCACCCCCCCTCTTAGTTGTTTGTCCTAAATCTAACAATTGGTATTAGAGCCAAGTTCTTCTAAAAGGAGCTTAACCACTTGAGGAGATCCAGGATGTCATCCTACAAGAAGGATAGTCTGAAGTTTGATGGAACAAATTTTAGTCTTTGGAAAAGTCGCATGCAATGTCACTTGCAATGTATGGGAATGCAGTACTGGACCATGGCTACAACGAAGTATACTCCTCCATAGAATGGCCCAAAAACCACAACTAAAATCACAGATGCGAAAAATAATCTGCGAATTAAAGAAGCCCTTCTAAGTGCCTTGTCTGATTCAGAGCTTTCAAATGTTGTAGACCTACAAATTGCTTTTGAGATTTGGGAAAAACTGGAACTTCTACATGAAGGAGACAAGTATTTTAAATGTGCAAGCTACAAAGTCTGAAAGGGAAATTTGAAAATTTGAAGATGAGAGAAGATGAAATTATCACTACTTTTATGCCTAGAGTATATGAGCTTATTTGTGGCATTAGATGAGCTGGTGGAGTCTTGGATGAAGATGAGATTGTTGGCAAAGTTCTCAGATCCCTTCCTGCTTCTTATAAAATCAAGGTTGTTTCCATTGAAGAATTTAGAGCCCATTCAAGTGTCACAAGAGATCAATTGGTTGGTAAATTGGTTGCATTTGAACTGACCGAGTTTGGAGATGTCCCCCCAAGACTGAATTTGCATTCAAAGCTAGTACTTCTATAAAAGAAAAACAAAGGTTTGATTCAGGAGAGAACTCTTCAAGGAAACTATCATGGTATGAAAAGGTAAGAAAAGACTTGGAAGAAGAAGTTGAAACTGCTCAACTTCAAGCGCTTATTGCAAAAAGACTACCAAGAGGATTTGGTAAGTATGAAGGGAAATTGTCTTTTAAGTGTTTTAACTACAATAAGATTGGTCACTTTGCCTCAAGGTGTTCAGAAAGATTTTCAAGACCAAATCCTAACAAATAAAGGTTCCAAAAGAATTGTTACTATGTTCATGAAGATGATGATAATGAAGGAGTAACAGATGATGAATCAGAATCAGGAAACAAATCTGGAAGTGATTGGGTGTTTATTTCCATCAAGGAAAAAGATCCAATGCCCTCTGAATCTATCAATCATAAAGTTGTAGAAAGAGCTCTGGCTGCCCAAGTTGAAGAAAAGGATGATTGGGTTATTGACAGTGGATGCTCTCACCATATGACAGGTGACAAAAATAAGTTCATAGATTTGGAAAGGTATGAAGGAGGAGTGGTAAAGTTTGGTGATAATTTTGCTGGTAGAATCAGAGGTAGAGGAACTATTTCTTTTGATGGAAAGAACAAAACTAGTAATGTACTGTATGTTGAAGGATTAAAGCACAATCTTCTCAGTGTTGGACAGTTGGTGGACAAAGGCTATGATCTCTAATTCAAGAATGGAAAATGCAAGATCTTTGAAAGTTCTGGAACAGAGATTGCATCCAGTACACAAACAAAAGGTAATATCTTCCATTTAGTTGGTACTAGTAAAAGTTGTCTATATGTGCAAATTGATCAAAGTTGGTTATGGCATAGGAGGATGTGTCATATAAATTTTGATTATATCATTAAGATAAGCAACACTCAGGTTGTAAGAGATCTTCCAAAATTGGTGAAACCTACAAATAGTTTATGCAAAGAATGTCAGTTGGGTAAACAAAGCAGAGTCTCATTCAAAAGCAAGGAACAATCTTCTACCGGGTTATTAAACTTAGTTCATATTGATTTGTGTGGTCTAGCAAGAATCAGGAGTGTGCAAGGTGATAGATACTTCATGTTACTAATTAATGACTATTCCTAGATGATGTGGGTTACTTTTCTAAAAGAGAAATCAGAAGCTCTTGAGAAATTCAAAATATTCAAGGCTATGGTGGAGAATGAAACCAGATTGAACATAAAATATCTGAGGTCTGATAGAGGTGGTGAATTCACATCCGGTGAGTTCATAGAATTCTGTGAGAAGCATGGAATTAGAAGACAATTGTCTGCTCCTAGGACTCCTTAGCAAAATGGAGTAGTGGAGAGAAAGAACCAGACCATCTAGGAAGCATCTAGGACCGTGATGTTGGAAGCAAATGTTTCTCAGATCTATTGGAGAGAAGTTGTCAGCACTGTAATCTATACTCTCAATCGAGTACAAATCAGAAGCAATACTAGTAAGACTCCTTATGAACTTTGGTTTGGCATCACTCCTATTGTGAGGTATTTCATAGTCTTTGGTAGCAAATCTTACATTAAAAGAGATGAAGATCTAGGAAAATTTGATGCTAGAAGTGATGAAGAAATATTCTTGGGTTACTCTACTCAAAGCAAAGCATACCGGTGTTATAACAAGAGACTGAGAAAGATTACAGGAAGCACAAATGTGAAGGTTGATGAAGGAATTGAAAAACCCTCAAGGTTTTATGAATATGATGAAGATGATCAGAATGGTGTTCTGATTCTAGGAGCCCAAGCCCCTTTTGAAATTTAGATTCAAACTGATCCAGTAAATCAGGAAGAAGAGATGAGTTTTAATGAGCCTGATTAAGAATCAGAAGTGCAAGAAACTCCCAAAGTTCCTAGGTATGTAAGATTGAACCATTCTGAAGATCAGATCATAAGTGATAAAAGCAAAGGTGTACAAACAAGAAGGAGGATTGCTAAAGATTTAGAAGAGTATTGTCTAATTTCAAAGATTGAACCTAAGACAGTGAATGAAGCTTGCAATGATGAAAACTAGACTAAAGCAATGGAGGAAGAGCTGATGCAAATTGAGAAAAATCACACTTGGGATCTTGTTCCCAGACCTAGAAACAAGAATGTGATTGGAACCAAACAGGTCTTCTAGAACAAACTGAATGAAGTTGGTGAAGTAATCAGAAATAAAGCTAGATTGGTCTGCAAGGGTTACTCTCAAATAGAAGGAGTTGATTTTGAAGAAACTTTTTCTCCGGTGTAAAGAATTGAAGTAGTCAGATTATTTCTTGCTTTTGCTGCCTTCAAGGATTTCAAAGTACATTAGATGGATGTCAAGTCTGCCTTTCTGAATGGAGACTTGGAAGAAGAAGTATACATTGAGCAACTGGATAGATTTCAATTGTCTAATAATTGGAAGAAGTATACATTGAGAAAATGGAGATTGGTCTGCAAGTTGAAGAAAGCACTATATGGACTAAAGCAAGCCCCAAGAGCCTGGTATGAAAGGTTGGGTAAACATCTTTTGAAGATTGGTTTCAACAAAGGTACTGCTGATAGTAATTTATATTTCAAATTTGATCATAAAAGCCTATTGATTGTTGAAGTGTTTGTTGATGATATCATTTTTGGAGGAAGAGATAGTATGTGCAAAACTTTTTCAAATCAAATGAAAACTGAATTTGAGATGTCCATACTTAGGGAAATGAGTTTCTTCTTGGGTCTACAAATCATTCAAACTAAGAAAGGAATCTTCATTTCTCAGACCAAATATGTGAAAGAATTGTTGAAGAAATTTGGGATGGAAGACTCAAAACCAATGAGTACTCCCATGACAACCAGATGTAAATTGAGTAAAGATGATGACTCTCCTAAGGCTGATTAGAAAAAGTACAGGTCAATGATTGGAGGATTGTTGTATCTCACTCAAACTAGACCTAACATAATGAATGTTGTTGGTCTTGTTGCTAGATTTCAAGCTGATCCTAGAGAATCTTATGGCATGGAAATCAAGAGGAATTTTAGATATCTAAAAGGGATAGTTGAGTATGGATTATGGTATCCCAGAGATCATGATTTTTCTCTTCATGCATATACAGATGTAGATTGGGTAGGAGATGTGGATGACTGGAAGAGTACTAGTGGTGGAGCTTTATTTTTGGGAAGGAGAGTAGTTTCTTGGCTAAGCAAGAAACAAGAGGTAATATCTCTATCCACTACAGAAGTAGAATATATTGCAGCAGCAGGTAGTTGCACTCAAGTTTTGTGGATGAAGCAAATGCTAAGAGACATAGGAGTGGAGTATTGGAGCCTATCACAATCTTCTATGATAATTAAAGTGCAATAAATATATCTAAGAATCCAGTGTTGCATTCAAAGACTAAACATATATCCATCAAGTTTCACTTTTTGAGAGAGCAAGTGAACAAGAATGAAGTCAGATTAGAGTTTGTGCCTTCCAATGATCAGATTGTAGACATCTTTACTAAACCTCTACCTAAGAACTCTTTTGAGTATCTCAGGGAGAAGTTAGGGGTTATTGCCCCTCCAGTGTTGAACTTAGGTGCACTGATGTGCATTAGTCTGGTGGATCTCATAGTTATATCTTGTTGTCTGGATTGATGATGGAGAGCTGCTACTCAAGGGAAGCAGCTAGTATGATTATGAAGTGGTGGAATTGAAAGTATGTGCCCTTTGCCATTGATGTCAAAGAGGGAGAGAAGACATGTGAAAAACAAGTAGTTACTGATCAAAGGGGGAGCAGTAAAGGGAGAGAAGACATGTGAATGATTGTTACTGATAGGGGGAGTTGTGACAGTGAGGAGAAGTTCTTGTCTTGATGGTTAAAATAGTTTTTCACATCATATTTTGCCATCAATGACAAAGGGGGAGATTGTTGCAAGTATGGGCCTAGTCGGCGTTGTCATTGATGTCAACATACTCCTGTTGCATTATTGATAGGGATTGGATGAACTATTTGATGAGGATATAGAGAAAATTAGTTCTAATCAAGAACAAAGAAGAATAGTGAAGACAATAAGCTAAAGATCCTAGCTAAGATGAAGACTAGAGGATGCACATCAAAGGGTTTGTAGATATGTGTCTTAAGATGATCCAGTAAAGATTTCAGAGGTCCACATGAAGATCTAAAGAATTTGTGGTTGCTCAAGTAAAATTGGTTTTGGCAGGTGTTCAGAGGTGACAGAATAATACAGATAGGTCCGGTGAGATCTAGAAATGCATTATCCTGTTTTGCGGATTTGGTGGAGTGTTTAGGAAGTTCATATGGAGTGACAACTTGATTGGTTCATGGTCTGGAGGTCCTTAAGCATCTATTCCATTATGACAGTGATGATAGACTATGTTCTTAAGGTTCCAGATGAAAGAGAAAAGGATTTCAATAAGCAGATGTAGTATGGATGTTCTTGGTTATTCAGGCAAGCTTGTGGAGGTCTTTGGATCATGTCCAGTTTGTGTTGGTGGTCTGCATTAGAGTTTGAGTTCGCAATTGGAGAGTTCTTCTGGATGATGGTGTTGTTCCTAAGTTTGGCCAACGGATGTGTTACACATCCTGTGGATGATCTTGAAGATGTTATGTAAAGATTGGCATGTTTCTAGAAGAAGATTGAAGTCTCAAATCTGTGTGGCCGACAGTGTGTTGATCCGCATGAAGTCTTTTGTAATTAGTCATGGTGTATTCATGTATTTTCTTTGTAATGTTTTCTGACTTAGATGATCATTCCTAAGTTAGTGTCTTATATAAATAAGGAATTGTAAAGTCATTTCATAGTGTATCATGTGGAGATGAGAGTGTGGTAGCGAGGAGGAGAGTGAAAGGTAGAGTAGAAGTATTGGGTTTAAATGGAACTGATTCAAGCATGATGAATATGCTATTCTTCAGGTCAAGTAGGTGATACTCATTATTCTATAGACAGTGTGTCTCTTGTAGGTAGTGGGCCTCTTGTGAGTAGTGTGTTCAGGTAGTGAGCCCTAATTGGCATGTGTCATTTTGTTCTTTCTATTCTTCTAATAGAGAATACATTCTTGGGTTAGTCACCCCATAGTTTTTTCCTTAACCAGGTTTTCCACGTCAAAATCTTGGTGTCTCATGTGTTAATGTGTTTCTGCTCTTGATTGAATGCATTGTGTTTCCATTATTGATTTACTATTATGCTGCTAAATTACAAAGTGAATTTAAGTGGTTAATTGGAAGAAAATTTTGGACAACTGATTCACCCCCCCTCTCAGTTGTCTGTCCAAAATCTAACAAGTATATGGCAGAAACTTATGCTTGTAAGGAAGCCATTTGACTTAAGAGGTTGTGTTCAGATATTGGTGTTGATGCAGGACAGATTACTATTTGTTGTGATAGTCAAAGTGCAATTTGCTTAGCAAAGAATTTGACCTTCCATGCCTGAATAAAGCATATTGATGTATAGTTTCATTTTGTACGAGACATGGTAGAGGATGAGAAGGTGATATTGGAGAAAGTAGACACTTTGAAGAATGTTGTAGATGCATTGACGAAACTAGTGGGCACAAAGAAGTTTAGATGGTGTTCGAAGTCTATGGGCCTCTTGTCCCCTAGCAGTTAAATCTTGTCATTTCTTTTGGCTCTTGTAAAGTGTTCAACAAGTGGGGAGAATGTTGGGAATTAAGGTTTTTCAACCTTTACAAATTGCTAGCACTATTTATTTATTTGTATAATAATTTATTTCTTAATGTTGTAATTACTTGCACATTTAGTTTGGTCACTTAGTTGAGGTGGCATGGTGACATGTCATCTTACTTGGAATGTGACTTGGATGGTCAAGTCAAACCTACATGGATTTGGGCGTCCCATTTGAGGTGGCACTAATATGACATGTGTTGGTATCTTGTGGTGTGTGGAAGACAATATTCCATATGACAACATCTATGATGCGTAAGAGCCAATTTTGGAGATTCCTATGACAAGTGATGACAAGTGTCGATGAGATTCTTTGCATGAGGGAAAGGCATTTTTGGGTGCCCAAGTTGGGCTATGACATGTTGTAAGATGAATATACTATATTTAGCATTGTATGATGGATTATCCTACAACAATAAAGGTTGTTATCTTGGGAAAATCTATGACAATCGTAAGATGCATAAGAGCATCTATCATAGTTCATTTTTAGCATGGAGCATTTCTATGTTGGGAAAGTCAAATCTGCCATGTATGATAGATGTAAGGGATGTATGTGCAAAAAGGAAAAGTGTCTTTTGATGTGGGATAATGGCCATGTGGCAAAGGTGGATGCCTATCCCAAGATGCTCTCAATATTTGCCTTGTAATCCCTATATATTGCATAGTGTTTTTACATGTATTGTTATGCTGCCAGAGTTATGCTGCCAGAATAACTCTAGAATCCATATTTGAAGATTCTTGGAAGAACTTGCATTGCAAGTGTATTGTAAACTGTAACTGTTTCAGATAATACATTATGTAGGTTTTAGAGTGTGGGGTTTTTACCTGAAGAGGTTTTCCTGATGAATATCTTGTGTCTACTTCTCTCTGTCTACATTCTTGTTTTGTGTTGCTACTGTAATATCTTTGATTTATGTTTCATATTGCTGCAACTGTAAAAGTTATAAATAATTTGCACACCTCTCCCCTCATTAGATTAGTTTAGGAAGCGATTTCCATACACCTAGCTTCCTTTCAATATGTGGTCTAGAATGCTCTGTTTCCTACAATTAGTCAAGTTTCCTATTTTGCAGATGTATGGATTGATATGATACTTCAGAAGTAAGGTGTATGGATGATGTTGACATCATGTATTATTGAATTATTTTTCCGCATAAATATTTTGGCTTCTCCCTGACAGTATGAAGATGAACAATTAGCAGTCTTGAGCAATTTGTGCTGATAGGTTAAGTATCTGATATGTGTGGAAGATATTGATCATCTTCCTTAACTTTGAAGGTATGGAGAGATCTGTCTTGATCCCTTTCATGAATTCCTAAGGCCCACAATATGTTTTTCCTATCATATTGTATGTATTGATGTCAACTTGTCAAGAGTTACACGTTTCATCCAATGTTGATTATGATACCGACCTAATTAGTGTTTTAAAGTGTTGTAGAGGATATTTATAGAAGATCAAGTTCATTTGTAAAGTGTAGAGGAGAGTGTGAAGATAAAAAGAGTAGAATGCAAGATATGAATTGTGAAAAATTAGTTTGAAGGCATGTGTTGAGTAGAAAGAGAAGATTACATTACTAGCATAAATCAGATGTTCTCTTTACAACAGTCCATATAGTTAGCACCTTTGTAAATCTTATTGTAGTGAGAAAAACACTTCGGGAGTAGTAGCTTCCTTGGGTTGTAGTCCTGAATCAAAGTTGTAATTGCTGTAATCACAAATAGAGGGAGTAGTAGCTTCCTTGGGTTGTAACCCTAAAACAATATTGTAATACTTTTATAGTGAACATAATATATTGTGAGCTAATCCTCACAGTGGTTTTTCCCTGTTTTAGGTATTTCCATATATAAATACTAGTGTTATGTATGTTGCATGATTTCCTTTCTGTTCTTTAAGTTATTCAGTTTTATCTACAGATGTTTGTTTAAAGTTTTAGTATGTGCTGATTTACCCTGCTCTCAGCACCCCATTGTGTTCAACAAAATATAGATTAAATATCCTAATGGGAAAAGATAAAGAAGAAATAGAAATATTAGAAAGGGAGATAGAAGAGAAGACAAATACGATTCTTCAAGAAATGAAGAATGCTGAAGTAAATATTGAGGAAAAAAGAAATGTATTTTTCACATATAAATTGCTTCATTCTTTCCCTTCCATTTGATGAACTTACTAACTAAATTTAGTTATTAAAACAATAACCATTCAAATTGTAGTTACTTTTGCGATTGAGTGTAGTGGATACCTTTTTCTATGAAAATCCTCTACCAGGCAATCTTTGTTCGTATAGTTCTAAACATCCATTGAATGCAAATTTAGTTTTATTAATCAACTTGAGACAGAGCCAAATTTTCACCTTATAGAAGTATACCTAACTCCTATAAACTCCCAAGTATCATTTTTCATCAAAGAATTATACGCTCTACTTGCATTCTTGCTTCCCACTTTGGTTTTCCTTTAGATCCCTCATATGATTTTGAATCTTCAACCTACACGACCTTGAAGTCAAAAGAGCATAGTTATCAGTATGATGTTTAGGACCTCGTTGATATATTTCTTGAATGCTTCATACTTTTTATGCAATCTTCATCATTTGCTCTAGGAGTTATTAACTAGTTCTCCCAAGAACTCCAGATCTATTGGTGGCATAGGCATCACAAGATCAATTCAGTTTGCTGTCACAGATGATTAAGATTCACTGAACAGACCAATGACTGTCTTAACTAGAAATCGAGTGACAGAAAATCTCAAACAACACAATATAACTTAACATGGCTTACTATTTTTACACAGTACAATAACCAGTTGTTAACTCTATATTCACACAAAGACTCCCAAATCGTCTTTTACTAATCTTCAAGGCAGAAAATTCTAAGAGGATAGAACAGTCACATAAAAGAACAGGTCAGTCTTCATACACCATACTATTTGGGTGGAAATAAACAACAAAAAGGAGAGTTTTGTAACATTGATCGAATCAGTCTTTCAATTCTGCCCTGTCACCCTCGTGGAGGGTTTGTTACATAGTAAAAAAAGGAGCTTTTGGAACGAAATGTTATATGGACCAGTTCGTATTCTTCTTTCTACCTGCCTGCCTGAGCCTCTGTACTTCGTGATCTGTTTCGGACTGCCCAACATGTTCTATGCCTTCGCTGACAGCATCAAAATAGATGAAATACGCCTCTATCTGCCTCTTCAAGGAGAAATGACCAATCTACAAACTAGACAAGAAGATTTGTATTGATCTTTCTCTCATTCTTTCACGTTGTACTGTCTTATCTGCCAGTGTTCTTACCCTTCTTCTGCTAACTAACAGATTCTCCCTACTCTTACTAGAATTTCTGGGAGCTATTTTGTTCTTTTTTTTTCTTTCTTTCTAAGCGCTCTCTCCTCACCATATAAACCTCTCAGTCTTTTCAGAGAGCTCCCATAACTATTATTTCTTTCTTTTTTTTCCAAGAAAATCTGCCTGTGTTTTCCCATCTGCACAGTTACCCTGATAATTGCTCCTCCACACGCTGATGACAATGTCCAATAAGGGACTTTGTGAGTCATCTCATTGCTCATAACCCTGAAGAACGATGTGTTTGATGACCCTCACATAACTATTTTTCTTTTTTCTCTTTCTTTTTCCTATTTGTACCTAAAAACTGTCCAGGCTGAGGACAAAATAAGGAAACCTCCCGCAAAAACCTAACTGATTCTTGTTTTTAACTCGATGAAAGTTATCATATGCACATTTAAAGTCAATATTCAAACTCTCATACAATACATCGTTTAAATGTTTCCAACATGGCTTTGGTGGAGGAGCTGAGTTAAAAGCCTCAAAAGGCTAAAGAAGTACAAAGAGGGACCCCAACAACACACACAACAAAAATTGTGCATGAAGACTCAAAAACAAACAAAAAAACAAAACACTCAAACCAAAATCAAAATTTCTGAGAGATCAGATGCTCCTGCATCATCTATTTTCCTGGAATGTAGCATACCACTTGCTATTTCTATTAAAATATTTTTTTTTCCTATAATTTGCAACACCATTTTACCACATACTATGTGTTTAAGCAACCATTGGTTCCTTTTTATTTCCACTTCTTTATAGATTCCTAGAGATTTCTTATTCACATAATCTATTCCTCTATCTTTTCTTGATTGTCCTGATTGAATTTCCGCACCATTTCGGGAAAAAAGTTTTAAATTCCTTGAATTACTCAAGCACTTCATCGTTTTTGGAAAATACGCACAAGTTTTCGTACTTTAATTATCAATAAATGTCAATACATACTCTGATCCTAAAAGAGACAGAGTTTTTATTGGACCTGGTCACATCACTATGAACCAAATCATGAGGAGTATTTGGTCTCCACGAAATATCTTGTGGAAATGTCTCCCAATTCTAGTCCTCCATAGTGCATCCTTCAAAAATTCCATCTTTTTGTAAAACCATTGGCAACTCGTGTGCCATACCAAGCCTATGCATAAGTTCGAGACTTCCAAATTTTCATGCCATAACCTACACGCATCAATCATTTTTTCAATCTTATAAGTGTATTCATATTTTGAAATAAATTACATAATTATACAAACTATTATCAAATTTAATAGTTACAACCACTCTATAATTCTAATCCATGTGCCCAATCAATATACAATTTCATTTTATATTCTTGATTTTCTATTTGAAAGAGAAACAATAAATTTGTTTCTAGTTCTGAAGGGAGCTTCGCATTTTTGAACTTTGGTACACATCTCTGGTTCCTTTTACATGTAGAATGCTACTGTCTCCTAAAAATATAGTTTCCTCACTTCCATTTTTATTTGGCATCTCAAACAATTCTTGACTATGAGACATATGTTGTGTAGCTCTTGAATCTATAATCCACTAATTTTTGGCACAACATCCTTTAACAATAGTAGTGCTAAGAGTATTTTCTTTGAAATCATTTTAATTTAAAGAATTTCCCATTCTTCATTCTACATATCTATACCTTGTCCAACATTCACTAGCCCTATGACCATAATTTTTGCAAACACAATAATTTCCACTAAACCTAGGCTTATTCCTCATATCACCAATACAATTACTCATCTACAAAATAACGTAGCCTCTCATGGACCACTATATTAGACGAATCCAATGATGGAGAAAAGGACAAGACCTTCAATGAATAAAACACTCCACCCACAACGACTCAGAACAAGGCCGCCATGAGTCTATTCATGGAGCGTAGCCATGACAAGGAAGATTTCAGTGAAGGAGCAAAGCCACACGAGCACATAATATGGCCTTGTAAATATTTCTCAGATTGGTAATTACCAAAAACTTTGATCTTTAGGCCAAGTACAATTATTTCCTTTGGAAACTTAAATTACAATTCAATATTATCTCCTATAGCTATTAAATTAGTCCTCTATGTTGTCTTTATTTCTCTGACTAGCACCACGATATCACAAAGGAAAAATAAAAAAGAATAACATAGAGAGAGAGAGAGAGAGAGAGAGAGAGAGAGAGAGAGAGAGAGAGAGAGAGAGAGAGAGAGAGAGAGAGAGAGAGAGAGAGAGAGAGAGAGAGAGAGAGAGAGAGAGAGAGAGAGAGAGAGAGAGAGAGAGAGAGAGAGAGAGAGAGAGAGAGAGAGAGAGAGAGAGAGAGAGAGAGAGAGAGAGAGATGGTTGTATTTTCTTCTTGATTCATATTTATAGGTCCATGCCATATCCCAACAATTTTTGTGCACACAAAAGTTACACATCTCATGTTTCATGCTTATTTATTGACGTTGGTTGGATGCTTGGTTAGTCGATGATATTTCAATGAGGCAATGCTAACAAAACATTATCTTCAATAGTATGACATGTTAAATTTGATGAAATATTCTAACTTCTCTTAAAAATATATAATTGGAAACACCAAATGCCATTTAAATTTGAAATCAGTTTTGTATGTAGATAAATATGTATGATGTAGAACTAGAATTAACTGTCAAGAAGTGGCCAAGTCTCTATGGTAACATCTATAATGCTATAACCCAAGTTTGGAATTCAAACTTTAGATATATGTTGAAAACCTTTGGTTATGTAACCCTTTAGAGCCAATAAAAAATATGAGGAAAATATTTACTTTGAAACAATAAAAAGATAGAATACAAGAAACCTAGAAAATATATTAAAAAATTGATTTAAATAAATTCAAAAATCTATCCAAGCTTAGATGATCTCAACTGCTTCTGAATTCATTCACCCCTCGTTAAGAGCAATGAGGCCCATTTATCCTAATTTCTATTTCAAGAGTGAAATAATTATTTTAATTTGAGTTCTTGGTGATTCAATTTACTAGATGTGGCCATTACTTTCCCTTTACCAACCATAATAGTGAAACTTATTGGTGCTTCACTTCATTGACCATTGATATTGACGAGAAAATAAACATATTCTACATATGCTTGATTTAGGAATCTAAATGAATGAGAAAGGAATAAGTAAACAATCACACCTAAATTATTAAGAGGTTAACAAAAATGTTTGAGTTACAATTAGAGGTGATTGGCTTTGTTGATTTTGTTTCAATTGATGTGTGAATATTCTTCTTGTTGTGATCAATGACTAGAATTGAGAATCTAATGATGATTCTACACCCCAAATCCTATGGGATATATGATGCAAGAGCATCAAAGGTAAACAAACAATCCCATTTCAACAAAAAATAATTGTTTTTATTTTTAAAGTATTATTTTTGTATAAATTTTTTATGCTCGCTATGAGAATTAAAGTTTGTGGTTTCATACACATTTATCGGAGGTGTGCAAATTTACTATTGCATGTGGTAACACAAATGTAATTGGTTTTGGAATGTTTCTTTATGTACGTAGTAGTTGTTGGTCCAAGCACACTCTCTACACCTCGTTGAATAATTTGATCTCCCCAATAATGACCTGAGCATATCTTACACTTTGAAGTTTAAATTGATTCTCTAGACACGGATCTTCATGTTTGTTATTTTACAAGGCATGTTGAATATAAGGATTCCTCACATATATCTTCTGTATTCATTAAAATGGAGAAATCCTTTAACTTCCCAACTCAGAATTCAAATTATGAATTTTTCATATGATGGATTGATACTTAGGGACATGTGTCAAGTAGTTATTGGATAGATGGATTCTTGCATTGCTGTTATATGTTGACATTTTGGAATTTGTGCAAGCTTACCCAGCCCAATCAAAATGTATATCAAAGGTTATACTAAAGGGAAAGTACAACACGTGGTATAAAGCATGGCAGGCTACTTAGAATGTTACAAATATTCTTCCTAGCTATTAATCCAAAATGAGGGATAAGCTATCTATTTGTAAAAAAAACACAAAGTTTGGAGGCTCATCCTAATTCATCAGGGATTATAGAGTTCTATTGAGAACTTGGTGTGTGTAAATACACCATCAATTTCATTACAAAGCATGACTCCCCTAGGATCCCAAAATCGATGTCTAAGTAGTGTATTTTCTACAATTCATTTTCCCTCAAGTGCCCCTTTTATGGTTCCTAATTCTATACTTCAAAATTACATGATCTTCTGTGGATCCTTATGTTTCATTTTATTATGCATGTATGTTATGTATTTAATAGTTAGTTTTATAGCCTGTGTAATGTAGAAAATTTCAAAGCCTCACAATTTCACATTGTATTTTAACCCACTTTGGTGTCCGCTCATCTAGAATGTTTCTAGGGTTGCTCGAGCCTAACCTTGGCCTTTTTGTCCGCTCACCAAGGCTTGCCAAATTCTATATCACTTTCACATATCTCTTGCTATTCTAGAAACACATTTTGAAATTATGAAGAAATTTTCTACGATGCAGGATTAACGCGTAGACATCCATGCGACGCACTAACGTCCCCATACTTCTTAAAATTCAAACTATCTTTCCCAGCTAGTCACCCAATTTTGTCAGTGGTAATGCTCATTCTATGGTGAAACAACCTTTGTAAGCGTACTTGACCCTTTGATTCTCTTTTCCTCAAATATAAAATCTCATTTTTGAAATCCTTCCTTATTCTACTACTCACTCTTTAGGACTTTCACTCAAATTTGGTATTCACACAAATGACTCTTGTTTATCTATTGCCCATTTGTTATTGTGTCCCTTTGTTGAAGCATCTGTCTTTCTTAGCTTCTATCAATCTCTCTCTCTTGTAACTTGGTTGTTGTGGAGGATCTTGCAAGAGATTGGTGTTGATTGCATATCGATTTGATCCTCAAGGAGCTTGCAGCCTCCTCCATTAACTTAAACTTGGTAATATTGTTTCACTATGAAGATATAGTATTGTTAATTTATTTATTGCATCTTCCATTTTTCCATTTTTGGCAAATCTATGGTATAGACAACCATCTTATTGTCCTTTATGCACAATAGGGTATTCTTCCCCGCAGACTAGGGTTGATACTCATAGCTTTTATTATTGTCACTGCTATTATTCTTCCTAGCCACACTTAGGAAATAAGGACACACTCTTGTTTTTCAATATTTTTCAATATTGGCTATCTATGGAGGTGGAAAGACCAACATAGGGGCTTGACCTAAAGGCAAGCTCCCAAACAACCCAAAAAGTTTTTTGTTTCCTTATATTTGTAGGTGATTTGAGTCGATTCGATCGAACAGAGGTTTTTTGGTCTTCTTCTCTTCGTTTCTCTTCCTTGTTTCTTGTTCTTGTTATTTAAATTAGTTCCTAGAATTTATTTGACCATAGATTTTGTTATCTGGAATGCCGTTGGGTCTTCTATGTGTTTTGTTGTGTAGACTGGATAATTGTCTGGACTAGAACAAAGGTCCATGTTGAAGTTTTTATTTAATAAATAATATACAACTTGTAGTACTAGCTCTTAGCTTTCTTTCCAACTATTGGCATTGAAAAATACTTCACAAAGAAAAAAATAGGTGGCACGCACTAAGACACTATGCTATTTTTTAGTGATAAAAATAGGAACACTCTTGTTTGGGCTCAACATTAGAACATCTTAATATTAACCATCTTTTGAAAGCCTTAGTAGGTTTGAAACTATATTTAGATTAGTACAATTCTTGTTCGTATCATGCATCTTCAAATCTTGAGTGTAGTCATCTTAAATTACTCTTCAAAGTTTAGGTCTAGACAATTTCAAGAAAAAGGTGGTCAAATTTGACCCCCCCTTTTGTCTCCCATTTCCATGCACATAGCTTGACATAGATATAAATTGGTGTTAGAGAATGGATTTTCTCCTAGGAAGAGTAAACTCCTATGAGGTATAGTCTTTAGTGATCGAACTACACATTATGTGAACTTTAGTCACAATCGGGTTTTCACCACAGTGGTAGTCAGAAATGCTATTAGGAAGATCTTTTATAAGATGTAGAATTGGAGTTTCCAACATGGTCAGGAGATTAATATGAAGTGGTAAGGATGCTGAGACTGACAAAAATGAGAATGAATGTGATGGAGCAATATCAACATGGAGGATTTGTCTAGAGGGAAGATCCTAGTGTTTTAGAAGATGAGGAAAGAAGTGAGAATGAAGGTGAACATGGATGTAGGTGAATATAAAGTTTGTTGTGAATAGTCTCAATGATAAGCAAGGGAACACAAATATATGTGCCAAGTTTACCTATAACTTTAAATTTGGAAGTGTTTATTGAATCAATCACTGAAATGGAGGAGAATTTCAGGTTTGAGGATATCTTAAACATGTGTAGGGTGAAGATCACTCAAAGTAAGATAAATGGATAAATTATACTATGGTGAAATGAGTCATAGTTAGAGCAAACAAGGCTTGACATGCATTCAAAATGTGGAAGCTTAAACAAGGCACATGGACTATTTGACAAACTGTCTCAAAGAGATTTGATCTCTCATGGATCAGAATTTTTGTAAGATATGCACAAAATGGATTTAATTAAAAGGCCTCACAATCTTTAAAGAAAATGCAATTGACAAATGTGAAGCATAACTCCATAGCCTTTGTTAGTATCTTCCCATGCTGTTCCAAAATGGGAGCTTTTGAACAAGGCACCAATTCATCCATCAAAACATAATTGAAAGTGGAATTTTATTAGATGTTGTAGTTGCATGTTTGATCTCATAAAGCACTATGATGGTAGTATATGCCTAAAAAGGCATTTGTAAGGATGCTCTCGAGCTCTTTGAACTAATGAAATACTTTGGAACCAAACCTAATTATGTAAGCTTTACTTGTGTTTTATTAGGATGCAACCAAAAAGTATTAGTGGACAAGGTTGTAAATGCTTTAATGCTATATGCCAAAACAAATAAAAAATCTAGATGTAGTTAGACTGAAGGCCATAAAATAAAGCATGCATGTCATGTAGATGTAGTGGCTTAGAACACATTACAGATCCGTTAAACTTAGCCCAGAAAGATTTCAAATTGAAAACAACCAAAGGTATTTTTTAAATTGAAAAAAATAAAATTTAGAATTAATTATTTTGTGAAGTAGAGTACTTAACTAAAATTTTAACAAAGAGGGTTTGACAGGGTACCTTAGTTTTGAAGATTTGGAAGTTCCATTCAATGGGTAATCTAGAGATATAAGTGATACAAATAAGAAAATGTGGGTGGAAAGGAGGAAACAGAGTGCCTAACATCAATACGCATTTATTCTTTGGAGAAAGTGAGATCTATGCAGTGTTTCATAGAGTTTTGGAGATGGGGGGATGCGGGTACAGGTTTCTATGGAAGGCAAAATAATTTCAAAATTTTAGGCATGGCAAAAGGATAGTGGGGGACAACTATCCATATTAGCAAAGAGCATAATTTTCATAAAATATACAAAATTTTCTTATACTATCTATTCATTTTATTTTGCCTTTCATTTTGAAAAGAATAATATATTTTAATATTCTTTTTAATGCATAAACTAAAATTCTAAAAATTGTAAGTAGCAAAAACCATGTTAGTGTTGTTTAATCTCTAGAGTGTAAATTATTAAATAAATTTAACATCTTAATATATGTAACATATGACAACAATATTATTCTTATCATATGGGAACATACAACAAAAGAATAGTTGTTAGTACATAGAGAGTATTGGGCTTGGCAATAAACGTGAGAGAAGATAAATGTAGAGGACTAAATTGAATGAGGGAATTTATGTTGAAACAATAACTATTTTGACTTTTTGGAATGTATGCCTGGCAATGGCTCTCCTAATGCCTCTCAACCTCTAGAACATATGTCTTTCTTGTTTGCACATCTTGTTTTTCTATCTACTATTGTTGGAGAGGGTTTTATCTCAATCCCCAACCGAGGCCAAGCACAAGATAATTGCAGAGCATAGCGCTAATTGTAAGGAGACAGTGTTGTGTAGGCCATCGCCATGGATCATAGTTCTATGGGTGTTCATTATATGTACCCTTCACCAGTTTTGTCCCTATTTTAGTGATGCACATGCACTCGATGTAAAAACAAGGCAAACCTAAATGATATATTAATTTGAAGAGTATGAGAGGAAACATTAGGATGCCCCAACATCTCCATGACATCCTCCTTTAGGGGATGTTCTCAGGAGACTCCCCCATAGTGGGGGGCAATCTTGGGATGTCCCCAAATATTTTGAAAAGAAGAGGATTGGTAGGATGTTATGTCGCTGTCTCGCAATCCTAGAATTACCTCCAAAACAGGAAACAACATGAAGCCTTTGGGGGCGTGTCCCCAGGGAATGTTGAATCTATGACATGACATGAAAACGATCAATCTTGCAACATACAACTATGTATTTTGTGAGTACCTAAACACTCACCCTTGTAATATAGTTTATATACAAAACTATGTGGCTTGTTTCCTCTACAACTAATTGAAAAAATTGAGATAAATTTTATAAATCGTTTGTTTAACCTCAACCTGGTGGGACTTGGTAAATTTATGATTTCAATGCAGTTGAGTATCATGTGGATTATCTATCTTAACTATCTAAACATTTTTTCCAATAATAGTATTTGAACACATAATAGATGCTATTTTAATTTCATATGAAGAACTTCATATTAACCAACTTCCTTCAATGATTTTGGAACACTTGGAATTGTATGTTATTTTCTACAAAATTGGCAGTGGTGGGATTGTATATTATTTACCATGTACGGAAGAAAATGTACTACTATACATAATATTTATAGTTTACAAAATTAATCAACTACACTATGAAATGTTCAAACTATATAGCCAACTGACAATTATATGTATCTATTTTTTTGTATGTTCTAAAATAATTTCCAAAGCATCTGTGGGTAATATAGTCAGCTATTTTTTAACCATATTTTATACTATTTAGAAATCATCAAGACTTTGGTTTGAAAATGCAAATCTCATATTCATGGTGTAGAGAAAAGAATAATTTCAATACTAATTGGAATGAAATAAGTTTAATAATTAACACAATAATGTGCAAGCAAGAATCCTCGTATTCATACAACATTAATAGTTAAATTATAGAACTCAATCACATTTTTGAATTGGGTTTACAATTTGTTGGGCAGTAGTGAATGGTGGGAAAAAAACACAAGAACAAGATGCAATTTAGTCACTGAACAACGATCACATTTGCCAATTGGGAGTGCAACTATATTTGTTGAAAAGCTAACCAATACATAGAGAATAAGTATTTTTGTGTAGTTCTTCATTGACATATATACAAAGAAAAATTGTCACAGTACAAATATGTTATATGTTGATGAATGGAAACATGCTGGCATGCATGTCGCTACCACAATAGTCAGCATAAAACTTGTCTCGTAGAAAGAAATATGTTTCATCCAAGCTTTCTTTCGCAATTGTCAAGGCATCGATTGCTTCATAAATCTTGGCTTGTATATCTTTAATTTTGTGAATGTCACTATCATGAACTGGGGATGTGCTCAGGAATGTGCATCTATCAAACTAGTAAGACATTCAGTATAAGTTGTTAGATTCAACTTCTACATCTTTGGATTTGGCCAGCAACATATCAATAGTTATGTCAAACCAATTTCTATGAGGTTGTTCATATGAATAAGTTTCATTATGATTGCTTCCTAATGACGACATGCCTGGGAAGAATAAAAAATAAAGCCAATTTAATAAGAAAGTTAGGAAAACAAACCAATGAATTAACAAGCCAACTTAGTAAGGAAGATAAAAATATAAACCAACTATTTCACATTCAACACACTCAATGATCGCCACTACAAGTTTGGCAGACAAAAGGAGGCCGATAAAACTTATTAATTACTGAATAATCAATTACATAGTTTGGTCACTACATATATGTATATGGCAGTTTGTGTAATCAGGAATGTTTATTTGCCATCATCTATATTACAAAGAGAATATGTAAAGTGGATACAAGGTTGCAAATGATACAAATTTTGTAAATGATTGTGACATTATATGTTTACATAGAATTTTATTGTATTAAATATTGTTGTAGGTTACAAAGATAGCGTAAGGATTACTTTTCTTAGTTGTATCAATGGACTTAAATGGTAGGAAGGTTGTAACGCTATAACCCAAGTTTGGAATTCAAACTTTAGATAAATGTTGAAAACCTTCGGTTTTAATTAATTTTAGTTTTCCTAGCTTTGTAACCCTTTAAAGCCAATAAAAAATATGAGGAAAAATTTCACTTCGAAACACTCAAAAGATCAAACACAAGAAACCTCTTTAAAAAAATTGATTTAAATAAATTTAAAACTCTATCCAAACTTAGACAATCTCAACTGCTTCTGAATTCATTCACCCTTCGTTAAGAGCAATGAGCCCCATTTATCCTAATTTTTGTTTCAAGAGCCAAATAATTATTTTAATTTGAGTTCCTAGTGGTTCAATTTACTAGATGTGGCCAATACTTTCCCTTTACCAACCCTAATAGTGGAACTTATTGGTGCTTCACTTCATTGACCATTGATATTGAAGAGAAAATAAACATATTATACATATGTTTGATTTAGAAGTCTAAATGAATGAGAAAGGAATAAGTAAACAATCATACCTAAATTATTAAGAGGTTAGACAAAAATATTTGAGTTTCAATTAGGGGTGCTTAGCTTTGTTGATTTTGTTTCAATTGATGTGTGAATATTCTTTTTCTTCTTGTGATCAATGACTAGAATTAAGAATCTAATGATGATTCTACACCTTGAATCCTATGGTTTAACTTGGATACATGATGCAAGAGCATCAAAGGTAAACAAGCAATCCTTTTTCAACAAAAAAAAATTGTTTTCATTTCTAAAGTATTATTTTCGTATAAATTTTTTATGTTTGTTTTGAGAATTAAAGTTTGTGGTTTCATACACATTTCTCGAAGGTGTGCAAATTTATTATTGCATATGGTAACACAAATGTAATTGGTTTTGGAATGTTTCTTTATGCATGTAGTAGCTATTGGTCCAAGCAAACTCTCCACACCTCGTTGAATAATTTGATCTACCCAATAATGACTTGAGCATATCTTACACTTAGAAGTTGTTTAAATTGCTTTTCCAAACATGGATCTTCATGTTTGTTATTTTACAAGGCATGTTGAATATAAGGATTCCTCACATATATCATATGTATTCATTAAAATGGAGAAATCCTTCAACTTCCCAACTCCGAATTCAAATTATAGATTTTTCATATGATGGATTGATAACTTAGGGACATGTGTCAAGTACTCATTGGACAATTGGATTCTTTCATTTCTGGTATATGTTGATATTTTGGAATTTATGCAAGCCTACCTAGCCCAATCGAAAAGTATATTGAAGGTTATGCTAAAGGGAAAACGCATCACGCGGTATAAAGCATGGCAGGTTACCTAGAATGTTGCAAATATTCTTCCTAGCTACTAATCCAAAATGATGGATAAGCTATCTATTTGTAACAAAGCACTAAGTTTAGAGGCTCATCCTAATTCATTAGGGATTATAATGAGTTCTATTGAGAACTTGGTGTGTGTAAATACGCCATCAATTTCATTACAAATTGTGACTCCCCCAGGATCCCGAAATTGATGTCTAAGTAGTGTATTTTCTACAATTCATTTTCCCTCAAGTGCCCCTTTTATTGTTCCTAATTCTATACTTCAAAATTACATGATCTTCTATGGATCCTTATGTTTTACTTTATTGTGCATGTACGTTATGTTTTTATAGTTAGTTTTATAGCCCGTGTAACGTAGAAAATAACAAATCCTCACAATTTCACATTGTATTTCAACCCGCTTTGGTGTCTGCTCATGTAGAATGTTTCTAGGGATGCTCGAGCCTAACCTTGGCCTTTTTGTCTGCTCACCAAGGATTTCCAAATTCAATATCACATTCACATCTCTCTTACTATTCTGGAAACCTGTTTTGAAATTATGAAGAAATTTTCTACAACGCGGGCTTAATGTGCAGACATCCATGCTACGCGCTAACATCCCAATACTTCTCAAAATTCAAACTATTTCTATCCCAGCTAGTCACCCGATTTTGTCATTGGTAACGCTGATTCTATGGTAAAACAACCTCTATAAGCGTACCTCACCCTTTAATTCTCTCTTCCTCAAATATAAAATCACATTTTTGAAATCCTTCCTTATTCTACTACTCACTCTTTGGGACTTTCACTCAACTTTGGTGTTCACACAAATGACTCTTGTTTATCTATTGCCCATTTTTATGCCAACCCTTGGTTGAAGCATATGTCTTTCTTAGCTTCTATCGATCTCTCTCTCATAACTTGGTTGTTGTGGAGTCTCTCGCAAGAGATTGGTGTTGATTGCATATCGATTTGATCCTCAAGGAGCTTGTGGCCTCCTCCATTAACTTAAACTTGGTAATATTATTTCATTACGAAGAGATAGTATTGTTATGTAATTTATTGCATATTCCATTGTTTCCATTTTTGGCAAATCTATGGTATAGACAACCATCTTATTGTTCTTTACGCACAATAGGGTATTCTTCACCATAGACCAGGGTTGATACTCATAGCTTTTATTATTGTCACTACTATTTTTCTTCTTAGACACACTTAGGAAATAAGGGCACACTCTTGTTTTTCAATATTTTTCAATATTGACTGTTTATGGAGGTGGAAAGACCAACATAGGGGCTTGACCTAAAGGCAAGTGCACAAACAACCTAAAAAATTCCTTTTCCTTGTATTTGTAGGTGATTTGAGGGGATTCATCGAACGAAGGTTTTTTGGTCTTCCTCTCTTCGTTTGTCTTCCTTGTTTCTTGTTCTTGTTATTTAAATTAGTTCCTTCAATTTATTTGACCATAGATTTTATTATTTGGAATGCCGTTGGGTCTTTTATGTGTTTTGTTGTCTAGACTGGATAATTGTTTGGACTAGGACAAATGTCCATGTTGAAGTTTTTCTTTAATAAATAATATACAACTTGTAGTACTTGCTCTTAACTTTCTTTCCACAAATTGGCATTGAAAAATACTTCATAGAGCAAAAAATGGGTGGCACACACTAAGACACTATGCTATGTTTTAGTGATAAAAATAGGAACACTCTTGTTTGGGCTCAACATTAGACCATCTTAATGTTAGCCATATTTTGAAAGCCTTAGTAGTTTTGAAACTATATTTAGACTAGTACAGTTCTTGTTCTTATCACACATCTTCAAATCTGGTGTGTAGTCATCTTAAATTACTCATCAAAGTTTAGGTCTAGCTAGTTTCAAGAAAAAGTGGTCAAATTTGGCCTCCCCCTTTTGTCTCCCATTTTCATGCACATACCCTGACGTAGATATAAAGGGGTGTTAGAGAAAAGATTTTCTCCTAGGAAAAGTACACTCCTATGAAGTATAGTCTTTAGTAATCGAACTTGCACATGGTGTGAACTGTAGTTACAATCATGTTTTTGCCATAGTGGTAGTTAGCAATACTATTAGGAAGATCTTTTATAACATGCAGAATTGGAGTTTCCAACATGGTTGGAAGATTAAGATGAAGTGGTAAAGATGCCAAGAGTGATGAAAATGAGAATGAATGTGATGGAGCAAGACCAACATGGAGGATTTGTTTGGAGGGATGATCCTAGTGTTTTAGAAGATGAGGAAAGAAGTGAGAATGAAGGTGAACATGGATGTAGGTTAATATAAAGTTTGTTGTGAACATTCTCAATGATTAGAAAGGGAACACAAATATATGTGCCATGTTTACCTATAACTAAACAAATCTGGAAGTGTTTATTGAATCAATCACTGAAATGGAGGAGAATTTCAAGTTTGAGGATATCTTAAACATGTATAGGGTGAAGGTCATTCAAAGTAAGATGAATGGATAAATTATACTACAGTAAATGAGTCATAGTTAGAGCAAAAAAGGCTTGACATGCATGCAAAATGTGGAAGCATAAACAAGGCACATGAACTATTTGAAAAAATGTCTCAAAGAGATGTGATCTCTCATGGATCAGAATTTTTGCAAGATATCCACAAAATGGATTTAATTAAAAGGCTTTGCAATCTTTAAATAAAATACAATTGATAGGTGTGAAGTGTAACTCCATAACCTTTGTCAGCATCTTCCCATGTTGTTCCAAAATGGGAGCTTTAGAATAGGGCACCAATTCATCCATCAAAACATAACTGAAAGTGAAATTTTGTTAGATGTTGTTGTTGCATATGTGATCTCATAAAACACTATGATGGCAGGATATGCCCAAAATGGCATTTGTAAGGATGCTCTTGAGCTCTTTGGACTAATGAAATACTTTTGAATTAAACCTAATTATGTAAGATTTACTTGTGTTTAATTAGCATGCAACAAAAAAGTTTTAGTTGATAAGGTGGTAAATGCTTTAATGCTATATGCCAAAACAAATAAAAAATCTAGATGTAGTTAGACTAAAGGCCATAAAATAAAGCATGCATTTCATGTAGATGTAGTGGTTTAGAACACATTACAGATCCGTTAAACTTAGCCCAGAAAGATTTCAAATTGAAAACAACCAAAGGTATTTTTTAAATTAAAAAAAATAAAATTTAGAATTAATTATTTTGTGAAGTAGAGTTCCTAACTAAAATTTTAACAAAGAGGGTTTGACAAGGTACCTCAGTTTTGAAGATTAGGAAATTCTATTCAATAGGCAATCTAGAGATATAAGTGATAGAAATAAGAAAATTTGAGTGGAAAGGAGGAAACAAAGTTCTTAACATCAAAAAGCATTTGCATCTTCTAGAACATTTCACATTTATTCTTTGGAGAAAGTGAGATCTATGTAGTGTTTCACCGAGTTTTGGAGATGGGGGGATGTGGGTATAGGTTTTTGTGGGAGGCAAAAAAATTTCAAAACTTTAGTCATGGCGAAAGGACGGTGCGGAACAACTATCCATATTAGCAAAGAGCATAATTTTCATAAAATATACAAAATTTTCTTATACTATTTATTCATTTTATTTTGCCTTTCATTTTGAAAAGAATAATATATTTTATTATTCTTTTTAATGGATAGACTAAAATTCTAAAAATTGTAGGTAGCGAAAACCATGTTATTGTTGTTTAATCTCTAGAATGTAAATTATTAAATAAATTTAACATCTTAATATATGTGACATATGACAACAATATTATTCTTATCATATGGGAACATACAACAAAAGAATAGTTGTTAGTACATAGAGAGTATTGGGATTGGCAATAAATGTGAGAGAATGTAGATGTAGAGGACTAAATTGAATGAGGGAATTTATGTTGAAACAATAACTATTTTGAATTTTGGGATGTATGCCTGGCAATGGCTCTCCTAATGCCTCTCAACCTCTAGAACATATTTGTCTTTCTTGTTTGCATATCTCATTTTTCCGTCTATTCTTGTTGGAGAGGGTTTTATCTCAATCCCCGACCGAGGCCAAGCACTAGATAATTGTTGAGCATAGCACTGATTATAAGGAGACAATGTTGTGTAGGTCATCGCCATGGAGCATAGTTCTATGGGTGTTCATTATATGCACCCTTCACTAGTGTTGTCCCTGTTTTAGTAAAGCACATGCGCTAGATGTAAAAATAGGGAAGACCTCAATGATATATTAATTTGAAGAGTAGGAGAGGAAACATCAGGATGCCCCGACATCTCCCTGACATCCTCCTTTAGGGGATGTTCCCAAGAGACTCCCCCATAGTGGGGGGTGATCCCTGGATGTCCCCAAATATTTGGAAAAGAAATGGATGGGTAGGATGTTATGTCGTCGTCTCTCAATCCCAGAATTACCTCCAAAATAGGAAACGACATGAAGCCTTTGGGGGCATGTCCCCAAGGAATTTTGAATCTATGACATGAAAATGATCAATCTTGCAACATAGAAAAATCAAATTAGAAAATGAAAAATGACAGAGTGAAAGGACATAAAATATTTCCACTTTGTTCTTAGTGAACCCACATAAAATACTTACACTTTGTTCCTACAATTAAAAAAGAAGCATAATTTCAATATGATATACAAATCTAGATTTAGCAAACCCCCTCAAAACATTCAACACTAAAAGGAAATACCAACTTCCAAGATAAAAAGAAGACATTTTTTAACGGTTCCTATGTTTTAGGAGGGGTACAACCTAGCAATAAAGTTACGAGCCATTTACAAGATCTTTGTTGACAATATTAACATCATATTCAAAATGCAACCCTTGAATTCACTTTTAAAAATAATTATAGATTTATGCAAGTTCATACGTGGTAATATTTATTGTGATACTTTTGTATATCTTTGGAAATAATCATCAATGTTAGTATATTAAAGTAGCTTGGAAGTTGCTTCCTTCATATAAATTCATCCAAAATCTCTTAAATTATCATGTGTGAAAGTCTTATAATCATCAATGTTAGTAAATTAAAGTAGCTTGGAAGTTACTTCCTTCATATAAACTCATCCAAAATCTCTTAAATTATCATGTGTGAAAGTCTTAAAGACACTATAAACAACACCTTTTACACCTAAGAATGCTATCAAATGATTGATAGGTACAAATATTTATAATCCTATCTGCCAAGCAATAGTTATGAATGAAAAATATCATCTTGAGATGCTTTTACCAATAATTAACCTATAGTTATGAATGAAAAATAGATTTTACGAAATGGAGAGAAAACGGTTATAAATTGTAGGTGGGAGTGAGTTGGTCAAGGGCCTGAATTTGACGGTCGGCCTTAACAGTCAGAACAATCCTCCTTTTGTGACTATTATTCATTCAAAATTTCCCTTCAAATGTTAAGAGATATCTTACATTGAAAAAATAATATACAAACTATATTATATAATCCTATATAAATTTTGACAATCTATGCAAAATCTCCAACCTAAATTTTTAGTTGTAATTTACAGAAAAAATGTGTTAGAGCCATCAAATTGGGACTGGGCCTGCTTCAGAAATGGCAAATAAAATTTTACACTATGGTCAAATGTGAGGAGAAGCAAAACAAAATTGTGAGGAGACTGGGTCAAGTTGACGAAGTCCAAATCTATCTCTAACCAGGGTCATTCAATTTGAATGTGTCAATTGTCAATAGTAGAGAAGATGTCTGAGTGGAGACTGTAATCCTTATAAAATGCCCCGCCCACATTTTCATTCTTCAATTCATTCTCATTCTCATTGTTACATCCCCTTTTTAGATTCAGTATTACTACTTCCTTTTGTTAATTTCATAAATAGTATAGTCATGTGAATATGTTTAACATAATGGTAAATGATGTTATGATTAGAAATGATTAACTTTATGAAATCATGGATTTTTCACTTGAGTATGATCAATCTGATGTTATGAATTAAAAATGTCTTTTCAATATGAAAATGAAATCATATGATGTAAATGTGTTTCAACCAGAACATTGGTACTCTGACCACAAATTGTATGTGAGATTGTTATTGACAAGAACATATGGAACATGTTCATTGTGAAACAAGAAGAAGAGAAGGCATCTTCAAGAAGGGGAGAATAGACCCTAGAATATCAATGGGTGTTTTCCACTGAGAACGAACATCAGGTAGTTAAACCTAGTTGTCTTGAGGTAAGTATTGATTTTGGTTAAGTCAATTATAGATGAGAATGTCAAGGATTATAAGAGTAGGTCACTCTTTCTTACATTGTTGTTGTGATGAGTATGGTCTATTGACATCTATTTCATAATACTCTGAATCATGTTACCAAATATAGACGATATATATATATATATATATATATATATATATATATATATATATATATATATATATATATATATATATATATATATATATATATATATATATATATATATATATACTTTGAGAATGAGTTGTATGATATGTCTTGTTAAGTTGTTCGGCATAAAAGTTGATAATAGTTCATAAAAGGGGGGAGACAAAAACTCAACCCCAAAATGTCAACCGTAAACTTCGTTATTGTGATTGCACTCCAATCATCATCGTTGCCATAAAGCTCTACAAGTGTGTGATGTAAACATTAAATTACAGATTTTGAAGGATGTAGAATTATTTTTGTTCGGGGATATCGTCATAAAATAAAAAGGTTTAAATAATATTTTAAACCTATGCAATCATCAAGCGTAATGCAATAATATACACACTATATTATATAATCCTATATAAATTTTGACAATCTATGCAAAATCTCCAACCTAAAATTTTAGTTGTAATTTACAGAAAAAATGCGTTAGAGCCATCAAATTGGGATTAGGCGTGCTTCGGAAATGGCAATAAAATTTTACACTACGGTCAAATGTGAAGAGAAGCAAAACAAAATTGTGAGGAGACTGGGTCAAGTTGACGAAGTCCAAATCTATCTCTAACCAGGGTCATTCAATTTGAATGTGTCAATTGTCAATAGTAGAGAAGATGTCTGAGTGGAGACTGGAATCCTTATAAAATGCCCCACCCACATTTTCATTCTTCAATTCATTCTCATTCTCATTGTTACATCCCCTTTTTAGATTCAGTATTACTACTTCCTTTTGTTAATTTCATAAATAGTATAGTCATGTGAATATGTTTAACATAATGGTAAATGATGTTATGATTAGAAATGATTAACTTTATGAAATCATGGATTTTTCACTTGAGTATGATCAATCTGATGTTATGAATTAAAAATGTCTTTTCAATATGAAAATGAAATCATATGATGTAAATGTGTTTCAACCAGAACATTGGTACTCTGACCACAAATTGTATGTGAGATTGTTATTGACAGGAACAGATGGAACATGTTCATTGTGAAACAAGAAGAAGAGAAGGCATCTTCGAGAAGGGGAGAATAGACCCTGGAATATCAATGGGTGTTTTCAACTGAGAACGAACATCAGGTAGTTAAACCTAGTTGTCTTGAGGTAAGTATTGATTTTGGTTAAGTCAATTATAGATGAGAATGTCAAGGATTATAAGAGTAGGTCACTCTTTCTTACATTGTTGTTGTGATGAGTATGGTCTATTGACATCTATTTCATAATACTCTGAATCATGTTACCAAATATACACAATATATATATACTTTGAGAATGAGTTATATGATATGTCTTGTTAAGTTGTTTGGCATAAAAGTTGATAATAGTTCATAAAAGGGGGGAGACAAAAACTCAACCCCAAAATGTCGACCGTAAACTTCGTTATTGTGATTGCACTCCAATCATTATCATTGCCATAAAGCTCTACGGGCATGTGATGTAAACATTAAATTACAGATTTCGAAGGATGTAGAATTATTTTTGTTCAGGGATATCGTCATAAAATAAAAAGGTTTAAATAATATTTTAAACCTATGCAATCATCAAGCATAATACAATTGGTTATATTGTAATGGTAATGTATAAAATTATATATATATTTAAATAGTCATCAAGGAATAATTCTAATATTATTTAATGATGCTAGTAAATGGGCAATAGGTCGAAAGACTTTACTCAAGTCACTATTTTATGATGTCTTTTTGTCCCATAACTTTTTATTCATTCCCAAGCTTTAAACTAAAATTACTTATCGTGAATTAAGAAAATCACCCCATGATGTATGCAGCCGATCTCAACTCAAGAATCTGATAAAGATAATATGGCATTATGCCTATAACAGAAATCTGCCACCTCACTAACTGATATCATCACCTTGTGAATAAGCCACGAGGATAGTGGAGTTTAAAACTATTTTTTGTCCTAGTAGCCATGAGGAGGAGGACAATTGGAATAGTTGAACTTGGTATTTATCAAATAAATGACTATGTGAATTAGTTAGGTCAAGAAGTTAGTTTTCTATTGGGCTATCGATAAGAGTAGTAGGAAGTCTGTAAAGGAGATCAATGGAGCTGATAGGAAGAAGAGAGAAGATGTCATATATGCAAGTGTGGACCAAACAAGAGTTGGAGTAGAAGGTAGTTGTCGAGAGCTTTCAACTTAGGTTTCCATTTTCCTCTTACTGCGTAATTATGATTTAAAATGAGTGTCATAATAAGAATGGCACTATCAAACTATAATAAGGAATTAGAGTTTATTCAGATGATGGAATGTTATGGTTTGGTTATGTTTCAAATATGTATGTTTTGCTCCTTAGATAAACATAGACAATGTTTTCTTTCTTCGAATGATGAAATAGTTTGCAGGCTTAGACTCTATGGTGGTCATTTACTTAATGATCGGAGAGCTCCCATGTTGGATAGTTAGACCTTTGAAGCCGTAATCATTTGCCTAGGAAATAAACGGACTGAGCTTAGAGCATGTTGTAGTTAAGCCTTGGTTAACTGCCAGAGAATAGGGTATTCATAGCCACAGTTTGGTGATTATCATTTGGTGATAGAATATCACTAGTTAGTATACTCAACTATATAGTTGATCTTGTGTTATCAAATAATGACTAGCTTAGAGAAAGACAAAAAGAATGAATAACCAGTAGTTAGGATGGAACTAGCAGAAGAACATATGGTTTATACTATGTAGCTACTTGAACTACCATAAGTTAAAGATTCTTTGTTAGCTCAGCATAGTAGAGATACTCTTTTCAAGTTGAGACAATTAACTTATTCTAACCATCTTTTTGAAAGAATATAAACCAATCTTTTTACATATCAACCATGCTGATGTGTCATTGAGAGAAGGTTCTAGAAACATTATTGAGTTTAAAAACCATTCGAACATGCTAAAATAATGAAGCCCTAAATAGACTACAGACTCTTTGGGTCAATAGTAAAGTGTTTAGTTAAATCTTACATGAATTCTTACTCCTTAAAAGAAAATGACAAGTTAGGATTTTTAAATGATTTGAATGGTATAGAGATTAAGTTATGTTGGGAACTTTGTAGGGTCGAAGAAGACTTGTAGGAGTACTTAAAATTTAACACTGGAGAAAACCCTAATAGTTTTCAATCTTCAATTATTGGAACTCGATAACAGGTTATTTGATAAACCTCTCTTGAGCTTATTTTTTTAGTTTAGTGTCCTCTCTAGATAGGATAATTTAAGTAGGTGGTCAACCCAAAAATTCAACCGATAAACTAATAGCATTAATCGATAAACCGGTAAGCTAGAACCCCATTCCTCTAATACATGGATGGAAGTGACTCCAAGAGCCCAAGAGTGAGAAGTAAACCTAAATGTCATGCATTAAAGCATGTTGAGTTGGAAAAACCAAGAAAATATCATGGATATATATATATTTAATATATATATAAAACTGTAGGATTGCGATTAATTCAAGTCGAGTTTGGGGTGGGTGAACATACTAATTGCATTAACACAACGCTAATCACATTTAAATCCTTTGGCCAAGGTAATGCACCTGCCTCTAGTGTATTGATAGTTCACCATGACTAGATGGTGTAACTTGTGGAGTTGTCATGCTTGTCTAGAGGGTATCTAGGGGAATGCATGATAACAAGTTATGAAAGTCACAACACTAGTACTCATATGGCTAACACCATTGGTCATCCTAAGTCTATCCTCTTCGAGTAGGGTAGGGCCACTTCTAGGTAGGAAGGTGTGTGGGGGACTAACGATCTGTGGTTGGAAGTAAAGCTCCTCAAAGATACTTTCTCTTCTATACTCTAGATGCTTGCTGAGACTTGAATTGGGAAGATCAACAATCAAGATGCAGTGACATTGGTAAGTTTTTATTTCAAAATTTTCTTAATGACTATAATTATCATGTTTTTAAAATATTGAAGATGGATAGACCCATTATGTATCATATTATCTACATGATTCTTATTTAGGCAATGATTGTACTTCAATGTTAAATTTTTTTTATCTATCTTTTTACCTTTTCAAATTTTTATCTTATGGTCAAACCTTGATTTTATGATGAAAATAAGTTTGGATATTACATATGGTATTAGGGCCAAGTTGGTTTGGAACTAGGGCTTATGAGTCCACTAAGCTGACTAAGAATCAACATTATACAGGAAGCTAATGTTTTGATTTACTGTGCCAGGATGGTATGTCTCAAGAAAACTATAAGGAAGTCCTTCGCTGGTAAGGAACATTACTTGCAAGCTAAGAAGAGACATCTTGTGGTGATTAAGACTATTGAGAAAATGAATGATGAAAATGACATTTGGCTAGATGATATAGAAACCCTTGCCAATGCCCTGACACAACTCAAATGAATGAAAAGAGAACTCCTAGAGACATCTAGGATGGCAGCTCGAATTATGATAATTTCCTACCCTATTAGTGTACCAATGATCACTAGGGATCCCTGTATACCACCTAGATCTGAAATCATTGTACTATCATCCAATAGTGAATGTGAGAGTTATACACCTCATGAATATGTGTCAGACAATGAATCCAAAGGTTACACCCCTCTTGTAAATACTGAGTGAAACATGAAATGTATCTATCCTCAACAAATGTACGTACAGTTGTGTAAAATATAATAAAAACAATTTTGTTTTGTGAACATCTGTGGTTATGAGAAAATGTTATGTTATGATAATATTCTAAATGATAAATCAAAGAACTGATTAGAACTTGTTAAAAAATAGGTGAGAAAATAAACAAACATGGATCAATCAGAATTTAATGAGAGAGAAGATCGGGAAGGTCACAACTCTCAAGTCAATTCTACCGATAAATTGGACAGAATTCTTAATATGCTTGCCAAAACTAAGGAAAGGTTGGGCAAATTGGAAAAGAAGTGAATGAAACTAGAAATACCGAGGGTGCAAATGAGTATTCTATTAATGCGAGTAAAAGTAGGCAACAAGAACATGGCACGACAAGTGAGAACTAGGAGGATAGTGAATCTCAGAGGGAGACAAAAGATAAACTTACACTAGAATTATCAAAGGATATGAAAAAGATTATTCCCCCCAAATTTGATGGAATGAAAACTAGAGATGCAGTAGAACCTTTGATTTTGCCATAGATATTAAACCAGGATCTAAGCCAGTTTGTAAAGCTTCATACAGAATGATCACTATTGAGCTTATGGAATTGAAGGCTCAACTACAGGAGCTATTGACCAAAGGTCTAATTAGGCCAAGTGTATCACCATGAGGAGCTCCGATTATTTTTTTCAAGAAGAAAGACAGAACCCTTAGACTGTGTATAAATTATTGGATGTTAAATAAAGCAATGATAAAGAATAAGTATCCACTACCACGTATTGATGATTTATTTTATCAAATGCATGGTACTGTAGTATTTTCTAAGATAGATTTGAGATCTGGATACCATCAATTGAGGTTAATAGATGAGGATATTCACAAGACTGCATTTAGAACAAGATATGGTCATTATGAGTTTACTGTGTTACCATTTGAGTTGACTAATGCACCAGCCACTTTCATGAATCTCATGAATGGTGTTTTTAGAGACTGCCTTGATAAGTTTGTTCTAGTTTTCTTGGATGATATTCTGATATATTCCAAAAATGAGGAGGAGCATAAACAACGTCTTCAAATTATTTTACAACGTTTAAGAGAACACAAGTTGTATGCGAAACTCTTGAAATGCACTTTCTTTAAGAAAGAAGTACAATATTTGGGACACACTATATTAGCAGAAGGGATATCAGTTGACCCAGCTAAAATAAAGGCTATTATGGAATGGCCTGAACCTTCCAATGTCTTAGAAGTATGAAGTTTTATGGGATTGGCTGAGTATTATAAGAAATTTGATCTAAAATTTTCAAGTATTGCTAGCCCAATCACTTCTTTGTAAAGGAAAGGAAAGCAGTTTGTATGGACAAGTGAATGTCAGAAGGCATTTGACTTGTTAAAAGAAAAGTTAACAACAAAACCAATTCTGAAAGTTCCTGATCCTGAAGGGCAATTTGAGGTTATTACCGATGCCTCTGGAAAAGGTTTAGGAGGTGTGCTTATGCAAGATGGGTGTGTAATAGCCTATGAATCAAGAAAGTTGAAAACTTATGAGAACAATTATGCTCCTCATGATATAGAACTAGTAGCAGTGATTCACACCCTTCAAATGTGACAACACTATTTATTGGGAAAGACTTTTATACTGAAATCAGATCATCAATGTCTTCATTTCATATTTTCACAACCCCATCTCAATGCAAGACAAAGGAGGTGGTTAGAGCTAATATCATATTATGATTTTGAGATTAATTACATAAAAGCTAAATAAAACTGAGTAGCTGATGCTCTGAGCAGAAGAAGACACATAGCTTCTATAGTCTTCTTTCATGCTAATTTTAAAGATCTAGTATTGCATGGATTATCTGGAGATGAATACTATGAACAAGTTAAGCAAGCTCTACAAATCAATTCCAAAGATTCAAGATATGATGAATTCCATTTTGAGTCAAATGGATTAATGAGATTTAAGGGAAGAATCTACATTCCTAATTCTGTAGAACTAAGAAACCTAGTATAGAAGGAAGTCCATTGTGCACCTTATTCCGGACATCTAGGAGTAACAAAACTTTTAGTTGATGTCAAACCACTATACCTCTGGAAGGGGATGAAAAGTGACACTGCAAAGTTTGTGGCAAGTTGCTTGGAATGTCAAAGAGTAAAGGAAGAACACAAATATCTTGCCAGATTGTTATACCCACATGATATCCCAGAATGCAAATGGCAGGTTGTTAGTATGGATTTTGTTCAAGGATTACCAATGTCCAGGAGTAGACATGATGTGATTTTGGTCATAGTGGATAAACTAACCAAAGTAGCACACTTCATTCTTGGAAATTTGATAGATGGAGCTCATGTTTTGGCCTGTAAGTTTGTTCAAGAAGTGTTTAGATTGCACAAGGTACCTAAAAAGATTATATCCTATAGAGATGCTAGAATAACTTCCCAGTTTTGGAAAACTTTATTCTCAGCACTAGGGACTAAACTCAATGTAAGCACCGCTTATTATCCTGAAACTGATGGACAAACAAAAAGGGTTAACTAGGTCTTAGAGGATCTTCTAAGAATGTATTGCATGGACCAGCAATACAGATGGGAGGAAAATTTACCTCTTGTTGAATTTGCCTATAGAGAGTATACACAGAACAGTCCGATACACAGAAATTTTACACAGCACCCAGAATATGTAAACACAAACTGATAGAATTTCTATGTCTTCAATTCAATTTCATCCCCCTCTTCTTCTTTCAAGAAAAATGTTTATATCTCTCCCCATTCAGTTCTAACCAGAACACAAGAAGTTGGAGTCGTTACAACTTCCAACCGGAATACCAAAAATCTAATTAATCACACGACACATGTTTGCATACCACATGATTTAAACACATTAACAAGACACCTAAACATAACACACTTGATTTTAAACATCCACATACCCCAATTGCCCAAGATGTTCAAATTGGCTTATTAGGATGCCAAATTTGTAACACTGGTTCACATGATGGGGTTTTTATTACAAACATGAAATCACAACACAAGTCCTATAGGACAACACAAACAAACATAAAAATGCACAAAATATGACAACACATTAATACCTTAGTCTTCTCCCTTAGATGCATAATTGGCTTGTTGAAGAGGTGCTCCTGCACCATACTCCCCGGGAGAAGAAATCTCAAGCCCACTTGAGATGAGAGTTTGAAAGTCTGCACCATAGTTTGTGATCTGATCTTCAGTCATCCAAACTACATCTAAATCAGGTTTCCCGTGCCAAGCCACTAAGTACTCCATGTACTCTTTGTTCCTTGTTTTCTTTGTCATTCTTGAGTCTAAAATCTTCTTCAATGTTGGTGGATCATGCTTAGGAATATCATCATCTGTTGTACCCTGCAATGGTTCCTATTCTACATCTGCATTATGTTTGTATGGAGTTAAATCACATATGTTGAAAATGGGTGACAATCCAAGATCAGGAGGGAGTTGGATCTCATAAGCATTCTGCCCACACTTTTTCAAAATCTGACATGGTCCAATCTTCCTCTACATTAGCTTGGTATGTTTACCTTTTGGGAGCCTCTCCTTCTTCAGATTAACCCACACCAAATCTCCAACATCAAATTGTACATCTCTCTTCTTCTTATCAACATAGGCTTTGTACTTCAATTTAGTTTGTTGGAGTTGGGTTTTGACTTGATCATGCACCTCTTTGATGGTTGATGCAAAAGCTTCTCCATCTACACTAATAGACTCTCCTATAGGTAGATCTCTCAATTCCAAAATACCGCTTGGATGAATTCCATATACTACCTGGAAAGGTGACTTCCCTGTACTCCTATTGATGGTGTCATTATAGGAGAATTCTACTTGTGGTAGGATATTATCCCACTTCTCTCCATGCTTCCTTATCAAACATCTTAGCAGATCTCCCAATGAATGGTTAACCACTTTAGTCTGACCATCTGTTTAAGGATGGTAGGCTGATGAGAAGGATAAATTGGTTCCAAGCTTCTTCCAAAGAGTCCTCCAAAAGTGGCCAATAAATTTCACATCTCTATCTAAGACTATGCTCAATGGCAATCCATGTATCCTCACTATCTATTTAAAAAACAGATCAGCAACATATGAAGCATCACAAGTGGTTTTGCATGGCAAGAAATGTGCCATTTTACTAAATCTGTCTACTACAACAAAAACACTATCATATCCCTTCCTTGTCCTAGGCAAACCCAACACAAAGTCCATACTTATGCTCTCCCATGGCCTAGAAGGAATGGGTAGTGGCTGATACAACCCTGCATTAGTGGATCTCCCTTTTTCTTTTTGACATCACACATGCCTCCACAAATCGCCTCACATTTGATTGCAACTTAGGCCAATAGTAATGCCTCTTCACAAGGTCAAGAGTCTTATCTAGACCAAAATGTTTTGCCATGGCCCCATAATGCTTCTCCCTAATAATATTCAGTCTCATAAAACACCATGGAATGCACAACTATCCACCCTTGAAGAGTAATCCATCTTGGATTAGAAATTCAGAGAACTCAACATGATATTTATCACACAAGGAAATACATACCTTGTATATCTCCCCAAAATCTTCATCAAAATCATACATAGCCTTCAAAGAGTCAATGCTAATACTCTCCAACTGGATTTGATTGATGGTTAGAGCACTCCTGCTCAAAGCATCTGCTACCTTGTTCTTGACCCCTTTCTTGTGTTTGAGTGTGAAGGTGAAAGCTTGTAAAGTCTCCACCCACTTCATATGCCTATGGTTCAGCTTCTCTTGACTGTTTATGAAACTAAGGGCCTGATTAACCATGAACACTATGAATTCTTTTGGAATCAAGTAGTGCCTCCACTTTTTGAGTGACTGTACTAGAGCATACATTTCCAAATCATATGATGAGTATCTCTTCTTTGCATCATTTAGTTTCTCACTGAAAAATGCAATAAGCCTACCTTCTTGACTGAGTACTACCCCAATAGCCATGTGGCTTTTATCACATTCTACTTGAATTTTTTTGTTAAAATCAAGAAGTGCAAGGACTGGCTGCTCTACCACCTTCTTCTTCAATGTTTCAAATGAATCATTTGCCTCCTTTGTCCAAGTGAATCTGCACTTCTGTCCTCCTTTTATGGTGTCAAGCATGGGTGCACAAACATGACTAAATCCCTTTATAAATTTCATATAGAAGGTTGCTAACCCATGGAAACTTCTAACATCATTCATAGTTCTAGGTATTGGCCAAGACAATATGAGACTTACCTTCTCTTGATCCATTTTCAGTTTGTTATGTGAGATGACAAAACCCAAGTAGATGAGTTCTTCCTGCATGAACAAACACTTCTCCAAGTTGATCATTAACTGTTCTTCATGTAACCGTTTGAGGACCAGGTCTATATGTTTAAGGTGTTCTTCCCTCGTATTTCTAAAAATTAGAATGTCATCTAAATATACTATGAAAAATTTGCCTATAAATTCCCTCAAGACCTCATTCATCAACCTCATTAAAGTACTAGGGGCATTGGATAAACTAAAAGGCATGACCTTCCACTCATATATCCCCTCATTGGTCTTGAATGCAGTTTTCCATTCATCTCCTGGCCTTATCCTAATCTGATGATAGCCACTCTTTAAATCTATTTTTGTGAAATATTTAGCACCCCCCAAGCAATCAAGCAAATCTTCTATCCAAGGGATTGGAAACCTATACTTGATTGTTATTTTGTTGATAGCGCTTGAATCAGTACAAAGTCTCCAAGTGCCTTCCTTCTTCGGTGCTAGGACAGTTGGTACTGCACATGGGCTTAAACACTTGCCAATTAGGCCTATCTCCAACAACTCCTCAATCTGCCTTGCTACCTCTACATTCTGTTATGGGGTAAGCTTGTATGCTGCCTCGTTTGGAAGTGTACATAGGAAATTTATACAGAACACAGAAATTCTTAATACAAAACTAACAAGATTTCTATATCTTTAATCCAACTTCATCCTCTCACTCCTCTTCTAAATATGTGTTTTATATCTCCCTCCACTTAGTTCCAACCGAAACATAAGAAGTTGGAGTCATTACAACTTCCAACCGGAATACCAAAAATCACACGACACATGTTTGGCATACGACATGAATTAAACATATTAACAAGACACCTAAACATAATGCACTTAATCTAATCATCCACATACCCCAATTGCCCAAGATGTTCAAATTGGCTTATTAGGACGCCAAATTTGTAACACTGGTTCACATGATGGGGTTTTTTATTACAAACATGAAATCACAACACAAGTCCTACAAGACAACACAAACAAACATAGAAATGCATAAAATATGATAACATATTAATACCTTAGTCTTCTCCCTCAGATGTATATGTGACTTGTTGAAGGGGTGCTCCTGCACCATACTCACCGAGAGAAGAAATCTCAAGCCCACTTGAGATGAGAGTTTGAAAGTTTGCACCATGGTTTGTGATCTGATCTTTTGTCATCTAAACTGCTTCTGAATTAGGTTTCCCCTGCCAAGCCACCAAGTACTCCATATACTCTATGTTCCTTGTCTTCTTTGTCACTCTTGATTTTAGTATCTTCTTCAATTTTGGTGGATCAGGGTTAGGAATATCATCATTTGTTGTATCCTGCAATTGTTCCTGTTCTATATCTACATTATGTTGGTATGGAGTTAAATCACATACATTGAAAATGGGTGATAATCCAAGATCAGGAGGGAGTTGGATCTCATAAGCATTATGTCCACACTTCTTCAGAATTTGACATGGTCCAATCTTTCTCTGCATTAGTTTGGTATGTTTACCTTTTGGGAGCCGCTCCTTCTTCAGATTAACCCACACCAAATCTCCAACATCAAACTGCACATCTCTCTTCCTATTAGCATATGCTTTGTACTTGAATGTAGTTTGTTGGAGTTGGGTTTTGACTTGATCATGCACTTCTTTGATGGCTGATACAAAAGCTTCCCCATCTGCACTAATAGACTCTCCTATAGGCAGATCTCTTAACTCCAAAATACCTCTTAGATGAATGCCATATACCACCTAGAAAGGTGACTTCCATGTACTCCTATTGATGGTGTCATTATAGGAGAATTCTACTTGTGGTAGGATATTATCCCACTTTTCTCCGTGTTGCCTTGTCAAACATCTTAGCAGATTTCCCAATGAATGGTTAACCACTTCAGTCTGCCCATCCATTTGAGGATGGTAGGCTAATGAGATGGATAAATTTGTTCCAAGCTTCTTCTGAAGGGTCCTCCAAAAGTGGCCAATAAATTTCACATCTCTATCTGACACTATGCTCAATGGCAATCCATTTATCCTCACTATCTCTTTGAAAAATAGATCAGCAACATAAGAAGCATCACAAGTGGTTTTGCATGGTAAGAAATGTGCCATTTTACTAAATCTGTCCACTACAACAAAAACACTATCATATCCCTTCCTTGTCCTAGGTAAACCCAATACAAAGTCCATGCTTATGCTCTCCCATGGCCTAGAATGAATGGGTAGTCGCTGATACAACCCTGCATTAGTGGATCTCCCTTTTTCTTTCTGACATATCACACATGCCTCCACAAATCTCCTCACATCTGACTACAACTTGGGCCAATAGTAATGCCTCTTCACAAGATCAAGAGTCTTATCTAGACCAAAATGTCCTGCCATGGCCCCACAATGCTTCTCCCTAATAATATTCAGTCTCATAGAACACTGTGGAATGCACAACTGTCCACCCTTAAAAAGTAATCCATCTTGGATCAGAAATTCAGAGAAGTCAACATGATATTTTTCACCAAAGGAAATACATACCTTGTATATCTCCCCAAAATCTTCATTAGCATCATACATAGCCTTCAAAGAGTCAATGCCAACACTCTCCAACTGGATTTGATTGATGGTTAGAGCCCTCCTGCTCAAAGCATCTGCTACCTTGTTCTTGACCCCTTTCTTGTGTTTGACTGTGAAGGTGAAAGCTTGTAAAGTATCCACCCACTTCATATGCCTATGGTTTAGCTTCTCTTGACTACTTATGAAACTAAAGGCTTGATTATCTGTGAAAACTATGAATTCTTTTGGCATCAAGTAATGCCTCCACTTTTTGAGTGACTGTACTAGAGCATACATCTCCAAATCATATGATGAGTATCTCTTCTTTGCATCATTTAGTTTCTCACTGAAAAATGCAATAGGTCTACCTTCTTGACTGAGTATTGCCCCAACTGCCATGTGGCTTGCATCACATTCTACCTGAAAAATCTTGTTGAAGTCAGGAAGTGCAAGGATTGGCTGCTCTGCCACCTTCTTCTTCAATGGTTGAAATGAATCATCTGCCTCCTTTGTCCAAGTGAATCTGCACTTTTGTCCTCCTTTTATGGTGTCAAGCATGGGTGCACAAACATGACTAAATCTCTTTATAAACTTCCTATAGAAGTTTGCTAACCCATGGAAACTTCTAACATCATTCATAGTTCTAGGTGTTGGCCAAGACAATATGGTACTTACCTTCTCTTGATCCATTTTCAGTTTGTTATGTGAGATGACAAAACCCAAGTAGATGAGTTCTTTCTGCATGAACAAACACTTCTCCAAGGTGATCATTAGCTGCTCTTCATGTAACCTTTTGAGGACCGAGTCTATATGTTTGAGGTGCTCTTCCCTTGTATTACTGACAATCAGGATGTCATCTACATATACTATGACAAATTTGCCTATGAATTCCCTCAAGACCTCATTCATCAACCTCATAAAAGTACTAGGGGCATTGGATAAACCAAAAGGCATGACCTTCCACTCATATAACCCCTCATTGGTCTTGAATGTAGTTTTCCATTCATCTCCTGGCCTAATCCTAATATGATGATAGCCACTCTTTAAATCTATTTTTGTGAAATATTTAGTACCCCCCAAGCAATCAAGCAAATCTTCTATCCTAGGGATTGGGAACCTATACCTAATTGTTATTTTGTTGATAGCCCTTGATTCAGTACAAAGTCTCCAAGTGCCTTCCTTCTTCAGTGCTAGTATAGCCAGTACTGCACATGGGCTTAAACTCTTGCCAATCAGGCCTGTCTCCAACAACTCCTCAATCTGTCTTGCTACCTCTGTATTCTGTTCTGGGGTAAGCTTGTATGCTGCTTTGCTTGGAAGTGTAGATCCTAGGATCAGATCTATGCAATGGCTGATGTCCCTTACAGGTGGTAGGGACCTTGGCATTCCATCTGAGATGACGCCTTTGTACTTGTCCAATAGCTCTTGGACAGCAGGATCTATGAACCTTTGTGTTTTCTCTCCCTTGACTTCTTGCTGCTAGTCCTTATTCACCTTTAGGCATGGAATTAGAGCATATGCAACTGCACCTTCTTCTACTATCTCTTTTATGAATTGTTTGCCTTCTACCATCATCACCTTAACTTCTTTCCCCTTTGATTCCTCCTCATTCTCCATCAATGGTAGTAACTCTATCACCTTACCATCCCTGGTGATTGAATATGTGTTTCTAACTCCATCATGGTGTGGTTTCAAGTCATATTGCCATGGTCTTCCAAATAGGAGATGGCAAGCATCCATCTTGGTAATGTCAAACAATAATCTGTCCTTGTATGTTCTAATTTGAAATTCTACCCAAGCCTGCTCTTCCACAACTGTTTGCTGACCTTGAGTAAGCCATGAGACTTTGTATTGGCATGGATGTGGCAATCTTCTAAGCTTAAGATTTTCTACCATTTCAATGGACACAAAATTTTTAGTAGATCCTGAGTCAATCAAAACATTACATACCTTTCCTCCTGCTTTGCAAGTAGTTCTGAAGAGAGACTTCCTTTGTGGGGGTTCTTGTCAGGCACCTTCATGGTGGTCATTGCTCTCCTCATCATCAAAGCTTCTCCTCTCTTAGGATATCCATAACTGTCAGGAGCATTCATACTTTGAAAAGTGTTTGAACTTGTTACACTTTGACAATCAGACTCTTGAATCAGATTTGTCCTCCTTTCTCCCATTGTGGTCTGTAGGAACCTCCATCTCTTTCTGCCCAGGGATCTTCTCTTCATCCCCGTCTTCTTCATCACCAGAATTTTCTTGTCCCTTCTCTACCTTTTCCCTCAACTTCTCCAACTCATTTCTCAAGGCCTGATTCTGAGCCCTAATGGCTTTGCTCTCTACCAATTGTTTCTTCACTAGAACAACCAACTCATCATTGGTCATCTTCGCCAGGTACTCTTCTGAGCCCTCTCCTTCTGACATCTTGTATTTTTCTTCTACCCAAAGGATACTACTTTGCTCTGATACCACTTAATGCAGAGCCCGCAACAGTGCGGTGAAAACAGATTAAAGTCTGGAACAATTACAGTGGTCGAACCTTTGAACCCCTTGGAACCTCCAAGTTCATTGAACTCGTGAACCCGTCGAACCTCCAACTATCGGTTCAATGTATTTCCATCGCATAGTCTTAACACTGTCGGCGGCCATCCGGTGAATTGTTGAACCATTGAACCATTGAACCGGTTCAATCATAGGTTCAACTATTGACAACCCTTATTACTATCGGCAATACATGTTCTTCGGCCAACTCCAAATTTCTCCTACCGATATCCACTTAGTCTGATGAACCAACGAACCTATTAAACCTCTGAACCTTAAATTGGTTCAACCAAATGTTTTCAACCCAATACTCTCAACTTTGAATATGCACTGTTTAACCTTCTATCACCGGTCGTCCAATGAACCTTCCCCCACTTTACATGAAATGTATATTCATATATAGTTGCGATATACACAGAAATATACCTTCAGTGGAATAACACCAAAATCTAACACCAAGGATGTCCTTTGCAACCAAACTCGCAGTCTATAGTCTGTTGAGTCCTAGCACATAGAGATGCTAGGCTCTCTACTGCGGCAACTCTTCCAGAGATTGGATCCCCTGTTCCATTCTGCCAGAAACACAAACAAAAAGAAAACTAAATAGAAAACTATGTACAGAATCCATTCCACTAATTTCAAAGAAATCCACTAGTGGAATGGTTTCAATCTGGCATCTCAACAACAGAAAACTAAACTATGTAATGAACAATTTGATACAGAGAGTATACACAGAACAGTCCAATACACAAAGATTTTACAGAGCACCCAGAATTTGTAAACACAAACTGACAGAATTTCTATGTCTTCAATTCAATTTCATCCCCCTCTTCTTCTTTCAAGAAAAATGTTTATATCTCTCCCCATTCAGTTCTAACCAGAACACAAGAAGTTGGAGTTGTTACAACTTCCAACCGGAATACCAAAAATCTAATTAATCACATGACACATGTTTGCATGCGACATGATTTAAATACATTAACAAGACATCTAAACATAACATACTTGATTTTAAACATCCACATACCCCAATTGCCCAAGATGTTCAAATTGGATTATCAGGATGCGAAATTTGTAACACTGGTTCACAAGATGGGGTTTTTATTACAAACATGAAATCACAACACAAGTCCTACAGGACAACACAAACAAACATAAAAATGCACAAAATATGACAACACACTAATACCTTAGTCTTCTCCCTTAGATGCATAATTGGCTTGTTGAAGAGGTGCTCCTGCACCAATGAGTATGGTCAATTGGCATTTGTGTCATAATACTTTGAATCATGTCGCCAAATATGGATGACAGATATATATATAAATATATATAATTTGAGAATGAGTTGTACGATATGTCTTGTTAAGTTGTTTGGCGTAAAAGTCAATAATAGTTCATAAAAGGGGGGAGACAAAAACTCAACCCTGAAATGTTGACCATAAACTTTGTTATTATGATTGCGCTCCAATTGTCATCGTCGCCATAAAGCTCTACAAGCGTGTGATGTAAAAGATTCATAGCCACAATTTGCAGAAGAACATATGGTTTAACTATGTAGCTACTTGAACTACCATAAGTTAAAGATTCTTTGTTAGCTCAGCGTAGTAGAGATACTCTTTTCAAGCTGAGATAATTAACTTATTCTAACCATCCTTTTGAAAGAATGTAAACCAATCTTTTTACATATCAGACATGTTGATGTGTCGCTGAGAGAAGGTTCTAGAAACATTATTGAGTTTAAAAACCATTCAAACATGCTAAAATAATGAAGCTCTAAACAGACTACAGACTCTTTGGGTCAATAGTAAAGTGTTTAGTTAAAGCTTATGTGAATTCTTACTCCTTAAAAGAAAATGACGAGTTAGGATTGTTAAATGATTTGAATGGTATAGAGATTAAGTTATGTCGGGAACTCTGTAGGGTCAAAGAAGACTTGTAGGAGTACTTCAACTTTAACACTAGAGAAAACTCTAATAGTTTTCAGTCTTCAATTACTAGAACTCGATAATAGGTTATTTGATAAACCTCTCTTGAGCTTATTTTTTTAGTTTAGTGTTCTTTCTAGATAGGATAATTTAAACAGGTGGTCAACCCAAAAATTCAACTGATAAACTAATAGCATTAACTGATAAACTAGTAAGCTAGAGCCTCATTCCTCCAACACATGGATGGAAGTGACTCCAAGAACCCAAGAGTGAGAAGTAAACCTAACTGCCATGCATTAAAGCATGCTGAGTTGGAAAAACTACGAAAATATCATAGATATATATATATAACTGTAGGATTGCAATTAATTCAAGTCGAGTTTGGAGTGGGTGAACATATTAATTGCGTTGACACAAGGCTAATCACATTTAAATCCTTTGGCCAAGGTAATGCACCTACCTCTAGTGCATTGATAGTTCACTGTGATTGGATGGCGTAACTTGTGGAGTGGTCATGCTTGTCTAGAGGGTATCTAGGGGAATGTATGATAACAAGTACGAAGGACACAACACTAGTACTTAGATGGCTAACACCATTGGTCATCCTAAGTCTATCCTCTTCGAGTAGGGTAGGGCCACTTCTAGGTAGGAAGGTGTGCGGTGGACCAACGGTCTGTGGTTGGAGGTGAAGCTCCTTGAAGATACTTTCTCTTCTATACTCTAGAGGCTTGCCGAGACTTGAATTGGGAAGATCAACAATCGAGATGCGGTGACATTGGTAAGTTTTTATTTGAAATTTTCTTAATGACTATAATTATCATTTTTTAAATATTGAAGATGGATAGACCCATTGTGTATCATATTATCTGCATGATTCTTATTTAGGCAATGATTATATTTCAATGTTAAAAAAAATTATCTACCTTTTTACCTTTTCAAATTTTTACCTTATAGTCAAACCTGGATTTTATGGTGAAATTAAGTCTGGATATTACACTCATCCTCATCTTCATCCTCTGCTTCTTTATCAAAATTGTAACAGGAATTGCAATTGCTCTTTCATCAAATTCACATAGAGAAGAGAAACACAAATATGGAGGCTCTCAAGCTAATGAGAGGTCTTAAGAATAACGCAGATAAACATGGTTGTGCAGGAGTAGTGAATTATGCAAATAGATCAGGGCATCATCAGACTCAGGGTGTCTATGGCCATGGTCGTGGCCCTAAAATGGTCATGGCTTCGTTGGACACCAAATATTTGCAGCAGAAACAAATAGACTTGTTCATGTTAGGACTGAAAGTAGAACTCAATTGCAGAAAGAGAGAAGTAAAAATAACATACAAATGTAATTAGAAAGCAAACAGAAATAAGACACCAGATTTATCGTGGTTCACCAAACTTGGCTACATCCACACTGAGCATAGGAATTGTTATTGATAATGAATTGTGTTTTACAATGAGATATCAAGCATATATAATGCTTCGTTATACATCACAAGAGGAATGTGAAAGGACAAGCAATTGGCAGAAAAAATAATGTGTTCGTTGGTCTTCATTTCCTTACAATCTCCCACTTGAAGGTCAACAGATGCTGCAACTCACCAATCATTCCCCTGCTCTAAACTTCTGATTACTTCTTAACTAGACCAAGAGAAGTCCCTGACACATTCAAACTTCTCTTTGGGAACAACCTTGGTGAAAATGTCTGCCGGATTGACCTTTGTGTCAATTTCTGCAACTTGTAACTTGCCCTCTTCAACTACATGACGAATGAAATGAGCATGTATGTCAATATGCTTAGAACGATGCTGAGATGAATGATTATGAGCCATAAAAAATGGCGTTGCAACTATCACAAAACAAAACATAGTCACTTTGTTGACATTTCAAATCACCAAACAACTGCTGTAACCAAATCATCTCCCTAGCACCTTCGGAAAGAGCCATGTACTCAGCTTCGGCAGAAGAAAGAGCAACAGAATTTTGCAGTCTTGAGACCCAACTAATGGCAGCTCCAGCAAACATAAAAACATAGCCAGTAGTAGATCTCCACTTATCTAAATCTCTGGCAAGATCAGAATCAGTGAAACCTTGTAGCTGTGCCTTATTGCCACCAAAACACAAAGCATAATCAGAAGTACCTTTAAGATACCTTAATATCCATTTGACAGCTTCCCAATGAGGCTTATCGGGATTGCTCATGAACCTGCTCACAACTCCCACTGCATGAGCAATATCGGGACGAGTGGAGATCATAGCATACATAATGCTACCAACAGCTGATGTATAAGGAACACCTTGTATAAACTTTTTATCCTCTTGTGTTTTTGGACACAAATCAGAAGATAAATGAAAATGGGCAGCAAGAGGAGTAGAAACAACCTTTGCATCAGCCATACCAAATCTGTCTACAACCTTGTCAATGTATGCCTTTTGTGACAACATGATCTCCTTTTTTTGTCTATCCCTAGTGATGGTCATTCCAAGAATCTTCTTAGCTGGGCCTAAGTCTTTCATAGAAAATCTCTTAGCTAATTGAGACTTTAATTCAGAAACAATCTTCATACTTGTGCCAGCTACCAACATGTCATCAACATAGAGCAAGAGAATGACAAACTCACCATTAGGAAGTCACTTATAGTAGACACAAGGATCTGATTCACATCTTAAGAAGTTATGCTCAGTCATAAAGCGATCAAACTTGAGATACCATTGGTGCAGGGCTTGCTTGAGCCCATACAAGCTGCGCTTCAATCTGCAATAAAGATGTTCTAGTCCTTGTTTTTTAAATCCTTCCGGCTGTTCCATGTATAGTTCTTCATCAACATCACCATGTAAAAACGCTATTTTAACATCCAACTGATCAAGTTCAAGATCCCAAACTGCAACCAAACCCAAAACTGCCTGGATTGTGGTCATTCTCACAACTGGTGAAAAAATCTCATTAAAATCTATGCCTTTCTGTTGATCATACCCTTTGACAACCAGTCTAGCGCGATAGCGCTTGTTGCCTCCATCTTCCTCTTTCAACTTGTATACCCAATGATTCTTCAAGGGTCTTCGATTAGGCGGAAGTGGCACTAAATCCCAATTGTTATTAGCCTGCAAAGAAGTCATTTCATCTTGCATTGCCTCTTGCCATTTCGAAGAATCAACTGCCTTGAAAGCCTGTTTATAGGTAGCTGGTTCAGGTTGATCAGAAATCAATGATTCTGGCTGTGCCTCCTCTGAATACAACAATTCATAATATGAAAATTTGGAAGGATGTCTCCTCTCCCGGGTAGACCTCCTTAACTGAGAAACCTCCTCTTGCAAAATTGAATCATCCAGATTCATTTTCTGCAACTGATTTTGAATGTTTATTATGTCATTTTGTAAATTCCCATTGTTCTGAGCAAGACTCTACACACTTCCCTGTTGCACAGTCCCCTGTGCCTACACATTTCCTTGTGCAATCTCTCCCATATGCTACCTTTGCATATCTCCTGAAGGCATTAAAACTTTACCTCGTATATGAGATGGTGATCGCCCTCCTATCTGGTGCAATTGATATGTAGGAGGCAATAAAGACTGCATACAATACTATGAAGGCTGCATTTGATTTGGGAGAAGCTCCGTATAAGTGTTATGAGGAAGCTGCGTGGGGACTGGAGAAGTCAAAAAATTACCTAGCAGTGTTTGACCAATAAAAGGCTGTGTTGGAATTACTACAGGTTGTGTTGCTAATGCTGAAGGCTGCGTTGGAATTAGAGGCAGCGAAGTATTAAAAGGAGGTAGCGAAGTGACTATAGAAGATTGTAGTGAGGTTAGAGGCAGCGGACTTGTATGAGGAGGTAGCGTGGAAGCTAAGGAAGGCTGCGTTTCACATACAGGCAGCGAACACTTATTTGGGGGCAACGTTGCACCAGTTTGAGGCTGTGTAACTAGTGAGAGACGCTGAGTTGGATGGGTATGACCATCTATGGAGAGAGGCTACATTGGATTTGCTGAGTGTGATGGAACAGTAGCTGGCAGTGTATGGATTAGAGGTGGCACAAGAACATTTGAAGGCAGCGATTCAATCTCAGAAGGCTGCCTAGGAGTCTGCAAGCTAACACTGGAAACCTGAGAACTAATAGTGGGAATATTGTTCTGGTTCTTAGCCACACTAACTCCATTATCAAACAAATCAACTGTTATATATTCTTTTGAAAATGTGTTTTTCTATGTGCAAACCTGGGAAAACTCTTTCATTGAAGACGACATCCCGACTGCGAGTGACCTTTTTGGCAACGGGATCCCATAACCTGAATCCATACTGATCCTCGCCATACCTAACAAAGAGGCACTTCTGCGATTTGGGATCCAATTTGGATCATTTCTCAGGAGGAATAAGAGCAAATGCTTCACATCCGAACACCCGTAGATGACTATAAGAAAATACGCTTGCCCATCCACCTTTCCTTGGGAATGTCAAGATTTAACTGAGATGAGGGAGCTTGATTAATGAGGTAAACCGCTGTGTTGCAAGCTTCTGCCCAGAATTCTTTTCCCAGTCCAGCATTGGAAAGCATACACTATGCTTTTTCCAAAATTGTTCTGTTTAGCCTCTCCGCAGCCCCATTTTCTTGCGGTGTATAAGGAACAACTTTGATTCTTCGAATACCATTGTTAACACAAAAACTATCAAACTCTAGTGAACAAAATTCGCCGCCATTGTTAGTTTGCAAACACTTGATATTATGCCCACTCTGATTTTCAACTAGAGCTTTAAAAATTTTGAACTTGCTGAACACTTCAGATTTTTTATTAAGCATAAAAATCCAAACTTTCCTAGTGCAATCATCAAGGAAAGTTAAAAAATAATTAGCACTTCCAAGAGAAGTTACCTTAGTTGGCCCAAAAACATCTGAATAAACTAGCTCCAAAGGTGAGGTGTTCTTCTCATGACCCGTCTTTATGAAGCTGATCCGCTTCTGCTTGCCGTAGAGACAATGTTGGCAAAAATCCAAATCCACGGATTTCAACCCCGGTAGTTGTTCTCTTTTGATCATGACTTCAAGACCTTTCCTACTCATATGTCCAAGCCATTGGTGCCACAGCTCAGTTTCGTTGTCCGTCACTGTCATAGTAGCTCCCACTTGAGAGTCATTCTCAAAAACATATAAACTGCCCTCTCTATTTCCTTTGGCAATCTGCATGACACCTTTAGTAACCTTCCATGAATCTGGATAGAAGGTAGTATTGCAGCCTTGTGAGAACAATTGGGTTATAGAAATCAGATTCTTTTTTAGTTTTGGGACATGCCTAACATCTTGCAAAAGCCATTTGCTTCCATTTTTAGATTGTAGGAGAACATCACCTTTACCAATGATGTCCAATGAATTGTTATCCCCCAAGTAGATCTTCCCGAACTATCCTCCTTGATAATTAGAGAAGGCATCCGTGCAAGAGGTGGCATGAAAGGATGCACCCGAATCTAGAACCCATGAATCTGAAGTGGTTTCACTTACGGACAAAACCAAAATATTATCACCCTTGTCATAAATAGCATTGACCTCGCTGTCTTTAACCTTCTCTTGCGCCTTCTTATAGGAATAACAATTTTTCTTGGTGTGACTAGGCTTACCGCAGAACCAACAGTCACCAACTCTACCTCTGGATTTTGACCTCTTCACTGATTTTGATCTTCTTTTGTTATTGTCTTTGCCTCTATTCTGAGGCCTTCCTCTACTAACAGCGGCTAAGGCTTCACCAGAAGATATTTTCTTGGTTCTTTCTACGCATATCTTCACTAAGGAGTGTAGCTACTGCATCATCAAACACCAATTTTGTTTTGGCTAAAGCTGAAGTACTTATGGCCATCACAACACCTTCCCAGCTATTGGGCAATGAGCATAGCAGCAAGATTGCTTTAATTTCATCTTCCAACTTTATCTCCATTGAAGTCAGTTGGGTAAGTAAGGTATTAAACTCATTCAAATGGTTAGACATAATTTTGCCTTCTTTCATTTTCAGGTTATAAAGCTTTTTTATAATAAAAACTTTATTGGATGCTGAAGCCATCTCATACATCTTACAAAGTTTATCCCACAACTCTTTCGAAGTCTTCTCCGCTGAAACATTAAACAACACATTGTTGGACAGCGAGAGGAAAATCGTAGCTCTTGCCTTCTTATCCATCTTGTCCCACTCTTCATCCGTCATTGAGCTTGGTTTCTTTTCTACCCCTTCAAGTGCTAGTGAGAGGTCTTGTTTTATTAGCAAAGACTCCATATGTACTTTCCACAGTCCAAAATTCTGACCGGAGAACTTCTCAATCTTTGGTTCTTCCATGGCTCGAAAATCCAGCACTGATTTTCACAATCAGCTATACCGTCACCATACAGCTCTGATACCAATTGTTAGGACTGAAAGTAGAACTCAATTGCAGAAAAAGAGAAGTAAAAACAGCATACAGATGTAATTAGAAAGCAAACAGAAATAAGACACCAGATTTATCGTGGTTCACCAAACTTGGCTACATCCACACTGAGCAGAGGAATTGTTATTGATAATAAATTGTGTTTTACAATGAGATATCAAGCATATATAATGCTTCATTATACATCACAAGAGGAATGTGAAAGGACAAGCAATTGGCGGGAAAAACAATGTGTCCGTTGGTCTTCATTTTCTTACAGTTCATACGCCCGCTAACCAAGTTTCCATGTCTAGAGGACCAAAACCCAAACCCCCATAAAGATGAAGCAGGAGAGATGATTACGGCGAAGCTGTGGTGGCGGCAGACCGGGCAGAAATGCAAGGTGTCCTCACACAGCAAAGAGACGGATGGAACAAACTCCTCCTCACCTCCCTCACCAACATCACGCTGGCGGCACTCGTTCTCCAGGGTTTACCCAATAATAATAGTAATAATGTTGCTGCCCACACTTTTGTATGGCCTCTCCACAGCTTTGATGTGCGGTGTGAACAAAATGCAGCCTTCACGGTTAGCAGAGGAGCAGAGAATGGTGGCACGGCTCTTCAAGCAGCTCAACACTGCTATCCACACAAACCTTGCTCTGCCTCCCCACCTTCGGTAGGAGCAGAGTGCAGACTCCTTCCTCGCCAAGGCCTACAAAGCGGTACTTGCATTGGATGAGGCTTATCCTCTGCCTCTCTTCCCCGGTATGCTCCACAAATTTCCCAGGGTCGTACAACCAACAGTGTGGTGGCCTCAACAGCAACAACAACATAATCATCAAACCCCTAAGAACAAAACCATCAATGGATAGAGTGGAGAGCTGGAAACGGAATTGAGAGCTGTTTCAGAGACGCTTAAAAGTGGTGATATTGTCGAGTTTGTGGGACTCAGCCGCAAAGTACTGGGAGTAAATAGTGTTCTTGCAGTAGCCGCTCCATTACTCACCGGGATTGCAGGGGCATTGAATTTGAATGGCGCCTTGTTATCTATGTCAATGGTGGCAGGCATTTTGGGCGTGGTGGGCAACACACTGAGCCATGCAGGTTAGATTGGAATGGTGTTTGAGATGTACAGAAACTGTGCAGGATTCTACCACTTGCTGGACTCGTCCATCTCACCAGGAGGCAGATCCAGAGGTGAGAGAAAACAGAGAGCTGTTTCATTGGAGATTGGCATTTCAGTTGGGTCGCGATCCTCATTCTCCTCTCAAGGATTCTGCCTCCAAATTTGCCAGGAAGCTTTTCTGATTAATTCATTGTTAACAGAGAGAATTAGGCCATTTTCCAGTGGCCTGCCTTGTACACAGCTATACATACATGTTACATGTGATTAATTCATACAAACTCTTTACCCAGTTCACGCAGTTTTAATTTAACACTATTCTAAACATGCACTTGAACAAACAAACAAATATAACTTTTGTGGGTTATTCGGGAGTTAATAAGAGCTAATAACGAATATATAATAATGACATAAGAGTGAACTAAAATTTGAACTCCACAAACATCTTGGAACCTCTCTATATATGGAGTCATTCTACATTCGTCTATGGGATTGTAGTCCCTTGATTCTCCATTCACCATGGCTCTATGCTACATGGCATTGCAATACATTGGTATTCCATGCACCAAGATTCTCTCAAGCAAGCCATTTTAATTTTCTATGCACTACATATAATATAATATTCTTTTTTAATATGTCAATAAAATTATCAATTTGAAGGTTGAAATATTTGTGCAAAATATTATGTTATCTATACATGTTATGAATGAGGATAATTATAATGTTTGTTGCTTTTGTACAAAGAAAAAAAGAGTTGCAGTACAATTAAGTTCTTGTCAATGTTTGTAAAGGCAGTTTTGTTTTGTGTGGTTAGATAGAGAGAAGGGGTAGTAGATTAGAATGAACTCATTGATCAGCTATAGGAAGGGAAGAGAGGTTATCTATTATAGTTGATTGTTTATTCCAAATCTAACACACAATAAGCATTGCTGAAAAATTATTGGTTGGAATAGATCTTTAAGTAGTAGAAAGAGTGCAGTTGATGTTTACGGAGTAGAAGCAATACGATATCTATTTAAGGAGTAGAATCAATCAATAGATATTTAAGGTAGCAAAAACAATCCAATAGACAATTTTGATGGCATGGAACTAGAAGAAAATATTAGAGGAATCTCTATGACTGCACATTTTCAAAGTTTATAGACAAAATGAATACATCGACCTAAAACCATGCATAAAATGATTGATCTCCTAGAACTATCTACAAGTAGGTCAATTCATAAAATTGGTCTAGAGACCAATCCCTTACAAAGATAGAAAATTATACATCTATAGAAAGATTGGAGAGAGCCTAGAATCAACAAGATTCTGACACTTGGATAGATCTTGTCCATCCAACAATTATGTTACAATTAGATTCAAAAATTAAGTTGTAGAAATAACCACCTTATCTTGAAATTAAATTTAGGGATGGCCAAAAGCACAAATCAATAGAAAGAATTTTAATTGCAACAACCCATGGGTCATACTATCAATACACGTGTGCAAACCCAAGACAAGTGGTTCCCTAGATTATTGGGAGAAAAATCTAGCTATAAATTAGATCTATAGTTAATCCAAGAATTTTATTGGTTTTTGGAGACAAGT